>JAEIGF010000598.1:0-1312500 GCA_018903485.1 Drosophila littoralis
CAATAGAAATAATTTACTTTATTTTATTTCTCGTGTTCAAATTTATTTTTTTTGTATGTTTATTACAACTACAGAGAAGCAGGCAAACTCAGAATTGGTACGTGCCGATTACAGCGAAGCGACAATTGATTTTATAATTTAAAGCAAAGAAGTGGCCGTGTGTACCGATGCCAAACGCACAGCTTAAGTTGCGGCAAAAAAAAAAAACGTTACAGCGAAGAGCGCCAGCTTAACAAATGCAGCAGAGCGAAGTTTAAGCAATTGCTTCGCAGAGCAAGTGTGTTTAAGATAAGATTAAGATGCTGCTCTTATCAGTTGCGAGGTTGCTCCAGCTGTTTTGGCTGCATAGCCAAGCCTGCTCCCATTTGGAAATCATGGGCTTTCAATAGATTCCTTAATCGGCAATAGGCACAGCTTGTTTGCAGCTTTCCTCGTATCTCCTGTTGCGTTGCGCAAAATGGCTACGCCAGTGACTCCATCCTTTTCCCACGATTAGCTCCGTGATTTTCGCCAGTGGCCACCTTAAAGAGGCGGCAGATTTTCATCCGTTACGAGGACTACGTCGTTGACGCATAGGCATAGGTTTCCGGAGTACGCCTCAGAGCGCGCAGATGAACCGCTTTAGTCGCGAAGCAGACGAAGACAGCCATGTAATATTGACTGGAGTTTCTATTTCGTACATCGTAAAATGGTCCACTGGCCAGTCAACGCCAGAGACTTCAAGAGTCTAACATTCTTTGGGAAGATCAACCATTATATGCTCTACTAATCGAGGCTTGGCACAACATCTTACACCTTTTTCAACAACCTTGGATACGGTCCTTCCTTCCACCTATCGGCCAATACTGTAACCGAATATGAGCAAAGAAGTGCCCGTGGACCAGCGTGTAAGTTCCGATTGTGAAACCGTGTGATGGAGTGAATCTGATACGGGATGGTGCCGCGGGAGAATTTTGGATGGCGAGCTTCAAAATCCAGCGAAGAGTTTTCAAGCGTCCATCAACTCTTAGAATGCCCGAAATCATCCAAACTCTTCTCGGGTCCCAATAGATTTGATCTACTCCCACAGGTGTGCTCTCTGGACGAGCCTCAGTAAGTTTGGGTCCCATGTTGTATATCACACACTGTTAGTCCAGGATGTCTGCTTCTGTGTATGAATTTATAAATATGTCCGCATATACGCTGCATTGTATCAAATGAGTTCACGTATTTACAAGTGGCAGTTATTTCAACGAAGGGCTATGACGCCATCAAGGCTGCGTACGCAGTGATACATTTTTCCAATATCTCCTGTTAGGGCGATCGGGAAATTACTTGAAGACGGATATGAAACAGAGAGCTTTGAATAACAGGGCCAACCATCAATATTTCGTCTAAAACGACTCGCAACTTTGTTGTTGAACTGTCTTCTAAAGACAGTGATGAGGTAGAAAATATTGACAAATATACTATTCACTCTGGAGCGATAGGCGACGATATGACCTAGATCCAAGATTCCTTTAGAAAGTTTGAATATTGAATCTTCGGGTCTGGACGATTTTGTAGTTTGCGTTCCATGGTCAAAACCGACAAAAGGCTTGTTGGTAAGACGTCCTCATAGACTTTCCAAACTTCGCTTGGAGGGTAAACGAACTGAATATTGACCACTAGGCAATCTGTAATGAGTCTTTACGAATGCTTTACGCAAATATTATCTTCCTTTGAAGTAATAGGTGTAATTTCCAACAGGATTCCAACATCGTCGCACCAATTCATCAGCACTTTCTTCAGAACTTGACTCGAGTTGGCCGGCAGTATCCTTTGCCATTAACGTAGAACCACTCAAGCGCGGTCAGCCTCCAGAAACTACCCAACCAAGCCGTGTTTTTTGAAGACACGGACACCTTCAAGCAACAAGTCCACGCGTTGAGGTTTAAAGAAAGACGGATCTGGAAGCCTTATGTTATCGGGAATATTCCACTTCGTCGTGTTGATAGTAAAACTCGGTTGACTATCAGTTATGTTAGCCGCTACCAGAGACTGTATTGTGTAGTGACCGTATTTCTTCTCTTTCAAAACTAGAATCTCCTAAACCAGAGACAATGGCTGGACCTTGTGCTTCTTTAGCTAAAGCTGTTGAGCAAGTAGCGACGTTATTAGGTGAAGCTGAGAACCGGAATCCAAAAGGGCACGACAAGGAATCAAAGTGCCGGTGCGATTTTTAACAAAGATCATAGCCGTAGCCAAGACGACAACATCTCTACTGAAATACTGGGCAATAAGAGGGGTGGAAGTAGATGGCGACGACTTAGCGAAAGAGGCTTGGGCTAACAGCGATGAATTAGCTGGCTTAGTCAGTACCATGACCAGGACTGTCACAAAACGCAGCGAGGCACATCGAGGTTAGGTGGCGATAAAGACGATCTACTTGTGTCAATTGCTCAGTTTCCACCTGATTGTCTAGGCACAGCTTGCCATAAAAAGTTACGGTGTCCATTGTTCGGCGTCCTGCTCAGAAGCGTAGCCATAGTGCTCCCACGATGGTATTAAGTTGACGAAGGATGAATCCTCTGCCTTTCTTCCCATTTGGCTTGTGATGTTGGGTCAAGCTTTTGTAACATAATTTGCTGATGCATCCAGCGATCTGTTCGGTATTGCTCATGCTCTTTAACGCGAGTATATGTTCGTTGAATTGGTCGGATAACTCCTTAGCGCCACGGCCGAACCATCTGCCACCTCTTGAGTCCCAATATCTCAAGTATGTGTGCCTGAAAAACCAAACGTCTATTATTAAACCTTTTCTCCAGTAAATTAAGTGCTATGGGATAATTATCGTAGTCTGGCGGGGCCTTAGGCTCTAACTGTCTGCGCGGGCGAAAGCATAGATTGGTCGCGAAATGTTGAGCAGGGCAATATTGAGATACGTTTCGCGATTTACTCGAACCGAAGTTTCCATAGAAACTGCCTAACTCGTCGAGTCCTCACGATTGGCTACCAATTTCATCAAAGTCGAGTTCTTCGAGGCTACTCTGAGTAATATCAAATGAGATCTGAAGCCGCTCGATTGTCGAATTAGTTAGAGCATTTCGAAGTGTTTTCAAACTGTCATGAATTGAAATGGCTTTTCGCTTCTAGAAAAGTCACCATGTTTTCTGAGGGCACTGCACTAGTGGCATTATTTTCGTTTGCCATTAGAAGCGTTGATAGAAAGCGTGTGCGAAACTAGCTAAGTAACTAACAACGGTGATAGCTTGTACATGCAAACCGTTCAAAAACAATATCTGTAAGAACTTTGGCAAACGCAAGTGGAAACGAAGCAACGGCAATAACTTGTACATAAGTAACGCACGAATGAGCAAAAACTTTAAGCGACCGAGAGAGTAGGCAAGGCGACGGCGATCGCTTATATGTAGATAAACCGCAAAAAACGAAATGTCAGGGGGTGGTCGTTTAAGATTATTACTTTAATGTAAAGCAAATAATCTTGAAACAACAAAATCACGTCGGGTCACCCAAAATGTTGCGCTATTGAGCTTTTTCATATAGCTTTCACCAATAGAAATAATTTACTTTATTTTATTTCTTGTGTTCCAATTTGTTTGTATGTTTATTTTAACTACAGAGAAGCAGGCAGACCCGAATTGGTACGTGCCGATTACAGCGAAGCGACAATTGATTTTTATAATTTAAAGCAATGCAAGTGGCCGATGTGTACCAAATGCACGAAGCGAACGAAACGCGCAGCATAAGTAAATGTTACGGCAAAAAAAAAAAAACGTTACAGCGAAGAGCGCCAGCTTAATGTAAATGCAATCTTAAGAGCGAAGTTTAAGCAATTGCTTCGCAGAGCAAGTGTTTTAAGATAAGATTAAGATGCTGCTCTTATCAGTTGCGAGGTTGCTCCAGCTGTTTTGGCTGCATAGCCAAACATACTCCCCGTTGGAAATCATGGGCTTTCAATAGATTCCTTAATCGGCAATAGGCACAGCTTGTTTGCAGCTTTCCTCGTATCTCCTGTTGCGTTGCGCAAAATGGCTACGCTAGCGACTCCATCCTTTCCCACGATTAGCTCCGTGATTCTCGCCAGTGGCCACCTTAGAGGCGGCAGATTTTCATCCGTTACGAGGACTACGTCGTTGACGCATAGGCATAGGTTTCGGAGTACGCCATTTAGAGCGCTGCAGATGAACCGCTTTAGTCGCGAAGCAGACGAAGACAGCCATGTAACATTTGACTGGAGATTTATTTCGTACATCGTAAAAATGGTCCACAATAGTCAACGCCAGAGACTTCAAGGATTCAAACATTCTTTGGGAAGATCAGCCATTATATGCTCTACTAATCGAGGCTTGGCACGAAAGCATCTTACACATTTTCCAACAACCTTGGATACGGTCTTCCTTCCACCTATCGGCCAATACTGTAACCGAATATGAGCAAGAAGTGCCCGTGGACCAGCGTGTAAGTTCCGATTGTGAAACCGTGTGATGAGTGAATCTGATATGGGATGGTGCCGCGGGAGAATTTTTGGATGGCGAGCTTCAAAATCCAGCGAAGAGTTTTTCAAGCGTCCATCAACTCTTAGAATGCCGAAATCATCCAAACTCTTCTCGGTCGCAATGATTTGATCTATTCCCACAGGTGTGCTCTCTGGACGAGCCTCAGTAAGATTTGGGTCCCATGTTGTATATCACACACTGTTAGTCCAGGATGTCTGCTTCTGTGTATGAATTTATAAATATGTCCGCATATACGCTGCATTGTATCAAATGAGTTGACGTATTTACAAGTGGCAGTTATTTCAACGAAGGGCTATGACGCCATAAGGCTGCGTACGCAGCGATACATTTTTCCAATATCTCCTGTTAGGGCGATCGGGAAATTACGAAAGCGAAGACGGATATGAAACAGAGAGCTTTGAATAACAGGGCCAGCCATCAATAGCTCAGTCTAAAACGACTCGCAACTTTGTTGTTGAACTGTCTTCTTTAAAGACACAGTGATGAGGTAGAAAATATTGACAAATATACAATATTGACTCTGGAGCGACAGGCGACATATGACCAAGATCCAAGAATTCCTTTAGAAAGTTTGAATATTGAATCTTCGGGTCTGGACGATTTTGTAGTTTGCGTTCCATGGTCAGAAACCGACAAAAGGCTTGTTGGTAAGACGTCCTCAGACTTTCCAAACTTCGCTTGGAGGGTAAACGAACTGAATATTGACCACTAGGCAATCTGTAATGAGTCTTTACGAAATGCTTTACGCAAATATTATCTTCCTTTGAAGTAATAGGTGTAATTTCCAAACAGGATTCCAACATCGTCGCACCAATTCATCAGCACGTTCTTCAGAACTTGACTCGAGTTTGACCGCAGTATGCTTTGCCATTAACGTAGAACCACTCAAGCGCGGTCAGCCTCCAGAAACTACCCAAGCAAGCCGTGTTTTTTGAAGACACGGTAGCCATGGGAGAAGCCTTACCTGGCCGAAAAGATCGTAAAACAGGCAGGCTTCAAGCAACAAGTCCACGCGTTGAGGTTTAAAGAAAGACGGATCTGGAAGCCTTATGTTATCGGGAATATTCCACTTCGTCGTGTTGATAGTAAAACTCGGTTGACTATCAGTTATGTTAGCCGCTACCAGAGACTGTATTGTGTAGTGACCGTATTTCTTCTCTTTCAAAACTAGAATCTCCTAAACCAGAGACAATGGCTGGACCTTGTGCTTCTTTAGCTAAAGCTGTTGAGCAAGTAGCGACGTTATTAGGTGAAGCTGAGAACCGGAATCCAAAAGGGAACGACAAGGAATCAAAGTGCCGGTGCGATTTTTAACAAAGATCATAGCCGTAGCCAAGACGACAACATCTCTACTGAAATACTGGGCAATAAGAGGGGTGGAAGTAGATGGCGACGACTTAGCGAAAGAGGCTTGGGCTATCAGCGATGAATTAGCTGGCTTAGTCAGTACCATGACCAGGACTGTCACAAAAACGCAGCGAGGCACATCGAGGTTAGTGGCGATAAAAGACGATCTACTTGTGTCAATTGCTCTAGTTTTTTCCACCTGATGGCTAGGGGCACAGCTTGCCATAGCAAAATTTACGGTGTCCATTGTTCGGCATCTCTGCTCCAGAAACGTAGCCATATGCTCCCACGATGGTATTAAGTTGACGAAGGATGAATCCTCTAGCCTTTCTTCCCATTTGGCTTGTGATGTTGGGTCAAGCTTTTGTAACATAATTTGCACAATGATGCATCCAGCGATCTGTTCGGTATTGCTCATGCTCTTTAACGCGAGTATATGTGCGTTGAATTGGTCGGATAACTCCTTAGCGCCACGGCCGAACCATCTGCCACCCTCTTGAGTCCCAATATCTCAAGTATGTGTGCCTGAAAAACCAAACGTCTATTATTAAACCTTTTCTCCAGTAAATTAAGTGCTATGGGATAATTATCGTAGTCTGGCGGGGCCTTAGCTCTAACTGTCTGCGCGGGCAGCATAGATTGGTCGCGAAATGTTGAGCAGGGCAATATTGAGACACGTTTCGCGATTTCACTCCGAACCGAAGTTTCCATAGAAACTGCTAACTCGTCGAAGTCCTCACGAAATTGGCTACCAATTTCATCAAAGTCGAGTTCTTCGAGGCTACTCTGAGTAATATCAAATGAGATCTGAAGCCGCTCGATTGTCGAATTAGTTAGAGCATTTCGAAGTGTTTTCAAACTGTCATGAATTGAAATGTCTTTTCGCTTCAGAAAAGTCACCATGTTTGCAGAGGGCACTGCACTAGTGGCATTATTTTCGTTTGCCATTAGAAGCGTTGATAGAAAGCGTGTGCGAAACTAGCTAAGTAACTAACAACGGTGATAGCTTGTACATGCAAACCGTTCAAAAAACAATATCTGTAAGAACTTTGGCAAACGCAAGTGAAACGAAGCAACGGCAATAGCTTGTACATAAGTAACGCACGAATGAGCAAAAACTTTAAGCGACCGAGAGAGTAGGCAAGGCGACGGCGATCGCTTATATGTATATCAACCGCAAAAAACGAAATGTCAGGGGGTGGTCGTTTAAGATTATTACTTTAATGTAAAGCAAATAATCTTGAAACAACAAAAATCACGTCGGGTCACCAAAATGTTGCGCTATTGAGCTTTTTCAATAGCTTTCACCAATAGAAATAATTTACTTTATTTTATTTCTTGTGTTCCAATTTGTTTGTATGTTTATTTTAACTTCAGAGAAGCAGGCAGACCCGAATTGGTACGTGCCGATTACAGCGAAGCGACAATTGATTTTTATAATTTAAAGCAATGCAAGTGGCCGATGTGTACCAAATGCACGAAGCGAACGAACTTAATTAACTCGACGCGCAGCATAAGTAAATGTTACGGCAAAAAAAAAAACGTTAAAGCGAAGAGCGCCAGCTTAATGTAAATGCAATCTTAAGAGCGAAGTTTAAGCAATTGCTTCGCAGAGCAAGTGTTTTAAGATAAGATTAAGATGCTGCTCTTATCAGTTGCGAGGTTGCTCCAGCTGTTTTGGCTGCATAGCCAAACATACCCCCCGTTGGAAATCATGGGCTTTCAATAGATTCCTTAATCGGCAATAGGCACAGCTTGTTTGCAGCTTTCCTCGTATCTCCTGTTGCGTTGCGCAAAATGGCTACGCTAGCGACTCCATCCTTTCCCACGATTAGCTCCGTGATTCTCGCCAGTGGCCACCTTAGAGGCGGCAGATTTTCATCCGTTACGAGGACTACGTCGTTGACGCATAGGCATAGGTTTCGGAGTACGCCATTTAGAGCGCTGCAGATGAACCGCTTTAGTCGCGAAGCAGACGAAGACAGCCATGTAATATTTGACTGGAGATTTATTTCGTACATCGTAAAAATGGTCCACAATAGTCAACGCCAGAGACTTCAAGGAGTCAAACATTCTTTGGGAAGATCAGCCATTATATGCTCTACTAATCGAGGCTTGGCACGAAAGCATCTTACACATTTTCCAACAACCTTGGATACGGTCTTCCTTCCACCTATCGGCCAATACTGTAACCGAATATGAGCAAGAAGTGCCCGTGGACCAGCGTGTAAGTTCCGATTGTGAAACCGTGTGATGAGTGAATCTGATACGGGATGGTGCCGCGGGAGAATTTTTGGATGGCGAGCTTCAAAATCCAGCGAAGAGTTTTTCAAGCGTCCATCAACTCTTAGAATGCCGAAATCATCCAAACTCTTCTCGGTCGCAATGATTTGATCTATTCCCACAGGTGTGCTCTCTGGACGAGCCTCAGTAAGATTTGGGTCCCATGTTGTATATCACACACTGTTAGTCCAGGATGTCTGCTTTTGTGTATGAATTTATAAATATGTCCGCATATACGCTGCATTGTATCAAATGAGTTGACGTATTTACAAGTGGCAGTTATTTCAACGAAGGGCTATGACGCCATAAGGCTGCGTACGCAGCGATACATTTTTCCAATATCTCCTGTTAGGGCGATCGGGAAATTACGAAAGCGAAGACGGATATGAAACAGAGAGCTTTGAATAACAGGGCCAGCCATCAATAGTTCAGTCTAAAACGACTCGCAACTTTGTTGTTGAACTGTCTTCTTTAAAGACACAGTGATGAGGTAGAAAATATTGACAAATATACAATATTGACTCTGGAGCGACAGGCGACATATGACCAAGATCCAAGAATTCCTTTAGAAAGTTTGAATATTGAATCTTCGGGTCTGGACGATTTTGTAGTTTGCGTTCCATGGTCAGAAACCGACAAAAGGCTTGTTGGTAAGACGTCCTCAGACTTTCCAAACTTCGCTTGGAGGGTAAACGAACTGAATATTGACCACTAGGCAATCTGTAATGAGTCTTTACGAAATGCTTTACGCAAATATTATCTTCCTTTGAAGTAATAGGTGTAATTTCCAAACAGGATTCCAACATCGTCGCACCAATTCATCAGCACGTTCTTCAGAACTTGACTCGAGTTTGACCGCAGTATACTTTGCCATTAACGTAGAACCACTCAAGCGCGGTCAGCCTCCAGAAACTACCCAAGCAAGCCGTGTTTTTTGAAGACACGGTAGCCATGGGAGAAGCCTTACCTGGCCGAAAAGATCGTAAAACAGGCAGGCTTCAAGCAACAAGTCCACGCGTTGAGGTTTAAAGAAAGACGGATCTGGAAGCCTTATGTTATCGGGAATATTCCACTTCGTCG
The DNA here is from genome assembly GCA_018903485.1 of Drosophila littoralis. Taxonomy (NCBI): domain Eukaryota; kingdom Metazoa; phylum Arthropoda; class Insecta; order Diptera; family Drosophilidae; genus Drosophila; species Drosophila littoralis. Next base: position 9,210 of record JAEIGF010000598.1, read on the forward strand.
TGTTGATAGTAAAACTCGGTTGACTATCAGTTATGTTAGCCGCTACCAGAGACTGTATTGTGTAGTGACCGTATTTCTTCTCTTTCAAAACTAGAATCTCCTAAACCAGAGACAATGGCTGGACCTTGTGCTTCTTTAGCTAAAGCTGTTGAGCAAGTAGCGACGTTATTAGGTGAAGCTGAGAACTGGAATCCAAAAGGGCACGACAAGGAATCAAAGTGCCGGTGCGATTTTTAACAAAGATCATAGCCGTAGCCAAGACGACAACATCTCTACTGAAATACTGGGCAATAAGAGGGGTGGAAGTAGATGGCGACGACTTAGCGAAAGAGGCTTGGGCTATCAGCGATGAATTAGCTGGCTTAGTCAGTACCATGACCAGGACTGTCACAAAAAACGCAGCGAGGCACATCGAGGTTAGTGGCGATAAAAGACGATCTACTTGTGTCAATTGCTCTAGTTTTTTCCACCTGATGGCTAGGGGCACAGCTTGCCATAGCAAAATTTACGGTGTGCATTGTTCGGCATCTCTGCTCCAGAAACGTAGCCATATGCTCCCACGATGGTATTAAGTTGACGAAGGATGAATCCTCTAGCCTTTCTTCCCATTTGGCTTGTGATGTTGGGTCAAGCTTTTGTAACATAATTTGCACAATGATGCATCCAGCGATCTGTTCGGTATTGCTCATGCTCTTTAACGCGAGTATATGTTCGTTGAATTGGTCGGATAACTCCTTAGCGCCACGGCCGAACCATCTGCCACCCTCTTGAGTCCCAATATCTCAAGTATGTGTGCCTGAAAAACCAAACGTCTATTATTAAACCTTTTCTCCAGTAAATTAAGTGCTATGGGATAATTATCGTAGTCTGGCGGTGCCTTAGCTCTAACTGTCTGCGCGGGCAGCATAGATTGGTCGCGAAATGTTGAGCAGGGCAATATTGAGACACGTTTCGCGATTTCACTCCGAACCGAAGTTTCCATAGAAACTGCTAACTCGTCGAAGTCCTCACGAAATTGGCTACCAATTTCATCAAAGTCGAGTTCTTCGAGGCTACTCTGAGTAATATCAAATGAGATCTGAAGCCGCTCGATTGTCGAATTAGTTAGAGCATTTCGAAGTGTTTTCAAACTGTCATGAATTGAAATGGCTTTTCGCTTCAGAAAAGTCACCATGTTTGCAGAGGGCACTGCACTAGTGGCATTATTTTCGTTTGCCATTAGAAGCGTTGATAGAAAGCGTGTGCGAAACTAGCTAAGTAACTAACAACGGTGATAGCTTGTACATGCAAACCGTTCAAAAAACAATATCTGTAAGAACTTTGGCAAACGCAAGTGAAACGAAGCAACGGCAATAGCTTGTACATAAGTAACGCACGAATGAGCAAAAACTTTAAGCGACCGAGAGAGTAGGCAAGGCGACGGCGATCGCTTATATGTATATAAACCGCAAAAAACGAAATGTCAGGGGGTGGTCGTTTAAGATTATTACTTTAATGTAAAGCAAATAATCTTGAAACAACAAAAATCACGTCGGGTCACCAAAATGTTGCGCTATTGAGCTTTTTCAATAGCTTTCACCAATAGAAATAATTTACTTTATTTTATTTCTTGTGTTCCAATTTGTTTGTATGTTTATTTTAACTTCAGAGAAGCAGGCAGACCCGAATTGGTACGTGCCGATTACAGCGAAGCGACAATTGATTTTTATAATTTAAAGCAATGCAAGTGGCCGATGTGTACCAAATGCACGAAGCGAACGAACTTAATTAACTCGACGCGCAGCATAAGTAAATGTTACGGCAAAAAAAAAACGTTAAAGCGAAGAGCGCCAGCTTAATGTAAATGCAATCTTAAGAGCGAAGTTTAAGCAATTGCTTCGCAGAGCAAGTGTTTTAAGATAAGATTAAGATGCTGCTCTTATCAGTTGCGAGGTTGCTCCAGCTGTTTTGGCTGCATAGCCAAACATACTCCCCCCGTTGGAAATCATGGGCTTTCAATAGATTCCTTAATCGGCAATAGGCACAGCTTGTTTGCAGCTTTCCTCGTATCTCCTGTTGCGTTGCGCAAAATGGCTACGCTAGCGACTCCATCCTTTCCCACGATTAGCTCCGTGATTCTCGCCAGTGGCCACCTTAGAGGCGGCAGATTTTCATCCGTTACGAGGACTACGTCGTTGACGCATAGGCATAGGTTTCGGAGTACGCCATTTAGAGCGCTGCAGATGAACCGCTTTAGTCGCGAAGCAGACGAAGACAGCCATGTAATATTTGACTGGAGATTTATTTCGTACATCGTAAAAATGGTCCACAATAGTCAACGCCAGAGACTTCAAGGAGTCAAACATTCTTTGGGAAGATCAGCCATTATATGCTCTACTAATCGAGGCTTGGCACGAAAGCATCTTACACATTTTCCAACAACCTTGGATACGGTCTTCCTTCCACCTATCGGCCAATACTGTAACCGAATATGAGCAAGAAGTGCCCGTGGACCAGCGTGTAAGTTCCGATTGTGAAACCGTGTGATGAGTGAATCTGATACGGGATGGTGCCGCGGGAGAATTTTTGGATGGCGAGCTTCAAAATCCAGCGAAGAGTTTTTCAAGCGTCCATCAACTCTTAGAATGCCGAAATCATCCAAACTCTTCTCGGTCGCAATGATTTGATCTATTCCCACAGGTGTGCTCTCTGGACGAGCCTCAGTAAGATTTGGGTCCCATGTTGTATATCACACACTGTTAGTCCAGGATGTCTGCTTTTGTGTATGAATTTATAAATATGTCCGCATATACGCTGCATTGTATCAAATGAGTTGACGTATTTACAAGTGGCAGTTATTTCAACGAAGGGCTATGACGCCATAAGGCTGCGTACGCAGCGATACATTTTTCCAATATCTCCTGTTAGGGCGATCGGGAAATTACGAAAGCGAAGACGGATATGAAACAGAGAGCTTTGAATAACAGGGCCAGCCATCAATAGTTCAGTCTAAAACGACTCGCAACTTTGTTGTTGAACTGTCTTCTTTAAAGACAAAGTGATGAGGTAGAAAATATTGACAAATATACAATATTGACTCTGGAGCGACAGGCGACATATGACCAAGATCCAAGAATTCCTTTAGAAAGTTTGAATATTGAATCTTCGGGTCTGGACGATTTTGTAGTTTGCGTTCCATGGTCAGAAACCGACAAAAGGCTTGTTGGTAAGACGTCCTCAGACTTTCCAAACTTCGCTTGGAGGGTAAACGAACTGAATATTGACCACTAGGCAATCTGTAATGAGTCTTTACGAAATGCTTTACGCAAATATTATCTTCCTTTGAAGTAATAGGTGTAATTTCCAAACAGGATTCCAACATCGTCGCACCAATTCATCAGCACGTTCTTCAGAACTTGACTCGAGTTTGACCGCAGTATACTTTGCCATTAACGTAGAAAACGTAGAACCACTCAAGCGCGGTCAGCCTCCAGAAACTACCCAAGCAAGCCGTGTTTTTTGAAGACACGGTAGCCATGGGAGAAGCCTTACCTGGCCGAAAAGATCGTAAAACAGGCAGGCTTCAAGCAACAAGTCCACGCGTTGAGGTTTAAAGAAAGACGGATCTGGAAGCCTTATGTTATCGGGAATATTCCACTTCGTCGTGTTGATAGTAAAACTCGGTTGACTATCAGTTATGTTAGCCGCTACCAGAGACTGTATTGTGTAGTGACCGTATTTCTTCTCTTTCAAAACTAGAATCTCCTAAACCAGAGACAATGGCTGGACCTTGTGCTTCTTTAGCTAAAGCTGTTGAGCAAGTAGCGACGTTATTAGGTGAAGCTGAGAACTGGAATCCAAAAGGGCACGACAAGGAATCAAAGTGCCGGTGCGATTTTTAACAAAGATCATAGCCGTAGCTAAGACGACAACATCTCTACTGAAATACTGGGCAATAAGAGGGGTGGAAGTAGATGGCGACGACTTAGCGAAAGAGGCTTGGGCTATCAGCGATGAATTAGCTGGCTTAGTCAGTACCATGACCAGGACTGTCACAAAAAACGCAGCGAGGCACATCGAGGTTAGTGGCGATAAAAGACGATCTACTTGTGTCAATTGCTCTAGTTTTTTCCACCTGATGGCTAGGGGCACAGCTTGCCATAGCAAAATTTACGGTGTGCATTGTTCGGCATCTCTGCTCCAGAAACGTAGCCATATGCTCCCACGATGGTATTAAGTTGACGAAGGATGAATCCTCTAGCCTTTCTTCCCATTTGGCTTGTGATGTTGGGTCAAGCTTTTGTAACATAATTTGCACAATGATGCATCCAGCGATCTGTTCGGTATTGCTCATGCTCTTTAACGCGAGTATATGTTCGTTGAATTGGTCGGATAACTCCTTAGCGCCACGGCCGAACCATCTGCCACCCTCTTGAGTCCCAATATCTCAAGTATGTGTGCCTGAAAAACCAAACGTCTATTATTAAACCTTTTCTCCAGTAAATTAAGTGCTATGGGATAATTATCGTAGTCTGGCGGTGCCTTAGCTCTAACTGTCTGCGCGGGCAGCATAGATTGGTCGCGAAATGTTGAGCAGGGCAATATTGAGACACGTTTCGCGATTTCACTCCGAACCGAAGTTTCCATAGAAACTGCTAACTCGTCGAAGTCCTCACGAAATTGGCTACCAATTTCATCAAAGTCGAGTTCTTCGAGGCTACTCTGAGTAATATCAAATGAGATCTGAAGCCGCTCGATTGTCGAATTAGTTAGAGCATTTCGAAGTGTTTTCAAACTGTCATGAATTGAAATGGCTTTTCGCTTCAGAAAAGTCACCATGTTTGCAGAGGGCACTGCACTAGTGGCATTATTTTCGTTTGCCATTAGAAGCGTTGATAGAAAGCGTGTGCGAAACTAGCTAAGTAACTAACAACGGTGATAGCTTGTACATGCAAACCGTTCAAAAAACAATATCTGTAAGAACTTTGGCAAACGCAAGTGAAACGAAGCAACGGCAATAGCTTGTACATAAGTAACGCACGAATGAGCAAAAACTTTAAGCGACCGAGAGAGTAGGCAAGGCGACGGCGATCGCTTATATGTATATAAACCGCAAAAAACGAAATGTCAGGGGTGGTCGTTTAAGATTATTACTTTAATGTAAAGCAAATAATCTTGAAACAACAAAAATCACGTCGGGTCACCAAAATGTTGCGCTATTGAGCTTTTTCAATAGCTTTCACCAATAGAAATAATTTACTTTATTTTATTTCTTGTGTTCCAATTTGTTTGTATGTTTATTTTAACTTCAGAGAAGCAGGCAGACCCGAATTGGTACGTGCCGATTACAGCGAAGCGACAATTGATTTTTATAATTTAAAGCAATGCAAGTGGCCGATGTGTACCAAATGCACGAAGCGAACGAACTTAATTAACTCGACGCGCAGCATAAGTAAATGTTACGGCAAAAAAAAAAACGTTAAAGCGAAGAGCGCCAGCTTAATGTAAATGCAATCTTAAGAGCGAAGTTTAAGCAATTGCTTCGCAGAGCAAGTGTTTTAAGATAAGATTAAGATGCTGCTCTTATCAGTTGCGAGGTTGCTCCAGCTGTTTTGGCTGCATAGCCAAACATACTCCCCCCGTTGGAAATCATGGGCTTTCAATAGATTCCTTAATCGGCAATAGGCACAGCTTGTTTGCAGCTTTCCTCGTATCTCCTGTTGCGTTGCGCAAAATGGCTACGCTAGCGACTCCATCCTTTCCCACGATTAGCTCCGTGATTCTCGCCAGTGGCCACCTTAGAGGCGGCAGATTTTCATCCGTTACGAGGACTACGTCGTTGACGCATAGGCATAGGTTTCGGAGTACGCCATTTAGAGCGCTGCAGATGAACCGCTTTAGTCGCGAAGCAGACGAAGACAGCCATGTAATATTTGACTGGAGATTTATTTCGTACATCGTAAAAATGGTCCACAATAGTCAACGCCAGAGACTTCAAGGAGTCAAACATTCTTTGGGAAGATCAGCCATTATATGCTCTACTAATCGAGGCTTGGCACGAAAGCATCTTACACATTTTCCAACAACCTTGGATACGGTCTTCCCTTCCACCTATCGGCCAATACTGTAACCGAATATGAGCAAGAAGTGCCCGTGGACCAGCGTGTAAGTTCCGATTGTGAAACCGTGTGATGAGTGAATCTGATACGGGATGGTGCCGCGGGAGAATTTTTGGATGGCGAGCTTCAAAATCCAGCGAAGAGTTTTTCAAGCGTCCATCAACTCTTAGAATGCCGAAATCATCCAAACTCTTCTCGGTCGCAATGATTTGATCTATTCCCACAGGTGTGCTCTCTGGACGAGCCTCAGTAAGATTTGGGTCCCATGTTGTATATCACACACTGTTAGTCCAGGATGTCTGCTTTTGTGTATGAATTTATAAATATGTCCGCATATACGCTGCATTGTATCAAATGAGTTGACGTATTTACAAGTGGCAGTTATTTCAACGAAGGGCTATGACGCCATAAGGCTGCGTACGCAGCGATACATTTTTCCAATATCTCCTGTTAGGGCGATCAGGAAATTACGAAAGCGAAGACGGATATGAAACAGAGAGCTTTGAATAACAGGGCCAGCCATCAATAGTTCAGTCTAAAACGACTCGCAACTTTGTTGTTGAACTGTCTTCTTTAAAGACACAGTGATGAGGTAGAAAATATTGACAAATATACAATATTGACTCTGGAGCGACAGGCGACATATGACCAAGATCCAAGAATTCCTTTAGAAAGTTTGAATATTGAATCTTCGGGTCTGGACGATATTGTAGTTTGCGTTCCATGGTCAGAAACCGACAAAAGGCTTGTTGGTAAGACGTCCTCAGACTTTCCAAACTTCGCTTGGAGGGTAAACGAACTGAATATTGACCACTAGGCAATCTGTAATGAGTCTTTACGAAATGCTTTACGCAAATATTATCTTCCTTTGAAGTAATAGGTGTAATTTCCAAACAGGATTCCAACATCGTCGCACCAATTCATCAGCACGTTCTTCAGAACTTGACTCGAGTTTGCCCGCAGTATGCTTTGCCATTAACGTAGAACCACTCAAGCGCGGTCAGCCTCCAGAAACTACCCAACCAAGCCGTGTTTTTTGAAGACACGGTAGCCATGGGAGAAGCCTTACCTGGCCGAAAAGATCGTAAAACAGGCAGGCTTCAAGCAACAAGTCCACGCGTTGAGGTTTAAAGAAAGACGGATCTGGAAGCCTTATGTTATCGGGAATATTCCACTTCGTCGTGTTGATAGTAAAACTCGGTTGACTATCAGTTATGTTAGCCGCTACCAGAGACTGTATTGTGTAGTGACCGTATTTCTTCTCTTTCAAAACTAGAATCTCCTAAACCAGAGACAATGGCTGGACCTTGTGCTTCTTTAGCTAAAGCTGTTGAGCAAGTAGCGACGTTATTAGGTGAAGCTGAGAACCGGAATCCAAAAGGGAACGACAAGGAATCAAAGTGCCGGTGCGATTTTTAACAAAGATCATAGCCGTAGCCAAGACGACAACATCTCTACTGAAATACTGGGCAATAAGAGGGGTGGAAGTAGATGGCGACGACTTAGCGAAAGAGGCTTGGGCTATCAGCGATGAATTAGCTGGCTTAGTCAGTACCATGACCAGGACTGTCACAAAAAACGCAGCGAGGCACATCGAGGTTAGTGGCGATAAAAGACGATCTACTTGTGTCAATTGCTCTAGTTTTTTCCACCTGATGGCTAGGGGCACAGCTTGCCATAGCAAAATTTACGGTGTCCATTGTTCGGCATCTCTGCTCCAGAAACGTAGCCATATGCTCCCACGATGGTATTAAGTTGACGAAGGATGAATCCTCTAGCCTTTCTTCCCATTTGGCTTGTGATGTTGGGTCAAGCTTTTGTAACATAATTTGCACAATGATGCATCCAGCGATCTGTTCGGTATTGCTCATGCTCTTTAACGCGAGTATATGTTCGTTGAATTGGTCGGATAACTCCTTAGCGCCACGGCCGAACCATCTGCCACCCTCTTGAGTCCCAATATCTCAAGCATGTGTGCCTGAAAAACCAAACGTCTATTATTAAACCTTTTCTCCAGTAAATTAAGTGCTATGGGATAATTATCGTAGTCTGGCGGGGCCTTAGCTCTAACTGTCTGCGCGGGCAGCATAGATTGGTCGCGAAATGTTGAGCAGGGCAATATTGAGACACGTTTCGCGATTTCACTCCGAACCGAAGTTTCCATAGAAACTGCTAACTCGTCGAAGTCCTCACGAAATTGGCTACCAATTTCATCAAAGTCGAGTTCTTCGAGGCTACTCTGAGTAATATCAAATGAGATCTGAAGCCGCTCGATTGTCGAATTAGTTAGAGCATTTCGAAGTGTTTTCAAACTGTCATGAATTGAAATGGCTTTTCGCTTCAGAAAAGTCACCATGTTTGCAGAGGGCACTGCACTAGTAGCATTATTTTCGTTTGCCATTAGAAGCGTTGATAGAAAGCGTGTGCGAAACTAGCTAAGTAACTAACAACGGTGATAGCTTGTACATGCAAACCGTTCAAAAAACAATATCTGTAAGAACTTTGGCAAACGCAAGTGAAACGAAGCAACGGCAATAGCTTGTACATAAGTAACGCACGAATGAGCAAAAACTTTAAGCGACCGAGAGAGTAGGCAAGGCGACGGCGATCGCTTATATGTATATAAACCGCAAAAAACGAAATGTCAGGGGGTGGTCGTTTAAGATTATTACTTTAATGTAAAGCAAATAATCTTGAAACAACAAAAATCACGTCGGGTCACCAAAATGTTGCGCTATTGAGCTTTTTCAATAGCTTTCACAAATAGAAATAATTTACTTTATTTTATTTCTTGTGTTCCAACTTGTTTGTATGTTTATTTTAACTTCAGAGAAGCAGGCAGACCCGAATTGGTACGTGCCGATTACAGCGAAGCGACAATTGGATTTAATAATTTAAAGCAATGCAAGTGGCCGATGTGTACCAAATGCACGAAGCCAACGAACTTAACTAACTCGACGCGCAGCATCGAGGCCTTCGCATAAGTAAATGCTACGGCAATAAAATGATCGTTGCAGCGAAGAGCGCCAGCTTAATGTAAATGTAATCTTAAGAGCGAAGTTTAAGCAATTGCTTCGCAGAGCAAGTGTTATAAGATAAGGTTAAGATGCTGCCCTTATTAGTTGCGAGGTCGCTCCAGCTGTTTTGGCAGCGTAGCCAAACACTTATTATTCTTATTATTCTTATTCTAATTTCTAATTTCCAATCAATGGAGTCAGCCATGCAAAACTTGTGCACTGAATCAATATGATTGCGACTGATGAATATACGCTTGAGATCCAGAAACTCGTTCTTGGCGCCGACAAGTAGCGTTATCAGACCATATCTTAGATGGCCTGCCTCGAGTCGATATAAACCTTGTAAAAGAGCTACTGACCGGGGTACGAATCTCAGTCTTACCAGGTCGAGCGAGTTACAAGACATTTATAAGTTCGCTGGGACAGATGGCTAAAGAGGGGGAAATGAATGTTTCGACCAAAGTATACCTCGCACTACCACTATCCTACCTACCATACCGGGCGCAGCCTCGTGCTACCTATTCTAGCGGGCCGGAGCCTCGCACCACCCACGATATCGGGCCTTGGTCACGCACCAACTACACTATCGGGCCTTGGCCACGCACCACCTGCACTATCGGGCCTCGGCCACGCACCAACTACACTATCAGGCCTTGTCCACGCACTAACTACACTACCGGGCCTTGGCCACGCACCAACTACTCTATCGGGCCTCGGCCACGCACCAACTACACTACCGGGCCTTGGCCACGCACCAACTACACTGCCCCCCTAGGTTAGGGTGAACATCGGCTATTTCCGATGTTTAGCACAAATATAACCGCCCGAGAATACAAAGATTTGCATTTCATTTAATTATTGCGACTACATTCACTTTATTCACGAATTTTGTTATATCCTACCCTAACGAATTTCCTAGCCTAAGGCCCTGCCGCACTGTCTTGGAGCCCTAGCGCTCCGCTATACACTTCACGGTTTTTTGCTCACACTCCTTTTCGGCACGTCTACTCACCATGATCGTTATTCCAAAAGTCCCGGCTTGCTCGCTAGCGAGCCATGCGTTTGCCTCGGCCGCTCAACTTCGCCGCGAGCTTTCGCAACTTCGCCTCGGAGCTTTCGCTCTTCGCCGCCGAATTGAAGCTGCGCTCTCGAAGGCAGTGTTGAGCAACCGATCAGTAACGCACGGTTGCAGCGGCGGCCGGCGGTTAAACTCAAACTATGAACGGCTACTTGCCCATAACTACGCACCTATCCTAATAATACACAGACTATGCGGTCAACGGCTCCTTGCCTTTTAACTTAATTATAATCTCGGCGGCTTCTTGCCTTTTATCTTAATTACAATATCGGCTTCATGCCTCTTACAAATCTATTTTATACATTTGAATATATTTGATGCTTATAACTATAAGAATTATTAAATAATACTGCCAATAGCTCCTTGCCATGACCTTGGCAATGTGAACGGCGGCTCCTTGCCGTGAGTTCAAAACTGTGGGGAGGACAACCTTAGTAACCGCCTCACACCCCCCCCTTACTTCGGGCAGGTGACGGTAACGTCGCCTCGGGCTCCTCGGGATGGCCTTTGTCGGCGGGGGCTCCTTGGAGTGGCCGTTGTCGGCGGGGGCTCCTCGGGATGGCCTTTGTCGGCGTGGGGCACTTAGGGGTGACCTTTGTCGGCGTGGGGCTCCTCGGGGTGGCCTATGTCGGCGGGGGCTCCTCGGGGTGGTCTTTGTCGGCGTGGGGGTCCTCGGGATGGCCTATGTCGGCGGGGAGCTCCTTGGAGTGGCCTTTGTCGGCGGGGGCTCCTCGGGATGGCCTTTGTCGGCGTGGGGCTCCTCGGAGTAGCCTTCGGGTCGACGTGACGGGTGTCCATCTCGGCATCCAGGTCGGGTTCTTCTTCGAGTACTGATTCGAGGCTGGTATCCCACCCGTCGATACCGTCGAAGAGGTCTACTATGTCCTCCCATAACTCGCTGTCAGTGGGGGTCTTCGGGTCGCTCGGGGAAGGAACCTCGGTCGCAGCACCCGACTTGGGGGATGGAGGCGTCGCCATTGCGTCCTCGTCCTCGGACCATGCCTCTCCCATGCCCGTCTGGCGAGTGGCAAAGGATGCCTTTGCGAACGGCGTCTCACTGTCTTGGCCGAACCACGCTTACTCTAACTCCCTCCGAGAAGTAGTATTTGGTGTTTCGGCGCGTGTTATGGGCACGAGTGCGGACATCATGTCCTCGTGACCGAACCATGCACCCTCCAAATCTCCTTGAGGGTCGGAAATCGGATCCCCGGCACCGGCCCTGGGCACGAGTGGTCGTGTCGCGTCCTCGTCTCCGGATCGCCGCTCTTACACGACCATCTGGCAGACCGAGATTGGCGCTAGCCAGGGTTCGGACCGTCCCTCTCGACGAATGTTCATAGCTCCGCAGCTGCGGTTATCCTTCCCGGGCTGGGAAGGACCCTCCTGGCGCTCGCGGTTCGAACGCGGCACGCGCAGCTGCGGGCCTCCGGGCTTCTCGGTCTCGGAGCGAAGTCTTTTCCGTGCCGGCGCCGACGTTCCCTCAGGACTGGGCTGGCGTTGGCTCCTGCTTCGACGGCGCGTGCTCTGCGTACCCGTCTGTCGGCGGTGACGGTTTCGTCGGCGTTTTCCGCCAGGACCTTCCCCTGTGCTCACCCTTCCCCGCTTCGAGGGCCCCGAACGGGGCGCCCTGACCTCCTCGGGAACCTTCGGCAGGTAGCGCAACGTCCCCCGGGGGAACTTGCTCTCGGGGTCCACCTCTAATCGGTGGGTGGTGAAGCGGCGGCGGAATGCCGGTTCGTCTTCCTCATCCTCCGTTAACGGCTCATAAGCCGACGTGGGCTTCGGTTCCGTCGAGTTCCCTTCCGCGGTGGGATCCGGGCTGCGGTTGATCCGGTCTGTTTCCGCGTGGGCCACTACCGCATAAGGTGGCGAATTTCGCGCAAACGGAGCCTCCACGAACATTGTCGTGACTTCGACGGCCATCAGCATGACCATCCCGTCCAGTCTCTCCATGACGTTGGTCCGCCGTGAGTAAAGGGTATGACGGAATTGGCAAAGAGCTTCCTCTTGCCGTCCTCTCCCGTAGTATTCGCGAACTTGGTTAACTTATTCGTTACTTATTGGTTAATGCCCTATCCTCCCAGTGCGGCTGACGAATCATTATATCTATCCTAATTATACTACTAGTGTGATCTATATTTAGTACGTTAGTAGCGTTGGCGACGGGTGTCGCTCTCACCCTTCGCCTACTCGTGGGCACCCCTGGGCCCTGGGTCTTCCCCTTCGTCCTCCGTCGTTTCTCTGTGGAATGGTTTCAGCTGCGAGGTGTTGGCCACCCTCTTCTTATGTTCGCCTGGTTCCACCAGGCGCACAATATTGGGGGATATGAAATTGTTGACCCTATAGGGGCCATCAAACTTAGGTGCCAACTTCGCTGCGAAACCCTCGGCGGCGTTGGATAGCTGGTGCTGTCTTAACAGGACCATCGAGTCCAACAATAGCCGCCACTCTCGTCTTCTCAAGTTATAATGTCGGCCCTGGTCCTTCGATGCGCGCTGGAGATTGCTGTGAACGATATAAAAGATTTCTTTTAACCTATCCGCCTTTGTCGCACTCGTTGCGGACCCCGGAGTTACCTGATCGTACAGAGCAGCGGGCAACCGCGGCTCCCTACCCTGCACCAGGAAAGCGGGACTAAATCCGGTCGAATCCGCCACGCTTGTATTGACCGCCAGCGATATCTCGGGCAAGAGTTCGTCCCACGAAGTCTGGTGGCCCTCGATAAATTGCGCTATCATGGTCTTCACGGTCCTGTTGGTCCTCTCGGTAGGATTTTCTTGCGGACAGTAAGGGGCGGTGTACTGGATCTCTACACCCAAGGACTCCAGAAAAGCCTTGAAACTCCGGCTTGTTAATTGTACCCCGTTGTCACACACGAACTTTTTGGGCACCCCGAATCGGCTCAAAATCCTCTCCCGGAACGCCGTTTGCAGGTGTGCCGCCGTGGCTCTCCTGAGAGGGACCAGCTCCACCCATTTCGAGAAAGCATCGTGGAGCACCAGTAACATGGTGTTGCCATGTTTCGACCGTGGGAGGGGCCCGACGAAATCCGCGCAAAGTATTGCCATCGGCTCTGCCACCTACCTCGTCAGCATGCGTCCAGCCGGTTTGAGTTGGTCGCTCTTGAATTTTTGGCAGGTTTCGCAACACTTTACGTACTTGGCGGCGTCACGGAACATAGCCGGCCAGTAGTACCTCTGGGCTAGCCTCGACACTGTTTTCCTCACGCCTTGATGCCCGGCCGTGGGAGCATCATGGCATTCCGCCAATACCCTCTGCCGTTGACCACTGGCCACACATAGCTTCCAAGGGATGTAATCTTCGTCGTCTGTCCGGTGGCCCAAATGCCTATATAGCTGCCCATTTTCTTCAGTGTAGTCCGGGAACTTGGCTGGCTCTTCGGTGATCCTGGCACGCATACTCGCGACGCATTTGCAGGGTGGCTCGACCACCACTGCTTGCTGACAGGTCTCTAGAGGATGCCTTGATAGTGCGTCGGCCACGAAGTTGAGCTTCCCTCGTCGGTAGTGAACGTCAAATTGGAATTGTTGCAGTTCCAATGCCCATCGCGCGATCCTTCCTGACGGGCTCTTAATCGAATTAAGCCACTTGAGAGCCAGATGGTCCGTTATCACGTCGAACCGGTACCCTTCTAGGTAGCAACGCAGCTTTCGTATCGATCAAACGATTGTCAGGCACTCTTTCTCGGTGGCGGAATAGTTCACTTCGGCCTTCAGCTCGCGTACGCTATAACCCGCTCCTGCCATTCTATCGTCTGCGTTAGCACTGCGCCGAGACCGTACTCGCTCGCGTCGGTCAGTGGGACGAATCTGGCGGAAAAGTCTGGACAAGCCAACACAGGGGCAGTCGTCAAGCTATCCTTCAATTGACACAGTGCCTCCTCCTGTTCTTGATCCCATGCCCATTTCCGCCCCTTCTTTAAGAGCGCTGTTAGCGGCTGTACCTGAGTCGCGAAGTTGGGAACGAAGCGCCTGTACCATGACGCCATCCCGAGACATTGCCGCAACTCCTTACAATTTATGGGGGCCCTCAGGTTACGTATCGCCTCTACCTTCTCTGGATCGGTTCGTATTCCTTCCCCAAATGACATGTCCTAGGTAGACCAACCTCTCCCGGAAGAAACTGCACTTCTTCCTATTCAGCCTGAGATTAGCCGCCCTTAACCGGCGGAACACCTCCCTTAAGTTCTCTACATGCTGCTCCTTCGTTGCCCCTATTACCACGATGTCGTCCGGAACGTTTGCAAGAGGCCTGGCCTCCGACTGAGAATATGGCCGGGGAATATAAGGGCCACTATTCGAGTCGTAAGGGGTTCGCCCTAGCTCCACGTCGACCGCTGTCGTCCGGCGAGCTCCACTGCTCCTAACCTCATGAGTTTCCCCTGCACCCGTGACGGCTAAACTAGGGATCGGAACCTGCAGACGCTCGAACAGCTGCGAACTCTCCAGGTCTGGTTCCGATTTTTGACGCGGCCGTCCGCCAACGTCGGGTAGAGTGCCCCAGGGAGACGGCTCCAATGTTTTGGCGGTCTGAGATTCTAGCTCGGCAAGCCGAGCCCAAATTTCGGGTGTATGGCCGCCATCCTGCACAAAAGTGGATAGCCGCTCACGCAGCTCTTCCACGCGCCCCTCCTTTTTCAGCCCGAACTCGTTGGCCATCGCCACCAGTTCTTCTTTGCGTCGCTGGTGGATCCAGCGCACGCCTACACCCGGATTTTGGCACTCACCTATCTCCATTCTGAGTTTTTACTACTCACTCTAGGCTCAACTTCCCCTCTTGTAGACTCGATTTTCGTGTTTGGTGTCTGGGCGATTCTCGTTCCGTAGGTTTATTTCTTTCACTTTAGTCTTTGTCTCTCTTGTTCTTCTTTCTTTTGCTGTCCTTAATTTTTTTTTTTTGTTTGCAATTCCTTTTTTTTTTTTTTTTTTTTTTATGTTTTTACATATATTTCACAAACTTGAACCAAAAAATAATAAAAAAATAACTCACTTGACGTTATTTTAGTTTTTAAGTCTTTGTTCATTATTCTTTAATTTTTATTTATTATGATTATTATTTTTTTTTTCCCACTTATATTATTTTATTATTATTATTTATTACTTAGTTCACTGCATTTTATTTAGAACACCCGTCGTCATCGCTGTTCTGACGAAGTCAGTTTTCACCGCGCGTGAACTGTACTGATGAATTCAGTTTTAACCGCGCGTAAACTCAATTCGTCCCACTGTACAACCGCGATGCTTTAACGGCGCCGACGTCGACTGCGGCGCGCGTTTGTGCACACGTGTGCAAGCATGGTCTCGATGTCGCCCGTCTGGCTCGCGCGCGCTGTACTTTTCGGCCGGCCGTTATCCCTCCTTTTTTTTTTCTCTTGTTGCTGAGCTCGAGTTCTGTGCACATTTTGGTTGCCGAAATTTTGCAGGTGTTCATCTCGTCGCCTAACATAGGGTATTAAATGCACTTGTCAGGGTATACTCGACTACCTTATACCCTAGACTCGCATTTTACCCGTATACTATGTCTTCTCTTTCTTGCTCTCTATTGGGGTATATGCATTCTAAGGTATGCCCGACTTAAAAATACCCTGTATGCAAAAAAAAAAATTTTTTTTTTAAAACACCTATTTGGGCATACTTGCGGGGCTTTAATCCGCAACTATGCCACGCCCCAAACGCCTCTAGGTCCCTGCTCGGGCGCCACTTGTAAAGGAGCTACTGGCCGGGGTACGAATCTCAGTCTTACCAGGTCAACCAACTACACTATCAGGCCTTGGCCACGCACTAACTACACTACCGGGCCTTGGCCACGCACCAACTACTCTATCGGGCCTCGGCCACGCACCAACTTCACTACCGGGCCTTGGCCACGCACCAACTTCACTACCGGGCCTTGGCCACGCACCAACTACACTGCCCCCCTTCAGGGTTTTTTGCTCACACTCCTTTTCGGCACGTCTACTCACCATGATCGTTATTCCAAAAGTCCCGGCTTGCGAGCCATGCGTTTGCCTCGGCCGCTCAACTTCGCCGCGAGCTTTCGCAACTTCGCCTCGGAGCTTTCGCTCTTCGCCGCCGAATTGAAGCTGCGCTCTCGAAGGCAGTGTTGAGCAACCGATCAGTAACGCACGGTTGCAGCGGCGGCCGGCGGTTAAACTCAAACTATGAACGGCTACTTGCCCATAACTACGCACCTATCCTAATAATACACAGACTATGCGGTCAACGGCTCCTTGCCTTTTAACTTAATTATAATCTCGGTGGCTTCTTGCCTTTTATCTTAATTACAATATCGGCTTCATGCCTCTTACAAATCTGTTTTATACATTTGAATATATTTGATGCTTATAACTATAAGAATTATTAAATAATACTGCCAATAGCTCCTTGCCATGACCTTGGCAATGTGAACGGCGGCTCCTTGCCGTGAGTTCAAAACTGTGGGGAGGCTAACCTTAGTAGCCGCCTCACAACCTCTTAAGCGCGTTCGAGAATGAAGCCGTCGACAGATCCTTGACCAACTCCAGATGAACCGCTTTAGTCGCGAAGCAGACGAAGACAGCCATGAAACATTTGACTGGAGATTTATTTCGTACATCTGGCTTATAAAAAAATGGTCCACAATAGTCAACGCCAGAGACTTCAAAGGCTCGACAAGCAGTCAAACATTCTTTGGGAAGATCAGCCATTATATGCTCTACTAATCGAATATGAGCAAGAAGTGCCTGTGGACCAGCGTGTAAGTTCCGATTGTGAAACCGTGTGATGAGTGAATCTGATATGGGATGGTGCCGCGGGAGAATTTTTGGAATATGAGCAAGAAGTGCCTGTGGACCAGCGTGTAAGTTCCGATTGTGAAACCGTGTGATGAGTGAATCTGATATGGGATGGTGCCGCGGGAGAATCCAGCGAAGAGATTTTTAAGCGCCTATCAACTCTAAGAATGCCGAAATCATCCAAACTCTTCTCGGTCGCAATGATTTGATCTATTCCCACAGGTGTGCTCTCTGGACGAGCCTCAGTAAGAGTTGGGTCCCATGTTGTATATCACACACTGTTAGTCCAGGATGCCTGCTTCTGTGTATGAATTTATAAATATGTCCGCATATACGCTGCATTGTATCAAATGAGTTGACGTATTTACAAGTGACAGTTATTTCAACGAAGGGCTATAACGCAATAAGGCTGCGTACGCAGCGATACATTTTTCCAATATCTCCTTTTAGGGCGATCGGTAAATTACGAAAGCGAAGACGGGTATGAAACAGAGAGCTTTGAATAACAGGGCCAGCCGTCAATAGTTCATTTAATTAATATCCTGACGAGGTAGCTGCTGAGCCGTCTAAAACGACTCGCAACTTTGTTGTTGAACTGTCTTCTTTAAAGACACAGTGATGAGGAAGAAAGTATTGACAAAGTCCTATAGACTCTGGAGCAACAGGCGACATATGACCAAGATCCAAATATTCCTTTAGAAAGTTTGAATATTGAATCTTCAGATCTGGACGATTTTGTAGTTTGCGTTCCAGGGTCAGGAACCGACGAAAGGCTTGTTGGTAAGACGTCCTCAGACTTTCCAAACTTCGCTTGGAGGGTAAACGAACTGAATATTGACCACTAGGCAATCCGTAATGAGTCTTTACGAAATGTTTTACGCAAATATTATCTTCCTTTGAAGTAATAGGTGTAATTTCCAAACAGGATTCCAACATCGTCGCACCAATTCATCAGCACGTTCTTCAGAACTTGACTCGACTTTGCCCGCAGTATGCTTTGCCATTAACGTAGAACCACTCAAGCGCGGTCAGCCTCCAGAAACTACCCAACCAAGCCGTGTTTTTTGAAGACACGGTAGCCCTGGGAGAAGCCTTACCTGGCCGAAAAGATCGTAAAACAGGCAGGCTTCAAGCAACACGTCCACGCGTTGAGGTTTAAAGAAAGACGGATCTGGAAGCCTTATGTTATCGGGAATATTCCACTTCGTCGTATTGATAGTAAAACTCGGTTGACTATCAGTTATGTTAGCCGCTACCAGAGACTGTATTGTGTAGTGACCGTATTTCCTTCTGTTTCAAAACGAGAATCTCCTACAACCAGAGACAATGGCTGGGCCATATGCTTCTTTAGCTGAAGCTGTTGAGCAAGACGCGACATTATTAGGTGAAGCTGAGAACCGGAATCCAAAAGGGTCCGACAAGGAATCAAAGTGCCGGTGCTATTTTTATTCTTATTCTTATTCTTATTCTTATTCTTATTCTTATTCTTATTCTTATTCTTATTCTTATTCTTATTCTTATTCTTATTCTTTTGTATTTGTATTTGTATTTGTATTTGTATTTGTATTTGTATTTGTATTTGTATTTGTATTTGTATTTGTATTTGTATTTGTATTTGTATTTGTATTTGTATTTGTATTTGTATTTGTATTTGTATTTGTATTTGTATTTGTATTTGTATTTGTATTTGTATTTGTATTTGTATTTGTATTTGTATTTGTATTTGTATTTGTATTTGTATTTGTATTTGTATTTGTATTTGTATTTGTATTTGTATTTGTATTTGTATTTGTATTTGTATTTGTATTTGTATTTGTATTTGTATTTGTATTTGTATTTGTATTTGTATTTGTATTTGTATTTGTATTTGTATTTGTATTTGTATTTGTATTTGTATTTGTATTTGTATTTGTATTTGTATTTGTATTTGTATTTGTATTTGTATTTGTATTTGTATTTGTATTTGTATTTGTATTTGTATTTGTATTTGTATTTGTATTTGTATTTGTATTTGTATTTGTATTTGTATTTGTATTTGTATTTGTATTTGTATTTGTATTTGTATTTGTATTTGTATTTGTATTTGTATTTGTATTTGTATTTGTATTTGTATTTGTATTTGTATTTGTATTTGTATTTGTATTTGTATTTGTATTTGTATTTGTATTTGTATTTGTATTTGTATTTGTATTTGTATTTGTATTTGTATTTGTATTTGTATTTGTATTTGTATTTGTATTTGTATTTGTATTTGTATTTGTATTTGTATTTGTATTTGTATTTGTATTTGTATTTGTATTTGTATTTGTATTTGTATTTGTATTTGTATTTGTATTTGTATTTGTATTTGTATTTGTATTTGTATTTGTATTTGTATTTGTATTTGTATTTGTATTTGTATTTGTATTTGTATTTGTATTTGTATTTGTATTTGTATTTGTATTTGTATTTGTATTTGTATTTGTATTTGTATTTGTATTTGTATTTGTATTTGTATTTGTATTTGTATTTGTATTTGTATTTGTATTTGTATTTGTATTTGTATTTGTATTTGTATTTGTATTTGTATTTGTATTTGTATTTGTATTTGTATTTGTATTTGTATTTGTATTTGTATTTGTATTTGTATTTGTATTTGTATTTGTATTTGTATTTGTATTTGTATTTGTATTTGTATTTGTATTTGTATTTGTATTTGTATTTGTATTTGTATTTGTATTTGTATTTGTATTTGTATTTGTATTTGTATTTGTATTTGTATTTGTATTTGTATTTGTATTTGTATTTGTATTTGTATTTGTATTTGTATTTGTATTTGTATTTGTATTTGTATTTGTATTTGTATTTGTATTTGTATTTGTATTTGTATTTGTATTTGTATTTGTATTTGTATTTGTATTTGTATTTGTATTTGTATTTGTATTTGTATTTGTATTTGTATTTGTATTTGTATTTGTATTTGTATTTGTATTTGTATTTGTATTTGTATTTGTATTTGTATTTGTATTTGTATTTGTATTTGTATTTGTATTTGTATTTGTATTTGTATTTGTATTTGTATTTGTATTTGTATTTGTATTTGTATTTGTATTTGTATTTGTATTTGTATTTGTATTTGTATTTGTATTTGTATTTGTATTTGTATTTGTATTTGTATTTGTATTTGTATTTGTATTTGTATTTGTATTTGTATTTATTTGTTTGTATTTGTATTTGTATTTGTATTTGTATTTGTATTTGTATTTGTATTTGTATTTGTATTTGTATTTGTATTTGTATTTGTATTTGTATTTGTATTTGTATTTGTATTTTTGTATTTGTATTTGTATTTGTATTTGTATTTGTATTTGTATTTGTATTTGTATTTGTATTTGTATTTGTATTTGTATTTGTATTTGTATTTGTATTTGTATTTGTATTTGTATTTGTATTTGTATTTGTATTTGTATTTGTATTTGTATTTGTATTTGTATTTGTATTTGTATTTGTATTTGTATTTGTATTTGTATTTGTATTTGTATTTGTATTTGTATTTGTATTTGTATTTATATTTGTATTTATATTTGTATTTGTATTTGTATTTGTATTTGTATTTGTATTTGTATTTGTATTTATATTTGTATTTGTATTTGTATTTGTATTTGTATTTGTCTTTGTCTTTGTCTTTGTCTTTGTCTTTGTCTTTGTCTTTGTATTTGTCTTTGTCTTTGTCTTTGTCTTTGTCTTTGTCTTTGTCTTTGTCTTTGTCTTTGTCTTTGTCTTTGTCTTTGTCTTTGTCTTTGTCTTTGTCTTTGTCTTTGTCTTTGTCTTTGTCTTTGTCTTTGTCTTTGTCTTTGTCTTTGTCTTTGTCTTTGTCTTTGTCTTTGTCTTTGTCTTTGTCTTTGTCTTTGTCTTTGTCTTTGTCTTTGTATTTGTCTTTGTCTTTGTCTTTGTCTTTGTCTTTGTCTTTGTATTTGTCTTTGTCTTTGTATTTGTATTTGTCTTTGTCTTTGTCTTTGTCTTTGTATTTGTATTTGTATTTGTCTTTGTCTTTGTCTTTGTCTTTGTATTTGTCTTTGTCTTTGTCTTTGTATTTGTCTTTGTATTTGTATTTGTATTTGTATTTGTATTTGTATTTGTCTTTGTATTTGTATTTGTATTTGTATTTGTATTTGTATTTGTATTTGTATTTGTATTTGTATTTGTATTTGTATTTGTATTTGTATTTGTATTTGTATTTGTATTTGTATTTGTATTTGTATTTGTATTTGTATTTGTATTTGTATTTGTATTTGTATTTGTATTTGTATTTGTATTTGTATTTGTATTTGTATTTGTATTTGTATTTGTATTTGTATTTGTATTTGTATTTGTATTTGTATTTGTATTTGTATTTGTATTTGTATTTGTATTTGTATTTGTATTTGTATTTGTATTTGTATTTGTATTTGTATTTGTATTTGTATTTGTATTTGTATTTGTATTTGTATTTGTATTTTATTTGTATTTGTATTTGTATTTGTATTTGTATTTGTATTTGTATTTGTATTTGTATTTGTATTTGTATTTGTATTTGTATTTGTATTTGTATTTGTATTTGTATTTGTATTGTATTTGTATTTGTATTTGTATTTGTATTTGTATTTGTATTTGTATTTGTATTTGTATTTGTATTTGTATTTGTATTTGTATTTGTATTTGTATTTGTATTTGTATTTGTATTTGTATTTGTATTTGTATTTGTATTTGTATTTGTATTTGTATCTGTATCTGTATCTGTATCTGTATCTGTATCTGTATCTGTATCTGTATCTGTATCTGTATCTGTATCTGTATTTGTATTTGTATTTGTATTTGTATTTGTATTTGTATTTGTATTTGTATTTGTATTTGTATTTGTATTTGTATTTGTATTTGTATTTGTATTTGTATTTGTATTTGTATTTGTATTTGTATTTGTATTTGTATTTGTATTTGTATTTGTATTTGTATTTGTATTTGTATTTGTATTTGTATTTGTATTTGTATTTGTATTTGTATTTGTATTTGTATTTTGTATTTGTATTTGTATTTGTATTTGTATTTGTATTTGTATTTGTATTTGTATTTGTATTTGTATTTGTATTTGTATTTGTATTTGTATTTGTATTTGTATTTGTATTTGTATTTGTATTTGTATTTGTATTTGTATTTGTATTTGTATTTGTATTTGTATTTGTATTTGTATTTGTATTTGTATTTGTATTTGTATTTGTATTTGTATTTGTATTTGTATTTGTATTTGTATTTGTATTTGTATTTGTATTTGTATTTGTATTTGTATTTGTATTTGTATTTGTATTTGTATTTGTATTTGTATTTGTATTTGTATTTGTATTTGTATTTGTATTTGTATTTGTATTTGTATTTGTATTTGTATTTGTATTTGTATTTGTATTTGTATTTGTATTTGTATTTGTATTTGTATTTGTATTTGTATTTGTATTTGTATTTGTATTTGTATTTGTATTTGTATTTGTATTTGTATTTGTATTTGTATTTGTATTTGTATTTGTATTTGTATTTGTATTTGTATTTGTATTTGTATTTGTATTTGTATTTGTATTTGTATTTGTATTTGTATTTGTATTTGTATTTGTATTTGTATTTGTATTTGTATTTGTATTTGTATTTTGTATTTGTATTTGTATTTGTATTTGTATTTGTATTTGTATTTGTATTTGTATTTGTATTTGTATTTGTATTTGTATTTGTATTTGTATTTGTATTTGTATTTGTATTTGTATTTGTATTTGTATTTGTATTTGTATTTGTATTTGTATTTGTATTTGTATTTGTATTTGTATTTGTATTTGTATTTGTATTTGTATTTGTATTTGTATTTGTATTTGTATTTGTATTTGTATTTGTATTTGTATTTGTATTTGTATTTGTATTTGTATTTGTATTTGTATTTGTATTTGTATTTGTATTTGTATTTGTATTTGTATTTGTATTTGTATTTGTATTTGTATTTGTATTTGTATTTGTATTTGTATTTGTATTTGTATTTGTATTTGTATTTGTTTTTATTTGTATTTGTATTTGTATTTGTATTTGTATTTGTATTTGTATTTGTATTTGTATTTGTATTTGTATTTGTATTTGTATTTGTATTTGTATTTGTATTTGTATTTGTATTTGTATTTGTATTTGTATTTGTATTTGTATTTGTATTTGTATTTGTATTTGTATTTGTATTTGTATTTGTATTTGTATTTGTATTTGTATTTGTATTTGTATTTGTATTTGTATTTGTATTTGTATTTGTATTTGTATTTGTATTTGTATTTGTATTTGTATTTGTATTTGTATTTGTATTTGTATTTGTATTTGTATTTGTATTTGTTGTATTTGTATTTGTATTTGTATTTGTATTTGTATTTGTATTTGTATTTGTATTTGTATTTGTATTTGTATTTGTATTTGTATTTGTATTTGTATTTGTATTTGTATTTGTATTTGTATTTGTATTTGTATTTGTATTTGTATTTGTATTTGTATTTGTATTTGTATTTGTATTTGTATTTGTATTTGTATTTGTATTTGTATTTGTATTTGTATTTGTATTTGTATTTGTATTTGTATTTGTATTTGTATTTGTATTTGTATTTGTATTTGTATTTGTATTTGTATTTGTATTTGTATTTGTATTTGTATTTGTATTTGTATTTGTATTTGTATTTGTATTTGTATTTGTATTTGTATTTGTATTTGTATTTGTATTTGTATTTGTATTTGTATTTGTATTTGTATTTGTATTTGTATTTGTATTTGTATTTGTATTTGTATTTGTATTTGTATTTTGTATTTGTATTTGTATTTGTATTTGTATTTGTATTTGTATTTGTATTTGTATTTGTATTTGTATTTGTATTTGTATTTGTATTTGTATTTGTATTTGTATTTGTATTTGTATTTGTATTTGTATTTGTATTTGTATTTGTATTTGTATTTGTATTTGTATTTGTATTTGTATTTGTATTTGTATTTGTATTTGTATTTGTATTTGTATTTGTATTTGTATTTGTATTTGTATTTGTATTTGTATTGTATTTGTATTTGTATTTGTATTTGTATTTGTATTTGTATTTGTATTTGTATTTGTATTTGTATTTGTATTTGTATTTGTATTTGTATTTGTATTTGTATTTGTATTTGTATTTGTATTTGTATTTGTATTTGTATTTGTATTTGTTTGTATTTGTATTTGTATTTGTATTTGTATTTGTATTTGTATTTGTATTTGTATTTGTATTTGTATTTGTTTGTATTTGTATTTGTATTTGTATTTGTATTTGTATTTGTATTTGTATTTGTATTTGTATTTGTATGTATTTGTATTTGTATTTGTATTTGTATTTGTATTTGTATTTGTATTTGTATTTGTATTTGTATTTGTATTTGTATTTGTATTTGTATTTGTATTTGTATTTGTATTTGTATTTGTATTTGTATTTGTATTTGTATTTGTATTTGTATTTGTATTTGTATTTGTATTTGTATTTGTATTTTGTATTTGTATTTGTATTTGTATTTGTATTTTATTTGTATTTGTATTTGTATTTGTATTTGTATTTGTATTTGTATTTGTATTTGTTTGTATTTGTATTTGTATTTGTATTTGTATTTGTATTTGTATTTGTATTTGTATTTGTATTTGTATTTGTATTTGTATTTGTATTTGTATTTGTATTTGTATTTGTATTTGTATTTGTATTTGTATTTGTATTTGTATTTGTATTTGTATTTGTATTTGTATTTGTATTTGTATTTGTATTTGTATTTGTATTTGTATTTGTATTTGTATTTGTATTTGTATTTGTATTTGTATTTGTATT
The DNA here is from genome assembly GCA_018903485.1 of Drosophila littoralis. Lineage (NCBI taxonomy): Eukaryota > Metazoa > Arthropoda > Insecta > Diptera > Drosophilidae > Drosophila > Drosophila littoralis. The sequence goes on from JAEIGF010000598.1 coordinate 34,055, forward strand.
TGTATTTGTATTTGTATTTGTATTTGTATTTGTATTTGTATTTGTATTTGTATTTGTATTTGTATTTGTATTTGTATTTGTATTTGTATTTGTATTTGTATTTGTATTTGTATTTGTATTTGTATTTGTATTTGTATTTGTATTTGTATTTGTATTTGTATTTGTATTTGTATTTGTATTTGTATTTGTATTTGTATTTGTATTTGTATTTGTATTTGTATTTGTATTTGTATTTGTATTTGTATTTGTATTTGTATTTGTATTTGTATTTGTATTTGTATTTGTATTTGTATTTGTATTTGTATTTGTATTTGTATTTGTATTTGTATTTGTATTTGTATTTGTATTTGTATTTGTATTTGTATTTGTATTTGTATTTGTATTTGTATTTGTATTTGTATTTGTATTTGTATTTGTATTTGTATTTGTATTTGTATTTGTATTTGTATTTTGTATTTGTATTTGTATTTGTATTTGTATTTGTATTTGTATTTGTATTTGTATTTGTATTTGTATTTGTATTTGTATTTGTATTTGTATTTGTATTTGTATTTGTATTTGTATTTGTATTTGTATTTGTATTTGTATTTGTATTTGTATTTGTATTTGTATTTGTATTTGTATTTGTATTTGTATTTGTATTTGTATTTGTATTTGTATTTGTATTTGTATTTGTATTTGTATTTGTATTTGTATTTGTATTTGTATTTGTATTTGTATTTGTATTTGTATTTGTATTTGTATTTGTATTTGTATTTGTATTTGTATTTGTATTTGTATTTGTATTTGTATTTGTATTTGTATTTGTATTTGTATTTGTATTTGTATTTGTATTTGTATTTGTATTTGTATTTGTATTTGTATTTGTATTTGTATTTGTATTTGTATTTGTATTTGTATTTGTATTTGTATTTGTATTTGTATTTGTATTTGTATTTGTATTTGTATTTGTATTTGTATTTGTATTTGTATTTGTATTTGTATTTGTATTTGTATTTGTATTTGTATTTGTATTTGTATTTGTATTTGTATTTGTATTTGTATTTGTATTTGTATTTGTATTTGTATTTGTATTTGTATTTGTATTTGTATTTGTATTTGTATTTGTATTTGTATTTGTATTTGTATTTGTATTTGTATTTGTATTTGTATTTGTATTTGTATTTGTATTTGTATTTGTATTTGTATTTGTATTTGTATTTGTATTTGTATTTGTATTTGTATTTGTATTTGTATTTATTTGTTTGTATTTGTATTTGTATTTGTATTTGTATTTGTATTTGTATTTGTATTTGTATTTGTATTTGTATTTGTATTTGTATTTGTATTTGTATTTGTATTTGTATTTGTATTTGTATTTGTATTTGTATTTGTATTTGTATTTGTATTTGTATTTGTATTTGTATTTGTATTTGTATTTGTATTTGTATTTGTATTTGTATTTGTATTTGTATTTTGTATTTGTATTTGTATTTGTATTTGTATTTGTATTTGTATTTGTATTTGTATTTGTATTTGTATTTGTATTTGTATTTGTATTTGTATTTGTATTTGTATTTGTATTTGTATTTGTATTTGTATTTGTATTTGTATTTGTATTTGTATTTGTATTTGTATTTGTATTTGTATTTGTATTTGTATTTGTATTTGTATTTGTATTTGTATTTGTATTTGTATTTGTATTTGTATTTGTATTTGTATTTGTATTTGTATTTGTATTTGTATTTGTATTTGTATTTGTATTTGTATTTGTATTTGTATTTGTATTTGTATTTGTATTTGTATTTGTATTTGTATTTGTATTTGTATTTGTATTTGTATTTGTATTTGTATTTGTATTTGTATTTGTATTTGTATTTGTATTTGTATTTGTATTTGTATTTGTATTTGTATTTGTATTTGTATTTGTATTTGTATTTGTATTTGTATTTGTATTTGTATTTGTATTTGTATTTGTATTTGTATTTGTATTTGTATTTGTATTTGTATTTGTATTTGTATTTGTATTTGTATTTGTATTTGTATTTGTATTTGTATTTGTATTTGTATTTGTATTTGTATTTGTATTTTTGTATTTGTATTTGTATTTGTATTTGTATTTGTATTTGTATTTGTATTTGTATTTGTATTTGTATTTGTATTTGTATTTGTATTTGTATTTGTATTTGTATTTGTATTTGTATTTGTATTTGTATTTGTATTTGTATTTGTATTTGTATTTGTATTTGTATTTGTATTTGTATTTGTATTTGTATTTGTATTTGTATTTGTATTTGTATTTGTATTTGTATTTGTATTTGTATTTTTGTATTTGTATTTGTATTTGTATTTGTATTTGTATTTGTATTTGTATTTGTATTTGTATTTGTATTTGTATTTGTATTTGTATTTGTATTTGTATTTGTATTTGTATTTGTATTTGTATTTGTATTTGTATTTGTATTTGTATTTGTATTTGTATTTGTATTTGTATTTGTATTTGTATTTATTTGTATTTGTATTTGTATTTGTATTTGTATTTGTATTTGTATTTGTATTTGTATTTGTATTTGTATTTGTATTTGTATTTGTATTTGTATTTGTATTTGTATTTGTATTTGTATTTGTATTTGTATTTGTATTTGTATTTGTATTTGTATTTGTATTTGTATTTGTATTTGTATTTGTATTTGTATTTGTATTTGTATTTGTATTTGTATTTGTATTTGTATTTGTATTTGTATTTGTATTTGTATTTGTATTTGTATTTGTATTTGTATTTGTATTTGTATTTGTATTTGTATTTGTATTTGTATCTGTATTTGTATTTGTATTTGTATTTGTATTTGTATTTGTATTTGTATTTGTATTTGTATTTGTATTGTATTTATTTGTATTTGTATTTGTATTTGTATTTGTATTTGTATTTGTATTTGTATTGTATTTGTATTTGTATTTGTATCTGTATTTGTATTTGTATTTGTATTTGTATTTGTATTTGTATTTGTATTTGTATTTGTATTTGTATTTGTATTTGTATTTGTATTTGTATTTGTATTTGTATTTGTATTTGTATTTGTATTTGTATTTGTATTTGTATTTGTATTTTGTATTTGTATCTGTATCTGTATTTGTTTGTATCTGTATTTGTATTTGTATTTGTATTTGTATTTGTATTTGTATTTGTATTTGTATCTGTATTTGTATTTGTATTTGTATTTGTATTTGTATTTGTATTTGTATTTGTATTTGTATTTGTATTTGTATTTGTATTTGTATTTGTATTTGTATTTGTATTTGTATTTGTATTTGTATTTGTATTTGTATTTGTATCTGTATTTGTATTTGTATTTGTATTTGTATTTGTATTTGTATTTGTATTTGTATTTGTATTTGTATTTGTATTTGTATTTGTATTTGTATTGTATTTGTATTTGTATTTGTATTTGTATTTGTATTTGTATTTGTATTTGTATTTGTATTTGTATTTGTATTGTATTTGTATTTGTATTTGTATTTGTATTTGTATTTGTATTTGTATTTGTATTTGTATTTGTATTTGTATTTGTATTTGTATTTGTATTTGTATTTGTATTTGTATTTGTATTTGTATTTGTATTTGTATTTGTATTTGTATTTGTATTTGTATTTGTATTTGTATTTGTATTTGTATTTGTATTTGTATTTGTATTTGTATTTGTATTTGTATTTGTATTTGTATTTGTATTTGTATTTGTATTTGTATTTGTATTTGTATTTGTATTTGTATTTGTATTTGTATTTGTATTTGTATTTATTTGTATTTGTATTTGTATTTGTATTTGTATTTGTATTTGTATTTGTATTTGTATTTGTATTTGTATTTGTATTTGTATTTGTATTTGTATTTGTATTTGTATTTGTATTTGTATTTGTATTTGTATTTGTATTGTATTTGTATTTGTATTTGTATTTGTATTTGTATTTGTATTTGTATTTGTTTGTATTTGTATTTGTATTTGTATTTGTATTTGTATTTGTATTTGTATTTGTATTTGTATTTGTATTTGTATTTGTATTTGTATTTGTATTTGTATTTGTATTTGTATTTGTATTTGTATTTGTATTTGTATTTGTATTTGTATTTGTATTTGTATTTGTATTTGTATTTGTATTTGTATTTGTATTTGTATTTGTATTTGTATTTGTATTTGTATTTGTATTTGTATTTGTATTTGTATTTGTATTTGTATTTGTATTTGTATTTGTATTTGTATTTGTATTTGTATTTGTATTTGTATTTGTATTTGTATTTGTATTTGTATTTGTATTTGTATTTGTATTTGTATTTGTATTTGTATTTGTATTTGTATTTGTATTTGTATTTGTATTTGTATTTGTATTTGTATTTGTATTTGTATTTGTATTTGTATTTGTATTTTGTATTTGTATTGTATTTGTATTTGTATTTGTATTTGTATTTGTATTTGTATTTGTATTTGTATTTGTATTTGTATTTGTATTTGTATTTGTATTTGTATTTGTATTTTGTATTTGTATTTGTATTTGTATTTGTATTTGTATTTGTATTTGTATTTGTATTTGTATTTGTATTTGTATTTGTATTGTATTGTATTTGTATTTGTATTTGTATTTGTATTTGTATTTGTATTTGTATTTGTATTTGTATTTGTATTTGTATTTGTATTTGTATTTGTATTTGTATTTGTATTTGTATTTGTATTTGTATTTGTATTTGTATTTGTATTTGTATTTGTATTTGTATTTGTATTTGTATTTGTATTTGTATTTGTATTTGTATTTGTATTTGTATTTGTATTTGTATTTGTATTTGTATTTGTATTTGTATTTGTATTTGTATTTGTATTTGTATTTGTATTTGTATTTGTATTTGTATTTGTATTTGTATTTGTATTTGTATTTGTATTTGTATTTGTATTTGTATTTGTATTTGTATTTGTATTTGTATTTGTATTTGTATTTGTATTTGTATTTGTATTTGTATTTGTATTTGTATTTGTATTTGTATTTGTATTTGTATTTGTATTTGTATTTGTATTTGTATTTGTATTTGTATTTGTATTTGTATTTGTATTTGTATTTGTATTTGTATTTGTATTTGTATTTGTATTTGTATTTGTATTTGTATTTGTATTTGTATTTGTATTTGTATTTGTATTTGTATTTGTATTTGTATTTGTATTTGTATTTGTATTTGTATTTGTATTTGTATTTGTATTTGTATTTGTATTTGTATTTGTATTTGTATTTGTATTTGTATTTGTATTTGTATTTGTATTTGTATTTGTATTTGTATTTGTATTTGTATTTGTATTTGTATTTGTATTTGTATTTGTATTTGTATTTGTATTTGTATTTGTATTTGTATTTGTATTTGTATTTGTATTTGTATTTGTATTTGTATTTGTATTTGTATTTGTATTTGTATTTGTATTTGTATTTGTATTTGTATTTGTATTTGTATTTGTATTTGTATTTGTATTTGTATTTGTATTTGTATTTGTATTTGTATTTGTATTTGTATTTGTATTTGTATTTGTATTTGTATTTGTATTTGTATTTGTATTTGTATTTGTATTTGTATTTGTATTTGTATTGTATTTGTATTTGTATTTTGTATTTGTATTTGTATTTGTATTTGTATTTGTATTTGTATTTGTATTTGTATTTGTATTTGTATTTGTATTTGTATTTGTATTTGTATTTGTATTTGTATTTGTATTTGTATTTGTATTTGTATTTGTATTTGTATTTGTATTTGTATTTGTATTTGTATTTGTATTTGTATTTGTATTTGTATTTGTATTTGTATTTGTATTTGTATTTGTATTTGTATTTGTATTTGTATTTGTATTTGTATTTGTATTTGTATTTGTATTTGTATTTGTATTTGTATTTGTATTTGTATTTGTATTTGTATTTGTATTTGTATTTGTATTTGTATTTGTATTTGTATTTGTATTTTATTTGTTTTTGTATTTGTATTTGTATTTGTATTTGTATTTGTATTTGTATTTGTATTTGTATTTGTATTTGTATTTGTATTTGTATTTGTATTTGTATTTGTATTTGTATTTGTATTTGTATTTGTATTTGTATTTGTATTTGTATTTGTATTTGTATTTGTATTTTTGTATTTGTATTTGTATTTGTATTTGTATTTGTATTTGTATTTGTATTTGTATTTGTATTTGTATTTGTATTTGTATTTGTATTTGTATTTGTATTTGTATTTGTATTTGTATTTGTATTTGTATTTGTATTTGTATTTGTATTTGTATTTGTATTTGTATTTGTATTTGTATTTGTATTTGTATTTGTATTTGTATTTGTATTTGTATTTGTATTTGTATTGTATTTGTATTTGTATTTGTATTTGTATTTGTATTTGTATTTGTATTTGTATTTGTATTTGTATTTGTATTTGTATTTGTATTTGTATTTGTATTTGTATTTGTATTTGTATTTGTATTTGTATTTGTATTTGTATTTGTATTTGTATTTGTATTTGTATTTGTATTTGTATTTGTATTTGTATTTGTATTTGTATTTGTATTTGTATTTGTATTTGTTTGTATTTGTATTTGTATTTGTATTTGTATTTGTATTTGTATTTGTATTTGTATTTGTATTTGTATTTGTATTTGTATTTGTATTTGTATTTGTATTTGTATTTGTATTTGTATTTGTATTTGTATTTGTATTTGTATTTGTATTTGTATTTGTATTTGTATTTGTATTTGTATTTGTATTTGTATTTGTATTTGTATTTGTATTTGTATTTGTATTTGTATTTGTATTTGTATTTGTATTTTGTATTTGTATTTGTATTTGTATTTGTATTTGTATTTGTATTTGTATTTTGTATTTGTATTTGTATTTGTATTTGTATTTGTATTTGTATTTGTATTTGTATTTGTATTTGTATTTGTATTTGTATTTGTATTTGTATTTGTATTTGTATTTGTGTATTTGTATTTGTATTTGTATTTGTATTTGTGTATTTGTATTTGTATTTGTATTTGTATTTGTATTTGTATTTGTATTTGTATTTGTATTTGTATTTGTATTTGTATTTGTATTTTTGTATTTGTATTTGTATTTGTATTTGTATTTGTATTTGTATTTGTATTTGTATTTGTATTTGTATTTGTATTTGTATTTGTATTTGTATTTGTATTTGTATTTGTATTTGTATTTGTATTTGTATTTGTATTTGTATTTGTATTTGTATTTGTATTTGTATTTGTATTTGTATTTGTATTTGTATTTGTATTTGTATTTGTATTTGTATTTGTATTTGTATTTGTATTTGTATTTGTATTTGTATTTGTATTTGTATTTGTATTTGTATTTGTATTTGTATTTGTATTTGTATTTGTATTTGTATTTGTATTTGTATTTGTATTTTGTATTTGTATTTGTATTTGTATTTGTATTTGTATTTGTATTTGTATTTGTATTTGTATTTGTATTTGTATTTGTATTTGTATTTGTATTTGTATTTGTATTTGTATTTGTGTTTTGTATTTGTATTTGTATTTGTATTTGTATTTGTATTTGTATTTGTATTTGTATTTGTATTTGTATTTGTTGTATTTGTATTTGTATTTTGTATTTGTATTTGTATTTGTATTTGTATTTGTATTTGTATTTGTATTTGTATTTGTATTTGTATTTGTATTTGTATTTGTATTTGTATTTGTATTTGTATTTGTATTTGTATTTGTATTTGTATTTGTATTTGTATTTGTATTTGTATTTGTATTTGTATTTGTATTTGTATTTGTATTTGTATTTGTATTTGTATTTGTATTTGTATTTGTATTTGTATTTGTATTTGTATTTGTATTTGTATTTGTATTTGTATTTGTATTTGTATTTGTATTTGTATTTGTATTTGTATTTGTTTGTATTTGTATTTGTATTTGTATTTGTATTTGTATTTGTATTTGTATTTGTATTTGTATTTGTATTTGTATTTGTATTTGTATTTGTATTTGTATTTGTATTTGTATTTGTATTTGTATTTGTATTTGTATTTGTATTTGTATTTGTATTTGTATTTGTATTTGTATTTGTATTTGTATTTGTATTTGTATTTGTATTTGTATTTGTATTTGTATTTGTATTTGTATTTGTATTTGTATTTGTATTTGTATTTGTATTTGTATTTGTATTTGTATTTGTATTTGTATTTGTATTTGTATTTGTATTTGTATTTGTATTTGTATTTGTATTTGTATTTGTATTTGTATTTGTATTTGTATTTGTATTTGTATTTGTATTTGTATTTGTATTTGTATTTGTATTTGTATTTGTATTTGTATTTGTATTTGTATTTGTATTTGTATTTGTATTTGTATTTTATTTGTATTTGTATTTGTATTTGTATTTGTATTTGTATTTGTATTTGTATTTGTATTTGTATTTGTATTTGTATTTGTATTTGTATTTGTATTTGTATTTGTATTTGTATTTGTATTTGTATTTGTATTTGTATTTGTATTTGTATTTGTATTTGTTTGTATTTGTATTTGTATTTGTATTTGTATTTGTATTTGTATTTGTATTTGTATTTGTATTTGTATTTGTATTTGTATTTGTATTTGTATTTGTATTTGTATTTTTGTGTTTGTATTTGTATTTGTATTTGTATTTGTATTTGTATTTGTATTTGTATTTGTATTTGTATTTGTATTTGTATTTGTATTTGTATTTGTATTTGTATTTGTATTTGTATTTGTATTTGTATTTGTATTTGTATTTGTATTTTGTTTGTATTTGTATTTGTATTTGTATTTGTATTTGTATTTGTATTTGTATTTGTATTTGTATTTGTATTTGTATTTTTGTATTTGTATTTGTATTTGTATTTGTATTTGTATTTGTATTTGTATTTGTATTTGTATTTGTATTTGTATTTGTATTTGTATTTGTATTTGTATTTGTATTTGTATTTGTATTTGTATTTGTATTTTGTATTTGTATTTGTATTTGTATTTGTATTTGTATTTGTATTTGTATTTGTATTTGTATTTGTATTTGTATTTGTATTTGTATTTGTATTTGTATTTGTATTTGTATTTGTATTTGTATTTGTATTTGTATTTGTATTTGTATTTGTATTTGTATTTGTATTTGTATTTGTATTTGTATTTGTATTTGTATTTGTATTTGTATTTGTATTTGTATTTGTATTTGTATTTGTATTTGTATTTGTATTTGTATTTGTATTTGTATTTGTATTTGTATTTGTATTTGTATTTGTATTTGTATTTGTATTTGTTGTATTTGTATTTGTATTTGTATTTGTATTTGTATTTGTATTTGTATTTGTATTTGTATTTGTATTTGTATTTGTATTTGTGTTGTATTTGTATTTGTATTTGTATTTGTATTTGTATTTGTATTTGTATTTGTATTTGTATTTGTATTTGTATTTATTTATTTGTATTTGTATTTGTATTTGTATTTGTATTTGTATTTGTATTTGTATTTGTATTTGTATTTGTATTTGTATTTGTATTTGTATTTGTATTTGTATTTGTATTTGTATTTGTATTTGTATTTGTATTTGTATTTGTATTTGTATTTGTATTTGTATTTGTATTTGTATTTGTATTTGTATTTGTATTTGTATTTGTATTTGTATTTGTATTTGTGTTTGTTTGTATTTGTATTTGTATTTGTATTTGTATTTGTATTTGTATTTGTATTTGTATTTGTATTTGTATTTGTATTTGTATTTGTATTTGTATTTGTGTTATTTGTATTTGTATTTGTATTTGTATTTGTATTTGTATTTTTGTTTGTATTTGTATTTGTATTTGTATTTGTATTTGTATTTGTATTTGTATTTGTATTTGTATTTGTATTTGTATTTGTATTGTATTTGTATTTGTATTTGTATTTGTATTTGTATTTGTATTTGTATTTGTATTTGTATTTGTATTTGTATTTGTATTTGTATTTGTATTTGTATTTGTATTTGTATTTGTATTTGTATTTGTATTTGTATTTGTATTTGTATTTGTATTTGTATTTGTATTTGTATTTGTATTTGTATTTGTATTTGTATTTGTATTTGTATTTGTATTTGTATTTGTATTTGTATTTGTATTTGTATTTGTATTTGTATTTGTATTTGTATTTGTATTTGTATTTGTATTTGTATTTGTATTTGTATTTGTATTTGTATTTGTATTTGTATTTGTATTTGTATTTGTATTTGTATTTGTATTTGTATTTGTATTTGTATTTGTATTTGTATTTGTATTTGTATTTGTATTTGTTTTGTATTTGTATTTGTATTTGTATTTGTATTTGTATTTGTATTTGTATTTGTATTTGTATTTGTATTTGTATTTGTATTTGTATTTGTATTTGTATTTGTATTTGTATTTGTATTTGTATTTGTATTTGTATTTGTATTTGTATTTGTATTTGTATTTGTATTTGTATTTGTATTTGTATTTGTATTTGTATTTGTATTTGTATTTGTATTTGTATTTGTATTTGTATTTGTATTTGTATTTGTATTTGTATTTGTATTTGTATTTGTATTTGTATTTGTATTTGTATTTGTATTTGTATTTTGTATTTGTATTTGTATTTGTATTTGTATTTGTATTTGTATTTGTATTTGTATTTGTATTTGTATTTGTATTTGTATTTGTATTTGTATTTGTATTTGTATTTGTATTTGTATTTGTATTTGTATTTGTATTTGTATTTGTATTTGTATTTGTATTTGTATTTGTATTTGTATTTGTATTTGTATTTGTATTTGTATTTGTATTTGTATTTGTATTTGTATTTGTATTTGTATTTGTATTTGTGTTGTATTTGTTTGTATTTGTGTTTATTTGTATTTGTATTTGTATTTGTATTTGTATTTGTATTTGTATTTGTATTTGTATTTGTATTTGTATTTGTATTTGTATTTTGTATTTGTATTTGTATTTGTATTTGTATTTGTATTTGTATTTGTATTTGTATTTGTATTTGTATGTTATTTGTATTTGTATTTGTATTTGTATTTTGTATTTGTATTTGTATTTGTATTTGTATTTGTATTTGTATTTGTATTTGTTTGTATTTGTATTTGTATTTGTTTGTATTTGTATTTGTTTATTTGTATTTGTATTTGTATTTGTATTTGTATTTGTATTTGTATTTGTATTTGTATTTGTGTTGTTTGTATTTGTATTTGTATTTGTATTTGTATTTGTATTTGTATTTGTATTTGTATTTGTATTTGTGTTGTATTTGTGTTTTGTATTTGTATTTGTATTTGTATTTGTATTTATTTGTGTTGTATTTGTATTTGTATTTGTATTTGTATTTGTATTTGTATTTGTATTTGTATTTGTATATTTGTATTTGTATTTGTATTTGTATTTGTATTTGTATTTGTATTTGTATTTGTATTTGTATTTTTGTATTTGTATTTGTATTTGTATTTGTATTTTTTGTATTTGTTTGTATTTGTATTTGTATTTGTATTTGTATTTGTATTTGTATTTGTATTTGTATTTGTATTTGTATTTGTATTTGTATTTGTATTTGTATTTGTATTTGTATTTGTATTTGTGTTGTATTTGTATTTGTATTTGTATTTGTATTTGTATTTTGTATTTGTATTTGTATTTGTATTTGTGTTTGTGTTGTATTTGTATTTGTATTTGTATTTGTATTTGTATTTGTATTTGTGTTTATTTGTATTTGTATTTGTATTTGTATTTGTATTTGTATTTGTATTTGTATTTGTATTTGTATTTGTATTTATTTGTATTTGTATTTGTATTTGTATTTGTATTTGTATTTGTATTTGTATTTGTATTTGTATTTGTATTTGTATTTGTATTTGTATTTGTATTTGTATTTGTGTTGTGTTGTGTTTATTTGTATTTTTTGTATTTGTATTTGTATTTGTATTTGTATTTGTATTGTATTTGTATTTGTATTTGTATTTGTATTTGTGTTGTGTATTTGTATTGTATTTGTATTTGTATTTGTATTGTGTTGTTATTTGTATTTGTATTTGTATTTGTATTTGTATTTGTATTTGTATTTGTATTTGTATTTGTATTTGTATTTGTATTTGTATTTGTATTTGTATTTGTATTTGTATTTGTATTTGTATTTGTATTTGTATTTGTATTTGTATTTGTATTTGTATTTTGTATTTGTATTTGTATTTGTTTGTATTTGTATTTGTATTTGTTATTTGTATTTGTATTTGTATTTGTATTTGTATTTGTATTTGTATTTGTATTTGTATTTGTATTTGTATTTGTATTTGTATTTGTATTTGTATTTGTATTTGTATTTTGTATTTGTATTTGTATTTGTATTTGTGTTTGTATTTATTTGTATTTGTATTTGTATTTGTATTTGTATTTGTATTTGTATTTGTATTTGTATTTGTGTTGTATTTGTATTTGTATTTGTATTTGTATTTGTATTTGTATTTGTATTTGTATTTGTATTTGTATTTGTATTTGTATTTGTATTTGTATTTGTATTTGTATTTGTATTTGTATTTGTATTTGTATTTGTATTTGTATTTGTATTTGTATTTGTATTTGTATTTGTATTTGTTTGTGTATTTGTATTGTGTTTGTTTGTATTTGTATTTGTATTTGTATTGTATTTGTATTTGTATTTGTTTGTATTTGTATTTGTATTTGTATTTGTATTTGTATTTGTATTTGTATTTGTATTTATTTGTATTTGTATTTGTATTTTTGTATTTGTATTTGTATTTGTATTTGTTTGTATTTGTATTTGTATTTGTATTTGTATTTGTATTTGTTTGTATTTGTATTTGTATTTGTATTTGTTGTATTTGTATTTGTATTTGTATTTGTATTTGTATTTGTTTGTATTTGTATTTGTATTTGTTTGTATTTGTATTTATTTGTGTTTATTTGTATTTGTATTTGTATTTGTATTTGTATTTGTATTTGTATTTGTATTTATTTGTATTTATGTATTTGTATTTGTATTTGTATTTGTATTTGTATTTGTATTTGTATTTGTATTTGTATTTGTATTTGTATTTGTATTTGTATTTGTATTTGTATTTGTATTTGTATTTGTATTTGTATTTGTTTATGTTGTATTTGTATTTGTATTTGTATTTGTATTTGTATTTGTATTTGTATTTGTGTATTTGTATTTGTATTTGTATTTGTATTTGTATTTGTATTTGTATTTGTATTTGTATTTGTATTTGTATTTGTATTTGTATTTGTATTTGTATTTGTATTTGTATTTGTATTTGTATTTGTATTTGTATTTGTGTATTTGTATTTGTATTTGTATTTGTATTTGTATTTGTATTTGTATTGTGTTTGTATTTGTATTTGTATTTGTATTTGTATTTGTATTTGTATTTGTATTTGTATTTGTATTTGTATTTGTGTTTTGTATTTGTATTTGTATTTGTATTTGTATTTTTGTATTTGTATTTGTATTTGTATTTGTATTTGTATTTGTATTTGTATTTGTATTTGTATTTGTATTTGTATTTGTATTTGTATTGTTTGTATTTGTATTTGTATTTGTATTTGTATTTGTATTTGTATTTGTATTTGTATTTTGTTGTATTTGTATTTGTATTTGTATTTGTATTTGTATTTGTATTTGTATTTGTATTTGTATTTGTATTTGTATTTGTATTTGTATTTGTGTATTTGTATTTGTATTTGTATTTGTATTTGTATTTGTATTTGTATTTGTATTTGTATTTGTATTTGTATTTGTATTTGTATTTGTATTTGTATTTGTATTTGTATTTTTGTATTTGTATTTGTATTTGTATTTGTATTTGTATTTGTATTTGTATTTGTATTTGTATTTGTATTTGTATTTGTATTTGTATTTGTATTTGTATTTGTATTTGTATTTGTATTTGTATTTGTATTTGTATTTGTATTTGTATTTGTATTTGTATTTGTATTTGTATTTTGTATTTGTATTTGTATTTGTATTTGTATTTGTATTTGTATTTGTATTTGTATTTGTATTTGTATTTGTATTTGTATTTGTATTTGTATTTGTATTTGTATTTGTGTATTTGTATTTGTATTTGTATTTGTATTTGTATTTGTATTTGTATTTGTATTTGTATTTGTATTTGTATTTGTATTTGTATTTGTATTTGTATTTGTATTTGTATTTGTATTTGTATTTGTATTTGTATTTGTATTTGTATTTGTATTTGTATTTGTATTTGTATTTGTATTTGTATTTGTATTTGTATTTGTATTTGTATTTGTATTTGTATTTGTATTTGTATTTGTATTTGTATTTGTATTTGTATTTGTATTTGTATTTGTATTTGTATTTGTATTTGTATTTTTATTTGTATTTGTATTTGTATTTGTATTTGTATTTGTATTTGTATTTGTATTTGTATTTGTATTTGTATTTGTATTTGTATTTGTATTTGTATTTGTATTTGTATTTGTATTTGTATTTGTATTTGTATTTGTATTTGTATTTGTATTTGTATTTGTATTTGTATTTGTATTTGTATTTGTATTTGTATTTGTATTTGTATTTGTATTTGTATTTGTATTTGTATTTGTATTTGTATTTATGTATTTGTATTTGTATTTGTATTTGTATTGTGTTGTATTTGTATTGTATTTGTATTTGTATTTGTATTTGTATTTGTATTTGTATTTGTATTTGTATTTGTATTTGTATTTGTATTTGTATTTGTATTTGTATTTGTATTTGTGTATTTGTATTTGTATTTGTATTTGTATTTGTATTTGTATTTGTATTTGTATTTGTATTTGTATTTGTATTTGTATTTGTATTTGTATTTGTATTTGTATTTTATTTATTTGTTTGTATTTGTATTTGTATTTGTATTTGTATTTGTATTTGTATTTGTATTTGTATTTGTATTTGTATTTGTATTTGTATTTGTATTTGTATTTGTATTTGTATTTGTATTTGTATTTGTATTTGTATTTGTATTTGTATTTGTATTTGTATTTGTATTTGTATTTGTATTTGTATTTGTATTTGTATTTGTATTTGTATTTGTATTTGTATTTGTATTTGTATTTGTATTGTATTTGTATTTGTATTTGTATTTGTATTTGTATTTGTATTTTGTATTTGTATTTGTATTTGTATTTGTATTTGTATTTGTATTTGTATTTGTATTTGTATTTGTATTTGTATTTGTATTTGTATTTGTATTTGTATTTGTATTTGTATTTGTATTGTATTGTATTTGTATTTGTATTTGTATTTGTATTTGTATTTGTATTTGTATTTGTATTTGTGTTGTATTTGTATTTGTATTTGTATTTGTATTTGTATTTGTATTTGTATTGTATTTGTATTTGTGTTGTATTTGTATTTGTATTTGTATTTGTATTTGTATTTGTATTTGTATTTGTATTTGTATTTGTATTTGTATTTGTATTTGTATTTGTATTTGTATTTGTATTTGTATTTGTTTGTATTTGTATTTGTATTTGTATTTGTATTTGTATTTGTATTTGTATTTGTATTTGTATTTGTATTTGTATTTGTATTTGTATTTGTATTTGTATTTGTATTTGTATTTGTATTTGTATTTGTATTTGTATTTGTATTTGTATTTGTATTTGTATTTGTATTTGTATTTGTATTTGTATTTGTATTTGTATTTGTATTTGTATTTGTATTTGTATTTGTATTTGTATTTGTATTTGTATTTGTATTTGTATTTGTATTTGTATTTGTTGTATTTGTATTTGTATTTGTATTTGTATTTGTATTTGTATTTGTATTTGTATTTGTATTTGTATTTGTATGTATTTGTATTTGTATTTGTATTTGTATTTGTATTTGTATTTGTATTTGTATTTGTATTTGTATTTGTATTTGTATTTGTATTTGTATTTGTATTTGTATTTGTATTTGTATTTGTATTTGTATATTTGTATTTGTATTTGTATTTGTATTTGTATTTGTATTTGTATTTGTATTTTGTATTTGTATTTGTATTTGTATTTGTATTTGTATTTGTATTTGTATTTGTATTTGTATTTGTATTTGTATTTGTATTTGTATTTGTATTTGTATTTGTATTTGTATTTGTATTTGTATTTGTATTTGTATTGTATTTGTATTTGTATTTGTATATTTGTATTTGTATTTGTATTTGTATTTGTATTTGTATTTGTATTTGTATTTGTATTTGTATTTGTATTTGTATTTGTATTTGTATTTGTATTTTGTATTTGTATTTGTATTTGTATTTGTATTTGTATTTGTATTTGTATTTGTATTTGTATTTGTATTTGTATTTGTATTTGTATTTGTATTTGTATTTGTATTTGTATTTGTATTTGTATTTGTATTTGTGTATTTGTATTTGTATTTGTATTTGTATTTGTATTTGTATTTGTATTTGTATTTGTATTTGTATTTGTATTTGTATTTGTATTTGTATTTGTATTTGTATTTGTATTTGTATTTGTATTTGTATTTGTATTTGTATTTGTATTTGTATTTGTATTTGTATTTGTATTTGTATTTGTATTTGTATTTGTATTTGTATTTGTATTTGTATTTGTATTTGTATTTGTATTTGTATTTGTATTTGTATTTGTATTTGTATTTGTATTTGTATTTGTATTTGTATTTGTATTTGTATTTGTATTTGTATTTGTATTTGTATTTGTATTTGTATTTTGTGTTGTATTTGTATTTGTATTTGTATTTGTATTTTGTATTTGTATTTGTATTTGTATTTGTATTTGTATTTGTATTTGTATTTGTATTTGTATTTGTATTTGTATTTGTATTTGTATTTGTATTTGTATTTGTATTTATTTGTATTTTTGTATTTGTATTTGTATTTGTATTTGTTTGTTTGTATTTGTATTTGTATTTGTATTTGTATTTGTATTTGTATTTGTATTTTTTTTGTATTTGTATTTGTATTTGTATTTGTATTTGTATTTGTATTTGTATTTGTATTTGTATTTGTATTTGTATTTGTATTTGTATTTGTATTTGTATTTGTATTTGTATTTGTATTTGTATTTGTATTTGTATTTGTATTTGTATTTGTATTTGTATTTGTATTTGTTGTTTGTATTTGTATTTGTATTTGTATTTGTATTTGTATTTGTATTTGTATTTGTATTTGTATTTGTATTTGTATTTGTATTTGTATTTGTATTTGTATTTGTATTTGTATTTGTATTTGTATTTGTATTTGTATTTGTATTTGTATTTGTATTTGTATTTGTATTTGTATTTGTTGTATTTGTATTTGTATTTGTATTTGTATTTGTATTTGTATTTGTATTTGTATTTGTATTTGTATTTGTATTTGTATTTGTATTTGTATTTGTATTTGTATTTGTATTTGTATTTGTATTTGTTTGTATTTGTATTTTGTATTTGTATTTGTATTTGTATTTGTATTTGTATTTGTATTTGTATTTGTATTTGTATTTGTATTTGTATTTGTATTTGTATTTGTATTTGTATTTGTATTTGTATTTGTATTTGTATTTGTATTTGTATTTGTATTTGTATTTGTATTTGTATTTGTATTTGTATTTGTATTTGTATTTGTATTTGTATTTGTATTTGTATTTGTATTTGTATTTGTATTTGTATTTGTATTTGTATTTGTATTTGTATTTGTATTTGTATTTGTATTTGTATTTGTATTTGTATTTGTATTTTGTATTTGTATTTGTATTTGTATTTGTATTTGTATTTGTATTTGTATTTGTATTTTGTATTTTGTATTTGTATTTGTATTTGTATTTGTATTTGTATTTGTATTTGTATTTGTATTTGTATTTGTATTTGTATTTGTATTTGTATTTGTATTTGTATTTGTATTTGTATTTGTATTTGTATTTGTATTTGTATTTGTATTTGTATTTGTATTTGTATTTGTATTTGTATTTTGTATTTGTATTTGTATTTGTATTTGTATTTGTATTTGTATTTGTATTTGTATTTGTATTTGTATTTGTATTTGTATTTGTATTTGTATTTGTATTTGTATTTGTATTTGTATTTGTATTTGTATTTGTATTTGTATTTGTATTTGTATTTGTATTTGTATTTGTATTTGTATTTGTATTTGTATTTGTATTTGTATTTGTATTTTTGTATTTGTATTTGTATTTGTATTTGTATTTGTATTTGTATTTGTATTTGTATTTGTATTTGTATTTGTATTTGTATTTGTATTTGTATTTGTATTTGTATTTGTATTTGTATTTGTATTTGTATTTGTATTTGTATTTGTATTTGTATTTGTATTTGTATTTGTATTTGTATTTTTGTATTTTTGTATTTGTATTTGTATTTGTATTTGTATTTGTATTTGTATTTGTGTTTTTGTATTTGTATTTGTATTTGTATTTGTATTTGTATTTGTATTTGTATTTGTATTTGTATTTGTATTTGTATTTGTATTTGTATTTGTATTTGTATTTGTATTTGTATTTGTATTTGTATTTGTATTTGTATTTGTATTTGTATTTGTATTTGTATTTGTATTTTGTTTTGTATTTGTATTTGTATTTGTATTTGTATTTGTATTTGTATTTGTATTTGTATTTGTATTTGTATTTGTATTTGTATTTGTATTTGTATTTGTATTGTATTTGTATTTGTATTTGTATTTGTATTTGTATTTGTATTTGTATTTGTATTTGTATTTGTATTTGTATTTGTATTTGTATTTGTATTTGTATTTGTATTTTGTATTTGTATTTGTATTTGTATTTGTATTTGTATTTGTATTTGTATTTGTATTTGTATTTTTTGTATTTGTATTTGTGTTTTGTATTTGTATTTGTATTTTTGTATTTGTATTTGTATTTGTATTTGTATTTGTATTTGTATTTGTATTTGTATTTGTATTTGTATTTGTATTTGTATTTGTATTTGTATTTGTATTTGTATTTGTATTTGTATTTGTATTTGTATTTGTTTTGTATTTGTATTTGTATTTGTATTTGTATTTGTATTTGTATTTGTATTTGTATTTGTATTTGTATTTGTATTTGTATTTGTATTTGTATTTGTATTTTGTATTTGTATTTGTATTTGTATTTGTATTTGTATTTGTATTTGTATTTGTATTTGTATTTGTATTTGTATTTGTATTTGTATTTGTATTTGTATTTGTATTTGTATTTGTATTTGTATTTGTATTTGTATTTGTATTTGTATTTGTATTTGTATTTGTATTTGTATTTGTATTTGTATTTGTATTTGTATTTGTATTTGTATTTGTATTTGTATTTGTATTTGTATTTGTATTTGTATTTGTATTTGTATTTGTATTTGTATTTGTATTTGTATTTGTATTTGTATTTGTATTTGTATTTGTATTTGTATTTGTATTTGTATTTTGTATTTGTATTTGTATTTGTATTTGTATTTGTATTTGTATTTGTATTTGTATTTGTATTTGTGTTTTGTATTTGTATTTGTATTTGTATTTGTATTTTGTTTGTATTTGTATTTGTATTTGTATTTGTATTTGTATTTGTATTTGTATTTGTATTTGTATTTGTATTTGTATTTGTATTTGTATTTGTATTTGTATTTGTATTTGTATTTGTATTTGTATTTGTATTTGTATTTGTATTTGTATTTGTATTTGTATTTGTATTTGTATTTGTATTTGTATTTGTATTTGTATTTGTATTTGTATTTGTATTTGTATTTTGTATTTGTATTTGTATTTGTATTTGTATTTGTATTTGTATTTGTATTTGTATTTGTATTTGTATTTTGTATTTGTATTTGTATTTGTGTTGTATTTGTATTTGTATTTGTATTTGTATTTGTATTTGTATTTGTATTTGTATTTGTATTTGTATTTGTATTTGTATTTGTATTTGTATTTTGTATTTGTATTTGTATTTTTGTATTTGTATTTGTATTTGTATTTGTATTTGTATTTGTATTTGTATTTGTATTTGTATTTGTATTTGTATTTGTATTTGTATTTGTATTTGTATTTGTATTTGTATTTGTATTTGTATTTGTATTTGTATTTGTATTTGTATTTGTATTTGTATTTGTATTTGTATTTGTATTTGTATTTGTATTTTATTTATTTGTATTTGTATTTGTATTTGTATTTGTATTTGTATTTGTATTTGTATTTGTATTTGTATTTGTATTTGTATTTGTATTTGTATTTGTATTTGTATTTGTATTTGTATTTGTATTTGTATTTGTATTTGTATTTGTATTTGTATTTGTATTTGTATTTGTATTTGTATTTGTATTTGTATTTGTATTTGTATTTTTGTATTTGTATTTGTATTTGTATTTGTATTTGTATTTGTATTTGTATTTGTATTTGTATTTGTATTTGTATTTGTATTTGTATTTGTATTTGTATTTGTATTTGTATTTGTATTTGTATTTGTATTTGTATTTGTATTTGTATTTGTATTTGTATTTGTATTTTGTATTTGTATTTGTATTTGTATTTGTATTTGTATTTGTATTTGTATTTGTATTTGTATTTGTATTTGTATTTGTATTTGTATTTGTATTTGTATTTGTATTTGTATTTGTATTTGTATTTGTATTTGTATTTGTATTTGTATTTGTATTTGTATTTGTATTTGTATTTGTATTTGTATTTGTATTTGTATTTGTATTTGTATTTGTATTTGTATTTGTATTTGTATTTGTATTTGTATTTGTATTTGTATTTTTGTTTGTATTTGTATTTGTATTTGTATTTGTATTTGTATTTGTATTTGTATTTGTATTTGTATTTGTATTTGTATTTTGTATTTGTATTTGTATTTGTATTTGTATTTGTATTTGTATTTGTATTTGTATTTGTATTTGTATTTGTATTTGTATTTGTATTTGTATTTGTATTTGTATTTGTATTTGTATTTGTATTTGTATTTGTATTTGTATTTGTATTTGTATTTGTATTTGTATTTGTATTTGTATTTGTATTTGTATTTGTATTTGTATTTGTATTTGTATTTGTATTTGTATTTGTATTTGTATTTGTATTTGTATTTGTATTTGTATTTGTATTTGTATTTGTATTTGTATTTGTATTTGTATTTGTATTTGTATTTGTATTTGTATTTGTATTTGTATTTGTATTTGTATTTGTATTTGTATTTGTATTTGTATTTGTATTTGTATTTGTATTTGTATTTGTATTTGTATTTGTATTTGTATTTGTATTTGTATTTGTATTTGTATTTGTATTTGTATTTGTATTTGTATTTGTATTTGTATTTGTATTTGTATTTGTATTTGTATTTGTATTTGTATTTGTATTTGTATTTGTATTTGTATTTGTATTTGTATTTGTATTTGTATTTGTATTTGTATTTGTATTTGTATTTGTATTTGTATTTGTATTTGTATTTGTATTTGTATTTGTATTTGTATTTGTATTTGTATTTGTATTTGTATTTTGTATTTGTATTTGTATTTGTATTTGTATTTGTATTTGTATTTGTATTTGTATTTGTATTTGTATTTGTATTTGTATTTGTATTTGTATTTGTATTTGTATTTGTATTTGTATTTGTATTTGTATTTGTATTTGTATTTGTATTTGTATTTGTATTTGTATTTGTATTTGTATTTGTATTTGTATTTGTATTTGTATTTGTATTTGTATTTGTATTTGTATTTGTATTTGTATTTGTATTTGTATTTGTATTTGTATTTGTATTTGTATTTGTATTTGTATTTGTATTTGTATTTGTATTTGTATTTGTATTTGTATTTGTATTTGTATTTGTATTTGTATTTGTATTTGTATTTGTATTTGTATTTGTATTTGTATTTGTATTTTGTATTTGTATTTGTATTTGTATTTGTATTTGTATTTGTATTTGTATTTGTATTTGTATTTGTATTTGTATTTGTATTTGTATTTGTATTTGTATTTGTATTTGTATTTGTATTTGTATTTGTATTTGTATTTGTATTTGTATTTGTATTTATTTGTATTTGTATTTGTATTTGTATTTGTATTTGTATTTGTATTTGTATTTGTATTTGTATTTGTATTTGTATTTGTATTTGTATTTGTATTTGTATTTGTATTTGTATTTGTATTTGTATTTGTATTTGTATTTGTATTTGTATTTGTATTTGTATTTGTATTTGTATTTGTATTTGTATTTGTATTTGTATTTGTATTTGTATTTGTATTTGTATTTGTATTTGTATTTGTATTTGTATTTGTATTTGTATTTGTATTTGTATTTGTATTTGTATTTGTATTTGTATTTGTATTTGTATTTGTATTTGTATTTGTATTTGTATTTGTATTTGTATTTGTATTTGTATTTGTATTTGTATTTGTATTTGTATTTGTATTTGTATTTGTATTTGTATTTGTATTTGTATTTGTATTTGTATTTGTATTTGTATTTGTATTTGTATTTGTATTTGTATTTGTATTTGTATTTGTATTTGTATTTGTATTTGTATTTGTATTTGTATTTGTATTTGTATTTGTATTTGTATTTGTATTTGTATTTGTATTTGTATTTGTATTTGTATTTGTATTTGTATTTGTATTTGTATTTGTATTTGTATTTGTATTTGTATTTGTATTTGTATTTGTATTTGTATTTGTATTTGTATTTGTATTTGTATTTGTATTTGTATTTGTATTTGTATTTGTATTTGTATTTGTATTTGTATTTGTATTTGTATTTGTATTTGTATTTGTATTTGTATTTGTATTTGTATTTGTATTTGTATTTGTATTTGTATTTGTATTTGTATTTGTATTTGTATTTGTATTTTGTATTTGTATTTGTATTTGTATTTGTATTTGTATTTGTATTTGTATTTGTATTTGTATTTGTATTTGTATTTGTATTTGTATTTGTATTTGTATTTGTATTTGTATTTGTATTTGTATTTGTATTTGTATTTGTATTTGTATTTGTATTTGTATTTGTATTTGTATTTGTATTTGTATTTGTATTTGTATTTGTATTTGTATTTGTATTTGTATTTGTATTTGTATTTGTATTTGTATTTGTATTTGTATTTGTATTTGTATTTGTATTTGTATTTGTATTTGTATTTGTATTTGTATTTGTATTTGTATTTGTATTTGTATTTGTATTTGTATTTGTATTTGTATTTGTATTTGTATTTGTATTTGTATTTGTATTTGTATTTGTATTTGTATTTGTATTTGTATTTGTATTTGTATTTGTATTTGTATTTGTATTTGTATTTGTATTTGTATTTGTATTTGTATTTGTATTTGTATTTGTATTTGTATTTGTATTTGTATTTGTATTTGTATTTGTATTTGTATTTGTATTTGTATTTGTATTTGTATTTGTATTTGTATTTGTATTTGTATTTGTATTTGTATTTGTATTTGTATTTGTATTTGTATTTGTATTTGTATTTGTATTTGTATTTGTATTTGTATTTGTATTTGTATTTGTATTTGTATTTGTATTTGTATTTGTATTTGTATTTGTATTTGTATTTGTATTTGTATTTGTATTTGTATTTGTATTTGTATTTGTATTTGTATTTGTATTTGTATTTGTATTTGTATTTGTATTTGTATTTTTGTATTTGTATTTGTTTGTATTTGTATTTGTATTTGTAATTTGTATTTGTATTTGTATTTGTATTTGTATTTGTATTTGTATTTGTATTTGTATTTGTATTTGTATTTGTATTTGTATTTGTATTTGTATTTGTATTTGTATTTGTATTTGTGATTTGTATTTGTATTTGTATTTGTATTTGTATTTGTATTTGTATTTGTATTTGATTTGTATTTGTATTTGTATTTGTATTTGTATTTGTATTTGTATTTGTATTATTTGTATTTGTATTTGTATTTGTATTTGTAGTTTGAGTACGTAGTAATTGTATTGTTTGTTTTGTTGATTGTTTTGTATTTGAACGGGGCACATTAGCCATTTGTCAACAAACTTGGCAACATCATTTAATAATTTGATATTGTCGTTGACTGAAATTTGGGAAACCACTTTACTTGTAAACATCTGATATGTGTGAACCAAAGTTCCGAAAAATCCACCTCCCTTGGATGAGTTAGGCAGGTCAAAGGCTTTTCTCAAAATTTGATCTAAGGCCTCTCAGAAAATGCATCTGATAAGTGTTTCACATTTTTCACAAAATGGAAGCACGAACGCCTGTGCAGTGAATTACCAACGTTAATGTCGAGCTTAGCTAGCTTGACGGCTAGCGTAATAATTCCATCGGCGCTTCGCACTATGCCGCTTCGGACACTGTTCATCCTTTGAACGGTGCACATCTACGCCCACTCCTCTTGTCCAACAATTTCACTTGGCAACATCATTCACTATTATGACGATGTCGTCGACTGATATTGGTTCGGGTGGCGGTTGAAACCACTTGGTACGTGTGGTGAATGTAGGAAGATACTAGCGCAACCAAAGTAGGGTCCAAAGGTACCCATCCAGTGTAGGGGTGCAGGGTGATCGGTTGAGCAGGTATTCTCACTTTAAAACTCCTCTTCTTGGCATATCAGCAAAATCATATCCATTTATTTTCTAGGTTTAAGGAGCAGTGTCTTCTGCAGATCCCGTCCCCCGTTCAATCTGAACCCTTTTGTAAAAAAAAATAGGAAAATCAGAATGCATAGCTGGACGGCTTTTTTAATTTTCCGAGATTGCAAAAAAGCCGAAGAAGAGGAAATCTCCAGGACCTCGTGTGATTGGGTTGTTCTTGAGCATGGTACAAAATGTTTATTGCAGGGCCTATTTTCTTGTGTGGCCACTGCGATTATTCTAGATACAAAAATTTAAGTCCATTGAACCACCTGGTTGAGCTATGAATTTCGGGCGTTTTGGTCCATTTCGTGCCATCATCTACCACGTGTAGAGCTGATGGGACTCAACGCCAGCTGTCCACATCTGATTCTTCTAGAATCTATCTGATGCGAAGCGCTACGAATTGCTGGAACTTTCGACCATCGGATCGGATCCAGTAGAGCACATCCTTTGAATCTTTCGATAATGTTCGCCTATATATGCGTACCGACATTTCCTTTTGAATACATTTGGCCAGTCTCAAACTTAAGACAGTGGCCATCAGATCTATACGAGGTATGGACACGGACACGGGCTACTCTTGTTTTATAGGAGGCCAAACTGCAATGTACATGGACATCAAGTTCAGCCCGCAAAAAACAACTGCGACATACTGGAGTCCACGAATGAAAGATCATCATGAATTGCATAACGTACGTTTCGGGGAAGCGTGACGAATATCTAACACGCCAAACGCCACTTGGTCCTGTCGGCGCACCTTGACCTAATGAAACATTCCTCGTATGTCAACCGATGCGCCCTCTGAAGCGCATTAGCACGTCCATCAAAGATACTAAGGTATCTGGACCTTTCAGAAAACAATTGTTCAGCGACTTACCAATAACTTTGGCGGAAGCATCCTATACCAGGCGCGTTTTTTTCTTGACTGTAAATATAGTATTAGCTACTAACTCACTATCCTTCAGCCGGTATGCCGGCGGATATATACCACCTGTTTGTAGTCATGCATCGTGTTCATCATGAACTCTTTCAGTGGTGGGTATTGACTTAACCCGATTGTTGCTACCATGGCCCGAGTGCTCGTCTTTACTACCGCTCGTGGTAGGCGTATGTAGCAGCACATAGTGCGTTGACTCGCAATCATCTACGTGGCATTTCTTCTTGGATTTACCCTGTTGTGCACGATGTCGTATAAAGCAGCAAAAACAGAACCGCTTTTCCTTAACAAGCTCCCACCGCTGTTTTGTACCCATGGATCTAAAGTCGTTGCTGGGAACCCTCAGGGTTGTCTACTGTGTTGTGCACAAAAATTCGCACTCTAGTGGATCTTGTGGAGCTCTTCTTCATTGTCAGCCCGTGTCCCCAGTGGCGCACATTGCCACATTGAAGAGCCAGTTATCAAAGGTGGCCAAACTGCTACTATCATTTGACATTGGATGCTGACCACAGTTCAATTTCATATTACTGGGCATCTTAGCAACAAGCTTGCTTATAAGCGCGGAATTGTAAAGTTATTCGTGCATACCAGTGGCCGCTCTCGTTGCGAAATAATTTTGGGCAGCTAAGGCCAGTTGGATAACAGTATTCAAGTTGTCTCATTTTTCTGCTGACTCCTCTCGTAGCTTTTGCTGCAGCGCAACGTGTGATATTTCGGAGCAGCCATACAACATTCGCAATGTGCTTAAAGCATACGACACTGTATCATGGTTCATAAGTTTTCCACGCACCGCATCCAGGGCTTGCCCTCTGAGACACTTCTGAAGCCTGATGAGATTTTCCTCGTTGCAGAATCCACATCTCTCTAAGGCTTGGTCATAATTGCTGATAAAGATCAACCATTCCACTAGTTTACTTGTAAATACTTGGAATATCTTTGTTGATGACGTGTCGCACTGGTTTGCGTAGATGTAAGCGGTCCATTCCACGGAGTCGCATTATTACAATGTATATTATCAATATGCTGCACTGGCGCGTGCTCAACCGATCTATTGAGCGCTCCCAGACCTATGTGGCCCATGTACGCGGTAGTACTGGGCTACGTAGCCTGGTTAAACACCACCGTATTTGCTTGATATGGCAAACTGGGGTGTATACTCCAATTTGCCTAAACCTGTTTCTGCTTGCAGATCACGTTTTGTTATCCCAAAGGGTCAAAGGTTGCTCACTCTTTCTCAATTCTTTGCTGCATCGGTGTTGTACTTTCCCTTGGGCCAGGAGCTGCAGACGACGTACACGGACGGCCGTGTTTCCGTGTTTGCTGCTCCGCTACCTTTTTCTACACCGGTGACTTTATCTTGTACTCCAGCAGGAACAGGCGATCCGTTAGCATATCCCGTTGACCATGCTGTCGTCCTTCTCGCACTTGCATCTTATTCATTACCGTCAGCCATCTCGCTTTGAGGTTATGTCAGCTATGGGTGATGGAGTATTGGAGTCTTACTCTTGTACCACGTGTCTCACTATAGGCAGCTAAGGTTGCGAGTTTGCAAGTGGCTTGCTTCGCGGAAACCTCCTCCGTAGCAGAGAATACCTCAGACAATCTCTGCTGCAGAGAATAATTCAG
Organism: Drosophila littoralis; assembly: GCA_018903485.1. Taxonomy (NCBI): domain Eukaryota; kingdom Metazoa; phylum Arthropoda; class Insecta; order Diptera; family Drosophilidae; genus Drosophila; species Drosophila littoralis. The sequence continues at coordinate 61,205 of JAEIGF010000598.1, forward strand.
ATTGTTGGCACCGAGACTTATGCCGGAGCGCGTACTTGGCAGGGATTTGTAGCGTCCAAAAGAAACAACTATTTCGATGGTGTATGGAACGATTCGATACTATACGATGTTGCGTTTCACATATCGACAACATCGATATTGTCCGTAATTGGCAGAGTATCGGGGTGTAGCCGGGCACACAACGGCGCTCAAATTATGGAGGAGTGGCAACGCCGGGCTTGCGATCCACGGCGCCAAAAGGGGCGATTGCTATTGGCTGCCCAATTCGCTCCCAAAGAGATGATAGAGAGAGTAGATCGCATGCCCTTGGATATTCCATTGGCCTTCATTTGGGCCGTTGACCCAAAAATATGCAGCTGTGCAGATGAGCAGCCACAGTACCCGCCTCGCAAATGTATGCGTGTGCCGAAATTCGGCACCGAAGCTTTTGCTGCCCAAATGTACAGAAGGGAGTTCGACTTTGTCAGCGGTCAACGGCGGGCGTGCCGACTCGAAGCGAGTTTGAGTTCTTCTATTTTTCACGCCGGCCCCGTACGAGAATATTATAGAAAAGCTTCTAACCCACTAAGCCGACGCGTACAGAATAAATACATATATATGACGAGAAATTTTGTTTTGTTAACAACGAAGCTTTAATGTTAACTTGCTGCCGAAATATACAAAACTTAAGAAAAACTTAACTCATATGCGACACGGGACAATCAAATACAAGTAAGGACACTTAATAAATAAAAACGTAATGCAACGAAGAGACCAGTTCTCGGTCGAGAGAGGCCCACCGTAAGAGCCAGGCCAGTTTTCGGCCCAGCGGCGCATCTCAGCCACAGCAGCGGAGCACGTCGGCCATACTCCGCGCACTTGTCAGCGGCGCCACAATCACGACGGCGAGACGAGCCACCACAAACGGGGCTCCCAAGACGACGAAGCGGCCACCGGCAAGAAGAGCCACCAAAACCGGGCTCCAACAGCGAAGAGGCGGCAAACAGGCGAGACCACGCACAGATCATCCGAGTGAGTCTGTTCCATTTCGTCTCTCCTCGCCCCGAGTAAAAGGCAGAGGAAGAAGCAGACTTTAACTAGGCTTTTAGCATTAAATTTTATTATATATGTAAATTGTATTAAATAATAAGGAAGACACTCGTTTTGTCGACCAATAATAAATAAATAAATAAAAATAAAACATGTGTGAGACTCCTGAAAGGGAGAATATTTTTGGGCAATCGTTAAATTTAGTTTTCCTTCGTTTGTAAATTATATATATATATATATGTGTACTTGCGACAAGCTTCACTTAAAAGTACGAACAGTGAGGGAAAAACTCCAAAGGTTATGCATAGACGCCTGTTAAATATCAAAGTTTAAAATTGTATATCTGCTCGAACAATACGCACCTTCATACCTATCTTGAAATACCCTTTATATCGCCCCTTACCACCCCAGAGAGCTCTTTAGGTAGGGTAAGGTAGATTTAAGCGATTTACATACATACATACATATCACATACCTGCTGCACGACTGATTACCGTGACATACCAGAACATAAGTATTTGCGTGGGCACTTGTTCCTAAATCGACGATTACCGTGTTTTTTTTTTTTTTGGCGACCGGCAATAACTTTTGCAGTGCTTTCGTCGTCGGTTCCGTATAAAAGTCGTAAAATAAAAAAACTATCCATTGATGGGGAGAGTTGGCATAACAGCCGGCACGGGCTGATGCAGGCCATCTAGTGGCCAAAATGAGGGAGACGAGCGGAGGTGATCGTCTCATGGCGCGTACGCTGGGTCTGGAACCGGGACCCTGGAATACTAAAGTGGATTAATAGTGTTTTTTGTTTAATTATATTAGCGTCTCTCCTCTGTTGTTTACATTTATTTGTCGTCACAGCTGTTTATGTTGTTCATTTGCTAGAAGTTCCGATTGTTTGATATTATCGAGTTTATGGTTTGTTTAGCATACTGTTGTGTATGATTGTGCGGACTGCGGGTCAGGGATGGGACTACACCCAGAGAAACTGATGAGCCAACCGGCGCGGCCCACCGAGAAACAAGCAGTTCTGTACTCTGTACGATGTACGCTGTACAATTAGATGTATGCTGAAATCGTTATTAATTTTAATTAATATTCCATTATTTAACAACTTATATTTTACAAATTTATGAGACTTACATTCGCGCTTATGTTTAGCTGAATGCACAGAACGAAAATGAATCTCGACAAAAGGGCAAATTGTGCAGCTGCGATCGACTTTTGTTTGTACAAAATAATTCTAATGGTGCGCTTCTAGTGTATAAAGCAAGCGCTGCTTAAGAAAAATACGAGACCCTGAAGGACTTAGTAATAACAGCTATGTTCACTTCGCCCCATAACACAAATTATACAAGCATCCTCGGTGGATATTAACCCTTGGTGGATTAAAAGATTGTGTTTTGATGAAATTGTAAGTTTTATGTAATTGGCTTAAATTTCCTTTTTTCAAATCAGAATAAGAATTTAATGAATAGGTATTTAATTTTGTAAATTAGCGGGACACAACCGTATGAAAGTAATTTGCTTACGCAAGCACAGCCAGTCGGATGGGCTACAAAATCATTTTAAAATTATCTTTGATCAAATTCATCTGATATGTGTTTCAAAATTTTCGAAAAATCCGCCTCCCTTGGATGAGTTAGGCAAATCAAAGGCTGAATTTTCTCTAAACTAATTTGATCTAAGGCCTCTCAGAAAATGCATCTGATAAGTGTTTCACATTTTTCACAAAATGGAAGCACGAACGCCCGTGCAGTGTATTACCAACGTTAATGTCGAGCTTAGCTAGCTTGACGGCTAGCGTAATAATTCCATCGGCGCTTCGCACTACGCCGCTTCGGACACTGGTCATCCTTTGAACGGTGCACATCTACGCCCACTCCTCTTGTCCAACAATTTCACTTGGCAACATCATTCACTATTATGACGATGTCGTCGACTGATATTGGTTCGGGTGGCGGTTGAAACCACTTGGTACGTGTGGTGAATGTAGGAAGATACTCGCGCAACCAAAGTAGGGTCCAAAGTAATCCACTCCAGTGTAGGGGTGCAGGGGCTTTTGGGATCGGTTAAGCAGGTATTCTCACTTTAAAACTCCTCTTCTTGGCATATCAGCAAAATCATATCCATTTATTTTCTAGGTTTAAGGAGCAGTGTCTTCTGCAGATCCCGTCCTCCGTTCAATCTGATCCTCTTGGTAATAATACGTAGGAAATCCAGTATGCATAGCTGTACGGCTCTCAATTTTTCCAGCTTGCTGAAACGCTGCAGATCCGGCAGGATATATCTCCAGGACATCGTGTGATTGGGTTGTTCTTGAGCATGGTACAAAATGTTTATTGCAGGGCCTATTTTCTTGTGTGGCCACTGCGATTAAGCTAGATACAAAAATTGAAGTCCATTGAACCACCTGGTTGAGCTATGAATTTCGGGCGTTTTGGTCCATTTCGTGCCATCATCTACCACGTTTAGAGCTGATGGGACCCAACGCCAGCTGTCCACATCTGATTCTTCTAGAATCTATCTGATGCGAAGCGCTACGAATTGCTGGAACTTTCGACCATCGGATCGGATCCAGTAGAGCACATCCTTTGAATCTTTCGATAATGTTCGCCTATATATGCGTAACGACATTTCCTTTTGAATACATTTGGCCAGTCTCAAACTTAAGACAGTGGCCATCAGATCTATACGAGGTATGGACACGGACACGGGCTACTCTTGTTTTATAGGAGGCCAAACTGCAATGTACATGGACATCAAGTTCAGCCCGCAAAAAACAACTGCGACATACTGGAGTCCACGAATGAAAGATCATCATGAATTGCATAACGTACGTTTCGGGGAAGCGTGACGAATATCTAACACGCCAAACGCCACTTGGTCCTGTCGGCGCACCATGACCTAATGAAACATTCCTCGTATTTCACCCGATGCGCCCTCTGAAGCGCATTAGCACGTCCATCAAAGATACTAAGGTATCTGGCGACTTACCAATAACTTTGGCGAAAGAATCCTATACCAGGCGCGTTTTTTCTTGTTCGGATTGTTGACTGTAAATATAGTATTAGCTACTAACTCACTATCTTTCAGCCGGTATGCCGGCGGATATATACCACCTGTTTGTAGTCATGCATCGTGTTCATCATGAACTCTTTCAGTGGTGGGTATTGACTTAACCCGATTGTTGCTACCATGGCCCGAGTGCTCGTCTTTACTACCGCTCGTGGTAGGCGTATGTAGCAGCACATAGTGCGTTGACTCGCAATCATCTACGTGGCATTTCTTCTTGGATTTACCCTGTTGTGCACGATGTCGTATAAAGCAGCAAAAACAGAACCGCTTTTCCTTAACAAGCTCCCACCGCTGTTTTGTACCCATGGATCTAAAGTCGTTGCTGGGAACCCTCAGGGTTGTCTACTGTGTTGTGCACAAAAATTCGCACTCTAGTGGATCTTGTGGAGCTCTTCTTCATTGTCAGCCCGTGGTGTCTCGTAGGGCGTGTCCCCAGTGGCGCACATTGCCACATTGAAGTGCCAGTTATCAAAGGTGGCCAAACTGCTACTATCATTTGACATTGGATGCTGACCACAGTTCAATTTCATATTACTGGGCATCTTAGCAACAAGCTTGCTTAGCAGCGCGGAATTGTAAAGTTATTCGTGCATACCAGTGGCCGCTCTCGTTGCGAAATAATTTTGGGCAGCTAAGGCCAGTTGGATAACAGTATTCAAGTTGTCTGATTTTATTGCTGACTCCTCTCGTAGCTTTTGCTGCAGCGCAACGTGTGCTATTTCGGAGCAGCCATACAACATTCGCAATGTGCTTATAGCATACGACACTGTATCATGGATCATAAGTTTTCCACGCACCGCATCCAGGGCTTGCCCTCTGAGACACTTCTGAAGCCTGATGAGATTTTCCTCGTTGCAGAATCCACATCTCTCTAAGGCTTGGTCGTAATTGCTGATAAAGATCAACCATTCCACTAGTTTACTTGTAAATACTTGGTATATCTTTGTTGATGACGTGTCGCACTAATTTGCGTAGATGTAAGCGATCCATTCCACGGAGTCGCATTATTACAATGTATACTATCAATATGCTGCCGTGGCGCGTGCTCAATCGATCTATTGAGCGCTCCCAGACCTATGTGGCCCATGTACGCGGTAGTACTTGGCTACGTAGCCTGGTTTAACACCACCGTATTTGCTTGATATGGCAAACTGGGGTGTATACTCCAATTTGCCTAAACCTGTTTCTGCTTGCAGATCACGTTTTGTTATCCCAAAGGGTCAAAGGTTGCTCCCTCTTTCTCAATTCTTTGCTGCATCGGTGTTGTACTTTCCCTTGGGCCAGGAGCTGCAGACGACGTACACGGACGGCCGTGTTTCCGTGTTTGCTGCTCCGCTACCTTTTTCTACACCGGTGACTTTATTTTGTACTCCAGCAGGAACAGGCGATCCGTTAGCATATCCCGTTGACCATGCCGTTAAAAGCGTTGCAGTTCCACTGGTCTGAATACTACTTGTCGTCCTACTCGCACTTGCATCTTATTCATTACCGTCAGCCATCTCGCTTTGAGGTTATGTCAGCTATGGGTGATGGAGTATTGGAGTCTTACTCTTGTACCACGTGTCTCACTATAGGCAGCTAAGGTTGCGAGTTTGCAAGTGGCTTGCTTCGCGGAAACCTCCTCCGTAGCAGAGAATACCTCAGACAATCTCTGCTGCAGAGAATAATTCAGATTGTTGGCACCGAGACTTATGCCGGAGCGCGTACTTGGCAGGGATTTGTAGCGTCCAAAAGAAACAACTATTTCGATGGTGTATGGAACGATTCGATACTATACGATGTTGCGTTTCACATATCGACAACATCGATATTGTCCGTAATTGGCAGAGTATCGGGGTGTAGCCGGGCACACAACGGCGCTCAAATTATGGAGGAGTGGCAACGCCGGGCTTGCGATCCACGGCGCCAAAAGGGGCGATTGCTATTGGCTGCCCAATTCGCTCCCAAAGAGATGATAGAGAGAGTAGATCGCATGCCCTTGGATATTCCATTGGCCTTCATTTGGGCCGTTGACCCAAAAATATGCAGCTGTGCAGATGAGCAGCCACAGTGCCCGCCTCGACAAACAAGCTTTTGCTGCCCAAATGTACAGAAGGGAGTTCGACTTTGTCAGCGGTCAACGGCGGGCGTGCCGACTCGAAGCGAGTTTGAGTTCTTCTATTTTTCACGCCGGCCCCGTACGAGAATATTATAGAAAAGCTTCTAACCCACTAAGCCGACGCGTACAGAATAAATACATATATATGACAGAAATTTTGTTTTGTTAACAACGAAGCTTTAATGTTAACTTGCTGCCGAAATATACAAAACTTAAGAAAACTTAATTTTTTGCGACGGGACAATCAAATACAAGTAAGGACACTTAATAAATAAAAACGACTCCCGTTAATGCAACGAAGAGACCAGTTCTCGGTCGAGAGAGGCCCACCGTAAGAGCCAGGCCATTTTCGGCCCAGCGGCGCATCTCAGCCACAGCAGCGGAGCACGTCGGCCATACTCCGCGCACTTGTCAGCGGCGCCACAATCACGACGGCGAGACGAGCCACCACAAACGGGGCTCCCAAGACGACGAAGCGGCCACCGGCAAGAAGAGCCACCAAAACCGGGCTCCAACAGCGAAGAGGCGGCAAACAGGCGAGACCACGCACAGATCATCCGAGTGAGTCTGTTCCATTTCGTCTCTCCTCGCCCCGAGTAAAAGGCAGAGGAAGAAGCAGACTTTAACTAGGCTTTTAGCATTAAATTTTATTAAATATGTAAATTGTATTAAATAATAAGGAAGACACTCGTTTTGTCGACCAATAATAAATAAATAAATAAAAATAAAACATGTGTGAGACTCCTGAAAGGGAGAATATTTTTGGGCAATCGTTAAATTTAGTTTTCCTTCGTTTGTAAATTATATATATAAAAGTACGAACAGTGAGGGAAAAACTCCAAAGGTTATGCATAGACGCCTGTTAAATATCAAAGTTTAAAATTGTATATCTGCTCGAACAATACGCACCTTCATACCTATCTTGAAATACCCTTTATATCGCCCCTTACCACCCCAGAGAGCTCTTTAGGTAGGGTAAGGTAGATTTAAGCGATTTACATACATACATACATATCACATACCTGCTGCACGACTGATTACCGTGACATACCAGAACATAAGTATTTGCGTGGGCACTTGTTCCTAAATCGACGATTACCGTGTTTTTTTTTTTTTTTGGCGACCGGCAATAACTTTTGCAGTGCTTTCGTCGTCGGTTCCGTATAAAAGTCGTAAAATAAAAAAAATATCCGTTGATGGGGAGAGTTGGCATAACAGCCGGTACGGGCTGATGCAGGCCATCTAGTGGCCAAAATGAGGGAGACGAGCGGAGGTGATCGTCTCATGGCGCGTACGCTGGGTCTGGAACCGGGACCCTGGAATACTAAAGTGGATTAATAGTGTTTTTTGTTTAATTATATTAGCGTCTCTCCTCTGTTGTTTACATTTATTTGTCGTCACAGCTGTTTATGTTGTTCATTTGCTAGAAGTTCCGATTGTTTGATATTATCGAGTTTATGGTTTGTTTAGCATACTGTTGTGTATGATTGTGCGGACTGCGGGTCAGGGATGGGACTACACCCAGAGAAACTGATGAGCCAACCGGCGCAGCCCACCGAGAAACAAGCAGTTCTGTACTCTGTACGATGTACGCTGTACAATTAGATGTATGCTGAAATCGTTATTAATTTTAATTAATATTCCATTATTTAACAACTTATATTTTACAAATTTATGAGACTTACATTCGCGCTTATGTTTTGCTGAATGCACAGAACGAAAATGAATCTCGACAAAGGGGCAAATTGTGCAGCTGCGATCGACTTTTGTTTGTACAAAATAATTCTAATGGTGCGCTTCTAGTGTATAAAGCAAGCGCTGCTTAAGAAAAATACGAGACCCTGCAGGACTTAGTAATAACAGCTATGTTCACTTCGCCCCATAACACAAATTATACAAGCATCCTCGGTGGATATTAACCCTTGGTGGATTAAAAGATTGTGTTTTGATGAAATTGTAAGTTTTATGTAATTGGCTTAAATTTCCTTTTTTCAAATCAGAATAAGAATTTAATGAATAGGTATTTAATTTTGTAAATTAGCGGGACACAACCGTATGAAAGTAATTTGCTTACGCAAGCACAGCCAGTCGGATGGGCTACAAAATCATTTTAAAATTATCTTTGATCAAATTCATCTGATATGTGTGTCAAAATTTTCGAAAAATCCACCTCCCTTGGATGAGTTAGGCAAATCAAAGGCTGAATTTTCTCTAAGCTAATTTGATCTAAGGCCTCTCAGAAAATGCATCTGATAAGTGTTTCACATTTTTCACAAAATGGAAGCACGAACGCCTGTGCAGTGTATTACCAACGTTAATGTCGAGCTTAGCTAGCTTGACGGCTAGCGTAATAATTCCATCGGCGCTTCGCACTACGCCGCTTCGGACACTGGTCATCCTTTGAACGGTGCACATCTACGCCCACTCCTCTTGTCCAACAATTTCACTTGGCAACATCATTCACTATTATGACGATGTCGTCGACTGATATTGGTTCGGGTGGCGGTTGAAACCACTTGGTACGTGTGGTGAATGTAGGAAGATACTCGCGCAACCACCTTCCAATGCATTACTGGCGACTCGGAACTTGTCCAACCCTTTTTTTTTTTTTCATAAAAAAACAACGCCAATAGTAGGGTCCAAAGTAATCCACTCCAGTGTAGGGGTGCAGGGGCTTTTGGGATTGGTTAAGCAGGTATTCTCACTTTAAAACTCCTCTTCTTGGCATATCAGCAAAATCATATCCATTTCTTTTCTAGGTTTAAGGAGCAGTGTCTTCTGCAGATCCCGTCCTCCGTTCAATCTGATCCTCTTGGTAATAATACGTAGGAAATCCAGTATGCATAGCTGTACGGCTCTCAATTTGTCCAGCTTGCTGAAACGCTGCAGATCCGGCAGGATATATCTCTAGGACATCGTGTGATTGGGTTGTTCTTGAGCATGGTACAAAATGTTTATTGCAGGGCCTATTTTCTTGTGTGGCCACTGCGATTAAGCTAGATACAAAAATTGAAGTCCATTGAACCACCTGGTTGAGCTATGAAATTAGGGCGTTTTGGTCCATTTCGTGCCATCATCTACCACGTTTAGAGAGTAGATCGCATGCCCTTGGATATTCCATTGGCCTTCATTTGGGCCACCGCCAGCTGTCCACATCTGATTCTTCTAGAATCTATCTGATGCGAAGCGCTACGAATTGGTGGAACTTTCGACCATCGGATCGGATCCAGTAGAGCACATCCTTTGAATCTTTCGATAATGTTCGCCTATGTATGCGTACCGACATTTCCTTTTGAATACATTTGGCCAGTCTCAAACTTAAGACAGTGGCCAGGGAAGCGTGATGAATATCTAACACGCCAAACGCCACTTGGTCCTGTCGGCGCACCTTGACCTAATGAAACATTCCTCGTATGTCAACCGATGCGCCCTCTGAAGCGCATTAGCACGTCCATCAAAGATGCTAAGGTATCTGGACCTTTCAGAAAACAATTGTTCAGCGACTTACCAATAACTTTGGCGGAAGCATCCTATACCAGGCGCGTTTTTTTCTTGACTGTAAATATAGTATTAGCTACTAACTCACTATCCTTCAGCCGGTATGCCGGCGGATATATACCACCTGTTTGTAGTCATGCATTGTGGGTATTGACTTAACCCGATTGTTGCTACCATGGCCCGAGTGCTCGTCTTTACTACCGCTCGTGGTTGGCGTCACATAGTGCATTGACTCGCAATCATCTACGTGGCATTTCTTCTTGGATTTACCCTGTTGTGCACGATGTCGTATAAAGCAGCAAAAACAGAACCGCTTTTCCTTAACAAGCTCCCACCGCTGTTTTGTACCCATGGATCTAAAGTCGTTGCTGGGAACCCTCAGGGTTGTCTACTGTGTTGTGCACAAAAATTCGCACTCTACTGGATCTTGTGGAGCTCTTCTTCATTGTCAGCCCGTGTCCCCAGTGGCGCACATTGCCACATTGAAGAGCCAGTTATCAAAGGTGGCCAAACTGCTACTATCATTTGACATTTGATGCTGACCACAGCTCAATTTCATATTACTGGGCATCTTAGCAACAAGCTTGCTTAGCAGCGCGGAATTGTAAAGTTATTCGTGCATACCAGTGGCCGCTCTCGTTGCGAAATAATTTTGGGCAGCTAAGGCCAGTTGTATAACAGTATTCAAGTTGTCTGATTTTATTGCTGACTCCTCTCGTAGCTTTTGCTGCAGCGCAACGTGTGCTATTTCGGAGCAGCCATACAACATTCGCAATGTGCTTATAGCATACGACACTGTATCATGGATCATAAGTTTTCCACGCACCGCATCCTGATGAGATTTTCCTCGTTGCAGAATCCACATCTCTCTAAGGCTTGGTCATAATTGCTGATAAAGATCAACCATTCCACTAGTTTACTTGTAAATACTTGGTATATCTTTGTTGATGACGTGACGTCGTGTCGCACTGATTTGCGTAGATGTAAGCGATCCATTCCACGGAGTCGCATTATTACAATGTATACTATCAATATGCTGCCGTGGCGCGTGCTCAATCGATCTATTGAGCGCTCCCAGACCTATGTGGCCCATGTACGCGGTAGTACTGGGCTACGTAGCCTGGTTAAACACCACCGTATTTGCTTGATATGGCAAACTGGGGTGTATACTCCAATTTGCCTAAACCTGTTTCTGCTTGCAGATCACGTTTTGTTATCCCAAAGGGTCAAAGGTTGCTCCCTCTTTCTCAATTCTTTGCTGCATCGGTGTTGTACTTTCCCTTGGGCCAGGAGCTGCAGACGACGTACACGGACGGCCGTGTTTCCGTGTTTGCTGCTCCGCTACCTTTTTCTACACCGGTGACGGAACAGGCGATCCGTTAGCATATCCCGTAGACCATGCCGTTAAAAGCGTTGCAGTTCCACTGGTCTGAATACTACTTGTCGTCCTTCTCGCACTTGCATCTTATTCATTACCGTCAGCCATCTCGCTTTGAGGTTATGTCAGCTATGTGTGATGGAGTATTTGAGTCTTACTCTTGTACCACGTGTCTCACTATAGGCAGCTAAGGTTGCGAGTTTGCAAGTGGCTTGCTTCGCGGAAACCTCCTCCGTAGCAGAGAATACCTCAGACAATCTCTGCTGCAGAGAATAATTCAGATTGTTGGCACCGAGACTTATGCCGGAGCGCGTACTTGGCAGGGATTTGTAGCGTCCAAAAGAAACAACTATTTCGATGGTGTATGGTACGATTCGATACTATACGATGTTGCGTTTCACATATCGACAACATCGATATTGTCCGTAATTGGTTGCGTTCTTTAATATCAGCCATATCTTTTGTCATAGGGGTAGAGTATCGGGGTGTAGCCGGGCACACAACGGCGCTCAAATTATGGAGGAGTGGCAACGCCGGGCTTGCGATCCACGGCGCCAAAAGGGGCGATTGCTATTGGCTGCCCAATTCGCTCCCAAAGAGATGATAGAGAGAGTAGATCGCATGCCCTTGGATATTCCCTTGGCCTTCATTTGGGCCGTTGACCCAAAAATATGCAGCTGTGCAGATGAGCAGCCACAGTGCCCGCCTCGCAAAATCTTTTGCTGCCCAAATGTACAGAAGGGAGTTCGACTTTGTCAGCGGTCAACGGCGGGCGTGCCGACTCGAAGCGAGTTTGAGTTCTTCTATTTTTCACGCCGGCCCCGTACGAGAATATTATAGAAAAGCTTCTAACCCACTAAGCCGACGCGTACAGAATAAATACATATATATGACGAGAAATTTTGTTTTGTTAACAACGAAGCTTTAATGTTAACTTGCTGCCGAAATATACAAAACTTAAGAAAAACTTAACTCATATGCGACACGGGACAATCAAATACAAGTAAGGACACTTAATAAATAAAAACGACTCCCGCTTAATGCAACGAAGAGACCAGTTCTCGGTCGAGAGAGGCCCACCGTAAGAGCCAGGCCAGTTTTCGGCCCAGCGGCGCATCTCAGCCACAGCAGCGGAGCACGTCGGCCATACTCCGCGCACTTGTCAGCGGCGCCACAATCACGACGGCGAGACGAGCCACCACAAACGGGGCTCCCAAGACGACGAAGCGGCCACCGGCAAGAAGAGCCACCAAAACCGGGCTCCAACAGCGAAGAGGCGGCAAACAGGCGAGACCACGCACAGATCATCCGAGTGAGTCTGTTCCATTTCGTCTCTCCTCGCCCCGAGTAAAAGGCAGAGGAAGAAGCAGACTCTAACTAGGCTTTTAGCATTAAATTTTATTATATATGTAAATTGTATTAAATAATAAGGAAGACACTCGTTTTGTCGACCAATAATAAATAAATAAATAAAAATTAAACATGTGTGAGACTCCTGAAAGAGAGAATATTTTTGGGCAATCGTTAAATTTAGTTTTCCTTCGTTTGTAAATTATATATATATATATGTGTACTTGCGACAAGCTTCACTTAAAAGTACGAACAGTGAGGGAAAAACTCCAAAGGTTATGCATAGACGCCTGTTAAATATCAAAGTTTAAAATTGTATATCTGCTCGAACAATACGCACCTACATACCTATTTTGAAATACCCTTTATATCGCCCCTTACCACCCCAGAGAGCTCTTTAGGTAGGGTAAGGTAGATTTAAGCGATTTACATACATACATACATATCACATACGACTGATTACCGTAACATACCAGAACATAAGTATTTGCGTGGGCACTTGTTCCTAAATCGACGATTACCGTGTTTTTTTTTTTTTTGGCGACTTTGCAGTGCTTTCGTCGTCGGTTCCGTATAAAAGTCGTAAAATAAAAAAAATATCCATTGATGGGGAGAGTTGGCATAACAGCCGGTACGGGCTGATGCAGGCCATCTAGTGGCCAAAATGAGGGAGACGAGCGGAGGTGATCGTCTCACGGCGCGTACGCTGGGTCTGGAACCGGGACTCTGGAATACTAAAGTGGATTAATAGTGTTTTTTGTTAAATTATATTAGCGACTCTTCTCTGTTGTTTACATTTATTTGTCGTCACAGCTCTTTATGTTGTTCATTTGCTAGAAGTTCCGATTGTTTGATATTATCGAGTTTATGGTTTGTTTAGCATACTGTTGTGTATGATTGTGTCAAGGATGGGACTACACCCAGAGAAACTGATGAGCCAACCGGCGCGGCCCACCGAGAAACAAGCAGTTCTGTAACAACGAAGCGATACGAAACAGTTCGACTCGTGGTTCGCTGTACTCTGTACGATGTACGCTGTACAATTAGATGTACGCTGAAATCGTTATTAATTTTCCATTATTTAACAACTTATATTTTACAAATTTATGAGACTTACATTCGCTTAGCTGAATGCACAGAACGAAAATGAATCTCGACAAAAGGGCAAATTGTGCAGCTGCGATCGACTTTTGTTTGTACAAAATAATTCTAATGGTGCGCTTCTAGTGTATAAAGCAAGCGCTGCTTAAGAAAAATACGAGACCCTGCAGGACTTAGTAATAACAGCTATGTTCACTTCGCCCCATAACACAAATTATACAAGCATCCTCGGTGGATATTAACCCTTGGTGGATTAAAAGATTGTGTTTTGATGAAATTGTAAGTTTTATGTAATTGGCTTAAATTTCCTTTTTTCAAATCAGAATAAGAATTTAATGAATAGGTATTTAATTTTGTAAATTAGCGGGACACAACCGTATGAAAGTAATTTGCTTACGCAAGCACAGCCAGTCGGATGGGCTACAAAATCATTTTAAAATTATCTTTGATCAAATTCATCTGATATGTGTGTTCAAAATTTTCGAAAATCACCTCCTTGGATGAGTTAGGCAAATCAAAGGCTGAATTTTCTCTAAGCTAATTTGATCTAAGGCCTCTCAGAAAATGCATCTGATAAGTGTTTCACATTTTTCACAAAATGGAAGCACGAACGCCTGTGCAGTGTATTACCAACGTTAATGTCGAGCTTAGCTAGCTTGACGGCGGGGCGAGTAATAATTCCATCGGCGCTTCGCACTACGCCGCTTCGGACCCTGGTCATCCTTTGAACGGTGCACGTCTACGCCCACTCCTCTTGTCCAACAATTTCACTTGGCAACATCATTCACTATTATGACGATGTCGTCGACTGATATTGGTTCGCGTGGCGGTTGAAACCACTTGGTACGTGTGGTGAATGTAGGAAGATACTCGCGCAACCATCTCTTCCCAAATAGGTCTGCCAATTGACTGGCGACTCGGAAGCCTTGTGCCAAGCTAGCTCCGTCTTGCTTCCGTAAGCCTTTCTCACGCAATTCACTTGAATGACCTAGGCCCCAGCGATTCTCGCGTCGCCGTCCAACGACAATGTCGTGGGGTCCAAAGTAATCCACTCCAGTGTAGGGGTGCAGGGGCTTTTGGGATTGGTTAAGCAGGTATTCTCACTATAAAACTCCTCTTCTTGGCATATCCGCAAAATCATATCCATTTCTTTTCTAGGTTTAAGGAGCAGTGTCTTCTGCAGATCCCGTCCTCCGTTCAATCTGATCCTCTTGGTAATAATACGTAGGAAATCCAGTATGCATAGCTGTACGGCTCTCAATTTTTCCAGCTTGCTGAAACGCTGCAGATCCGGCAGGATATATCTCCAGGACATCGTGTGATTGGGTTGTTCTTGAGCATGGTACAAAATGTTTATTGCAGGGCCTATTTTCTTGTGTGGCCACTGCGATTAAGCTAGATACAAAAATTGAAGTCCATTGAACCACCTGGTTGAGCTATGAAATTCGGGCGTTTTGGTCCATTTCGTGCCATCATCTACCACGTGTAGAGCTGATGGGACTCAACGCCAGCTGTCCACATCTGATTCTTCTAGAATCTATCTGATGCGAAGCGCTACGAATTGCTGGAACTTTCGACCATCGGATCGGATCCAGTAGAGCACATCCTTTGAATCTTTCGATAATGTTCGCCTATATATGCGTACCGACATTTCCTTTTGAATACATTTGGCCAGTCTCAAACTTAAGACAGTGGCCATCAGATCTATACGAGGTATGGACACGGACACGGGCTACTCTTGTTTTATAGGAGGCCAAACTGCAATGTACATGGACATCAAGTTCAGCCCGCAAAAAACAACTGCGACATACTGGAGTCCACGAATGAAAGATCATCATGAATTGCATAACGTACGTTTCGGGGAAGCGTGACGAATATCTAACACGCCAAACGCCACTTGGTCCTGTCGGCGCACCTTGACCTAATGAAACATTCCTCGTATGTCAACCGATGCGCCCTCTGAAGCGCATTAGCACGTCCATCAAAGATACTAAGGTATCTGGACCTTTCAGAAAACAATTGTTCAGCGACTTACCAATAACTTTGGCGGAAGCATCCTATACCAGGCGCGTTTTTTTCTTGACTGTAAATATAGTATTAGCTACTAACTCACTATCCTTCAGCCGGTATTCCGGCGGATATATACCACCTGTTTGTCGTCATGCATCGTGTTCATCATGAACTCTTTCAGTGGTGGGTATTAACTTAACCCGATTGTTGCTACCATGGCCCGAGTGCTCGTCTTTACTACCGCTCGTGGTAGGCGTATGTAGCAGCACATAGTGCGTTGACTCGCAATCATCTACGTGGCATTTCTTCTTGGATTTACCCTGTTGTGCACGATGTCGTATAAAGCAGCAAAAACAGAACCGCTTTTCCTTAACAAGCTCCCACCGCTGTTTTGTACCCATGGATCTAAAGTCGTTGCTGGGAACCCTCAGGGTTGTCTACTGTGTTGTGCACAAAAATTCGCACTCTAGTGGATCTTGTGGAGCTCTTCTTCATTGTCAGCCCGTGGTGTCTCGTAGGACGTGTCCCCAGTGGCGCACATTGCCACATTGAAGAGCCAGTTATCAAAGGTGGCCAAACTGCTACCATCATTTGACATTGGATGCTGACCCCAGTTCAATTTCATATTGCTGGGCATCTTAGCAACAAGCTTGCGCGGAATTGTAAAGTTATTCGTACATACCAGTGGCCGCTCTCGTTGCGAAATAATTTTGGGCAGCTAAGGCCAGTTGGATAACAGTATTCAAGTTGTCTCATTTTTCTGCTGACTCCTCTCGTAGCTTTTGCTGCAGCGCAACGTGTGCTATTTCGGAGCAGCCATACAACATTCGCAATGTGCCTATAGCATAAGTTTTCCACGCACCGCATCCAGGGCTTGCCCTCTGAGACACTTCTGAAGCCTGATGAGATTTTCCTCGTTGCAGAATCCACATCTCTCTAAGGCTTGGTCATAATTGCTGATAAAGATCAACCATTCCACTAGTTTACTTGTAAATACTTGGTATATCTTTGTTGATGACGTGTCGCACTAATTTGCGTAGATGTAAGCGATCCATTCCACGGAGTCGCATTATTACAATGTATACTATCAATATGCTGCCGTGGCGCGTGCTCAATCGATCTATTGAGCGCTCCCAGACCTATGTGGCCCATGTACGCGGTAGTTCTTGGCTACGTAGCCTGGTTAAACACCACCGTATTTGCTTGATATGGCAAACTGGGGTGTATACTCCAAATTGCCTTAACCTGTTTCTGCTTGTAGATCACGTTTTGTTATCCCAAAGGGTCAAAGGTTGCTCCCTCTTTCTCAATTCTTTGCTGCATCGGTGTTGTACTTTCCCTTGGGCCAGGAGCTGCAGACGACGTACACGGACGGCCGTGTTTCCGTGTTTGCTGCTCCGCTACCTTTTTCTACACCGGTGACTTTATCTTGTACTCCAGCAGGAACAGGCGATCCGTTAGCATATCCCGTTGACCATGCTGTCGTCCTTCTCGCACTTGCATCTTATTCATTACCGTCAGCCATCTCGCTTTGAGGTTATGTCAGCTATGGGTGATGGAGTATTGGAGTCTTACTCTTGTACCACGTGTCTCACTATAGGCAGCTAAGGTTGCGAGTTTGCAAGTGACTTGCTTCGCGGAAACCTCCTCCGTAGCAGAGAATACCTCAGACAATCTCTGCTGCAGAGAATAATTCAGATTGTTGGCACCGAGACTTATGCCGGAGCGCGTACTTGGCAGGGATTTGTAGCGTCCAAAAGAAACAACTATTTCGATGGTGTATGGAACGATTCGATACTATACGATGTTGCGTTTCACATATCGACAACATCGATATTGTCCGTAATTGGCAGAGTATCGGGGTGTAGCCGGGCACACAACGGCGCTCAAATTATGGAGGAGTGGCAACGCCGGGCTTGCGATCCACGGCGCCAAAAGGGGCGATTGCTATTGGCTGCCCAATTCGCTCCCAAAGAGATGATAGAGAGAGTAGATCGCATGCCTTTGGATATTCCATTGGCCTTCATTTGGGCCGTTGACCCAAAAATATGCAGCTGTGCAGATGAGCAGCCACAGTGCCCGCCTCGCAAATGTATGCGTGTGCCGAAATTCGGCACCGAAGCTTTTGCTGCCCAAATGTACAGAAGGGAGTTCGACTTTGTCAGCGGTCAACGGCGGGCGTGCCGACTCGAAGCGAGTTTGAGTTCTTCGAAGAGGCGGCCACAGGCGAGACCACGCACAGATCATCCGAGTGAGTCTGTTCCATTTCGTCTCTCCTCGCCCCGAGTAAAAGGCAGAGGAAGAAGCAGACTCTAACTAGGCTTTTAGCATTAAATTTTATTATATATGTAATTTGTATTAAATAATAAGGAAGTCACTCGTTTTGTCGACCAATAATAAATAAATAAATAAAAATTAAACATGTGTGAGACTCCTGAAAGAGAGAATATTTTTGGGCAGTCGTTAAATTTAGTTTTCCTTCGTTTGTAAATTATATATATATATATGTGTACTTGCGACAAGCTTCACTTAAAAGTACGAACAGTGAGGGAAAAACTCCAAAGGTTATGCATAGACGCCTGTTAAATATAAAAGTTTAAAATTGTATATCTGCTCGAATAATACGCACCTACATACCTATTTTGAAATACCCTTTATATCGCCCCTTACCACCCCAGAGAGCTCTTTAGGTAGGGTAAGGTAGATTTAAGCGATTTACATACATACATACATATCACATATCTGCTGCACGACTGATTACCGTGACATACCAGATCATAAGTATTTGCGTGGGCACTTGTTCCTAAATCGACGGTTACAGTGTTTTTTTTTTTGGGCGACCGGCAATAACTTTTGCAGTGCTTTCGTCGTCGGTTCCGTATAAAAGTCGTAAAATAAAAAAAATATCCATTGATGGGGAGAGTTGGCATAACAGCCGGCACGGGCTGATGCAGGCCATCTAGTGGCCAAAATGAGGGAGACGAGCGGAGGTGATCGTCTCATGGCGCGTACGCTGGGTCTGGAACCGGGACCCTGGAATACTAAAGTGGATTAATAGTGTTTTTTGTTAAATTATATTAGCGCCTCTCCTCTGTTGTTTACATTAATTTGTCGTCACAGCTCTTTATGTTGTTCATTTGCTAGAAGTTCCGATTGTTTGATATTATCGAGCTTATGGTTTGTTTAGCATACTGTTGTGTATGATTATGCGGACTGCGGGTCAGGGATGGGACTACACCCAGAGAAACTGATGAGCCAACCGGCGCGGCCCACCGAGAAACAAGCAGTTCTGTAACAACGAAGCGATACGAAACAGTTCGACTCGTGGTTCGCTGTACTCTGTACGATGTACGCTGTACAATTAGATGTACGCTGAAATCGTTATTAATTTTAATTAATATTCCATTATTTAACAACTTATATTTTAAAAATTTATGGGACTTACATTCGCGCTTATGTTTAGCTGAATGCACAGAACGAAAATGAATCTCGACAAAAGGGCAAATTGTGCAGCTGCGATCGAATTTTGTTTGTAAAAAATAATTCTAATGGTGCGCTTCCAGTGTATAAAGCAAGCGCTGCTTAAGAATAATACGAGACCCTGCAGGACTTAGTAATAACACCTACGTTCACTTCGCCCCATAACACAAATTATACAAGCATCCTCGGTGGATATTAACCCTTGGTGGATTAAAAGATTGTGTTTTGATGAAATTGTAAGTTTTATGTAATTGGCTTAAATTTCCTTTTTTAAAATCAGAATAAGAATTTAATGAATAGGTATTTAATTTTGTAAATTAGCGGGACACAACCGTATGAAAGTAATTTGCTTACGCAAGCACAGCCAGTCGGATGGGCTACAAAATCATTTTAAAATTATCTTTGATCAAATTCATCTGATATGTGGATGAGTTAGGCAAATCAAAGGCTGAATTTTCTCTAAACTAATTTGATCTAAGGCCTCTCAGAAAATGCATCTGATAAGTGTTTCACATTTTTCACAAAATGGAAGCACGAACGCCCGTGCAGTGTATTACCAACGTTAATGTCGAGCTTAGCTAGCTTGACGGCGGGGCGAGTAATAATTCCATCGGCGCTTCGCACTACGCCGCTTCGGACCCTGGTCATCCTTTGAACGGTGCACGTCTACGCCCACTCCTCTTGTCCATCAATTTCACTTGGCAACATCATTCACTATTATGACGATGTCGTCGACTGATATTGGTTCGGGTGGCGGTTGAAACCACTTGGTACGTGTGGTGAATGTAGGAAGATACTCGCGCAACCATCTCTTCCAAAATTGGTCTGCCAATTGACTGGCGACTCGGAAGCCTTGTACCAAGCTAGCTCCGTCTTGCTTCCGTAAGCCTCTCTCACGCAATTCACTTGAATGACCTAGGCCCCAGCGATTCTCGCGTCGCCGTCCAACGACAATGTCGTAGGGTCCAAAGTAATCCACTCCAGTGTAGGGATGCAGGGGCTTTTGGGATTGGTTAAGCAGGTATTCTCACTATAAAACTCCTCTTCTTGGCATATCCGCAAAATCATATCCATTTCTTTTCTAGGTTTAAGGAGCAGTGTCTTCTGCAGATCCCGTCCTCCGTTCAATCTGATCCTCTTGGTAATAATCCGTAGGAAATCCAGTATGCATAGCTGTACGGCTCTCAATTTTTCCAGCTGAAGCGCTGCAGATCCGGCAGGATATATCTCCAGGACATCGTGTGATTGGGTTGTTCTTGAGCATGGTACAAAATGTTTATTGCAGGGCTTATTTTCTTGTGTGGCCACTGCGATTATTCTAGATACAAAAATTGTGGTCCATTGAACCACCTGGTTGAGCTATGAATTTCGGGCGTTTTGGTCCATTTCGTGCCATCATCTACCACGTTTAGAGCTGATGGGACCCAACGCCAGCTGTCCACATCTGATTCTTCTAGAATCTATCTGATGCGAAGCGCTACGAATTGGTGGAACTTTCGACCATCGGATCGGATCCAGTAGAGCACATCCTTTGAATCTTTCGATAATGTTCGCCTATGTATGCGTACCGACATTTCCTTTTGAAAACATTTGGCCAGTCTCAAACTTAAGACAGTGGCCATCAGATCTATACGAGGTATGGACACGGGCTTTAAGGGTGCTACTCTCGTTTTATAGGAGGCCAAACTGCAATGTACACGGACATCAAGTTTAGCCCGCAAAAAACAACTGCGACATACTGGAGTCCACGAATGAAAGATCATCATGAATTGCATAACGTACGTTTCGGGGAAGCGTGACGAATATCTAACACGCCAAACGCCACTTGGTCCTGTCGGCGCACCTTGACCTAATGAAACATTCCTCGTATGTCAACCGATGCGCCCTCTGAAGCGCATTAGCACGTCCATCAAAGATGCTAAGGTATCTGGACCTTTCAGAAACAATTGAAGCATCCTATACCAGGCGCGTTTTTTTCTTGACTGTAAATATAGTATTAGCTACTAACTCACTATCCATCAGCCGTTATGCCGGCGGATATATACCACCTGTTTGTAGTCATGCATCGTGCTCATCATGAACTCTTTCAGTGGTGGGTATTGACTTAACCCGATTGTTGCTACCATGGCCCGAGTGCTCGTCTTTACTAACGCTCGTGGTAGGCGTATGTAGCAGCACATAGTGCGTTGACTCGCAATCATCTTGGATTTACCCTGTCGTGCATGATGTTGTATAAAGCAGCAAAAACAGAACCGCTTTTCCTTAACAAGCTCCCACCGCTGTTTTGTACCCATGGATCTAAAGTCGTTGCTGGGAACCCTCAGGGTTGTCTACTGTGTTGTGCACAAAAATTCGCACTCTAGTGGATCTTGTGGAGCTCTTCTTCATTGTCAGCCCGTGGTGTCTCGTAGGGCGTGTCCCCAGTGGCGTACATTGCCACATTAAAGAGCCAGTTATCAAAGGTGGCCAAACTGCTACCATCATTTGACATTGGATGCTGACCCCAGTTCAATTTCATATTGCTGGGCATCTTAGCAACAAGCTTGCTTAGCAGCGCGGAATTGTAAAGTTATTCGTGCATACCAGTGGCCGCTCGCGTTGCGAAATAATTTTGGCCAGTTGGATAACAGTGTTCAAGTTGTCTGATTTTATTGCTGACTCCTCTCGTAGCTTTTGGTGCAGCGCAACGTGTGCTATTTCGGAGCAGCCATACAGCATTCGCAATATGCTTATAGCATACTACACTGTATCATGGATCATAAGTTTTCCACGCACCGCAGTCAGGGCTTGACCTCTGAGACACTTCTGAAGCCTGGTGAGATTTTCCTCGCTGCAGAATCCACATCTCTCTATGGCTTGGCCATAATTGCTGATAAAGGTCAACCATTTCCGTGTTTGTTGCTCCGCTACCTTTTTCTACACCGGTGACTTTATCTTGTACTCCAGCAGGAACAGGCGATCCGTTAGCATATCCCGTTGACCATGCCGTTAAAAGCGTTGCAGTTCCACTGGTCTGAATACTACTTGTCGTCCTTCTCGCACTTGCATCTTATTCATTACCGTCAGCCATCTCGCTTTGAGGTTATGTCAGCTATGTGTGATGGAGTATTTGAGTCTTACTCTTGTACCACGTGTCCTACTATAGGCAGCTAAGGTTGCGATTTTGCAAGTGGCTTGCTTCGCGGAAATCTCCTCCGTAGCAGAGAATACCTCAGCTAATCTCTGCTGCAGAGAATAATTCAGATTGTTGGCACCGAGACTTATGCAGGAGCGTACTTGGCAATGCCCGCCTCGCAAATGTATGCGTGTGCCGAAATCCGGCATCGAAGCTTTTGCTGCCCAAATGTACAGAAGGGAGTTCGACTTTGTCAGCGGTCAACGGCGGGCGTGCCGACTCGAAGCGAGTTTGAGTTCTTCTATTTTTCACGCCGGCCCCGTACGAGAATATTATAGAAAAGTTTCTAACCCACTAAGCCGGCGGGTACAGAATAAATACATATATATGAATACATATATATTTGTTAACAACGAAGCTTTAATGTTAACTTGCTGCCGAAATATACAAAACTTAAGAAAAACTTAACTCACATGCGACACGGGACAATCAAATACAAGTAAGGACGCTTAATGCAACGAAGAGACCAGTTCTCGGTCGAGAGAGGCCCACCGTAAGAGCCAGGCCAGTTTTCGGACCAGCGGCGCATCTCAGCCACAGCAGCGGAGCACGTCGGCCATACTCCGCGCACTTGTCAGCGACGCCACAATCACAACGGCGAGACGAGCCACCACAAACGGGGCTCCCAAAACGACGAAGCGGCCACCGGCAAGAAGAGCCACCAAAACCAGGCTCCAACAGCGAAGAGGCGGCCACAGGCGAGACCACACACAGATCATCCGAGTGAGTCTGTTCCATTTCGTCTCTCCTCGCCCCGAGTAAAAGGCAGAGGAAGAAGCAGACTCTAACTAGGCTTTTAGCATTAAATTTTATTATATATGTAAATTGTATTAAATAATTAGGAAGACACTCGTTTTCTCGACCAATAATAAATAAATAAATAAAAATTAAACATGTGTGAGACTCCTGAAAGAGAGAATATTTTTGGGCAATCGTTAAATTTAGTTTTCCTTCGTTTGTAAATTATATATATATATATGTGTACTTGCGACAAGCTTCACTTAAAAGTACGAACAGTGAGGGAAAAACTCCTAAGGTTATGCATAGACGCCTGTTAAATATAAAAGTTTAAAATTGTATATCTGCTCGAACAATACGCACCTACATACCTATCTTGAAATACCCTTTAAATCGCCCCTTACCACCCCAGAGAGCTCTTTAGGTAGGGTAAGGTAGATTTAAGCGATTTACATACATACATACATATCACATACCTGCTGCACGACTGATTACCGTGACATACCAGAACATAAGTATTTGCGTGGGCACTTGTTCCTAAATCGACGATTACCGTGTTTTTTTTTTTTTTTTGGCGACCGGCAATAACTTTTGCAGTGCTTTCGTCGTCGGTTCCGTATAAAAGTCGTAAAATAAATAAAATATCCATTGATGGGGAGAGTTGGCATAACAGCCGGCACGGGCTGATGCAGGCCATCTAGTGGCCAAAATGAGGGAGACGAACGGAGGTGATCGTCTCATGACGCTGGGTCTGGAACCGGGACCCTGGAATACTAAAGTGGATTAATAGTGTTTTTTGTTAAATTATATTAGCGTCTCTCCTCTGTTGTTTACATTTATTTGTCGTCACAGCTCTTTATGTTGTTCATTTGCTAGAAGTTCCGATTGTTTGATATTATCGAGTTTATGGTTTGTTTAGCATACTGTTGTGTAGGTCTGTTTTGCTACAGACGTGTAGCTTTGGTGTTATCGATTGTGCGGACTGCGGGTCAGGGATGGGACTACACGCAGAGAAACTGATGAGCCAACCGGCGCGGCCCACCGAGAAATGAATCTCGACAAAAGGGCAAATTGTGCAGCTGCGATCGACTTTTGTTTGTACAAAATAATTCTAATGGTGCGCTTCTAGTGTATAAAGCAAGCGCTGCTTAAGAAAAATACGAGACCCTGAAGGACTTAGTAATAACAGCTATGTTCACTTCGCCCCATAACACAAATTATACAAGCATCCTCGGTGGATATTAACCCTTGGTGGATTAAAAGATTGTGTTTTGATGAAATTGTAAGTTTTATGTAATTGGCTTAAATTTCCTTTTTTCAAATCAGAATAAGAATTTAATGAATAGGTATTTAATTTTGAAAATTAGCGGGACACAATCGTATGAAAGAAATTTGCTTACGCAAGCACAGCCAGTCGGATGGGCTACAAAATCATTTTAAAATTATCTTTATTCAAATTCATCTGATATGTGTTTCAAAATTTTCGAAAAATCCACCTCCCTTGGATGAGTTAGGCAAATCAAAGGCTGAATTTTCTCTAAGCTAATTTGATCTAAGGCCTCTCAGAAAATGCATCTGATAAGTGTTTCACATTTTTCACAAAATGTGTGTATCACCACCGTTATTGTCAAGTTTAGCTAGCTTGACGGCGGGGCGAGTAATAATTCCATCGGCGGTTCGCACTACGGCGCTTCGGACCCTGGTCATCCTTTGGACGGTGCACGTCTACGCCCACTCCTCTTGTCCAACAATTTCACTTGGCAACATCATTCACTATTATGACGATGTCGTCGACTGATATTGGTTCGCGTGGCGGTTGAAACCACTTGGTACGTGTGGTGAATGTAGGAAGATACTCGCGCAACCATCTCTTCCCAAAAAGGGCTGCCAATTGACTGGCGACTCGGAAGCCTTGTACCAAGCTAGCTCCGTCTTGCTTCCGTAAGCCTCTCTCACGCAATTCACTTGAATGACCTAGGCCCCAGCGATTCTCGCGTCGCCGTCCAACGACAATGTCGTGGGGTCCAAAGTAATCCACTCCAGTGTAGGGGTGCAGGGGCTTTTGGGATTGGTTAAGCAGGTATTCTCACTATAAAACTCCTCTTCTTGGCATATCCGCAAAATCATATCCATTCCTTTTCTAGGTTTAAGGAGCAGTGTCTTCTGCAGATCCCGTCCTCCGTTCAATCTCATCCTCTTGGTAATAATCCGTAGGAAATCCAGCATGCATAGCTGTACGGCTCTCAATTTTTCCAGCTTGCTGAAACGCTGCAGATCCGGCAGGATATATCTCCAGGACATCGTGTGATTGGGTTGTTCTTGAGCATGGTACAAAATGTTTATTGCAGGGCTTATTTTCTTGTGTGGCCACTGCGATTATTCTAGATACAAAAATTGTGGGCCATTGAACCACCTGGTTGAGCTATGAATTTCGGGCGTTTTGGTCCATTTCGTGCCATCATCTACCACGTTTAGAGCTGATGGGACCCAACGCCAGCTGTCCACATCTGATTCTTCTAGAATCTATCTGATGCGAAGCGCTACGAATTGCTGGAACTTTCGACCATCGGATCGGATCCAGTAGAGCACATCCTTTGAATCTTTCGATAATGTTCGCCTATGTATGCGTACCGACATTTCCTTTTGAAAACATTTGGCCAGTCTCAAACTTAAGACAGTGGCCATCAGATCTATACGAGGTATGGACACGGGCTTTAAGGGTGCTACTCTCGTTTTATAGGAGGCCAAACTGCAATGTACATGGACATCAAGTTCAGCCCGCAAAAAACAACTGCGACATACTGGAGTCCACGAATGAAAGATCATCATGAATTGCATAACGTACGTTTCGGGGAAGCGTGACGAATATCTAACACGCCAAACGCCACTTGGTCCTGTCGGCGCACCTTGACCTAATGAAACATTCCTCGTATGTCAACCGATGCGCCCTCTGAAGCGCATTAGCACGTCCATCAAAGATACTAAGGTATCTGGACCTTTCAGAAAACAATTGTTCAGCGACTTACCAATAACTTTGGCGGAAGCATCCTATACCAGGCGCGTTTTTTTCTTGACTGTAAATATAGTACTAGCTACTAACTCACTATCCTTCAGCCGGTATGCCGGCGGATAAATACCACCTGTTTGTAGTCATGCATCGTGTTCATCATGAACTCTTTCAGTGGTGGGTATTGACTTAACCCGATTGTTGCTAACATGGCCCGAGTGCTCGTCTTTACTACCGCTCGTGGTAGGCGTATGTCGCAGCACATAGTGCGTTGACTCGCAATCATCTACGTGGCATTTCTTCTTGGATTTACACTGTTGTGCACGATGTCGTATAAAGCAGCAAAAACAGAACCGCTTTTCCTTAACAAGCTCCCACCGCTGTTTTGTACCCATGGATCTAAAGTCGTTGCTGGGAACCCTCAGGGTTGTCTACTGTGTTGTGCACAAAAATTCGCACTCTAGTTGATCTTGTGGAGCTCTTCTTCATTGTCAGCCCGTGGTGTCTCGTAGGGCGTGTCCCCAGTGGCGCACATTGCCACATTAAAGAGCCAGTTATCAAAGGCGGCCAAACTGCTACCATCATTTGACATTGGATGCTGACCCCAGTTCAATTTCATATTGCTGGGCATCTTAGCAACAAGCTTGCTTAGCAGCGCGGAATTGTAAAGTTATTCGTACATACCAGTGGCCGCTCTCGTTGCGAAATAATTTTGGGCAGCTAAGGCCAGTTGGATAACAGTATTGAAGTTGTCTGATTTTATTGCTGGCTCCTAACGTAGCTTTGCTGCAGCGCAACGTGTGCTATTTCGAAGCAGCCATACAACATTCGCAATGTGCCTATAGTATACGACACTGTATCATGGTTCATAAGTTTTCCACGCACCGCATCCAGGGCTTGCCCTCTGAGACACTTCTGAAGCCTGATGAGATTTTCCTCGTTGCAGAATCCACATCTCTCTATGGCTTGGTCATAATTGCTGATAAAGATCAACCATTCCACTAGTTTACTTGTAAATACTTGGTATATCTTTGTTGATGACGTGTCGCACTGATTTGCGTAGATGTAAGCGATCCATTCCACGTAGTCGCATTATTACAATGAATATTATCAATATTTGCTTGATATGGCAAACTGGGGTGTATACTCCAATTTGCCGAAACCTGTTTCTGCTTGCAGATCACGTTTTGTTATCCCAAAGGGTCAAAGGTTGCTCCCTCTTTCTCAATTCTTTGCTGCATCGGTGTTGTACTTTCCCTTGGGCCAGGAGCTGCAGACGACGTACACGGACGGCCGTGTTTCCGTGTTTGCTGCTCCGCTACCTTTTTCTACACCGGTGACTTTATCTTGTACTCCAGCAGGAACAGGCGATCCGTTAGCATATCCCGTTGACCATGCCGTTAAAAGCGTTGCAGTTCCACTGGTCTGAATACTATTTGTCGTCCTTCTCGCACTTGCATCTTATTCGATACTATACGTGGTTGCGTTTCACATATCGACAACATCGATATTGTCCGTAATTGGTTGCGTTCTTTAATATCAGCCATATCTTTTGTCATAGGGGCAGAGTATCGGGGTGTAGCCGGGCACACAACGGCGCTCAAATTATGGAGGAGTGGCAACGCCGGGTTTGCGATCCACGGCGCCAAAAGGGGCGATTGCTATTGGCTGCCCAATTCGCTCCCAAAGAGATGATAGAGAGAGTAGATCGCATGCCCTTGGATATTCCCTTGGCCTTCCTTTGGGCCGTTGACCCAAAAATATGCAGCTGTGCAGATGAGCAGCCACAGTGCCCTCCTCGCAAATGTATGCGTGTGCCGAAACTCGGCACCGACGCTTTTGCTACCCAAATGTACATAAAGGAGTTCGACTTTGTCAGCGGTCAACGGCGGGCGTGCCGACTCGAAGCGAGTTTGAGTTCTTCGAAGAGGCGGCCACAGGCGAGACCACGCACAGATCATCCGAGTGAGTCTGTTCCATTTCGTCTCTCCTCGCCCCGAGTAAAAGGCAGAGGAAGAAGCAGACTCTAACTAGGCTTTTAGCATTAAATTTTATTATATATGTAAATTGTATTAAGTAATTAGGAAGACACTCGTTTTGTCGACCAATAATAAATAAATAAATAAAAATAAAACATGTGTGAGACTCCTGAAGGAGAGAATATTTTTGGGCAATCGTTAAATTTAGTTTTCCTTCGTTTGTAAATTATATATATATATATGTGTACTTGCGACAAGCTTCACTTAAAAGTACGAACAGTGAGGGAAAAACTCCTAAGGTTATGCATAGACGCCTGTTAAATATAAAAGTTTAAAATTGTCTATCTGCTCGAACAATACGCACCTACATACCTATCTTGAAATACCCTTTATATCGCCCCTTACCACCCCAGAGAGCTCTTTAGGTAGGGTAAGGTAGATTTAAGCGATTTACATACATACATACATATCACATACCTGCTGCACGACTGATTACCGTGACATACCAGAACATAAGTATTTGCGTGGGCACTTGTTCCTAAATCGACGATTACCGGTTTTTTTTTTTTTTGGCGACCGGCAATAACTTTTGCAGTGCTTTCGTCGTCGGTTTCGTATAAAAGTCGTAAAATAAAAAAATATCCATTGATGGGGAGAGTTGGCATAACAGCCGGCACGGGCTGATGCAGGCCATCTAGTGGCCAAAATGAGGGAGACGAGCGGAGGTGATCGTCTCATGGCGCGTACGCTGGGTCTGGAACCGGGACCCTGGAATATTAAAGTGGATTAATAGTGTTTTTTGTTAAATTATATTAGCGTCTCTCCTCTGTTGTTTACATTTATTTGTCGTCACAGCTCTTTATGTTGTTCATTTGCTAGAAGTTCCGATTGTTTGATATTATCGAGTTTATGGTTTGTTTAGCATACTGTTGTGTATGACTGTGCGGACTGCGGGTCAGGGATGGGACTACACCCAGAGAAACTGATGAGCCAACCGGCGCGGCCCACCGAGAAACAAGCAGTTCTGTAACAACGAAGCGATACGAAACGGTTCGACTCGTGGTTCGCTGTACTCTGTACGATGTACGCTGTACAATTAGATGTACGCTGAAATCGTTATTAATTTTCCATTATTTAAAAACTTATACGTTACAAATTTATGAGACTTACATTTGCGCTTATGTTTAGCTGAATGCACAGAACGAAAATGAATCTCGACAAAAGGGCAAATTGTGCAGCTGCGATCGAAAATTGTTTGTAAAAAATTATTCTAATGGTGTATGTCCAGTGTATAAAGCAAGCGCTGTGGGACGAGACCCTGTAGGACTTAGTGATAACAGCTTTGTTCACTTCGCCCCGTAACACAAATTATACAAGCATCCGCGGTGGATATTAACCCTTGGTGGATTAAAAGATTGTTTTTTGATGAAATTGTATGTTTTATGTTATTGGCTTAAATTTCCTTTTTTAAAATCAGAATACGAATTTAATGAATAGGTATTTAATTTTGTAAATTAGCGGGACACAACCGTATGAAAGTAATTTGCTTACGCAAGCACAGCCAGTCGGATGGGCTACAAAATCATTTTAAAATTATCTTTATTCAAATTCATCTGATATGTGTTTCAAAATTTTCGAAAAATCCACCTCCCTCGGATGAGTTAGGCAAATCAAAGGCTGAACTTTCTCTAAGCTAATTTGATCTAAGGCCTCTCAGAAAATGCATCTGATAAGTGTTTCACATTTTTCACAAACTGGAAGCACGAACGCCCGTGCAGTGTATTACCAACGTTAATGTCAAGCTTAGCTAGCTTGACGGCGGGGCGAGTAATAATTCCATCGGCGCTTCGCACTACGCCGCTTCGGACCCTGGTCATCCTTTGAACGGTGCACGTCTACGCCCACTCCTCTTGTCCAACAATTTCTCTTGGCAACATCATTCACTATTATGACGATGACGTCGACTGATATTGGTTCGATATTAAGAGCGACATACTGGAGTCCACGAATGAAAGATCATCATGAATAGCATAACGTACGTTTCGGGGAAGCGTGACGAATATCTAACACGCCAAACGCCACTTTGGCATTTCTTCTTGGATTTACACTGTTGTGCACGATTGCGGATAAAGCAGCAAAAACAGAACCGCTTTTCCTTAATAAGCTCACACCGCTGTTTTGTACCCATGGATCTAAAGTCGTTGCTGGGAACCCTCAGGGTTGTCTACTGTGTTGTGCACAAAAATTCGCACTCTAGTGGATCTTGTGGAGCTCTTCTTCATTGTCAGCCCGTGGTGTCTCGTAGGGCGTGTCCCCAGTGGCGCACATTGCCACATTGAAGAGCCAGTTATCAAAGGTGGCCAAACTGCTACCATCATTTGACATTGGATGCTGACCCCAGTTCAATTTCATATTACTGGGCATCTTAGCAACAAGCTGGCTTAGCAGCGCGGAATTGTAAAGTTATTCGTGCATACCAGTGGCCGCTCTCGTTGCGAAATAATTTTGGGCAGCTAAGGCCAGTTGTATAACAGTATTCAAGTTGTCTGATTTTATTGCTGACTCCTCTCGTAGCTTTTGCTGCAGCGCAACGTGTGCTATTTCGGAGCAGCCATACAACATTCGCAATGTGCCTATAGCATACGACACTGTATCATGGTTCATAAGTTTTCCACGCACCGCATCCAGGGCTTGCCCTCTGAGACACTTCTAAAGCCTGATGAGATTTTCCTCGTTGCAGAATCCACATCTCTCTATGGCTTGGTCATAATTGCTGATAAAGATCAACCATTCCACTAGTTTACTTGTAAATACTTGGTATATCTTTGTTGATGACGTGTCGCACTGATTTGCGTAGATGTAAGCGATCCATTCCACGTAGTCGCATTATTACAATGAATATTATCAATATTTGCTTGATATGGCAAACTGGGGTGTATACTCCAATTTGCCGAAACCTGTTTCTGCTTGCAGATCACGTTTTGTTATCCCAAAGGGTCAAAGGTTACTCCCTCTTTCTCAATTCTTTGCTGCATCGGTGTTGTACTTTCCCTTGGGCCAGGAGCTGCAGACGACGTACACGGACGGCCGTGTTTCCGTGTTTACTGCTCCGCTACCTTTTTCTACACCGGCGACTTTATCTTGTACTCCAGCAGGAACAGGCGATCCGTTAGCATATCCCGTTGACCATGCCGTTGAAAGCGTTGCAGTTCCACTGGTCTGAATACTACTTGTCGTCCTTCTCGCACTTGCATCTTATTCATTCCCGTCAGCCATCTCGCTTTGAGGTTATGTCAGCTATGTGTGATGGAGTATTTGAGTCTTACTCTTGTACCACGTGTCTCTCTATAGGCAGCTAAGGTTGCGAGTTTGCAAGTGGCTTGCTTCGCAGAAATCTCCACCGTAGCATCTTATTCATCGCAAAAGCTTTTGCTGCCCAAATGTACAGAAGGGAGTTCGACTTTGTCAGCGGCCAACGGCGGGCGTGCCGACTCGAAACGAGTTTGAGTTCTTCTATTTTTCACGCCGGCCACGTACGAGAATATTATAGAAAAGTTTCTAACCCACTAAGCCGACGGGCACAGAATAAATATATATATATGAATACATATATATTTGTTAATAACGAAGCTTTAATGTTAACTTGCTGCCGAAATATACAAAACTTAAGAAAAACTTAACTCATATGCGACACGGGACAATCAAATACAAGTAAGGACACTTAATAAATAAAACCGACTCCCGCTTAATGCAACGAAGAGACCAGTTCTCGGGCGAGAGAGGCCCACCGTAAGAGCCAGGCCAGTTTTCGGCCCAGCGGCGCATCTCAGCCACAGCAGCGGAGCACGCTGGCCATACTCCGCGCACGCCGGCCATACTCCGCGCACTTGTCAGCGACGCCACAATCACGACGGCGAGACGAGCCACCACAAACGGGGCTCCCAAAACGACGAAGCGGCCACCGGCAAGAAGAGCCACCAAAACCGGGCTCCAACAGCGAAGAGGCGGCCACAGGCGAGACCACGCACAGATCATCCGAGTGAGTCTGTTCCATTTCGTCTCTCCTCGCCCCGAGTAAAAGGCAGAGGAAGAAGCAGACTCTAACCAGGCTTTTAGCATTAAATTTTATTATACATGTAAATTGTATTAAATAATTAGGAAGACACTCGTTTTGTCGACCAATAATAAATAAATAAATAAAATAAAACATGTGTGAGACTCCTGAAAGAGAGAATATTTTTGGGCAATCGTTAAATTTAGTTTTCCTTCGTTTGTAAATTATATATATATATATATGTGTACTTGCGACAAGCTTCACTTGAAAGTACGAACAGTGAGGAAAAAACTCCAAAGGTTATGCATAGACGCCTGTTAAATATAAAAGTTTAAAATTGTATATCTGCTCGAACAATACGCACCTACATACCTATCTTGAAATACCCTTTATATCGCCCCTTACCACCCCAGAGAGCTCTTTAGGTAGGGTAAGGTAGATTTAAGCGATTTACATACATACATACATATCACATATCTGCTGCACGACTGATTACCGTGACATACCAGAACATAAGTATTTGCGTGGGCACTTGTTCCTAAATCGACGATTACCGTGTTTTTTTTTTTTTTTGGCGACCGGCAATAACTTTTGCAGTGCTTTCGTCGTCGGTTCCGTATAAAAGTCGTAAAATAAAAAAAATATCCATTGATGGGGAGAGTTGGCATAACAGCCGGCACGGGCTGATGCAGGCCATCTAGTGGCCAAAATGAGGGAGACGAGCGGAGGTGATCGTCTCATGGCGCGTACGCTGGGTCTGGAACCGGGACCCTGGAATACTAAAGTGGATTAATAGTGTTTTTTGTTAAATTATATTAGCGTCTCACCTCTGTTGTTTACATTTATTTGTCGTCACAGCTGTTTATGTTGTTCATTTGCTAGAAGTTCCGATTGTTTGATATTATCGAGTTTATGGTTTGTTTAGCATACTGTTGTGTATGATTGTGCGGACTGCGGGTCAGGGATGGGACTACACCCAGAGAAACTGATGAGCCAACCGGCGCGGCCCACCGAGAAACAAGCAGTTCTGTAACAACGAAGCGATACGAAACGGTTCGACTCGTGGTTCGCTGTACTCTGTACGATGTACGCTGTACAATTAGATGTACGCTGAAATCGTTATTAATTTTCCATTATTTAAAAACTTATATGTTACAAATTTATGAGACTTACATTTGCGCTTATGTTTAGCTGAATGCACAGAACGAAAATGAATCTCGACAAAAGGGCAAATTGTGCAGCTGCGATCGAAAATTGTTTGTAAAAAATTATTCTAATGGTGTATGTCCAGTGTATAAAGCAAGCGCTGTGGGACGAGACCCTGTAGGACTTAGTGATAACAGCTTTGTTCACTTCGCCCCGTAACACAAATTATACAAGCATCCGCGGTGGATATTAACCCTTGGTGGATTAAAAGATTGTTTTTTGATGAAATTGTAAGTTTTATGTAATGGGCTTAAATTTCCTTTTTTAAAATCAGAATAAGAATTTAATGAATAGGTATTTAATTTTGTAAATTAGCGGGACACAACCGTATGAAAGTAATTTGCTTACGCAAGCACAGCCAATCGGATGGGCTACAAAATCATTTTAAAATTATCTTTATTCAAATTCATCTGATATGTGTTTCAAAATTTTCGAAAAATCCACCTCCCTTGGATGAGTTAGGCAAATCAAAGGCTGAACTTTCTCTAAGCTAATTTGATCTAAGGCCTCTCAGAAAATGCATTTACCCTGTTGTGCACGATGTCGTATAAAGCAGCAAAAACAGAACCGCTTTTCCTTAACAAGCTCCCACCGCTGTTTTGTACCCATGGATCTAAAGTCGTTGCTGGGAACCCTCAGGGTTGTCTACTGTGTTGTGCACAAAAATTCGCACTCTAGTGGATCTTGTGGAGCTCTTCTTCATTGTCAGCCCGTGGTGTCTCGTAGGGCGTGTCCCCAGTGGCGCACATTGCCACATTAAAGAGCCAGTTATCAAAGGTGGCCAAACTGCTACCATCATTTGACATTGGATGCTGACCCCAGTTCAATTTCATATTACTGGGCATCTTAGCAACAAGCTTGCTTAGCAGCGCGGAATTGTAAAGTTATTCGTGCATACCAGTGGCCGCTCTCGTTGCGAAATAATTTTGGGCAGCTAAGGCCAGTTGTATAACAGTATTCAAGTTGTCTGATTTTATTGCTGACTCCTCTCGTAGCTTTTGCTGCAGCGCAACGTGTGCTATTTCGGAGCAGCCATACAACATTCGCAATGTGCCTATAGCATACGACACTGTATCATGGTTCATAAGTTTTCCACGCACCGCATCCAGGGCTTGCCCTCTGAGACACTTCTGAAGCCTGATGAGATTTTCCTCGTTGCAGAATCCACATCTCTCTATGGCTTGGTCATAATTGCTGATAAAGATCAACCATTCCACTAGTTTACTTGTAAATACTTGGTATATCTTTGTTGATGACGTGTCGCACTGATTTGCGTAGATGTAAGCGATCCATTCCACGTAGTCGCATTATTACAATGAATATTATCAATATTTGCTTGATATGGCAAACTGGGGTGTATACTCCAATTTGCCGAAACCTGTTTCTGCTTGCAGATCACGTTTTGTTATCCCAAAGGGTCAAAGGTTGCTCCCTCTTTCTCAATTCTTTGCTGCATCGGTGTTGTTCTTTCCCTTGGGCCAGGAGCTGCAGACGACGTACACGGACGGCCGTGTTTCCGTGTTTACTGCTCCGCTACCTTTTTCTACACCGGTGACTTTATCTTGTACTCCAGCAGGAACACGCGATCCGTTAGCATATCCCGTTGACCATGCCGTTGAAAGCGTTGCAGTTCCACTGGTCTGAATACTACTTGTCGTCCTTCTCGCACTTGCATCTTATTCATTCCCGTCAGCCATCTCGCTTTGAGGTTATGTCAGCTATGTGTGATGGAGTATTTGAGTCTTACTCTTGTACCACGTGTCTCTCTATAGGCAGCTAAGGTTGCGAGTTTGCAAGTGGCTTGCTTCGCAGAAATCTCCACCGTAGCATCTTATTCATCGCAAAAGCTTTTGCTGCCCAAATCTACAGAAGGGAGTTCGACTTTGTCAGCGGTCAACGGCGGGCGTGCCGACTCGAAACGAGTTTGAGTTCTTCTATTTTTCACGCCGGCCCCGTACGAGAATATTATAGAAAAGTTTCTAACCCACTAAGCCGACGGGCACAGAATAAATACATATATATGAATACATATATATTTGTTAATAACGAAGCTTTAATGTTAACTTGCTGCCGAAATATACAAAACTTAAGAAAAACTTAACTCATATGCGACACGGGACAATCAAATACAAGTAAGGACACTTATTAAATAAAAACGACTCCCGCTTATGCAACGAAGAGACCAGTTCTCGGGCGAGAGAGGCCCACCGTAAGAGCCAGGCCAGTTTTCGGCCCAGCGGCGCATCTCAGCCACAGCAGCGGAGCACGCTGGCCATACTCCGCGCACGCCGGCCATACTCCGCGCACTTGTCAGCGACGCCACAATCACGACGGCGAGACGAGCCACCACAAACGGGGCTCCCAAAACGACGAAGCGGCCACCGGCAAGAAGAGCCACCAAAACCGGGCTCCAACAGCGAAGAGGCGGCCACAGGCGAGACCACGCACAGATCATCCGAGTGAGTCTGTTCCATTTCGTCTCTCCTCGCCCCGAGTAAAAGGCAGAGGAAGAAGCAGACTCTAACTAGGCTTTTAGCATTAAATTTTATTATATATGTAAATTGTATTAAATAATTAGGAAGACACTCGTTTTGTGTACCAATAATAAATAAATAAATAAAAATTAAACATGTATGAGACTCCTGAAAGAGAGAATATTTTTTGGCAAACGTTAAATTTAGTTTTCCTTCGTTTGTAAATTATATATATATATATATGTGTACTTGCGACAAGCTTCACTTGAAAGTACGAACAGTGAGGAAAAAACTCCAAAGGTTATGCATAGACGCCTGTTAAATATAAAAGTTTAAAATTGTATATCTGCTCGAACAATACGCACCTACATACCTATCTTGAAATACCCTTTATATCGCCCCTTACCACCCCAGAGAGCTCTTTAGGTAGGGTAAGGTAGATTTAAGCGATTTACATACATACATACATATCACATATCTGCTGCACGACTGATTACCGTGACATACCAAAAAATAAGTATTTGCGTGGGCACTTGTTCCTAAATCGACGATTACCGTGTTTTTTTTTTTTTGGACGACCGGCAATAACTTTTGCAGTGCTTTCGTCGTCGGTTCCGTATAAAAGTCGTAAAATAAAAAAAATATCCATTGATGGGGAGAGTTGGCATAACAGCCGGCACGGGCTGATGCAGGCCATCTAGTGGCCAAAATGAGGGAGACGAGCGGAGGTGATCGTCTCATGGCGCGTACGCTGGGTCTGGAACCGGGACCCTGGAATACTAAAGTGGATTAATAGTGTTTTTTGTTAAATTATATTAGCGTCTCACCTCTGTTGTTTACATTTATTTGTCGTCACAGCTGTTTATGTTGTTCATTTGCTAGAAGTTCCGATTGTTTGATATTATCGAGTTTATGGTTTGTTTAGCATACTGTTGTGTAGGTCTGTTTTGCTACAGACGTGTAGCTTTGTTGTTATCGATTGTGCGGACTGCGGGTCAGGGATGGGACTACACCCAGAGAAACTGATGAGCCAACCGGCGCGGCCCACCGAGAAACAAGCAGTTCTGTAACAACGAAGCGATACGACATGAGCAGCAACCGTTGATTATTACTTTTAATTAATTTTTTGAAAAAATTTGCAAATTTGCAAGCAACTTTGTAAAATATACAGTCGAGTTCCATACCCAAGAGCGGGAACAACGTGAAAAGTTATATCAAATTTAAACGCAAAACTTGGCACTGGCAATGCCGGGGCACGCCCGATAGGTTTATAAAGGAAAACAACGAATGAAGAATACGAATATGAAGAACGTATAAATGAATAAAATATATTTGCTTTGACAGCCATATTTAGGGCAATAATTTTACATGTCTGCACTCTTTAACGTTGATCTCTAATTTTATCTCATTAAGAGACGACATAACTTTTTAAAGGAAATAAAAGCGCAACAGAAGTGAAAAACAAGTAATAGATTCTAGTCGGGGCTCCCGACTAGGGAATACCCTGAACCCTTTTTGAGGTGGTAGCATGAAGGGGGCGATAGGTATAAAATGAAAGATACTTGATATAAATATAATATTCTAGAAGCAACATATCAAGTTTGGTGAATCTAGTTTATAATGTTTACCCAATTTGCTTAAAAAACAGGATGTCGATATAGATTTTTATCGATTGCTTGGAAACGGGTAAGTTATCGATTATCGGAAACAAACTCGATCTGCGTAGGCACTTGGAGGACCTACATCTTAAATTTCTCTATCTCTTATAGGTTCTGATATCCTTGCGTTCATACATACGGACAGACAGACAGACGGATGTGGCTAGATCGACTCGGCTATAGATGCTGATGAAGAATATATACCCTTTATTGGGTCGGAGATGCTTTCTTCTGCCTGTTGCATATATTTACATTTTGCACAAATACAATATAATGGGTTCAAGGTATAATTACATTAGTAAATTAATACCCTTTTTACCTATTTTTAATGAGTTCAGGGTATAATTACATTAGTAGTGTGGGGATATCTAGTTCAATTTGCTGAATAAGTTCACTCGTTCATTTTCGGGTCGTGAACTAAATCGGTCACTTAGTTCACTCGTTCATTCATTCAGTTGGTCATGAACGATGTATTTCGTACTCGTTCAGTTTGTCATGAACGATACATTCTCCTCAGTTATTCAGTCGGTCATGAACTATTCGTTTAGTTCAGTTATTCAGTCGGTCATGAACGATTCGCTTTGCTTATATGTCAGTTGCACACGAACTATATTTTCTTTTCAGTTATTTTTCATGTTTTCAGTTTCAAAAATAAGTTTTACTTATACTTATGCCATTATAGTGTACAATTAATAATAGTTGTTCTTATCTTTAATTTATTCCAGCTTTAACGTTATATAAATAAAACAGAAAAATAATATAACAAAATTTCTTTCTTAATGCTTAATAAACTTTTGATATATATATATTAAATAAGGAACTTCATTGATGAACTTTAATCGCCTAATAAATAAGTACACATTAATTTATTTCGGTGATTAGTTATATCACATATTATAATTTAAAAATGTGAGATAGTCAACTTTTTGCGGCAATAATTGGCAGCGTCTATCTGTTGTCACCTGTCCAGCAGTTGAAAAGATACGCTCACAAGGCATAGAAGTAGCCACAATGCACAGCCGCTTCAAAACAAAGCTGTATAAGCGAGGATACACCATCTTGCGCTGGTTCCACCACACCAGAGGATCATCCTTTCTGTCCAAGTATTCCTCATTTAAATATTTATCCATTTCGCGATCCGATGCGACAGTTTTGTTCGTCGATTTCACTACCGAACGAAATTCCACATCGTAATCGTCCCATATACTGCTCATTGTATTTGATTCCAATGCGTTGTTGGAAATGGGAACTTCTTCCTCCGCACATTCAGCGATCTGTACTGTAACCATTTTTTGTTTTAAATGCTCAAGGGCAATCTTAAAATTTTCATCATTATTAAATCCTCGACGTTTAAAACGTCGCATACAGACTATTTTTTTCCATATTATTGAAGCGAGACTTCATTTCCTCGCGTAAAATGTTTAAAACAGCTTTCACGGCCGCAGTAGCTGCAACGGTTTTTGTCAAAAATAGAGAAATCATTTTCGAAAATATTGTGACCTAAAATAAATATAAATTTTGCAATTAAGCCATTGCCATCATCCTACACAAATATATATTCGTTTTATACCTTTGACAGCGTTATATTTCTTTCGGCAGAAATTTCTGTGGTGACCTCATAAAATGGCTTCAAAACGGTAAGCAACTCCTCGACAACGAAGCATTCATCTTGCAGTAAAATTAAGTCTGGCCGAGTTCGAGGCAGTACAATAGCTAAGGCGTCTTTAAGAGTTTGAAGCCTGCTTAGCATATCGTACGTCGAATTCCAGCGCGTTTGAATGTCCATTTTTAACTTCAGCTTCTGCAGATTCAACTGCTCTTGAGCTTCTTGAAGTTTTTTCAATCCACCAGCACTTCGATGGAAATATTCTACTATTGCCTTGCATCTTATTTTAATGGCATCAATTTTTAATAAAGCTTTTTGCACTACCAAATTCAAGGTGTGTGCAAAGCAAGTTATTGAACGCCATTGCCCTTCCCTGACGGCACCAACTATATTGGGAGCATTATCTGTCACAATTGCAGTAACTTTATTTTCAATGTCCCATTCGCCAATCGTTTTTTGTAAAAACATGCGGAGATTATAAATTGTGTGCCGTTCTCCATTTTCTTGACAACCAAGTAAAGCCGATTTTATAATTGGTTCATCCGGATCAATATAGTGAGCTGTTACTGCTATATAGCTTTGATTGCATCTTGAAGTCCAAGAATCTGTTGTCAAACAGACTGCGTGTGCCTTGCATAAGCTTTCAACCATTTTTTCTTTTACTTCAAGGTAAATATTTGGCAGCAAGACATTTGAAATGGCTTTTCGGTTGGGCACTTTATATCCTGGACACAGGCCTGCCATTTCTATTAAGTCTTTGAAGTCTGGCTCCTCCACTATTCGTAAAGAATGATTGCCTTTTGCAATCATTTTCAGCAACTGTCGGTCAAGCTGGTCAACGTTGCGTGTATTTGGTGGCCGACACACGAAATTGGTGATCATCTGCTGACCAGAAACTGAAATTAAAGCGGGTGTTGTCGGTCCAGCATCTGTCTCAGTCAATATTTCCCTCGACGTCAATTTGCCGGTCCAAATTCATAGTGACGGTGGGATGTTTTAATCTAAGGTGCCGTCCTAAATTTCCTTGGGATCCACCTGCAATGCTTAAAAGAGATTGGCAATACACGCATTTGCCCTTTTTCCCATCGTCAACAGATATGAAATGGTTCCAGACATCGCTTCTCTTCCTTTTTGTAGCCATAACAATAACCTA
The DNA here is from genome assembly GCA_018903485.1 of Drosophila littoralis. Classification (NCBI taxonomy): domain Eukaryota; kingdom Metazoa; phylum Arthropoda; class Insecta; order Diptera; family Drosophilidae; genus Drosophila; species Drosophila littoralis. The sequence continues at coordinate 101,271 of JAEIGF010000598.1, forward strand.
TCAATTCATTTTTAAATAATATGCACTAATTTTCCGACATAAATTACTTACAAGTCAGCAACTCAAAAGTGAACTTAAGATCCCGCTATCTTTTTTGTTGATGAACTATAAAATGTATCGTTAATGAACGGCTGAACTGCTGATTAGAATACATCGTTCATGACCGACGAGTACGGAATATCGGAATATCGTCCATGACCGACTGAATAGCTGAACGAGTGAACTAAATGACCGATTTAGTTCACTGATCACTGAATAAGTTCAGTAGTTCATTTTAATGACCCGTTCAATCGAACTTGGTCTGAACTAAACGACACAACTCTATACATTAGTAAATTAATAGCAAAATAATATAAAATCAATACGCCTTGCTAAAGACTAAATATAAGAATATTCACGCAATAAAAAAGTTTAATATATTTTATAATGATACAGGTTTCCCCGCTTAACCAAAAGTTATACCCATCAAAAGTACTGAAAGCTAGAGAAAAAGTTAACAGGTATTACAAAAAATATTTTCAAAGCTCATAATTTTTAATAAAACCAATTTGTTAACATAATAGGAACAACTTTTGAACTTTTTGCGCTAGGACGGACGGGCAGACAGACGGACATGGCTAGATCGACTCGGCTGTTGATGCTGATCAAGAATACATATATTTTATGGGGTCGGAGATGCTTCCTTCTGCCTGTTACATACTAAGAATTGAGTTTCAACGAAACGAAACGAAAAAAACTAAATTAACATAGCAGCACAGCATTCAATGGAGTCACTATTGTAATTCTGCTTATAGACGAGCATATGTACGTATGTATGCTCATGTATACATAAATTCTGGAAAAGTATGTTAACTGTGCTACATTACAAATTTTGTGAGTGTAGTTCTTAAAACCTAACAGATTTGCCCAAAAAAAAGGATTTCTATGTTGATTTTTATCGATTTTTGGAAACGGGCCAAGTTATCGCTTTCAAAATTTCAAATCTCTAGCTGTGAGGTCGATGCGTTCATCCATACAGACGGACTGACTGACGGACATGACTGGATCGACTCGACTATTGATGAGGTCCAAAAATAGATATCCTTAATGGAATCGGATGCTTCCTCTTAACTGTATCATTTGGGTATAAAGAAGAAGAAAGACAACTACAATCAGTAGAACGAAGAACACTACAAATTAACAATTTGAGCAAACTCATACAAATAATAAATCAAGGCATACAAGACAGATTACATTTAAATTAACAAAAATAACAAAAACAAGTAAGGGAGCTTCCGACTAGGGGATACCCTGAACTCTCTTGTTCCAAAAGTAAATGCAAATCCCTTGGCAGGGCTCGAGCTCGCAACTGACTGCATTACTTGCCGCCGCCTCTACTCAACAGCCAAACCAAGAATTGAGTCTCAATGAAAAAAAAAACCAATTAAAGTAGCAGCACAGGAAACAATACAATCGCAATTGCAATGCTATTGATAACATTCAAAGCAGATGCGCATAAATGTGTGTGTACATGTATACAGAAATTCTTGGGATTTGCGCTTGCTGCCGAGGAAAGCAAAATCGTGTTTTATTTAATAACTTCTGTGTTTTTAAACGATCTTGATAAAAAATTTTACATCTTATTGTACTATAGAATATACGTGTATTCTCAAAAAGTCAATTGCATTTAAATTGTGGCTTATATGGGTGGGCAGCGTAAATTGGTGTTCTTACCTGATTTAAAGCTATGAGGTAGTATCGGGGAGGTGGTCATAGCTATAAAATGAAATAGAGAAAGAATATATTTACATATACTATTATAGAATCTACATGTCAACTTTGGTGACTCTAGCTCTTATTAATTACCAAAATTGCTCAAAAAAACGGTATTTCGATATCGACTTTTATTAATTACTTGGAAACGGGGCAAGTGATCGAATATAGGAAACAAACTGAATCTGCGCGGGCATTAAGAGGACGTGCAGCTAAAATTTCATAAATACGGACAGACGAACAGAGAGACAGACATGGCTAGACCGACTCGGCTATTGATGCTGCTGTCTGTACATACATTTTCATAAATATATTATACCCCTTCTATCCATTTTAAATTGGTTATGGGTATAATAAATAGATACATTTTTATTTTTAATATCGTAATTCAATATCACTTGCTATACCTTCTTCTTCTGATATTCAAGTTTTTATGCAATGATAATGAGTGATATCAGCTTATTGAACATCTCCCGGTCACTGCCTTAAATTACCTTCTACCCAGCACGACTTTTTAAATTGCCTTCCACCCCTTTCGTTGTTCTATAAATCAATCAATACTGAACCCATTGAAAATGGATAAAAAATATATATATTGTAGTTGTCTAAATGTATGTAACAGGCAGAAGGAAGCATCTCCGATCCTATAAAGTATATATGTAGGGACGGCCATTCGATGGATTTCACCAGCACTTGGGTTCTTTATGTTCTTAGTAGTTTATTTAAAGAAATTGGTGAACAAACGTAAACTTATAATTATTATTCATTTTCCGACAAGTATTTCAAAGAAAACGAGCAACAGCGAACACATCTTTTCATTTTCTCTCTTAGCTTCCGATTGACTCTTATTCTCTATTTTTATCGATAAATCGTGGATTAGATGTCCATAGCAGGGTTGTATGTGATCAGTGATTTAATGTTACCAAATGAGTATAATGTCAACATTATACTCGCCTGTTTAATTTAACTGGTTATAAATTCGACCACTCCTAGTTCTATTTCCGACTCCTTCATATATATTCTTGATCAGCATCAATAGCCAAGTCGATCTATCCATGTCCGTCTGTCTGTCCGTATATATGAACGCAAGGATCTCAGAACTCTTACGAGCTTGAGAAATTTTAGCGGTAGGTCCTCCTATCGCCTACGCAGATCGAGGTTGTTTCCGATATTCGATAACTTACTCCATTTCCAAGCAATCGATAAAAATCAATATCGACATCCGGTTTTTGAGCAAATTGGGTAAATATTATGAGCTGGAGTCACCAAGCTTGATAAGTTGCTTCTTAAATATTATATATATATATCAAGTATCTTTCATTTTATACCTATCGCCACCTCCCTGCTACCACCTCAAAGCTATAAATCAACTGAATAACCCAACTTATGGCTGTTGAGTAGAGACGGTGGCCAGTGGTGCGGTTATTTGCGAGTTCGAACCCTGCCAATAGAACATTTATTTTTAAAATTGTTCTTTATTAATTTGGTGTTGGAATAAGAGGGTTTAGGGTATTCCCCAGTCGGGAGCTCCCGACTAGAACCTCTTACTTGTTTATTTTTTGGCTGATGTGGCTGTTGAGTAGAGTCGGCAGCAAGTAATGCGGTCAGTTGCGAGTTCGAACCTTGGAGAAAGGAACTTTTTTTAGTTTATCTTTATTACTTCAAGCAAAGCGCGTAGGGCGAGCTGCATTTGGTGTTGGAATAAGAGGGTTCAGGGTTCTTTCTTGTTTCTTCTTATCTTATTAGTTTCTAAAGACAATTTTTTCAAGGTCCGAAGCAGTCTCTTGCCACCGGGTTGGAGAAATCTCCAACCTGGCTGCCCATGGACACCATTATGAGGGCACCGCCAAATTTGGTAGACTTCGTTTACTATGTACACCTATTTGTCACATACCTGGCATATACGAATACTATGGTAGTAAGACCCTACATATCACTTTTAAAAAAAGATAAACTTCATTGCCAGTCGTAGTCTAATTGAAACCGCAAATATATAAAACTATCTTTCGAAAAAAGGTGATATTAGAGAAGTTTTGTTTTGGATATAGGATGCTTTAATATTGCCCACTTTTAAAATTGTGTGTTTAAGCTTGGACTTAGTCGTGACCACCATAAAACTGGAGTTTGTCTGGAGGATAAGAAGGCTTTATAGTATAGTTGGGTTGTAACATATTCGGACTTTCCTGCGTACCCTAAAGCAGCCCATACAACCCATAAGGATTTTTAGGATATTTGAAATTATATTCCTATGTCGATAAAGTCTAAAGAATTGTAAAGAATGGTTTTGATGTTATGAATCTAAAAAAAATCAAATATTTATAAAACTGCACACTATTACCACTAAACATACAATACATAGATTTGCCAAACAGTCAAATAATCGAAACACGATAAATTGATGCGAGAGAGCCCCAAGGGTGCTTGCGAACATTGCGTTACGCGCACAGAGAGTAAAACTGGTAAGAGTGGCAGCCGAACGCCGGCCTCGAAAGCCGAATAGGCAGTATGACGCCGCATCTCGCTCAGCGCACAAAGTCGCTGCGGCTGATGCTTTTTCTTAATATATGAATGTTAGTTTTAAATTCTTACAGCCCAAAAACATACATCCACTCAGCTGTTGATGCTGATTTAGAAAATATAAAATTTAAGGGGTCGAAAATGTCTTCTTCTATGCGCTACTCATTTCATAAAAAATTATAATGCCTCTACCTCTACAAGGATATACATATACAATATACAATAACTTCAACAATAACAACACTGCAAATTTTCTTGTAACTTTGTTATACCCAGACCCTAAACTCCAAAAATGGATACGATAAAACATAATAATTATTCGATTATTTCAATCAATGTTTAGTTATTTTGGTATTTATTTTGTATCCATTGAAAAGTGATAAAAGAAGGGTTTAATGGTTTTGCATAACTATATGTAAATGGCAAAAGGAGGCATGTCAGACCCCATCAGGACAAGCTGAGGCGATTTAGCCATACCCGTATTTATGAACGCGTCGTTTTCGGAAACTATAAACTAGACTCATGATGTATTGAATCTCTAATACCATGCGCAAAACGAGCTTTTGAATTCTTATTGATATCTCGTTCCATTTCCAAAATATCAATACAAACCTATTTGGAGAATTGGTTATTTTAAGAATAACTTAAAAAATATAACAGCTATGTATACAAAATTTGTTGTGTGGGCTCTCGTATAGTATACATAGATTAAGAATATTTTTCTTTTTGGATAGCTAGAACATTGTGATTTGGTATTTACATCCTTTTGTATGCAATATATATGCCCTTATAATTTCATGAAGAGCGGGCAACAAACATAGTGTCGCTCAGAAGGGGAAACATCCTTGCTGCTGCGTAAAGTGCGAAGTTGACCGTTTGTGTGTTGTGCATAAGTATATGAACCTGCATAAGCATTGCAAATTTCGTTTTGATTTCACTCAAAGCACGGTGATAAATACCAAAATATTATTGTTACGGGGCGAAGTGAAAATGTCTATTGTCACTAAGTCCTACTGGGCATCGCATTTTTCTGTAAGCGCCGCTCGCTTCTTACGCTGGAAGTGCACCGTTAGAATTAGTTTGTACATACAGAAGTCGATATCACGCAGCTGCACAATTTGCTTGCAGCTGAGCAGAAGTGTAAGAGAAGATAAGCGCGTGCGGAGCACGAATGTAAGTCTCATAAACTTGTTAAATATATGTAGATCAATGAAATGAAAGATAATAAAGATTTCAGCCAATCGTACGTAGCGAATTGAATTGTGTCGTATCGTACATCGAATCAAATGTTGTTTCTTTTTGACGCTAGAAATCCCTGCCAAATACGCGCCCGGCGCGACTTTCGGCGTCAACATTCTGAAATATTCTCTGCTGCAGAGAGTGTCTGAGGTATTCTCTGCTACGGCTGAGATTTCTGCGAAGCAAGCGACTTGCAAAGTCACATCCTGAGCTGCCTATAGAGACACGTGTTGCCATAACCTCAAAGCGGACTTCACTGTATTGGTGTGGCGAGATGGCTGACGGTGATGAACAAGATGCAAGTGCGAGAAGGACGACAAGTAGTAATCAACCCGGTGGAACTGCAACGCTTGTAACGGCATGGTCAACAGGACAGGCTGACGGAGCAGCAAACATAGAAATTTATAGCGGCTGTCCGTCTACCTCGTCTGCAGCTACTGGTCCAAGGGAAAGTTCAACACCGACGCAGCAAAGAAGGAGCATTCTTCAACCCTTTGGGATGCCAGAGCTTGATCTGCAAGCAGAAACAGGTTGCGGCTAATTGGAGTGTACACCCTAGTTTGTCATATCAAGCAAACACGGCGGTGTTTAACCAGGTTTCGGAGCCCAGTACTGCCGCGTACATGGGACACACAGGTCTGGGAGCGCTTAATAGATCGATAGAGCACCCGCCGCGGCAGCAATTCGATAATGTACATTCTAATGCTGCGACGCCTTGGAATGGACCGCTGACATCTGCGCAAATCAGTGCGCGAAACGTAATCGGCAAAGATTTACCACTATTTACTGGCAAACCAGAGGAATGGTTGATCCTTATCAGCAATTATGACCAAGCCTTAGAGAGATGTGGATTCTGCAACGAGGAAAATCTCATCAGGCTTCAGAAGTGTCTCAGAGGGCAAGCCCTGGATGCGGTTCGTGGAAAGCTTATGATACCAGCTACAGTGCCGTATGCGATAGGCACATTGCGAATGCTGTATGGCCGCTCTGAAATAGTACATGCTGCGCTGCAACAAAAGCTACGAGAGGAGCCAGCAATAAAATCGGACAATTTGAACACTGTTATCCGACTGGCCTTAGCTGTCCAAAACTACTATAGCGGCCATTGGTATGGATATGCACAAATATCTTTACGATCCCGCGCTGCTAAACGAACTTGTTGCTAAGATGCCCAGCCATATGAAATTGGACTGGGGCCGGCATCGAATGTCAAATGATGGTAGTAGTTTGGCCACCTTTGATAACTGGCTGTTTAATGTGGCTATGTGCGCCACTATGGTCACCCCCTACGAGATACCACGGACTGATAACGAAAAGAAGAGCTCCACGAAAACCACTAGAGAGCGAATTTTTGTGCACAACACGGTAAACGACCCTGAGGGTTCGCAGCAACAGCGTTATCAACAGGAACAGGAGAGCGTTTCATGTGCGAAGTGCGCTGGTAACCACCGTCTTTCAGATTGCGACGACTTTAGAGCCATGGGTACAAAACAGCGGTGGGAACTTGTCAAGGAAAAGCGGCTCTGCTTTTGCTGCTTTATGCGACATCGTGCACAACAGTGTAAAACAATGAAGAAATGTCACGTGGATGGTTGCGAGTCAACGCACCATGTACTGCTACATACGCCTACCACGAGCGCTAGTAAAGATGAGCACACGGGCCAAGGTAGCAACAATCGGGCTGAGTCAATGGAGTCTGCCGTTATGTTTCATGGCAGGTCCGCAAGTAAGACTTGTTTCGATATGTTCCAATCACGCTCTATAGTAAATCAAAAAGCGTGCGCGCATATGCATTAGTGGATGAAGGAGCTGAGTGTACGCTAATAGAAAGAGCGCTTGCAGACGAGTTGGAACTAGATGGTCCGGCGACCCAGCTGTGTCTCAAATGGACAGGCGACATAACCAAGAACGAACCTGAGTCTATGTCTGTGGCTGTGAGCATTTCAGCTCCAGAACATAATGCGGTACAGTATGCGTTGAAAACCGTGCGAACTGTAGCGAACTTGGACTTACCAGAGCAAAGTATCGGGCCACAGTTGCTTAAGTCTCGGAAGTATTTATCTACGCTTCCCATCCTGCCGTATAACAACGTAAAGGCTCAGCTTATTATCGGTTTGGACAACATCAAAATAACTGCACCCCTGGAGATACGAGAAGGTGAAAACGACGACGTCATAGCAGCGCGAAGCAGACTAGGATTGGCTGTATATGGCCGCCCTATGGTGGGTGAAAGCACCACGCCTCGTCTGCTACATATTTGCCAGTGCAGTGCGACACGTGGGATGGATGAGGCTCTGAAGAACTATTTTGCCCTGGAGTCAGTAGGTGTGAGCGTCTCCTCAAATCCGCTGAGATCCAGAGAGGACGAACGTTCGATGCAGATAATGGATGCAACAACAACTTATCTGGAAGACGAAAAGCGCTGGCAGACTGGCCTGCTATGGCGGTTTGATCGCATTCATATGCCAGACTCTTACCAGATGGCGGTTAAGCGCCTTAAATGTCTAGAGGCAAAGATGTTCAAAGACCCACCACTAAAGGAGTTCATGATGAACACGATGCACGACTATAAACAGAATGGATATATCCGCCGGCTGAAGGATAGTGAGTTAGTAGCTAACACCATGTCGTGGTTTCTTCCTATCTTTACAGTCACCAATCTGAACAAGCTAAAGACACGATTGGTATGGGATGCAGCCGCCAAAGTTAGTGGCACGTCGCTGAACGATTGTTTGCTTAAAGGCCCAGATACACTAGCATATTTGATGGGCGTGCTAAAACGCTTCAGAGAGCGCCCTATCGCGTTTCCGGCGACATACGGGAAATGTTTCATCATGTCAAGGTGCGCCGAGAAGACCAAGCGGCTCAGAAGTTTCTCTGGCGTGATGGAGATTCGTCGCGCTCTCCCGAAACGTACGTTATGCAAGTCCTGTTCGCCAGCCCTAGCAAATTACGTCAAGAATCGCAATGCCGAGCGGTTCGTAGCGGAGCATCCAGATGCCGTAAAGGCGATTTGCGAAAACACATTTGTAGACGACTGGCTGCAGTCGGTAGATTCTGAATCCGAAATGATGCAGTTAGCTGAGGCTGTAAAAAGGATTCATGCTAGTGGCGGTTTCGAGATGCGCCACTGGACATCAAATTCAAAGCAAGTTATGCAGGCGCTGGAAGACGATTGTGAGGGCTTGGACAAGCGTATCAGCGCTCAGGATGATGAGCAAGAAAAGGTCCTGGGCCTGTGGTAGCTACCTGGACAAGATCTGTTGACTTTTGTGGTAAAGCCGAACTTGCTTGCGAAAGCATTTAAGGAGCGCCTATTTCGACCCGATTGGGCTGCTAGGATTCTTTAATATACGCGCCAAGATCATCCTTCAGAACATATGGCGATCCAACATCGGATGGGATGACGACCTTACCAAAGAAGACGAAGTGGATTGGCGACACTGGCTAGATCTAGTTTTAAAGTTGAATACCGTCCGTATTCCACGGTGTATGAAGTGGGTGAGCCGAACCCAGACTGTACAGATGCACACATTCGTGGACGCCAGTATTAATGCTTATGCAGCAGTTGTATATTTGCGGGCTGAACATGATGGGCAAGTACAGTGCAGTTTAGGCGCCTCAAAAACGAAGCCCGTGTCTATACCTCGTATGGAACTAATGGCCGCAGTCTTAGGTCTGAGACTGGCCAAATGTATCCAAAATGAAATTTCGGTACGCATACATAGACTAACATTTTGGACGGATTCAAAGGACGTGCTCTACTGGATCCAGTCCGATGCTCGAAAGTTCCAACAATTCGTAGCGCTTCGCATCGGAGAGATTTTAGAAGAATCAGATGTGGACAGCTGACGCTGGGTCCCATCAGCTCAAAACGTGGCAGACGATGGCACAAAATGGACCAAAACGCCCGACATTCACGGCTCGACCAGGTGGTTCAATGGACCACCATTTTTGTATCTAGAAGAATCGCAAGGGCTCGGCAATAAACATGTTATACCATGCTGAAGAACAAGCCAATCACACGTCCTCTTGGAGATGTATCCTGCCGGATCTGCAGCGCTTCAGCAAGCTGGAGAAATTGAGAGCCGCACAGCTATGCGTACTGGATTTCCTACGGATTGTTACTAAGAAGACCAAATTAGACGGGCGATTAGAGCTGCAGAAGATGCTGCTCCTTACACGTAGCAAAGAAATGGATGTGATTTTTATTCGGATATGCCAAGAAGAGGAGTTTTATAGTGAGATTACCTCCCTAAAGTCGGGGCGCCGCCTAACCGATCGCAAAAGCCTGCTCTTTAAGCTCTCCCCTCTTTAAGGGACGGATAGACAATATAAAAGGAGTTGAAGTCTGCGTAAAACGCCCGATAATTCTGCCAATCGACATCGATTGACGTATCTGCTTGTTGAGTTTTATCACCGCAAATACGAAATCGTCGTAAACGAACTGCGTCAGCAGTACTGGGTCTGTAGCTTGCGAGCCTTGGTGAGAGAAGTCTCCAGTGCTTGCCCAGCGTGCCGTATACGACGCGCCCGCCCAAAGCCACCAGAGATGAGCGACCTGCCAATCGAACGACTATCGCCCTATACTCCACCGTTCACATATACAGGAGTGGACTTTGGACCCTACGACATTGTCGTTGGACGGCGTCGTGAGAAGCGCTGGGGTGTGCTGTTCACATGCCTCACGGTACGCGCCGTACACATAGATATAGCTACGTCGCTCTCAACTGACTCATACCTATGCGTTCTGAAGTCGTTCGTGGCCAGACGCGGCTGCCCCCGCCGTATGCTGTCGGACAATGGCACAAATTTCAGAGGCGCTAGCAGAATATTAAAAGATGAAATTGAACGAATATCGCCGGCGCTGATCGAGCGACAATACCCGGAACTGGAGTTTACCTTTATTCCACCAGGATCACCCCACATGGGTGGATCGTGGGAACGAATGGTGCGTTCCACAAAGTCAATACTGTCGGAGATCCTGCCGCACTCTGGGCTACGAGAGGAGGTGCTACGAGCAGCATTGGCAGACGTAGAAAGCATGCTCAACTCAAGACCGCTCACTTATGTTCCCTTGGAAACTTCTGAGTCCGAAGCCCTGACTCCGAACCATTTTCTTATAGGTCACTCAAGCGGATTGCGTGAGAGAGGCTCACGGGACCGGGACGGAGCTAGCTTGGCACGAGGCTTCCGAGTCGCCAGCCAATTGGCTGACCAATTTTGGAGGAGATGGTTGACCGAGTATCTGCCCACACTCACCAGACGTCCTAAGTGGTCCAACCGCCAATCGAATATCAGTCGACGACATCGTTATAATAGTGGACGAAGGTGCCAAACGAAACTGTTGGACAAGAGGAGTGGTAGTCGACGTGCACCGTTCGAAAGACGGTCAGGTCCGAAGCGCCGTGGTGCGAACCGCTGATGGAATTATTACTCGCCCCGCCGTCAAGCTAGCTAAGCTTGACATTAACGTTGGTAACACACTGCACGGACGTTCGTGAATTACAGGGTGGGGAATGTTACGGGGCGAAGTGAAAATGTCTATTGTCACTAAGTCCTACTGGGCATCGCATTTTTCTGTAAGCGCCGCTCGCTTCTTACGCTGGAAGTGCACCGTTAGAATCAGTTTGTACATACAAAAGTCGATATCACGCAGCTGCACAATTTGCCTTTTCGTCGAGGTTCACTTTCGTTTTGTGCTTGCAGCTGAGCAGAAGTGTAAGAGAAGATAAGCGCGTGCGGAGCACGAATGTAAGTCTCATAAACTTGTTAAATATATGTAGATCATTAAATAATGAAAGATAATAAAGATTTCAGCCAATCGTACGTAGCGAATTGAATTGTGTCGTATCGTACATAGAATCAAATGTTGTTTCTTTTCGACGCTAGAAATCCCTGCCAAATACGCGCCCGGCGCGACTCTCGGCGTCAACAATTATATTGACTGAAGTAAAAACAATTGAAACGAATAGTTTCGTTTGCCCTTACTTCTATTTCCTTTAGCATCATTAGTCATAATAGCAATTAGAGCAACCAAAATGTGAACAAGTATTATCTGATTGTGCAGAGTTGCAAGATTAAGGCATGTTCACTCTGATGGGTTTGCTAACTAAAATTGCAATGCCAAATGAACATCAAATGAGAGCTTTTGAACTTTCCATATTAAACAAATATTTTACTAAAAAAAAAAAAAAAGAAATTATTTATTATTGTAAATTTATTTTATTTATGTTTGTTAATTATTTACATAAAATTTTAAGTGTGCGATAAAATAAACTTATTTTAAACTTAAACTTATATATATATATATATAGTATAAGTATATATATATATATATTAATAATTACTTAGTTAACGGTTTAGCCGGCTTGAGGTCTGGATGTAGTGTATATTAATGATTTAATATTCATATTCATGTATGTGTTATGTATATCGTCACATATATTTCAAATCGGGTATGGGTATCCTTTTAAATCTGAAAACATACTTTTTAATTACAAACTGAGAAAATAATGTTTAAATAAAATAATAAATGTACTTTAAAAGAAATAATATTTAAGTTTCCGCTAAGCAAATATTAATCTAATCTAATTTATATATCAAATATTGATATAAAACTATTTGTCCTGACTGAATGGCTATCTGACTGACTGATTGGGGATCTACGCACAGCCCAAACCGTAAGAGCTGTGAAGCTGAATTCTTGAAGTTAATTTGTGATAATGCATTTGATGGAAAACGTTGAAAGTGGGAGCGAAACAAAAATTAGCGATGTCACTCTGTCGCACAAAATATCTGACTCTCTACCGTTCTTGCTCTTTGAGAGCGAGGCAGTGCATTTTATGATTTCGGATTGGCATTGTTTGCAAATCACCAAATTCAAATATATATTTTATAAACAAGTTGTCTACTGATCGTTTCTATGGCAGCTATATGGTATAGTAGTCTGATGTTAATATGATTTTGAACATAGGAAACTTATAAATGCAGAGTCTGGTCAAGATATCTTGAAAAACAGAAAAGTTGTTCATACATGAACCTTATTTTCGACCGATCGTTCTTATGACAGCAATATGATATAGTGGTCCGATGTTGATAAGATTTTGTACATATATTAAAAGTGTCTGCCTTCGCAGTTACAATAGCTTGGGCGACCTCGAGACTGATAACGTTGATTTGCGAAGCAACTGCTATGCTCAAATATCTCTTTCTATTGATTAGATTGATGTTCCACTTACATTGTACTTGCATTGCTCTGATTCTCTCTCCGACTATAACTCATCGCGAACAGAGGTCAGTTGCTAGTCGTGCTCTTATCAGTAATCTTTTTCCCTCTTCGCTTTGATCTTCTCTTTTGTGCCCACAATACGCAACAAACCGTTTGTTTCGCACGTGTCGACCAGCAAATAACTAGTTCAAATATTCTGCATTTGGCCATTCATTTAAACTTTAACCAAAAACTAACCATCCTGAACCGATACATTTCACCAGCTCAACCATTTTCTGCCAACGAATTTTTTGCTGCAATAAATGCTTTTAATGTACCACTAATGCCGACCGGCGATTTAAATTCCTGGGGTTTCGCTCCAGTCGCACCAACTCCAGAGGAATATAAATAATCAAAGCAATTTCTACATCCAACTTATCCAACACTTTTCCACCCATAGAACGTTTTCACATACAGACCTCACTTTTATTTCTCCCACACTACACACTCTTTGCAAATGGGAGGTGCTGTCTAATCTTCAAGGCAGTGCCCATTTCCCAATAGAGACTCAATTGCTCCAGCATGTCAATTTCGAAAAAATCAAATTTTCCAAAATACAAAACTGAATCAGCAAATTGGGAACTGTTTAGTAACATTTATGAAAAACACCCTCAAATTTCGATCAATACAACGCCCAATTAACAAAAGCTATCCGATTTGTCGTCAATATTGCAATACCACATACCAAACCACATACATTAAAAACAGTAGGTTGGTGAAATAACAATCTGGGAAATCTGCGAGAAAACAGCAACAGCTCTGGCAAGCCAACTATATAAGCATAAAATAATCTCATTGCTTACAAAAGATCAAATGCTCTCTTTAAGCGTGTAGTTAAAGAAGACAAGAGTCCCCCTTGGTACTTTCACATCCAACATACGCCTCCGTCCACAGCAAAACAAATTTGTTTCCCAGCCCCGCGGCTAAAATCATTTAGTCGAACAACTGTTTAACAACCTACCCATTTGATAGAGCCAACGAATTTGCCAAAAACTGGCCAGAGTAGTATGTTGGGCTAACAAGCTTTTTTATTAGCACTTAATAGCGAGAAATTTAGACTGTTATGAAAAGGCCGCTTTTTCTTATAGATTCATGAAACAATTGGTTTATTTATATTTTTATAGCGAGCGTATTGATTATGCGAATTATGCGAAAAATTGCAATTTTTAACGAAGCGATAGATAAGAGTTCCGATATAGCGAACGTAGGAGACAAGAGTGAGTTGCGGCGTCGCTAGCATTGATGCGCTTGCCGCTTAAGACAAAATGCAAAAGGTGAAAGAGCGAGATAACAGAAACTACGATGAGCGCAATGCGATAAGCGCTGGATAGTTAACAGCAAATAATATTGAGTTATTTTATGACATGCGAGAAGCGCCAAACAAAACAGTGACATTGCTTGCCTCGCAGGGCAAGATGTAACTGAAATGTTATGCAAACATAATATTAATTCAATTTTAAGCTGCTGGACCGAACATACTCCCCCCGTTGAACGATTGAGCTTCAACAGGATCGATAAGGGGAAGCAGACACAGCGTATTAGTTGCTCGCTTTATGATTCCATTAGCTGTCTTGAGAACTGCAACGCGTGTGATGTCATCAGTTCCTTTGATCAATTCAACTACTCTAGCTAGTGGCCATTTCAAAGGAGGTAAGTTCTCATCTTTGACAAGAACGATGTCGTTGAGAGCCACACCAGGCTTGGGCGCCCGCCATTTGGAACGCTGTTGCAGAAGATTTAAATATTCTTCTCGCCAGCGACCAAAAGACTTGGTGCATGTAAGACACTAAGATAGCTGGCAATCCAGACGATTTAAATTGAGCCGTGTCACGTCTGGTTCTGTGAACGTGGATTGTGGGCCACCAAGCAAAAAATGAGCTGGGGTGAGAATATCAAGGTCTTCTGGATCTTCTGAAATGGGAAGCAGTGGTCAAGAATTAATGACTGCCGTTATGTGGCAGACAAGGGTACGGAGCTCTTCGAATCCTAGAACAGTTGACCCCACAACCCGATGGAAGTGATCTTTTGCAGTTTTTACCGCCGCCTCCCGAAGGTCACCAAAGTGAGGGGAGCAGGGTGGAATGAAGCGCCAGTCAATTGTGTCCGCCAAAGAAAACTGGAGCACAGCCTCTTGATGACAGCTACTGAGGAAAAGATTTTTTAGCTCCAACAGCCCGTTTTTGGCGCTGACAAAGTTGGTGGCATTGTCAAACCAAATCTGACGTGGCTTGCCACGAGTGTATATAAAGCGATTTAGAGCATTGAGAAATGAGAAGCAAATAAATACGCTGATGTAGCATTATAGGAGCTTTGTTTCGAGTATCAGGCTTGTAGAAGAATGGTCCGCAAAAGTCCACACCAGTTATATCAAACGCTCGAGTTTCAACAAATCGCTCCTTTGGAAGATTAGCCATTACGTGCTCCATCAAGCGGGGCTTGTTCCGGAAACATCTGATGCATTTCTAACCACTACGCGATAATGCTGGCGTCACAGAAAACGTGAACCTCTACAGCCCACATTGTATTGCAAACCAACCGGGGGAAGGTTGATGATTGGACATTGCTGATAGTTTGGCAAAGCTTGGCAAAGGCAGTATTTAGAGAAGTTGGAAGACTCTCATCCCAATCCAAGTTTTCCTTCCAAAGAAGCTGCATAAAGATTTTGGCCCTAACGATTACTGGTCCAATTAATCCTAGTGGATCGTAAAAACGAGCTATAGTGGACAGAACAGATCTCTTGCAAGGTTTAAGTGTCTGATTGGCAGGCGTGAGAGAAAACATTAATTTATCAGTTGATGGATTCCATGCAAGGCACAAAGTTTTGGTAATGTCGCTTCCATCGCTAAATTTTAAAAACGAGTCCTTATCCTTGTCAGGAACACCTTTTAGCACTGCAGAGTGGCTCGAGTTTTCTGAGTTTAAAGCAACCTTTAGAGAGGATGCCCTTTGTTTGATTCAATACGTCGATCGCCTCTTGGACCGAGGCATCGCCAGATATAAGGTCATCTACATAGAAATCTCGTCGAAGAATTTTGGCACCAATTGGAAATGAATGCTGCTCGTCGACTGCCAATTGCTGCATTGCTCGAACAGCAAGAAAGGAAGCTGTTTTTGTGCCATACGTTACTGTGTCCAACTTGAAGACACTTATTTCAGAATCCGTAGAATTGTAGGTAGTTATTGTAGGTAGTTATCTGGGACCGTAACTCTGACACAGCGATACATCTTGCCAATGTCTCCAAGTAAGGGCAACAGGGAACGTGTGAAATCGCATTAAAATGTTAAACAGCTTCGGTTGTATGACGGGCCCAGCCATCAACACTTCGTTCAGCGAACATCCAGTGCCGGTGACAGCTGAACCATCAAACACGACACGAAGCTTGGTGCTCGTGCTTCGTTCCTTCAGCACGCAATGCATTTGCATAAACGTAACGACTCTGGAGGGATAAGCGTTATATGTCCGAGCTCCATATACTCTTTAATGAACGCGCAATACTGGGATTTAAGGTTGGGATGACCATGCAACTTTCTCTCAAGCGATATAAATCTGCGAAATGCCTGTTGATAAGATTCACCTAATTGATCCAGAGTGAGTTTGAGAGGGAGTCGCACGGAATATGCTCCTGCTGGCAACCTTTGGAAATTCTTAATAAAATGCTCCTCGCAGTCAAGCTCTTCCTTTGTTGCTTTAGCAACAGGCTCTGGAAAACTTTCTACTTCCCAATATCGACATCAGACGATACACGATTGGACAAAAGAGAGGTACCGCCTTGCTGGGAACCGCCACCTGCAACTATCCATCCATAGCGTGTCTTCTATAGAAGAGGCAATCCCGCTAGCAGTTTTATTTTCCCGACACACATTAGCTCGTAGAATAGACTAGCTCCGATTAATAAGTCAACTCGCTGCGGCTTGTAAAAGCAAGGATCATTCCAATTAGTTGTATTAAGGGCGATGCTTGGCTGGCGATCTGCTATAGTGGAAGCTACGATGGCTGTGATGATTGCAGAGTACTCTGACGTTTGAGATTGTAGATTGACGGTCACAGTGCATCCATTAGTAGCGAAAGGAGCGTTTCCCAGGCCAGCAACTGCCGTTGAAGATGGACTTTTCTTCAACTGAAGCTGTTGAGCGAATCGGGATGTAATTAAATGCAGCTGTGACCCACCATCCAATACGACGCGGAACCAGAGTCCCAGATCGATTTTTACCTAGTACAATAGCAGTGGCCAGGAACACAACATCGCTGCTGAGGTTGTGGGCAACAAGAGAGGTAGAGGCGGGGGCTGATGAAGCTGTAGTAGGAGTGACAGAGTGAGGAATCGAAGGTAAAACGTCTAAATGCAGCAGTGTATGGTCCAAGCACCATGTGCGAGAAGTTCCGTATTGCATGTTCGTAAAAGATGTCCCCTTTTAAGGCAGTTGAGGCATAAAGATAACCGTTTTGCTTCCTTGAGAAGCATTCCATTGCCATAGCATTGCACTAAAAATTTAGCAATTTGTGCCCATGATGAAATTAAATTTGCAAAGGCGGGATCTTCCAGCTTCTATTTCCACTTCGCCTGCGTAACAGGATCCAGCTTTTACAGTAGCACCTGAACAAGGATGTAACCAGCAATTTGCTCCTTGCTACCAAAACTGGTAAGAGCACAAATATGGGCCATTCGCTACCTTCTACTAATCGACGGTTGTCAAATCGTTTTTGTAATAAATTTAATGCTATGGAATAATTACCGCAGAGTTCTTCAAGCAGAGCCGCAAATTCTGCATTTTTTCAATGTTTCTGAGCTCGGGATGATTTTCGATTAAAGTTGTGAACATTGAAAAGAAATCTGACCACTCCGTATAACCTCCAGAAAACGTTGGCAATTTGATTGGCGGTAATGTCGACAACGCTCTGGATCTAGTCATTGACGCAGCAGCAATAGGCTATTTTACAAATGTGGAGCTGGACGGCAATGCTCTACTGCGCTTAGCGATTTCAAACCGAACCGAAGTCTCCAAAGTAACTGCAAGCTCATCAAAAGCCTCGCGTAATCGGCACTGCCGATTTCGTGAAAGGGTAGCTCTTCCAATTTGTTTTGAGCGTCTTCGAATGCAGATTAAATTTTTTCAATCCGCTTGAGCAGCACCGACAATGCAATTTCATCATTATTGACAAGGGGCGTTTGGTTGAGGCTAGATTGAAGCGCCTGCAACCGCTCATACGAGGACGCCACCTTGCGCTTTAAAAATGACACCCTGTTTGTAGGCTGGGCCAGCGATTCAGCACTAGAACTTTCCATGAAAACCGAAACAAACGAAATAAGGTAAAAAAACCGAAAAAGACTGCACACGAATCAAAGCATAAGCCAAATGACGATAACAAGAGCCAGCGCGTCTGTATGTATGTGTATATATGCTTATGTACACAGACTCCGCTTTACTGCAATTTACCGCACGACACTTGCTTGTACGTTTTTTAGTTGCTGCCGAAAATAATAACAATCAGCTCAATTTTAATTTAAATAATTTTATGCAACAATAATGAAAATGCCGCTTTTTCTTATAGATTCATGAAACAATTGGTTTATTTATATTCTTATAGCGAGCGTATTGATTATGCGAATTATGCGAAAAATTGCAATTTTTAACTAAGCGATAGATAAGAGTTCCGATATAGCGAACGTAGGAGACAAGAGTGAGTTGGGGCGTCGCTAGCATTGATGCGCTTGCCGCTTAAGACAAAATGCAAAAGGTGAAAGAGCGCGATAACAGAAACTACGATGAGCGCAAAGCGATAAGCGCTGGATAGTTAACAGCAAATAATATTGAGTTATTTTATGACAGGCGAGAAGCGCCAAACAAAACAAAACAGTGATATTGCTTGCCTCGCAGGGCAAGATGTAACTGAAATGTTATGCAAACAGAATATTAATTCAATTTTAAACTGCTGGACCGAACATAATTCAAGAACAGTAACTTTGATAACCAATATACTCGACAAAAGAAATTATCCCTTGAATATGTGCACTCTCCCAGCAGCCTCAGCGCGTCAGCCAGGCAACTCGAATACGACTTTACAGAACTAGAACTTGAAACTGCGCTACAAAAAGCCAAGGGTAAAACACCCGGTCATGATCGCATTTCATATCTTATGCTAAAGCATCTACCGGCTTCAGGCAAGGCAGAGCTTTTAGGGATGTACAATTGCATGTTTAGGGTAGGTCGATATGACATGATTTTTGTTTGAAAGATCATCTGACACAAAATGCCGCAAGTGCAGGAGAGTTTTGGTCATGCATAAAAGTAAGGAAACAGTTCGGTTACTGGAAATTTCCTAAGACGGCTTGTTAGGCTTTGGAATAGACACTACAATGGCTGATTTCCATGAATTATTCATGCCGTATTCATGGAAATCAGCCATTGTAGTGTCTATTCCAAAGCCTAACAAGCCGTCTTAGGAAATTTCCAGTAACCGAACTGTTTCCTTACTTTTATGCATGACCAAAACTCTCCTGCACTTGCGGCATTTTGTGTCAGATGATCTT
Source organism: Drosophila littoralis (assembly GCA_018903485.1). Taxonomy (NCBI): domain Eukaryota; kingdom Metazoa; phylum Arthropoda; class Insecta; order Diptera; family Drosophilidae; genus Drosophila; species Drosophila littoralis. The sequence goes on from JAEIGF010000598.1 coordinate 120,579, forward strand.
TCAAACAAAAATCATGTCACCTTATTGGCGTCAGATTTTGAAAAAGCATTTGATTGCGTGGGAGTCCATACAGTTCTTTAACAGCTCGCTAAATGGGGGGTGGGTGTGAAAATCTTCAATATAGTGAAGACTTTTAAGCGCTCATTTCGTGTTAGGATTAGCAACGTGCTATCCAACTGCCATAATTTACACAACGGCATTCCTCAAGGATCGCCGCTGTTTGTAATTTTATTCATTATCGCAGTTGAAGCAATATAAAAAAATAAAGAAAAATAAAGGTACATTAACCTGGATGACGATATCATCTTCTGGAAAGTTAAAAATATTGTTCCCACATTAGGAAAGACGAAACATTGGTATCTTTTGGCGTACTATCTTTGATTCCCAGCATACCAATGGAATTAGCACTTGACACAATAAGACAAAAATGGACCAAGTTAGAAGAGCACACAAGTGTACCCAAACAACTATTTATGGACATAGTTAAATTTTCTATACAGGAAAACAGATATTTTAAATACGAAGACAAGATATACACACAAATAAAAGGATTGCCAATGGGATCACCAGCCTCCCCAGTAATCGCAGATATAGTAATGGATGAACTGTTAAACAACATTACGGATAAATTGACAATAAAACCAAGACTTTTGACCAAATATGTAGATGACCCGTTTGCCATAACGGACAAAACAGAAGCACTTAAAATTCTGAAAGAATTGAACTCGTTCCACAGACATTGAATTCACAATTGAATTAGAAAAAGACGGGAAATGACTATTTTTAGACTGTTTAGTAAGTAGATTACACAACACACTCAAAATAAAGTGGTATAAGAAACCCATAGTCTCCGGACGAATACTCAACTTTAATTGAAACCACCCTAAGAGTATGATAATCCTTACAGCAATAGGCTATATAGAAAGAATATCGGACACAATATACCACAAAGAAACTGTACATGAAATCAAAAAACTCTTGATGAAAAATGACTTTCCACAAAATGTAATTAAAACACAAAATGTAATTAAAACGACATATCAGAACAGAAAAACCTACAGAACCTAACAAAACATACAAATCCCTAATAAATGTGCCACGACTATCAGAACGCCTCACGAACTCAGACTGCTACAACAACCAAGAAATAAAAGTAGCACACAATACGTTACAAAAATTCTTTAATAAGATAAAATCATAAATTCCTATGCCGACAAAGGTAATGTAATTTACCAAATACCAAGTGCTGGGGAAAATAACAACAAATGCAATAGTGTGTACATACATCGACGGCATACTCAAGCAGTGCCGCTTTAAGATGTCCAAGGCCAACTGGCTACTGGCACAGAGATCTCAAAATAGAGACTATAGACAGCCAAGTCGAAGCATACGCCAACCGATACAACGAACGCTTGCAGCGACACTGTAACTGGGTAGCAAGAGACCTCGCTGGGAGGTGTGTAGTCAGGGGGCTCAAGAGAAGATCCAACCACGACACAGGAGACGCCCCAGAGCCCCCGACACCCTACGTGACGATGCAGCCTTACTCAAAAAAGACGCCTTTGACGTTTGTCTACGATAAAGCCTGAGGACCCAACCAGGCTTGGCGAAATACCACCTAAGTCAACTGTGTTGTAATGAAGACGGTTTGCCGATGTGCAACCGAAAAATATTAGAAGCAAAATACAATTAAATTTTTTTCATTGTTTTATTTAAACAAACTCGGACCTTGAGCCAGCCAACTATATAAGTAGATATTGTTAAGCTTAATATAATTTTTGATAATATACTTAATGAAATTTATAATTGAGGGCTAGGCTCTGGTGCAACACTTTCACCTAATCAATGTAAAATCCTTCATATCTGCAAAAACCCCGATGTACATACACTACTTTAAGCTTTTATAAATTTGCCATAGAATGCGTTTTGGCTACTAGGATATTCAGAGTATTTTTCGATAAGAGAGTTACTTTTAAGAACCATTGTTTATATTTAAGAGAGAGCCTCGAAAAAAAATGAATATTATTTAATACCTTACCTCCAAACACTCACTAAGTAACATTAATATTTTAACGAATGTCACAAGGGTCCTAATAATCTCCAAAATATAATATGCATTGCCAATACATGGTTGGTGTGCTAAGTCACACATTTGGATGCCGAAGTATTAATGCCTTCCCAACATCCCTAATAATGTGCATTCTAGCGGAAGGTGCTCTTCCACCTATCAAGGACAAAAACGACAAAAAATCGTATACCAAAGCTTTTCTGCCCTCCTAACCAACTTCTTCAAAACTATATGCACCAGGCCGTCAATAAAAGAAAGAAATTCAGTACCTATCCACACCACGTTGATGCGCCGCCCACTCCAGAGAACTCAACCTTATTCCACCACCTCTGATTAGAAAGCCCACAGCACCATCGTGGCTTCTGTGCACATCTTCCATCAACAGCGAGCTACGCGAAAAACCAAAAAAACACCACCAATGGCGAATCTTCGCAAGCTATTTGCCGAAGAGTCAGCCAAACGAATTTATAGCGACAAAGAAAGGTTATATTCGACACGCCGAAGATCTAATACCCTTGCAGACCCAACCTTTTCAAAATGCTCATAGTGCTTTGCCCGTATCAAAGAAGCACAGGGAAAATGATTAATGCCGAGTTTGATCAAGGTATCTTGATAAACAAAAATGGCTTTTAATCAAAAACCTAGTTTTCGACCGATCGATCCTCTGGCAAATATATGATATAGTAGTCGGATATAAATAAGATTTTGCAAAATGAAGGGAGCACAGTGAAATCATTAAATGCATTGTGTGTTTAATCGAAATATCTTGAAATACAAAAAAGTTGTCCATACAAAAACTTAATTTTCGACCGATCGTTCCTATGGCAGCTATATGATAGTGGTCCGATTTTAATAGGATTTCGCATATACATGAGGAGCACAGTAAAACTAAGATATATTGATAAACAACATTTTTTTTCATACAACAACTTAATTTTCGACCTATTGTTCCTCTGACAGCTATATGATATGGTGGTCCGATCTTAATAGGATTTTGCATATATATGAGGAGCATAGTAAAACTAATAAGTGGCGAGTTTGGTTAAGATATCTTTAAAAACAAAATGTTTTTCATACAAGATCCTACTTTTTGACCGATCGTTCCTATGGCAGCTATATGATATAGTAGTCCGATCCAGCTGGTTTTTTCAGCATTATTTCTAACTCCAACCAAACAATTGTCCAAATTCGAGACTCACTTATAAAAACCCCTGCAAAACTTCACATTTTTTGGGTACCTAGTAACAAAAGTATGATAGCTAGCCGATAGTATCCCACCTTCACGGTAATTCCATCCACTGAAAAGGACATGCAAAATGTTATTCAAGAACATTTACGATCTTCGATAATCGGGAGCTGCTCATTTTTTCAGCACAGGTAGAAGGAGGTCAATCCACATCTGGATAAATTGCGTTTCCCCGTCAACTTTTCCCGATCGCAATGTTCAATCTTCGTTCGCCTCCGCATTGGACATAGCACCTTCACCCACACCCACTTGCTGAACGGAGACTGGAACCCTAATTATCTGCTATGTGGTCATGAGCTGTCGTCCATCCACATTCGAAATACCGCCGAAAACTGGAAAAGATAAGGAGAATCCACTTCCCTAACTCATTACCATCGACCTACCTACCTACTATACTTAGTTCCACCCTCTAACATAAATAAGATTTACAACTTTATAAAAGAGTGCAACTTAACTAGTCAAATTTAAAAGTAATTTTTTAAAGTAGAGCTGAAGGCCTGGACGCTAGCGCTCTCATGTTGTAATTAACAATAGTATTATTTGCAATCTTAATAATAATACAAAACGAGAAAGAAAGGATATCTTCGGCACGCCGAAGATCTAATACCCTTGCAGACCCAACCCTTTCATAATGCTCATAGTTCTTTGCCCGTATCAAAGAAGCACAGGGAAAATGATTAATGCCGAGTTTGATCAAGGTATCTTGATAAACAAAAATGGCTTTTAATCAAAAACCTAGTTTTCGACCGATCGTTCCTCTGGCAGATATATGATATAGTAGTCCGATATAAATAAGATTTTGCAAAAGGAAGGGAGCATAGTGAAATCTTTAAATGCTGTGTTTAATCGAAATATCTTGAAAAACAAAAAAAATGTCCATACATAAACTTAATTTTCGACCGATCGTTCCTATGACAGCTATATTATATAGTGGTCCGATCTTATAGTAAAACTAAACTCATATATAGTAAAACTAATAAATAACGAGTTTGCTCAAGATATCTTGATAAACAACATTTTTTTCATACAAGATCCTACTTTTTGACCGATAGTTCCTATGGCAGCTACATGATATAGTGGCCCGATCCAGCTGGTTTTGACATATGTCCTGCGTGCAGCAGAAAGAGGGACTTCTGCAAAGTTTCATCAAGATACCTTTAAAACTGAGAGACTAGTTCGCATAGAAACAGACAGACGGACATGGCTATATCGACTCGGCCGTTGATACTGATCAGGAATATATATACTTTATGGGGTCGGAGATGTCTCCGTTACACATTTCACGACAAAATTATAATACCCTCTGCAAGGGTATAAAAAGCGCATGTTGTCAGAATAAGGTTTAACAAGCCTCCAATAATGTATATTGATCGATTTCTGAAAATAAGCCGATTAGATGAAGAATATTCAACAGCTTTGCCTCAAATAGTTATATTTCTGCTCGTTTATTACCAATAAATCAATCAACGCGAATATTATTAAATATAGATTAAAAAAACAAACAAACATACATACCAAATGGTTCCAAAAGTAAGCGATATAAACTGGTACGGTTTTAACTTCCTCCATGAAGAACATCAAAGCAAACATTGCAAACTCTTACAGGTTTATTTATACCAAATTTAAGAATCGGTACATCATTGTTGGAGCACTTAGAACACAAAACTCGCCCACAATGTCGACTAAAGTAGAAAAAAAAATAAAATAAATAAAACGTATATACATATATACTAGCAATTAAGCTCGACCAAACTTTAAATATTAGTTTGTTACACAGTTTCCGCCTGTGAAAATCTAATTCTACCCGTACTATTTAACACTCCACTTCTATTTGAAAACATTTTTATAGTCCATCGAAAGAGAACCGTAAGGTGAAATCAACGGTTTCCCATGTTAGGGTTGTGGTACGAATCTTGAAGCCGAAAAGTAGCTTTTCGTTCATTAAACATTTTAACAGCATTTTCCTTCAAAGTCCGGTGAATATTGCGAATAATGTAATAAATAAATTCTTGCAAAGGTCTTTGAAAATAAGTTTAAGACCGACGATAAACAAAAAAATTTCGAATTCATTTCAATCCCAGATACACGTTTTCATTAAATTTTATATATTATTATATCGCCCACAATTATCATCCTAGAGGGGTTGATTTTTCAAAAAGTGTGAAACGTTTTCGAGGCGATCGAATGCCAAAAAAAAAACGTAATACGACCGTTTTCCATATACATATATATAGATATAATTTCCAAATTTGTTGAAACACGAATTTAGTAATTTTCGGTTCAGCAGCTAAAAATTAAATTAGTATTATGCTTGCATAACATATCAGTTACAGCTTGCCCTGCGGACAAGCAGGGCGCTTCTCGCATATCAAAAAATAGCTAAATATTATTTGCTGTTAACTATCTAGCGCTTATCGCTTTGCGCTCATCGCAATTTCTGCTATCTCGCTCTTTTACCGTGCAAAAGGTAAAGGTTAAGCGGCTAGCGCATCAGTACTAGCGACGCCGCAACTCACTCTTGTCTCGTACGTTCACTATATCGGATTTCTTTCCGCAAAAGCGGATTGAAAAAATTTAATCTGCATTCGAAGACGCTCAAAACAAATTGGAAGAGCTACCCTTTGACGAAATCGGCAGTGCCGATTACGCGAGGCTTTTGATGAGCTTGCAGTTACTTTGGAGACTTCGGTTCGGTTTGAAATCGCTAAGCGCAGTAGAGCATTGCCGTCCAGCTCCACATTTGTAAAATAGCCTATTGCTGCTGCGTCAATGACGAGATCCAGAGCGTTGTCGACATTACCGCCAATCAAATTGCCAACGTTTTCTGGAGGTTATACGGAGTGGTCAGATTTCTTTTCAATGTTCACAACTTTAATCGAAAGTCATCCCGAGCTCAGAAACATTGAAAAAATGCAGAATTTGCGGCTCTGCTTGAAGAACTCTGCGCTAATTATTCCATAGCATTAAATTTATTACAAAAACGATTTGACAACCGTCGATTAGTAGAAGGTAGAGAATGGCCCATATTTGTGCTCTTACCAGTTTGGGTAGCAAGGAGCAAATTGCTGGTTTCATCCTTGTTCAGATGCTACTGTAAAAGCTGGATCCTGTTACGCAGGCGAAGTGGAAATAGAAGCTGGAAGATCCCGCCTTTGCAAATTTAATTTCATCATGGGAACAAATTGCTAAATTTTTAGTGCAATGCTATGGCAACCTATACGCCGAGTTCTCAGGTGGGCAAGAACATAAAAACTAACCCCAGTAGGACATCACTCGTTGCTACTAATTCAATGGCTACTGTTTGCGTATTTTGTAATGGTGAAGAGCATAATATATGGCAATGCCCAAGATTTGGCAATTTGTCTTCAGAGACACGTCTCAAGGAAGCAAAACGGTTATCTTTATGCCTCAACTGCCTTAAAAGGGGACATCTTTTACGAACATGCAATACGGAACTTCTCGCACATGGTGCTTGGACCATACACTGCTGCATTTAGACGTTTTACCTTCGATTCCTCACTCTGTCACTCCTACTACAGCTTCATCAGCCCCCGCCTCTACCTCTCTTGTTGCCCACAACCTCAGCAGCGATGTTGTGTTCCTGGCCACTGCTATTGTACTAGGTAAAAATCGATCTGGGACTCTGGTTCCGCGTCGTATTGGATGGTGGGTCACAGCTGCATTTAATTACATCCCGATTCGCTCAACAGCTTCAGTTGAAGAAAAGTCCATCTTCAACGGCAGTTGCTGGCCTGGGAAACGCTCCTTTCGCTACTAATGGATGCACTGTGACCGTCAATCTACAATCTCAAACGTCAGAGTACTCTGCAATCATCACAGCCATCGTAGCTTCCACTATAGCAGATCGCCAGCCAAGCATCGCCCTTAATACAACTAATTGGAATGTGCCTGGAAATATTCGCCTCGGTGATCCTTGCTTTTACAAGCCGCAGCGAGTTGACTTATTAATCGGAGCTAGTCTATTCTACGAGCTAATGTGTGTCGGGAAAATAAAACTGCTAGCGGGATTGCCTCTTCTATAGAAGACACGCTATGGATGGATAGTTGCAGGTGGCGGTTCCCAGCAAGGCGGTACCTCTCTTTTGTCCAATCGTGTATCGTCTGATGTCGATATTGGGAAGTAGAAAGTTTTCCAGAGCCTGTTGCTAAAGCAACAAAGGAAGAGCTTGACTGCGAGGAGCATTTTATTAAGAATTTCCAAAGGTTGCCAGCAGGAGCATATTCCGTGCGACTCCCTCTCAAACTCACTCTGGATCAATTAGGTGAATCTTGCATGGTCATCCCAACCTTAAATCCCAGTATGTCTGATTTGTTGAAACTCGAGCGTTTAATGTAACTGGTGTGGACTTTTGCGGACCACTCTTCTACAAGCCTGATACTCGAAACAAAGCTCCTATAATGCTACATCAGCGTATTTATTTGCTTCTCATTTCTCAATGCTCTAAATCGCTTTATATACACTCGTGGCAAGCCACGTCAAATTTGGTTTGACAATGCCACCAACTTTGTCAGCGCCAAAAACGGGCTGTTGGAGCTAAAAAATCTTTTCCTCAGTAGCTGTCATCAAGAGGCTGTGCTCCAGTTTTCTTTGGCGGACACAATTGACTGGCGCTTCATTCCACCCCGCTCCCCTCACTTTGGTGACCTTTGGGAGGCGGCGGTAAAAACTGCAAAACATCACTTCTATCGGGTTGTGTGGTCAACTGTTCTGGGATTCGAAGAGCTTCGTACCCTTGTGTGCTACATAACGGCAGTCATTAATTCTAGACCACTGCTTCCCATTTCAGAAGATCCAGAAGACCTTGATGTCCTTTCTCCAGCTCATTTTTTGGTTGGTGGCCCACAATCCACGTTCACAGAACCAGATGTGACACGGCTCAATTTTTATCGTCTGGATAGCTGGCAGCGAGTGTCCTCCATGCACCAAGTCTTTTGGTCTCGCTGGCGAGAAGAATATTTAAATCTTCTGCAACAGCATTCCAAATGGCGGGCGTTCAAGCCTGGTGTGGCTCTCAACGACATCGATCTTGTCAAAGATGAGAACTTACCTCCTTTGAAATGGCCGCTAGCCAGAGTGGCTGAATTGATCAAAGGAACTGATGACAGTTCTCAAGACAGCTAATGGAATCATAAAGCGAGCAACTAATAAGCTGTGTCTGCTTCCCCTTAACGATCCTGTTGAAGCTCTATCGTTCAACGGGGCGGAGTATGTTCGCTTCACCAGCTAAAAATTAAATTAGTATTATGTTTGCATTACATTTCAGTTACATCTTGCCCTGCGAGGCAAGCAATGTCATTATTTTGTTTGTTTGGCGCTTCTCGCATATCATAAAATAGCTCAATACTATTTGCTGTTAACTATCTAGCGCTTATCGCTTTGCGCTCATCGTAGTTTCTATTATCACGCTCTTTCACCTTATGCACTTTGTCTTAAGTGGCTAGCGCATCAATGCTACCGCCGCCGCAACTCACTCTTGTCTCGTACATTCGATATATCGGATTGCATTTTCATAACAGTCTAAACTGCTCGCTATTAAGCGCTAATAAAAAAGCTTTTTAGCCCAACAAGTAAGTTAAAAATAAGCTTGAAGCAAATCGGATAAAACATAAGTCTTTGACTAAAAAATATTTGACAGGCATTTTCTATAGGGGCCTACATTATGCAAAAAGTGTAAGCCACGTCTCCTATGGATTTTTATAAAGATATTTGCGAATGAACTTCCCCCCGAAACTTCGCCCATTCAGCCTTGGACCCGCGTTTACAATCCAAGATGCCCTTTCACAAAGAATTTTGAAAACTTTTTTAAAAACGATCGGATTCCAACTTTCTAGAAGTTATAATTTATTTTCTAAAATAAATTTTGACAAGGCACTCTGAAAATTATTTTAGAACAAGTCGGATGCAAAACAAAAAGCTTCATAAAACTCATTTCTGCCAATTCTTAAGAGAAAGAATTTCTAAAATCGCTGACACACATATTCGTTAACATCTTATATCTAGATTTGAAAATAATTTTGAAAGAAATCGGACAAAACTTAAGACTACCCAAAAAATATTTTACCCGCATTTACCATAGAGGCCTACATTTTGAAAAAGGTGTAAAGTACGTCTCGTATGAATTTTCTTAAAGATATTCGCGAATGACCTTCCACCCGAAACCTCGCCCATTCAATCTTTGACTTTCGTTTATCATCCAAGTTGCGAAAAGTGTGAAACACGTAGCAGCTTTATATATAGAGTAAAACCTTAATCAGACCAGTAAGACATTATATTTCAATACATGTTTTTCATTACGTAAATAACTCTTTTTAATGTCGATCGTTATATAAAAGTTATGTGATAACACACTCCCGATGGGAGATGAATTTGTTTATATGTTAGAAGCATAGAGACGCTGATGAGTAAAGATGTAAAATTACAGCAGAACCGGTCGATTCCTATTTATGTACTGCCACGGCTGATAAACTGTGGATCTAATATACCTGGAAAGAGGCAAACAGACGGACAAGGCTATACCGTCTACTTTATGGGGTCAACGACATCTCCTTCAATACATTGCACACTTCCAAGCAAATTTCAAATACCTTCTGGATCTGAAAACACCCTATTTGAAAATGTTATACCCTGTACCCATTAAAAATGCTATTTTGAATTCGTGTAAGTGTGTGTAACAGGCAGAAGGAGGTATTTTGGTATCGCCGTGCATAATATATCTATAGGTTCCCGCATAATCATTTTGAAATTCATATCGGGTTTTTAAACCAAAATTTTATATTGACTGAGGGGTAAGGGGGTTTTTAAAAACTCCAGTAAAACGTTCTTAATTGTTTTTATCTATGTACAAAATACGTCAACCACAATATCATTTGCATGCAGAAATATCAATTCTTTAGCTCTTAGGGGCTCGTTATCGACACGTTTTCATGCAGACAGACGAACACAACTAGATAAAGATGAGTCCTGCCTGTTGCATAGCTTTGCACAAAATGGTTTATAAATATCACGTTTTATATTTAATGGCTTTTTGTTAGACGTATGCTATCAAAATTTTGAGGTATGGTTAAAATCAATTCAATGCAGTAGTTTTGTACTACTTACCAGTGATGCCTTCTTATAGTAAGTGAAAATTTTGAGCTACACTCTTGGCACAATTCTGATTCCGCCCACGGCGACTCCTGTGGCAATTGGTCCAACAATTTGTTAAGCAATTGATCTGTAGCTAATTTGTAATTGAAAATACTAATTCCTTCTCGGTTTTGAGCGCCAAGACAAGCACCTGCTTTTACAAGAACTTTGCAAAGTGGTGCCTGTCCTCTCATGTATGAGAGAAGTAGTGGTGTGTTGCCGTCCATGTCTGGAACATTTATTGGATACTTTGGCATACATTCAAGAAACAGTTCACAAATAGCTGCACCAGAATTATCTTCTCCAACTCTACATAATTCGTGCAGGGGATTCCGGCCCTTCGCATTGGTTGCCTCCGCGTTAACCCGTGATTCTGTGAGCAATTCTCTAACTATCGACAGCTGACCCCCGTGAACCCCAAGGTGTAACGCGTTGTTTCCTTCGGCATCCTTTGCATCAAAATCGGCATTGTTTTGGATCATCGCTGAAACTGCAGGGAGGTTTCCACGTTCAATTGCTACATGAAGTGGCATTTTTTGTATAGCATCTCGTTCGTTTATTCGAGCGCCTGCTAATATTAAGTTTCGTATAATCATTTCATTTTTCGATGCAGCGGCTAGATGAAGTGGAGTTGATTGATAAGCGTCATGTACACGCGAATTGACATCTACTTGTATAGCCAATAAAAAAAGTACACTTTCTAGGTCATCTTTTAATATTGCTACATGGAGAAAATTACGCCCACGCTGATCCATTATTTCAGCTGCATTTGGAAGTCTTTCAAGTATACGCTGTGCTGCTTTGTGATTACGGTTGGCCAGAGCAGTAGCAAAGGGTGTGAGTCCAGATTTATCCCGCAATTTCAAGTCTATGCCAGGGTGGCAGAGAAGAATATTTATAATATCTTCGTGTTGGTTTTCAATAGCTATGTGTGCTGGCGTTTTGTTTTCAGCATCTAAAGCGTTCACATTGGCACCGTGATCAATCAGTGCTTGGACAACCTTTGTTAGACCCCATTGGCAACAGAGATGTAAGGGAGAGGCTTTATCTCGTGCTTCATCACCGCACTCATGATTCGGACAAAGTTGACGCGGCGAGTCCAAATCGCACTGGTTACGAACGAGAAAAATTGCAGTGGATTCTTTGTTTTCATCAATTGCTCGGTGCAACAGCGTCTGCTGGCAGCCCTCAGGTCCTTCGCTCCAACAATCAGTGTCAACGCCATGACGTACAAGAATTTGAGCTACATCCTCATATCCTAATTCCAAAGCTGTCCATAATGGCGAATCTCTTTTATTATCTAATGTACTAAGATCCACTCCCTTTATGCATAACGCGTCTACAACTTTGGGTAAATGAGAGTCTATAGCCAGCTGCAAGACAGACTTTTGTGCACCTAAAAATTAAACAAAAAATAGAAATATAAGAATCTTAATCGATGCAGTCGGGTCGAAAAATTCTGTGCTGAAAATCATATTAATGTGCTCATGTGCTGCTTATCAAGAAATTCCTGCTTACGTTTGAACTAGAAAATGCCAGACTTTTTTTTGGCAATGCTTGGGCAATAGCATCCCGTAACATTTTGTTTTTATATGAAGTAAAATAAAGGCAACTCTCTAATTTTTGCAATGCACTGCCTATTATTACTGCCATGATTGGCAAATATACGTTTTACTACTATGTTTCCTCAACGATTTTAATATTGTTATTTGTAATATATTTATAGAAATCTGTACTAACTTAAACTTTTTAAACTTAAACCGTCTACAAAAACACCGATTCCTAAATTCGACTTCCACATGAAGATTAAGTTATTTTTCAAAGTGGAAGGGCTTTCTAAAGTCAGAGTTGCCACCTTGTTTATTTAACTAGTGTACCAATCAGAATTTGCAATTTAAAAATTTGTAGGACAGTCAAAGTACAGAGCTATTTAGCCTAGCAGTATACATTTGTGTATTTATGCTTTATGGACCAAAAACTTGTTTGTGTATATCTTACCTGTAATCGCGTTGACTTCGGCGCCTTGGTCTAGTAAAAATACTGCTTTCTCGCTGTCACCGTTCATTATAAATTGATGCAACAAAGTCAAATCCTGGGCATTTCTTGCATTTACATCTGCACCGCCTTCGATTAGTATTGATGCCAATTCAATTCGATTTAGGGCTAAGCATAAGCTTAGTGGTGAGTCACCATTACCGTCCTTACAGTTGAAATCTATTTGCTTAGAGTTATCTTTGCAAAAATTAACAAACAACCTTATTACTTCCCGAGCGTTTTCTTCCACTGCCAAATGCAACGGCGATTTCATTTTGGATGTACTTGTTTGTATATTAGGCGATGCGCCTGCATTAAGAAGCTTAGCCAAGAGTTTTGGCATATTCTTCTGAGCAGCAATGTGAATGGCAGACATTCCGCAGTAATTTAGATGATTGAGATTAGCAAAATCAGCCAACAATATTGCAGCATCTTCAAAATGTCTTCCAGCTTGAGATAGAGCTTGCAACAGACTGTTATTTGTCTCCGATTTCAACGGATTCGGGTTTGCTCCCATCTTTAGAAGTTTTGTCGCAAGATTAATGCTCCCCTTATTTAAAAGGGTTAAACTTAATTCAAGAGGACACTTTTCGTCATTAGTGCGTAAATTAATGTCAATACCGGGTACATCAAGCAATAGGTCCACCATAGACATATTTTGAAATGTAATCGCAATATGCAGCGGGGTGTGACCTTGATCGTTTTGAATATTCACGTTAGCCTTACACCGTAAAAGTTTTTTACCGATATTAAACATATGAGTAAAATTTTCCTGATTATCCTGGTTTTCTCCATAGCTGCATGCGATATGGAGGGCGGTATCGGATGACGGTCTTAAATAATCAAGCAACTGAATTATTTCTAATATTCGGTTAAAAGTTAGTGCAAATTACCTGGATACAAGATCTACAAGGCAATTATGGTTTAAAAGAAAATCTGCTGCAAAATGATCAGCTTTCCTCACAGCATCTATAAGAAGCGTATTTCCCTGCTCAAGGTAAATATTTTGAGACGCTTTATTATTCTGAATATATTACTTACTTTAGCATCGTAGGCATTAACGTTCGCAGATGCATTGTTTACAAGAGTATGGGCAATTTGATTACTTTTTGCAGACAAAGCCATCTGAAGGGGCAGCTGTCCATGTTCAGACAAACTATTCACCAGTTCGGGTAACTGAAAAATAAAAACATACATAAAAATATTTTTTATATAATATTTCTAATTTCTCATATAAGCAAATCTAAGGAAAAGGTACAAATTATGTTAATTTGCAGGCGCAAAAGATAATTTCGTTCCCACTATTTCTTGGTCGTTCCAATTGCAGTCCGTTCATGTGTAGGATCCGTTTACCAAACATTGATCCATTCCTGTTTAACTTTTAACTTTAAATATACTTTCAACAAGAAAAAAAAGAAGATATCTTCGGCACGTCGAAGACTTATCTCCCATTGCAGATATGTCGCAATAGTGAAGCTCGTAAAGAGGTTCTAATCGGGAGCTCCCGACTAGGGAATACCCTGGACCCTCTTATTCCAATACCAAGTGCAGCACGCGCTACGCGCTCGTTTGAACTAATAAAGATAAATTAAAAAAAAAAGTTTCATTGGCAGGGTTCGAACTTGCTGCCGACTCTACTCAACACCAGCCTCGGTAGGGCTCGAACTTGCGAAAGACCGCACCACTTGCCACTGCCTCCACTCAACAGCCACACCGTTACTTGAGTTTTATTGAGAAAAAAAAAAAACATTTTAATTGGTAGGCAGCACAGAAAACAATCGCAATGATGACAGAATTCAAAGCGCATGAATGTATGTCTGTACATGTATACAGAAGTTCTAGCAATTTGCGTTGCACACACGTGCGCAGTCATAATACCGATAAACAAAACAAAACCCGATCTTAATGAAGTTTTCTATGGTATATCTTATTGTACCATAGAATATTTGTGTGTTCTCAAAAAGTCAATTGCATTTAAATTGTGGCTTAAATTGGTTGGCAATACAAGTTGGGTTATTAACTTGATTTATAGCTCTGCGGTGGTAGCGGGGAGGTGGCGTTAGGTATACAATGAAAGATACAACTGGGAGGACCTACAGCTAAAATTTCAAGTCACCAGCTCTTATAGGTTCTGAGATCCTAGCGTTCATACATACGGACAGACAGACGGACATGGCTAGAACGACTTGGCTATTGATGCTGATCAAGAATATATATACGTTATGGGGTTGGAGATGCTTCCTTCTGCCTGTTACATACATTTACATTTTGCACAAAAACATTATAAGCCTTTTACCCAGTTTTAATGGGTTCAGGGTATAAAAAATAGTTAGCCCGGTAAGGCTCGAACTCGCAACAGACCATACCACTTGCCACTGCCTCTAATCACCAGCCACACCTATAATTGAGTCTTATGAAGAAAAAAAAAAACGAATTAAAATAGCAGCACAAAAAACAATCGCAATTGCAATGCTGTTGATAGAATTCAATGTGTCATGCATACATAAATTCTTGGAATTTGCGCTAGCTGCCCCATCCAATTGCGCAGTAAAACACATAACTTTTGGGTTTTGCTTAACCGATCTTAATGAAATGTTCTACAGTATATATAATTGTACCAAAGAATATTTGTGTATTCTCAAAAAGTAAACTGCATTGATATATATGTATATACTATTCTAGAAGCAACATATGAAGTATGGTGACTCCAGCTCATAATATTTACCCAATTTGCTCAAAAAAAAGGATGTCGATATCGATTTTTTTCGATTGCTTGGAAACGGAGTAAGTTATCGTTTATCGGAAACAAACTTGATTTGCGCAGGTACTAGGAGGACATACAGCTAGTCTGTACCTCTTATAGGTTCTGATATCCTTGCCTTCATAAATACGGACAGACGGACATACAGACGGACATGGAAAGAACGACTTGGCTATTAATGTTGATCAACAATATATATACTTTATGGCGTCGGAGATGCTTCCTTCTGCCTGTTACATACATTTACATTTGCACAAAAACATTATACCCTTTTACCCATTCAGGGTACAAAAAGCGTAACCAATGGGTTCAGGGTATATAAAAAATACTACATTCTTAACACAACTGTTAACGATTCACGATAGTTAACCAGAATCGATAAATATGGAATTCATCACCGTTTAGAGTAGACTGCACAGTAGTAAACAAACAAGAATCGTAAATTTTAAAGATCACTCCACTCAAAGTCGACGGAAATTGCATTAAAATTAAAATAAAATAAAGAATAAAACAAATTCATAAATACCATTGCTGGATAGTTTGTTAAAACGTGTGCTAAACATATACATATTACGACTGTGGGAAATTGAGAGCTGGGTATCTGATAGTTAGGATTTTATTACATTTTTTGCGAGACAGAGATTTACACGTACACATAATAAAACGAATATTCTTTTATTGACTAATATTTATTACTTGCTTAAAGTTATATGTAAAAAAAATAACCGCTGTCTCTTTTCTTATTTGTGCAGCCCTAAACACTGTGAGGCTATGACGTCAAAATTGTATTGCGCATCTGACTTAGAGCATTTCTTTACTTTACCACCTTGTATTCTTCTTTAAACATGATTCGTCAGTCTTAATTTTTCTCTGATAGAAAAAACGTGAATATTTTTTGTAGTTGTGCGTTTTCTATTTTTATCTACTGATATAATGAGGAATGGAAATTGAATACCACCCCATTTCGGAGGAATGATTATAATTCAACAAGCTTATATTTATATGTATTTATAATCACAAATGTATAGAAGGCATACGTACAACACTTGCAAATATACATACAGTTCGGAGCATTAGAACTTTCTCTTATACCGGCAAATTGTTATATTTCTTGTTAAGCATTCGCATTTCTAAATACGAGTGTGTGTATTACTGAACCTACATTTTCTAAGACTGTATCGCTAGGAAAAATATTAGTCAAGTTATGATGTGTACACTTGTTTATACAAACATGGTATTCACATTATAAATATTCACATCTGGAAATGATGGGTTCGAATGTACGGAGCCATTGTTTTGGTTACCTGCTCCGGGTCGTTTTTTTACTTGCTGCTTCTATAGGTTTAGGTTGGTATTATTTGGTATTATAAAGTGGCATATGTGTATAAAAACATATATGTATGTATGTGTATATACAAAAGGTAAAACCATTCTTTTCAACACCCTATAGAACCATATCAACACTTTACGGTGGTCTTGAATCAAACTTATACTATTCGTAATTGGTATATAAAAATCCTGAACAAACCAAACCTGCCACAAGTATTGCTTATCTACATAAGGTATAGAAGTATTTAGCCCAGTGATAAAAATTCGAAATACCAGTTTTTAATAGTAGTTATATGTTTTAGAGTACATGTTTTAAGTACAATATCATTTTTGTTGCAGACACAACAAGCCTTTGTATTCATACGTACATAATTCACATAAAATGTTTTTTAGCTATGTTTGCATAGGTCCGCCTATCTGCTAAAAGGAGTACATATGTCGGAGCCGGCCGATCGGACCTCTTACTATATAGTTGCAATAGACACAATTGATCGAAAACTATGATCAGTTTTTTGTATGAAAAACTTATTGGCTTGTCAATATATCTTAACCAATCTCGGCATTTATTAGTTTCATTATGCTTCTTATATATGTATAAGCAGAAACTTATTAACATCGGACCACTATGTTATATAACTGCCATCGAAAGTTAGGTTATTGTATGAAATTTTGTTGTTTTTTAAGATAATAAACTAAGCAATATATGAACCAAATCTTATCAAATATTTTCACGACATATTTCTTAGTTAATTGTCTACAAGGTTATTTAGCCTTGGGCGTGCTAACTGATAACTGTTCTTTCTTGTTTAAATGGTCGCATTGTATTGGGAATATTCGTTTAATTATTGTCTTAAAATGTTTGCACATTAGATTCATTTTGTTACATTTATAAATGCGCATAAAATTGTAAATTGAAAAAATGTGTTTCCCCAAGTTGCAAGAAATTTCGAAATTAAAAATTGTTTTGGACAATTTATATCAGCCTAAGAACAATAATAACAAATTACCATTCGGTTTTCAGGGAAGTGTACAGACATATCCGTCTTACAATGCTACAGATGTTCAGTAACTGTGGAGAAGTATTTTGTTAACAATGCAACAGTTATGACACCCTTGTGCTCCAAATTCCAGGAGTCTTCACTTTATATGGTCCAGTGTCCCTATTCTACGATGTGTTTAAAAACGATCTCTAATTTACATCTTCAAAATGGGCAGATGCAAGAAACCGTAACAAGAGGTTGTGCACAGCAGAAGAACACCACTCAGGTTTGTTTTTTTCAAAATAAAATCCAAAAAGCACAATCCACAAAGCATTATCCATCTTAATGCTTTCAAGCAAGCTAAAATAATGAATACAAATCGGAAAATCAACATTCTGTTTGTCCCTACTCAACTACTACTGATTGGTTTTCAACGCTGCTCAAACCGTAATCGCACTAACCATATAACATATGTATGGTTAGTGGTACTAGTTAGGAACCTTAAATTGTAAGCTAAGTTAGTTATTTGATTACTGTCCGATCAGTCATATATAAGGTTCATTCTATAAATTTATTTTAAACGTGTTTCACCCTTTGCGTTTTTTTTTTCTGTTACAGGTATTTCGCAATAAGCAGTGGGAGCAGGAGCATTTAGTGCAGGAAGTATATAAGGAAGGCTGCACAGAAATTCAGGCTTATAATTTGGCGGGATCAAAAAATGTTCACTGCTATTGCCGCGGAGAATTGTGCAACTCATCAAATTTCTTAAGTTTTGAAAGAAAACTGTTAAGCATGATCATTTTATTCAATGTGATCCCAATTTTTTCCCACACAACTTTGAAATTTAAATGTGTTTAATTAACAGTTGTGATAATTTATAAATAAACTAACGACTTGGAATGCTTTTGTGATAAAAACACTTCAGATTTTTCAATTAGCGTTTAACTATACCGACTAGAACGATTTTATATTATTTTTATTTATTAGGTTTCCCTCATTTTTATAATTATACAAACGATCACATCCTATAAAATATCAGATTATCTTTGGAAACCTCTACTACCACATTATAAATTGCGCTCATAAAAACCACAATCTTTTAATTAAGCAAACTTAACAAACAATTGTCTGTCCCTGAACACGTGCTGTCACAATAAAATTTAAAATGTTGTATATATTTGACTGGAAGTTATATATAGTCATCAGTAACGCTGAAGTTGGAACGGCAAATAATCCCCAAATAAGTCAAATAATACAGGAAATAAAAATGTTTGTATTAACGCGCTACGACTGGTTACACCTAGCAATCTATTGAGTTTTAGTGCAATTGTCTTAAGCACCTTCGAGTTCGATTTAAAAATGCTTCAGTTTTCTTTTTAAATCAATTTATGGAGGCAGACCACCAATTTTGTTTACGTTGCCCGATGGCTCAAGGGTTACACTTTTTTTTATTGATTGCTTGAAAACGGGGCAAGTTATCGATTATCGGAAACAAATCTAAACTTTATGCCTGCTACTTACATTTGTCTTTACCCGCTAGCAAATAAATAAAAACAAACACGTCTTACTTTTAGAAATAAGCAATTGAAAAATAATATGTGTTACGAAATCCAAAAAGTATATGTGCGTCTTCGTTTGTTTGTCTATGCTTTCTGTTTCGCTTAAAATTAAATTTGCTTGCTTTCTTTGCATTTTATCTTTGATATCAAAGCTGTAAACCGGTTTTAAACTATCCAAATACAAATGTTTTGAACAAAAGATAGTTCGGTTGTTATTTAGTCAGCTTTCGAGGTTAAAGATTCGATTAAAGGTAAATAAAAATTAGAATGGCGGGCTCAACCAGATTTGATTTAAACCCAATTGGCAGCTTCGAGTGTAACTAACGTTGTCTGCAGAGCAAATATCATAAAAACACATTCGGACATAATTCTGTCAATTTTTTTGTTGCGCAACTTACCATTGTATTATTTTCAGCAAGGTACAAGCATACGACATCTTCACGCAAAAGTCTGACTGCCGAGTGAAGGGGATATTTGGTTTTGTTTTTGAGCATTTTAAACAGCAATGGTCCTGACATATGTTCAAAGTCCTGTGGGGTTAAATCATCCCAGTGCGTGGATATAATTCCCGAACAGTATTCAAGGAGACTAGCTGCTCCCACTTCTTCAGCAACACAATAGAATCGCATACAAGATCGTACTCCCACTGACGCCACTAAAGCTCTCTCGCAGAGCCCGAGAAGTCCAGGTAAGGAAAAACGATGCGCCACTCGCAGAAGCCCCAATGTAAGTTGATCGTGTTGTAAGTCAATAATATCAGTGTAAATCCAACGCAACAGCGATGTCGCTATATCTTCATCTAAATCGCTCCAATCTAGTTCTTTTGCACTAACCAAGGACTCATCATTACGCCATTTCTCCGAGCGTGCATGAAGGACAAATTTATGTGCCGGCATAATTGTCCCGTGGGTATTTGTCCTAATGTTTAAGTCGGAGTAAATGGAACATCCATATAATGAAGCCGTCGTCAGTGCGAGTCGTGACACAAAGCTGCTAAATTCTCCAGTGGTCCCGGGATCTGCTGTTGAGGCAATTACTTCATTATACTTGCGTTCTAGTTCTACATAACTGCGCTGAAGTTTTGTATATTCTTCTTTTAAAAGGGCAAGGTCTTTTTCCAGTTTAGTAATTGAAGCAAAGTCGTTACAACCTAAGACAAAGTTAATTCTCTTTTATATTGCAGTTGTGTAAATGCATTTAACAAAACGAATATGCTTAGAATAGTTAAATAAGTACATACATACATATGTATTTTTATAGATGGTAGACTTGTTATATACCATTGGAATTCGCAGATAACACATATCTACATCTACACATACATATGTATGTAGCCCTATCTATGCTTAATTTAACAGTGCGTAAAGCATTACGTACCCATGCTTATTTTGTACTCTACTAGAAAATGAACGAATTTTCAAGATATATTTATGAACATCTGACTTTTGATACTAAATCGGCTAACATTACTATCACAACTGCATTAAAATACTAAAGACACACCGAACCGACGATGTATCGTTTTGTATATTAACAAATTACAATCGATTGCACTTAATTTTGTTATTAAGGTTTCATGATAAATAAAAGAGATGTCAGGAAAAATATTTTGCATTATATAAGTTAATGTCTTAATGTTCAATTCACATTAACATCAAATTTAATAATGCACCTATTAAACTGTAACTTAATTTTTGAATTAAAAATATACCAACTCAAAAGAGGCTGGCGCCAAATTATTTTAATATGTATGTATGTACATATGTATGTGAATTTCAAGGATTTGACACGACTCCAGCAGGAGAAAACGAAAATAAATTTATGCCATTGGTAAAATCGCCGCTTTTTTCATTGCGGTTGAGTATAAAAACTAACCCAAAAAATAAAAAACAAAAGCTGGAGTCAATGTTCGCCGAAAAGTAAACGATTGTTTATTAAACCTCTGACCTGCATTTTCTATCCAAAAGTGGTGAATTTTGCGAAAGAAATATCAAATAAAATTTCATAAAAATCATTGAAAATGATTTTGAAGCCTTTCCGATTGTAAACAAAAAAGTTTAAATTTTCTTCAAAGTTTTTTTTTGGAATAATCAAGTTTGCAGAAACATAATAAATTTTTTTTTGCGAAAAGAGGTTGTTCAGGTTATTTTCACAAATATAATAAAATAAATATTAAATAATAATAAATTAAATAATTAGGACAGCATGATAAAAAATCTGTGAACTGCACTTTTCGTCTAGAAAGCTCGCATTTTTCGAAAGATATGAAACACTAAGTCACTAACTCAACCGTGAAAGCGGCTGATCTAAGCCTGTGTGTATTTTCGTCGGCACTCGAACATTTTATGCGATCTTATCCTCGATAACTCTAGTTGGGTAGATACCAGCATTCATTATCAAGTTTGCGACCACAAACTTTCCTGAGTATCGGGCTTGGTATCTTAACTTGAATTGAAAATAAAGCCTAGAACACCCTTTTTTATTTTTCTCTTGAAATGACACTTCATAGCCTTAACTTGCCATTTCCCCAAAAGTTTATTTACCAATTTTAGTGCGATCAATCTTGAAATGTACGAGTTGTACCGTTGGTACATTTCCCTTTATTTGAGTTGAAGAATGAGGCTTCATTTTAAAATATGTGATACCTTAAGGTATCACTCCTGCATGGTACAGGCATAACTATGATTTACGACAAGACTCATAAAAAAATTTTTTATAGGGTTATATATAAGACTGTTTCTGACTCTCTGACAAAAGGGCATCGCAGAATTTTCATTCGAGACATAAGAAGTGATCGTTCAGATCAAAATATGGATTAACAGGTACATAAGTTCCTATTCTTTGGAACCGGCTTACTTCTCGGAGGCTCTCCTCTAATTCATCCGTTGAAAGCTTAGCTCGGACTCTGTCATGCGGCAGCTTCGAATAAAACATATAATATATGCCAAACCAAAATAATTTAAACTAGTCGTGAGTATATTATATATTTAATAAATAAATAAAAAACTAGAGTTAACAAAATGAGGAGTCTGCGTCTGACTCTGCCGTTTACTCAGGCAAGGAGGGACGAAATGGAACAGACTCACTCGGATGATATGGGAGTGGTCTCGCCCGTGGCCGCCTCTTCGTCGTGGGAGTCCCGTCCGTGATGACTCGTCTCGCCGTCGTGTGGGTTACGCCGATACTTGGCCGTGTTTTGGAAAATTTTGGGTTGATCTGGCCAGCGTCCTCCGGCGCAGGATACAAGCGTTGGGTGCCACCGAATGGCTGCGGCTGCTCTAATAGAATGTCGCTTTTAACGTTGTTTTAAATGACGCACGACTGTGTGTTTCTGGTGTATTATTGTTTTGTGTATTATCATTCTTGTGTACTATTTCTTTTTGCAATACGTTAGCACATAAGGAATTATCTTAACAATTAAATAATAAAGTAAGCCCGTCGTGAACAAATATATACACTTTGATTTTTGCAAGCACATGCTCTGTGGCCCGCATGGAAAAAATATCCAACTTCAAATTTTTAACTTCGAGCCGGCACGTCCGCTGTTAAACGCTGACAAAGTCGAACCCCCCTGCTGTACATTGGGCAGCAACATCAAAGGTGCCGAAAGGCGGTACACGCATGCATTTAAATATGGTTACCGTTGCTGCCCATCTGCACAGCTGCAAATGCAACAATAAAAACTATTAAATTAATATATTTAACTTAGTACTGTTACAAAGATTTCAGTGCAACTTAAAAAAAAATGGAGGTTACTATAAAATCGATTCACTTATAGGAAAAAAAAAAATTAAGTCAACTGCCTTTTTAGGATAGTTGCCTCTTATGTCTGTGCAAAGTACTTGAGGCAGCTAAGCACATTATACTGTAATATTGAAATAGTTTGTCTTCTGTTCTCTTGTCACTGTTCGGTCTGATTGGCATCCTTTTGCCGTCTTCTCGTGAATGGCAGCTTAGAGGTAGTCCCGATATATATTGGCTGAAAGATCGTGGCTAGGGCTGCCACAGTACTCTCCCCTAGAAAAGTCATAGATTGTAAGGGCGAGTCCAATGCTGCTCGTCATACGTGCGAAGTGATCGAATTTTGCTTCGTGAATCTCCGTCATCCACGGGACCAGCCACGTCATTCGTGCAGGTTTCAATTTGTCGATCGACAATGCTGTTTCTTTGCCATTGATCCGCACGACGAAGACCCGATCTGATGGCTTGGATATCACCTCATACGGTCCTGAGTAAGGAGGCTCCAACGGCTGCTTTACCGCGTCAGTCCTGACGAGTACATGAGAGCATTAATGTATGGCTTTGTGCAAAAAGAGTTTCGACTTGCTATGATGCGAAGCTGGCGTCGGCCTTACCGCCTTTGACATGGCAAGCCATTTCGTGACCATTCCAAGATGTCCTTACGCGTCAACGGCCAAACATTTTTAGCATTGTAGACCTGCCACTAAGGCTGAGAGAGTCGGTGAACATTTGAAAATATGTTATATCTCAATTTCTGTGGAATATATGGTCTAGGAATTGCTCTCGATACGTCGCAGTACAGAAAAGTTTGCTCGTTGACTTGCATCGACTGTAGTTGCAACGAGTCTCTCCATTCAAAATACTTAGCAGTTTGCTGTCCGTTTCTTGGGCCGCTTCAATGCTTTTTGTATCGATAGTCGTCAGCATCGTTATGTTATTGATCCTGGAGAGCGCGTCTGCTAGTACGTGGTCGCCGCCCTTTACTTGTAGGATCTTTTTGGAGTACTGGGAGATAAATTCTAATTAACGAAGTTGGCGTTCCGATGCTTTTTAAGGTTTTTGGGCGAATGCGTATATCAGCGGCTTGTAAGCAGTTTTTATTAGGAAAACCATTGCTTCTAGCAAGTGTTTGAAATACTTTATCGCTTCATAGATTGCTAGTTGCGCCCTGTCAGATGTGCTATACCTGCCTTCTGTTGCGCTGAGTTTTTCGAAAAGAAACATAGGGGCTCTCGTGTGCCTCTGTTGTATTGCTCCAGTACCGCAGTACTCAGATCTGGGTGTGGAGTAGTGAGCGCGAGTGGCTGCATTTGCAAAGCTGGCTTTGCAATTTGCAACTGCCCTGATTGTCTTCGCCGTCCGCTCTACAGGTCGTTTGTCATTCTTTTTCATGTTGCGCGTTAAATCATTGAGTGTTGCCTGAGTTTCAGATGCATGTGTTATACTGCGGCGATAGTCGTTCACTATACCCAGGAAGCGACCCAGTTCGCACATCATTTGTGGCCGACCGTACTCTCCGATCGCCTTGACCCGTTCCTCTGGAGGTTTAATACCGTTGCCGTTAACTGTGTAGCTTTAAAACAATACCTCCGTTTTTTCAAAATTGCATTTTTTATCGTTTGAGGCCATTTGCTTGCAGGATACGTAGGACATTGTTCACGTGCTGCTTATGCTCTCAACTGAGTTTGACATTATCAGGACATCATCTATGTAGCAGAACACATGGTCCACGCCTCAGAAAATTTGGTTCATAAAACGCTGGAAAGTTTGCGTTGCATTTTTGCATACTGCAGTTTTCTCAATATCTTCTGGTGTCATCGGTATCTAATAGTATGCAACCGTGCAACCGGTCTGCGAAGTGGTGTATATGCGGTATCGGATAACGATCAGGAGTTGTTATCGCGTTTAGCTTCGTGTAATCACCACAAGCCCGCCAAACACCACTGTTCTTTGCTACCACATTCAGCAAACTTACCCATGGATTTTTTTAAATAGTGACAGATTCCTTTGTTGATCAGTTGATGGATTTGTGATTTCGCTGATGACATTTTCTCACCCATCAGTGGACGATCTGGTGATCCAGCTGGTGATCCAGCTGTGATGATGTAGTGGCGAACTGCATGTGATGGGCGATTTTCGCGTAAGTTGTTGGTCGTGTTGAACGCCTCGGCATGTTTTGCGTGAGGGCTGCGACTGTCTGGTTTTCGTTCATTATGTTCAACTTCGAAATGCTGCGAGTTGATTGAACTGTCAAAAGTTGGGTGCTCCTATGTGGAGATAAGACGTTGTTGCTTAATGTCTATGAGCAAATGGAACTGTAACAGAAAGTCAGCGCCAATTATTGCAGTTGCAGGTCATCAATGATAAATGACCTCTTAAAAGCACGACCCAGTCGAGCGATAGGTGTAGGTTGCCATGTGTTTGAATTATGGCTTGCTATTTTGTAGCTTGCTTTTCGACATTGTGCAAGGCTCAACTTACACCACAGATCGAGATGTAGTCGGTGGTCTTGCCCCCGCGTCGGCTGTGCTAAATGGTTGCTGGTCGTGGAAATGCTGCCACCCCCAGCTGAGTTAACGGTAGCCGCTCTATTTTAACTGTTGGGAACGTGGGCAGCTTGGTTGGTCACCAAACTTGCTGTGGAAGAAGCAGAGCGATCTTTAATCCCCACTTTCCTCGTCAATTCAGCAATGGCAGTATGTGTCGACATTGCGTAATTCGGTTGTCCGCTATTTTTGCCGACTTATTTTGGTCATCTATAGCTTCGCAACCATAAGCGGGTGTTAAGCGACGCATGTGTGTAACGATTTTCGACAGCTTCTTGCCGTTCATGTAGCGACCTTGCAGAAGTCTTTTTAATTTGGAGTCCTCTGACTCCGCAAATGTTTCGAGAAGCCGCTGCCTAAAATTTTTGAAAAAGCTCCAAAGCTCGGTAAGTTGGCCAATTTTTTTTTTTTTAGTCTTAGAAAGACTGGTACGAGCCTCTAGTACGAGCTCAAAACATTGTATGAGTTTCGAGCGTAGTACGAGATGACGAGATGAGATGATGAGTACTAGACTAACGCTTACTAACAGAGTTAATTTAGTACCAGACGAAGTTAAGCACCAGTCGAAAGTAGTGCAGACTAAATTGCTGCCGACAAAAAAAAATTATTAAATTCGTCTAAGATGCTTGCGAATTTCCAATCGGATGTTCCCGCTGGAGATTAATTAATGCGCTCCCAGCACTAAGGTGAATTCGCCGTACAGTTGTTTAAGAGAGCAACTTCTTTAAGAGAGCAAAAAAAAAATTAAATAGAGAGTAACTCGAGCGAGAGAAAATTTAGCTCATGCCCTTTTGTGCAATTTTTTTTATTACAGCAAGTCGTCGCCGTACATCAACGAAAGCGCTTTCGGAGATGGATGGTATGTACGTAAGTGGTATCATTATTTATTCTAAATTAAAATTCTCTTTTATGAAGACAAAGTAAGACTAAATTAAAAAAAAAGAAACCTTTTCAAAATCAGCACAGAAATGGAAGAAAAAGAAAAGAAAACAAGTAAGAGGTTCTAGTCGGGAGCTCCCGACTAGGGGATACCCTGAACCCTCATATTCCAACACCAAATGCAGCGCGCGCTTATAGATAGAGAGTAGCGGGGAGGTGGCGATAGGTATAAAATGAAAGATAATCGATATATATATACTTTTCTAGAAGCTACATGTCAAGTTTGGTGACTCTAGCTCTTATTATTTACCAAAATTGATTAAAAATCGGGATTTCGATATACATTTTTATCGATTACTTGGAAACGGGGCAAGTTATCGTTTATCGGAAACAAACTCGATCTGCGCAGGCACTAGGAGCACCTACATCTAAATTTCAAGTCTTTAGCTCTTATAGGTTCTGAGATCCTTGCGTTCATACATACGGACGGACGGACGGACGGACGGACGGACAGACAGACGGACATGGCTAGATCGACTCGGCTATTAATGCTGATCAACAATATATATACTTTATGGGGTCGGAGGTGCTTCCTTCTGCCTGTTACATACATTTACATTTTGCACAAAAACATTATAAGCCTTTTACCCAGTTTTAATGGGTTCAGGGTATAAAAAATAGTTAGCCCGGTAAGGCTCGAACTCGCAACAGACCATACCACTTGCCACTGCCTCTAATCACCAGCCACACCTATAATTGAGTCTTATGAAGAAAAAAAAAAACGAATTAAAATAGCAGCACAAAAAACAATCGCAATTGCAATGCTGTTGATAGAATTCAATGTGTCATGCATACATAAATTCTTGGAATTTGCGCTAGCTGCCCCATCCAATTGCGCAGTAAGACACATAACTTTTGGGTTTTGCTTAACCGATCTTAATGAAATGTTCTACAGTATATATAATTGTACCATAGAATATTTGTGTATTCTCAAAAAGTAAACTGCATTGATATATATGTATATACTATTCTAGAAGCAACATATGAAGTATGGTGACTCCAGCTCATAATATTTACCCAATTTGCTCAAAAAAAAGGATGTCGATATCGATTTTTTTCGATTGCTTGGAAACGGAGTAAGTTATCGTTTATCGGAAACAAACTTGATTTGCGCAGGTACTAGGAGGACATACAGCTAGTCTGTAGCTCTTATAGGTTCTGATATCCTTGCCTTCATAAATACGGACAGACGGACATACAGACGGACATGGAAAGAACGACTTGGCTATTAATGTTGATCAACAATATATATACTTTTTGGGGTCGGAGGTGCTTCCTTCTGCCTGTTACATACATTTGGACAAAAAGACATAAAATTAACGTCACC
The DNA here is from genome assembly GCA_018903485.1 of Drosophila littoralis. Lineage (NCBI taxonomy): Eukaryota > Metazoa > Arthropoda > Insecta > Diptera > Drosophilidae > Drosophila > Drosophila littoralis. The sequence goes on from JAEIGF010000598.1 coordinate 148,256, forward strand.
TTTCTTTTGGCTACATTTGCAAATTTTGATCTTTTTTTATTATATGCGTCCTGTTATTTGCCTTAAGTTCTGTTGAGATCAGTGTGGTTTTAAATGGGCATAACTGTCAAGACTTACGCATAGCAAATAACTTATGTGTTTTGTCAAGAGTCACTTAATGCGATTTAGCTTTAATTGGTTAGAACTCCGTGATCTACATTTACAAAACACATTTTAATCCCTGTATGATTGCCTGTCCCTGTATGGTACGTTGTTTATTGATTTTACACGGAAAATTGTGCTGCGACCCAATTATACCCTACTATTGCTCTATGGAGTAAGCGCTAACCAGGCATCTGGTATCCCTTTCCGTTTTGAGAGATTCCTGAGTAGTCGTGTACATCAACAGGACCAATCTGTGTCTTTTGCTGTCTTTGATTTCTTATGTGGGCACAACATATACTTGGCATTTTCCTATCGTTGAGAAAACAAGATGAAGATATTATTTAACGCTGGATTCAAGTTTGATTGGTGTAGAACTGATACTTGCCGCTAAATTAGCAAATTGTAGTTTTTTTATACCCAAATTGTTTTCTATACTTATTGATCGGTTACGGGGCTAAAGTAAATCGCTACCTTTTTATGAAAACGATCACATGGCTTTCAAACATTTTAATGACAATTTCGTGTACATCAATTTTAGTTCATTTTGAATTTTGATTCAGATCAGTATCGTAAAGGAACTTTTTATTAACGAAATGCCCTGCTCTAGAAGTCGTGAAAATTTAACTAATCGTGAAGACACTGACTGTTTTGCTGACCTTTGCTGTTTGTGTTCGCAAGTCATTGAGCAGCAAAACTTACAACAACTTTTGTCCAGCTCACAGACGCATGCAGCCTCTGCTTAAGCGGGTGGTGAACAAACCTCGAGCCAAACTCCAACAATGCGTTCATACATACGGTTTCTACGCATGTGCGTGACCTATTGATAGTGTTGGGTGATTTAATTTTTTCGAATTTCTTTTGGTCATTATTCTCCGCCAATAATGATCTTTTACCCTCAGCACAGCATGACTTTACAAATTCAATGTAAGACCATGCGTTGATTCAAATCAAGTCAATTTCTAATCATTTTAATAGAACACCTTATCTTGTATTTGTTAACGATTACCTGTTTGGTAATGTATCCAGTATTTCCTATTATTTCTTATTCACCAGCTACCAACAACTATTCCGGTCATTTTAAATTACTCGGTATATATGTATATTGCTCTTAATCTATAGCACTGTGAGGCGGCTACTAAGATAGCCACCCCATCATAATTATAGTTATAATGTGTAGCCATTGTTAATTATATTGCACTAGTCGTAAGAGGAGGTAAGGGATGGAGTCGAATTATTGAAGTTAATTAAGGGCAAGGAGCAACGTAGTAATAAAGTCATAGTTAAAGATTGAATGTTACCGCGGGCCGCCACTGCAACCGAGCGTAGCTGTTGTTGCTTAACACCGCCCTTAAGAGCGCAACTTTACCTCGACGGCGAAGAGTGAAATTGCGAAAGTTAGCGAAGTTGAGCGACCGAGGCAAGCGCTAGGGTCAACAATGAGCATGACGGTTATTTGCGAACATTCGGACCGAACGGACGTGCTGTTGAGAGAGACAACCTTAGGCTGATAACGCCACTGAAAGCAGACTGGGCACTTGTGTTCGGCATCGGTAGGCTCGCTTGCTGCGTCTAGGCGCCTCCATGTGACCGTCTTATCCATGTCGATCAAAGTATGATGCTGCTCTGAGCCCTTTGCACTATTTCGTGAATCGCCACTTGCAGCCACTTGATGATTCGGACTAAGATACTAAGAACATAACATGTTCCACTGGGGTGTGGCTTTTTTCCGCAGACTATGCATACATGCACTTGTTAAGTAATAAAATAAAAATAAAATTCTTTAATTTGCACGTAAGCCATACACGCCTTGCTATTTATAACTGCTTCAATCCTTCGGTAGCTTACCCTCGCAAGAGTATTGTGAATCGAGGTAATTCGTTATTGTAGAGCGCATGTTAAATTCCAGGAGGACATTTTTTTAAAATTATAAATTGAGAGAGCTTTTAGTTGAGAGTGGTTGACGTGTCTTACTGGTGCTCGAAGATTTATAAATATTTTTGCGCTAACATTCTGCTTATCTAAAAATTTTGCATTTTTGGTGCTTTATTTAGAAAGCTTTTGTAATTTGCGCAAAGTGCTGTATGTTGAGCCTGTTGTATGTTGCATTTATTGAACGCGGCATTAGCCGTGGTGCTGTTATTGCCTGTTTTGATTCTTTTATTTTGTCGCTCTCCTGTGCATACATTTGATTGTGCCTGTGTTCGCTGCTGCTATTCTGAAAACTTAATAATGTGACTAAGCAGCTCGCAAGTAACTTTGACTCGAGTTTTGAGTTGCTTAGCAAATATATATTCGAGTCTCCAATCAATCGCCGGTTTGCAAAGAATTTTATATAAAAAATTACAGGGGCATCGCAAATCTGGCCGCTATTCCTAAATTATTTGATAAAAATAGTAACCTCGAATTTGCAGCATTTCTGCGACCAGTACGACCAATTTGCTAACTGCGGCCATTCCCCTTAATCTTAGGCTCGGCTTGCCGACGTAGACGCAAGCTGACGTCGGCGGACGGCTTCGTCAGAAGTCCTAACCAAACGTGAACCCCCAAGGTTAACTGTCTCGGGTGCAGTCGCAACAGTCGCAACATTGACAGCCAGATCGGGAGGACCTGCGACCTTCCTTATGCTTCCAAGCCGTATCCTAAGTCGGATGCTAGGCCACTTCGAAATGTTCCGGAACAAGTCTGGAAGTGGGGTGCGACGTATGATGGCCGATCCGACTCCCTTGGATTCCTGGAGGACCTCAAAGAGCGGGACATCACGTATGGTATCGCACTCGATCGCATGTCTAGAACAATGAGCGAAGTATAATGTAACTGGGCTGCCCCTTAGTTCCTGAGTATTGTAATGAGGAATGATACATGGTCGGTGTTTAGGAGGTGGTTTTTCGAGTTCTTCTGGCCACCACGCTATTTCGAAACGCTCGAGGACGAAATCCGCTGGCAGCGAAAACACAAAGAGTTTAAAGAGTGGCTGGTAGAGCTGAGGGCTTTAATGCATCACGTCAGGTATTATCCAACGAGGAAGTTACATCTGGTGTACGTGCGTAGGCAGGATTTCTGGAGATTGTCACAGCTAGCGCAGATGGCAGTACGAGACGGTTATGAGGCAGAAGGCAGAAGCGTTTTAGTGAATCAGGTCGCCATGAGTACTGGTAGTGTTAAAATGGGGAGGACAGTACAGCCCATGGGTGGACACACCGAGCCGTGCCGGTCTCTGCCCTACGGGCGTCAAGCGGCGGTACGAACGGAAAGGTCTTCACCTCGCCAGCCATGGCCTATGCGGAGGTTGCTCATAGAATGATTAGCCAAGAGGCTGGAACTGGGATCGATTTACGACAGGCATGTCACAGGTGTGTACTGAAGGGCCACTTCGCCAGCGAATGTCCCACCGCGCGTGTCGTTGCGGGAACCGGGGCAGGAGTAGCCAAGATTGTTATCTAGACTACACCATCCTAGAGACATTGGTGTCATTGGGCGCGCGGCCTGGAATTAGCAAAGAACCGAAAAAGATGCGGTTGAAAGATGACAAGCCATTGACTACCCAAGGAATCCGGCCATGCATAGGGTGATCGTAGAGCAGGTAGATAAGCTGATACAGGCAGGTGCCATCTCCTTAGTCAAGAAAAACACTGGAGAGTGGGGCATGTGCATCGACTTCCGGCTACTTACTGCGTACTCCATTCCGGATGCTTATCATGTCCCTCTGTTACAGCAGCTGACGGCGCTCCTGAAGAAGCATTAGAAATGGTCATGAGGTGAGGAACAGAACGATGATTGCGTAAATTGAAGGACATCTTGACAACTGTCCGTTTTTTGGCATGTTTCGACTTTGCCGCCAAATTCGTCTAGCAGACTGACGCGAGTGAATATGCCCTCGGTGCAGTGGTAACGCAGACAAAGCGGGTGATACGCGAGTCGATCACCTGGCACTCAAATTGCTCAACTCGACACTAGAACTGCAACAATTTCAGTTTGATGTCCACTACCGACGGGGAAAGCTCAGTGTCGTGGCTGACGCACTATTTGGGAATCCTCCAGCGACCGGTCAGCAAGTAGTGGTGGCCGAGTGCCCTTGCGAATGGGGCGCGAGTATGCATGCCAGGATAGCTCAGGCCGGGAAAGTTTTCTGACTATGTAGCAATAATAGGCAACTGTATAGACATTTGGACCATCGGACAGACGATGGTGATTACATTCCCTGGAAGCTGGATACGACAAAGACTACTGCGGCAATGTCATGATGCTCCCACGGCCGGACACCATGGCGTGATTAGCCCAGAGGTACTACTGGCCGGGTATGTTTCCCGACGCCGTCAAGCCGGCCGGTCGTATTTAAACGAGACAGGAAGCAGAGCCTATGGCAGTACTCTGGCAGTACATGGCAGCATGATTTTGCTAGTGTTACAAGATGCTTTCTCAAAGTGGGTGGAATTTGTCTCCCTCAGAAAGGTGGCATACTTTCAGACGGTGTTCCGAAAATGAATTTTTAGTAGGTTTTGGGTGCCCAAGAAGTTCTGGTGTTACAACGGGGTACAGTTTACGACTCGTGGTGTCAAGTCTTTTCTAGAGGTAGAAGATTAGTACACCGCCCCACACTGGCCCCAAGAGAGAGGACCAACAGGACCGTAAAGACAGCACAGCTTATAGAGCACCATCAGAGTTTGTGAGACGAACTCTTTCCTGAAATATCGCTAGCGGTCAATACAAGTGTAGCGGACTCGACCAGCCTCAATCTTCTTCTCATGAAGGCCAGGGAGCCGCCTCTACCCGCTTCCCTGTACGATCAGGTTATTCCGGGTCTGCAACTAATATCGTCCACAGTTAATTACAGGGCGCTTCAAGGACCAAGGTAGTCATTACAACATGCAGAGACGAGAGTGGCGACCTTTGTTGGACTCGGTGGTCCTGTTACGGCAGTCCAAAGCCGCTGAGGGAAATTGGCACCCATAGTCGATGGCCCTTACCAGGTCATCAAGCTTGTGTCCCCTAACATTGTGGGTCGCGTGAAGCCAGGAGCCCGGAAGAAGAGGGTGGCCAATATTTCGCACCTCTAGCCTTCCTTTCAGGAAAAGACCTATGTCGGAGAGCAACGGGTCTCGATGTATGTCGAAGAAGAGAACGCGAGGGGGGTGGTGGTGTTAGGTGTGGGACGGCCACAGATCATTATCATATATATATTGGTTATATATAGGTAATGCAAGGAGCCGAATAATACAAATCTAAATTAGGGAAAGAAGCCACAGCTATAACTTAAGTGGTGCGTCGCTGATCAGTTGCTCAACACCGTCCTCGAAAGCGCAACTTCACTTTTTGCCGAGCAATCGAGAAGAACAGACGTGTTGCTAAGAGAGAAGAAAGGAAACGTGGATAACCGTAAGTGTGCAGAGGAGCGCTGCAGGCAGTGCGGCAGGGACTGCACAACAGGTATGTCTCCACAGGAACGAATGCGTGTCTTATAAACTATAGGGTAGCGATTCCGTGGACTGCCACTGATCCTATAAAGTATTCTCGCGGGACTCGTGAATGAGCACGACGTCATACCCTGTAAGCCAGTTCAGTTTAACCTGTTGGAAATTATTATTATTTGTAATATTAATTTAATAATTTTATTTGGTAAATACTTATTATAATTACCTGTTTTTAATAATTTATAATTAAGGAGCAGTAATTGATTTAGTTTGTAGCCTGCGATTGCCATCACACTACAGACTTTGGCGTTTTGTCGGTTTTTTATTTGCGATTTTTGCGCTTTTACTGAGTTGAGAACGGTTCGGAGCTGTTTATAACAAATTGTTTGCAGTGTTTCGTAATCATTTTAATAAAAACAGGACATTATCGATAAAACTTGGCATCTGTGTGCAAGTGTGTGATAGACTTATTAGGAATCGAATTGTGGAAAATTCATGTAAGTTGTCTGTAAGGGTGTTTGCGTATTTCATTAGCGGCTAGACGGAATTGAACCTTTTTTGGATCTTGCTTATGACCCTGACTATACCCATTGAAAATGGGTAAATGGGATGTGTGTATGTAACAGACAGAAGGAAGCATCTCCGATCTCATAAAGTATATATATTCTTGTTTAGCATCAATAGCCGAGTCGATCTAGCCATGTCCGTCAGTCTGTCCGTCTGTCCATATGTAGAAACGCAAGGATCGCAGAACCTGTAAGAGATAGAAGCTTGAAATTTTTGACGTAGGTCCTCCTGATGTCCGTGCAGTACAAGATTCAATAACTTGCGCCGTTTCCAAGCAGTCGATAAGACTTTATACTGAAATCCTGTTTTCAAGCCAATCTCTGAGGTCTTAGTAGCTAGAGTCACCAAATGTAGCTTCTTGAATAGTATACAGATCAAGTAGCTTTCATTTTATAGCTGTTATTGGCGGTTATTGGCACGTATTTGGGGCTTATGTAAGCTGGCGTAAATTGCACGAATTTCTGTATAATCACTTTCATGCGCGTCTTTATTAAATTATGTCAGCAGCATTGCATGTGCGATTGTGTGGATGTGTTACAATTTCCAATTCGGTTTTTATACCCTTGCAGAGGGTATTATAATTTTGTCGTGAAATGTGTAACGCATAGAAGGAAACATCAAGAGAGAGTTCTCAGTTAAGAGTGATTGACGTGTTTTACTTGTGCTCCAAGATTTTTATATATTTTTTTGCGCTTTAATCCTGCTTTTTATTTCTAAATTTGGCCTTTTTTGTGCTTTATTTAAAAAGCTGTATAATTGTGCAAAGTGTTATTCTGTTGTCGCAGCGTAAGTCTGTTAATAATTGCATTTATTGAACGCGGCGTCAGTTCTGTATTGTTGTTATTGCCTGTTTTGATTCTTTTGCTTTGGTGCTCCCCTGTGCATACACTTGTTTGTACGTGTGTTTGCTGCCGCATATTTCTGCTTGTGCATCGCGCTCTCGCAAATTTTTGCTATTGCTTTTCGCTCCAAACAATTTGTTTGTGTACGATATTTGTTTTTGAGTGTTTACTTGCTCTATTCTTGTGCACCGTTTTCGTTTTGCTCTGCGCTCTCGCAACTTGCTTACTTGTAATAATTATGTCGTGCTGTAAGAAACCTTGCACGTTCAAGCAGGCTGATGATTCTGCACAGCCGCAATTTGTTAATTGCTGGCTGTGTGAGAATATGATGCATTCTAAATGTGCAGGTCTCACTGGGCGTGATTGCGACAAGATCGCTGCAGTTGCCAAGAAGGGCTGCGGTGGCTTGCGTTGGTCGTGCCCAGATTGCATCGACAAGCAAATTGATTTCTCCAGAATGTATAATTCTGTCAGAAATCAATTCATAAAATTGAATAATGTGGCTAAGCAACTGTCGAGTAAATTTGACTCGAGTTTTGAGTTGCTTGCCAATTATAAATTTGAGTCTCCAACCAATCGCCGGTTGGAGCCTCAACTTTTGCAATTGCCGTCTACGTCTGCTCAGACACCTACGCCTTTCTTGTGCTACCTAGCAATATGGATTTATCTCCAATGTTGTCTTTATCGCCTTCCCCAAGCGACTGCCCAATTACCCCCGTTTCATCCCCTATAGTAGTTTCAGTAGAGCCCGCACCTGATACCGTCCCAGTTATCCAAACTGCCTCAGCCCCGTCAGCTCCTGGCCGCAACGGTGGACCTGCGCGTAATCTTGCCCAGATTGTTAAACACAATCATGGTGCCTCTTTATCTCCTCCATCTCCTGTACTACCTGCAGTCCCATCAGCTCCTACTTTAATGGTTGTTGCCCCTCGTAGGCAAGTTTTTGTGTCTCGACTTTCATCGGACACCACTTCTGAGTCATTGGCAGCCTATATTGCTAGCAAATCTTCTGCTAGCGTGTCAATAACCAAATTTAATTTCTCCACCCCTCGTGAAATATCATCATTCAAAATAAATGTTTCACATGATATGTTCCCAATCATTTGTGATCCCAAATTTTGGCCTCCACACATGATTGTTCACGAGTTCAAGCCAAAAAAGCGTAACCAGCCTGTCACCCTTCCAGTCCCTTCAATACAGGGTACCATTTCTGCCCCAAAAAACTAACTTCATCTTCTGACCAAATCTGTATTCATTATCAGAATGTCAGAGGTCTCATTTCAAAGCTTAAAAATCTTTTCATGGCCAGTACTTCCTTCGACTCGGATATAATAGCATTTTCCGAAACATGGTTAAATTCAACCATATCCGATTTTGAGGTATTTTCGAAAAGTTTTATTTTGCATAGAAATGATCGGCCGACTCGAGGTGGTGGGGTGTTAATTGCCGTTAAAGCCACTCTCCAGTCAGAACTTTTCTGTTTTAGTACGCCTACTGACGCTGAGATTATCTCAGTCAAGGTGTCTTTTCCTACACGGAATATCTATATTACATGCTCTTATGTTCCTCCTTCTTCTGATATTCAAGTTTATATGAAACATATTACTTGTATTAAAGAAGTTTCTTCAGACGTGCGTTATAATGACCTATTTATGGTGTTGGGTGATGTTAATCTGCCGAACATCTCTTGGTCATTATTCACTGCCGAAAATTATCTAGTGCCCTTAGCACATCATGATTTTATAGAGTGCATGCTTGATCTTTCGTTGTTTCAAATCAATTCAATTTCTAATCATTTGAATAGAACACTTGACCTTGTATTTGTTAACGACTACCTTATTTCTAATGTGTCTAGGTACCCTCCTTTATCTCTTCCTGAGGATGTATATCATCCTACTTTAGAGAGTACAATGTTCAATTGTAATCGTCTCATTTCGTGCTCATCAGCCAATAAGCCCCGCCTCTGCTTTCGCAAAGGAAATTATTCATTGCTGAATCAGCTTATTTATGCAACCGATTGGTCTTTCTTATATGACTCGGTTGATATGAATACTGCTATTACTTTTTTTTATAGCACCCTAAACTCCCTCTTAGATATGAGTATTCCCAAGTCAACTCCTTCGACTACTTCTTCAAAACCACCCTGGTTTACTCCCAGATTGTCACATCTTAAAAACTTAAAATCTAAATATTTTAAAAAGTTTAAAAAGTCTGGTTCGTGTACAGACTTGGCTAAATATTCCATAGCCAAGTCGAACTTCTTTCTTCTGAATTCTCAATGCTATGAGAATTATCTAACTCGTTTAAAAGGCAATTTGCCCAAAATCGGAGACAGTTTTACAATTTTGTAAACTTGAAGCGTAAATCTTCAAGTTTGCCAACTTCTTTTTCTTTCGGGATGGATAAAGCTAGTAATGACTCTGATTCTGCTAACCTCTTTGCTAATTTTTTCCAATCGACTTACTCCTCAGTCTGTCCTAATAATAATTCTTATCCTTATACTATTTCTTCCTCTAGTTCTATACCTCCTCCTATTATTTCACACTCCTCTCTCCTTTTAGCTATAAACTCTTTAAAATCTTCTTACTCTCCTGGGCCTGACAATATTCCTAGTTGTCTACTCAAGGAGTGTAGTTCTTCCCTTCTTTATCCATTGCAAAAGCTTTTTAATCTATCTCTTGAATCTTCTGTCTTTCCATCTCTTTGGAAAGAATCTTATATCATTCCTCTCCACAAGAAAGGTGGAAAGTCTGATATACAAAATTACAGGGGCATTGCAAAACTGTCCGCTATTCCTAAATTATTTAAAAAAAGAATCACTTCGAATTTGCAGCATTTCTGCAAATCAGTTGTTTCCCCTGTTCAACATGGATTCGTAAAGAATCGGTCAACTACGACCAATCTGCTTGAATTTTCTTCCTTGGTAAATGATGCTTTTCTTTCGAAAATGCAAACTGATGTCATTTATACTGACTTCAGTAAGGCGTTTGACTCTGTGCACCATGACATTTTACTTTTTAAACTTGACCGAATAGGTTTCCCTCCGTCTCTTTTGCTTTGGATTAATTCATATTTAAAAGGTAGGACCCAAAGAGTAATGCTGAGGCAGACTACCTCTAAACAGGTTCACGTTACTTCTGGTGTTCCTCAAGGTATTCATCTTGGACCTTTACTCTTTACTCTTTTTATAAATGATCTCCCCTCTGTTATATCACATGCCCGTTTACTCATGTATGCGGATGATGTGAAACTTATTCTATCATACACTAATCCCCTACATCATTCTCGTCTACAAGACGATTTGAACGCTATGCAACTTTGGTGTTCGGCCAATCAATTGCATCTGAATTGTTCAAACTGTATGTTTATGACCTTCAATCGCACTACACCTCATCTTGTCAGCTATACAATTGACAATACTCCATTGCAACGTATACAAACAGTTAAGGATCTAGGCGTTCTTTTTGATTCTAAATTCAGCTTCAATCTGCATATAGATACCATCGTTAATGAGGCAAAAGATGTACTTGGATTCATTAAACGATGGTCTAAAGAGTTTAACGATCCTTTTATAACGAAACTTCTGTACATCTCTCTTGTTCGCCCTATCATTGAATACTGCTCTAGCATCTGGTCTCCGCAAGATAACAAGAGCCAGGATCGTATTAAATCTGTTCAGGAGCAATTTCTGCTTTTTGCCCTACGAGGTTTAAATTGGGACCCTAATCTTCGGTTGCCATCTTACTCCAGCAAACTGCTTCTTCTTAATCTTCCGTCGTTAATCAACCGTAGGACAATGCTCGGTGTTGTCTTCCTATAGTTGATTGTTGGCGATATAGATTCTCCTTTTCTGTTAGGGCGTCTTCAATTCTCTGTTCCGTCCAGACCAACTAGAAATTATCGCCCCTTATTCCTATCAACGTGCACAACAGACTACGCTATGCACAATCCTTTTCGCGTGCCATGTAAAAATTATAATAGTTTGCATCACGTTTTCTCTATAGAACTTTCTCTAAGCCAAATAAAATCGTTGCTTTCAGGATACCTTCGGGAAGTCACTGACCATTCCTAGCTATGAGCAGGGCTATAGCTTGCCGGACAGGCTATAAATTTTCCCCCACCGGGTCGGTGATTTCCCATTACTATATCTCTATCCTATCTACATAACCTTCTATATATCTTGTTTAATTCCTTTACTTTTTTAATAAGTTCTCTCTTTATTATTCCCAATTTATTGTATTTTCTTAATTAATATAGTAAATTAAGATTATTTTTAAATTTTACTAAAGAACAATATTTTCTCTACTAACACCCTTCTTCTTAGCTGTAGGCTCTAATAGCGTCACCGACAAAATTAGCTGTGAATAGGGGCACAGGTGGCCGGACTGGCAAATAAAACACCTCCATCGGTTGGTGATGCTATTAGAGAATTGTGTACTCTAACTAGGCTTTTAGCAGTAAATTTTATTATATATGTAAATTGTATTAAATGATTAGTAAGACACTCGTTTTGTCGACCAATAATAAATTAATTTAAAAAAAAAAAAAGAAAAAAAGAAGACGCGACAGGGAAGAAAAAATACCGCATGGTAATCGACTACAGAAAGTTTAACGAAATTAAAATCTCTGACAGATATCCAATGCCAGAAATAAACAGTATCGTATCAAATCTCGGTGAGAATTACTTTTTTACCACAATAGATCTCAAAAGCGAATTCGACCAAATCGTGCTTAAAAATTCAGATATTGAAAAGACAGCTTTTTCTATCAATAATGGCAAATTTGAATTTCTTAGACTCCCCTTCGGGCTACGCAATTTTTCAAAGAACTTTGGATGACAAATTAAGAGAACACATGGGTAATCGATGCTATGTTTACATAGACGACATCGTAATATTCGGAAAAACAAAAGAAGAACATTTGAACAACTTACGAATAGTTTTCGAGACGCTCGATCGAGCCAATCTCAAATTTTAGAAACAGCATATTTTTCATCTATGAGGCAAAAAATTAAAAAATAATAAAACTTTGTAAAATTTGCAAGGAAAATAAATACGAACGAAACCCAAATAATATAATACTTGGAGAAACTCTATTGCCCATGTATCCAGGAAAAATACTTCACATTCATTTTCAACAAACAGAGAACTGGTACTATCTTCAATAGATAAATTTACAAAATAAAAAACTACAAAAAGTAGTTAAACCATTAGAAAACAGAAGCATTGAGGCCATCAGAAAACCATTAAGAGAAATTTTGTTTTATTTTGAACTACCGAAATCGGCTATCACCGACAACGAAAGCCCCTCAATTCATAATCAATAGAGTTCATGCGAAAAAATGAATTAGGAAATGAAGATTTTAACCAACCAATGCCAAGTCGAAAGGCTCCACTCAACTCTTATGGAGATAATGAGGTGCACAGAACAAGAAAAAGGCATAGAAGATTTTGAGGAACTACTAGACTTAGCAGTATGTGGAATACAATCATACTATTCATTCTACCACAGGAAAAAAACCTGTCATAAAAAACAACAGAAGGATTTAGTATTTCACAACAAAAATAAAAAATAAGTTATTCAGTATGCACCTGGCGATAAATTTTCGTTAAACAAAATAACAGAGTACGGGCTAAAATGTCTAAACGTTTTAAAGAAGAAATAGTAAAAGAAAACAAACACTCAACTGTCACTACCCAATCCGAAAAGATTGTCCACAAAAATCATATAAGAAATTAAAAATTGCTTTATTCTCCCCTGCTCATCAGGTTCACCTCATGTTGCTATGCCACATAGGAAATTTTGGATTACTCCAAGTCCGAGGTAGCCATCATCGTAGTCGGAGATAGTAAAGTACAGTCAGGAAATTTTAAAATTTTATTGAGACGGACGGACGGACGGACGGACAGACGGACAGACAGACGGGCATGGCTAGACCGACTCGGCTGTTGATGCTGATCAAGAATATATATACTTTATGGGGTCGGAGATGCTTCCTTCTGCCTGTTACATACATTTTCACAAATATGTATATTATACTTTTTTTTTACCCATTTTTAATGGTTTCAGGGTACAAAAAGAACTTACTAACATTCCCAAAACTAACCTCTTTTTCCTTTTATTGTAAGGAAGCTACTGGCCGGGGTGCAAATCTCAATCTTATTAGGACCAGTAATCTACAAGACATTTGTTAGTTTACTCGGTGGATGGTTTAGAGGGGGGAAGGAGGTGCTTCAAATAAACTATGACTCCAACCATTTCATAGGGTTAAGGGAGAAATTCATACGCATGGCCGAGATTGCTCACACGGCCCTCCAACTAAGCCCCGATTCACACACACATGGCCAGGATTGCTCACGCGGTCGGCTGGCTAAGTCCCTGTTCACACATGCACGGTCGGAATTTCTCACGCGGTCAGCAGGTTAAGTCACCATTCACACATGCACGGTCGGGATTGCTCACGCGGTCGGAGAGGTTAGGTTGAACACCGGTTACTCAGGTGCTCGAGGTTAGAACTAATCAACTTCCATTGCTTACTTCATTTTATTCATGTTCACTTTCTACGTACTACCCCACACGATTTCACTGAGCTAAGGCCCTGCCGCACTGTTCGGAGCCCTAGCGCTCCACTGCACACTTTCCCTTTTCTCGTTCTCTCGCTAACACAAGTACTCACCTCGGTGCTCGAGCCCTAGCGCTCCGCTACCCACTTAGTGTTATGTTTCCACTTTCGTCCTCTTCGACGCACATCTACACACTTTGATCGTCACCGCAAAAGTGCCAGCACGCTCGCTGGCAATCCGTGCGCTTGCCTCGGTCGCTCAACTTCGCCGCGAGCTTTCGCAACATCGCCTCGGAGCTTTCGCTCTTCGCCGCCGAATTGAAGTTGCGCTCTCAAAGACGGTGTTGAGCAACTGATCAGTAACGCACGGTTGCTGCGACGGCCGGCGGTTAAATTCAAACTGGGCTCCTTGCCCTTAACTAGCTTTAATACATCGGCACGTAGCCTTAACTGTTCTTATTACTAATACAATGCTTATGAATTATGATATACAATTATGAACTGTGGGGTGGCTACCTTAGTGGCCGCCTCACATTATAAAGAATGAAATTAATCTAATCAACCTTCAAATTAATAAACTAACTTCCCACGTAAATAAAATTAAATAACTTAAACAATATAATAAAAAACAATAATGAAAAAGTATTAATAAACAAAGACATTATAGATAGGATAAATAAGATAACCAGCGACAATAATGTTAAAATGTAAAACAGATTTAATTAAAGAAGATTTAAGTAACCTAAACCTGACTATACATTTGTCCAAAGCCAATATAGTAAACACTTTTATAATTTCCGAAGAGGAAACAAGAATAATAAGTAACATTTTTTCTGAAGAAAATATTCAATTTAATAACATAGAAGAAGCCTTAAATTTTGCCAACATCAAAATCGCATTTAATGGCGAAAAGCTCGTTTCCGTAATCGACATCCCTAAATCAGTCAAAGAAATTTGTAAACAATTACTCTTAAAACCCTTAAAGAAGACAGGAAATGTAATTTAAATAAGATATGAAAACGTAATAAAATGTAAAAATGCAGTTTTTGCGATTAACAATCAATGTAAAAATATTAATAAAATCAGTATGTGCTTAAACTCAAACATTATAGATATTTTAAACGATAACTGCATTATTAACAAGCAGGCACAATAATTGTACCATTACCAACAATGACCAAATAAAAACAATAGAATCAATAGATACAGGCATTATTCTTCTTAATGATTTTAAGGGTAACATTTCTATAGATATCGAACTAAAACCCATTAAAGGGTCGTTTGTAATTAAATTTAACAACTGTACATTAGGCATAGGAAATGCAATTTTCTCTTCACATGAAAGCTCCAACTTCAAACCACTACCAGCCATGACCCAACTGGAAAGGCCAATAACGGTGATAGAAGAGGTGTTGTCACTGCAGCTAATGAGAGATCTACATACCAAGAACATTGAGAGGATAGGCATGCTTCGAGACAATTTCAAAACAAACACCATCACTAATTTCGGACTAACTTCCGGAATATTATTGATCTTCGTTGTTTATGTACTAAAACTTAAACTGTGCAGGCAAACCACTGTTATTGAAGTTACAGCCACTCCCACCAGCAACGAACAGCGCCCAGACAAGGTTGACGTAACAGAAACTCCCCCGGAAAACCACTTAAAACAAGTATGTCGGGAGCTCCCGACTAGGGAATACTCTGAACCCTCTTATTCGAACACCAAATGGAGCTCGTTTGAATTAATAAAGATAAATGAAAAAAAAAAAGTTCCATTGGCAGGGTTTTAACTCGCAACTGACCGCATATTTATTTTCCCCGGTAGGACTCGAGCTCGCGACAGACTGCACCACTTGCCACTGCCTCTACTCAATATCCACACTAATAATTGAATATTATTGAGAAAAAACCAATAAAAATAGCCTCTCAGAAAACAATCGCAGTGAAGACAGAATTCGAAGCAGACGCGCATGAATGTGTGTGTGTACAAAGTACACTGTGCACTGTACATCTTGCAAATTGCGTCGCCAAAATACCGAAAAAAAACCGATCTTGATGAAATTTTCTACAGAATATCTTATCGCACCATAGAATATTTGTGTATTCTCAAAAAGTCAATTGCATATAAATTGTGTCTTAAATAAGTTGGCAATACAAGTTGGGTAATTAACTTGATATATAGCTCTGGGGTGGTAGCAGGGAGGTGGCGATAGGTCTAAAATGAAAGATACTTGACATATATATAATATTCTAGAAGCAACATATCAAGTTTGGTGACTCTAGCAATTTGCTAAAAAAACAGGATGTCGAAACGGAGTAAGTTATCGATTATCGGAAACAAACTCGATCAGCGCAGGCACTAGGAGCACCTACATCTTAAATTTCAAGTCTCCAGCTCTTATAGTTTCTGAGATCCTTGCGTTCATACATACGGACGGACGGACGGACGGACATACAGACATGGCTAGATCGACTCGGCTATTGATGCTGTTCAAGAATATATATACTTTATGGGGTCGGAGATGCTACCTTCTGCCTGTTACATACATTTGCATTTTGCACAAATACAATATACCCTTTTTACCCATTTTTAATGGGTTCAGGGTTAATAAAAACATAGAAGTATCCACGCTCTACCTGGTTTTTAACAATCGAATGGGACGTTCTAGATCAGAGAGGGAGGAGTTAATACAGACATCCAAACAACAACATTTGGATAATCAGTTTACCAACATTTGGTGGTCATACAACGTGCTGGAAAAAGCTGAAGCTGAAAAGGTGTCGCGTATGAAACTTAAGGTGCATATGAGGTCAACTCGCTCATAGGACAGCCAACTGTGGGATCGCTAATTCGGCATATCTACTGCACATGCCAATAATTGTGGAATAAGCCGAACCAATAAAGTCGTTGGTTCCCAAGAAATGCGAACCCCTGCGAAATGCAGAGAGGGGCATTTCCACATATGCAACAACACCAAGCTGGAGACGCCGACGCCGATTGCGACGCTTCCTCGTTGGACTGAGGTTTAATTAGGGATTAATTAAGATACAAAATTTAGTTTATAACTTGGACTCATTGTAAGCACATAGTGCTGTCAAATAAACAAAAATTTTTTTTTTTATTAATAACTACTATTGAATTGGATAATTTATACTTGTTACTCTTTATTTTGCCTATTTTTATTTTCTTCTATTTTTTTGAATTGTGCTTTTTCGATTTTATCTCTAACTTGTAGTCCTGTTTCTATTCTACTCGAATGGATTATCACGATTGGTTTCTTATTCGTAACTGAATGAATGGCTCTATTGTATTCTATCGTTGAAAGCAAAATAAGTTTTCACAGTTTCATCACTAACCAAACGGCATATAGACTGGACATCCAGTGTAAATTGCTGGGGCCACGCGTCTCAAATGCGGCTGGTCCAAAGTCGCCTTCGGTTTTGTTCGGGTTCGAGAGGGGCCGCACGCTCAGATGGAGAGTGTAAGTAAGGAAATACTTTTGATCCGTGGAAAGTGCATCGACATGCAGAAATTCACCTGTGTAAAAGGGAATTGGTGATTCGATTGATGATTAGTGATTTCTTGCTCTGCTCTGTAAGCTCTGTTGTGCTTAGCTGTAACTATCTCTTCTCTGTAGTTCGGGTCCACCGGTGCACCGCTAACGATTTAGCTGACTCTCTAGGATAGGTACTGGTCTGAAACCATGCAAACACCAATTCGTTAGACTAAAGAATTTAACTTGGGGATGTCATTGCCGCGTACCGAGCGGTACGACGTTGCATGACGTTGATCTAGCGACACACCTAGTGCTTGAGGGTTGACGATTTCGCTAGTACACTTTACTTAGCGATTGTGCTAGAGCAAAGATGCTAGCGATTTATCTGATCCAAAAGGGTTAACTATTTCGCTAGCACATTTTACTTAGCGATAATGCTGGTGCAAAGGTGCTAGCGATAAAGCTGATGCAAAAGAGTCAACTGTTTCGTTAGTATTAACTATAATACTGCTGAAAATGTGCTAGCGATAAAGCTGGTGCAAAGGGGTTTGCTCTTTCGCTAGTAAAAATTAAACTCATATTTTTCTAAAACAATTATAAATTTATTTTAAAAATTGCCTTCTTGGCATTTACTTACAAACTAATAACCTTATAAGTAAAAACGTTTACAGCTAAAAATCTTAAATTCTATATTAAATTATTTTTCATTTTTTTTATAATCCTTTTTTTTTTTTAAGCTGCAAAGCTTTTCTGAGCTGATACTCTAGAGACCCAGCACCAGCTCCCTTCGCAATGGACTCTGAAATATGTTTTATTTTTTTAATGATTTCTTTTTTTTTTAATAATACATACCAATTAGCGCAGGATAAAAATGCTTAAGTGTTTTAAGCCGCAGCTTGCCTAAAACACCGTCTATATTATAGTGCATTACAACTTTTGAAAATAATATGTATCAGCGCAACCATGTCACACATACGAATACAGCTGCTAACAGCAGAAGCTTTATGTTAATCTTGTTCTCTTGCGAATAAACTACGAAACTGAACAGGCGTCTTTTGATCTGCTCCATCCTTTTCTGTGCGTTGACTGGGATACCTCCCCTCAACAGCAACCTCTGCGGTTACAATTTTTTTTTAAATTTTTGCCCACACCAGCGGGCAATAAAAGTAAGCTCATCGTTTTGATCTAAAACAAATGGGAAGTTTGTTATACTGTTTTGTATGATATTGTATGATCAGTGGCTTACAATTCTTCCTTGGACTTTAGGGAGAACTTGGCTGCCAAATCGCCTTTCATTTTTTTTCCCTGCAGCTGCTGAATTAGAACTCTTTGCTCGGCCATTTCACCAAGCAAGAGCTGATTTTGAGCTGAAAATTTTTTAATTGAAATTTAAATTATTAGAATGGGATAATACCAGTTAAAAGGGTCAACTCTTGCTTCAAGTTTACTAAAAAATAAAAAAATAAAATATAATTTTTTAAATAACATTTAAATGATTATAATAATATGTTATGATGCTCCTCTTTAAGCGTTTCTTGAAATGGTAAATTAAAAATATTAAATTATTATATAATTCAGTTGTAAAGTTACCTTTTATATCGTCCGCCTACTTCTCTTTGTCGCGGCATGCCGGCAATCGTCCTGGCCGCCATTAAAACTAGTTTTTGTTTATTTTTTTCGATGCTGGTCCGCTAATTATTTTTTTTTTTCTAATATGAATAAAAATATTTTAATTAAAGATTAATTTGGCTTACCATATTAACAGTTTCCTTTTTTTTTATAATTATAAATTTCACTTACTTATTTCGTAATTTAAAGGGTGCTCAAGTGTATAGCCTTGCAGTGCAGAAATCGGCAAGAATATCAAACCAAGGGGTGCTTGGGACAACAATTAAAAAAGTTGCAATCGAACTTGTACACTTGCGCGGCTATATACTCTCAAACACTCTTTTTACATAAATATATTAATAATATTGTAAATACATACAAATATTAAAATATTTGCTGTCGTTTTTTGGTCTAAAATTTGCACATGCAACACTTAACTTCGCACTTCACAAATAAATCAAACCGTTTTAAAGTTGCGTCGTGCCAGACAGCATCGACGAGAAAACGAACGAAAGTAAAACAAGTAAAAGGTTCTAGTCGGGAGCTCCCGACTAGGGAATACTCTGAACCCTCTTATTCGAACACCAAATGGAGCTCGTTTGAATTAATAAAGATAAATTAAAAAAAAAAAAGTTCCATTGGCAGGGTTTTAACTCTGACCGCATATTTACTTTCCCCGGTAGGACTCGAACTCGCGACAGACTGCACCACTTGCCACTGCCTCTACTCAACATCCACACTAATAATTGAGTATTATTGAGAAAAAAAACCAATAAAAATAGCCACACAGAAAACAATCGCAGTGAAGACAGAATTCGAAGCAGACGCGCATGAATGTGTGTGTGTATAATGTACACTGTACATGCATATATAAATTCTTGCAAATTGCGTCGCAACACGTGCGCAGCAGTGCGCAGTCAAAATACCGAAAAACAAAACAAAAACCGATCTTAATGAAATTTTCTACAGTATATCTTATTGCACCATAGAATATATGTGTATTCTCAAAAAGTCAATTGCATTTAAATTGTGGCTTAAATTAGTTGGCAATACAAGTTGGGTTATTAACTTGATTTTTAGCTCTGGGGTGGTAGCTTATCGATTGCTTGGAAACGGAGTAAGTTATCGATTATCGGAAACAAACTCGATCTGCGCAGGCACTAGGAGCACCTACATCTCTAGCTCTTATAGGTTCTGAGATCCTTGCGTTCATACATACGGACGGACGGACGGACATAGCTGGATCGACTCGGCTATTGATGCTGATCAAGAATATATATACTTTATGGGGTCGGAGATGCTTCCTTCTGCCTGTTACATACATTTGCATTTTGCACAAATACAATATACCCTTTTTACCCATTTTTAATGGGTTCAGGGTATAATAAAAGAAGGAAATTACACCAATAACAACTGACGCGCGCGCCCTCATTGACCTTAAATATGCACATTGTTGTTGCCAATTCAATTTTTCATCTGCATAATATAGGAATTTGACTACTTTTAATTGTTCTTTATAAAATTTTTGGGACGAAGCATAGACCATACATTCGTTTTGATCGGCATGCATTGCATGACCATTCGCTAACGAATTTCCTAACGACCAGTAATGCATAAGATCGTTAGTTGTCATCTTTTTGTGGAGGCCATCGCATCATCGTTCGTTGGCGAATTACCTAACGAACGGTGATGCATCAGATCGTTAGTATAGGCTCGCCGCTTGACACCAGCAAAACTACAGGCTTTCGTTAACGACCCCTGCATTCACTACATTTTGTAGTGTTTGTAAACGTGTACTGATGTATGTGAAACGTATGATAGGCCTCGTCTTGTTCTGAAAAAGCAAGAGCTTTCTGACAGAGGGAATCCCGGCTTCTTCAATTATAATCATCTTGTCTGTCATCTCAATTGTAAAAGTCTGTGATTCCTCACTATGAAGTAGCAAGGTCGAAACATTGAGATTCTGACTGCAACGCATTTATGTTTTAACGCGACAGTGCATCGGCCCCGTAATTCTCTTTGCGTGGTTTGTATATTAAATTGGCGTTATGCTCATCAAAAAACGGTATCCATTGGGTCAGATACCGCAAATGTCAAGGGTGGATGATCGGTATATATATTTAGCTCTCTGACTCCGTACAGGTAACTTCGGAGGCTCCTAAGATACCAAACAATTACTAATATTTCCCGTTTATTAGTGGCGAAATTATCTTCTTTATCCCACATTGTTCTTGAGATCATTGTGATCGGGTGACTTTCTTGGGACAATACAACTCCAAGGCATCAAAAATGAACGTTTCTCCACTTGAAGCGAACAAACGTGATTTTTTTGTGGTCTCCGTTTCGTTTTGATTTTAAGAAAACACCGGCGTTTTAATATTTGTATTTAAAATATTTCTATTATGCTGTTTGCCTTCTCAGTTTATTATTTTATTTTATCGTGAGTGCATGCATGTGGCCTGTGCATTTTATCATTAAAATATTGTGTTCTTTTAAATGTGTGTTCTTGTTCATTTTTGGTTCTGCGCTCGCGCTAGTAGCTGTGTGGGTATGCTTCTTGTTGTTGTTTGTTGTTTATGTTTAACTGCACATCGGCTCTCGGTGTGCAAGATTTTGTGAGCAAGCAAGCAATCTATAAATTGACTACTCTCGCACTCTCGCGCTCTCTCACCTTTTTTTGTTGGTGTTCTATACACTATTCATCTAAATAACTTTCTTTTTACATTTGTCTGTGTTATAACAGTAGAGACCCATAATAATGGACCATAAAATTGTCTGCTTTGGAAAAACTTGTTAAATGCAAATTACGGTAAGTCAATCCAGCATACCTTGTTGGCTGTGTGATATTGTCGTGCATTCTAAATGTACGGGTCACACTGGCCTAGTGGGGGATGCTATTGCCAAACGAAATGGTTTGCACTATAGTTGCGACTCGTGTAGAGAGATTGATGGTAAAATGCGGGCGCTTATGCGTCAGACCAGGAGTGGCTTAAGGGGTCTGATTGTTGGTTTTCGTAAACTGAACAATCAGCTTACAGCCCTGGATACCTAATTTAATAGCCTAAAACTGTTAGATGAGTCTTCTTGGCCTAAAAAGCCCACTCCTTGTGATTTGCCGTTGCCTAATACATTTCAGCCTCCGGCGGCATTTGAGTAGCTACAACACAGATTACACCGCAGCTCATTTCGTTTGTTACTCCGGTAGCTGTGAGTTCAGCTGTGGACACTGATTCTGTCCCGAAATGTGTGACATCGGCACGGGAAAACCAGTCGAATTCTCCGTGTCGTCTACTGTCGTAGAAGTTCCGAACGGGCGACAGCAACAATAAATTTACAACTTTCGCTAGAAGGCTCGTCGTCTGGACTAACGGCTGTGTTAGGTACCATAGCTAATAGTGTTCCCACTAGCCTACTTGTGGTGCCTAGTGGGACGTATTTTTGTTTTGCCCTTCACTTCTCATCATGATGTAAAAGCCTTTATACAGGCAAAATTTCTAGTCCTTCGAGCTTGCCTACCAGAATGTTAGAGGTCTTAAATCTAACGTTGTTAACCTCTATTAAGATTCTCTTGCTTTTAATTTTTAAATTATCGCTTTTACTGAGACCTTGCTGAAGCCGGACATCTCGGACTCTTCAATTTTTATCGGGCTGTCGAGTCTGCTCTTTCATCGGAACGCATTGATCTTCCCATCTCAGAGATTGAGTTGGTGGGTGTAAGAGTTGTATTTGGAAGTTTTTCTGTCTTTAGGTAGGGACCTTTTAGTAGTTTTTGGGGACTTTAATCTCCCAGACGTCGATTGGTCATCGCCATTAGACTCAAACTTTCTGTTGCCGTCTTCGTCTAACGAATTTATTGGTGGTCTACATGATATATCCTTACGGCAAGTTAATCGTGTGCGCAATTCATTAGATCTCTTGATCTAATTTTCGTAGAATTGTGCAGACATTGGTGTTGCGATTAAACTATTTTATGATACCTTGTAATCTATTTTTGATGTCTGCGTGCGAGGCCGGATAGGCCTCTCTGGTTCTCAAGTGAACTTTTGAGAATAAAAAATGTGAAGTTAAGATGTTATAAAAAGTTTAAGAGATCGGGAAATCACTTAGACTTCTCCCGTCATGCAGTTGCCCGGTAAAATTTGTCCACTCAAAATTCTATCTGCTATAAGGATTACGTTCGGTGTTGTCGCTTCCAATTTTCACATAATCCTAAGCAATTTTTGAACTTTGTCAATTCTAAACGAAAGACATCTATTTTGCCTTCTTCGGTTAAGTTTGCAGATAAGAGCGCGAATACTGATCCAGGCATATCCGATCTGTTCGCAAACTTTTTTCAACCTACCTACTCCTCCTCTAGGTATAATAAAAATCAGCCTTATCCCTATAAGTTAAAGATGTCAAACTGCATCTTATCTCCCATTATCAAGCCGCTTTACTCACCGGGCCCTGATGGTGTTCCCGTTTTTGGGCTTAGATACTGCGCTGCAGCATTATGTAAACCTGTTTTAAAACGTTATGAATTGTCTGTAAACACTTCATATTTTCCGACCAGTTAAGACCGCCATACCTAAAGCTTTTGAGAGAATCATACTCAACTGCAACATTTATGAAGTTCTATTATTTCACCTTCCCAGCATGGGTTCGTGAAGCGCAGATCTACAACCACTAACCTTCTTGAGTTTACTTCGTTAGTAACTGATAGGTTTAGGAAAAAATGCAGACTGACGTCATCTATACCGATTTCAGTAAGGCTATCGACTCTGTCAATCACTCCTTGCTCCTTCATAAATTATGCCTTCTCGGCTTCCCAGTCAATCTTTTGAACTGGATTTCAGAGTATTTGCATAATAGAACCCAAAAGGTTCTTTTCAGAAATTCGTTTTCTAAACGTATTCTGGTGACTTCCGGTGTTCCTCAAGGTAGTCATCTTGGCCCGCTACTCTTTACTCTTTACATCAATGACCTTCCCTCGATACTGTCTCACTCTCGAGTATTAATGTATGCTGACTATGTAATATTATGCCTCGCATTTAAAGATATGGCGTCATGTGTCTAGCCAACCTCTTAATCTTAAACTGCTCCAAATGTAAGGTAATGACCTTCTTACATCCTTAATAGCTTATCAAGCGTGATAACAGTACTTCTAATGAAGTTAATGATCTAGGTGTCATGTTTGATAATTAAGACAAATTCGACTCATGTTTGATAATTAAGACAAATTCGACTCTTATGTTAAGACCGTATTCAATAAGGCAAGAATTGTTATGGGTTTCATCAAGCCATGGTTGAAAGAATTTGACGATCCGTACACCACAAAAACACTTTATATATCTTTGGTACGCCCTATTCTTGAGTATGCCTCATGTACCTGGTCACCACAATGTGCTACCCATCAAGACAGAATTGAATCCGTTCAGAAACAATTCTTGTTGTTTGCCCTTAGTGGTTTAAATTGGGATCCTCGTGTGCGCTTACCGTCATACTCCGATGACTCTCAGTCAGACTTCTGATGATTAACCTTCCTTCTTTGATTAATCGTAGAAACATCCTGGGTGTAATATTTATTCATACATTAGTTACTGGTAATATCGACTTTTCTGTGTTGACTAGCTAATTAAATTCCTCTATCCCTACTAGACTTTCACGTAATTCTGCACCCTTATCGCTTCAATTTTGCTTAGCTAATTATGCTTTGCATGAATCGTTCAGGATTCTCTGTGATGACTATAACAAGCATTACAGAGTATTCTGCTCGGAGTCTTCTCTTCATCGAATAAAGTCTTTTATTCTAAACTATTTAGCAAGTATTGATGGTTTAGTGAGGGTTTTGGCGACCTTTCCCTATTTAAAAATAATTGTTGGCTGGCTCGAGGTCCGGGTTTGTAAAAACAAACATTGAAACAATTTTATTTCATTTTTGTTTCCTATATGTTTCGGTTGCACATCGGCAAACCGTCTTCGGGGCACTAACTCCAAGATATAAAAAACAATTACAATTAAATTACTTTTAGATAAAACATTAATTTGAACATTTTACATACAACTGAGGCTGTTTGGCTGTTTAAGAGATGTCTGTACAAGTGATGCAATTTTCTGTGTCTGTGTTGTAGTTTAGTCGTTCGTTGGTGGGTGTGTTAATAATGTGTAGCATTTTCAATGTGTGTCGTTTGTTGTAGTGTTGCTCTTGTTGTATGATTATTGTTTCCTCAAAATTTGGTGTGATTGCTTCTTATGCAGTGGGTCGTTAGTGCTGTTTTCTGTATATTATTTTGATGTCTTAACTTGAAGTCCGATTTATGTTGACTGATCTTTGTTTTTAGTTTCGATTTTGTTGTACCTATGTAAACACTATTGCACTTGTTGTTATTTTCCCCGCCACATGGTATTTGGTAAATGACGTTGCTTTTGTCAATCATGGGGTTTTTAGATTTTACCTTGTTGAAGAACTATTGCAATGTGTTTGTAGGTTTGTGTGCTACTTTTATTTCTTCTTTGTTACAACAGTCTGAGTTTGTGAGGTGCTCTGATAGTCGCGGTACATATATTAGGGATTAGTATATTTGGTCAGGTTCTGTTGGCTTTTTCCGTTCAATTTGTCGTCTTTTTAATAAGGCTTGATTACGTTTTGTGGGAAGTCTTTTTCGTCAAGAGCTTTTTAATTTCATGTTCAATTTCTTTGTGGTATGTTGTATCCGAAATGATAATCATTCTTTTTATACAGCCTAGTGCTGTATTGATTATCATACTCTTTGGGTGGTTTGAATTGAAGTTGAGTAATCGTCCGGAGGCTATGAGTTTTTTATACCACTTGATTTTGCATTTGTAGTCCAATCTGCTAACCATAGAGTCTAAAAATGGTAATTTCCCGTCCTTTTCTAATTCCATGCTAAATTTGATATGTTTGTGAAAGGAATTTAATTCTGTTAGAATTTTGTGTATTTCTGTTTTTTCTGTTATGGCAAAAAGGTCATACATATTTGGTCTTGGTTTATTTATTTATTTATCTGTAATATTGTTGAACAGAACCTCCATTATTATATCTGCGATTACTGGGGAGGCCGGTGATCCCATTTGCATTCCTTTAGTTGTGTGTATATTTTGTCCTCGTATTTGAAATATCGGTTTTCCGATGCAGAATCTTACAATGTCCATAATAGTTGTTTTAGTATACTAGTGTGTTCTTCCAATTTGGTCCATTTTTGTCTTATTATGTCAAGTGCTAATTCCATCGGTATGCTGGGAAACAAGGATACTCCGTCGAATGATACTAATGATTCTCCTTCTCTAATGTGGGAATTGTTAAATTTGTCTTTGAAATCTACCGCGTTCTTAATGTTGTGCATAGAGTCCATTGTCAGATTTTTTAATATTTATACCCTGAACCCATTAAAAATGGGTAAAACGGTTATAATGTTTTTTTGCAAAATGTAAATGTATGTAATAGGCAGAAGGAAGCATCTCCGACCCCATAGTGCATATATTCTTGATGAGCATCAATACGGAGTCGATCTAGCCATGTCCGTCTGTCCGTATGTATGAACGCAAGGATTTCAAAACCTATACAAGCTAGAGACTTGAAATTTTAGCTGCAGGTCCGACAATCGATAGCTTACTCCGTTTCCAAGCAATCGAAATTGATATCAAAATCCTGTTTTTTGAGAAAATTGGGTAAATAATAAGAGCTAGAGTCACCAAACTTGATATGTTGCTTCTAGAATAGTACACATATATTTTTCATTTTAAACCTATCGCCACCTCCCCGCTACCACCACAAAGCTATAAATCAAATTAATAACCCAACTTGTATTGCCCATCAATATAAGCCTCAATTTAAATGCAATCGTCATTTTAAGAATACACGAATATTTAATAGTTTAATTAGATGTACTGCTACAAATTTCATCAAGATCAGTTAAGAAACACAGAAGAAAATGTGTTTTGCCTGCCCATGTGTTTGCGGCAGCAAGTGCAATTTCTGTATATATGTACACACACACATTCATGCGCGTCTGCTTCGAATCTTATCAACAGCATTGCAATTGCGATTGTATTGTTTTCTGTGCTGCTATTTTAATCCGTTTTTTTCTTATTGAGAATTAATAATTGGTGTGGCCGCATCGCCAGTCGGCGGGGTTGCCCTTAGTGGGGCAGTTCCAGGGGCACTATCGGTACCAAGAGAAGAGGCTGCCAATAGAATGATTGGCCAAGAATCTGGGGGAACGGGTAGTCGACGCCCGATATGCTTTCGGTGCGGCCAAGAGAGGCATTTTAGGAGGGAATGTCCTAATCCTTAAGTGGTGTTTTGTACGCAATGCGCAGGGTGCCATTGGAGGCACAGTAGGCAGGCGACGACAGAGGTCAGCAGAGGCAGGGATTCGGGCCCAACGCATGGATCAGCACCTAAAAGCGCAAAACTGGGAAGGGTGGCCGTATCCAATGGGCAAGAGGATCAAGCTCGCACCTCAGGAGTCGTGCTAGCGGGTGAGCTAGTCGCGGGGGAAAACCCAGCAGCGGGAGCTAGTCACGAATCTAGTAGTGGTGAAGGGTCTGGAGCGGGAGTCCCAACAGTGAGGATGCCTGGTCAGCAGACCTAGAACCAAGCCTGCAGGTGCTTCCATGGAAGAAGGTAGCAGGCCGTATACCGCGTTTACGGTCCCAGGCCGGGGCTATACCAGTGGAAGGTGATGCCCTTCGGTCTGCGTTCGGCGTGCGCCACGTTCCAGAGGGTTTTGGATTCAGTGATAGGGCCAGAAATGGAGCCTCACGCTTTCGCCTATCTGAACGACATCATCGTCATAGGTGCGACCAAGGAGCCAAGGCCAATCTGGAAGAGGTGTTCCGACGACTGAGGGAAGTAAAACTGAGATTAAACAGAGCGAAATGCCGATTTTTCCGAAAGGACCTGGTGTATTTGGGGCATGTGGTGAGCGGTGAAGGAATCCGCACGGACCCCTCCAAGGTGCTCCCGACCCTACGTCTGACGGCCTGGAAAAACTCACTAAAGAGCCAGAGAAGTACCCGGACTACTGTCGAGAACGGTCAAATCTACCGCCACCTAGGACACATTGCCGACGACAAGGACTATGTACAGTGGAAATTGTGTGTCGCCAGCAAACAGAGGCAGAGAGTCCTGCAGGAGTGTCACAATGCCCCGACGGCGGGTCATCAGGGGGTGAGGAAGACGATATCACCGACTAGCGCGGAGGTACTGTTGGCCAGGAATGTTCCGGGACGCCGCACGATATGTGAGGTGCAGCGAGGTGCGCCAAAAATGTAAAGTAGAACAAGTGAGGCCGGCAGGACGAATGCCAACACGCCAGGTAGCGGAACCATGGTCTATCCTATGCGCCGACTTCGTGAGCCCCCGACCCCGCTCGAAGCATGGAAACACTATGCTGCGTGTATTCCACGATGCGTTTAGCAAGTGGGTGGAACTAGTCCCTTTGAGACGTACTGCATACGTGCGACACGAAATGCAAAAAAAAAAAAACACAATATACAAATACGATAACAAATAAAAATAAGACCATATACTAGAGCTGGAAAAACATCGATGTCTAAGACCATCGATGTTTGCGATTGTTTTTAAGCAAAACATCGATACTATCGATGTTTTCAAAAATAAATAAAAAAGAATATTAGTTTTATTATAAAGCAACAAAATACAAAATGATATCTCTAAATATAACTTGCATTTAATACTTATATTAAAATTCGTTCGAGTTTATTCTAAAAAATAACAACATGTCCACTCTTGCCGGCTTCAGCGAGCACCTGCGATCTGAAATTATCTGACCAGCTTTATTACATGTTCTTTCAGATTCTGTGTACGTCGCCGGAATGCAATCAAATATGGCATCCGACCATGTTGATTACAATCTTTAAGTTATTTTACTTTCCAAGAAGGTAAAAACTTTTTTAGGTTTGCTTTCCTTGTGGTGTTGGTGGAGCTGATGGCTGGAGTGAACCATTTGACATCATCATCTTTACGTATAATATTTCTTGTTCGAAAGCCTTAGTCGCTTTATCGGCATTGGAAGCACAGAAAAGTCCGAACTGTTTGGACCAGGGGTCTAAAGCTGTCGCGAACCTGGAAGCAGTTCTTGTTTTGTAATGGGAAAATCTTTCTAGCAATCGTTTTTGATGAACTCAATTGCGCAATTGCTGCCCTTGATTTTATTTGCGATTGCAATATATTTTTTTTTTTTGTATTCAGCTCGCATATGTCTGGTATTATAAGCGACATTGTTGGTGTTTTGTTCGCCGATACTTGTAGAGTTGCTTCATAAAACAGAGCGAAACTTTCTATTAATTCTTTTAATATAATTATTCAATTTAACATTATTTTACTTACCTGCCGCTCTCTATTGCTCAAAAAGTATTAGAGCTGGGAAAACATCGAAAACATCGATGGTTCTCAAAAAACATCGATGTTTCTCAAAACACCAAAAACATCTATATAATCGATAGTCCCATCGGTTGTTTTCCAGCTCTACTATATACTTGCTTAATAGTTTAGAATATAAGACTTTATTCGAGGAGTGTCCGAGCATAATACTCTGTAATGCTTGTTATAGTCATCACAGAGAACCCTGAACGGCTCATGCAAAGCATAATTAGTTGGGCAAAATTGAAGCGATAGTGGTACAAAACTACGTGTTAGTCTAGTAGAGATAGAGAAATTTAATTGGCTAGTCAACACAGAAGAGTCGATTTACACCCAGTACGGTTCTAATATTAATCAAAGAAAGAAGTTTAATGATCAATAGTCTGACAGAGAGTCATCGAAGTATGACGGTTACCGCACACGAGAATCTCAATTTAAACAACGGAGGCATATTCAAGAATCTTTCGTACCAAAGATATATAAAGAGCTTTTGTCGTGTACGGATCGTCAAACTCCTTCGACCATCGCTTGATGAAACCCATAACAATTCTTGCCTTATTGACGACGGTCTTAACATGAGAGTCGAATTTAAGTTTATGATCCAGGATGACACCTAGATCAGTAACTTCATTAGATGTACTGTTATCACGCTTGATAAGCTATTAAGGATGTAAGAAGGTCATTACCTTACATTTGGAGCAGTTTAAGATTAAGAGGTTGGCTAGACACATGACGCCATATCTTTAAATGCGAGGCATAATATTACATAGTCAGCATACATTAATACTCGAGAGTGAGACAGTATCGAGGGAAGGTCATTGATGTAAAGAGTAAAGAGTAGCGGGCCAAGATGACTACCTTGAGGAACACCGGAAGTCACCAGAATACGTTTAGAAAACGAATTTCTGAAAAGAACCTTTTGGGTTCTATTACGCAAATACTCTGAAATCCAGTTCAAAGAGAAGGTATAGCTTATGAATCAGTAAGGAGTGGTTGACAGAGTCGAAAGCCTAAATGAAATCGGTTAGATGACGGCAGTCTGCATTTTTTTCTTAAGCCTTTCAATTACTAACGAAGTAAACTCAAGGAGGTTAGTGGTTGTAGATCTGCGCTTCACGAACCCATGCTGGGAAGGTGAAATAATAGAACTACATAAATGTTGCAGTTGAGTATGATTCTCTCAAAAGCTTTAGGTATGGCGGATAATTTGGAAATACCTCTTTAGTTTTCGACATCGATCTTAATCCCTTTCTTATAGAGAGGGATAATGGTACCTAACACAGCCGTTAGTCCGGATGACGAGCCTTCTAGCGACAGTTGTAAATTTATTGTTGCTGTCGCCCTTTCGGAACTTCTACGACAGTAGACGACACGGAGAATTCGTTTTCCCGTGCCGATGTCACACATTTCGGGACAGAATCAGTGTCCACAGCTGACCTCACAGCTACCGGAGTAACAAACGAGATGAGCTGCGGTGTAGTCAGTGTAGTAGGTTACTGAATTGTCGCCGGAGGTTGAAATGTATTAGGCAACGGCAAATCACAGGGAGTGGGCTTTTTAGGCCAAGAAGACTCATCTAACAGTTTTAGGCTATTAAATTAGGTATCCAGGGCTGTAAGCTGATTGTTCAGTTTACGAAAACCAACAACCAGACCCCTTAAGCCACTCCTTGTCTGACGCATAAGCGCCCGCATTTCACCATCAATCTCCCTACACGAGTCGCAACTATAGTGCAAGCCATTTCGTTTGGCAATAGCATCCCCCACTATTCCAGTGTGACCCGTACATTTAGAATGCACGAAACTATCACACAGCCAACAAGGTATGCTGAATTGACTTGCCGTAATTTGCATTTAACAAGTTTTTCCAAAGCAGACAATTTTATGGTACATTATTATGGGTCTCTGTAATAACGCAGCCAAATGTAAAAAAAGAGCAGTTTAGATTAATAGTGTATAGCAGCAGAAAGTAGATAAAGATCAAAGCACAAGTTAAAAAAAGGTGAGAGAGCGCGAGAGTGCGAGAGTAGTCAATTTATAGATTGCTTGCTTGCTCACAAAATCTTTCACACCAAGAGAGGCGATGTGCAGTTAAACATAAACAACAAACAACAACAAGAAGCTTTTAATGTGAAAATGCACAGGCCACATGCATGCATAAAATAATAAAGAAGGTAAACAGAATAATAGAAATATTATAGTTATAAATATTAAAACGCCGGTGTTTTCTAAGTGCGTAGCGCTGAAAGGTACAAGGTGCAAGGCCGCGAGTCTCGTCTCCCCACTGCCTTATACGACGAATTTACGCCCGTGTCCGACACTATTCAGCAAACGCCAGGGGAAAAGGCCGGGCGTCAGAAAGAGGTGTTTAACATGGTTTGTCACAACCTGCACGGCCCAAATGAAATGAAATGCAGTCAAAGGCTGCCGACGGATTCGCATCAAAGTTAGCGCCGAAATTTAACGGCCCCGACCGGGTCTTAAAATTCGTGTCGCCCAATATCGTGCGCTTGGTGTGCGATGGCGAATGAAAGAGGCGGTTAGCTAACATTGCCCAGCTGAAGATCTACCACGGGCCACGCGAAGAAGACCCCAGTGAGAGCGGAGAATCGAGAGACGACCAACCAGACGAAGACCATATTTAACTATTTATAAGAAAAGTCTCAAGCTGCACCGTAGAAACCACAGGGTCAATAAAGGGAGCCGTAACGGCCATCATGAAGAATGAAGTATAATGATTTAATTTCTATTATTATTGACATTATGAAGTATTCTCCATTGTAAATATTATAGAAATATTATGAAGTGATCTTTATTGTAAGATTTAAGAACAAATAACTTGAAGTCAGAAGAGAACAAGAGTCGATCCTTTAGAAATTAAGAGGAGCCAATTATGTTGATAAATTGAATTATATGCAACGCTGACTCCTCACAATGTTAACAGTAGGAGAGGAGCCGAGCAGAGAGTGTGTGTTTTCAAGCCCCATTTATTCTACGGCGGAGCGATCCCAGCAGCATCCATCACGCTGGCCCACCATAACCGCAGCGGAGTAAGTCCAGCGGTCCCCTCCCTTTTCCAATGATATTAATCCCTCGGTGGCGGAGCGATCACTACAGTTCTCTATCCCCCTTTAAGCTTCACGTCTCGGCAGACTACAAATTTCTTGTAGAGTGAACTTGATCAGACTGAGTTTTATTACCCCTGATGCCTTGAATATGAATTCTATTGTCTTTTTGAATGTCATTGAAAAAATCAGAATTTTCTTTTAAAATTGAAATGTGTGCACCTGTTAATATTTAAAAAAAATCAGTTTTTTCTTGTTGCTACATGATTAAATTATACAAATATATTTAGATTAAGATTGATGGTGTAAACCTTGTTGTTCTCTATTGTTGCGTATCTAAAGGGTGTTGAGAGTTTCCTGAGTTATTCTGGGCTAATCTAACATTATTATTGTTATTGTTGTGGCCTCGATTTGAGTTGCCACGGCCTCTCGAGTTTCGTCTATTTTGGCCTCGTCCTCTATTGTTGTTATTGTAATTGCGGTCTCCCACAGTCATTTCCACGGTTACCCCTGTTATGTTGTTGCTGATAGAACAGGACAGGGTTCGAATGTCCTGTTGCTTCTGTGCAACAATTGACAAATTCGATATAGCACCATTCAAGTTATTGAATGTGCCAACCTGCATGATAAGTTTTACTTTATCATTTGCGCAACTTTGCATCATGGCTTTTACAGCTTAGGTTGTGCTATATTTATTGGCCAATTCTGGAGTTAAGTCAAGAGCGATGAGGCTAGTTATAAAAGCTCTACAAACTGTTTTCTAGTTTTATTTCTTCCCTATAGTTATTTTAGCACCATGTCTTAAAGGACTTTTAGTAGTATTGAAAGTATCTACATATTCGTCTTTGAATTCACATATTTTTATGAATTCGCTATGTAATTGCAATACGTTTAGTACGCGAGTACGAAAATCTGGCTCATATAGACAGCCTAAGTATACCTTGGGCCTATCTAATCTGTTTAGTATAGCCAATTCTGTCAAAATACATTTAATATTATTAAGAATGGGTTTATATATTGTTTAAATTGTTTATCAAACAATTTTGTTTTTGTTTTCTGATTATTTTCGAATTCCTTATGATACAAAATTTTCCTACCTAATGTTTGTGTGGCTTTACGGGCCGCACTCTAACCGGGCAACGCAATTATCGCTCAGTTTTACATTTTTTTTTTTAACAATAATAGTAAAGTAATAAGCGATTAGTAATTATTATAGACCCTCGTCGATGCATCAGCTGGGCGTCGCCTGATGTGGCACGCTGATGCTCCTTCGTTGGCGCAAGGGAGGTTATGCCTCTCGCACTTGTGGCTATTTCCGCTGCAGTCTTCTATTCTTCCTTCGTTGGCGCAAGGGGCGGTATGCCTCTCGCACTTGCTGCTGTTGCTACCCTTCTGGCAGGTGCACACTGTATAGCGGACCTTCAAAGTCTGCTTGGCACTTCTTCCTTAACTTTAGGATTTACTGCTTATTGTTTTTGCATACGCACACAACATCAGTGCCGCGTAACTTTACACATACACGCATACAAACACAGCTCACTGCCAAAGGATTGACACGCCATACACGCAAAATAACTTTTTGGCTTTTCACGTAAAAAATGTACAAATTTTTTATGGTGCTGTTGTACTTTGCCTACACATGTTGTTGTTGCCGTTGTTGTTCTCGTTGCTTTTGTTGTTGTTGCCGTTGTTGTTCTCGATGTTGTTGCCGTTGTTGTTCTCGTTGTTGTTGTTGCTGTTGCCGTTGATCTCGTTTTTGTTGTGTATTGCAAGCCAGTGCTGTTTCATGTCTATATTCAGATTGTGTTTATTTCAAATTTAAAGTCCATGCTTAGCCCATAATATATGTACATGTATATACTTATGCTGTTATTGGTTAACAGCTGCAAAGAGAGAGTGTGTAGCTTGCATATGCCTATGTTAGTAAGCATATATGTATATGTTGGCTCATGAAATGGGCTCAGACGGAGCGTGGGATATGCAGCGTAAACATAAACGCAATATGAGCCAGAGCCAATACATAAAATGGCTCTGGGCTTGTTTAATGTAAAATTGTAATTGTATTCAACAAAGTGCCGCATACTTTATATTTGAATATAGGGTGTTCTTTTAAGGCATAGACATTGTAGTGTGTAACAAGGGTGTCTATAGTGCGTCGACGTGTCTACTTCCATGGGCTCAGGACCTTGGTTGAAATTATTTTTGTTGGCCGGATTGTTAGCTGAACTGTTATTATCAGCTTGGCCTTTAATAATAATAATTTGCCGCGAACGCACACCGATCATTGTTACCACATTTTTTATTTAATAATTTAAAAAAAAAAGCAAAAGGTGACCATAAAAATACTTCACTTACATGAATTTCATATTCTTAATGGTGAGCTGGTGCAGTGGTGCGACGCTGGTACGATTGGCAGAGGTTTTCTTCTTTGTAAGGCCTGTCGCTGCAGCTGTCGTTTTTGTTCTTCTTATTATATATAGTTTTGTTCTTATAGTTTTGCGCAATTTTGAACACTCGTGGCGTTGGCTAGAGCGATTTATTGCGGGTTTTAAAAGAGAGAGTTCTCAGTTGAGAGTGATTGACATGTTTACTTGTGCTCCAAGATTTTTTTTTAATCCTGTTTTTTATTTCTAAATTTTGAATTTTGTGTGCTTTATTTAAAAAGCTTGTCCAAAGTGTTATCTGTTGTGCAGCTCAAGTCTGTTAATTATTGCAAATATTGAACGCGGCGTCTGTTCCGTGTTGTTGTTACTGTCTGTTTTGATCCTTTGCTTTGGTGATCCCCTGTGTATACACTTGTTTGTGCCTGTGCTCACTGCTGCATATTTCTACTTGTGCATCGCGCTTTCGCACATTTTTGCTGTTGCCTTTCGCTCCAAACAATTTGTTAGTTCACAAATATTTTTTGGGCGTTTGCTTGCTCTCGCATTTTCCGCTTTACTTTAACTTTTTAAATATGTCGTGCTGTAAGAAACCTTGCTGATGATTCTGCACAGTCGCAATTTGTTTATTTATGCTGAAGGTTTTGGGTTGCTTAGGAAAAATAAACTGGAGTCACCAGCCAATCGCCGGTTAGAACCACAATTTTTGCATTTGCCCTCTCCGTCTGCCCAAACACCTACGCCTCTTTTGGCCGTGCCTAGAAAAATGGATTTATCTCCAATGTTGTAATTATCACTTTTCCGAACGATTGTTCAAATATTTCCCTTGTTTTATCCCCCGGAGTAGTTCCAGTAGACCCTGTAGTTGAACCAACCCCAGTCAGCGAAACTGCTTCAGCCCCGTCAGCTTCTGGCCGGTAGACCTGCGTGCAATCTAGCCCAGATTGTTAAGAGCAATCTCGGCACCTCTTTGGCCCCACCAACTCAAGCTTTACCATCAGCCGCATAAGCTCCTACTTTGACTGTTGTTGCCCTTCGTGGGCAAGTTTCTGTGTCTCGACTTTCGTCTGACGCCACTTGTGAGTGATTGGCAGCCTATATTGCTGGCAAATCTTCCGCTAGCGTATCAATAACCAAATTTCATTTCTGCACTCTTTGTGAAATCGCATCTTTTAAAATTAATGTTTCACATGATTTGTTGCAATGTTCAATTACAATCCTCTTATTTCTCATTCATCAGCTACCAATAGGCTCCGCCGTTTCTTTCGGAAAGGGAACACCCTGTACTCCCACTTAGATGTTTGTATTCTTAATTCTATTCCTTCAACTGCTTCTTCAAAGTCACCTGGTTCCCCAGACTATCAAACCTAATAAAAATAAAAAAATTGTATAAGTCTGGTAGTTTTGGAGTATTGACTTATTTTGAATTCTCAGTGCTATTAAAATTTTCTAACTCGTTGCAAAAAGCAATTAGCCCGAAATCCGACACAGGTTTACAATTTTGTAAACTTTTAATGTAAATCTTCAAGTTTGCCATCATCTTTTTCTCTCTGGATAGATAAATCTAGCAGTGATTCTGAATCTGCTAACTTCTTTGCAATTTTTTTCAATCAACCTTCTCTTCAGTCTATCCTACTAAAAATTCTTACCCTTATACTATTACTTCCCTTAGTTCTATACCTGCTACTATTATTTCCCATTCCTTGAAAAAATAATAACTTCGAATTTGCAGTATTTATCTTTATTTTTTTATAAATGACCACCCCTCGGTTATATCTCATGCCCGCGTACTTATGTAAGTGGACGATGTGAAACTTATTCTATCATACACTAATCCCCAACATCATTTTCGTCTACAAGGTGATTTGAACGCTATGTTTATGACTTTCAATCGTCCAGCACCTTATCTTTTCAGTTATACAATCGACAAAACTCCATTGCAACGAATACTAACAGCTAAGGATCTAGGCGCTTTTTTATTCCAAACTCTGATTTAATCTTAATATGGATAACATCGTTAATGGGGCCTAAGATGTACTTGGATTCATTAAACGTTGGTCTAAAGAGTTAAACAATTCATTCATAACGAAACTCCGTCTCTTTTGCTTTATGCCTTTCGAGGTTTAAATTGGGACCCCAAATTTTCGGTTGCCATCCTACTCCAGCAGGCTTCTTCCTCTTGATATTCCGTCGTTAACTAACCGTAGGATAATCCTCGTTGTTGTCTTCCTACATAAGTTGATTGTTGGCTACATATATTCCTCTTTTCTTCAATTCTCTGTTCCGTCTAGAGCTACCAGGAATTATCGGCCCTATTTCGCGTGTTAGGCAAAAACTACAATAGTTTGTATCACGTTTTCTCCACCGAATTTTCGCTACCCCAAATCGTTGCTTTCAGGATACCTTCGGGAACTCAGTGACCATTCCCAGCTATAAGTAGGGTCATAGTTTGCCGGACAGGCTATAAATTGATGATTTCCCATTACTATCTCTTTATCCTATCTAATTAACACTCTATATATCTTGCAAATCTATTGACTTTATTAATAACTTATTTCTTTTTTTTTTCCTATTTATTATATTTTCATAGATAATATAGTAAATTAAGACTCATTTTAATTTTTCTTAAGAATGCTAATTTCTTTACTAACATCCTTCTTGTTCTAATTCTTGGCTCTAATAGCGTCACTGACAAAGGTTGCTGTGAAAAGGGGCATAGTTGGCCGGGTGGGCAATACCTCCATCGGTCGGTGATGCTATTAGAAAATGGTGTAGTCTTATTAAGCTTTTAGCATTCTACTCATTTTTGTCAACCTTTCTTTTATAAATAAAAAAAAAAAAAATCGAAGTCAAGAATAAGTATACATTTTTAAACAAATTTTTAAAAATAAATTATTTCATTTCATTATTCCTTATGTCCCTGTCATTAGTTGAAAAACTCATTACGCTTCGCCACACATGGAGGCACTAGTTAGATTTTGTCAATATGAACCTAAGCGACTCATAACTGGCCTTAAGCCAGGGATTGGACCGGTAGCAAACACCACTTTCATATCGAAAATATATGACGGACGGTAGTGATGCCAAAATTCCAACGGTTTTAAGGGTACACGTTGAGAGAACACCCCAAAAGAAGTTCGCAACGAGGCTAGCAGCAGCAAAGGGTCTGAAGAGGGTAATCCAGACAGTGAGGACGTCTGGCCAGCCGACCTGGAGCCTAAACTACAAGTACTTCTGAAGGACGAGTTGGTGCAATTCGATGGGCCATATAGCCAGACATCGGAACGTAATAAAGAACAACGAGCCCATAATATAGAGGTTCTACCTGTGGAACCCCGCGATGCAACTGGTCATAAGTGGAGTAACTGCTCCAAACGGGAGCCATAGAACCGTCCCAAAGCCCACACAGCTCGCCGATCGTGCTTCTGATGAAGAAGACTGGGAAATGATGGATGTGCATTGACTACAGGCAGTTCAACGCGCATTCAGTCTTAGACTAAAGACTCACGCTATATCTTGACTCTGGACTTGAAGCAGGGATACTAGCAAATATCCAGGGAGGAGATTAGTTATTAGTAATAATTAACGGTCCCAGGCCGGAGGCTATACCAGTGGAAAGTGATGCCCTTAGAAATGAAACCTGATGCATTTGCCTACTTGACCAACATCATCGTCATAGGCGCAACGAAGGAGCAGCACGTTGCCATATTGAGGGAAATTTTCCGACGTCTTAGAGACGCTTACCTGAGGCTTAACCAGGAGAAGTGCCGTTTCTATCAGAAGGGGGACATGTGGTGAGGGAATCCTAAAAAGAGGCTGCCATTCAGAGGTTGACGGCTCCACTAACTGTAAGGAGCTGCGGCAGTGCATGAGAATGGAATCGTGGTACCAACAGATCGTGAAAAATTTTGCATCGGTCGGGCCGCCAATGACCAATTTCATTGGGATGGCATGGTCGAAGGGTGAAGAACAGCAGGCTGCGTTGTACCAACTTAAAGAGCGGCGGACAACAGCTCCGATCCAGAGAGATATATAGCCTGGAAGAATCGCTCGATGGGCCCTGGAGCTATAACAGTTCCAACTTGATGTATAATACCGGCGAGGAAAGCTGAACGTGGTAGCAGATGCACTATCTAGACGGCCACTTAAGGCATGCAGTCAGGTCGTGGAAGAACAAACCCCATGCGGATGGACATGCTGGAAAGAGTGATCAAGAAGCCAGAGAAGTACTTAGACTATGCGGTCGAGAACGGCCAACTCTGCCACCTAGGACACAGAGTTGACGACGAGGACTACGTTCCGTGAAAAATTTGCGTATTCGGCTGCCATCGGCATTCCTGTAGGAATACCACAATACCCCAATGGCGGGCCATCAAGGAGTAAGGAAAACGATTTCCCGACTAGCACAAAGATATTACAGGCGATGTATGCGAAGTATGCCAAAAATTCAAGGTATAACAAGTGAGACCGGGCGGATCTTGACGTACCAGGTGACGGAACCTTGCGCCGACTTCGTGAATCTCTTACCACGCCCAAAACACGGGAATACGATGCTGCATTTCACGACGCGTAAGTGGGTGGGGTTGGTCCCCCCAGTAGAGCACTTACAGAGGGCGTTCCGAGAGCGAATACTCTGCCAATCTGGAGTCACTTTGAGCGACCACATGTGAAAACGGGTTACAATTACCCAGCAAGATATTCATGGCTTTTCTGAGCTCCATCGGCATAGAGGTGCAATTCACCGCAGCCTACTGCGCTCAGGAGAACCCAACCGAGCAACGAGCCGGACAGTCAAGACGAGTTTATAGAGGATAACCAAAGTTCGTGGGACGAAATGTTACCGGAAATAGCGCTGGCCATGAACACGAGCCGATTCAACCGGATTCCTTCCCACCTTTTAGTACGAGGACGCGAACCCCGCCTCCCGGCGGCCCTGTACAAAGAGGTTACGCCCGGCACCGCCACTATTCCGTAAACGCCAAAGGGGAAAGCCGGACGACTAAAGGAGGTATTGAGGGGAGGGGAGGCACTATTACTTATGTCGAAGGGAATCTAAGTTTTAACTACAAAAAACCTTGCTTCTAGCATGTGCTTGAAACACTTGACCGCTTCATAGGTTGATAGCAGCTCCCTGTGGTATGTGCTATTTGCTATGTGCTATACCTGCCTTCGGTAGAGCTCAGTTATTTTCAAAAGAAACCATGTGGCTCCTTTGTAACTCTGTAGTCCTGCTCCAGTACCGCATCAACGGCTGTTTCGGAGGCATCAAAAGTCTGTCTCGATGTGTGACATCATCAGGCATTTTTCTATGTAGCAATGAAACGCTGGAAAGCTTGCGTTGCATTTTTAAGTCCAAAGTCCAATACCCTTGCAGACCCAACCTTTTCATAATGTCCATAGTGGTTTGCCTGTATCTAAGAAGCACAGGGAAAATAATTAACGCCGAGTATGGTTAAGATATCTTGAGAAACAAAAAAGTTATCCATGCAAGAACCAAGATTTCGACCGATCGTTCCTATGGCCGTTTATATTATAGAAGTCAGATGTAAATTGGATTTTGAATAAATGTAGGGAACGTTATGAAACTTATAAATATCGAGGTTGATCAAGATATCTTAAACAACAAAAATGTTTTCCATGCAAGAACCTAGTTTTCGACCGATTGTTCCCATTGCAGCTATATGATATAGTGGTCCGATGTTGATAGGATTTTGCAAATATATGAGGAGCCTAGTAAAACTAATAAATGCCGAGTTTGCTCAAGATATCTTGATAAACAATGAAGTTTATCATACAAGAACCTACTTTTCGACCGATCGTTCCTATGGCAAATATATGATATAGTGATCCACCAGCTCGTTCCAACATATGTGCCACTGCGAAGTTTCATAAATATTACTTTAAAGCTGAGAGACTAGTTCGCATAAAAACAGACAGATGGACATGGCTGATCAAGAATATATGTACTTTATGGGGTCGGAGATTTTATTTATGTTAGGTAAGTTTTATTTATTTATTTATTAATGGTCGACAAAATGAGTGTCTTCCTCATTATTCAGTAGACTATACATACAATACATAATGGAATTATATGCTAAAAGCCTAGTTAGATAACACAGTTCTCTAAATAGCATCACCGACCGATGGAGGTGTTTTAGTTGCCAGTCCGGCCAGCTGTGCCCCTTTTCACAGCTAAATTTGTCAGTGACGCTATTAGAGCCAAGAATTAGAACAAGAAGGATGTTAGTAAAGAAATTAGCATTCTTAAGAAAAATTAAAATGAATCTTAATTTACTATATTATCTATGAAAATATAATAAATAGGAAAAAAAAAAGAAATAAGTTATTAATAAAGTCAATAGATTTGCAAGATATATAGAGTGTTAATTAGATAGGATAAAGAGATAGTAATGGGAAATCATCAATTTATAGCCTGTCCGGCAAACTATGACCCTACTTATAGCTGGGAATGGTCACTGAGTTCCCGAAGGTATCCTGAAAGCAACGATTTGGGGTAGCGAAAATTCGGTGGAGAAAACGTGATACAAACTATTGTAGTTTTTGCCTAACACGCGAAATAGGGCCGATAATTCCTGGTAGCTCTAGACGGAACAGAGAATTGAAGAAAAGAGGAATATATGTAGCCAACAATCAACTTATGTAGGAAGACAAAACGAGTGTCTTCCTCATTATACATACAATACAATAATGGAATTATATGCTAAAAGCCTAGTTAGATAACACAGTTCTCTAAATAGCATCACCGACCGATGGAGGTGTTTTAGTTGCCAGTCCGGCAGCTGTGCCCCTTTTCACAGCTAAATTTGTCAGTGACGCTATTAGAGCCTACATCTAAGCAGAAGGGTGTAAGTAGGAAAAAAGTGTCCTTAAGTAAAATTAAAGATAATCTTAGTTTGCTATATTAATTAATAAAATACAATAAATAGGAAAAAAGAAAGTAAGAAGATTGTTAATAAAGTAAAGAAATTTAAGCTAGATATAGAATGTTAAGTAGATAGGACAGAGAGAAAAGTAATGGGAAATCACCGACCCGGTGGGGGAAAATTTACAGCCTGTCCGGCAAGCTATGCCCCTGCTCATAGCTGGGAATGGTCAGTGACTTCCCGAAGGTATCCTGAAAGCAACGATTTTATTAGGGGTAGAGAAAGTTCTATAGAGAAAACGTGATGCAAACTATTATAATTTTTACATAGCACGCGAAAAGGATTGTGCATAGCGTAGTCTGTTGTGCACGTAGACAGGAATAAGGGGCGGTAATTTCTGGTTGGTCTAGACGGAACAGAGAATTGAAGGCGCCCTAGCAGAAAAGGAGAATCTATATCGCCAATAATCAACTTATGTAGAAGGACAAAACCGAGAATTGTCCTACGGTTGGTTAACGACGGAAGGTTAAGAAGAAGCAGCCTGCTGGAGTAGGATGGCAAACGAAGATTAGGGTCCCAATTTAAACCTCGTAAGGCAAAAAGCAGAAATTGCTTCTGAACAGATTCAATACGATCCTGGCTATTGTTATACTGCGGAGACCAGATGCAAGAGCAGTATTCAAGGATAGGGCGAACAAGAGAGATGTACAGAAGTTTCGTTATAAAAGGATCGTTAAACTCTTTAGACCATCGTTTAATGAATCCAAGTACATCTTTTGCCTCATTAACGATGGTATCTATATGCAGATTGAAGCTGAATTTAGAATCAAAAAGAACGCCTAGATCCTTAACTGTTTGTATACGTTGCAATGGAGTATTGTCAATTGTATAGCTGACAAGATGAGGTGTAGTGCGATTGAAGGTCATAAACATACAGTTTGAACAATTCAGATGCAATTGATTGGCCGAACACCAAAGTTGCATAGCGTTCAAATCGTCTTGTAGACGAGAATGATGTAGGGGATTAGTGTATGATAGAATAAGTTTCACATCATCCGCATACATGAGTAAACGGGCATGTGATATAACAGAGGGGAGATCATTTATAAAAAGAGTAAAGAGTAAAGGTCCAAGATGAATACCTTGAGGAGCACCAGAAGTAACGTGAACCTGTTTAGAGGTAGTCTGCCTCAGCATTACTCTTTGGGTCCTACCTTTTAAATAAGAATTAATCCAAAGCAAAAGAGACGGAGGGAAACCTATTCGGTCAAGTTTAAAAAGTAAAATGTCATGGTGCACAGAGTCAAACGCCTTACTGAAGTCAGTATAAATGACATCAGTTTGCATTTTCGAAAGAAAAGCATCATTTACCAAGGAAGAAAATTCAAGCAGATTGGTCGTAGTTGACCGATTCTTTACGAATCCATGTTGAACAGGGGAAACAACTGATTTGCAGAAATGCTGCAAATTCGAAGTGATTATTTTTTTAAATAATTTAGGAATAGCGGACAGTTTTGC
The DNA here is from genome assembly GCA_018903485.1 of Drosophila littoralis. Lineage (NCBI taxonomy): Eukaryota > Metazoa > Arthropoda > Insecta > Diptera > Drosophilidae > Drosophila > Drosophila littoralis. The sequence goes on from JAEIGF010000598.1 coordinate 191,121, forward strand.
AATGCCCCTGTAATTTTGTATATCAGACTTTCCACCTTTCTTGTGGAGAGGAATGATATAAGATTCTTTCCAAAGAGATGGAAAGACAGAAGATTCAAGAGATAGATTAAAAAGCTTTTGCAATGGATAAAGAAGGGAAGAACTACACTCCTTGAGTAGACAACTAGGAATATTGTCAGGCCCAGGAGAGTAAGAAGATTTTAAAGAGTTTATAGCTAAAAGGAGAGAGGAGTGTGAAATAATAGGAGGAGGTATAGAACTAGAGGAAGAAATAGTATAAGGATAAGAATTATTATTAGGACAGACTGAGGAGTAAGTCGATTGGAAAAAATTAGCAAAGAGGTTAGCAGAATCAGAGTCATTACTAGCTTTATCCATCCCGAAAGAAAAAGAAGTTGGCAAACTTGAAGATTTACGCTTCAAGTTTACAAAATTGTAAAACTGTCTCGGATTTTGGGAAAATTGCCTTTTACAACGAGTTAGATAATTCTCATAGCATTGATTTTTTTTTTTTTTTTTTTTTTTTTTTTTTTGGTTTTTTAAATTCTTTTATTTACGGCTAATCTTCTGTTACTCTTGTTTAGCAACTTTTATCAGCGTGTGTTTTGATTAATGATAGCTTAGATTAATTATTTACATAGTGTGTGTTTATGTACATGTTATTTAGCTTCATTAAAGGCGGCGTTTGGCCAGGTCTATTGGATTTGACTTTTTAAGCCTCCTTCTTCTTCGCCTCCTTAGCAGGTTCCTTGCCAGGACGTTAGGGTGGTTGCGGAGCTTAAATAGGTAGCTTGTTGCTTGATTGTTCATAACGTCTCCTACCATAGGAACCTTAAGGTCCTTTGCGATGTCTCGTGTGCGAATATACCATTCGGCTCCAGAGATTGTTCGCAAGGCCTTAGCCTGGATGATACGAAGTTTGTCTAGGTGCGTCTTCGCGGCAATTCCGTAAACCTGGAGCCCATATCGCCACGCAGGGGCAAGGATTACTTTATAGATAAGTACTTTGTTTCGGAGCGAGAGTTTGTTATTTGGGTTTAGCAGCCAGCTCAGACGCCTGATTTTGCTTGGTAACCTGTTGGTAACCTCGGTGACGTGTTTTTTGAACGTAAGTCGGGTGTCGAGTGTGATCCCTAGGTATTTATGGTCACGCACCTGCTCTAAGAGCTCGCCATGGAGAAAAAGTCCGGGGCTGGAGTCCTTGCGCAGGGTGTGAGTGATCGTGGCACATTTTTGAGGGTTCACTGAGATATTCCACCTACAAGCCCAGTTTTTATCTTGGAGAGGAGTCCTGCGTGCCACACCCGGTCGAAGGCTTGTTGGATGTCGAGGTATGCTGCCACCGCATACTCTTTCCTGTGAAATCCGTCCAAAATAAAGTTTGTGACCCGATGGAGTTGCTCAGGGGTACCGTGTTTGAGTCGAAACCCAAACTGGAACTTCGGGATTAGGCGTTTTATTTCCGGGGTATCCAGGATCCTTCTTAGAATGCACCTTTCCAGAATCTTGCCAAAGGCAGGCAGGAGGCTGATGGGGCGATAGGATTCCAGTTGATTAGGTGGCTTTCCGCTCTTGTGCAACATGATGATATGTGCCTTCTTCCAATCCACTGGAAAGTAACCTAGCCGAAGAGCTGCATTAAAAATGGCGACGAGAAAAAGTACCGCCTTGTATGGCAGAAGCTTAATTGTCTGGTTGTCCAACCGATCTTCCCCAGGGGCTTTGTTGCTTTTTAAGCTCTTTATCTCCTGCTTCACTTCTTGGAAGGTGATTGGTGATACAGGGAGTGACATTTGGAGTGGCGCTTCCAGTATTTGCGCGACTCGCTGTATCCTTCCATGCAATGCGGTCTCAAACGGCTTGAAGCGCTCCTCTAGGTTGCAGGCGAAGGCTTCGGCTCTGTCCATTGGCGATCTGGCCCAGGTGCCATCGGGATGTCGAATGGGAAACTTTGGCGCAGCTTGCCGCTTGTATCGACTGGTAAGTTTCCACAGCGCGAATTTGGAGCTCTCGTCTGCCGTTGCTTCCTCTAGCATGGTGTCTGTGGCTTTTCTTCTCAGTAAAGTTAACTCCTTCCTGACCCTGTTGGCGATACGGCGATAAATCCTGTCGATTCTGGTGTCCTGGGTACGGACGTACTCCCTCCTCAGTCGCTTTTTCAGGGAAAGAAGGCCCTCAACGATGGGGGGAAGCGTCCTTGTAAATTGGCTTGTAGGCGTAGAGTACATTTGTGCTGGCGCAGCGTTGGCAGCCGCAGTATGTACTTGATCCAGCAGGATTTGAACTGCAACGTCGGCATCCTCGGCTGTCAAGATCGGCATGTTTAGATCTATCATGCCATTCAGTTCAGTTTTGAATCGTTGTATGTCCGATTGAAGGGTGACAAGCCTTCGCTTTTTTGGAGTCCTCTGAACAGACGTAGAGACCGTTGCAATGAGTGGTAGATGGTCAGATGACAGCTCATACTCTTCACAAACTGATATTACGCTGTTGGGGATGCCCTTGTATATAAAGAAGTCAATGCACGAAGGGGTACTTTGCCTGTTGTACGGGAAGTGGGTAGGTCTCCCAGTGGCCAAGACCTGGGCTGAGCAGCTGGTGAGCGCTTCATGCAGCGCAATGCCTCTGTTGTCAGCTCTGTAGCTTCCCCACAGCCTGTGTTTGGCATTGAAGTCGCCTCCAACGATGAATTTATGACCAAGCTGATCAAGGAGAGAATCGAATCCAGCTCGGCTCCAGGATAGATTTGGTGGTAGATACGTTGCAGCTACGGGTATTTCACCCAAAGGAGTCCCCACCATAATAGCAGCCATCTGTGTGGTGCTGGAGGTCATCTGTTGTAGTTGGTAGTGCACCAAGTCCTGCTTGACAAGCACAGCAGCCCCTCCTCTGGCTCGACCTGCTGGGTGATCCGCACGGTAGCAAGCATATCCCTCCATGGCGAAGTACAGGCCAGCGTGTAGGTACGTTTCTGAGACGAGCATGATGTCTATTTCATGTTTTCTCAAAAATAGTTTAAGCTCGTTTGCATTTTGTATGATGCTGCGAGCGTTCCACGATCCGAGGCGCATCTGGGCAGCCATTATTTGCGGTGAGTGGTAAGACCGAGCTGTGGAGGACCTTGCGCGTCCTTCAGTTCCTTGATGCTGACTAGGATAGTTGCGACCGCGGCATTAAGTGCTGCGATCGATTGCTGGAGTCCTTGGAGGATGCTTCCGAGGGACGTGTCTTGCCCCTGAGATCCATGCTGTAGGTATTGTGGCTGCATTGTTGTAGCGGTGGGCTGGTTGGTGCACATGGGTTGCTGGTAAGTTTTGCGTCCTGCCTGCAACGCATCAGCATACGACAGGCCTTGTTGCACAATTCTGGAGGGTACAAACTGCGAGTTGATGCGCCGTGCAGGTTGCTGTTGGTTGTGTCGTGACGGGGGGGCAACATTGATGGCCGGTTGTCTGGCATTCAAGCGCTGCTGGTATGCTTTGCATCCTTTATAATAAGCAGCATGGTTCCCCTCACAGTTTGAGCATCGTAGGTCTGCCACCGTTTTGGCCTGGCACTGCTCCGAGTTCGTCTAATGGGGCTGACCGCACCTACCGCATTTGGGCTGTTTGAGGCAATCGTTTTTAGTGTGGTCGAACTCATAACAGCGATAACATTGCCTGATGCTTTTGTTCTTCCTCGGGAGCTCGATTGTGACCCGTTGACGGCCAACCCTGTTAAGTCGCAGCGCTTCCCTGTTGTTACTATCCTGCTTGAGATCGACAAACCAGAAGTTGCGACTTGGCGAGTCGTTGGTGAAGTCTGCACTGGCTTCATTTGTAGGCTGTCTGGCGCCCGGGTTGTACAAGTTCGTCACAGTGTGGCCGTGCGATGTGAAGGCAGCTTCGATCTGACTTCTGGGAGTAGAAGCGGCCAGATTTTTAACCACAACGCGGAATGGTCTGTCTTCCTTTAGGCAGAAGTGGGTAAATTGCACTCTCACCTCAGTGAGCTTGCGGACAATTGCTCTGTGAGTGTCGGCATCTTTGGCATATATTCTTAGATAGCCGGAGGGAGAGACCTTGAACTCATAGGCGTCTGGGCCCACTGCCTGATCAATGGTTTGCAACGATATCGTTGACACCAGGGACTGTTATCGGCCTGTGCTAGGATATCTTCTTCGCTGCTTGCTGCTGGTCTGGGGCTGGAGGCGCCAAGTCGGCAGTGTCCATCTCATCGTCATCGATCACAGAGGCGGTATCGATCACAGAGGCGTCGTCCTGAGGCTCAAGGAGAGTAAATCTGTTACTACTTGTCGAAGCGGTACTGGGAGTAGCGGGCTTAGTTACAGCGCGGCTAGTGTTGCGGCTTTTCACTGGCTTCCCTTTTTGAACGGCTTCGGCCAACAATGTAGTCGTTGTGCTGACAGTATCATACTGCTGCGGTTGCCAAGTCGAGCACTGCTGGGTACCGGCTGACCGCGAGGTGGAGGCGCCGTTCCGGTTTGCACTACTGGCGAGCATGTCGTTGTAGTACCGGTAGAAATCTTCCAGTGGCCTGCTTCCATCGAGGCAATCGACATTAGTGCCCACGTTAAAAGAAGGGGTTGTTGAGCTGTTCGGAAGCGGGTAGATTGGCGAATGAGCTTCTTCTCCATTTTGAGGTCGGTTGTTCGTGGCCATTGTTCTTTTTTTTGCTTAAGTTTTACAAGAACTTGTTCACTCGCACTGCACGCGGTAATTTTTCGTTGCAAAAATAATTAATTTTTATAACACTCCGGCTGCCAGAGGCAGCACTTGCGTATAGTTTACCCACTATAAGCGGGATTTGCATGGATTGCCCTGGGGCGGGCTTTATTCAGTGTCACTGTCACTTTCTTTGTTTATGCCTGCTGCCAGCGGTGCAATAGAGGAGGATAACAATTGCACATTGCAACCTCTAAAGTAGGATGATATACATCCTCAGGAAGAGATACAGGAGGGGACCTAGACACATTAGAAATAAGGTAGTCGTTAACAACTACCAGATCAAGAGTTCTATTCAAAAGATTAGAAATTGAATTGATTTGAAACAACGAAATATCAAGCATGCAATCTATAAAGTCATGCTGTGCTGAGGGCACTAGATAATTATCGGCAGTGAATAATGACCAAGAGATGTTCGGCAAATTAAAATCACCCAGCACAATAAATAGGTCATTATCACGCACGTGTGAAGAAACTTCTTTAATACAAGTAATATGTTTCATATAAACTTGAATATTAGAAGATGGAGGAACATAAGAGCATGTAATATAGATATTCCGTGTAGGAAAAGACACCTTGACTGAGACAATCTCAGCGACAGTAGGCATACTAAAACAGAAAAGTTCTGACTGGAGAGTGGCTTTAACGGCAATTAATACCCCACCACCTCGAGTCGGCCGATCATTTCTATGAAAGATAAAATTATTCAAAAAACCTTAAAATCGGATTTGGTTATGAATTTAACCATGTTTCTGAAAATGCTATTATATCCGAATCGAAGGAAAAGCTTGCTAGGAAAAGATTTTAAGCTTTGAAATAAGACCTCTGACATTCTGATACTGAATAGAGACTTGGTCAGAAATCGAAGTTAGTTTTTTGGGGCAGAAATAGTACCTTGTATTGAAGGGACTGGAAGTATGACAGGCTGGTTACGCTTTTTTGGCTTGAACTCGTGAACAATCATGTGAGGAGGCCAAAATTTGGTATCACAAATGATTGGGAACATATCATGTGAAACATTTATTTTGAATGATGAGTGGAGAAATTAAATTTAGTAATTGACACACTAGCAGAAGATTTGCTGGCAATATAGGCTGCCAATGACTCAGAAGTGGTGTCAGACGAAAGTCGAGACACAAAAACTTGCCTACGAGGGGCAACCACAGTTAAGGTAGGAGCTGATGGGGCATCAGGTAATTCAGGATTTGGTGGGGCTAGAGAGGCACCTTGATTGTTTTTAACAATCTGGGCAAGATTGCGCGGAGGTCTACCTTTGCGGCCAGGAGCTGACGGGGCTGAGGCAGTTTTGTTAACTGGGACAGGTTCAGGTACGGGGACTAATAAGACTATTAATGGGGATAAAACGGGGGTAGTACTTGGGCAGTCGCTTGGAGAAGGCGATAAAGACAACATTTGAGATAAATCGAAGTTTCTAGGCAGGGACAAAAGAGGCGTAGGTGTCTGAACAGACGGAGGGCAACTGCAAAAATTGAGGCTCCAACCGGCGATTGGTTGGAGACTCGAATTTGTATTTGCCAAGCAACTCAAAACTTGAGTCAAAATTCAATTTTAAGAATTGATTTCTCACAGAATTATACATTCAAGAGAAATCAATTTGCTTGTCGATGCATACTGGGCATGACCAACGCAAGCCGCCGCAGCCCTTCTTGGCAATTGCAGCGATCTTGGCGCAATCACGCCCAGTGAGACCTGCACATTTAGCATGCATCATATTCTCACACAGCCAGCAATTAACAAATTGCGGCAGTGCAGAATCATCAGCCTGCTTGAACGTGCAAGGTTTCTTACAGCACGACATAATAAGTACCCGCGTTAAAAGGTAAGCAGCAGTTGCGAGAGCGCAGAGCAAAACAAAACAGAGTGCACAGAAGTAGAGCAAGTAAACGCTCGCAAAATAACTATTCGTTTACAAACAAATTGCTTGGAGCGAAAAGCAATAGCAAACATTTGCGAGAGCGCGATGCACAAGGTGAAATATGCAGGAGCGAACACACGCACAAACAAGTGTATGCACAGGGGAGCACCAAAGCAAAAGAATCAAAACAGGCAATAACAACAATACGGAACTGACGCCGCGTTCAATAAATGCAATTATTAACAGACTTACGCTGGGACAACAGAATAACACTTTGCACAATGAACACCAGAGAATGGGAACGCGACGGTCGAATAATGCAGTCGGCTAATTATTCTTTTATCTGGCTATCTATTTCCTCTTTTAATAGAGTATGTGTACGCTTTGGAATAAACCGGATTATCGCTTTTAGTTTTTATTTCTCCTCCAACTTGAGTGACGAAGGTGAGTGTTCTGTCCGGTTCGTCGAAAAGACCTGGACATTCTTTAACTATTGAATCTATTATTTGGCAAGTTTGGTCGTCTAAGTGAGAAATTCTAAGTTCTTTGTTAGCTATAAGTCCCATTGAAAGTTCCTTAGTTCTGTATATAAAATTTTCCAACAGCGTTTAATAGTTTTCATGTGTATTTATTATGGCCTTTTAATTTTTCGTAACCTATAATACCGTCAAAGGTACCTAGTTCCCGTTACCGAAAATATCTATGTTTGTATAATGTGTGATATTAGTCTTGCCTCCTATGGATTTTGCTGCAAAGCATACTTCATTCGGTATGGGTGGCCAAATGAGTGAGGGTTTTACGTTATTTTTATTGGAGCCGGTATCTATTAAGAATTTAATTTTTTTATCGTTCCTCATTTTTACCTCTAAGAAAGGTTATGAGGATAAACCTCGTCTAAAAAATTGACATCATCGGCTATTTCATATTCGTAATCTTCTTGGGTTTCTATTTCTTGATTATCCATTTTAGCATACTCTTGTTCGTTATAATCTTGTTTTTCTTCATAACCCTGTTCGTCTTCTATGCTAACATCTGTATTGTAAACTCTCTGTTTTTTGTTAGGTTGGTGTGTGACCTGAGAGAGAGGTCGTTTCATTTGCTGAGGTGCTTGATTATTTTGTCTAGTTTGCGGAGCTGTTTGTTAGCTGATAGCGAGCTGAACTGCTATTTGGGGTCTATTTTGGTAGTTAACTTGACTCATTTGTACGGAGCTATCTATCTCCATTGGAGTGGGTGGGAGTTGACGCCTTGGCGGTAATGCAGGTGGGAATAGTTTTTGCTGTTGTAAAAATCTAGGCTGACCCTGTCCAAAATGTGCTAATTCTGGGAAAAAGTTTTGTTTACTTACTGGTCTTTGAGGTATTTGTCTGCCTCCGTTGTGGTAGTATGTTGGCTGCGGACCACGTCTAACGTTATGCGACAAGTGTTATGCATAGTGTTAGCTTGATTCGCCCTAATATGTAGGTTGTCCAACTTAAGACTGATGTTCAAGGCTTCTGGAAAGCTTGTCGGTCTCTTAACACTTAACAGACTTGGCAAGTTGCCGTTTAATCCTCTTATGAACGTGTCTAATGCCTTATCTCTCTATCTATAATCTAGACAGTCGATCTTGTCCAGGATTAAGGAGAGAATCTCGTAAATTTTTTAATAGTAAATTCTGAATTTTTGAAATTCCCTGAGACATTTTACTATGTCTGGTACTTTCTTAGAATCTGACAAGTTTCTACAGAAATCTATTTGTAGCTCGTTATCTTCTTCTATGACCGGATTAATAGCATTTCTAGCTACTTGTTCGATCAAGTTGGTGAGTTCTATTTTTTAGGATGTGGAGAACAAGGTTAATGGTATTGTAGTAGTATTGGGCAAATTATTAAGTGACATTGTTGACAAGTATTCTAAAATAAACTCTTTTGCGTTCATATAAATTGTACTTTTTTTTTATTTTTCCTTTTTTTTCTAATAAATAGTTTTTTTTTCTATTCTTTTAATTCTTTAAATGTTTTACAATATAAATGACTTACATAAAGGCTATAACTATCTTGGATTCCATGTGGGTGTTGTCGGAAGTCTTCTTGCGGAGAGTTATTGATGCAGTTTATCTTCTGATTTATTTGAGAATGAGAGAGAGTTCTCAGTTGAGAGTGATTGACGTGTTTTACTTGTGCTCCAAGATTTTTATATATTTTTTTGCGCTTTAATCCTGCTTTTCATTTCTAAATTTGGCCTTTTTTGTGCTTTATTTAAAAAGCTGTATAATTGTGCAAAGTGTTATTCTGTTGTCGCAGCGTAAGTCTGTTAATAATTGCATTTATTGAACGCGGCGTCAGTTCTGTATTGTTGTTATTGCCTGTTTTGATTCTTTTGCTTTGGTGCTCCCCTGTGCATACACTTGTTTGTGCGTGTGTTCGCTGCCGCATATTTCTGCTTGTGCATCGCGCTCTCGCAAATTTTTGCTATTGCTTTTCGCTCCAAACAATTTGTTTGTGTACGATAATTGTTTTTGAGTGTTTACTTGCTCTATTCTTGTGCACCGTTTTCGTTTTGCTCTGCGCTCTCGCAACTTGCTTACTTGTAATAATTATGTCGTGCTGTAAGAAACCTTGCACGTTCAAGCAGGCTGATGATTCTGCACTGCCGCAATTTGTTAATTGCTGGCTGTGTGAGAATATGATGCATGCTAAATGTGCAGGTCTCACTGGGCGTGATTGCGACAAGATCGCTGCAGTTGCCAAGAAGGGATGCGGTGGCTTGCGTTGGTCGTGCCCAGATTGCATCGACAAGCAAATTGATTTCTCCAGAATGTATAATTCTGTCAGAAATCAATTCTTAAAATTGAATAATGTGGCTAAGCAACTGTCGAGTAAATTTGACTGAATTATAAATTTGAGTCTCTAACCAATCGCCGGTTGGAGCCTCAACTTTTGCAATTGCCGTCTACGTCTGTTGAGACACCTACGCCTTTCTTGTCCTACCTAGCAACATGGATTTATCTCCAATGTTGTCTTTATCGCCTTCCCCAAGCGACTGCCCAATTACCCCCGTTTCATCCCCTATAGTAGTTCCAGTAGAGCCCGCACCTGATACCGTCCCAGTTATCCAAACTGCCTCAGCCCCGTCAGCTCCTGGCCGCAAAGGTAGACCTGCGCGTAATCTTGCCCAGATTGTTAAACACAATCATGGTGCCTCTTTAGCTCCTCCATCTCATGTACTACCTGCAGCCCCATCAGCACCTACTTTAACGGTTGTTGCCCCTCGTAGGCAAGTTTTTGTGTCTCGACTTTCATCGGACACCACTTCTGAGTCATTGGCAGCCTATATTGCTAGCAAATCTTCTGCTAGCGTGTCAATAACCAAATTTAATTTCTCCACCCCTCGTGAAATATCATCATTCAAAATAAATGTTTCACATGATATGTTCCCAATCATTTGTGATCCCAAATTTTGGCCTCCACACATGATTGTTCACGAGTTCAAGCCAAAAAAGCGTAACCAGCCTGTCACCCTTCCAGTCCCTTCAATACAGGGTACCATTTCTGCCCCAAAAAACTAACTTCATCTTCTGACCAAATCTGTATTCATTATCAGAATGTCAGAGGTCTTATTTCAAAGCTTAAAATCTTTTCATGGCCAGTACTTTCTTCGACTCGGATATAATAGCATTTTCCGAAACATGGTTAAATTCAACCATATCCGATTTTGAGGTATTTTCGAATAGTTTTAGTTTGCATAGAAATGATCGGCCGACTCGAGGTGGTGGGGTGTTAATTGCCGTTAAAGCCACTCTCCAGACGCTGAGATTATCTCAGTCAAGGTGTCTTTTCCTACACGGAATATCTATATTACATGCTCTTATGTTCCTCCTTCTTCTGATATTCAAGTTTATATGAAACATATTACTTGTATTAAAGAAGTTTCTTCAGACGTGCGTTATAATGACCTATTTATGGTGTTGGGTGATGTTAATCTGCCGAACATCTCTTGGTCATTATTCACTGCCGAAAATTATCTAGTGCCCTTAGCACATCATGATTTTATAGACTGCATGCTTGATCTTTCGTTGTTTCAAATCAATTCAATTTCTAATCATTTGAATAGAACACTTGACCTTGTATTTGTTAACGACTACCTTATTTCTAATGTGTCTAGGTACCCTCCTTTATCTCTTCCTGAGGATGTATATCATCCTACTTTAGAGAGTACAATGTTCAATTGTAATCGTCTCATTTCGTGCTCATCAGCCAAAAAGCCCCGCCTCTGCTTTCGCAAAGGAAATTATTCATTGCTGAATCAGCTTATTTATGCAACCGATTGGTCTTTCTTATATGACTCGGTTGATATGAATACTGCTATTACTTTTTTTTTATAGCACCCCCTTAGCACTCCCTCTTAGATATGAGTATTCCCAAGTCAACTCCATCGACTACTTCTTCAAAACCACCCTGGTTTACTCCCAGATTGTCACATCTTAAAAACTTAAAATCTAAATATTTTAAAAAGTTTAAAAAGTCTGGTTCGTGTACAGACTTGGCTAAATATTCCATAGCCAAGTCGAACTTCTTTCTTCTGAATTCTCAATGCTATGAGAATTATCTAACTCGTTGTAAAAGGCAATTTGCCCAAAATCCGAGACAGTTTTACAATTTTGTAAACTTGAAGCGTAAATCTTCAAGTTTGCCAACTTCTTTTTCTTTCGGGATGGATAAAGCTAGTAATGACTCTGATTCTGCTAACCTCTTTGCTAATTTTTTCCAATCGACTTACTCCTCAGTCTGTCCTAATAATAATTCTTATCCTTATACTATTTCTTCCTCTAGTTCTATACCTCCTCCTATTATTTCACACTCCTCTCTCCTTTTAGCTATAAACTCTTTAAAATCTTCTTACTCTCCTGGGCCTGACAATATTCCTAGTTGTCTACTCAAGGAGTGTAGTTCTTCCCTTCTTTATCCATTGCAAAAGCTTTTTAATCTATCTCTTGAATCTTCTGTCTTTCCATCTCTTTGGAAAGAATCTTATATCATTTGTAGTGCGTATATGCCCGTACAGAATACCCTGTACTTAAATATAAAGTATGCAGCACTTTGTTGCATACAATAACAATAATATAGTAAACAAGCCCAGAGCCACTTTATGTATTGGCTCGGTCTTGTGTTACGCAGCGCGGTTCACTAGCCTCACTAGCTGACCGTTTATGCTTACGCTGCAGATCCCACGCTCCGTCTGAGCGCATTCCGTGGGCAATATATATGCTCACTAATACAGGCATATGCGGGCTACTCACTCTCCCTCTCTTTGTAGCTGTTAACGAATAACAGCATAAGTATATATGTATATCCATAGGCTAAGCGCACATTATTAAAACTGAATAAAATTATTATTAATATCCAAGCCAACCAGCACTGAAGTGCTACTGCAATCATTTCAAAACTGTTATATATACACTAACATTACATGGCGACCGTGACAGGACTAAAAAAAACATTACATGGCGACCGTGACAGTGGTTTACCGTTTGTGCAACAAAATATAGAAGAAGCAAGACCCAAGCGCCGCAAGCAACAACAGCAGCAGCAGCCACCACCACAGGTGCCAATTGCATTGATAAGTGATCCAAGCGCGCTGGCGCGTGCCGCGATGCAACTGCAGCATCTGCGCACAAATGTGGAGCGACATCCGGTAGTTTACTAACAGTAGCCTCTGCTGTAGCTACCCGACTACTGCGGCGGCGGCCACAATCGCCACAACACAGTGGTAAAGCACACAAAATCCGGCGGCCAATCGAAGCAACTTAACAGATGACACGAACGTGTAAACGGAAGACAGCCTGTGCGATGACCAGCACCGGCACCGCCTGAGCCCTTAGGCCCCGGACAGCAGCAGCAGATACCAAAAGTGTGGGAGGCAGTCCGCCTTTTGCACCAACGCGGGAAGTAAATGAGCAACGTTGGACTGGAAGAGGCTGCTCCTGTTGAGCAAAGGGATGCAACCAGCCTGCAAGAGGCTTTAGAGGTGTACCCCAACGATGGACCACGCCCACTCACAATAGCTGAGTACCGGGCACGACAACAGAAGAAGGAAAAGAAGAAAACTAAAAGAAGCGGAAGAAGGATTAAACTGCTTCAACAAAGAAGACTCCTACAGGATCTTATCAAGACAGCGACAACGCCCCAGGAGAGATATGAAAAAATAAAGAATCTCGAAATTATCGAGAAACAACTTCGTGCTGGTGCGAAGCAACGCAATAAGGGCTGCAAACCTGCCAATGCCTAAATTGCCCTTAAATATAAACTCTAATTCAAGCCGATGCGCGAAAGCGCTACTTGAAAAATACTAAAATCTCTTAGGCTTTTTACTAACACATACGGTTGGACTATTAATTGTATAAATAAAAATTGTCAGCCAACCGTATGCCCTAATTAACTCAAATTTTTCCTTTTCCTAAATCAGTTTATAAGGAATTTTACAATTATTGAACAGTTTTTAAAGAAAAACTAATAAAAATGACAGGAAAATTTTTTTTTGAATACAAAAAAAAAATAAGAACAATTCTTTTGAATGTTTCAAAACAGTATAAGCAAAACAGACACTGTAGAAATGGGTTTAATAGACACTAAGACAGTGGACTCCACTGCTAATGTTATAAATAAGGTCGAGGTAGAGACTCCAGATCAAAAGCTAATTGTAATATTGTTAATAATCATAGTAATTATAATCTGCATAAATATGTTTTATAAAATTTACAAACTGCACAACAAATGTTTAAAAAAGAAATACTTAAGCAGAGCTAATGATCTGGACAAAATATAACAATGTACTAAAGGTACAAAATGTAAAAATGATACAATAAGATAAGAACAGAATAAATCACACAATAAAATAAAACTCAAAACAATATATATAGATAAATTAACAAAAGAAATAGAAATTTTCGATAATGGACACAATAGAGGCAATAAGACAGGTCCATGTTAGAGATCCCTATTTTAAGGAAAGAATTCTACAATTGGTCTCAACGACCACAGTAAGCATATATGAATTAGAAACTTTATATATGGAAACATTTCACTTAGATTTCTCACCGTTAATACATTGCACAAAAACACAAAAAGCCATAGTATTGACAACTCTTCCGGGTATACAAGTCAGGTCAATCATTAAAGAGCACCCAATATTAGGCAGAACTTTAGATTTTGTAGTATTCAAAAAAGAAACACCCTATAATTAGAACACCCCATTTTAGGACCTACCGACATTATTATTGTGCGTTAGCGCATATAAATTAAAAAATGTCTATAAATGGAATGGACACAAATCGTTACCATTCTTAGGCAACAACGTGAGGAGTTTAACAAATCTTTCAAGTGCCTTAACAAAGCGCACCAGTCTCAAACGAGACCAAGTCAAAACACGTTAAAATTCTTGTAGATTCCTACAATACCAGCCGTCAACTTATATGTGACAATGCAACAAAACTAACAGATTTGCATTTAACACAGACAGTTGATGCTTTAAGCAGTTTGAGAGAAAACATTAGACGAATTTCGGAAAGGCATAATATAACAGTATTCCTTCCAAATTCTCTAAACACTTCAGCGTCATTCGACGAGAAACTGTTTTCACTGCCAGCTAATACTAAACCATCAGACTCTGAAGTAAATACACAATCAATTGACAACACAATGGCCCAAACAGCTATAAGTTTTCTCAAACTAGCCTCATCACTCTTGCCAGAGTTTGATGGAAAGGCAGAAAACTTACAAAGTTTCAAAGATGCTTTGAGTCTTATAGACTCACTAAAAGAAGATCATGAAGCAACAGCTGTCAGTCTTATAAAGACAAAACTAAAGGGCCATGCAAGAAACTTGATAAGCAATGAGCAAACAATCGCTCAAATCATTGCAAAATTATCAAGCGCAGTAAGAGGCGAATCAGTTGAAGTATTGTCAGCCAAATTACTTAACTTGCAACAAAAAAGCAAAACTGCCAACCAGTACACTCAAGAGGTTGAGCAGTTAACAAAAGCTTTAGAAGGAGCTTTTATAAAATAGATCATAGATTGTCGAATGGACAAAAGAATGCGAAGATGCATTTAAATATTTAAAAAGGGCATTAATGAAACCAACATTATTGCAATACCCTGACTTCAGCAAAGAATTTTGCATAACCACAGATGCAAGTAAACATGCATGTGGTGCTGTACTATCCCAAGAGTACAACGGTGTACAATTGCCAATTGCATACGCATCCCGAGCTTTCACACAGGGAGAAAGCAATAAATCAACTACAGAGCAGGAATTAGCTGATATACATTGGGCAATAAAACACTTCAGACAATATGTTTATGGAAGGCATTTCTTAGTTAAAACCGACCATAGACCCTTAACATATTTATTTTCGATGAAAAATCCCACATCAAAATTAACTAGAATGAGACTAGATTTAGAAGAATACCAATTCACGGTAGAATACCTCAAGGGGAAGGATAACCATGTAGCGGATGCATTATCCCGCATAAACATAGAGACACTAATTGACATGAATAGGAAAATATTAATGGTTCAAACAAGATCATCAAAAAGACAGGAAAACATCTGCGCAGATGAGAAAATAAAATTGCAAAAAGATCAAAAAGATCTAAAAGAGCCCAATGTCTATGAAGTCGTTAGCAATAACGACGTAAAGAAATTTGTGAAACTAAAATTCGGTAAAATAAATTGTTTACTTAAAAGAGGAAAACGAATCATTTCACAATTTTCAGTTAATGATTTGTATTCCAATGAAAAATTCGATTTAGGTCAATTTTTTCAAAGGCTTAATTCAGAAGCCAGAATACATAAAATCGCTAACTTACAGTTGTCACCAAATGAACAAATTTTCGAATTTGTATCATTAAATGAATTTAAAAATATGGGCAATAAATATTTAAATACATTAAAAGTAGCGCTACTAACAAAAGTGACACAAATAGACAAAAAAGACGAAAGTCAAATAAAAGCAATACTGTCGAAATATCATAATGATCCTATAGAGGGAGGCCATACAGGGATTACGCGTACCTTCTTAAAAATTAAGAAATACTATTACTGGCCCCAAATGACTAAGACTATTACAAAGTATGTGAAAACTTGTGCGAAATGCCAATTAGCAAAAACCACAACACATACTAAAGCCCCAATGATATTAACGAATACTCCAAATAATGCATTTGACACTGTTTTAATAGACACAATCGGTCCATTACCTCGTACAGAGAATGGCAACGAGTACCAGTACGAGACCTCACTAAATATCTAGTTACAATACCAGTAACAGACAAAAGTGCAAAAACAGTAGGTAAAGCAATATTTGAATCTTTTGTACTAAAGTACGGTCATATGAAGACGTTCATAACGGACATGGGTACTGAATACAAAAATTCGCTAATAAATGACCTGTGCAAGTATATGAATATAAGTAATATACAATCGACAGCACATCATCACCAGACATTAGGAACAGTAGAAAGAAGTCATCGAACATTTAACGAATTTATTCGCTCATATATTTCGATTGACAAAGACGATTGGGACATATGGCTGAATTATTTCACGTATTGTTTCAACACTACACCATCGACAGTACATGGATACTGTCCATACGAACTTGTTTATGGTAGATTACCAAGACAGTTCATAGAATTTAATAACCAAACTAGAATTGACCCTATATATAACATAGACGACTACGCAAAAGAATTTAAGTTTAGGTTAGAAATAGCTTATAAAAGAGTAAAAACTCTAGTAGATTTAGAAAAAGAAAAAAGAAAGATAGAATACGATAAAAAACTAAATGAAATAGAACTAGAAATAGGAAATTTAGTTCTACTAAAGTACGATACAGCGCATAAGTTGGAAAATAAATACTTAGGCCCTTATAAAGTAATAAGCAAAGAAGATAGAAACAACATAAAAATAGATGTAGGAAAAAGGAAACCCCAAGTAGTAAATAAGAACAGGTTAAAATTATTTAAAACTTAGCTTAGCTCGAGCATAGAACATATTACATTTTTAGCGGTTATGAATATAAACAGTTGAATAATACAAGAAAAAAATAATAATAAAATTAAATTTATCGATACAAAAATATATATATATATATCAATTGAACAACTACATTATATTACGTTATTCTCCTAAAAAGGGGAGGTGTAGTGCGTATATGCCCGTACAAAATACCCTGTACTTAAATATAAAGTATGCAGCACTTTGTTGCATACAATAACAATAATATAGTAAACAAGCCCAGAGCCACTTTATGTATTGGCTCGGTCTTGTGTTACGCAGCGCGGTTCACTAGCCTCACTAGCTGACCGTTTATGCTTACGCTGCAGATCCCACGCTCCGTCTGAGCGCATTCCGTGGGCAATATATATGCTCACTAATACAGGCATATGCGGGCTACTCACTCTCCCTCTCTTTGTAGCTGTTAACGAATAACAGCATAAGTATATATGTATATCCATAGGCGGCTAAGCGCACATTATTAAAACTGAATAACATTATTATTAATATCCAAGCCAACCAGCACTGACGTGCTACTGCAATCATTTCAAAACTGTTATATATACACTAACATTACACATTCCTCTCCACAAGAAAGGTGGAAAGTCTGATATACAAAATTACAGGGGTATTGCAAAACTGTCCGCTATTCCTAAATTATTTTAAAAAATAATCACTTCGAATTTGCAGCATTTCTGCAAATCAGTTGTTTCCACTGCTCAACATGGATTCGTAAAGAATCGGTCAACTACGACCAATCTGCTTGAGTTTACTTCCTTGGTAAATGATGCTTTTCATTCGAAAATGCAAACTGAAGTCATTTATACTGACTTCAGTAAAGCGTTTGACTCTGTGCACCATGACATTTTACTTTTTAAACTTGACCGAATAGGTTTCCCTCCGTCTCTTTTGCTTTGGATTAATTCTTATTTAAAAGGTAGGACCCAAAGAGTAATGCTGAGGCAGACTACCTCTAAACAGGTTCACGTTACTTCTGGTGTTCCTCAAGGTAGTCATCTTGGACCTTTACTCTTTACTCTTTTTATAAATGATCTCCCCTCTGTTATATCACATGCCCGTTTACTCATGTATGCGGATGATGTGAAACTTATTCTATCATACACTAATCCCCTACATCATTCTCGTCTACAAGACGATTTGAACGCTATGCAACTTTGGTGTTCGGCCAATCAATTGCATCTAAATTGTTCAAAGTGTATGTTTATGATATTTTATCGTACTACACCTTATCTTGTCAGTTATACAATCGACAATACCCCTTTGCAACGTATACTAACAGTTAAGGATCTAGGCGTTCTTTTTGATTCTAAACTCTGTTTCAATCTTCACATAGATACCATCGTTAATGAGGCAAAAGGTGTACTTGGATTCATTAAACGATGGTCTAAAGAGTTTAACGATCCTTTTATAACGAAACTTCTGTACATCTCTCTCTCGCCCTATCATTGAATACTGCTCTAGCATCTGGTCAAAGCAAGATAACAAGAGCCAGGATCGTATTGAATCTGTTCAGAAGCATTTTCTGCTTTTTGCCTTACGAGGTTAAAATTGGGACCCTAATCTTCGGTTGCCATCCTACTCCAGCAGGCTGCTTCTTCTTAACCTTCCGTCGTTAACCAACCGTAGGACAATTCTCGGTGTTGTCCTTCTACATAAGTTGATTATTGGCGATATAGATTCTCCTTTTCTGCTAGGGCGCCTTCAATTCTCTGTTCCGTCTAGACCAACCAGAAATTACCGCCCCTTATTCCTGTCTACGTGCACAACAGACTACGCTATGCACAATCCTTTTCGCGTGCTATGTAAAAATTATAATAGTTTGCATCACGTTTTCTCTATAGAACTTTCTCTACCCCTAATAAAATCGTTGCTTTCAGGATACCTTCGGGAAGTCACTGACCATTCCCAGCTATGAGCAGGGGCATAGCTTGCCGGACAAGCTGTAAATTTTCCCCCACCGGGTCGGTGATTTCCCATTACTTTTCTCTCTGTCCTATCTAATTAACACTCTACACCTGAACATATTGAAAATGGGTAAAAAGGGTATATTGTATTTGTGCAAAATGCAAATGTATGTAACAGGCAAAAGGAAGCATCTCCGACCCCATAAAGTATATATATTCTTGATCAGCATCAATAGCCGAGTCGATCTAGCCATGTCCGTCTGTCTGTCCGTCCGTCCGTCCGTATATATGAACGCAAGGATCTCAGAACCTATAAGAGCTAGAAAATTTTAGATGTAGGTGCTCCTAGTGCCTGCGCAGATCGAGTTTGTTTCCGATAATCGATAACTTACTCCGTTTCCAAGCAATCGATATAAATCGATATCGACATCCGGTTTTTTGGGTAAATAATAAGAGCTAGAGTCACGAAACATATATGTATCTTTCATTTTATACCTATCGCCACCTCCCCGCTACCACCTCAAAGAGGGTTCAGGGTATTTCCTAGTCGGGAACTCCCGACTAGAACCTCTTACTTGTTTTTTTCTATTTTCGGGGTGAGCAATCACGACTGTTCGCTCCGACCGTTTACTTTCGGCTGTCCAAATAAATCCTTTTACTCGCATCGCAACGAATGCCCACGAAAACCACTGGTAGCCGCTTTCCGTTCTTGCAAAGCAACGAAAACCACTGGTAACCGCATTTCGTTCTTGCAAATCAACGAAAACCATCTGTAACCGCTTTTTCTTCTTGCAACGTTTTCTTCGTGTCCTTACACGAATCAGCCGTCAAAGAACTGCAAGCACACCAACAACATTATGCACGGGCCACACTCAGCGAGGACTCACCGACTCTAAGTTATTCGAATTCATTACACAAGACTAGGTAACTTTTGTTCCTCTGTTCTTTATTCTTTTGCGTACATATCCACCACTTACAATATTTTGGTGATCTCTTATTACTAATTATTTCTCCCTTCGGTACATACATTCTTCGACACGGCCAACAGACGCTTACACGACCTCGTGTATAAATTCAGTAATTCGCGTTGACATGCACTGCTCAAGTTTCTGTTGCATAAACCACGATCATAATCAAATTTAGCAAAACATTTAAGACGGATGAATATTTTGAAACTCACCAATGTTTCTCAGAATGGCTTCGCAAGTATAAGCTTATGCGTCTGTTTCAACGCCATAATCTTTATTAGCACCCTCACTGGTACTACCATTTGCGTCTGTTTTAACGCCACCACACATCTCTGTACCACTTCCGGTACCACCATTTGCGTCTATTTCAATGCCACAACCCATCATATCTTCATCAATTTCTGCAGAAACTGTCTCGACCGGTAACGCTCTCAAACATTCATGTGAGTATTTAAAAGTCCGTAAACTGTTTAATGACTTCAAACCATATCAATATCCATCCAATAGTTCCGTTATTACAGCAGAACATAATCACCCACTTTATGCTTTACAATTTTCGCTTTGTCTTTATCGCTTCATTTTTGTCATAGTTCGCATTCCTTATCATGTTATTTTTAGCTTGTGCCCTTAGATCTAATCAATTTTCATCTTATATCTTTTCCAATTAGAAGTTGTAGTGGGCTTGATTTATTAACACGATTGGCTGTGCAATTTATTGCCAATTGAACCTCTTTTTATGCCTCCTGCCATGAACGTTGACCTGTCTCTACATCTGTTAGCAAACTTTTGAGTGTGCTCATCACACGCTCAACCTGCCCATTTGCGCGACTAGCTCCTGCAGTGATCAAATGCAATTCAATATTATGTGCAGAACAAAATTCTTTAAACCCAGACCTCACAAAACATCGGCCCTGATCAGCTATAATACGGGTTGGCACACCAAACAAAGATATAACTGATAAGATATAATTCAGGGAATATACAACTTTCGGTATCTATTTTCAGTCTATGATGCAAATACACGTACTTGGTAAACGCATCGATAAGGACAATGACATATTCCTTTTGGTCGTTTTTGCCACCTCATTTTCCAGTTATGTCTCCATGAATTGTGTGCCATGGTATTTCAACTGTGGGTATCGGATGCATTTCTTGTTGTATTTTCCCGGAAGGTGGTTTCGATAGTTTACTCGTTATGCAATTATTGACGAATTTTCGGACATATTTTACCATACCGTCAAACCAATAGGAACTATACACCTTATCGAAGGTCTTTTCCCAACCAAAGTCTCGTGAATATGATTAATAACGGCCTATCTACATATATGCCCTCGGAACTACTGGTACCATCGGGTTCTACCATTTCGTTGAATTTTACGATAAAGCAAGCCTAATCTCAATTCATATGTATTTGCAATATTTTCGTTAATTTTATTGTTTTGTAATTTATATATTAAAGCTGATATTTCGGGGTCTCGTTGCTGTTCAGCTATAAGCCAGGTGTCACCAAGTTCAGTTAAGTTTACTCGTTTTTCAGTGGTTTTGTTTACCTGCTGAAGGTTCTCTGAAGTTGGGTTTCGAGAAAAGAAATCTACGTGTGCCATGCATTTTCCCTTCCTATAAACAATATCAAACTCAAAAGATTGCAAATACAACCACCATCGATATACCTTGTCATCCAACTCGATCTTTTGTTGACTGGCCTTTAAGGAGTTACAGTCTGTGAACACCGTAAATTTGATAACCTTTAAATAATGTTGGAAAAATTTTACTGCGTTGACAACTGCCAAAGATTACAAAAGATATGAATTATACCTCGACTCAGCTGGAGTTGTGCATTTGCTGTAATACTCAATTCCATTGTTTTTGCCTTTTATTTTATGCAAGAGTATCGCACCATAACCGACTGAGCTGGCATCTGTGTGTAGCTCTACTGGATATTGTGGATCAAAAATTGTTAATATCGGACTATGGGTCAGCTAAAAAATTATCTTCTGTCTCACCACTTCATGGCTTTCTTTCCAATCAAAGCTATTATTATCTTTAGACATAGACAGTACAGAGGCTTCAACGTTTCAGAAAACTTCGGCACGAACTGTGTAAAGAAGGATGCCAGAACTATGAATTGCCTCAGCTGTGTTATTGTTCGCGGCGGCAATCCGACTAATGCCTGCATTTTTCGTGGGTTAGGTCTAAGCTCACCCGACTCTACTTCGTACCCCAAATATTATATTTTTTACTTTAGAAATGTACATTTCTCGAAATTAAATAAAAATCCCGCTTTAATTAGGGTTTAAATTACTTTTTGCACTCTTGAAATTGCCTCATCCTTGCTTTCAGCGACAATCAATACATCGTCTATAACGGAGCGTTCTTCAAGCCAAATGACATTAACAGGAATTCGTACTGGTGTAACAACAGAGAGGGGTACCAAAATGTCGCGTTAATACAGGCCCGTTGGAAATTCGTTGGCGGCAGACGTTATTCAGCCGATTCATTTGCTCACAACGAAAAATGGAGCTAATCGCTTATGTGCTGATTATAGAAAATTAAATGCCAATACAAAGCTGAACAGCAACGAGATCCAGAAATATTAGCTTTAATATTTAAGATACAAAACAATGAAATGAACGAAAATATTGCAAATACATAAGAGTTAAGATT
Source organism: Drosophila littoralis (assembly GCA_018903485.1). NCBI lineage: Eukaryota > Metazoa > Arthropoda > Insecta > Diptera > Drosophilidae > Drosophila > Drosophila littoralis. The sequence goes on from JAEIGF010000598.1 coordinate 213,318, forward strand.
AGGTTAGCATTATCGTAAAATTCAATGAATTCGTTTACCAAGTACGTGTATTTGCATCATAGACTGAAAATAGATACCGAAAGTTGTATATTCCCTGAATTATATCTTATCAGTTATATCTTTGTTTGGTGTGCCAACCCGTATTATAGCTGATCAGGGCCGATGTTTTGTGAGGTCTGGGTTTAAAGAATTTTGTTCTGCACATAATATTGAATTGCATTTGATCACTGCAGGAGCTAGTCGCGCAAATGGGCAAGTTGAGCGTGTGATGAGCACACTCAAAATTTTGCTAACAGATGTAGAGACAGGTCAACGTTCATGGCAGAAGGCATAAAAAGAGGTTCAATTGGCAATAAATTGCACAGCCAATCGTGTTAATAAATCAAGCCCACTACAACTTCTAATTGGAAAAGATATAAGATGAAAATTTATTAGATCTAAGGGCACAAGCTAAAAATAACATGATAAGGAATGCGAACTATGACAAAAATGAAGCGTTAAACAAAAGCGAAAATTGTAAAGCATAAAGTGGGTGATTATGTTCTGCTGTAATAACGGAACTATTGGATGGATATTGATATAGTTTGAAGTCATTAAACAGTTTACGGACTTTTAAATACTCACATGAATGTTTGAGAGCGTTACCGGTCGAGACAGTTTCTGCAGAAATTGATGAAGATATGATGGGTTGTGGCATTGAAATAGACGCAAATGGTGGTACCGGAAGTGGTACAGAGATGTGTGGTGGCGTTAAAACAGACGCAAATGGTAGTACCAGTGAGGGTGCTAATAAAGATTATGGCGTTGAAACAGACGCATAAGCTTATACTTGCGAAGCCATTCTGAGAAACATTGGTGCGTTTCAAAATATTCATCCGTCTTAAATGTTTTGCTAAATTTGATTATGATCGTGGTTTATGCAACAGAAACTTGAGCAGTGCATGTCAACGCGAATTGCTGAATTTATAATGAGGCCGGATTGGCCGTGTCGAAGAATGTATGTACCGAAGGGAGAAATAATTAGTAATAAGAGATCACCAAAATATTGTAAGTGGTGGATATGTACGCAAAAGAATAAAGAACAGAAGAACAAAAGTTACCTAGTCTTGTGTAATGAATTCGAATAACTTAGAGTCGGTGAGTCCTCGCTGAGTGTGGCCCGTGCATAATGTTGTTGGTGTGCTTGCAGTTCTTTGACGGCTGATTCGTGTAAGGACACGAAGTGTAATGAATTCGAATAACTTAGAGTCGGTGAGAGAGAGAGAGAGAGAGAGCGATTCTTACTCTTCCTCGCTGAGTGTGGCCCGTGCATAATGTTGTTGGCGTTGCAAGAAGAAAAAGCGGTTACAGCTGGTTTTCGTGGGCATTCGTTGCGATGCGAGGAAAAGGATTTATTTGGACAGACGAAAGTAAACGGTCGGAGCGAACAGACCTGATTGCTCATCCCAAAAATAGAAAAAATAACTAATGCCACCAACAAAGATGCCGGGGCTCGCTGCTCAAGGTGAAAAGCCCATGAATTCATCGGACCATCCGACATCAGAAGTGGGATCGGGTCCCCCTGATCATCAACGGCGTGAAATGTTTGAGCAACGAAATAGGAATTTCATGGAGTTGTTGCGGGCAGTGCAGGCAGGCGCAGCGCCTCGTGAATCAAAAACGGTGTTTTTTGTTTTTTTTTCAAAATACAATCCCGACGCTGCGGGTGCTGACGCAAGCGCTTGGAGTTCGACTGCTCAGAGCACAGTGAAGCGTGTGCTCGGTAATGAAACCAAAAGGTACACTTGCCTCTGGAGCCGAGTGTTCACTCTGTAGCTAAAGCTGCAGCTGGAAAATTTTCTGGAAAACGATTGCATAATGTTGTAATGCTTAAGGGCATTGGAAACGATTCTGTTTGTAGCTCATCGCAAATTTTGACTAATGTAATCATTAATGATTTTGTTTTGGAAATACTATTTTACGTAGTTATGGACAAATATGTGAAATATGATGTAATGATAGGAAGAGAAATTTTATGTCAAGGTTATGGAGTGAACATTGAGCCACAAAAGTTTAGCATTTAGAAAAGCCGCCGTCACGCAGATTCCTGTTACCGAGTACCGGGAAAATCTGGCATTTCTGCACGAGTTTAGCTTGCAAGGTATAACAAGTAAGAGGCTCTAATCGGGAACTATCGACTGAAGGATACTCAGAACCCTCTTCTCGCGCAATGCGCTCGTTTGCTTAAGCAGTAATAGATATAAACTTAAAAAAAAAAATAGTTCGTTCGATAGGATTCGAAGTCGTTACAGACCACAAAACTTTCCGGCGCCTCTACTCAACAGCCAAACCTACAGCTTACGCATACTGAAAAAAAGACAAAAGACAGTTTTAAAGCTATCTTTATGAAACTTTGCAGAAGTCCCTCTTTCTGTTGCACGCATCACATATGTGAAAGCCAGCTGGATCGGACCACTATATCATATAGCTGCCATAGGAACGATCGGTCGAAAATGTAGTTCTTGTATGGAAAAAAATGTTGTTTATCAAGATATCTTAACCAAACTTGGCATTTATTAGTTTAACTATGCTCCTCATATATATGCAAAATCCTATTAAGATCGGACCACTATATCATATAGCTGCCATAGGAACGATCGGTCGAAAATGTAGTTCTTGTATGGAAAAAAATGTTGTTTATCAAGATATCTTAACCAAACTTGGCATTTATTAGTTTAACTATGCTCCCCATATATATGCAAAATCCTATTAAGATCGGACCACTATATCATAGAGCTGCCATAGGAACGATCGGTCGAAAATTAAGTTGTTGTATGGACAATTTTTTGGTGTATCAAGATATCTTGACCAAACTCGGCATTTATTAATTTTACTATGCTCATTATATAAATGCAAAATCCCATTAAGATCGGACTACTATATCATATGGCTGCCGTAGGAACGATCGGTCGAAAGTTAAGTTGTTGTATGGAAAATGTTTTTGTTTTTCACGATATCTTGACCAAACTCAGCATTTACTAGTTTAACTATGCTCCTGATATATATGAAAAATCCTATCAACATTGAACCACTATATCATATAGCTGCCATAGGAACGATCAGTCGAAAATTAAGTTGTTGTATTGAAAATTAAGTTGTTAGATTGCACTATGCTTCCTTCATTTTTGCAAAATCTTATTTACATCGGATTACTATATCATATATCTGCCAGAGGAACGATCGGTCGAAAACTAGGGTTTTGATTAAAAACCTTTTTTGTTTAACAAGATATCTTGACAACTCGGCATTAACTATTTTCCTCGTGCTTCTTAGATACGGGCAAAGTACTATGAGCATTATAAAAATGTTGGGTCTGCAAGGGTATTAGAACTTCGGCGTGCCGAATATAGCCTTTCTTTCTCGATTTTTTAATAATACAAACCAGTTAACAAAATAAATATATTATTCTTATTTTAAATACTTAACTATTCCAAAATATATGAGTTTATTTAAAGTTTTCCTAATGAGTAAATTTTACACATGCAACTCTTAACTTCACTTTACAAATGTCATGTTTTAAAATAGACACGTGCCAGACAGTAACGACGGAAAACTGCGCGCTGCATGATCTAGGAACTTGGACACTTTTTATTGTTCATCAAATTTTTAAGTTCGTTAGTAGTCATATTTTTCGGGGGACCATCGCATGACGGTTGGTGAGCGAATTACCGAACGAACGGTGATGCATCAGATCATCAATATAGGCTTGACACCATCAGAACTACAGGGTTGCGATTGTAACGTATGTTTTGTTAAGTATGGCTGTTAAGTATGAGGCGGTGACAAGTAGTTCGGTTGGTTGAAGGTATTTGAGAATTTGACTCCAAAAAGAGGAGCCTAATTCTTTTTTTAAATATATTTTTATTTATGCTGGGAAGTGAGCAAGGAAGGTGACCTGAATTTGATTTTGGCTCAAGAAGGTTATGGGTATCCTCTAATTGGGCCCTCTCGGCTGGAGCATAATTAATTGTTTTTTTTATATTTTTTTCTATTAATAATCTGGTCGTATAAGAAATTCGAGTTTATGAATACCTCCTTTTTGAGACACTGACACTGCCGACAGATTAGAAAGGAAAACAAGTAAGAGGCTCTAGTCGGAAACTCCCGACTAGGGAATACCCTGAACCCTCTTCTACGAACACCAAATTCAGCTCGAGCTACGCGCTCGTTTGTAAAAACAAAGATAAATAAAAAATAAAACAGTTCCCTTGGCAGAGTTCGCACACGTAACTGACTAAATTTCTTGCTGCGCCCTCTACTCTACAACCACACCAATAGCTCGAGCTACGCGCTCGTTTTAAAAAAAAAAAAATAAATTAAAAATAAAAAAGTTTCCTTGACAGAGTTCGAATACGAAACTGACAAAATTTCTTGCTGCCACCTCTACTCTGCAACCACACCAATAGCACAACGGAAAACAATACAATCGCAATTGCCATGCTGATGATTAAATTAAAAGAAGACGCGCAATGTGTGTGTGTACATGTATACAGAAATTCTTGGAATTGCGCATGGAATTGCGTTGAATATATGTGTATTCTCAAAAAGTAAAGTGCATTTAAATTGTAGCTTTAATTGGTGGGCAATACAAGTTGGGTTATTAACTTGATTTATAGCTCTGAGGTGGTAGCGGGAAGGTGCCGATGGGTATAAAATGAAAGATACTTGATATTTGTATACTATTATAGATTAAACATACCATGTTTGGTGACTCTAGCTCTTCATATTTACTCAATATGCTAAAAAACCAGGATGTCGATATCGATTGCTTGGAAACGGAGTAAGTTATCGATTATGGGAAACAAACTCGATCTGCGTAGGCACTGCTTAGGCACTAGGAGGACTTACAGCTAAAATTTCAAAATTTCTCTAGCTCTTATAGGTTCTGATATCCTTGCGTTCATACATACGGACGGACAGACGGACGGACGGACAGACAGACAAACGGACACGGCTAGATCGACTCGGCTATTGATGCTGATCAAGAATATATATACTTTATGGGGTCGGAGATGATTCCTTCTACCTGTTACATACATTTAAACAAAAACATTATACCCTTTTACCCATTTTCAGGGTAAAAAAATTTTGACAATGTTATCAATGTATATTTATTTGCAAGCTTTTCACCTTTTTTTTCCGGGTTTTGAACATTTTTGATATTTTGCTTATTTATATCTGTGGGTGTTTGGAGAGTTATCATAAAGCAGTCGCTAAAAAAACAAAAACAATATTTAAAACGAGTTTCCGGTAGCACAAAATAATTTAAGATCCAAACAATTTGAAAAAACATTTTTATATATTGTTGCAAACGTTTATTACGTAAACCTTAGAAGAATAAATAAAAAATGTATGATATTTAAGGCTTTAACCATAGTTCTTGATATATAAGGCATTAAAGAACTATCAAAATGACTGAACGCCTTTGGCGATAATCCCTCCAAGGTGAGTACTTATAGGAAAAAATTATTTTGTTGTACTTAAGACTCTTTTAATTTACCTTGCTTATGTTATTTAACCCATTTCCCGCCCATAGAATATTTTAATTTATCCGTACAATCTCAAGTTTGATAATCAATTTGAAACACATAAAATTCATACAACTTTCACCTCCATTTTGCATCCAAGAGGGATACATATAAAATTAACTTTCATAAACGATGCTAAACATAATATAGTAAACAAAAAAGTGGCATTTAATTGCTTTCCACCAATTGTCATAGCATTATGAATTTTCATAAAATATGTTCTTATTACCTCTTTGAAGCCGATTGGTCAAAACTATAAACTTTGCATGTACAACCTTTGACTCGTAGTTTCCACCCAGGAGGGCTGAATTTTCTAAAGAGTGTGAAACATGTTTCAAATAATAGCAAAAAATCTTACACCTGAAATATCGGCCATTCAACCTTTGAGCCGCGATTCCCTCCAATTGGAGTGGACTTAGCGAAAAATGTAAAAACGCCTTAAATTAGTCACAAAATTTAAAAAAGTGATTGAAAGTCCCGTAGGATGGTGGAGTAACCATTGAAAACCTACCTTTGTCTCTTTCTGCTACAAAGAAAATCATATAAAAGGCTCGAAGGCTTTAAAGAGCAAAATGGGTGACCGCAGATTAAATGCTCAAAATGGGCTTTAATTAACTGCCCTTGTGGAATTATGGTTTATGGGTTTCCAAATATGTGAGAAGCATTAAAAAGCTCATTATTACAAAACTTTGTGTAGATATCTTGAATAAACATAACATTTTTTCTAGCCGACTCTTCCTAAGATCTAAATTGTATAGTTCGATCCCGACGGTTCCGACAATGTACTACCTGCAACAGAATGACGGGCCTTTGCAATGTTTCATGACGATAAATCTGAAAAATTAGTTTGCATAGAAACAGGCAGGCGAAAAGACGGTCATGACTATATAGACTCGGCTGTTGATACTGCTAAAGAATGTATATTATTCGGACTTACGGTTGAAAGTTAAATATCAATTATCTCTGATAGTTGATTTGCACTACGACACAATTGCTACAACCCAGAGTCTTTAAATTATACGATCATAACTCGAGTCTAGAGTGTCCAACTAAGAGATACTCTGAACCTAGATAGTAAACAAAAAAGTTTAATATAACCGTTTTCCGCGATTTTTGTACACATCTGGATGGAATTTCGCGAAATCCCGACTTATCGTGATTAAATTAAAAAAGCGTATTGCTCATCAATATAGACGGAATAAAAACTATTAGTTTTGTGCATCTTAGGTATTCTTAACAAATTTTCCCTAATAGTAATATTTCAAAGCTTAATGTATATAATAAATGGTCCCTGTTCTTATTTATATCATTAGATGATAAATAAATCGCATTTGTTTAATTATTTAAGATTCATAATTTTTCTGGATAGAGCAATGTTCAGTTAACGCTGGAAGTACACTATCCATTGATGGGTCTCTGGAAATAAATATATAAATATTTTTTTTTTGCATTACAATATACATATATATTTTACCTGTCCAATGCCACGAAATATGAGCCTGGTGCTGAGTTTGATCTACCAGCCTGAATAAATTTTTCGAATCTGGAACCACCCGGTTGAGGAGCTCTACCGGAAATACCCCTCATGAAGGGATTTCCAAAGGAATGATTTTTTAGCATTGTTTTGATTAATATAAGAGTATCCAACTTTAGAATACTGCGAACAACAGAATTTATATCTTCGTCGTCTACTTGTACCAAACAACAGTTCTCGTCTTCAGTTGGTAAGGAATACAACCCATTACTAGTGACCCATGAGCTTATCTAAAATTAAATGTGAATAGATTGTGAAAGTAAATTATTTTTCTTGTTTTGTATAATTTTTTTGTACCTTCAATTGTGGCAAAGTTATTCTTTTTGCTGGATCTTTTTCAAGCATTCGAACAGTGCAGTTTCTCAAATCACTGCTTATTTCTGGTGTTCCTGGAAAAACAACTTCCTCGTTTCTTATTTTTTCATATAACATGGGTATGGAGTTCGCTATAAACGGCACATTTCCAAAAATCAAAGAATATAACGTTGCTCCCAAAGCCCAAATATCCGCTGCACGACCACAGTACACATTCTATGGAAACGAAAGCTTTATTAAACAAGTGGATCTCTCATACTTCAAATGTTACATACCTTGCCCAAAGCGAGAGTTTCGGGTGCACGAAAAGCTGGTGTACCGCCTGTTGAGCCATTACTCAATATAGAATCCTCTCCAAGAAACTCATTGCATACTCCTAAATCTGCAATTTTGACATGCCCACATTCTGTCAGTAGTAAATTTCCCGGTTTAAGGTCCGCATGAATAATTTTTTGATAATGCACTAATATAGGAAGAAATAGTTAATTTAATTTAAATAAATAAGCTAAATTTTATATAAATATTGGCTATCTAGCGGTTATTAAAGCGAGTACGCAATTCTCTCGACTCGATAATAAAAGAACTTATCAGTAGTCTTGTACGTGCGAGTGTGGGTTGTACGTACGAATATGGGTTGTACGTACGGAACGCAGTGACAGAATTAGTCAAGTTATCATGGAAAACAAAAAAATTGTTTATACAAAACTCAATTTCTGAACAATTGTAATCCGAACTTAAAAAATTTGACTCATATGAACGTTTTTTTGCTTAAATGCAATCCTATCAACTTCAAAACCATTTTTAAAAAGCTATGCGAAAATGGTTTTGAGACTAGTTTCACACTTTTCGTCTCTCTTGGAAGATGAGTGCGGGTGAAGGGTTATAAGGGCGAACTTTTAAGTTCTGCCGTATCGGTTTTAAACTATTTACAAAGTTCTAAATTAAAATTAAATGAATACGTGTCTCAACCAATTTGGGAATTCCATTCCCAACTGTTAAAATCTTGCAGAATATTGGACTTTTTGTTTATTATCGTTTTCAAACTTATTTTCAAAGATCTTTGTGAGCATTTTATTGATACATTTTTCAAAAAGTTCACCGCACTTGGATGGAAAATGGGTGTCAAAGGCTTAATAAACGAAACCTTTGGTTTCAACATTTGCAAGTGCATGCACTTTAAACATATTTTTCAATGGAAGTGAAGGTCAAGATGAACGCGTGGGTACCAATTTTCCACGGGCCTGTAAGTGAGCAACTAATACTCCGCAGTCCAGCTGGGTAGGCTAGGCCGACGAACTCCATCTCGGTCACTTGACCTATGATGCTGACACTGTGTCATATAGATCAGCAACCTCTATGCTGCTAATTTGACACCCTACACGAGGCGCAAGCTCAACGCTATTGCGAACACGGAAGTCAGCTTCACCGACTCTATCCATTCTCTAAGATTCAATTGTCTTTAGTTTTAGTTTCGATTTTGAGATATACCAGAGCGCGTCCACCTGGTAGAATAAACGACTCGTTCCGTAACAGGTCCTATCTTTCATTATCAACAGTCGGTCACACCCCGCTAACGCGAAGTAAAAGTCTAATTTGTATTTGGTGCAAGGGTATAATATTTATACCCTGAACCCATCAAAAATGGGTAAAAAGGGTATACTGTATTTGTGCAAAATGCAAATGTATGTAACAGGCAGAAGGTAGCATCTCCGACCCCATAAAGTATATATATTCTTGATCAGCATCAATAGCCGAGTCGATCCAGCCATGTCCGTCTGTCTGTCCGTCCGTCCGTCTGTCCGTCCGTATGTATGAACGCAAGGATCTCAGAACCTATTAGAGCTAGAGACTTGAAATTTTAGACGATAATCGATAACTTACTCCGTTTCCAAGCAATCGATAAAATCGATATCGACATCCTGTTTTTTTTTTAGCAAATTGGGTAAATAATAAGAGCTAGAGTCACCAAACTTGATATGTTGCTTCTAGAATATTATATGTATGTCTAATATCTTTCATTTTAGACCTATCGCCACCCTGCTAAGCCAACTTGTATTGCCAACTAATTTAAGCCACAATTTAAATGCAATTGACTTTTTGAGATTTTTGTTTTGTTTTTCGGTATTTTGACTGCGCACTGCTGCGCACGTGTTGCGACGCAATTTGCAAGAATTTATATATACATGTACAGTGTACATTGTACACACACACATTCATGCGCGTCTGCTTCGAATTCTGTCTTTACTGCGATTGTTTTCTGTGTGGCTATTTTTATTGTTTTTTTTTCTAAATAATACTCAATTATTAGTGTGGATGTTGAGTAGAGGCAGTGGCAAGTGGTGCAGTCTGTCGCGAGTTCGAGTCCTACCGGGGAAAGTAAATATGCGGTAAGTTGCGAGTTCAAACCCCCCTGCCAATGGAAATTTTTTTTTTTTAATTTATCTTTATTAATTCAAACGAGCTCCATTTGGTGTTCGAATAAGAGGGTTCAGGGTATTCAATAGTTGGGAGCTCCCGAATAGAACCTCTTACTTGTTTTAGTATTAAAATTTCTACGGGCAAGACCGGGCAATATCCGTTAGTTACATATAAAGTAGAGTAATTTATGTATAAATATATTAATTTATTGATAAGCTTTACCAATTAAATATGCAAGCGTTTTCTAACTGTTGTCAATTTGCATTAAGGAGGACAATTATGCTGATACATACATATGTGAATACAGAGTAGAAAAACTCGCAAAGTTACGCATACATATGTCGTGTTGCTGCAGGTATTGGCAAAAAAAAAGAGATCCAGTATTTAAGAGTGTATCATTCTTAGGTATCCTAACGTTATTTAAGTTTTTTCTATGGTAAAAATTGTTACATTTTATTTAACTTTATAATACGTAACTGCTATAACTAAAGTCATATAAAAACCAATACGAGTGCTCTATTCGGGACTCTTGCAAATACCTTAAACCTTCTTCTACCAAAACTAGAAGCAGTTCGCGCTCGCTTGTTCAAAGTCTAGCAAAAATATGTACCTTATCTTTATAGATCAATTGAGAGAAATTCTATATCGATGTTTTTGATCGCTTCAAAAAGGAAAAGTTATGGTTGATCGCAATGCGTGGGCACTAGAATGACCTACGTACAATACTCTCTAACTATAATAAATATATGTGGGATTCTCGTGCCAATGTGGATGACGTTGTCGATGCCGATCATATTTCCTTCTAGTTGCATCCGGAATCCCATGGGCATTTTGTCATACAACGTGACGACTTTATAAACCTATCAGGACTCTGCGGATCACGTAACACTTTCACGCCCCTTAAAAGCAGCGTCTCGCACTGTGATGGAACCATAAATACACACAATTAAGAAATAGTTAATAACTTAATTAAATAATTTAAATCATTTTGATATAATGTAGTGCGTATATGCCCTTACAGAATACCCTGTACTTAAATATAAAGTATGCAGCACTTTGGCCCAGAGCCACATTATGTATTGGCTCGGTCTCATATTACGCAGCGCGGTTCACTAGCCTCACTAGCTGACCATTTATGCTTATGCTGCATATCCCACGCTCCGTCTGAGCGCATTCCGTGAGCAATATATATGCTCACTAATACAGGCATATGCGAGCTACTCACTCTCCCTCTCTTTGTAGCTGTTAACGAATAACAGCATAAGTATATATGTATATCCATAGGCTAAGCGAACATTATAAAAACTGAATAAATTCATTCTGAACCAATATACTTAACAGCACTGACGTGCTGTCTTTTTCATTTAAAGAGTTCTCTTTTTACATGACGACCGTGACAAGTGTCACGAACATGTTAAAAAGTAATAGTACATAAATATAAAATATAAAATTGGAAACCGGAGGTGCAACAGCGGCAGCAGCAACAGCCAAGACCGTTACCCAGCTCTGGCGTGAAACCGATGTCAGCCACACTCAGGCGGCCGTGGCCATGCCCACCATAAAGAAGACACACACACACACATCAAATAATAACTACAACCTGCTTGGAGCTGGACTGGAGCTGGACAAAAAAAAAAAAACAAAAATATACTGAGTGAGTACAGGGCATGAGCTCTAAGGCAAAAAATAAGCCAAGGCCCAGTGGCATTAAGGAGCGAATCAGACGAAGAAAGTCTGAAATCGTAAGACTCCTTTATAAATCAAAGAATCATCGTTCACCGCCAAGACAGATACCAGCACGCCCACGCAGATGCCCACCAGATTGTGAGGGCCCCCTCTACAGCCCCCATTGCGAGGGCACCTGCCGCACTAAGGAAGCAGAGTCAACCAACGCATGAGAGGCAAACCGCCCCTTATGCCTACGTGGGAAGAAGAAGAAGACCCCATAACAACAGTACCGGCAGCGCCCAACATATTAAACTAAATAGTAATAAATAAAACTTAAAAATTGTAATGCCCAACGACAATTGAGTCGACCGGCAAGACGTTTGGCCCGTACAGCCATTCGAAACAATAGGTAGGAAAAATACAGATTGTAAAAAAAAAAAAAAAAAAATTTTAAGATGCGTTTTAAGCAGAAAACAAACAAGCAAAACAAAACCCGACTTGTAAACAATAAAAGCATCAAATTCAATAATTATATGTAATAAAGTCTCAAAATGAACGATACAAACAACAACTTGTCTTGTAAAAGTAAACGAAAACAAATTTAGCATTACGCATTTGTAAATTTTTTAAGATAATTCCTTTTTAATTTTATGTATGATCCCATATTATATATGAATATTAATATTAAAAAGAAAAAAAAGGATTAACAAAAAAAAAAAGGTCTTCTGCCTAAATTAAACCGAAAAAAAAAAATATATATATCTAATTGTACATAAGTACAAAAACATTACTAAACTTTGAGAATATACAAGAATTTTAAATTGAAAAGAGGAAATTTAAAAGTAATAATTCGTTCAGTTGGAATATAAAGAAATAAGTGCTCCGTTTGTCTCATTAGGTAATTCAAAATTATGATCAAGAATGAGCATGATCGAGGACACGATTAACAAAGTATATAACGACTATACAGACTTTCGTATGCGAGCCATACAAATTTTGCAAAGGCATAGAGAATTCATATCAGTATATGAGTTCGAATCCGAATATATAGAAACATTCGGCACAGTGACAAGTCCACTCTATTCATGTTCTAAAATAGAGAGCGGAATAATCTTGTCTACACTACCCTAGGTCAAAATAAAAACAATTATTGACGAGCATCCGATTCTAGGGAAGACAACAATTGTCTTAGTACGTCTGCATAGGTAGTAGTCAAATAAAAAAGCAAGAGTATTTATATAGGAATATGGGGGGAAAACAATCAAAGGCAGATGATAACACTGCCAATGTAGTTAACGTAGTAGAAGTCGTAGACACCACTCCCCATGTGCAGTTAACAAACATACTACTAATAATAATCATTGTAATAGCCTCAGTAAACATCCTTCTGAAGATTTATCTTCTTCATAAAAAATCACTGAGGAAGCGTTACATGAGTCGAGCCAACGACTTAGACAAGGTCTAAGCCACTGCTTAAATAAAATATTTAAGTAGCGGAAGTTTACATGGACTGGTCCCAAATAGTAGAAAAGATAAAGCGGCATAGGGAAAATTTCGATAAATCATACAAGTGCCTTAATAAAAGCGCACCAGTTTTAAAACCCACCATAATTAAACATACTGAGATCCTTGTATATGAGTACAATGAAATCAGGAGTCTAGTTACCGAGTGTCAAAATAAACTGTCAAGTTTACACAGAGTCCAAACTTCAGACGTTTTACAGCGTCTAAGGGATAATCTGGTAAACTTAAATAAAAAGTATGATCTCCAGCTTTATCTACCATCGGTGTTAAATACACCGGTAACATTTGATAAGTCACTACTAACAAACGACCAAATAGAAGATACAAAATTAGTAAACATGGCACAAACAGTTGTAGAATTTATCAAGCTAGCCACATCTCTGATACCAGAGTTTGACGGTAAGCCGGAAAATCTACAAAGTTTTCTAGATTCTTTGAATCTATTAGAAACCTTAAAAGGCACACATGAGCTAACGGCCATAAGCCTTATAAAAACAAAGCAAAAAGGCCATGCGAGAAACTTAATAAGTAATGAGCAGACAATTGCTGCAATCATTACGCAGCTTCTTAATTTGCACCCAAGAGGTGGAAAAACTGGCAAAGGCCCTTGAAGGCGCCTATATCAGTGAAGGTCTAAGTCAATCATTAGCAAACAAATACAGCACTACAACAGCTGTAAAAGCTATGACCCAAAATTGTTCAATTGATAAGGTAAAACTTATCATGCAGGCAGGCACATTCATAAATATGAATGATGCAGTCTCCAAATTTGTTAATAGCTGCACGGAGATAACAGGTCAAAGTAACACTGTCCTGTATTATCGACGAGGTGCAAACAATAATAATAGAGGAGGCCGAGGTTATAATCGTGGCAGAAATTACAACCACAACAATTATAACCGAGGCGGTAAAAACAATAATTACAATAACCGTGGAGGTAGACGAGGCCAAAATAGAGGAAGAGGCCGAGGTAACTCCAACCAAGGTTATAATAGTAACAATGTGAGAATGGCGCAAAATACGCCGGAAAATTCTCAGAACCCTTTAGGAAACAACCAGTAAATGTAAAGGTTCATTCCATCAATTACAGTCTTAATATATTTGTCACTTTTTATAATCATTCAACTGAAAATAAACTCACATTCCTAATAGATACTGGTGCAGATATCTCACTTTTAAAAATAAATTCAGACAATTTCAAAATTCAAGAAGAAACAATTATAAACATCCAGGTGTAATAAAATCTCAAGGAACAACTTCAATAGAACTTCAATCAACAAAATATATTATTCCACACGAATTTCATTTAGTAGATTCCGATTTTTCAATACCGTGTGATGGAATAATAGGCATTGATTTTATTAAAAAATTCAATTGTCAATTAGATTTCAAACCAAGTGAAGACTGGTTTATAATTAGACCTCAAAATTTAAATTATCCAATTTATGTTCCGATAACATATAGTGCTGGCAACAATACAGTTCTCTTGCCAGCCAGATCCCAAGTAATTCGAAAAATAGACATTAATACAGTAAATGATTATATATTTGTTCCTAATCAAGAAATACATAATGGAATTTATGTTGCAAATACAATAGCAGCATCCAAACCTGTATACATTCGCCTTCTAAACACAACTAATTTCGACCAATTGGTCAAAGTAAACAAAATCCAATATGAAAATTTAACAGATTACGACATTCATAGCACTAATCCAGAAAATAGAAGCGAACAAGTACTTTCAAAATTAAAGAAAAATTTTCCAGAACAATTCAAAAGTCAACTAACAGAATTATGCACCATGTATAGTGATGTGTTCGGACTAGAAACCGAACCAATAGCGACAAATAATTTCTATAAACAAACATTAAGACTTAAAGATGATGAACCCATTTATATTAAAAACTACAGAAGCCCGCATAGCCACTTTAAAGAAATTCAAAAACAAGTAGGGAAATTAATAAACGACAAAATCGTAGAACCGTCTGTATCCGAGTATAACAGCCCACTCTTGTTAGTTCCGAAAAAATCATTACCAAATTCGGAAGAGAAGAAATGGCGATTAGTAATTGACTATCGCCAAATCAACAAAAAACTACTTTCTGATAAATTCCCGCTCCCCAGAATTGATGATATTCTAGACCAACTGGGCAGAGCTAAATACTTTTCATGCCTTGACTTAATGTCAGGTTTCCACCAAATTGAACTTGAAGAAAATTCAAGAAATATAACATATTTTTCAACGAGCAATGGCTCATATCACTTCACGCGATTACCATTTGGTCTTAAAATAGCACCAAATTCATCTCAGAGAATGATGACTATAGCATTCTCGGGTTTAGAACCCTCTCAGGCATTCCTTTATATGGATGACTTAATGGTGATAGGATGTTCCGAAAAACACATGATTAAAAACTTAACTGATGTTTTTAATGTATGTACGGAATATAACCTAAAGTTGCATCCAGAAAAATGTTCATTTTTCATGCATGAAGTGACATTTTTAGGTCACAAATGCACTGACAAAGGAGTATTGCCAGATGACAAGAAATTTGACGTCATCAAAAATTATCCTGTCCCTCATGATGCGGACAGCGCGAGACGATTTGTAGCATTCTGCAATTATTATCGTCGATATATAAAAAACTTATTCACGGCACATAACTAGATTATATAAAAAGAATGTTCCTTTTGAATGGTCAAGTGAATGCCAAAACGCATTCCAATACCTTAACGAAAAGCTTATGCACCCCACATTATTACAATATCCTGATTTTCGCAAAGAATTTTGCATTATAACAGATGCCAGTAAACAAGCTTGCGGAGCAGTTCTAACTCAGAACCGTGACGGAATTCAGCTACCAATAGCTTATGCATCTCGTTCATTTACAAAACGGGAAAGCAATAAGAGCACAACAGAACAAGAGTTAGCGGCAATTCATTGGGCAATTACCCATTTTAGACCATATATTTATGGCAAACACTTTACTATTAAAACGGATCACAGACCATTGACATATCTTTTTTCTATGACTAATCCCAGTTCTAAATTAACTCGCATGCGGCTAGAGCTTGAAGAATACGACTTCACAGTAGAATACCTAAAGGGGAAATACATATAATTTCGTAGCAGACGCACTTTCGCGTATTAATATAAAAGAACTCAAAGATATGCAACATAAAGTCCTGAAAGTCACTACCAGGCGTCAAAGTAGACAAAATAAAAACTGTACAGTAGAAAATTATGAACTTCTGTCAAGGCAAAGTCAAAAAAATGTATCTAAGCCCAACGTACACTAAGTCATTACAAATGATGAAGTACGAAAAGTAGTGACCTTGCGCATAACAGCATTTAAATGTTTATATAAACATGGAAATAAAATTATCGCAAGAATTGAAGTTCGCGATTTATATACTAATGGAGTTCTCGACCTAGGTCAGTTCTTCCAAAGAGTCGAAAAAGAGGCCGGTATATTAAAAATCAGCCAACTCAAGGTGGCACCGAGCGAAAAGATCTTTGAATCAGTTTCAATGGATTCTTTTCAAAATATGGGCAATAAAATATTAAAATCTTTAAGAGTAGCGCTACTCCAGCCGGTGACCCAAATAAAAGATGAACAAATATTGTCTACATACCATGACGACCCAATTCAAGGAGGTCATAACGGCATATCAAGAACGTTAGCGAAAATAAAAAGACACTACTACTGGAAAAATATGACACGTCATATAAAAGAGTACGTACGTAGATGTCAAAAATGCCAAATGTCTAAAACAAAGACGCACACAAAAACTCCTCTGACTCTCACAGAAACACCTGTGAATGCTTTCGATATAGTGATAGTGGATACAGTTGGTCCGCTACCCAAATCGGAAAATGGTAATGAATACATAGTCACATTAATATGTGACCTTACAAAATATTTAGTAGCCATTCCAGTAAAAAGCAAAAGCGCAAATAATGTCGCAAAAGCTATGTATATTCGAAAATTTCATACTCAAGTTTGGTCCAATGTAGACGTTCAACTCGGACATGGGAACAGAGTATAAAAACCAGATTTTAACTGATTTATGCAAGTATTTGAAGATCAAGAATCTCACCTCTACTGCATATCATCATCAAACATTAGGGACAATAGAACGAAGTCATCGAACTTTTAATGAATACATTCGTTCATACATCTCTGCAGACAAATCTGATTGGGATGTCTGGATTCAATATTTCACTTATTGCTTCAACACGACACCATCAGCAACGCATTAATATTGTCCATACGAACTAGTATTTGGCAGACTACCGCAACAGTTCATAGATTTAAACAAAACTAATTACATAGATCCTATTTATAATTTAGATGACTATTCTAAGGAAATAAAGTTTAGATTAGAAATAGCATACAAAAGAGCTAGAATTATGTTAGAAAAAGCCAAGGCTTATAGGAAATTAGCATATGACGAAAAAACAAAAAACTTTGAATTAAAAGTAGGAGATAAAGTACTTATAAGAAACGAAACAGGGCACAAATTAGACCCAGTATATTTAGGACCATATATAGTAGAGAAAATAGAAGATAATGACAACATTTTTATTAAAGATAGTAAAGATAAAAAACAAAAAGTTCATAAGAATAGATTAAAAATTTTTAATTCTTAATAATCCAAAATTCTCTTTATGAATTCGAACTCCAAAAAAAAAAAATAAAATAAAAATAAATGACGGCCTAATCAACCGAATGAGAAAAAAATAAATTTTTTTTTTACAAATAAAAGAATTATAAATTTGTATACCTTTAATATTTCTCTAAAAGGGGAGGTGTAGTGCGTATATGCCCTTACAGAATACCCTGTACTTAAATATAAAGTATGCAGCACTTTGTTGCATACAATAACAATAATATAGTAAACGAGCCCAGAGCCACATTATGTATTGGCTCGGTCTCATATTACGCAGCGCGGTTCACTAGCCTCACTAGCTGACTTTCCGTGAGCAATATATATGCTCACTAATACAGGCATATGCGAGCTACTCACTCTCCCTCTCTTTGTAGCTGTTAACGAATAACAGCATAAGTATATATGTATATCCATAGGCTAAGCGAACATTATAAAAACTGAATAAATTCATTCTGAACCAATATACTTAACAGCACTGACGTGCTGTCTTTTTCATTTAAAGAGTGCTCTTTTTACAATAATTTAAAAAAAATGCTTCATTTCCAGATAAAGAATTATGATTTCGTGATTTATTTGAGCTATACACTTTTTATAACGGCTAACGAGAATTACAAAAGATCGAAATGGCTAAGCTTGTAAAATTTATCATGCTTAACAGAATATTTCTCTACAACAACTCAATTATTAACCGATTATTCTAATAAATTGATGTTAAAAAAAAAAAGTTGGGTCAGGACATATCTATAAATAAAAAATGTTTTAATAAAGCATCTTATTTTTTACGGAAAATGTCCAAATACAGCTCTACAGGATTTGTTGTGTTTTTAGAGTAACATAAACATTTTACTCTTTTATATGCTCTAATTTTCCATCCAATTTGTGTAGACATACTGCTAAGCAAGCAACCGACTGGCGGTATCTGCTATTTTAATAGTACACCTTATATTATGTGTAATATTACAATAAAATAAAATGACCGACACGCTATAATATATTCGATAAGTTGAATATATACATTAAATATGAATAACTTATTGCGAATTGTCCATATAATCGATAGTAATTTAAAAACTTTTGTAAAGTACTCTATGTATCGATATACCGATACAAATGAATGGAGATCGATTGTCGAATAAAATTATAATAAAATTTAACGCCAAATGGCATAATTAAATTATCACCCAAAGAGTGAATAGTTTAAAAACAAGTTGCACAAAACATTGTGTAATTCTAAGTCTGCAAGAAGTCGCGGCGAAAACAAAAACAAAAAAACCTAAATAAATTTATGGAAAATATAATACTAAATATTGAACTGATTGCAGTAGTTTCCGATGGCGGCTAGGCATTTCCGATCGTAGAAAAGACGGCGAAGTCTCTAATCGATAAAACAGATGGCGTGACGGTCAGCGATAAATAAAACGGAAGCGCAAATAAACAGGTAGTCGCAATGGCAACAAATTACACCGAAAGTAAAATAGAGGACGAGAAAATCAAAAACAATGTAAAGGAAGCGGAAGAACAGCAATGTAGAGCAGGCCAGCGGCTGAAAGCAGTGTGAAGGCTAAAACTACAATGAAACTTTCATAAATGAAAGTGTTGAGATCGACAATTTAGAGATAAATGAAGAGTGCAAAGAAATGTATAGAGCAGAATGTTTTAAAGGAAGGAGAAAATAATATTGTCACGGTCGTGCAACGAATAGGGATTTGTAAATAAAATATCAACGAATTCAACAATTACAAAATGTAATCGATAATTTAAAAATACAAATGAATGTATGCAGAAGGAAAATGACAGCAGATTAGCAATTATGACACTTGCTACATTTATATCTACATTTTAGGGAGGCGATCAATTAAATAATTGGTTATCCATGTTAAAAGGTGTGATTAACAATTATAAAGTGGATGAAATAACGCTGCAGGCAGTCACATGTAAGAAAATGAAAGGTCAATCACAAGAGTGGATTTTCTCGTGTCCAGGATTCATGACTGAGTCTGTAGATATTTTGCTTATTAGTATAGGCAATATGTTCCAGAGCAAGGAGTATAAGCTAGATGTCCATCGCAAGCTCCAAAATTGTACATGACAGAGTGGTGAGTGCTTTTCCAAGTACTTTAATGAAAAAATAAACGAAGACTAGTTGTCCTCAAATACGATATTGACAGCATCACGGATGTGAATCTGCGTAAGGCGGCACAGCTGCAGAACTTCTCAACTAAGGAGGAGCTGATGAAGACTGTTAAAAATGTAATGCTAACAATGTGAGCACGCCATAAACAGCAGCAAGGAAGTCAATGTGAAGTGTTACAATTGTAACAGCATGTAGCATAGGTACAACCAGTGCTGGAAACCAAAATGATAATACGTCGCCTCTTTTGTGTGCACAAAAATGGCAAACGTAGCTAAAGACTGCAAATAGAATATAAGAAAACAACTAAGCTGTATGACCGTAATGAATATGTAAGTTATTGAGAAGCAACTTTATTTTCCTCCAGATAGTAATTAGTAATATTTTTAGATTCGCGCCTAGATTCTTGCAACGACTTTGCTGTCATCCGACCATCTACCACTCCTTGCAACGGTCTCTAAGTATGTTCAAAGAACCCTAAAAAATCGAAGGCTTTTCACCCTACAGTCGGTCATAAAACGATTCAAAACTGAACTGAATGGCATGATAGATCTAAACATGACGATACCTCGGTTGCCAACGCTGCGCCTCTACACCTTCAACTTTCTCTGCCTGAAAAAGCGACTAAGGAGGGAGTACTTCTGTGCCCAGGACCCCTGAATCGACAGGATCTATCGCCGTATCGCCAACAAGGTCAGGAAAGAGTTGACTTTACTGAGAAGAAAAGTCAAAGACACCATGCTGGAGGAAGCAAAGGCAGAAGAGAGCTCCAAATTCGCGCTGTGGAAACTTACCAGTCGATACAAGCGGCAAGCTGCACCAAAGTTCCCCGCATAACATCCCGATGGCACCTGGGCCAGGTTGCCAATGGACAGAAACGAAACCTTCGCCTGCAACCTGGAGGAGCGTTTCAAGCCGTTTGAGACTGCATCGCATGGAAGGATACAGCGAGTCCCGCAAATACTGGAGGCGCCGCTCCAAATGTCACTCCCTGTATCACTAATTACCTTCCAAGAATTCAAGCAGGAGATAAAGAGTTAAAAAAACTACAAAGCCCCTGGCGTAGATCGATCAGACAATTAAGCTACTCCCACACAAAGCGGTGCTTTTTCTTGTCGCCATTTTTAATGTAGCTCTTCGGCTAGGTCACTTTCCAGTGGCCTAGACGTTGGCACATATCATTATGTTGCACAAGATCGGAAAGCTCCCTAATCAAATGGAATCCTATCGCCCCATCAGCCTCCTGCCTGCCTTTTGCAAGATACGGGAAAGATGCATCCTTAGAAGTATCCCGGATAAAATAAAACGCTTAATCCCGAAGTTCCTGTTTGGGTTTCGACTCAAACACGGTACCCATGAGCATCTCCATCGGGTCGCAATCTTTATTTTGGACGGCTTTTACAGGTAGGAGTATGTGGTGGCAGCATACCTCGACATCCAACAAGCCTTCGACCGGGTGTGGCACGCAGGACTCCTCTCCAAGATAAAAGGCAAATCCAATCAATTTAACATCATTGCAAACTTCCTGAACTAGAGGACATTTCGAGTGGTACAGGATAGCATAGCCTCTCATACCAAACGCATAAGAGCAGGCGTTCCAAAATGCAGCGTTTGGGGTCCCACAGCAAGCGAAATGTCCCTTGTCAGTTGGCAGGATTTTCTGGTGGCTACGTTTGCTGATGACACGGCAATTCTTGCCAAGAATAATTGAAGAAGAATATGCAGGAATATCAGATGCGCTTCGAAAACTGGGCTTGAAGGTGGAATATCTCAGTGAACCCCCAAAAATGTGCCACGGTGATATACACCCACCCACAAACAAAGTCCTTATCTATAAGGTAATCCTTGCCCTGCGTGGCGATATGGGCTCTAGGTTTACGGAATTGCCGCGAAGACCTACCTAAACAAACTTCGCATCATCCAGGCCAAGACATTGCGAAAAATCTCTGAACCGAATTGGATATTTCCACACGAGACATCGCAAAGGATCTTAAGGTTCCTATGGTAGGAGACATTATCAACAAACAAGCAGAAAGCTACCTACATAAGCTCCGCAACCACCCTAACATCCTAGCAAGGAACCTGCTAAGGAGGCAAAGAAGAAATAGGGTTTAAAAGACATATCCTATATACCTGGCCAAACGCAGCCTATAATAAAGTAAAATAAACATGTACATAATCATACACAATGTAAATATTTAAATTAAGCTATCATTAACCAAAACTCACGCTGATAATAGTTGCTAAGCACGAGTAACAGAAGATTAGTTGTAAATAAAAAAAAAAAAAAAAAAAAATAGAGATATTTGAGAAACTTAAAAACTGTTTGTCCTGCGGAACCGGCTATAAACTGCCTAATGCAGATAATACTTGAAGATAACAAAGTATTTAACCATAAGAAAATCGTTAAAGATGATTAAGTAGATGGATTGGCGAATATTTTTAAATATAGCTACATTCATGTCTAGGGTGACAGGGTGTATACCCTGATTGAGTGAAGTATTCGTATTTTACTACACCTTTAGGGCAATTTGAGTATCTGAGATGCATATGCGAATATTTGAAAAAGTTTTAAATCGTTGTTGGACAAAAACTGGAGTTAAGACTCAAAAAATGAAGTTTTCTAAGATTAGCTAGTTAGTAAAGTTCCAGAACTGATGGAACATTATGTTCATTTAAGATACCACAATGAGATGGGACACTTAGGAACAGACAAAGTAACGGATGTAATTGAAAAGACCTATTATTTTCTGAACAATAGGAAGAAAGCGGGACAGCATATAAAAAATGTCTTAAAATCATTGCATTTCCAACAAAAATTGATAGACAAGAAGGCTTTCGTGGTAGTATACAGAAGGATAGTATAGTAGGATAGTATAGTATTGTATATCACTATGGACCAATAAACAGCAAAGATACGGCGAAGACCAAAGTAACGATATCCAAGGAAGCAATAGACACCTTTAATGATTATTTCAGAGCATATAGCAGTCAAGAAATTATTATTTCTAATATGGGAACACAACTTCACGACTGAATTATCCAAATAATTTTTTGAAGTAAATAATAAGGTAATATAAAGGTACCCGCCGCAAGCAAATGGCCGGGTAAGTGAATTTATTAGGAACTGAGCCTAATAATCAGCCAATTAATAGATGTTCAAAGTATTAATGTACATATAATATGCAATGAACAAAACGATTCATAGAAGCATGAACGAACATCCAATAATAATAGTAAGAAGTAAATGTTGTAAATTTAGAGAAAATTCGAAGTAGAAATTGAGTAGATATAATAATATGTTTGCGAATGCAAAAGACAGAAACCGAATGTAAACGATAAGGGAGTTTACGTAATGAATGATAATTTTGATTCAGTGGTGGGAGTAGGAAGTAAGTTAATTCCAAGTTACAGGGTCCCCTTTAGAGAATCAGAAATATTAGAAATATTCCACATAACAGATATCGGTTTTCAGCAAGCACAACCCTAAAAAAATGCTAAAAATAAAACAAATATAAGTAACAGATTCTAACGATAACTAATCGGATAAAAAAAATTATAAAAGGACATTTGAAACAGGGAGCCAAAAATAACAAGTAAGAGGTTCTAGTCGGGAGCTCCCGACTAGGGAATACCCTGAACCCTCTTATTCGAACACCAAATGGAGCTCGTTTGAATTAATAAAGATAAATTTAAAAAAAAAGTTCCATTGGCAGGGTTTGAACTCGCAACTGACCGCATATTTACTTTCCCCGGTAGGACTCGAACTCGCGACAGACTGCACCACTTACCACTGCCTCTACTCAACATCCACACTAATAATTGAGTATTATTGAGAAAAAAAACCAATAAAAATAGCCACACAGAAAACAATCGCAGTGAAGACAGAATTCGAAGCAGACGCACATGAATGTGTGTGTGTACAATGTACACTGTACACTGTACATGTATATATAAATTTTTGCAAATTGCGTCGCAACACGTGCGCAGCAGTGCGCAGTCAAAATACCGAAAAACAAAACAAAAACCGATCTTAATGAAATTTTCTACAGTATATTTTATTGCACCATAGAATATATGTGTATTCTCAAAAAGTCAATTGCATTTAAATTGTGGCTTAAATTAGTTGGCAATACAAGTTGGGTTATTAACTTGATTTTTAGCTCTGGGGTGGTAGCAGGGAGGTGGCGATAGGTCTTAAATGAAAGATACTTGACATATATATAATATTCTAGAAGCAACATATCAAGTTTGGTGACTCTAGCTCTTATTATTTACCCAATTTGCTCAAAAAACAGGATGTCGATATCGATTTTTATCGATTGCTTGGAAACGGAGTAAGTTATCGATTATCGGAAACAAACTCGATCTGCGCAGGCACTAGGAGCACCTACATCTCTAGCTCTTATAGGTTCTGAGATCCTTGCGTTCATACATACGGACGGACGGACGGACATGGCTGGATCGACTCGGCTATTGATGCTGATCAAGAATATATATACTTTATGGGGTCGGAGATGCTTCCTTCTGCCTGTTACATACATTTGCATTTTGCACAAATACAATAAAACAGTCAAATATTCGAAACACAATAAATTGATGCGAGGGAAACCCAAGGGTGCTTGCGACCATTTTGTTATGCCCGGAGAGTGTAAAACTGCTGAGCGCGGCAGCCGAACGCCGGGCTCGAAAGACAAATGATCAGTATGAAGCCGCATCTCGCTCAGCGCACAACTTCGCTGCAACTGATGCTTTTTTAATTTTTAAATATGTGTATGTTAATTTTAAATCTTAACAGCCCAAAAACATATGTATATCTAATTCTCCCTGCATAGCTGTTCTCTCGCATCGATTTATCGTGTTTCGATTATCGGACTCTTCGGTAAGTCGTCAGGTTGATAATGGGCCCACATTTGAAAATCTCTGGCTTATTTTATAGAAGTGATAATATGGTATAATTATTGACTGCAATTCAAGCAGAGCGCTTTAGCCAGTTTTCGGTAAATAAGATCAAATGATGCATTGCTAGGTACTATGCTATCCTGCTTATCAAAATGCTCGATCCCATGAAGCAGTCTGTTGTAGTAAATAATATGACTCCTCGAGCTTCAAGACCTCACCCTAATCATTATGACTATTATAGTGTTGAGAATAGGATCCTGGACTAACAGCGCAAACTCCATGGCTCATAAAAATTATTTATTTGGTTATGGTCGACAAACGAATATCGACACAAGTAATAGATTAGATTATTGATTTGAATAGAAAAGTTAAAAAATAAAAGCCAAACCAGGATACAAATATTTCTAATATACCGACAAGATGGAGGTTTTTTTATTCGCCCGACAGGCCAGCTATGCCCCCACAGATAAATTTGTCAGTGACGTTATCAGAGTCTACTACTAAGAAGAAATGTATTTGTAGTGTCAAAAGATTTCTTACATTAAAATTAAAATAATCTTAAGTAACAATAGTATTTTAAGTTAAAAAGACGGAGAAAAAAAAGATATGAAAAAAGTAAAGAAATGTAAAATAGGCTTTAATGTTAAGTTTATAGGGTATAGAGGTACTAATAGGAAACCACTGGCAATCTATGCCACTACTCACGGATGGAAATGGTCAGTGAGTTCCCAAAGATATCCTGAAAGCAACGAGAGAGAGTTCTGTGGAGAACATGTAATATAATCTATTATGATCATTGCATAATAAACGAAAAAAGTTATGCAATTTGGAGGGGGCAGAGAATTGAAGAAAAGGAGAGTCAGTGTCGGCAATAATTACCTTATGTAGGAAGACAACGCCGAGGATTGTCCTACGGTTGGCTAAAGAGCGAAGATAAACTAGAAGAAGCCTACTGGAATATGGTGGTACCCATAGGGATAGGGATAGGGATCCCAGCCTAAACCTCAAAAAGTAGAAGGAAACGTTCGATAAAACCAAAAACACCTTTGACCTTAGTAATAATGTTAGCAATTTGGAGATTGAAGAGCTTAGAATAAAAAAAATCCCTAGGCCTTTATTATTATTTTCGAATGTAGAGCTAATACGATAAAGCCTATTACATTTAGCACAATTTAAATGTTATTGATCGGCCGAACACCAAAGCTGCAAAGTGTTAAAATCATCTTTCAGTTAGGAGTGATGTAAGAGAACGTAATTTTCACATCATCTGCGTACATAAGTACATGAGCATAAGATATAACAGAAGGGAGATCATTAAAAAAAAGAGTAAAGGTCCATGACTACCTAGAGGTACACCTGATGTAACATCAACCAGTTTCCAACAGTAAAAAGTCATGGTGCACAGTGTCGGTGTAAATGACATCAGTTTGACTTATTAAACTTCTAAAAATATTTAGACTTTATATTTTATAGGTTTGATAGTCTGGGAGTAAACCAGGGTGCTTTAGAAGAAGTAGATGATGGGCTTGAACCGGGAATACATTCACCTAAAAAGAAATTATGTGTGGTATAAAAAAAAATTTGGATCAATATTCAACTCAACCGCGTCATATAAGAAAAACCAATCGATTGCATGAATACGTTGCTTAGGCAACGAATAAGTTTACTTTGCGAAAGCTTGTTGGTCACTACTGAATGAGGACTAGGATTGCAATTGAGCATTGCAACCGCCAAAGTAGGATGTTATGCATCCTCAGGAAAAGATAGAGGAGGGCACCTGGACACATTAGGGTAATTGTTCACAAGTACAAGATAAAGTGATCTACTCAAATGATTAAAAATTGAAAATATTTGAAACAACGAAAAATCTAGCAAGCATAGTCTTGATGTGCTGAAGGTATAAGGTAATTACTGTCGGTGAAAATTGATTAGGAGATATTCGATAAATTAAAATCACCCAACACGATCAGAAGGTAGTTATCAGGCACATTACTAGAAACTTCTTTAATACAAGTTATATGATATTAGTAAAGTTGAATGTCACAAAAAGTTGGAATATACGAGCAGGTGATATAAATAGCACATGAAGGGAAAGTAATTTTAACTGAGACAATCTGAGCATCAGTAGGCGCAGCAAAACAAGAAGGTTCAGAATTGAAGTCGGCCGATCTCTTCTATGTACAACGAAAACCTACACAATCAGATATCGTTAAATTTAACCATGTTTCTGATAATGCGATTATATCCAAATCAAGGGAAGTGCTAGCCATAAAAAAAATTTTTTAAGTTTCTAAATAAGGCCTCTGACATTCTGATACCGAATATTGACAAGATCTGAAAACAAATTTAGTTTTTGTGGCAGCACCTTGTATCGAAGGGGCCTGTAGGTTGACAGAGGAAGGCTAATTTCGCTTATTAGGCTTAAGCTCGTGAACAATCATGTGAGGAGGCCAAATTGGGAACGAAACATGAGAAACATTTATTTTCACAATGAACGGTGAAATTGAATTTCGATGTAGATATATTAGCCGAAGATTTGGTAGCAATAAGGCAGCCACTAATTCGCCAGAAATGTCACACGAAGACTGGGCACAAAAATTTTTTTGCAAGGGTCAAAAGGTTTACTGTCAACAATTTGAGCAAGATTGTGCAAAGGTCTACTCTTACGGCCAGAAACTGAAGGTAATGCTGCACAATTTCGCTGACCGAAGCAGGTGCTAAGATGGGGTCTATAGAGATTATAGAAATTAGGATAATCGCTTGGAGAAGGCGATAAGAACAACATTGGGAATATATCAAAGTTGTGAGTCACAGATAAAAGTGGCGAAAGTCTTTGGACAGAAGTTGAGGGCAAGTTCGAAAATTTAGGTTTCCTCAACCGTCACCAACTAAATTTTATGCGGTGCGAGGCAAAGTTCCAGGCAAGGTTATTAGAATTCCCTGATCGTTATAAAGTAATGCCAGAAGTTTCACCGTTCAACAATTAGCGAGTCCCCAAAATTGTCACTTTTGCTTTCTTGTGTCCGAAAGCTTTCCCAGTCTCTTGAACGAGTTTAGTCCCAATTTCCTGGTCGCTGGCGACTGCGACTTGACCCCGTCCAAAAATTGCTGTTAGTTTTGGTTTCCTGAAAACAGATCCCGATAGTCTATTCCAATCAGTCCAGTTTTTTGTACTCCTCTTTAATTGCACGCTTCGTTTTTACCACTCCTGTACCAATGGAAGTGTGCAGCTATTATCATGACATTTAAGAAACCCAAGGATATGCATTTTTCGGAATAATATAGTCGTATTAGCCTACTGCTAGATTATTAAGAGTCGGTGAAATTGGTAACGCTTCGAATTGGATTTCCTGTCACGGAGGGCTAGAACAGGTCCATCGCGTTTGTTACCATATTTTATATGCCCTTGAATGCAACAAATACTATTCTGCTGTCTTTCGGTCACGCGGCAAGCGTTAGATTGAGTATGATATGATAATCATTGCTCTATGTTCAAACTTAAGTCTCTCTGCCTGGTGCAGAAATTACTTTGATGTATTCCTTTCTGTAAGGCCGGAACTTTATTGCAGGCCTGAGAGACACGTTTGACACGTTCGAACTCTACCTGGATGAATTCAGTTGTTGGGCTACACGATGAAACACAGCTGTTCACGGTAATAAAAACCAACACTCCAAGTTTGCGCTGAAGCATGTTCGCATATTTAGTGTAAAATACGATGGCTCCCGTAAATTAAAGAATTCGCTATCTTCGTTAAACTATGTATAAGACATTTTCATAAAATACACTCATTCATCAAGCCGCCGGCATTTCAAGCGAAAAAGAATTCCAGAAACACAGTCTCTTATAAGAACAAAATACCCTTTAACTTGGGGTAATGCAATCTAGTAACTGCCTGTCAAATTTTTCTCGAACGGATAGAGTCGTCCAAGAGCGCAATTTGAACAAGGATTTAGGGTATGTGCGAAATCGTACTCTCTGTATCCAGTCAATAGGCAATGCAGTCGCTATAACTATTGCGAAACACGAAACTTTTCCCAAAATCCAAATGGGTGGAATCTTGAGTTCAAGGATTTTTGGACTAACTTATTTTAAAAGTCTTACATAAAGACTTATTAAACACGTGTTTTAGCGATTTTGGAAACTCAACGCGAAATTATAAAGAAAATCAGAATTATACAAATAATGTGCAGAACACGGCTGAATGAAACTTTTTGTTTACTACCAAATTGTATTCAAACTAAATTTGTAGGAATTAATTTAAGATGTGCTGCCCAAAACCCATCGGCTTCGATGAAAACGGATAGAAGTCAATGGTTGTATGAACGAAAGTTGATTATTAATAGCAAAAAAAAAACGGAATTTGAAAAATAAAAAAAAAAAAAAAAAAAAAGGCCTCAAGTTTAACCTGCAGTCTTACATGTTATGTTTTCTTACTAAATAAATGAAGTTTTAGAAAAAAAAATTTTTTTTAATTTTTCAAATTCCGTTTCCCAGTATCTTAAACCATTCGTTTTCACTGTGTATTGGTCATGTGTCCCGTCTTGACCCGTCAAAATACTGTTTTTTGAGCTTCCTCTGAGGTTTTATCCGCTAGAGTAGCTAAATTTGACTTGCAAAGTCTCGTTACGTATATACAGATCGAGTATATATCCATCTTTTGGTGGAATAAGGTTCAAAGCATAAGACAACCTCTTTAATCTTCTTAAATTAAATATTTTCTTAATTGCTAGATACAATCCTAACTAAGTTGAATATGATTGTTTATTTTAAATGAAATTTAAAAAAGTATACTTACAATATTCTAATCCTAGTAAGCAGTCTCGAAACACACTCCACGCCCGCTCCTCTGATAATGGTTTTTCAGTAGGTATTGAAAGGACTTCTCCTTTTTTAACTAACTCAAAAACCATATATAGAGAATCTTCCATTGGATCGTCTAGAACTTCCACTAATTTTACAACGTTAGGGTGGTCAAGTTTTTTTAAAACTGCTATTTCTCTATAAACCCGATCCAGCGGAGATGTTGTCTGTTTTGGTCCACGACGCATGAACGCAGCCTGTCGTAGTAAGCGCTTTTTAGAGAGAATCTTCATAGCATAATGTGTCGAGTCTTCCTCAGAATAAGCCAACTTTACAAGTCCATATGAACCCTACCAACAAAGTGTTTAATAAAAGTCGTTTGCTTAAAAAATACAATTTTAATTACCTGGCCTATTTGATCCATAAGTTTATATTGATTAAGCTGAAGAAAACTTCCGGATTTTTCAATGGATATTCTACGTGATTCACGTAAAGGAGGCCTGCGTCGAACTGAGCGAGGACTACCGTACGGACTGCCATATGGACTGTATGGAACGTTTGGATAAATTGGTCGGGACTCTGCAGATTGAAATAATGTTGATGCAATATTTGGTCGCTGTGCTGGACGTTGACGTATTTCTCCAGTATACTTTTCAATGTTCTCACCTTGACAATGTTTCATTTTGTTTGGGGCTATCAGTTGAAATTGGCTTTCTATAGACCGATGTTCTGTGATATTAGGAAGATGATGGTTATGCAAGTGTTGATCAATATTAAATATTGCACAGTCCCCATTGTATAAGTCAAGTGATTGTGATTTTAAAAGGGATGAAAGATTTTGTTTTGAGGAGCACGTTTCAGTAGATGGACTCGAAATCGTGCTTTGTGTACCACTAGGAAGTATATTTGACAACTCATTTCCGGAAGTTGGACTAACCGAATTGGGGGGAAGTAAACGCTTTCCGCGTTGAGCTGTTACTAACTGAGAAGCACCACTTCCATTCAAAACATAATTTTTATAAGTATCACAATCATGGTTTTCAACATTGTGACCATCCGTTTTATCGGCGCTAATTTTTTTACAGTTCTGGACCTCAAAATCTTGTTCATTCAGTTGCGTAGCTCCAGAACATTTAGGAATTTCAGTAATCCTTGTGGAATAAGTGCGAATTAAATCTGTAGAGTCAATGTGCATTTTTTCTAATTGATTGTCCAACAATAACGGTAATCTTTTATTGGTCGTTTCAGAGTTTTCATGGTCACAGCCTGTGATAACACCGTTGTCGTCATCATCCCAAGAATAGCTGACGGCACTTTCCCTATCGAATGAATGTTCATGCCCCTTTCTTTTTGATTTCTCAGCAGTTTCCAAAACTTTTCCCGGATCTAAGACGTTGGTAGTGCCTTCATTGGTTATATTCAAATCCGACATAATGTGACTATGTGCGCATATTTGCATTTGTGACCAACTTTTTCAAATCTGAAAAATTAAATAAATTATATATTTAACATACAGTGAATATCTATAGACACTATTTCTCTGTATATACAACTGTTTGTCCTTACTGATTGGTGATGAACGCACCGCCCAAACCTTAAGAGCTAGGAAGCCGATATTTTTACTGTAGTTATCTTATGTGATAAAGGTGCACGTTAAAAATGGGCCTTAAACTCATTTTTAAAGATTTTTGTTCAAATTCACTTTAGGGGTGATTCACACACACACAAAATGCATTCCTCCTTGGTGGAAATTGGGGTCAAACTTTAGTGGGTGACGTTTCGCGGTAGAATTCATTTCCAAACATATAAGTTAACACATCCGGACAAAAATTGGGTAAGTTATCAAGTAACCCTCGTATGAACTGACACACAAACATTTGAGTTCAGCGCTCTAGATGCAACAGTCGGCGGAGGTCACCAGATACTTTTGTTATGTCGCAAGAGTTTTCGTTATCGTCTACGATTATGCTGAGTCGGCTTGCCGACCATGACTTTGTAGCGTGCTGTTTAGAGTTATAATCTTTAGCTTAAGCTGCACTAATATTGTAAGTGTAATTCAGTTCTGTTCATACACCCAGCAAGCGCACAGCTTCTGAAATACATTACTTTGGCACTGCCGTTTGTTATATCATATTCTTTTATTGCTGCGCCACAATAAAGCAATAGAAAAAACTATGGACAACCTAATCTTTAGTGATCCTGTAAGTGGAATAACCCCGGACAACTGACTCTTCAGAACCTCTGCCATTGAACCGTATCCGAATTCTTGCAATTTTGCCAGCGACGACGACACGGCGAGAAGAAGTGACGGCGCACGCAGGCAACTGATTAACTGGCACCCAACATTGAATTCGAGATCTACTCAAAAAATAAAATACCTAGTACAAAACCAGCAGCAACGGCAGAAAATATATTAACTTGCGAAAGACAACGCAAATTACAGTGGCGGACGGTCACTTTTATTAATAACAAGTAAGAGGTGCTAGTCGGGAGCTCCCGACTAGGGAATACCCTGAACCCTCTTATTCGAACACCAAATGGAGCTCGTTTGAATTAATAAAGATAAATTTAAAAAAAAAAAGTGCCATTGGCAGAGTTTGAACTCGCAACTGATTGCATATTTACTTTCCCCGGTAGGACTCGAACTCGCGACAGACTGCACCACTTGCCACTGCCTCTACTCAACATCCACACTAATAATTGAGTATTATTGAGAAAATAAAAAACAATAAAAATAGCCACACAGAAAACAATCGCAGTGAAGACAAAATTCGAAGCAGATGCGCATGAATGTGTGTGTGTATAATGTACACTGTACACTGTACATGTATATATAAATTCTTGCAAATTGCGTCGCAACACGTGCAGCAGTGCGCAGTCAAAATACCGAAAAACAAAACAAAAACCGATCTTAATGAAATTTTCTACAGGATATCTTATTGCACCATAGATTATTGTGGCTCAATTGCATTTAAATTGTGGCTTAAATTAGTTGGCAATACAAGTTATTATAGTTTTTGAGATCCTTGCGTTCATACATACGGACAGACGGACGGACGGACGGACGGACAGACAGACAGACGGGCGTGGCTAGATCGACTCGGCTATTGATGCTGATCAAGAATATATATACTTTATGGGGTCGGAGATGCTTCCTTCTGCCTGTTACATACGTTTGCATTTTGCACAAACACAATATACCCTTTTTACCCATTTTCAATGGATTCAGGGTATAAAAAGCACAAAGACACATAAAACAAAAAGTCATGTAAGGAGAGTGCTTATTTAAAATTCTTGTTATTGAAAAATTCCATGCAAAAAATTGTAATAAAAAAGTATTTAAGTTTACACTTGTAAGCTTCTAAAATAAATCTTTGTGAAAACAATTTTCATGAGTGTAAGTGAGCTAGAAGAATTAGTATCCAGTTTACACAAGATTTCCGTTGAATGTAAACAATTTAAAACAGACGAACGCGAGAATTGGTGGCCCGATCAAAATTCAATACATAAAGTGCCGCTGCACTGGCAAGTCAGGCCCAATTGTTTGAACAAAAAATAAAAGATTTAGAAAGCTAATTTGCCAACACGTCAGTAACTGTAAACGAAGTAAAAGTATTTAAAGATGCTGAAATATAACCAGACATACCTTGCAACATTAGATATTGTGATATTGTGAAATCAGTGCCTGACTTTAAGGGAAAACACGAAACGTACCTTTCATGGCGAAAAGCCGGCCATACAGCGAATACAATTTTTTGATAACTATTCAGGAAGTTCAAAACATTACCAGGCACTGGCGATTATTAGAAATAAAATAAAAGGACCTGCCGATATGGTGCTGTCTTCGTATGCCACGTCACTGAATTTTAAAGCCATCATTAACAGACTTGACTTGAATCGACCTATTTACCTAATTTAGCAAAGACTCTGCGCCAAGCAAATTTGACCGTAATACTAAACTAACGCTTCCATTAACAAAACAATAATGACATACGACAGCTCTTTGACTGCATCTCTTAATAGAAATGCAGAACAGATGCCTTGAGGCTTTTTATTTCATGCACAAAGAAATTCGTTAAGCGACATTCTTTTTTCAGCATGTCCTAAAGACCTGCCATCATCTCTGGCTTTAGAAGTTGGGTCTAACAATGAACGCTTCCAATTTGCAAATAATTATGCAAAAAGTCTTGAGAAAGCTCAACGGAATGAGCAACGGCAAAAAAATGTAGCTACGGACAATAACAGCTCGCAACAGGGTAACACCCCAATTTTTAAGCAAGAAAAAATCTGAGAATAACAGTCCTTTCCCAAAACATGAGCCACCTCAACCTATGGCCATTGACAAACAAACCAGAACGGGAAGAAAACAACAAAGAGTAAATAATTTTCGCAGGAAGAAAATCCACCTCACCAAGAGGAGCAAAAATACCACGCTACTGCCAAATTGGAGGTAGCCGACATTAACGATCAAAGTAATCAGTACGACGAAAAGCCAATTTTGTAGACATACCGTTTGTAGAACGAACGATAGCAGGTAAAACTATTTAATTACTTATTGACAAGCATGCTTCTAAAACGTATATAAAACAGAGCTTAGAAGCGTAGCAGCAGTAAATGAACCTTTTTTATTTAAGTCACTTCATGACTTTAACTCTGTTCAGAAGAAATGCCTCATGCATCTTTTCAACACAACAGCTTCCTTCTTAATACTCCCATCAAATTTTTAAAGTGCACAAATGTCAACTTTACAGAAATTGGAAACATATAAGTCCCCCAACAAATCCAAAAAGCTTTCCAAGAAATTATAAAAAATAACGAACAGGTGTTTTGGCTGCCACCTAGATCACTTTATAATAACCCGGTGTGGGTAGTAGACAAAAAGGGAATAGACGTACAGAGAAACAAGAAGAAACGCCTTGTTATCGACTTTAGGAAATTAAATTCTAAAACCTTTGACGATATCTACCCTATACCGAATATAGTAGCCATTCTCTCAAATCTCGTAAAAGCGAAGTATTTAACAACACTTGACTGATTATCTGGATTTCAACAAATGCTACTTGCCGAAAAGGATAGAGAAACAAGAAAGAGGCTATAGTCAAGAGTTTCCGACTAGCGGATAACCTGAACCAAAGACAATATAAACACTAAGATTAGTAACGCCATTCAAAAAAATGCTACTATGCAGCTTGATTTTTTGAAAATTGAGAACGAAAATTAAATCTGTATCATTGCGCTCTCACAGCCGAGAGAACGATAAAGATAAAGAATGTACTCCCAGCTTCGGCTAAAGCTAGAAAAAAATTATTTAATTCTTACATTTTCCTGTAAAATTTATTGTTTGCATCTAGGGTAATATATCATGCATTTCATGGATAAAGCAAGAGTGCTTTGCGTCGATCGTAAGTTCAAAACTTTTTCGCTCAATGTACTTCAAAAACGAAGCGACGCAAAGCAACATCGACTAGCTTTGCTAAAGGCAGGCTGGCGACTAACTTCGCTGCTCGTGTCAGAATCAGCAAGCCGGGACTTCGGCATTCTTTCGTCTAAGCGAACAGCAGTCGGCTGCCATGTCATGCGAAATCGTAAAAGCCACTTTAGGAAGCCAGGCTAGAAATTTTGCGTCGCATGCAAATGTATGGGCGTTACTCATCTTAGTGTATATATTGTCTTTGCATGAACCCTCTATCTCAGCTCGCGCTACGAGCTCATTTGATCTACCAGAATGTATAAAAAACAAGTAAGAATATCCTGAACCCATTTCCTCGCGCTACGAGTGCGCTTGCTTTAGCAAGAATAACAAAATTTTGTGATAGCTTTAAATCTGATCTGTATATTCTATTCAAGAACTACATTACTCTTAAAACATAAGAGATTTGTTAAACAAGTAAGAGGTTGTCGGGAGATCCCCACTAGGGAATACCCTGAACGCTCTTTGAGGTGGTAGCAGGGAGGTGGCGATAGGTATAAAATGAAAGATACTTGATATATATATAATATTCTAGACGCAACATATCAAGTTTGTTGTCTCTATCTCATAATATTTACCAATTTGCTCAAAAAACTGGATGTCCATATTGATTTTTATCGATTGCATGCAAACGGAGTAATTATCGATAATCGGAAACAAACTCGATCTGCGTAGGCTCTAGGAAGACCTACAGCTAATTTCAAGTCTCTAACTCTTATAGGTTCTGAGATCCTTGCGTTCGGACATGGCTAGATCGACTCGGCTATTGATGCTGATCAAGAATATATATACTTAATGGGGTCGTTGATGCTTCCTTCTGCCTGTTACATACATTATACTCTTTTTACCCATTTTCAACGGGCTTAGGGTGTAATCGGGATGAGCAAAATCCAAAATAGGCACAAACCCGTTTATAGCAGCAGTTTATACAAAACGCAATCAAATTATGTGTATACCTAAATGCGTACATACAATGTTCACGAATTCACGCGCGCAATTCAAACGTCACACAGTGACCATACTGTTTTTTTTATTGATTGGTAGGAGGGGATTGCCTATTTCACAACATCAGCTTTGCGAATGGCATTCTCACAAACGGTTCCTAATACGAGTCTATGACACACTTGCACACACACCAAAAAAGTAAATTGATTACGAAACACTGCATACAATTTAAGATCAACAGCTCCGAAGGCTTAAATAGTTTATTTGTCTGTAGTGTGATGGCAATCGCGGGCTACAGACTAAATCGATTACTGCTTTTTCCGAGCACATTTGAAGTAAGAGCGTTGGAAAATACTCACTCTGCCACCACCACGATTTGGTGTACATATGAAAATTCGCGCGCTTTTAATTAATTATTGTAGTCACATGATGATCATCTAATGATAATATTTTTTAATGCATCAGTTAGAATTTTCAAGACTGTCTTATAATTTTACATAATCAGCATTATAAATTATTTGAAACATGTAATTATAATAAATATTGGTGAAATACAATTCTTAAATTACGCGCTTAAAAAATGGTTGAAAAGTGGTCTTCTAAGCCTACAACGTATTTATGAATTAAAATATATATATGATTACATTCTTCCGAAATCTATAATAAAGATTTTGATTTTTTAATACGGAAATGATGCTTAGCGTAAATTGACATTTTATTTATGTAATTTGAAAATGCTAATATAATTATTCTCAGAGATACATGCATACTTGTTACATTGTTCAAGTCCGTTAGATACTAACCTCTGGATACAATATTTGCCGGGTTTAATTTGGATTTTACCTTATACCAATCTTGAATATTGCTTAACTTTTGTATTACATCCACCCGATTGTGCAAAGTCGAAAGTCCTTGTCAACCAGCTGAGCACGATTGTGAAGTCTGTAAAATATCGCGAAACCTTTAGATGAATACAAGTGAGAACCTTTGCCAAAAGAGTTGCCATTAATAGTGCTCATTGCAGCTCCAAGCGGGGCAACAAACTCTGACTGGAGATTGGACTTGGCAGTTAACACGCGCACTGAAACCGCTCCGTCTTTATTACCCACGCGAGCATAAATTAGTCCAACATAAGCTCGATTATATGCGTCAGAAAACCCGAAAAGGTCTAATGAGGCCACTTCAAACGTAATGGGAACCACCGATCGTAGCAGTGAACATTGGCTTATGAGTTTTAGTTCCTCTCGGTATCTTTGCCATTGAGCCGCGTAACTTGACAGTCTTCATTCCAGACGTGCTTAAGCAACCAAAACTCTTGTGTGAATATCAGTTTAGGACTTAAGAATCTCAAGGGATCAAACACATGAGCTAATTCTGATATCACTAATTCTGATATCCCTTTCATAATAGTTGTAGAGCATTTGACACGAAAACTTAAAATGGTCGGTTTGACGTACCCAACATATTCCAAGAGCTTTAACTGGAACTTAAGTTTTGAGCAGTTTTAAAGGCTCTAAATCGTCCGCATTGCTTGGGGCTTCATGACAATTACTACGCCATTTGTGCAGCTTAAACATGCCAAGTTCTAAAAGCTCACTTGCAGGTTTAATTCTACATTCGCAGCGCACTGCGAGAACTATAAAGCAGAATTTGTTCCATAAGTGACAGTTTTCAGACGCAACACTTCAATATGTGTGTTATTGTCAAACCGCCCCAATATGCACTGGAAGCTGCGATAGGAAGCTGTTACTAATACCTGCCTTTACATCTTCTGCTGTAAGGGCGAACCGATAATAGCGAAATATAGTCATCGTTTCGACGCGCAATGTGTATTCTTCAAAAAACGCGGAATACTTTTTTTAAGATCGGTATTGCGATTCAATTTCTTTTCTAACTTTAGCATGTAAGAAGTTCTAGTCGGGAGTTCCCGACTCGGGGATACAAAACCGAGAAAGAAGGGCTTTCTTCGGCACGCCAAAGATATAATACCCTTGCAGACCCAACCTTTTTTTTTTAGGGGATACCCTGAACCGTCTTATACCAACACCAAATTTAACTCGTGCTACGCGCTCGATGTAGTTATTGATAAATTATACAAAAAAATTTCCCTTGGCTGGGTTTGAACTCGCAACTAACCGCACTACTTGCCACAGTCTCTACTAAACAGCCACACCTATAATTGAGTCTTATTGAAAAAACAAAACGAATTAAAATAGCAGCACAGAAAACAATACAATTGGAATTGCAATGCTGTTGATAGAATTCAAAGCAGATGCGCATGAATGTGTGTGTGTACATGTATGCATAAATTCTTGGAATTTGCGCTTGCTGCTGTTGACACGCGCGCAGTGAAAACAGATAACTTTTGTGTGTCTCTTAACCGACCTTAATGAAATTTTTTACAGTATATCTTATTGTACCACAGAATATTTGTGTATTCTCAACAAGTAAATTCCATTAAAATTGTAGCTTAAATTGGTGGGCAATACAAGTTGGGTTATTAACTTGATTTATAGATATGAGTAAGTAGCGGGGAGGTGGCGATATGTATAAAATGGAAGAACTACACATTTGGTGACTCTAGCTCTTATTATTTACCCAATTTGATTAAAAAACAGGATTTTGATATCCATTTTTGTCGATTGCTTGGAAACAGAGTAAGTTATCGATTATCGGAAACAAACTCGATCTGCGCAGGCACTAGGATGACCTACAGCTAAAATTTCAAGTCTCTAGCTCCCATAGGTTCTGAGATCCTTGCGTTCATACATACGGACAGACGGACGGACGGACAGACGGACGGACAGACAGACAGACATGGCTAGATCGACTCGGCTGTTGATGCTGATCAAGAATATATACACTTTATGGGATCGGAAATGCTTCCTTCTGCCTGTTCCCTACATTTGCACAAATACATTATACCCTTTTTACCCATTTTCAATGGGTTCAGGGTATAAAAACTGCCTTTTCCGCAGGGAACGGGAAGTATGAAGTTCGCAGACCTCCTTTTGGTTTGAAAAATGCTCCCAGTATTTTTCAGAGAGCTATTGACGATGTGCTTCGGGAACAAATTGGGAAGTCGTGTTATGTTTACGTAGATGACGTTATCATCTTCTCAGAAAACATGGAAAAACATTGACGCGAGCATAAATTCATGTTTGATAATTTTTAGGTCTAGCAAGGTTAATACCTTGATAGATGCTTTATTAAAGATTTCGCATCTATAGCCAAGCCGCTAACAGAAATACTAAAAAAGGGACAACGGCAAATTAAGCGGCGGTCAATCAAAAAAGATACCTGCGAGCCCCAACGATAAACAACGTCTGACTTTCGAGGAACTCAACAGATGCTTCATCTTATGGCCTAGAAGCAGCCATATCCCAAGTAGGAAACCAATAACTATGATTTCCAGAACACTTAGAGATAACTAATAATAATAGTGTAAGCATTAAAAACCCTGCGAAACTACATATACGGCGTAAAAATTCTGAATATTTACACCGACAATCAACCTCTTACGTTCGCTGTCTCAGATCCAAATCCAAACGCGAAAATAAAGAGATGGAAAGCTTTCATTGACGAGCATAAAGCTCGAATCTTCTATAAGCCAGGGAAAAAAATGTTGTTGCCAACGCCCTGTCACGACAAAATATGCATGCCTTAGAAGAAAATGCACCATCTGATTTGGCCACCATACGAACTGTCGCTTACGTATCCTATCGAGTCCACCAAAAAACCAGTAAATTGCTTTCGAAATCAAATAATTATTGAAAATTAATTGCTTAAAAGAAAATGTGTATGACGCGGTCAGGAAATATGTAGTGAACTTAATTATGTGCGAATTGCCAATCTTAACATTTACCCAAAGCAAACTAGTGGAAACCTTTCCAACAACAAAATTCTGGCATCCCAAACGAATGTTCAATGACGTTCTGGACAAAAATGAACAAAATGAAAAAATAATAGAGCAGCTCAGGAAAATTGTAAACAATTACTCCAAGGAAAGGAACAGTAGAGAAAGACCCAAATACGACCGACGAAGACAAGTTATTGGTGAAACACCCATCCGTTCACAGGTAAGCTATATACTCCATATTGACGCATATTCTCCATTTTCCACAGAAAAACAAAATTTTTTTTAAACTTACATAGATACATTTTCAAAGTTTGCTATCGTTCAACCTATAACTTCTAGGACTATATTAGACATAAAGGCACAAATTTTTATATATATACTGTTACAATGAGCCATCTTTAAATTCAGGAACAATCAAATCACTTCTAGAAAATAGTTTACATGTCCAAATTGTAAATTCCCCACCACTCCATAATACGTCAAATGGGCAAATAGAGAGATTTCATAGCACTGTCGCGGAAATCGCTAGATGCCTGAAATTAGAAAAATACCTGGGCGATACGGTTAAACTATTACTTCAATCAACAATAAAAAACAACAACATAATACAATCTATCATTAACAAGGGACCAATTGACTTAATACACTCTTCCTCACCAGAATTCGAGACAGAGAATAATTAATACAGCTCAGGAACTACAGCTACAAACATAACGAGACAAGACGAAACAGAATAGATAAGTTCTTATCCATTTCTTACTCTATTTTATATTTTTTACTTAGGCTTTCGACTGCGCTACTATTCATAACATTAACAACCCCCAAGTTAACAGTATTAAGAACTCCCGGGTACAAAAACAACTTAATAAATTAACCGGAACTGTAAACATTATTGTAAAGGTTTCCAAAGAGAAACAAATCGAAACAGCCCGCCTCTATGAAATATCCCTCTATCAAATATCCCGTTCATAGCCTAGTTTGAAAAAAAATCATTTCTCCTGTGCAACCCAATGGTACAATTCTTAAATTCGCTGATAATTATAATGTTGCAGACTGCGGTAAAAAAATACTGCACTGATACGCTCACGTCAACATTTTACAAGCAGCTTCCTTTCACGGCTCTCTATTCAAGAACATGAGAAATATCGTCAGAAGACACCAAGGCACAACAACATGGGCACTCCTGAATATTACTGGGCATCAGGAAATTTTGAGTCTACAATACCTGCAATGGGTGAACATCGGGAACTTGCGATACTTTGGCGACATAGAAGCAGAGTTGACAACTAGACCTGTAATATTCAGCGCATCCATCATTATATCCTGAACCCATTGAAAATGGGTAAAAAGGGTATATTGTATTTGTGCAAAATGCAAATGTATGTAACAGGCAGAAGGAAGCATCTCCGACCCCATAAAGTATATATATTCTTGATCAGCATCAATAGCCGAGTCGATCTAGCCATGTCCGTCTGTCTGTCCGTCCGTCCGTCCGTCCGTCTGTCCGTATGTATGAACGCAAGGATCTCAGAAACTATAATAACTTGTATTGCCAACTAATTTAAGCCACAATTTAAATGCAATTGAGCCACAATATTCTATGGTGCAATAAGATATCCTGTAGAAAATTTCATTAAGATCGGTTTTTGTTTTGTTTTTCGGTATTTTGACTGCGCACTGCTGCGCACGTGTTGCGACGCAATTTACAAGAATTTATATATACATGTACAGTGTACAGTGTACATTGTACATTGTACACACACACATGCACGTCTGCTTCGAATTCTGTCTTCACCGCGATTGTTTTCTGTGTGGCTATTTTTATTGGTTTTTTTTCTCAATAATACTCAATTATTAGTGTGGATGTTGAGTAGAGGCAGTGGCAAGTGGTGCAGTCTGTCGCGAGTTCGAGTCCAACCGGGGAAAGTAAATATGCGCTCAGTTGCGAGTTCAAACACTGCCAATGGAACTTTTTTTTTAAATTTATCTTTATTAATTCAAACGATCTCCATTTGGTGTTTGAATAAGAGGGTGCAGGGTATTCCCTAGTCGGGAGCTCCCGACTAGAACCTCTTACTTGTTTTCATACTAATTATTGGATTCCTTCTTTGAAAGATGTACCAGAAACGGAAAAGTCTAACCACCAAATGTCCCTAAAAATCGTTATCGACATTCTGAGGAAAACCGAGGACGGCCCTAAACTTAGCAAACACATCTGGCCAATAATTGTACAAGGAAACAAGCCACCCTCGCGCGTAGTTATTAAGTAGTAAAAACCTTTTGATTTGAAAAGAGATGCTTCATCTT
Source organism: Drosophila littoralis (assembly GCA_018903485.1). Taxonomy (NCBI): domain Eukaryota; kingdom Metazoa; phylum Arthropoda; class Insecta; order Diptera; family Drosophilidae; genus Drosophila; species Drosophila littoralis. The sequence continues at coordinate 255,433 of JAEIGF010000598.1, forward strand.
TCGGCCTAGGAGAAGTCTTATCCCAAGATCGGAATCCAATTACTCTGATTTCCAGAACACTAAGAGATAACGAACAAAATTTCGCGAGAAACGAACATGAGCTACTTGCCATAGTGTGGGCATTAAAAACTTTGAGAAACTATCTATACGGCGTAAAAATCGGAATATTTACACCGAGCTTACGTTCGCATTCGCAGACAAAAATCCAAACGCGAAAATAAAGAGATAGAAAGGTTCATTGACGAGCATAATGCTCGAATCTTCTATAAGTTAACAATCCACCCTCGCGCGTAGTTATTAAGTAACCCTTGTATGTACTGACACACAAACATTTAAGTTCAGCGCTCTAGCAGCAATAAACAGCGGCGGTAACCAGATACTTTTGTTATGTCGCAAGAGTTTTCGTTATCGTCTACGATTATGCTGAGTCGGCTTGCCGGCCATGACTTTGTAGCGTGCTATTAAGAGCTATGCTTCAATTTATTGCCTTTAGCTTAAGCCGCTCTAATATTGCAATTGTAATTCAGTTCTGTTCATACATCCAGCAAGCGCACTGCTGCCGCATTGCCGTAGTTTATATCATATTTTTTTATTGCTGCGCCACAATAAAGCAATATAACTAACTCTGGACAACTGAATCTTCAGTGATCCTGCAATTGGAGTAACACTGTACAACTTAATCTTCAGAGTCTCTGCCATTGAATTCTCTGAATTCTTGCAATCTCGCCAGCGACAACGGCACGACGAGAAGGAGTGACGACGCACGCAGGAAATTGCTTAAGTTTGATATGAAAAATCATTAGAGACGTGTTTCACATTTTTCGCAAAATCAAAGCAATCTCGGTTGAAAATGCGATTCTATGATTTTTTCGCAGCAGTTTCAAGTTTTGTCTGATTTGCATGAAACTTATTTTCTAAACTTTACATAATAACTTACTGAATACGTGTTACATCGACTTGGGAAATTCCACCTTCAACAGTGGTTAATTAACGAAAAACATTTGTATGAAACTTTTTTGTTTATCATCCGAAAGGCTTCAAACTCATTTCCAAAATCTTTGTTCAAATTTATTTGAGAGGGTTTCACACTTTACGAAAAATGGTAATGGGGGTCAAAGATTTGGTGGGTGAACTTTCGTGTTCAAATTCATATATACGAAAAATCATTTGAGACGTGTCTCACACTTTTCACAGAATCCAAGCTTCCTCGGTAGAAATGCGCTTCAAAGATTTTTTGGGCAAAGTTATAAGTTTCGTACATTAGAACTTAATGAATACGTGTTTCAGCGATTTGGGAAATTACACCCATAAAAATTGTTAATTAGCGAAAAAGGGTTGTATGAAATTTTTTGCTTACTATCAGATCGGCTTTAAAGACAATTTCAAAGATCTTTGCCAAAAATCATGTGATAGAGAAATGGTGGTCAAGGATTTTGTGGGTGACATTTCGCTCTCAAAAAATGTATTTCCAAGGATCTTTCATAGATCCTTTCATTATCTTGATTATCAACTTGATCGACGACTATTGCAATACTTAACTTAACGATACTGCCAACAACCAATGCCGTTCATCTTAATTTATGTATCGGCAGCTAAGTGTTACCACCATCCTAATTATCGTTATCCGTGCCGGATGATAAGAGTTCCTCATTTTCAGCGACAAGATACTACAGCTTGATATAACCATAGCTGGTTGCTGTGACACCTGATTCTTCGTCGTCCTCCACCTTTCCAATCTTCCAGTCTTTTGCTTAAATGCGAAACAGTTTGTCTCCAGTTTAAAGCGTAATCCCAAAAGATGTTTATGAAACGTTTACCAGGCAAGTTTAACTTCAGACGTAAGCTGGGTGGAGTTTTTCGTCAAACATCTGCATCAGCTCTTTTACCCTGATAAGACACTTATGTGTGCAGCTCGATGGACGCCCCTCTTGCGGTAATGGGTAAGAAGGGCTTACTTTTAAGATCATTTTTCAACATTTGTATCGACGGCAATTTTGCTACAACAATTTAAAATTCGTCTTCTGTCTTTATTAAAAAATCCTGTGAAACCCAGGAACGTCTGAACTTTAATGTTTCTGGTGCTTACAAAATAGCTAACTGCAGTAGTCTTCCATGCAAAATCCTGCAATTTTCCACGAACTACCGAGGAATGAAATAAGTGGCTGTAGTTTTTCCATTTATTCCTTGCGTCGTACATGACAGCTGCTTTCAAGACTTTCGGGGTTTTTCCATGAATTCTTCAGCGGTGGTGGCATCGACTTTCATTTTATTCAAATACAGGTGCTTCATTTTCTCATTTACATGACTCTGGAAAATGTAATTTACCAAACGTATAAACGCTGCTGCAATATTCTGGAAACCAAATGGCGCTTTGGTGATTCAAAATAACACTCGTGTCACGAATGCAGTGTTGCATAATAGCTTTTCGCAAAGGTAACATGGAAAATCCATTTACCAAACCCATGATCGTGAAAAATTCGGCAGCTTGTGAGAACATCTTCAATCATTGGTACAAGAAAAAATTCCGAAAGCACAATGCGGTTTATCTTCTGATATTCCACACTCTGTCAAAATGTTATATTATTTCTTCACCACGACAATTCTACTGGCAGCATATGAAGACGATTTTCATTCAATGATTCGTTCGACCTGTTTCTTTACGGCTTCGGCTTATTCGATTAAAAGTCGACTTCAGCTCTTTTGGAAATTCTTTACCTACTCCAGGCGACTGGTAGCGGCTTACAATCAATTTGTAGTCGCTTTTTTGATATTAGATCTGATATATTTAGTGGGTATTTATCTGTCGACAATTGATTGGTTTTACCCATTCGATTCGCATTACATTAGCAATTAATCACTACAAGAAAATTGTGATCAACAAAAACAGAACAATATATTTTAATTATTTATTCACACTTTTAGGTTTGAATCATTAGTTTTGCGACTAAATGATTTTGAGAGAATTATTATTATTGTTCCGTAATTTTTACGATTTCAGAGAAATTTGTATATTTTTTCTCACCTCTATATTTACGTATATTACACTAGCGGGAATAGCCCGGCCTTGCCCCTGGCACGTATAAAATAAATGTTCTCAAAAAGCTTTGAAAATGATTTTAAAACTGATCGGCCGGTAAACCAACAACTTTCATACAAACGTTTTCCGCCAATTTCCCACTGTTGCGGGTGGAATTTCCTTAATCGTTGAAACAAGTATTCATTAAGTTTTTATGTAGAGCTTTGAAAATAATTTTGAAGCAAATGGGACTAAACTTAAAACATCACCAAAAAAATCTTTGAATTTCACTTTTTACCGAGGATGCTTTGATTCTGCGAAAAATGTGAAACAGGTCTTAAATGATTATTTTTATGGATCCTTGGAAATTAATTTAAGCGCGAAACGTCACCCACCAAATCTTTGATGACAGAAGATGGGATGGATTTTCCAAAAATTGCGAAACACCCCTCAATAAACTTGAGCAAAAACCTTTGAAAATGAGTTTGAGGCCGATCCGATGGTTAATAAAAAACTTTTATACAAACATTTTTCGCCAATTACCCACTGTTGTGGGTGGAATTTCCCAAAGCGCTGAAATACGTATATATTACGTTGTTATGTAGAGTTTTGAAAATAAGTTTGAAGCAAATCAGACACCACTTAAAACTTCGCCCAAAAAATCTTTGAATCGCATTTTTACCGAAGGAGTTTAGATTTTGAGAAAAATGTGAAACACGCCTCATATGATATTTCATATAGATCCTTGAAAATTAATTTGAGGGCGAAACGTCATCCAATATTTTCCAATAAGTGTGAAACACCCCTCAAATGAATTTGAACAAAGAACCTTGAAATTGAGTTTGAGGCCGATCGGATGGTAAACAAAAAACTTTCATACAAACATTTTTCGCCAATTACCCACTGTTGTGGGTGGAATTTCCGAGGATGTTTTGATTCTGCGAAAAATGTGAAACACGTCTCAAATGATTTTTCATAAAGATCCTTAAAATCTTTGACCCCCATTTCCACCAAGGAGGAAAACATTATTGGAAACATGTGAAACACCCCTCAAATTAATTTGAGCAAAGATTTTTGAAATCGACTATAAGGCCGATCGGATGGTGAACAAAAAAGTTTCATACTAACATTTTTCACGATTTTTCCATACTTGTGGGTGGAATTTCCCGAAACCCCGTCTTAACGTGCACCTTCATCACATAAAGTAACTACAGTGTACATTTCAGCTTCCTAGCTCTTACGGGCTGTGCGTTGATCACCAATCAGTTAGTCAGGTCAAACAGTTTTATATATAGAGATTGAAATTATAGAGAGACGGCTAAGATACTATTTCGTTAACCCGATGTCGCCATTTAAATTTTACTGATAAAAGTCCGCATGCGCCTTGCGCCCGACCCAACTTGACTTGGTTCAGTGGAATGTTCTACGTTATGACAGGTACTAAACTCATTAGTACATTAGTGCACCGGAACGCTAGCCGAAAAGCTATGTACTCGGTCTGGTGCTGTACACTCTATACACGGCTGACATTCCCTCCATCGAGTGGAGCAACACCACTGATGACCCTGTGTGATATTTCTGATTTGTATCATTAAGTGTTCCACGCCAAGGGAGCAAAACAATCAATGCTCTTCACTCGCTTTTGCCCTAGTTTAAAAATATAAGGACGATGGTAAAATAAAGTATCGGAAAATGCATTCGATAGTGCATTATTTAGTGACAGGCGCAAGAAACGTTTGAAAGCGTCGGCCCAGTCGTAACATATACTGGCCTTTTGTTGCAGTATGCCTTAGTGTGCCCAAAAGCTCGTGACCGTTAGCATGCAGGCAGAATGCTTTTTCGGGCGTGTTCTGGGTAATACTTAATTCTGCAAAGCCTTATATACCTCTTTCTTATTTGCGGTTTTGACAATATTAGCAAAGCTCATATTCATTTTCCTGTTTTTCTCGTTTTACTCAGTGCTTGTGGTTGTAGTTCGCCAGTAGTTAGCAGCTATTTTTTCCATTGTTAGTTCTGGGTGAATTTTCTTTATGGTGCATCTAAACGGTCTGTCTTCGCGCAGCATCTAGTGATAAGTTTTGGTACCGAATGCTAGTAGCATAAAAGTTGTCATTATGTAAGGCTCAGCATTGGATGAAAATGTCGCCAATCATATTTGTCTAAGCCGGTGGCAAGATCCATGTCATCCCAAAAAGCGTCTAAGTTTGTTATTTTCTGGGTGGACGGCGGCTTGTTGTTGCTGTTGAAGGATTGCTTGGAATATCTTTTTTTACTTGCTTACCTGTACAAGTTCAAAAGGATATGTGTATATTGGTGCGTCTGTTGGAGATGAGTGCGGTGCGCCTGATGGAACAGGGGAGCTTCCTTAGCGGTTCCGATCAATTTCTCCTTTCATTATATTTATTAGTATGTACCTGGGTGGAACAGCTCGCCAGTAAGGACCGGGTTTGGTAAACGCAGAATTGTTTCTACTAGTATTAGTAGTAACTGCATTGGCTTTAGGTGGGCTGGCGCATGAGATGGTGCAAGAGCTAGCAGAATTCTCGACATCCTGTTTTTTGAGCGAATTGTGTAAATATTAAGAGCTAGAGTCACCAAACTTGACATGTAGCTTCTAGAATAGTAAATATAACAAGTATCTTTCACCCCGCTATTATCCCATAGCTATAAATCAAGTGAAAACACCTATTTATGCTGCCCACCAAAATAAGCCTCAATGTAAATGCAATTGACTTTTTGATAATACACCCATATTCTATAGTACAATAAGATGTAATTAAAGAAAACGTGTTTTGGCTTTTCTCATATCAGCGGCAGTAAGCGCAAATTCTAAGAATTTCTATATACATGTACACATCTTCTTTGAATTTTAAATTTTTTTAAACTATTTTTTTAATTAAAAATTTATATATATTTTATTGTTCACAAGATCACTACTACCTAATATGGCAACTTAACCTAGTTATATATGAATCCCATTATCAGCATTGCAATTGCGATTGTATTGTTGTTTGTGCTGCTTTTTTAATTCGTTTTTTTCTCATTAAGACTCAATTATTGGTGTGACTGTTGAGTAGGGGCGGCAGCAAGTAATGCGGTCAGTTGCGAGTGCGAACCTTTTGTGTTGGAATAAGAGGTTCTGGGTATCCCCTAGTCTGGAGCTCCCAAATGGAACCTCTTATTGGTTTTCTATCGAAAATGAATTTTTGTTATGGCTGGCGAGTAGAGGAGGTGGCAAGTAGCGTATGGTTAGTACGGGTCATATATACGAGTCCTTCTGGCAGAACTATTTTTTTTTTTTTTATATTTATTTATATGCAAACGGTGTTTGTAAAAGAGGTTTCAGGGTATCCTATTATCGGTAACTCCCGATCAGACCCCTTACCTGTTATTTATAATGTTTATTCAATATTGAGTGTTTTTCCGCATTAACAATGCCTTTGAACCATTTAGTTTTGCTAGGTAGTAACTGCATATCTGAAATTTTATTTTTTATTTGGCTTATTATTCACCGACACTGTTAATATGGGACAATAATGTTAATATAATAATAATGTCGGCGAATTCTAACTAAAACTTATTTTATGAATTATAACAGGAGCACAATGTCAGACGTCTGCACTTTTTATACCCTGAACCCATTGAAAATGGGTAAAAAGGTTATAATGTTTTTGTGCAAACGTAAATGTATGTAACAGGCAGAAGGCAGCATCTCCGACCCCATTAAGTATATATATTCTTGATCAGCATCAATAGCCGAGTCGATCTAGCCATGTGCGTCTGTCCGTATGTATGAACGCAAGGATCTCAGAACCTATAAGAGCTAGAGACTTGACTTTATCTTTCATTTTATACATATCGCCACCTTCCCGCTACTACCTCATAGCTATAAATCAAGTTAATAACCCAACTTGTATTGCCCACCAATTTAAGCCACAATTTAAATGCAATTAACCATTAGGAATACACAAATACTCTGTGGTACAATAAGTACTGTAGAAAATTTCATTAAGATCGGTTAACAAAAACCCAAAAATATTTTTTTTGGATGGGACAGCTACCGCAAATTCCAAAAATTTCTGTATACATGTACACACACACACTCATGTGCGTCTGCTTCGAATTCTCTGAACAGCTTTGTAACTGCGATTGTTTATTATGTTGTATTTTTTTTTTTTTTTTTTCTCAATAAGACTCAGTGTGTCTGTTGAGTAGAGGCAGTGGCAAGTGGTGCAGTCTGTCGCAAGTTCGAGCCCTACTGGGGAAACTATTTTTTGTTTTTTTTTTTGACAAGTATGGGTGCTGAGTAGAGTCGGCTGCAAGTAATGTGGTCAATTGTGAGTTCGAACCCTGCCAATAGTTTTTTTTTCATCTTCATTACTTCAAACGAGCGCGTAACGCGTGCTGCACTTGGTGTTGGAATGAGAGGGTTCAGGGTCGGACAGACAGACAAACGACATGGCTAGATAGACTCGGCTATTGATGCTGATCAAGAATATATATACTTTAGGCGCTTATTTCTGCCTTTTACGTACATTTGCACAAATTATTATTAGCAAATGTAACAATTTATTTAATTTATAGCTGTGGGATGAAGACAGGGTGTGGCGATAGCTTTAAAAGAGAAGATACTTGATCTGTATGTACTATTCTGGATGATGTTATGTTTGGTAGGAGGATCTACGTTCAAAATTTCAGTCTTTAGTGGTTTTTATTGTCTGGAGCTACATACACATATATCCAAAAACGTAGTTTTTGTAACCATACTATTGCATAGGGTATTATAATTTGGTCACGAAATTTTAGATTACATATGGAATCGATAGGACTTTAACTATCCCTTAATGTATGCATATATAGTCTTGATAATAATATACATATATGGCACCAGTCTATCTTATAGCTTTGTAGGAATGATTAATCAAAAAATTATATTTTAACAAAACTCCAGCTAGCTCCCAACATTTGAAAAATCTTTTAAACAGTAAACGACTACATTATATGGCACAATGGTTAAAAAGTGGTCGGTAAATGAATTGTTGAAAAAGCCATTTGTGCTCAAGTTCAAGCTCAGCAATTATGAAATCTTATCGATAACAAATAATTTTTTTCATGTAGCCTGTAGTAATCGTTCTGAAAAAACAATTTTTTTTTATAAAACGTATTCCAAGTTATATATCTGTGCGGGTATTTAAACTTCGGCTTGCCGTTCTTTCTCTTAGTTCTACCACTACCCATACAGCATATAGACTGGACAGCTAGTGCATGTGGTCATGCATATAAAGAAATGTAATGTATATTTCCTTCGACTTCAAAATACAGATTTTCTAACGAGCCAACCTTAATATACAACATGCATAAGTAAATACAAATTTGGGATAGATCATAGTCAGCGCTAAAAAACTAACAAAACTCATAGAGCCGAAGCTGAGAGTATATTCTATTTTGAGCGTTTTCGCGTTTTGAGTGCAATGATAGTGCTTTCGTTTTTGTTCTCAATTTTAAAAAAATCAAGCTGCATTGCAGTAAAGACATACTCTTTTATATATGAGCTAATAGCGTCATTGACAAAATTAGCTATGAAAAGGGGCATAGCTGGCCGGACAGGCAAATAAAACACCTCCATCGGTCAGTGATGCTATTAGAAAATTGTGTATTCTTCTTAGGCTTTTAGCGCTTGCTTTTTATAATTTGATATATTGAATAATTAGGAAGACACTAGTTTCTGTAGAACATTTAATATATAAATAAAATAAAATAAATAATGATATATAGATAAAAATACATATATACATTTTTTTTTTTTAAGAGACCGTTATTTTTAACCGTTAGAAAGTCCAACGAATACAACGATTTGAGCGCACTGTGTAATAGCATATTTCAAAAAGGATTGAAAGAATCCTAAACATTGACAAGCCGCTCGATCTTCGTCAACCTGGATGGACCTATTTTAACTATATTTTGTAATTTATCTGTATCGTATAAATTATTAATTTTTCAGTCTAGCAAAATGGAAGGCGCATAAAATTTGATCCCTTTTTCGCTAACTCGATGACTTGTGAATGTTGGCTACAATTTTTGCATATTCCCGCACTTCGTGGGCTTTACGCAAAAAGATGAGATATATATGGGACTGTGCTATGCTTAGCCCACCATAAGAATTGTTAAAATAATTAAGAGGGTCTAGTAGGGAGTTCTCAACTAGAAGATAGTTTGAACCCTCTTTTACTAACACCAAATGCAAGTCGCGCTATGAGCTCGTTTGCTTTAGTAGTAATAAAAATAAATAAATAATATAATTTATGTAAAATGTTCAAATTAATGTTTTATCTTAATGTTATTTAATTGTTTATTGTTAATTTTTTATCTTGGTGTTAGTGCCCTTAAGACGGTTTGCCGATGTGCAACCGAAATATATTGGAAACAAAAATTAAATAAAATAGTTTCAATGTTTGTTTTTACAAGCCCGGACCTCGAGCCAGCACAAATATTTTTAAATATGGAAAGGTCGCCAAAACCATCAATAAATAAAAATAAATTTAAAAAAAAATTAGGTACCTCCCTTGCCACCGTCTCGAACACAATACAATGCAATCGCAAATGCAATGAATGTGTGTACATGTATACATTAATATCGATTTGTACTGATTGCTTGGAAACGGGGCAGGGTTCTGAGATCCTTGCGTTCAAAAAGGACCCGGCTATTGATGCTGATCACGAATATAAAAACACTATGGGCTCGGAGATGCTTTCTTCTGCCTGTTACATACATTTGCACAAGTACATAATAACTTTTTTACCCATTTTCAATGGGTTTAAAATGCTAAGACATGCCTTATAAAATAAAATGGGAACGGCAGACAAGTACAAAGATGTGGCTGGATGGACTGTTGATGTTGATTAGGAATATATATTCCATATGGTGTCGGAGAAGATCCCTTCTGCCTGTCAAACATATGCACAAAACCCTTTTTCACCAGTTTCAGATCCAGATATAAGAACTAAAATAGTTTTAGCCTACGGTGTCCGAGTAAGAGGTACATTGATGATAGGAGATACCCTGATCCAAGCAAAATTTTTTCTATACATACATGCACAAAAACACGCATACATACACAAGGGATATTAATTCCTGGTAAATGTATTTTTATTAAATCTGAGCGGGCAATGCTAAGAAATCGAGCTAGTTTAAAATGTATATTGACTATTGACTATACAGGCTTAATACCAATTGTTTGGCTTTTTCCAATTTCAAGAAGACCACACTCGATTTTATTTGACAAAAATATCTATATTTAGATCTTTTAATGCTTGTACATACAGCATACACATATGTTCTATATTTAAACGTACATCCGTTTTACGTCATTCGTTATTCGGCTTTTCAACAGTAATCGTCAATAAGTTTAATAAGTTGTAAAACAAAGTGTAAGTAAACCACTTTTTTTTACTTTATTTATAGCGAATGTTATTAAATGATTTTTACATTTTTCTCTCATTTAGTAATAGTGATGAGCCATTGGAGTTATATTGCTTTATGGTTGTTGTGTGTAGTAGCAACATTACAATCCATAGAATCTAGTAAATATGCAGGCAAGCCTTTTTCTCGACACGATAAATGGACGCAAGCTTTTAATGGAGAGTATATCCCGATCCAATTTTATAATGCTATGAGGTCAGCGGAGGGCTCTAAGCAATCATTACAAAACCAACTCAGAAACTTTTTGGAGCAATTACAGAAAAATCTAACGACGTCTACTTTGCTATCTCTCATAGATAATAACCAACAAAATACAGAGCGTCAGTTAAGCAAATTAAATGAATTATCGGTATTTTTTTATACAGCGGCCGACATGGCTAGATTTTTTGCCCGAGACTCTGAGATTTTCTTCGAAATTGCTAAGAACTCAAGTTATACCCTGTTGCTACAGCTTCGCCAAATTCCAGCAACTCAACCTACTGCAATTAAATTACTTCTAACCAATTATTTTGCGGAAATGGAATTTTTTCATGTAATGTTTTCCGAGATTATTGACGAAGCACTGGAATACACACAGAACATATTACTCGCGACTCATAAGACCTTTACATACTATGCAGATGTTCAACGATTTATTTTGCAAAACTGGAACTTTAAGGGTGACATAGGCTGCTGTAAAGAATACATGGAATTTTCCCAACTTTATTCGTCCCAAATCTTTAAATGTGCCGCCGGACACGGTCTTGACGTTGCATTTGACGTGTTCGCCATGACTGAGCTTACTAGCAAATATGTTATGCGGCAGCTTGAGTTTCGAATTCAACGACTTTTCAACTGTGTTTATTTTGGAAATTATCAAATTCGATGTAAATTTCTTCAAAATGCTGAACGAGACTTTGAAATATTATTCAGTAAAATTGAGGAGCTGGAAATATTTTTTGACATCAAAATAAAGAATGGTCGCGTTTCAGCACTTAGAGTCCGACGTCAAACTGTAATTGAAGAGGGTGCGCTGACTGGCGTAACATCTTATGATGCTTGTATACCTAAAGACTTTCCACATCGTCAAATGCATCAGAGCTTAAAGCTGTGTTTTTATAATATAAAAGAATATTAATCATATCGTTATGCTTTTAAGGAATAAACTTTTCTACAAAGAGTTGTGTGCAATGCAACCAATTCAAAAATATTTTACAAAATGCATCAATTAAAATTTCAACATGCTTTCGCTTGTTTCAAAATAAACGTACTCGTTGTTTGATAACACTTTGTGGCGAGAGATTTATTTTAAGTGTTTGCGTTCTTATTGCTGTCATCACTGTACATATACAAAAAATGGTATAAAACCGTAATAACATTTTTAATGCGGTGATATTATTTATTCTTTCCAGAGTTTCACGTTATTGGTAACTGTGAAGTAGATACTTAGATAGAATAATTTATGTAAACATAATTCATCATCATGTAGTATTTGAAATATTTAAAAAACTTTATATACTTACTATTTATTCTATTTTATTTACTGACATTTTCAACCCTGTTATTTTATTCCCAACAAGGTATGATTGTTCATTTACAAATTCAGAAGTCTTAAGTCGAATGCCTACAAGGAACAGGCATACTACAGCATTGATTAAATCGTATCAATAATGCACGTAAACATAATATTTCTATTGAGTTTTTGATTTTAAAAAGAAATTAAAATACATTGAGCGCGTAAAACACATTAGGCCGAGAATCGGCTTTAAACTTATTGAAAGTCCAAAGAACGGCTAAATTCGACACGCCAAAGATTAAAGCCCTTTGTAGAATTATAGCTTATGGGTTTGCTAATATTCGAAAAGAATACTTTCTAATGAGCTTAATATTATACTAGACCGATAATGATAAGATATGCTACTATAAGGAGCACAGTAACACAATTAAATCACGGGATTTGTCGAGTTATACTGAAAACAAGAAAAAACATTTCGATCGATCGTTGTACTGGCTGCACAAAATAAGTCACGATTTAATTGCGATAGGTTTAAGACTGAGACTTGATTTCGTAGAAACAGACGTCAAGCGGGCACGCCTATGTATGTATATCAACTCGGCTATTGATACTGCTTAAAAAAATATATACATATACACTTTATGGGTTCGGGAACGTTTAATTAATACGCAATTAGTACCAACACAAATTGTTTTCGTACGATAAGTTTCAAACACATTTTCATTAATACACGAAATATATCAATAGAATTCCTGAACTCCTGCACTACTTTAGGGTTATATAAAAACATTAAACCACTAACCATAGAACTGTATAGTTGCATGCTCACTGTTAGAACGCAATACATTAAGTGTACTTTTTTGTAATACAAACATCGAAGACTTATGGAATATCTGTAAATTATAAATGCAAAATTTTACCGACTTGAGCATATATCCCATTTAAAAAATATATAATAGGTTGATTTGAATAAAAGACAAATATTTTGGTACCTTATTACATTTTTATTTTTTCAGTTTTTTCGACTAGTGCCAATGAAATACAACATTTCGAGTACAGAACTTTTATATGCAGTAGCCTAATAAATTTGCGAATAAGATCGGTAATATCATTGTAAACAAAATGAAAACATCGAGTCGTACATTCTAAATAAAAAGACTTATTCTCCAAACAAATATGAATGCGATTAAGGATATGAGCCATATAACCATAGGCATTAGCAAGTAAAGTACGAAAACTTTGGCATATTGATATAATTGGTGTTATGGTGACATTGCAGCAATTATGCAATTGTACAATTCCCATGTAAATCCAGTCATCCACAACATGACAAGCGCTTTTATAAATACGTTTCTTATCTGTAACCTTAGTTTTCCATTGTTTGGAATCTACTGTCTGATCGAACAGACTTTTATTAACAACGTTGCAAGCCCATTCAATATTTTGGGGAACACCAGACAATTTCTTTTTATCGTTTTCAATATTTCGTAAAACCAACCGAAATGATTGAGCAACATTAAATTCACCCACTTCAGCTACCTCAGATATAACATCGCCAAACAAGTTGAAGACACGACCTACAAAATAATTGTCGGGACCCTGATGCATATCAGTGATGGGCTCAATCATTACAGCTATTAATTTGATTATCACATTGCCGCTTTGATGCCACTTTTCGTTTTCATTAGATATTTTCCGTACGTCGTCTTCATAGAGCGCAGTATTTTTTACAGATGCCATTAGACCAACTAATATTATGAGTTGAATAGCTCTAGATAGGCATCCCATTGCAATAGATTAAGGCCAAGTACTGACTGAACAGTAGATTGAACTGTATTTGCTGACCAACTAATTAGGGTGAACAAAACGAACTTCTTTCTAAATTCATAAAGTGTCTATGTATAAGTGTTTGACTGACTGACTGATTGGTGATCAACGCACAGCTCACACCGTAAGAGCTAGGAAGCTGAAATTTTCACTGTAGTTACTTTATGTGAAATTCCACTCACAAGTATGGAAAAATCGTGAAAAATGTTTGTATGAAACTTTTTTGTTCACCATCCGATCGGCCTTATACTCGATTTCAAAAATATTTGTTCAAATTAATTTGAGGGGTGTTTCACACTTTTCCAAAAATAAATTCCTCCTTGGTGGAAATGGGGGTAAAAGATTTGCTGAATGACGTTTCGCGCTCAAATTAATTTTTAAGGATCTGTATGAAAAATCATTTGAGACGTGTTTCCCATTTTTCGCAGAATCAAAGCATCCTCGGTAAAAAGTGGGATTCTAAGATTTATGGTTAAGTTTTAAGTTTAGTCCGATTTGCTTCAAACTTATTTTCAGAGCTCTACATAAGAACTTAATAAATACATGTTTCAGCTATTTCGGAAATTCCACCCACAACAGTGGGTAATTGGCGATAAATGTTTGTATGAAAGTTTTTTGTTTACCATCCGATCGGCCTCAAACTCAATTTCAAGGTTCTTTGTTCAAATTCATTTGAGGGCTGTTTCACACTTTTCCAAAAATGTATTCCTCCTTGGTGGAAATGGGGGTCAAAGATTTGGTGGTTGTCGTTTCGCCCTCAAATTCATTTCCAAGGATCTACATAAGAAATCATTTGAGAAGTGTTTCACATATTTCGTAAACTCTTAACTCCTTCCGTGGAAAGTGCATTTCAAACATTTTTTTGGTAAAGTTTTAAGTTTTTTCCGATTTGCAGCATCAAACTTACTTTCAAAGCTCTACATAATAATATGACGAATACCTGTTTCAGGGATGTGGGAAAATCCACTTGCAACAGCGATAAAAGGGCGGAAAACTTTTATATGAAAGTAGTTTTTTTACCGTCCGCTAAGTTTCAAAATCATTTTCAATGCTTTTTGAGAACATTGATTTTATAACATACGTGCCACGGGCAAGGCCGGCCTATCCCCTCTAGTATTTTCAACCGTTTTTTTTAAGGGATCGTTTATACCTATTATGTATTTAAAAAATTATTCTGCTTATTTAATTATCCACACCCCAAAAACAACGTCTTATAGCCCCAGTTGATTTGGTCCACTCTAATGGTCATACTTTAATATATACATATGTATTTATTTGTTTTAAATAATAGATTTTCTAATGAAGCACATGTATGTATATGTATATGTATGTATATATATATCATGTGCTTCCTACATGAAGCACATATATGTATATGTATGTGTATGTATGTATATATATATCATGTGCTTCATCAGAAAATGGATCATTTAAAACAAATATATATGTATGTACATATGATTGTGTATTCGAATGCAAACTGAAATTCGGATTTAAGGCTAATCTATTACTATATTGATAATTGAAAGGGTAAGCGGAGAAAAATGGCTTTGTTAAAAGTTAAAACTTTCAACAACATACGCCAGAAAATTTTCTAGGTACCTACACATGTACATAAACGTGTATGCATGTGTGCCTTATCAGACAAAGACAATAGTTGAAACAAACAAAATCGGCATTATATATTTTTTAATATGTAAACAGTATAGTTTAGATAGACACTACAGCCGATTTTACGACCTCGCGAAACTGCTTTATAACAATTTTTAAATTATCGCAATGTGTAGATCCAATTTTTCCGCTTAAAAAAATAATAATTTAACGAACTTGAATCATTACTCTAAAAATATTTGTAAACTTTTTACTTTAATTAGAATGTGTGCCTATAAACCATTTACCGAGTTTAATGGGTTACGTTCAGCGTGTGCGTACTGTGCTTATAGCAAGATAAATATAAATATAAGTATGTCTGTACATTACGAAACAACGCCAGTATAAGTTATTATAATGTGCATTTTACTTTAAAAGTCTTTAGTACATTTAAGAAGTGTATTCTCTATCTAAGTTATCCGTATACATTTGCATATGTACTATGTGGAAATATTAACAATGCCAAAAAAATCTTCCCATTCCCTCTCTTTTTATACCCTTGCAGAGGGTATTATAATTTTGTCGTGAAATGTGTAACGCATAGAAGGAGACATCTCCGGCCCCATAAAGTATATATATTCTTGATCAGTATCAACAGCCGAGTCGATATAGCCATGTCCGTCTGTCTGTTTCTATGCGAACTAGTCTCTCAGTTTTAAAGCTATCTTTATGAAACTTCGGCTGCACGCAGCACATATGTGAAAACCAGCTTGATCGGACCACTATATCATACAGCTGACACAGGAACGATCAGTCGAAAAGTAGCATCTTGTATGAAAAAAATTTGGTTTTTCAAGATATCTTGAGCAAACTCGGCATTAATTAGTTTTACTATGCTCCTTATATATATGCAAAATCCTATTAAGATCGGACCACTATATCATATAGCTGTCATAGGAATGATCGGTCGAATATTAAGTTAATGTATGAAAAAAATGTTTTGTTTATCAAGATATCTTGACCAAACTCGGCATTTATTAGTTTTACTATGCTCCCAATATATGCAAAATCCTATTGAGATCGGACCACTATATCATATAGCTGTCATAGGAACGATCGGTGGAAAATTAAGTTGTTGTATAGAAAAAATGTTGTTAATCAAGATATCTTGACCAAACTCGGCATTTATTAGTTTTACTATGCTTGGACTATATACGCAAAATCCTATTAGGATCGGGCCACTATATCATGTAGCTGCCATAGGAACGATCAGGGAAAAAGATGTTGAATGGAAAACTTCTTTGTTTTTGAAGATATATTAACCATACTCAGCGTTAACTATTTGCCCTGTGATTCTTAGATACAGGAAGCAGTATGAGCATTATAAAAAGGTTTGGTCTGCAAGGGTATTAAATCTTCGACGTGCCGAAGATAGCCTTTCTTTCTCGTTTTTTTTATTGTGCTATGAATTGAGAAAGACATCATCAAACAATTTCAAAATTCATATGTATATGTATTCATAATTGGCTGATATAGCCATATTTCGGCTGTGCTGTTTCTTCTAGCCCTTACATTATAGAATATGCGTTTATCAATAACTACAATGTTATTCGACCTGTAAGAAATTTGATTGGAGTGTTGTAGCATCCAAAACGTAAAATAATTTAGAAGTTTGTATGATAAACAATGAGTTTTTTCAATAACCTACCCAATTAGTTTGGTATATAATCCGAGATATTCTTAAAAAAAGCATTGACTTAAAATCGATAATTATCGATAGACCGTAGACCGTTGTGTACTATCTTTAAATTTATGTCT
Source organism: Drosophila littoralis (assembly GCA_018903485.1). Classification (NCBI taxonomy): domain Eukaryota; kingdom Metazoa; phylum Arthropoda; class Insecta; order Diptera; family Drosophilidae; genus Drosophila; species Drosophila littoralis. The sequence continues at coordinate 272,659 of JAEIGF010000598.1, forward strand.
AAGGTTATATTTTAAAAGCTTAAAATTCGTCGAATAAAGAACCAAAAGTTGAAATTAATAGTTTCCGCAAATGTAAGACTTATGGAGAGAATTCTGAAAGCAACAAATAAACTTTCATTTATTTAACCGAATTTTCGCGATTTTTCCACACTTGCGTCATAGCGCGCCCCTACATCACGTAAGATAACTACTTTCAGCTTGCTAGCTTTTACGCGCTGTTCGTTGATCACCAATCAGTCAGTCTTTCGTGCCCAATAGCTTTTTAATTAGAGATAAGATGGCTTTTGTCAGATGAGTTTTCACAAAAAAATGGCATACAACTATCAAAAATCGCTGAAACACGTATTTATTAAATTAAGAATTTAGGGAATGTATGATAAACTGAAAAGTATCGCGCAATCGTTTTTATACCCTGTACCCATGATAAATGGCTAAAGGGGGTATAATGTATTTGTGAAAATGTATGTAACAGGCAGAAGGAAGCATCTCCGACCCCATAAAGTATATATATTTTTCATCAGCATCAATAGCCGAGTCGATTCCATGTCCGCATGTCTGTCTGTCTGTCCGTCCGGCCGTCTGTATGTATGGACGCAAAGATCTCAGAACCTATAGGAGCTAAAGACAATTTGAAATTTAAGCATTAGGTTTGTTTCGATAACTTTCCCCGTTTCCAAATCATTGATAAAAATCGAAATCCTTCTTTTTATGCAATTTTGGTGAATAATAAGAGCTGGAGTCACCAAGCTTGACATGCAGCTTCTAGAATAGTGTATATACATATATCAAGTATCTTTCATTTCATGGCTATCACCACCTCCCCGCTACTTCCCCATAGATATAAATCAAGTTAATAAACCAATTATACTGCCCACCAATATAATCCAAAATTTAAATGCAATTGTTATTTTTATAATACACGAATATTCTATAGTACAATAAGATGTACTGTAGAAAATTTCACCAAGATCGGTTAAGAAACAAAAACGTTATTAAAGAAAATGTGTTTTGGCTGGCCTGGCGTTTGCGGCAGCTGGCGCAAATTACAAGAACTTCTGTATACATGTATACACACTCATTAATGCGTGTCTTCTTTGAATTCTATCAACAGCATTGCAGTTGCGATTGTATTGTTTTCAGTGCTGCAATTCTAATTCGAATTTTTTTCCTTCCTCGTTTCTTCTTTCCTCGTATCATCGCTAGGAAGCGCAAATTCCATGAACTTCTGCATACATGTACACAATCACTTTCATGCGCGTCTGCTTTGAATTCTATCAACAGCATTGCAATTGCGATCGCATTATTTTCCGTGCTGCTATTTTAACTCGTTTCTTCTGGTGTGGCTGTTGTGCGGTCAGTTGCGAGTTCGAACCCTGCCAGGGGAACTTTTTTTTTTAATTTATGTTTAATGCTCCAAACGTGCGCGTAGCTCGAGCTGCATTTGGTGTTGGACAAAGTGGGTTCAGGGTATCCCCTAATGGGGAGCTCCCAACTAGAACCTTACTTTTTTTATTTTTAAATTAGACGTAAAATAGCATTTTTGAATTGTAACTTCACCGGCATCACCTGTAGAGCTTTATTTACCCAACACACTAGGCGAATAGAGTAACTCTAAGATGGGTGGGATGTGGGTGCCATACAACACACGCTGTACAGACCGGTGTTTTATTAGTAAATAATTTAATTAAAAAACCATGTTTGTGGCGCTCCGGGAGATCCTCCACCTGCGTATTTTATTTTTTATTTTAAATTACAGCTTATTCATAGTGCGAAAATACGTGCATTGTTGAAGTCAATAAGAGATTTTTCGAGCAATTATTTTTCAAGGTAAAGGGTATTAATATTTTGTAATGAACTTTCATAAAGTTTATGAACATATCTTGATCAAGCCCAGCATGTATAAGTTTCAATATACTCCCTACTTGTGGGCAAACTACTTTCTATATAGGACTACTATATCATATGTGGGGAGAATAGAAAAACTCGTAATTCCTAAGTAATTCCTACTAATTGATGAAAGGGTTCCTCCCAGACCTCTATCTCTATATATAAAACTGTTTTTATTGACTGAATGACTAATTGTTCGGTAACGCACAGTCCAAGCCGTAAGAGCTTCCACCCGCAAGTGGAACAAGTATGATGCTCTATTTGAGAGCTCCCGAGTAGGGAGCACTCTTTTACCAACACCAAATTAGGCTCGCGCCACGCGCTGGTTTTCTTCAGCAGTAATAAAAATAAATTTAAAAAAAAGATGATTACTCGATAGCACTCGAACTCGTTACAGGTCACACTATTTGCAACTGCCCCTAATCAGCAGCCACTCCAACAATTGAGTCGTAATGAGAAAAACGGATTAAAATGAAAGCAATACAATCGCAATTGCAATGCTGTTGACAGAATTCAAAGAAGACAAGCATTAATGTGTGTGTGTACATGTACACATAAACTCTTGCAATTTGCAGTAGCTGCTGCTAACACGTGCGCAGCCAAAACACAAAACTTTTGTGTGTTTAACCGATATTAATGAAATTTTCTACAGTACATCTTTATGTGCTATGGAATATTTGTGTATTCTCAAAATTACACTTGCATTAAACTTGTGGGTTAAATTGATGGGAAATGTAAATTGGTTTATCAACCTGATTTATAGCTATGTGGTGGTAGCGGGGAGGGGACGATAGCTATAAAATGAATGTCAAGGTTGGTTCTCTAGCTCTTATTTGATTGATTTGAGGGGAAAATCCATCCAAACAGGGATCAAGGATTTAGTAGGTTTCTAGTTGAAATTCAAGGCTAGGAATCTTAATGAAGATTCATTCGCGTGAAGCAAAATCCTAACTTCCTTGGTGGAAAATGCGTATCAAAAATGTTTTAACGAAAGTTTTAATTTCGATCCGATTTGCTTCAAACTTGTTTGTAAAGAACTTAATGAATACTTGTTAACTTGATTTTGAAAAAACGGTTACCATCCGAACGGCTGTAAAATAATTAGTGAAAATTAATTCAGTTTACGCAAAGTCTGGGAGTTTTGGATGGTAATTACGGGTCAAGGTTTGAATGAGCGAAGTTTCGAATGTAAGGTCGTTCGCGAAGTTCTTAAAGAAAATAAATTTCCGAAAACGGAAATATGGCGGAAATTTTCCACTTTTTTTATTATCATCGGATCTGCTTCAAACTATTTTTCAAAGATCCTTGTGAAATGGATGGAAAATGCGGGTCAAAGGGTTGATCAACAAAACATATAGAAATGAAAATCTAGATGGTTCGGGCGAGAACTGAGTGACAAAGTAATATCTAAAATTTGAGGCCTAAAAATATCCATGGTCAATGTCGGGCAATACCCGCAGGTATAATATAATAAACCGATATGTATATTTTTATACCCTGAACCCATTAAAAATGGGTAAAAGGGGTATATTGTTTTTGTGCAAAATGTAAATGTATGTAACAGGCAGAAAGCAGTATCTCCGACCCCATAAAGTATATATATTCTTGATCAGCATCAATAGCCGAGTCGATCTAGCCATGTCCGCCTGTCTGTCTGTCCGTCCGTCTGTCCGTATGTATGAACGCAAGGATCTCAGAACCCATAAGAGCTAGAGACTTGAAATTTTAGCTGTAGGTCCTCCTAGTGCCTACGCAAATCGGTGTTGGAAGAAGAGGGTTCAGGGTATCCCCTAGTTGGGAGCTCCCGACTAGAACCTCTTACTTGTTTTATATGTAGGAGGATAACGAAACTAGTACCTGCCAATTTCAGTCAAAATCTTTAACATTTCTTAAACGGTACACTATAACTACATATTTTACAGCGAGACATTCGCATTAGATGAACGTTGTGGCACTAACCAAATAACATATAGACCGGACAAACCGTACTTTTGAGGGTGACATTCGAAATTTCTGCGGCTGGTCCAAACTCGCCTTCGTTTTTGTTCGGGTTCGAGAGATGCCCGCATGCTCTCAGAGCAAGAGCGTAAAAATACATATGGCCTGTGTCGGGGAACGGCAACGCTGTCTTTTTACTCGCTCACTCTACAAGAAACTGCTGTGGCTTACTCTCATCCATATGATTTGTGCGATAGAACGGCATCGCTGTTTTTTATCTCGCTCCCACTACAGGAAACTGCTTTGGCTTACTCTCAATGCTCTTTCAATTTGTCTATGTACCGTTTAAATGTTTGTGTGTGTATTTGTCCGGTGGCATTTCTTCCCTTTTGAGGGGACGAGTAATATGAAATAATGAAAGGGTTTGCCAAGTCGATGCGAAATTCTTTCTTTTTAGCTCGTTCTTCTTCGAAAGGGTACCTAAGCGTTGGCATGTGTGCATTTAAAAGTTTTTGGACTTGCTATTCACGCATACTTGCGTATTTTGTATATGAATAGAAGCATTTATGCGCTTGTGTGCCTGTTGGTCCCTGCCTGCCTGTCCGATGCAAATTTGGCAATATTTTTGGACTTCTGAATTTCGAGCTCTGCGCACACACACACAGAGACACAAATGTGTGTGAATGGGCTGATCATGGGCGCAAAATTTAAAAATATCATTATTGGCACGCGTCTGACGCGCGCCCTTCTTTTTTATGATTTTGGGTTTGAATTGATGAATGAATGTTGACCCCTTATTACCTGCAGCAGCCCGTTGGGCCGAAAGGGTCAACTTTTCGCAAACACCTGCACCTGCATATGTAGGTCAAGTGACTGATCACTTAAATAATTTTAGGAAATTTGTGTAAAAAATAAACTCTTTAAAATATTCAAATATACCAAATACAAAAAAGGAGCAATTATATATTTATAGTATTAATAATTTTATTGTCTTAAAATATTTAGCTTTTTCATATTTGAATTTGACGATTTACCAAAAATTCATAAAAAGAAGGGCGCGCGTCAGACGCGTGCCAATAATGATATTTTTAAATTTTGCGCCCATGATCAGCCCATTCACACACATTTGTGTCTCTGTGTGTGTGTGCGCAGAGCTCGAAATTCAGAAGTCCAAAAATATTGCCAAATTTGCATCGGACAGGCAGGCAGGGACCAACAGGCACACAAGCGCATAAATGCTTCTATTCATATACAAAATACGCAAGTATGCGTGAATAGCAAGTCCAAAAACTTTTAAATGCACACATGCCAACGCTTAGGTACCCTTTCGAAGAAGAACGAGCTAAAAAGAAAGAATTTCGCATCGACTTGGCAAACCCTTTCATTATTTCATATTACTCGTCCCCTCAAAAGGGAAGAAATGCCACCGGACAAATACACACACAAACATTTAAACGGTACATAGACAAATTGAAAGAGCATTGAGAGTAAGCCAAAGCAGTTTCCTGTAGTGGGAGCGAGATAAAAAACAGCGATGCCGTTCTATCGCACAAATCATATGGATGAGAGTAAGCCACAGCAGTTTCTTGTAGAGTGAGCGAGTAAAAAGACAGCGTTGTCGTTCCCCGACACAGGCCATATGTATTTTTACGCTCTTGCTCTGAGAGCATGCGGGCATCTCTCGAACCCGAACAAAAACGAAGGCGAGTTTGGACCAGCCGCAGAAATTTCGAATGTCACCCTCAAAAGTACGGTTTGTCCGGTCTATATGTTATTTGGTTAGTGGTTGTGGACTACATAAAATCTTTCTTAAGTAACAAATATTTTTTTTCGATGATATAAATAAGTGTTACTGAAAAATAAATTTTTGAAAATGCGTAAAAGGGTTTTTTATTTTTATAGTAATAATATATACTTACGTACATACATACAAACACTTACATACATATATGCTAGTAGCTGCGCAACCAATCAAAACAAACGTCCGTACAATCGTAAAAAATATTCAATCGTCAAAACTAAATACGACGACAACTACATACACATATATGTATGTACAATATACAAATTGGTACTGCGTCCGTACATGTATATGCATTTATTGCAATCATCTGTATGTACATATGTATATTTATATGGTCAGCAAGGATTTTTCATCTACTCACAAAGTACATCATCGCAAGCAATTGTACGAATTTACTTGGTCCTTTCGAATACCACTGTATAAAAATTAACGGTACCTGGTTATATATATATATGTATATTATTTTCACATGCACCTACAGAAATACAATGCATATTCATTCATACTGCACGTAATGTATGTACATATGTATGTCCAATAAGGATTTTCATATATGTATGTACATGTATTCATGCATTCGCACAATAGTAAAAAATTTGTGTTAATGTTATTATTTAATTTCAATTAACTACTATCTTCAGTATATACCTAACACACACATACTATTTACAGATAAAGCTAATTTTTGTTTCAAAACTCTTACTATATGAAATTGATTTTTTCAATAATTTATTTGTAGAATATTAAACCACAAAACACTATGCGCGGTAGAATCTGAACAAAGACTGAAAGGAATCTTATTGTTTAGTTAAGCTTTTCATAAAAGTTAATTTAAAGCTAGCTTTGGTAGCTTTTAAAGCTTTAATTCCTCAAAAGCGAGCTGCGAGCAGCTGCGACGCACTGGTTGAACTAAAATCTTTAAACATCTATGTATGTATGTGTACCTTCTAAGATTCATCACCTTTCACATATATACATCTGCATACAAATACTTATGTATATGCCAAACATATATATAGGTATAGGTATGCATACAATATACATAATTACAAGTTTATATGAACTCGTGTGTGAATAAATATACATATATTGATAAGATATATATATATATTTATTTAATGGTGCGCGTACAATTTAAACTTCATGTAAGCATTCATACATATGTGTACATACATATATAGCCGTGCTAAAAGTACATAAATGTAGGAAATAGAATCGAGTGCAATTTTTATCGACAATTTATTTATTTATTATTATTATTTTTATAACTTTTAAATAGATATATGTCAAAATCGATGCATAAACAACTTAATAAAAATATGTTTGTGCTAGTTTAATGAGCTTCTATTTTTTTAATTTCTTATTTTAATTGCATGTGATATCCATCCACATCCTAACAAGCATTAGCAAGACAGTTCCATCAAAAGCGTATGTGGCTATCGATGAATATTTCTTATTCGATAATAAAATACAGAACAATTAAAACGTTTGTGGTTCAAACTGAGAACACCATGTGACATTCTGATGCTGAACATTAATAGCCTCTGTCCACTGGTTTAAGAAATGTCACATTTTCATATTTCACATATTGGTGTTCCACCGGTTGTCGGTAACATGTGAGTGGGAAAAGTACCGCTTCTTTAAATAAACAGCTGACCGAGTTGCTTTCATTTACATAAGCGCCGCAAATTTGTTCTTCCAAAACTCAAATAATGCGCTCTTGAAGTAAGGGCTCCATTTTAGGGACTCTTTTCGACATTTCGCCAACTTTAACTTCTGAAAACTGTGCGATTATTATAATTTAAAATTTTTATTTAAAGTTGCCGGTGGCCTTCGTTGATATATCAGCTGTTTATGGTTATGATACTTTCACATTTTTCACAACATCGATAGAAATCTCGATTAATCATCGCAAAAAACACGAAATGTTCGGGGCGAATTTACAAATTTTTGAAAAATGTGCCTTATTTGAAAATGTGTTTTCTTATGGGGAAACGAACAGGCCGCATTTTACACATTTTGCAAAAATGTGACATTTTCAGAAATGTGTTAGAAATGTGTTCAGGGGACAGAGGCTATAACTCTACATTTGCATGATTGTGGGGGTTGAAATAATAGTTTTTTAGTATTGACAGAATTTTTGAATGTTTTTGGCTTGTTGCCATTACTTAAAAGTTAAGCTCCTTACTGTCGTTAGTTAGAAGGCCGAAGATGGAAACTCTGTGTCAAATTTACCTATAAAATCCCTGCATCGCTGCGCTATTTTTTACGTGTACGCTAATTCTTTTAACTTTGGGAATAACACGGCAAGGGGCCAGGCATAAAACTTGCAGTAATCAAATTGAAACTTCGTTTGGCATGCGACATGATTTTTTGATCGGATCTTTATTAAGAGACTGCAAGGGCGACTTGCGCTGGAGGTAAGACGTGGTGTAACATTTGAAGTTATTGCGCATGAACGTAGATCCAGTACAGGCAGGCCCTCCACCCCAGATAAGAGTTTCATATATAGGCAACCAGCTTAAATATAATACAACTCAACTCCAAGCTGAATGGGATGAAGTAACGGTCTCCCAAAAGAAGCCCACACTTGAACGATTGAGAGAACATAAATAACACAATAATAGCAAGTAAAATAGTGAGTACTGTTTCACAGCTAAAAGGTCCCGTGGATGTTGAAAGAAGGTTACAACCTGCCGGCACTGCGGCCATGGGAGTGATGGGATGAGTCCATTACCAGGTGAGATTGCCCGCTCGTTTAACAAATGGTGCCACGACATGCTTTGATGCATCCGATGGAAGCGTTACACATTTAAAAACAAAAAACGCACACTCCAATTTAAACACTAAAGGTCTGTATAATTTGCTCAATTTTTTAACAAACAAGTAATAATTGGATTGCATGGGGCGCGCTATTATGGCTTTTGTATATTTATGAAGCTGGCGTGAATTACACAAAAAATCTCGATACCACATTTAACATTATGTATCTCAACGACGACGGGTTATTTTTATGTAAATAATATGTACTGGAGGTTAAGTTTACCGTGACGATATAAATTGATGAAATTGTGAATTATTTATTTTTTGAATATTGATAGCATGCATATAGCCTCGATATAGTTAGACAATTTTCTTACAAGTTATAGAGGTGAACTAACACACAATAAATACAAGAAGGACGATATCGATAAATGCCAGATGGGCAAGTGTACAGTGGGTGTCAGATGTCTGTATTCCAAACACTTCCCCTCAAATGTCACATCACTAATTGATCTAGCGCATGCCCAAAGTTTTCTTTCAGGAGTCATGTTTTGATGCCGTTAGTCCTTTGGTAAATATATCTGCTGGCATCTCGGTTGGTGGTCTAGGTGGTCTACGATAACATACCTTTTTTCACTAGCTCTTATTAAGTGGTAAACGATGTCGATGTGATTGGTGCGCTTCTGAAATATTTGATTTTGTGTGAGTTGCCCGGCTCCTTGATTGTCGTTGTAAATTACGGTGGCACACAATGGGTTCATAACTTCTCTGAAAAAACTTTTAAGATGCACGGCTTCTTTTGAAGATTCTGATATTGCCAAGTATTCCGCCTCTATGCTGGATAATGCAACGGCTTATTGCTTTTAATATTTCCAGGACACAGCTGCATTGGCCACTTTGAACGCGAAACCGGTAAAAGACTTACGATATTCAGAATTAGCAACCCACTCGGCATCTGCATATCCGACTAAAACTTGTTCACTTTGACTGAACACCAAAAAAAGGTTTTGAGTACTTTTTAGTTATCGTAATACCCCCTGAGCTGCGACGAAATGCTGTTTGGCATAATTAGAATTGTACTGACTTAGCGCACTTACTGCGTACACGATCTCAGGCCGTTTAGATACCACAATAAAGCGCCAACCATGTTTTGCTACAGAATCTTTGAGGCTTTCCAATCCCGAATCGGACACATGTCGATGTCGTTAGCTTCTCACTAGCGTGATTACGCGTACTGCCTGGCATGCTATCTTCCGTGTTAAATTATTTTGGGTCATCTCTTATGTATTTTGACTGGCTCCTAGAGAGTTCCTGTCGTTCCTTATTTTGATTAAACTGAATCCCTAAGCCGTACTTCAGCTTTCCCAAATCATTAATTTCAAAGTTTCTGGACCGCTCAAACTTTACGTAATTTAGCATTCCCTCATCATTTACAGCGACTATGACGTCGTCTTTGTCGGACTGTCGAACTGATAAACGCCCAAGTCCACTTATACGACGATTGCAATTTAGGTTCGTACTGATGCGATTCGAGCCACTGGAGAAAATGTTTCATAACAGACATACTGACTCCATACCTTTTCGTCGCGTAAAGCGTTTGCAATTAATCGTGCTTTGCCACAATCCACTTCGCCACTAGGCTTTTACTTAGTTTTGTGAACCCATTTGGTGTAAATTATTTTTTTTTGGGCTTAGGTTGCCACGCGTGTCAAGCGTGGGGTTATTTGGCCGCCCACCTTACGGCGGAAAATTGCCGTGACCGTTGCCTTATAGGATGATTTTGCTAGAATTAAGAAATTTTGTTAGATCTTGGTATGCAGTGTTGTTTTCCTTTTGGAAAAATTCGTATATGTTGGTGTGTCTGGTTAAAGATGGGAATGTTTGTCGAGTGGCTTTGTGTTTGCTGCAGTTGAAAATGATGTGCGACGCGTTATCGATTGTGTTGCATGTTTCACTTGTGTTATCGGTGTAGATGCGCATTTTGGCGAGTGTGTGTTTGTCAAAAGCGTTACCACTAAGCAATCTGTTGAAGATTTGATTTCTTTTGGCCTTAGTGTGATTCCTTATTTGGTAAACCACGGCTTGTTAAGGGTGGTTGGGAACATTTTGCAGAAGCCCCTCAACTTCGTGGCTGTGAACTCTGCATATTCTCTATCCCATTCGTCTTTAATGGTTTTGTATATGGTGCTTAAGGCGTCATTGAGAGTCCAATTCATTAAAAGGAAGGCCCCGCGTCCTGGGGCATTCTTGGCGGCTGAGTCCACCATGTCGTTCTGCGCTATACATGCATGACCTGGGATGTAGTGGAATTCAATTTTTTGTAAGGTGCCATCCTTCTGAATTTTTCCCCAGATGTTTCGGTCAATGTAGCTATCCGAGTCGGGTTTGGCTAGCAGTGCAACTACGTTCTTACTGTCTGTTAGTATGGCGACGCGAGGGAGGCCCCAAGTTAGAGCGTGGTCAGGAGCTTTCTCAATTGCTATCAGTTCGGCTGAGAGAGATGACAGAACCTTTTCGGTATAGAATCTTAAGATTTTCCGTGTTCTAGCTTGTAGGAAGGCTCCGCTGGTGTGACGATTGGTAACGGAGCCGTCCGTGTAGTATATTTCGAAGACTTAAGAGACCAGCTTTTCTTTTTTTCCCTATGAATTTGTAGAATGATTTCCCTATTGCTATCCTTCTTCCTGTTCGATAAGCCTGTGAAGAAGTCAGTGCTGGTCTTGATTTTGTCACACGACATGCACCGGCAACGCTGACCGCTCCAAGGCAGCCAAATAATCTAAGGAAGAAATAGTACCACACCAATAGCAGCAGCAGAAGAAGCAGCATTATCTAGATTACATTAAACATTTTTTAAAAATTGTAATGACGCCCACTGTGCTGTGTGCGTCAAGGTAAAGTACAACTTAAAAAATTGTACTCCAAATTAGAGAGGAGATCACTGCGTTGATCGAAGTAGGGTTTTAAAATAGACACAAAAAGAAAGGCCTTCTGCTTAATTATAATATTAAAAATATTAAACAAAAAAATATTAAATAAAATCAAAAAAAAAAAAAAAAAAACAACTACAAACACCATAATGAAAATATAATATTCATTTAAAATTTTCAATTTTCAAATATAAAATATAATGTTCATTTAAAATTTGCAACAATTTTTAAAAATTTAAATTAAAATGGGCTTAAACGAGTCAAAGGTTGAAAAATTGGCCGCAAACGTAATCAATACTGTTAAAATCATCGATCATAAAGAAAATGTAGAGAATATTACAATTTTGCTAATTATAATCACTGTCGTATCTGTTGTATCGTTAGCATTGAAGGTGTATGCAATGCATACAAAGAAAATTAAGAAACGATATATTAGTAGAGCAGACGGACTAGATAAGGTCTGAATATATAACAACAAAATAAATACAAATTTGAATATGTCAGATATTGATACACTCATTAGGTTTACGTATAGAGGTGAGCCACACTTTCGTACTCGAGTACTAAACGTACTGCGATTACATAGAGATTTCATAAAAGTGTATGATTTCGAATACGATTACATGTACATGTTCAATACTCATATGGGCCCATTGATACATTGTTCAAAAATAGAAAAAGGAATAGTCTTGTCAACCCTACCCTATGTAAGGGTAAAAACAATCATTGACGAACATCCTATTCTAGGGCCAACAACAATCCTTTTAGTACGTTTGCACAGATAGTACAACATGGAATAGCACCAGATAGTGCAGAAAATAAAGCTGCATAGCGAAAAATTTGATAAATCATACAAGTGCTTAAATAAAAGCGCACCAGTTTTACAACCCACAATAATTAAGCACACTGAGATAGTTGTATGTGAATACAATGAAATCAGAAGTTTAATTAACGAGTGGCAACATAAACTGACAAGTTTACACAGAGTTCAAACTTCAGACGTTTTACAACGTCTAAGGGATAATCTGATAAACTTAAACGAAAAATACAATCTCCAGCTTTATTTACCATCGGCATTAAACACGCCGGTAACGTTTGATAAGTCACTCTTGACTGTAGAAGTAGAATCCGTTGTTCCCACAATATAATTTAAGTCAATAGATTTGATTTGGTTTTCTTGTATTTAATTGGAGCAGCGAAAGTGCCGCTTCAACTTCTTATGAGTTTCTGATTTTACAGCGGAAAGACGGTTATGAATTCTTAGGTATATAGCTATGCTCGCTTAGGCTGGAGCGCGAGGGTATATGCACATACAATTGAGTTCATGTCCATGTGCGGTCCGCATGTGACAATTATGCTGACACTTGGACTTTCCGTTAGCCGACCAAAGTATACAGACCGGCTCGGATTTCGGCCACTTGGTTTAACGACTGGGACTCCGACTTTATATTTGTGTTTGTTTACACATATGCAACAATGTATGGAGTACAGTGTGCATTCGATTTATATGCATATTACATCTCCCTCCTTTTGAAAAATAACGTAATATAATAAGTTATTTTCCAATGTATGTATATATTTTTGTTATATTAGCAAAATTTTAAATTCCAATACATACAGAAACCATGGTGTGTAGCTCAACACATGGTTACACTAAAATTGTTAAATTATTATTATTATTATTTTTTCAAATTTTCCTATATTTTATTTTTTTTTGTGTATATATACTTATGTATGGATCTTATTCTATGTATGGATGTACTTGAAATATTTATAAGAGAAACAAAGTGATTATGAAATAAAAATTTTTAACCTATCTTAATGTACTATTTGTTTTTTGTTTTTATTATTTGATATTGTTATATTATCTCTATCTCCTGTTCTACCTTATAAGGACCTGTGTATTTATGATCAAATTGATGTCCTACTTCGTTTTTAAGCAAAACTTGGTCTCCTATTTTGAGTTGAATATCTCTAACTTTCCTATCATACAATTCCTTATTTTTAGTTTTATTATCTTCTATCATTATTCTAGCTCTGTTATAAGCTACTTCTAACCTATACTTTGATTCCTTAGCGTAGTCATCTACATTGTAGAGTGGTTCTATTCTATCTATGCCATTAAAATGTATTGGTATGTTCGTTGCTTTACCGAATACTAGCTCATATGGACAGTAATCATGTGCCATAGAGGGTGTCGTATTGAAACAGTATACGAAATATTGGAGCCATACGTCCCAATCAGTTTTATCTACTGAAATGTAGGATCGAATGAATTCATTAAACGTTCTATGGCATCTTTCGACTGTTCCAACTGTTTGGTGGTGGATATTTTCACAAGTCGTCAATTATTGAATTTTTATATTCTGTTCCCATGTCCGTAATGAACGTCTTCATTGGACCGTATTTCAGAATAAATTCTTCAAAAATAGCTTTAGCTACGGAGTTCGCACTTTTGTTTTGTATCGGTATGGCTACTAAATATTTGGTCAAATCGCATATTAGTGTTACTGCGTATTCGTTGCCATTGTTCGACATTACCCTATCGAAAGCCATTTGTGGGGTTTCAGTTATAGTTAATGGGGTTTTGGTATGTTTAGTCGTTTTAGACTTTTGGCATTTGGGACATTTCTTATGTACTCTTTTATGTCTTTAGACATATTTTTTTTATTAATAGTGTCTCTGGACCTTGGCCAAGGTTTTTGTAATGCCTGTATGACCTCCTTGAATTGGGTCATCATGGAATGTAAACAGTATTGCTTCTTTCTCTTTTTCATTATTTAATGATAGGGTCACCGGCTTGAGAAGCGCTACTCTTAGAGATTGTAATATTTTATTGCACACTATTTTAAAAGATTCTATTGAGATAGTTTCAAAGATCTTTTCGCTCGGTGCCACTTTGAGTTGGCTGATATTAAGTATACCGGCTTCCTTTTCAAGCCTTTGGAAGAACTGACCTAAGTCGAGAATTCCATTGGTTTACATATAGCTAACGTCAATTCTTGCTATAACTTTTTTTCCATGCTTTAGTAAGCATATCAAATCTGTTATTCGCAAGGTCACTACCTTTCGTACCTCATCATTTACAATGACTTCGTATACGTTGGGCTTAGAAGCTTTATTTAGAGTTTGCCTTGGCAAATCTAATTGTTTTTGTTCTTTTCCTGCGCAGGAATTTTTCTGTTTACTTTGATTTCTGGTAGTGACTTTCAGAATTTTTAATCTCATTGGATATTTTGTAGGTCCTTGATTGTTATTCTGGACAATGCGTCCGCGATATGGTTGTCTTTTCCCTTAAGATATTCCACAGTAAAATCATACTCTTCTAAATCTAATCTCATACGTGTCAATTTTGAGCTTGGGTTAGTCATAGAAAATAAATAGGTTAGTGGCCTATGGTCGGTTTTAACTGTAAAGTGTTTGCCATAAATATATAAAAAGATGCACCTTGATTGTTTTTAACAATCTGGGCAACATTGCGCGCAGGTCTACCTTTGCGGCCAGGAGCTGACGGGGCTGAGGCAGTTTGGCTAACTGGGACAGGATCAGGTACGGGGACTAATGGGGATAAAACAGGGGTAGGCAGTCGCTTGGAGAAGGCGATAAAGACAACATTGGAGATAAATCCAATAAAATCAAAAAAAAAAAAAAAAACTACTACAAACACCATAATGAAAAAATAATATTCATTTAAAATTTTCCATTTTCAAATATAAAATATAATGTTCATTTAAAATTTGCAACAATTTGTAAAAATTTAAATTAAAATGGGCTCAAACGAGTCAAAGGTTGAAAAATTGGCCGCAAACGTAATCAATACTCCCAGCGGACCAAACTGTCGCAAATGATATCGCAAACTGTTCAAATGCGAGACTTTACCCGACGAAACTCTCGCAAACGCATCCGGAAACGATAGCAATATGAATCATATGTCGTTCAGTTTGTGGCAGTCAAAGTTCCATTTACGACTGTCGCAAGAAACACGATTAGCGAGCGTTTTGTGATATTTTTTGCGAGCCTTTTCTGATATTTCTAACAAGTCGTTTTTGTAGGTAAGCAATATTAAAAAAGTCTCTTAAAAGATATCGCAAAAGCGTCGCATAAAATATGATTTACGAAACTTTTTTTCTTGTTTCAGGCCCATTTCGTTCCCATTAAAATGTTTGTTGTTGTTTTTTTTTAATATTCATATTCAATTCAAATTTTATTTAAAAAATACATAACATTTTATTTGATTTAAAATTTAAACGCATTTCCTTGGCAATCTTATAATTATAAAAAAAGTTAATACATAAATAAAACAGTTTAATTTCAAACTATAAATGAAAGAAATAAATTATATTTTCATTTGTTTGGGAGCACCTTTCCTAAGCGCGCCACTCTTTCCTGTGCGTATTGAAATATTGAATAATATTCTGAAAGGGATTAATAAAATAAAATTAAATAATAAACACTTGTTATTTACTTACCTCGCTACAGAATTCCAATTTTCTTCACTTATAACACATGTCTGCTCGCTTCGACGGACAATAGAAAAGAGAGCAGTCATTTTTCAACCCCCAAAAAACGGGCTGCGCATGAAACAACAACAAAAACAACACAGCATCCGAATGCCACGTCGTTTTTACTCTCTCGCTCTCACGACAATGTTGCACTCTCTGAGCACGATTAACATTTGAAACAAAAACAACACACCATTCTCTCTACTGTGCACGCATTTTTATCGCAAGGATCTCACTGCAACGCTCGTGTGCGAGTGTTTTGCGATAAATATATATCCCACTCGTTTTCTGCTCACATACGACCTCATTTGTGAGCATTTTGCGAGACTCTCGCTAAAGGCTCGCGTGTTGGTCCGCTGGGCTGTTAAAATCATCGATCATAAAGAAAATGTAGAGAATATTACAATTTTGCTAATTATAATCACTGTCGTATCTGTTGTATCGTTAGCATTGAAGGTGTATGCAATGCATACAAAGAAAATTAAGAAACGATATATTAGTAGAGCAGACGGACTAGATAAGGTCTGAATATATAACAACAAAATAAATACAAATTTGAATATGTCAGATATTGATACACTCATTAGGTTTACGTATAGAGGTGAGCCACACTTTCGTACTCGAGTACTAAACGTACTGCGATTACATAGAGATTTCATAAAAGTGTATGATTTCGAATACGATTACATGGACATGTTCAATACTCATATGGGCCCATTGATACATTGTTCAAAAATAGAAAAAGGAATAGTCTTGTCAACCCTACCCTATGTAAGGGTAAAAACAATCATTGACGAACATCCTATTCTAGGGCCAACAACAATCCTTTTAGTACGTTTGCACAGATAGTACAACATGGAATAGCACCAGATAGTGCAGAAAATAAAGCTGCATAGCGAAAAATTTGATAAATCATACAAGTGCTTAAATAAAAGCGCACCAATAAAAGCGCACCAACATAAACTGACAAGTTTACACAGAGTTCAAACTTCAGACGTTTTACAACGTCTAAGGGATAATCTGATAAACTTAAACGAAAAATACAATCTCCAGCTTTATTTACCATCGGCATTAAACACGCCGGTAACGTTTGATAAGTCACTCTTGACTGTAGAAGTAGAATCCGTTGTTCCCACAATATAATTTAAGTCAATAGATTTGATTTGGTTTTCTTGTATTTAATTGGAGCAGCGAAAGTGCCGCTTCAACTTCTTATGAGTTTCTGATTTTACAGCGGAAAGACGGTTATGAATTCTTAGGTATATAGCTATGCTCGCTTAGGCTGGAGCGCGAGGGTATATGCACATACAATTGAGTTCATGTCCATGTGCGGTCCGCATGTGACAATTATGCTGACACTTGGACTTTCCGTTAGCCGACCAAAGTATACAGACCGGCTCGGATTTCGGCCACTTGGTTTAACGACTGGGACTCCGAATTTATATTTGTTTTTGTTTACACATATGCAACAATGTATGGAGTACAGTGTGCATTCGATTTATATTCATATTACATCTCCCTCCTTTTGAAAAATAACGTAATATAATAAGTTATTTTCCAATGTATGTATATATTTTTGTTATATTAGCAAAATTTTAAATTCCAATACATACAGAAACCATGGTGTGTAGCTCAACACATGGTTACACTAAAATTGTTAAATTATTATTATTATTATTTTTTCAAATTTTCCTATATTTTTTTTTTTTTTTTTTTGTGTATATATACTTATGTATGGATCTTATTCTATGTATGGATGTACTTGAAATATTTATAAGAGAAACAAAGTGATTATGAAATAAAAATTTTTAACCTATCTTAAAGTACTATTTGTTTTTTGTTTTTATTATTTGATATTGTTATATTATCTCTATCTCCTGTTCTACCTTATAAGGACCTGTGTATTTATGATCAAATTGATGTCCTACTTCGTTTTTAAGCAAAACTTGGTCTCCTATTTTGAGTTGAATATCTCTAACTTTCCTATCATACAATTCCTTATTTTTAGTTTTATTATCTTCTATCATTATTCTAGCTCTGTTATAAGCTACTTCTAACCTATACTTTGATTCCTTAGCGTAGTCATCTACATTGTAGAGTGGTTCTATTCTATCTATGCCATTAAAATGTATTGGTATGTTCGTTGCTTTACCGAATACTAGCTCATATGGACAGTAATCATGTGCCATAGAGGGTGTCGTATTGAAACAGTATACGAAATATTGGAGCCATACGTCCCAATCAGTTTTATCTACTGAAATGTAGGATCGAATGAATTCATTAAACGTTCTATGGCATCTTTCGACTGTTCCAACTGTTTGGTGGTGGATATTTTCACAAGTCGTCAATTATTGAATTTTTATATTCTGTTCCCATGTCCGTAATGAACGTCTTCATTGGACCGTATTTCAGAATAAATTCTTCAAAAATAGCTTTAGCTACGGAGTTCGCACTTTTGTTTTGTATCGGTATGGCTACTAAATATTTGGTCAAATCGCATATTAGTGTTACTGCGTATTCGTTGCCATTGTTCGACATTACCCTATCGAAAGCCATTTGTGGGGTTTCAGTTATAGTTAATGGGGTTTTGGTATGTTTAGTCGTTTTAGACTTTTGGCATTTGGGACATTTCTTATGTACTCTTTTATGTCTTTAGACATATTTTTTTTATTAATAGTGTCTCTGGACCTTGGCCAAGGTTTTTGTAATGCCTGTATGACCTCCTTGAATTGGGTCATCATGGAATGTAAACAGTATTGCTTCTTTCTCTTTTTCATTATTTAATGATAGGGTCACCGGCTTGAGAAGCGCTACTCTTAGAGATTGTAATATTTTATTGCACACTATTTTAAAAGATTCTATTGAGATAGTTTCAAAGATCTTTTCGCTCGGTGCCACTTTGAGTTGGCTGATATTAAGTATACCGGCTTCCTTTTCAAGCCTTTGGAAGAACTGACCTAAGTCGAGAATTCCATTGGTTTACATATAGCTAACGTCAATTCTTGCTATAACTTTTTTTCTATGCTTTAGTAAGCATATCGAATCTGTTATTCGCAAGGTCACTACCTTTCGTACCTCATCATTTACAATGACTTCGTATACGTTGGGCTTAGAAGCTTTATTTAGAGTTTGCCTTGGCAAATCTAATTGTTTTTGTTCTTTTCCTGCGCAGGAATTTTTCTGTTTACTTTGATTTCTGGTAGTGACTTTCAGAATTTTTAATCTCATTGGATATTTTGTAGGTCCTTGATTGTTATTCTGGACAATGCGTCCGCGATATGGTTGTCTTTTCCCTTAAGATATTCCACAGTAAAATCATACTCTTCTAAATCTAATCTCATACTTGTAAATTTTGAGCTTGGGTTAGTCATAGAAAATAAATAGGTTAGTGGCCTATGGTCGGTTTTAACTGTAAAGTGTTTGCCATAAATATATGGTCGAAAATGCTTAATTGCCTACTTACTACTTACTTTCACCTTTGGTAAATGATCTTGATGCATATGCTATGGGTAGTTGAGTTCCATTATAATCTTGAGTTAGAACAGTTCCACATGCTTGTTTGCTTGCGTCTGTTGTTATACAAAATTCTTTATTGAAATCGGGATATTGTAGTAAAGTGGGTTTCATCAATTGAACTTTTAAATAGTCGAATGCTTTTTGACATTGATCTGTCCATTCAAATTTAACATTCTTTTTACATAATCTAGTTATATGAGTGAGTAATCGGAAAAGTTGTTTATAAATCGTCTGTAGTAATCGCAGAATGCAACAAATCTTCTGGCACTGTCTGCGTCTGTTGGGACTGGGTATTTTTCTAAGTGTTTAAAAGTGTTTCTGTAGTGTTTAAAATTCGGACAAATGTATTTTTTGGATCTGCAATGTAGTTTCCAATGAATACTCCGTTTTGGATTTCTTGTTGTGTGTTTCTTTTTTTTTACTGTGGGGAATTCTGTAGTTCTTAATGTATACCGGTTCATCATCCTTCATCCTTATTTTTTGTTTGTAAAAATTATTTGTTGATATCGATTCGTTTTCTATTCCGAATATGTCCATGCATTTTGTGCATAATTCATTAAGTATTGTTTTAAATTGGGAATGGAAATTTTTATTCAATTTATTTAAGATGTCTGTATTGCTTTCATCTATATTTGTTTTTACTATGTCATAGTCATCTAATGGTTCAATTTTTAATTCGTTTAAGTGAATAACTTCGTTTTTGTTTGTAGTGTTTAAAATTCGGACAAATGTATTTTTTGAATCTGCAATGGAGTTTCCAATGAATACTCCGTTTTGGATTTTTTGGTTTGGTATAAATATATACCTGGTTGCTGCGTTTATCGCAATTTTTCGCACATCTTCGGACCTTGCTGGTACAATTGTCAAATGGTTTTGAAGGGTATGATTTATTGGAATGTTTATTGGGTGATCAAGATTGTCGGGCCTTAGTATAAACCAATCGTTTTCTGGTTTTAAGTCTATTATATATTTCATGAAGTCGATGCCTATTATTCCACTACATGGAATTGGAAAATCTGATGTTACTAAGTGGAAATTATGTGGAATGGCATAGTTATTTGAAAAAAGACCTGATATTTGAGTAATGTTATGATGATCAATCTCATGAAATGAATCTGAATTTTCTTTTATTAATGAAATGTCTGCACCAGTATCAACTAATAATGTATATAATTTTTTAGTTTGTTCATTTTTAAGTGAAACAAAGAGATTGAAGTTAAGGTTAATAGTGTGAACTGTTTGTTTTACTGGGTTTTGTATCTTAAGGGTATTTATTGGTTTTCCGACGTGGTATGTACTTGTCGGACATTATTATTATTATTATTTCTGTTATTATTATTATTGTTGTTAATGTTGTTACCATTATTGGCTCCGCCACGGTTGTTTCCTCTATAATTTCCACGGCCTCTATTATTATAGTTGGCCTGGTTATTATAATTTTGGTTGTAGCCGTTATTTCGGTAGTAACCATTGTTTTGGTTGTGACCGTTGTACTGATAGTTACCACGGCCATTTCCTCTACCACGAAGATTACATCGGTAATTATTACCTCGATAAGTTTGTCCTCTTCGGGTGTAAAATATTGTATTTGCATTGCCCGTCATTTCAGTAAGTAAGTACTTTGTGATGGCTTCGTTCATTGTTGTGAAATTTCCTGCCTCAAGAATTGTTTTGAGTTTTCCATGTTCACAATTTTTAACCATTGTAGTAATGGCTTCTTTTGTACTGAATTCATCAGCGTGTTCAGCCGATAAGCCCTCATCGATATACGAAGCTTCCAATAGCTTCCGCAAGCTATCGATTTCTGTCGTACATTTTTTTTGTTTTTTTTGCCAGTTTTGCGTTTATTATGTCGGATGTTTCACCGACTATAGTGTCTTGTAGTTTCGCAATTATAGCCGTAATAGAGGTTTCATTTTGACTTAATTACTTCAATAGACAAGCGTTCAAATGGTCCTTTTGTCAAGACAACCAATTTGAGTGCTGTGATGAATCTTTGTAGATTCAATTTTTGGTCATTAAATTCGGGTATGGCATTTGATATGTCCTTTATGTATGCCCTTTGAGCAACTGGGTCTTCCATTATGTTTTCTTTTGTTTCTATTACGCTGGTATCTGTATCAAATTCTTCATCGTCTTGTTTTTCCGGTAATGTTATTACCGCAGGAATTGTCAGAATCTATTTCTTCCTGTTCTGCTGATTTTTGCTCTTCGCTAAAATCTATTGTCAAAGGGGTATTTAAGATAATTGGTATCGATATATCTAAATGATACCTCTCTTTGACAGTTAATAAATTCGAACGTAACTTGATCAATAATTTTGATATTCTTGACCAGTTCGTTTCATTTATTATTTTCCTATTTTCATGCACTAATATTCTTGCTTCATTAAAAGAATCGACAAGAATCTTTACATGTTTATTTACTGTATCCTTCTGTATTGCCCTATTCTGGCTTACACATTTGTAAGACTTATCAAAAGTTTCTTTTATTTCACGGATATGGAGAGTTAGTTGCTCCCATTCCATAATAAGTTTTTATTGTTTTGTTTTTATTTTCTTTCCGCTATTGTCAAATTAGATCTTGTCTAGATCGTTAGCTTGGCTTAAGGCCCTTTTTGTTACACACTTATTGTGGAGCATATTAGCTTTATACAGAATGTATGCGCACATAATAAAAACAATTATTGATAATAATATATTTGTTAATTTTGAATCAATATTTGTTGATTCGATTTTGTTAATGACATTGGCAGTGGAGTCCACTGTTTTAGTATCTATCAACCCCATTTTGGGTGTATCATCTATATCATTGTCAAATTTACTTATACCATTACTGTTCATATAAATTAATACTTTTTTTTTTGATTAGTTTTACAGTATTCTACCTATTTGCTCGTATAGATTTACGGGCTATACTTCTAGTCGAGCAGAAAAAGTTCCGCACAACTTTTCAATTTATCTTATATATTTATTGTAATTTTTAATTAATTTAATGATTCAGCTGCCATCAGTTCTCCATGTATCAGTTCTCCTGCGCGTCAGCTGGTCGTCGCCGGTTTGGGTACGCTGACGCTCCCTCGTTTGCGCAAGTGGCGGTTTGCCTCTCGCGCTTGTTGTTTCTCAGCTGCAGATGTCCTGGGCCTATGGGCTCAGGCGGGGCCGGTGACGGTCTTCGCACTGGTCGCTGGTTTCATGCACGTTGATTTGTATGCTACGCTGTTGAAAGGTCCAGGTCAGTCGTTCGGGCAGGTGACCGGCTTTCTCGGTAATGGCTTGGGAGATGGAGGTTTGGTTATGTTTGCTTCTTTTATTATTTGTATTTTAACTGAGTGAGCTGCAGTTTTAGTGTGTCTGTTTTCGAGACTTGTTTTTAGAAAATCAAGCTCGTCCCGCAATTTTTGTGCAGTTGACCACGCGGGAGGCGGCGTTTTTGTGTCCTCCACGTTTACCCATTACGCGCACTCTACTCACTCAGATATTTATTTTTTTTTTTTAATTCGTCCGAAGTGTAAAGTAGTAGTGGTGTTTGTCTCTTCATTTTCCATATGTTTATTTTCGCATGTTTGCCATGTAGTGTTTTCCTCCTTCAATTTATCCGGCATGAATAGGTCCAATAGGCTGTCCAGGCTGACCTTCCTGTGACACTTGTCACGGTCGCCATGTAGAAGTAGAATCCGTTGTTCCCACAATATAATTTAAGTCAATAGATTTGATTTGGATTTCTTGTATTTAATTGGAGCAGCGAAAGTGCCGCTTCAACTTCTCACGAGTTTCTGATTTTACAAATATATCTTAGGAGCTAAGGAAGGCTAACTCTCTAACAGCGGAGAGGCAGCGGCGAGACGGTTATGTATTCTTAGGTATATAGCTATGCTCGCTTAGGCTGGAGCGCGAGGGTATATGCACATACAATTGAGTTCATGTCCATGTGCGGTCCGCATGTGACAATTATGCTGACACTTGGACTTTCCGTTAGCCGACCAAAGTATACAGACCGGCTCGGATTTCGGCCACTTGGTTTAACGACTGGGACTCCGAATTTATATTTGTGTTTGTTTATACATATGCAACAATGTATAGAGTACAGTGTGTATTCGATATATATACATATTACATGACAAACTCAAAGGAAAACGACCAAATAGAAGACAGAAAATTAGTAAACATGGCTCAGAAAGTTGTAAAGTTTTTAAAATAAGCCTCGTCACTCTTCCCAGATTTCGATGGACAGGCCGAAAACCTACAAAGTTTTTTGGATGCATTGAATTCATTGATCAACATTCAACATTGATTCCTTAAAATGCACTCACGAGCTAACTGCAGTAAGCATAATAAAGACTAAACTGAAGGGCCACGCTAGAAATTTGATAAGTAATGAGGAGACAATTCTTGCCATCAAGAGAGAGTTCTCAGCTGAAAGTGGTTGACGTGTTTTACTTGTGCTCCAAGATTTTAATATATTTTTGCGCTTTAATCCTACTTTTTATTTCTAAATTTGTCCTTTTTTGTGGTTTATTTAAAAAACTTTATAATTGTGCAAAGTGTTATTCTGTTGTTACAGCGTAAGTCTGTTAATAATTGCATTTATCGAACGCGGCGTCAGTTCCGTATTGTTGTTATTGCCTGTTTTGATTCTTTTGTTTTGGTGCTCCCCTGTGCATTCACTTGTTTGTGCGTGTGTTCGCTACTGCATATTACAGCTTATGCATCGCGCTCTCGCAAATTTTTGCTGTTGGCTTTCGCTCCAAACAATTTCTTTGTGTACGAATAGTTATTTTTCGAGCGTTTACTTGCTCTACTTCTGTGCACTGTGTTTTGTTTTGCTCTGCGCTCTCGCAACTGCTGCTTACCTTTTAACGCTGGTAGTTATTATGTCGTGCTGTAAGAAACCTTGCACGTTCAAGCAAGAGAATATGATGCATGCTAAATGTGCAGGTCTCACTGGGCGTGATTGCGACAAGATATCTGCAATTGCCAAGAAGGGCTGCGGCGGCTTGCGTTGGTCGTGCCCAGTATGCATCGACAAGCAAATTGATTTCCCCTTAATGTATAAATCTGTGAGAAATCAATTCTTAAAATTGAACAACGTGGCTAAGCAGCTCTCGAGTAATTTTGACCCGAGTTTTGAGTTGCTTGGCAAATACAAATTCGAGTCTCCAATCGCCGGTTGGAGCCGCAATTTTTGCAGTTGCCCTCTCCGTCTGTTCAGACACCTACGCCTCTTTTGTCCCTGCCTAGAAAATTGGATTTATCTCCAATGTTGTCTTTATCGCCTTCTCCAAGCGACTGCCTACCCCCGTTTTATCCCCATTAGTCCCCGTACCTGATCCTGTCCCAGTTAGCCAAACTGCCTCAGCCCCGTCAGCTCCTGGCCGCAAAGGTAGACCTGCGCGCAATGTTGCCCAGATTGTTAAAAACAATCAAGGTGCATCTTTAGCCCCACCAAATCCTGAATTACCTGATGCCCCATCAGCTCCTACCTTAACTGTGGTTGCCCCTCGTAGGCAAGTTTTTGTGTCTCGATTTTCGTCTGACACCATTTCTGAGTCATTGGCAGCCTATATTGCTAGCAAATCTTCTGCTAGTGTGTCAATTACTAAATTTGTTTTCTCCACTCCTCGTGAAATATCATCATTCAAAATAAATGTTTCACATGATATGTTCCCAATCATTTGTGATCCCAAATTTAGGCCTCCACACATGATTGTTCACGAGTTCAAGCCAAAAAAGCGTAACCAGCCTGTCATACTTCCAGTCCCTTCAATACAAGGTACCATTTCTACACCAAAAAACTAACTTCGCCTTCTGACCAAGTCTCTATTCATTATCAGAATGTCAGAGGTCTCATTTCAAAGCTTAAAAATCTTATCCTGGACAGCACTTCCTTCGATTCGGATATATTCGCATTTTCAGAAACATGGTTAAATTCATAACCAAATCTGATTTTACAGTTTTTTCGAATAAGTTTATTTTGCATAGAAATGATCTGACTCTCCAGTCAGAACTTTTCTGTTTTAGTACGCCTACTAACGCTGAGATTGTCTCAGTCAAGGTGTCTTTTCCTACACGGAATATATATATTGCATGCTCTTATGTTCCTCCTTCTTCTGATGTTCAAGTTTATATGAAACATATTTCTTGTATTAAAGAAGTTTCTTCACACGTGCGTGATAATGACCTATTTATTGTGTTGTGTGATTTTAATTTGCCGAACATCTCTTGGTCATTATTAACTGCCGAAAATTATCTAGTGCCCTCAGCACAGCATGACTTTATAGATTGCACGCTTGATATTTCGTTGTTTCAAATCAATTCAATTTCTAGTCATTTGAATAGAACACTTGAAATTGTATTTGTAAGCGACTACCTTATTTCCAATGTGTCTAGGTGCCCTCCTTTATCTCTTTCTGAGGATGTATATCATCCTACTTTAGATTGGTCTGTCTTATATGACTCGGTTGATATGAATACTGCTATTAATTATTTTTATAACACCCTAAGCTCCCTCTTAGATATGTGTGTTCCGAAGTCAATACCTTCGACTACTTCTTCAAAGCCACCCTGGCTTACTCCCAGATTATCAAATCTGAAAAATCTAAAATCTAAATATTTAAAAAAGTTTAAAAAGTCTGGTTCGTGTACAGACTTGGCTAAATATTCCATAGCCAAGTCGAACTTCTTTCTTCTGAATTCTCAATGCTATGAGAATTATCTAACTCGTTGCAAAAGGCAATGTGCACCAAATTCGAGACAGTTTTACAATTTTGTAAGCTTGAAGCGTAAATCTTCAAGTTTGCCATCTTCTTTTTCTCTCGGGGTGGATAAAGCTAGCAATGACTCTGATTCTGCTAACCTCTTTGCTAATTTTTTCCAATCAACTTACTCTTCAGTCTGTCCTAATAATAATTCTTACCCTTACACTATTACTTCCTCTAGTTCTATACCTCCTCCTATTATTTCCCATTCCACTCTCCTTTTAGCTATAAATTCTTTAAAATCTTCTTACTCTCCTAGGAGTGTAGTTCTTCCGTTGTTTATCCATTGCTAAAGCTTTTAATCTATCCCTTGAATCTTCTGTCTTTCCATCTCTTTGGAAAGAATTTTATATCATTCCTCTCCACAAGCAAGGTGGAAAGTCTGATGTACAAAATTACAGGGGCATTCCAAAACTGTCCGCTGTTCCTAAATTATTTGAAAAAATAATCACTTCAAATTTGCAGCATTTCTGCAAATCAGTTGTCTCCCTTGTGCAACATGGATTCGTAAAGAATCGGTCAACTACGACCAATCTGCTTGAATTTACTTCCTTGGTAAATGATGCTTTTCTTTCGAAAATGCAAACTGATGTCATTTACACTGACTTCAGTATGGCGTTTGACTCTCTGCACCACAACATTTTACATTTTAAACTTGACCGAATAGGTTTTTCTCCGTCTCTTTTGCTTTGGATTAATTCTTATTTAAAAGGTAGGACCCAAAGAGTAATGCTGAGGCTGACTACCTCTAAACAGGTTCATGTTACTTCTGGTGTTCCTCAAGGTAGTCATCTTGGACCTTTACTCTTTACTCTTTTTATAAATGATCTCCCCTCTGTTAAATCACATGCCCGTGTACTCATGTATGCGGATGATGTGAAACTTATTCTTCCATACACTAAACCCCTACATCATTCTCATCTACAAGACGATTTGAACGCAATGCAATTTTGGTGTTCGGCCAATCAATTACATCTGAATTGTTCAAAGTGTATGTTTATGACCTTCTATCGCACTACACCTTATCTTGTCAGCTATACAATTGACAATACTCCATTGCAACGCATTCTAACAGTTAAGGATCTAGGCGTTCTTTTTGATTCTAAACTCTGTTTCAATCTGCATATAGATACCATCGTTAATGAGGCAGAAGGTGTACTTGGATTCATTAAACGATGGTCTAAAGAGCTTAACGATCCTTTTATAACGAAACTTCTGTACATCTCTCTCGTTCGCCCCATCCTTGAATACTACTCAATAGCCAGGATCGTATTGAATCTGTTCAGAAGCAAATTCTGCTTTTTGCCTTACGTGGTTTAAATTGGGACACTAATCTTCGGTTGCCATCTTACTCCAGCAGGCTGCTTTTTTTTAATCTTCCGTCGTTAATCAACCGTAGGACAGTTCTCGGTGTTGTCTTTCTCCATAAGTTGATTGTTGGCGATATAGATTCTCCTTTTCTGCTAGAGCGTCTTTAATTCTCTGTTCCGGCTAGACCAACCAGAAATTATCGCCCCTTATTCCTATCTACGTGCACAACCGACTACGCTATGCACAATCCTTTTCGCGTGCTATGTAAAAATTATAATAGTTTACATCACGTTTTCTCTACCGAACTTTCTCTACCCCAAATAAAATCGTTGCTTTCAGGATACCTTCGGGAAGTCACTGACCATTCTGCCATGAGCAGGGGCATAGCTTGCCGGACCGGCTATAAATTTTCCCCCACCGTCGGTGATTTCCCATTACTCTCTCTCTATCCTATCTACCTAACATTCTTTATATCTTGTTTAAATTCCTTTACTTTATTAATAACTTCTTTCTTTCTTTTTCCCTATTTATTGTATTTTCTTACATAATATAGCAAATTAAGATTATTTTTAGTTTTACTTAAGATGTAGGCTCTAATAGCGTCACTGACAAAATTAGCTGTGAAAAGGGGCACAGCTGGCCGGACTGGCTAATAAAACACCTCCATCGGTCGGTGATGCTATTAGAAAATTGTGTTCTCTAATTAGGCTTTTAGCATTTAATTTTCATTATGTATGTATAATCTACTGAATAATGAGGAAGACACTCGTTTTGTCAACCCTTAATCAAATAAATAAATTATAAATCGAATATTTGTTGGCTGGCTCGAGGTCCGGGTTTGTAAAAACAAACATTAAAACAATTTTATTTGATTTTTGTTTCCCATATATTTCGGTTGCACATCGGCAAACCGTCTTCAGGGCACTAACACCAAGATACGAAAAACAATTAACAATTAGATTACATCAAGATAAACATTAATTTGAACATTTTACATACATTATTTTACACGTCTGCGCTTATTGACGTGGAGATTGTTACTGAGGCTGTTTGGCTGTTTAAAAGATGTCTGTACAAGTGAGCGCAATTGTCTGTGTCTGTCTTGTAGTTTAGTCGTTTGTTGGTGGGTGCGTTAATTATGTGTAGCATTTCCAATGTGTGACGTTTGCTGTAGTGTTGTTCTTGTTGTAAGATTATTGTTTCCTCAAAATTTGGCGTGTGATTGCTTCTCATGCAGTGGATCATTCTGCTGTTTTCTGTATATTATTTTGATGTCTTAACTTGAAGTCCGATTTATGTTGACTGATCTTTGTTTTTAGTTTCGATTTTGTTGTACCTATGTAAACACTATTGCACTTGTTGTTATTTTCCCCGCCACATGGTATTTGGTAAATGACGTTGCTTTTGTCAATCATGGGGTTTTTAGATTTTACCTTGTTGAAGAACTATTGCAATGTGTTTGTAGGTTTGTGTGCTACTTTTATTTCTTCTTTGTTACAACAGTCTGAGTTTGTGAGGTGCTCTGATAGTCGCGGTACATATATTAGGGATTTGTATATTTTGTCAGGTTCTGTTGGCTTTTTCCGTTAAATTTGTCGTCTTTTTAATAAAGGTTTGATTACGTTTTGTGGGAAGTCATTTTTCGTCAAGAGCTTTTTAATTTCATGTTCAATTTCTTTGTGGTATGTTGTATCCGAAATGATAATCATTCTTTTTATACAGCCTAGTGCTGTATTGATTATCATACTCTTTGGGTGGTTTGAATTGAAGTTGATTACTTGATTTTGCATTTGTAGTCCAATCTGCTAACCATAAAGTCTAAAAATGGTAATTTCCCGTCCTTTTCTAATTCCATGCTAAATTTGATATGTTTGTGAAAGGAATTAAATTCTTTTAGAATTTTGTGTATTTCTAATTTTTCTGTTATGGCAAAAAGGTCATCTACATATTTAGTCAATAGTCTTGGTTTGATTATTAATTTCTCTGTTATGTTCTCCAATAGCTCCTCCATTATTATTTCTTCGATTACTGGGGTGGCCGGTAATCCCATTGGTATTCCTTTAAGTTGTGTGTATATTTTGTCCTCTTATTTGAAATATCGGTTTTCCTGAATGCAGAATCTTACTATGTCCATAAATAGTTGTTTTGGTATACTGGTGTGTTCTTGTAGTTTGGTCCATTTTTGTCTTATTGTGTCAAGTGCTAATTCCATCGGTATGCTGGGAAACAAAGAGACTACGTCGAATGATACTAATATTTCTTCTTCTCTAATGTGGGAATTGTTTATTTTGTCTTTGAAATCTACCGCGTTTTTAATGTTTTATCTAGAGTCCATTGTCAGATTTTGTAGTATTTTTATTATGTATTTGCACTGCCCGTAAGATGGAGATCCGATAGAGGAACATATCGGTCTCAGTAGTGTTCCTTCCTTATGTATTTTTGGTAGTCCATATGTTCTCGGAGGTACCGCTGTTGTTGTAGTCATCCTATTTCTTTCGTCCTCTGAAATCAGACCCATCTTGAATAGTTGTGCCACGAAGTTGTTATTCTTTGTCTGTAGCCTTGATGTCGGATCCTGTCTTAGTGTTGTATATGCGCATAAGTCGTCTAAGATATTTTTCATTTTATTTTTATAATCGTCCAAATCCATTGCTACGGTTTTGTTACCCTTATCTGACGATAGAATTTTAATGTTTTTATTTTCTTTCAATAATTTTCGTGTCTGTTCCACTGTGTCCAGTATTGCTCGATCCCTAGTGTTTTGGTTGTTCTTGGTTTTATGCTCTTTTACTAATAAAGAGAATTTTGTGCATGCCGACTCTTGTATTTCTTTATCTTTTATGGTTTGTACTAACTCTTCACCGTCTGCAATGTATTTTAAGAGAGGAAAGTTTCTTTTGCTGATTGGGAGAGCAAACTTCGGCCCTTTAGCGAGTAACGCTTCTACTTTAATAATATACAGAAAACAGCACTAATGATCCACTGCATGAGAAGCAATCACACGCCAAATTTTGAGGAAACAATAATCTTACAACAAGAACAACACTACAGCAAACATCACACATTGGAAATGCTACACATAATTAGCACACCCACCAACAAACGACTAAACTACAAGACAGACACAGAAATTTGTACAGACACCTCTTAAACAGCCAAACAGCCTCAGTAACAATCTCCACGTCAAAAAACGCAGACGTGTAAAATAATGTATGTAAAATGATCGAAATAATGTTTAATTTATTGTATTATAATTGTTAATTGTTTTTTGTATCTTGGTGTTAGTGCCCTGAAGACGGTTTGCCGATGTGCAACCGAAATATATCGGAAGCAAATACTAAATCAACTTGTTTTCATTGTTTGTTTTTACAAACACGGACCTCGAGCCAGCCAACAAATATTTTCAAAAATATTAAATAAAACTGTACACACTATCAATCTAAACCTCAGTATCTTTATTCAAATAAATAATGAAAAAACAGGCAAAGCATTTACTATATTGCTAGATACTGGCGCAGACATATCTCTATTAAAAGAAAATGTTGATACATTTGAAAATGTTAATCCAAACATATCAACCCAAATATCTGGAATTGGCGAAGGTTTAGCATTCCTAGAATTAGGTTTAGCATTCGTAGAATTATATACCGGAAAATATGTCATTCCACACGACTTTTACATAGTCGGAGAAGATTTCCCAATACCTAGCGATGGCATTATTGGTATAGACTTCTTTAAAAATTATAATTGCCAATTAGATTTTATACAAATATGTGATTCTCTTATACTTCGGCCGTATAATTTAAATTACCCAATAAATTTACCAATAATCCACACTTGTGAAAATAATGCCACTTGTGAAAATCCGCCAAATTAAAATTCTTTTACCAGAAAAGAATATTTTCATTCCAAATCAAGAAATTGATAAAGGAATCGGAAATACAATTTCCAGATAATCAACAAACTTTTGTCCGAATACACCTCAAGTTCAGTAAAAATAATAAACCTTAATGACATTAAAATAGAAAAGCTAAGTGACTATGAAACAGTCCATGAAATTAGCAAAGATCGCCAAGAAATGGTGATGAAAAAACTAAAAAAGGACTTTCCCTGATTATTTAAAAGACAACAGACATATTCGTACTCGAAACCGAATCAATAATAATTTTTATAAACAGAAACTAAGACTAAAAGATACTGAGCCAGTATACATGAAAAATTACAGAATTCCTCATACTCATAAAGAAGAAGTTAATAATCAAGTGGAAAAACTTATCTCGGATAAAATTGAAGAACCGTCTATATCGGAATATAACAGCCCTATACTTCTTGTCCCAAAAAAGGGATTACCTGGTTCCGATACCAAAAGATGGATATTAGTTATAGACTATCGGCAAATTAACAAAAAACTCTTGTCCGACAAATTTCCACTTCCAAGAATAGATGATATTCTTGACCAACTAGGCAGAGCAAAATATTTCTCATGCTTAGATTTAATGTCCGGTTTCCACCAAATAGAATTAGAAGAAAATTCTAGAAATATAACGTCTTTTTCAACGAGCAATGGCTCCTATCGTTTTACACGATTACCATATGGTCTAAAAATAGCGCATAATTCTTTTCAAAGAATGATGACCATCGCTTTTTCTGGATTAGAACCTTACAAGCTTTCTTGTACATGGATGACTTAATCGTCATCGATTGTTCCGAAAACCACATGATCAAAAACTTAACAAACGTGTTTGACTTGTGTAGGCAAGAAAACCTTAAATTACATCCAGAAAAATTCACATTTTTAATGCACGAAGTGACTTTTCTAGGTCATAAGTCTACTGATCAAAGTATTTTGATTTTTTCAGATGACAAGAAATATGATGTCATTGAAAAATATCCAGTCCCTACGGACGCTGATAGCGCTAGAAGATTCGTTGCGTTTTGCAATTATTACAGACGTTTTATAAAAAACTAACAAGATTAAGTAAAAAGACTCTTAAGTTTGAGTGGTCCGATGAATGCCAAAAAGCCTTCGATTATTTAAAAAAAGCTCTTATGAAGCCTACTTTACTAAAATACCCAGATTTTAGCAAAGAATTTTGCATCATTACAGATGCCAGTAAACTAGCCTGCGGAGCAGTTTTAACTCAAACGTATGGAGGTAAGCAATTGCCCGTAGCATATGCTTCTCGTTCATTTACAACCGAACAAGAGTTGGCAGCAATCCACTGGGCAATAACGCATTTTCGACCATATATATATGGTCAACATTTCAGAATTAAAACAGACCATAGACCATTGACATAAAATTTTTCAATGGTAAACCCAAGTTCAAAATTAACGAGAATGATACTAGATTTAGAAGAGTATGAGTTTACTGTAGAATATCTAATGGGAAAAGATAACTTCGTCGAAGATGCGTTATCTAGAATAACCATCAAAGATTTAAAAAATACAAAAACAAATGTCCTGAAAGTCACTACCAGATATCAAAGTAGACAAAAATCCTGCGCAGGAGATAAAGAAATAGAATTGCCAAGGCAATCTATAGAAAAAGCTTCAAAGCCTAACGTATATGAAGTTATCAACAATGACGAAGTACTTAAGGTAGTGATTTGCAAGTAAAAAAACCGATATGTTTCTTTAAACATGGAAAAAAAATTTCTGCAAGAAGTGATGTTAGCGATTTGTATTATAATGGAGTTCTTGACATAGGTCAGTTCTTCCAAAGGTTTGAAATGCAAGCCGATGGCACCGTTGGAAAATAACTTTGAACAAGTTTCAATTGATGGTTTAAAAAAAATGGGCAATAAAATATTTAAAAACATTAAGAGTAGCGCTACTCAACCCAGTGACCCCAATTAAAAATGAAAAAGAAAAAGAAGCTATTTTGTCTACATACCATGACGATCCTATACAAGGAGGTCGCACAGGCATTACAATAACCTCGGCCAAGGTCAAAAGACATTACTTTTGGAAGGGTATGACTCGGGATAGAACTGAGTACATACGAAAATGTCAAAAATGCCAAAAAGCAAAAACAACTAAGCACAATAAGACCCCATTAACAATAACTGATACACCTATAAATGCTTTCGACAGAGTGATAGTGGACACCATTGGTCCACTACCAAAATCAGAAAATGGCAATGAATATGCAGTCACGCTAATATGTGACTTAACCAAATATCTTGTTGCCAAACCAGTTGCAAATAAGATCGCAAACACTGTCGCTAAAGCTATATTTGAATCTCTAATTCTGAAGACGTTCATTACGGACATGGAAACAGAATATAAGAATTCAATTATAAATGTCTTGTCCAAATACCTAAAAATTAATAATATAACATCTACCGCACACCATCACCAGACAGTTGGAACAGTCGAAAGAAGTCATAGAACTTTTAACGAATACATACGATTATACATATCAGTTGATAAAACTGATTGGGATGTATGGCTTCAATACTTTGCCTATTGATTCAACACGACCCCCTCTATGGCACATAACTATTGTCCATATGAATTAGTTTTCGGCAAACAGAGCAATTTGCCAAAATACTTTAATAAAATAGATAATATCGACCCCATATATAATATAGACGACTATGCTAAAGAATCAAAATTTAGATTAAAGCAAGCATACAAAAAAGCTAGAATAATGTTAGAAAAACATGAGGATAATAATAAAGAATATGGTGACAAAAACGTTAAACATTTTAAATTGGAAATAGGAGATAAGGTTTTGTTAAGAAACAATACTGGCCACAAACTAGAACCAGTTTATCTAGGCCCCTATGAAGTAATAGGAATAGAAGCTAGAGATAATAATTTAATAAAAGATACAAAAGGTAAAAAACAAACAGTTCATAAAGATAGATTAAAAATGTTTAATAAATAATAAATATAAATTTTCTTTATGAATTCGAATTCAAAATGAAAAAAAAAAAAAAAAAAAAAAAAAATAATAAATATATATAAACATCGGCCTGATCAGCCAAAGAAAACCAAATTATTATAATGAATTTTAAATTTTTATATTTTATATTTCAAATTTTTATATTTTCATGTTTTAATCAATTTTTAAAATTTATATTATTTTTAATCAATTTAATACATTTTTCAATATTTATTTAAAACAAAAGAAAAAACAAAAATAATGTTATTATAGTTAAGTTTATTAAATAACTACACATTTATTATGTTACGTTATTTCTGTAAAAAGGGAGGTGTAGTGTATTCATACATAATTGAACTTGTAACACTTTGTTGCAAGTATAAACAAATATAAAAGACCCAGGCGCATAGCATAAATATAATCGTATATATGTATGTACATACACATGCACATACATACATACAGAGCTGCGCACATAAGTAATACGATGCCGCTTTGGCATTCCAAGACAGCTTGAGACCGTTGACCACGCATAACCGCTGATCTTGCATTTTAGCCGCTCCGAGAGTGAGCGCCCATATGTATGAGTACACCCCCTCTCTCTCTTTTTGTAGCTGTTAACCAATAACAGCATAAGAACATATATGTATCCATAGCCTAAGCATATGCCCTTAATTTTGAATAAATTCATTCTTATAAAACAACCTTATCAGCACAGACGTGCGCAACTGAACTTCTTTAAATATTTGTAATAATTTAATGATGGTTTTGGCGACATTTCCATTTTATAAATGTTTAGTTGGCTGGCTCGAGGTCCGGGTTTGTTTTAATAAACCAATGAAACAATTTTGTTGATTTTTACTTCCAAAATATTTCGGTTGCGCATCGGCAAACCGTCTTCAGGGCACTAATACAAGGTACAAGAACAATTAACATTAAAATATATTAAATTAAACAATAAATTGACACATTTAACCTACATTATATTACACGTCTGCGCTTTATGACGTGGAGATTGAAACTGAGGCTGTTTGGCTGTTTAAAAGATGTCTGTACAAGTGATCGCAATTTTCGGTGTCCGTCTTGTAGTTTAGTCGTTTGTTCGTTGGTGTGTTAATTATGTGTAGCATTGCTAATGTGTGTCGTTTGTTGTAGTGCTGTGCTTGTAGATTGTTGTTGCATCAAAATTTGGTATGTGGTTGCTTCTCGTACAATGGGTCATTAGTGCTGCTTTCTGCATATTATTTTGATGTCTTAATTTGGAGTCTGATTTATGTTGGGTAATGTTTTTAGTTTTGATTTTGTTGGGCCTATGTACAAACTATTGCATTTGTTGTTATTTTCCCCAGCACATGGATGTCCCTTCCGTCCAAACTTAAAACATCTAAGGCATTGTTTAAAGTATATAAACGGACGGACCTCCACCCTCGAGTACAAAAACTTGGCCTCTGATGGCAATATAGTGCCCCTAAACCAGACCCTCACTCTGCCCGTGGGGACTAGTCCACTATTAGGCTCTCCTTTTCCTTTCCTTATAACCCTCGATATCTGTACAATTTTGACTTCCGAGGATATCAGCTCCCCCAGAGATTCATCTGATATGTGCGTGGGGATGTTGAATATAATTCCTGTCTTGAAAATGTGGTGCCTGAAAATTGTTGGCTTGAAGCCGCGATCTACCAACTCGTCTAGCTTGCTTAACTTATTTGCTCTATCAGCTGAGCTGCACCTGAATTTGCATCTGCCGTAACCCACCCTTGAGACCTCCTCTATGCCGACTACCATTAGCTGATGGAGGGCTTCAGTGAGGTCGAACTGGTTGATGTCTTTTCTTGAATTGTTTTCACCTATGGCGTCGACAAAAACAATAAATGGGCCTTTATGTTCCTGATCGGATTCATTATCAATTTCAGTATCAATTTCCTTTGACTTAGCTTTAGTCGACTTTATTAAGTGTTTCGTGTTAGTTGTTAATGTACTCAAACCTTTTTCTTCCGTTTTAGACTCGCCCGTGTTGCTGCCCTTCGAATTATGCTTGGTAGTCGCCAATCTAATGATATCCTTGTCGCTTAGACTGTCCACCACTTTACCCACCTTGGGTCTGCTGGCTACTTTAGATTGGTTGACGTTACTTAAACTTTTTCCCTCGGCGATTTTTTTCCTGATTTGGCTGCGCTCGCCATCCTCTAGATCCGTTGGAGACACCTTTCCGTACTTGCCACACACACCACTTGTTCGTCTGGTTTGTTAATTATTGTTACTTCCTGTTTGGTTGTTTCTTTATTTAGATATTTTATTTTATTTATTCTTCATGCGTCCAGAGGTTTGTTTTATATTTTATAATTTTCAGCAAAAGGCGCAAGCGGCGTGGAGTCACTTTTCGCGCGCAAATGGCGGCCGTCCGATTTTTGCTTTACCCTGCTTTGTCTTTGCTTCTGGCTTCCCTCCAAATTCGTCGCGCAAAATGGCCGCGATTGCGTGCTGTCACTTTTGGCGCGTGTTCCTGGTATTTCTTTTCCTTATTGTTTCCTTCTCTCTTCGCTTTTTTTTTTTAATGGTTTTCAGCAAGAGGCGCAACCTACGGGGCGTCACTTTTCGCGCGCGAATGGCGGTCGTCCAAAATCTGCTTTTCGCTGCTTTTTCTTTTTCTTTCAGCTTTTCTTCACCTTCGTCGTGCAAAATGGCCACGATGGCGTGGCGTTACTTTTGGCGCGATGCGCCGCCAAGAAATTACGGTCGGTTGGGACCCGTCTGTCTTCGCCCTGTCGGCAGTTTGCTCCTTCTGATGACCAAAAAGTCCGCTCGGTTAGGTTGGGTTAGTTTTCCGTTGCCTTCACTGGATAGTGTCTTTGATTGCGTTCCTTTGCACTCCTTTTGACTCAGCTTCAACACCAGCAGACAAAATTGGTGTCGGTGGCGAGGCGTCACTATAGTGTGAAGAAATGCGACGCCGTCCTGCTATTTCTGGTGGCGACTCCGGTGCAGCTAATTCTAGGTGTTTCCGCTATTTTCACTATTTCAATTTCCTAGCATTTGTGTCTTTCTGCCGGTTAATTCTGTGAGGTGTTGTTCCGTCGAAGGTTGCAGCAAAAAAAAGGGCTGTCCGACTTTACTACTGGTTCTGCGATTCCATGATTATGGATTCATTTGGGTCGTCCAGGTGAAATAAACTTATGCTCTAAGTGCTGTAAATGTTGTATTATAGTCACATTGCATCTGATAATCTCTCTTACAGCTTGACGCCTTAACTTTAAAATTTCCTGGGACTTGTTAATATAATTTTCGATGCAACTGCAGAAAGCATAGAGATTTTATATAAACTGGATATTTTTAATGCTTAATTGCTTTTAATGATCGCTTTAAATATATTTTGCCATGAATATGGGGGAGCCCTTTTGCTAAAACTCAACTCGCCAATAATACTTTATTACTCTATGACACCAAAAACATCGCATCCATTTATATTAATTTTAAGACCGACCAAAATAGCTAGCGTAAGTAACTGGGTCATCTAATGCTGCTAATGCTTTGGAAATTTAAAACTTATCCGCATTTTTAGAAGGTAAATATAACAGTTATACCCATCTTGTTTCTGCTGTCGAATAGGTTATGAAAAAGGTCGGAACACGAATCTGGAAAGAGAGAGTTCTCTATCTTGATTCTTTTGTTTTGGTGCTCCCCAGTGCATACACTTGTTTGTGCGTATGCTCGCTGGTGAATATTTCTGCTTGTACATCGCGCTCTCGCAAATTTTTGGTGTTGCCTTTCGCTTCAAACAATTTGTTTGTATACGAATACTTTTTGAGCGTTTGCTTGTTCTATTTCTGTGCATCGTTTTTCATTTCGCATTGCGCTTTTGCAACTTCTGCTTAACTTTAAACGCCGGTAGAAAATGTATCTTTACAGCACGACACCGTGAAGATAATGTGAGAATATGTGCAGGTCTCACATAATTGGAGGAAAGTTAGTGTGTTCCAATCCAAGGTGCTGAGACTAAGTACTGGGGCCCCCTAGCAAGAGACCTAAAGGTTCCCTTGGTGGGTGACCTCTTACGACAGCAGTCCACTAGCTACATGGCCCGTCTTTCTGCCCATACCAATATACTGGAGACGGAGACTTCGCAGGATCCACCCCATCGACCTCCCAAACCAAAGAGTAATTTATAACTTGATATGTAATGTTAAGTATGTTCAATCTATTAGTGTGAAGCTAGGTTAAGATGCTTAAGCATAGTATCAACAAATGAGCTAATAAAAGAGAAACAAAAAAAAAAGCAGGTGTCACTGGGCTTGATTGTGAAAAGATCGCTGACATAGCCAAGAAGGGCTGCGGTAATGCGTTGGTCATGGCCAGTATGTACTGAAAAGCAAATTGATTTCTCCAGAATGTAAGAAATCAATTTTCAAAACTCAACAATGTGGCTAAGCTGCTCTCGAGAAACTTTGACTACAGTTTTGAGTTGCTAAGCAAATATAAATTTAAATCTCCACCTAATCGCCGGTTAAAATTTCAATTTTTGAAATCTTAGAACCTGCCCCTGTCAGTGAAACTGCTAAAGCACCATCAGCTTTTGTCCGCAAAGGCAGACATTCGCGCAAATTAGCTCAGATTGTTAAAACCAATCACGGTGCCTCCTTGGCCGCACCAGCTCCTATTTTGACTGTTGTTGCCGCTCGTAACCAAGTTGTTGTCCCCCGGCTTTCTTCTGACAGTTGTTTTGGTTTAGTGGTAGCTTATATTGCTGGCAAATATTCTACTGGCGTGTCTATAGCTATGTTTAATTTTAGTTCCAAAAAGATTTGCAACTGCACATTTTAATGACTCCGACTTGATTGATTTTTCTTTTATTTACTTTAATTTTTTAATTTCGTTTGCTTACGTTTACATGCATAAGTTGTTCTTTAAGTGCTGCGCGCCTCAACAGAAAAAGGTCCAATCTCGAGTGTCGGAGTACTTCACATGCATCCCGGCGTTCATTGCTCCATCCATCACCGATAATCAGCCTAGCTTCACTATTAACCCTGCATCACGGAATACTCCATCAAATATACAACAAACTGAACCTGAATTCTTCAAATCTCAGCAAATCGACATGTTGATTAGACCCAGTCTGCTTTTCGATGTGTAATACGTCGGCCAGATTAAGCTATCTGCTGGACTGTCCATATTGTAAAAGACTCGCCTTGATTGGGTCGTACGGGGGTGCTTCGCATGCAAGCAAATCATCACTCGTGGCCATGCGATCAATGGTGAATACAGATTGCTGGTAGACTCGCATCTGCAGCCGATTTCACAGATTGATGAATTAATCCGTCGTTTTTGGGAACTGAAGTGATGCATTGAGCCTGAGCTCTCACCAAACAAGGAAGAGCGCAATTGCGAGGCACATTTCCAGGCTAATTTTAAACGTCTGTCGACTGGCGAGAATTCAGTTTGCTTACCGCACCGACTAAGCATGGATTAGAAAGGCATTAATTTAGAAAGAAAACTAGACCGCAATCCAATTTTGAGAACCAAGTGTGCAGCATTTATCAAGATATATCTTGACTTGGGCCATATGTCACTTACTAGCTTAGCTGCACTGGGCCAGTGCAAGTACTACCTGCCAAATTACTGCGTGTTGAAGGAGGATAACACCACAACCCAGCTAAGGTTCGTGTTTGATGGCTTGGCAGTTACTATCTCGACACTCGCTGAATGATGCACTGATGGCAGGTCCTACTATCCAACCGAAGCTGTTTTCGATACTAATATGGTTTTACATATTTGCAGTCACCCTCACAGGTGACTAGAGCTGAAAAAACATCGATGTCTGAGACCGTTGATGTTTTCGATTGTTTTTAAGCAAAACATCGATACTATCGATGTTTTCCAAAAAATAAAAAATAGTTAGAAGACATTGGTTGTATTAAAAAAGAAAACAAAATTATATTTTTTCTAAAAATAACTATCATTTAGTACCAATAATAAAATGCGTTCGAATTTTTTCTTAAAAATAATAACATGTCCACTATTGATGGCTTCAGCGAATTCCTGCGGTCTGAAATTATCTGACCAGCTTTGCTTAATGTGCTTTCAGATTCGATTTGATTTTTTTTGCGATTGCAATATGCTTATTTTTTGATTTAGCTCGCATATGACTGGTATTATTAGAGAAATTGTTGATGTGTTATTCGCCGATACTTACAGAGTTGCCTCATAAAAAGCGAAAATTTCTATTAATTCTTTAAATATATTTATTCAATTTAATAGCCTCTGTCCACTGACCACATTTCTGAAAATGTCACATTATTGCAAAATGTGTAAAATGCGGCCTGTACTACCCATAAGAAAACACATTTCACACATTTTTCAAAAATGTCACATATTTGAAAAATGTATAAACTCGGGCTGACCATTTCATGTTTTTTGCGATGGTTAATCGAGATTGCTATCGATGTTGTGAAAAATGTGAAAGTATCATAACCAACAAAGGCAAACGGCAACTTTAAAACATAAATTTAAAATTGTACTAATCCCACAGTTTTTAGCATTTAAATATGGCGAAATGTCGAAAAGAGTATGTAAAATGGAGCCTTTACTTTGCGATCGCATTATGTGAGTTTTGGAAGAAAAACTTTGCGGTGCTTATGTAAATTAAAGCAACTCGATCAGCTGTTTATTTAAAGAAGCGGTACTTTTCCCACTCACATGTTACCGACAACCGGTGGAACACCAATATGTGAAATTTGAAAATGTGACAGTTCTTAAGCCAGTGGAGAAAGGCTATAACATTATTTTACATACTTGTCATTTTCTATTGCTTAAAATGTGTAAGAGCTAGGGATGAGCGATATTTACTCAACCTGTTACAAGTAGGGATGAGCGATATTTACTCAACCTGTTACAAGAAACAAGTATTTAAAAGTAACTAGTTACTGCTGTTACACCTTTGCTTACAATTTACAATTTTGTTGACGCGAACAAGAAAAAGCTTACTTTCATAAACGGAACTTATATGCTGGACCTCGCGCCTTATTGTCTTCCATTTGTATTCAGTACTTGCCTATTGGCGGTCAAAAAAACATTCTCCGGTGTTGTTGACAAATGCACAATCAAACAAGAGGTTCTAGTCGGGAGCTCCCGACTAGGGAATACCCTGAACCCTCTTTGAGGTGGTAGCGGGGAGTTGGCGATAGGTATCAAATGAAAGATACTTGACATATATATAATATTATAGAAGCAACATATCACGTTTGGTGACTCTAGCTCTTATTATTTAAACAATTTGCTCAAAAAACAGGATGTCGATATCGATTTTTATCGATTGCTTGGAAACGGAGTAAGTTATCGATTATCGGAAACAAACTCGATCTTCGTAGGAACTAGGAGCACTTACATCTAAAATTTGCTCTCTAGCTCTTATAGGTTCTGAGATCCTTGCGTTCATGCATTCGGACAGACGGACGGAAGGACAGACGGACGGACGGACATGGGTAGATCGACTCGGCTATTGATGCTGATCAAGAATATATGTACTTTATGGGGTCGGAGATGCTTCCTTCTGCCTGTTACATACATTTGCATTTTGCACAAAAACATTATACCCCTTTTACCCATTTTTAATGGGTTCAGGGTATAAAAAAAAAACAATTTATACTGCCCACCAATATAAGCCACAATTTAAATGCAATTGACTTTTTGAGAATTTACAAATATTCAATTACGCAATAAGATCTACTGTAGAAAATTTCATCAAGATCAGTTATGAAACACAGAAGTTGCTGCTGGCAGCAAGCGGGAATTGCAAGAATTTCTGTATACATGTACACAACCACGTTCATGCGCGTCTTCTTTAAATTCTATCAATAGCATTGCAATGGCGATTGTATTATTTTTGGTGCTGCTATTTTAATTCGTTTTTTTCTCACTAAGACTTAATTGTTGGTGTGGTTGTTGAGTAGAGGCGGCGGCAAGTAGTGTGATCTGTTGCAAGTTCGAACGCCACCGAGGAAACAATTTGTTTTAATATATTTTGATTACTACTGCAGCAAACGAGCGAGTAGCGCGAACTGCATTTGGTGTTCGAAGAGGGGAGAAGAGGGTTCAGGGTATCCCCTAGTCAAGAGCTCCCGACTAAAGCCTCTTAATAGTTGAGAAACAATTTTTCTGTTCTTCTAAGGTCTGACCTAACCATGGTTTTTAAACATTCTGGGCACCTTCTCTTAATGATTGCAAAATAGTTCGAAAGGCCAGCTTCTCTGAATCCCAATACTCGATCATGTCGAAAAGACACTGACCCTCTCCATAACTATTCTCCACTATAACTATTCTTTGCATGACAACATTTAATAGGAAGAAAGCCATTGTTCGTTAACAGTCATCTGATGCTTTTTGTAAAGCTCAATGTTGACTAAAAATTTGATTGCAGCGGCAACTTTAGAGGATCTAATGGTTTCAGGCAAGAAATCTTGGGTATATTCCATCCTACGTTTGAGGTGAATCTGAAAGTATCCTCCAATCTGTTGTCTGTTGTCTAACAGGAGAATAAGCTCTTCAATTCAAGTTCTCTTCGGTTTTTTGACAATGTTCGTTTACCCTATAAACCTCGTCTTTCCGGTGTCTTGATGGACGCGAAGTATCCGTTCGTTTGCTCACTAGACTGGTTCTTGTCTTTGTCTCGACCGATGCCATGTATGCGCCAATTGCTCCTGCTGCTTGACTGGAGAATTACCTCGTCGAGCCGCATGGTCTTCAGTAATTATTATTTGCCCTGCAAGCAAGGTCTTGTCTGCGAACTTGGTTTCGTTGCTCTAAGGTCTCGGTAAGACTCTATATTGTTTATCTACTGCTTCTCACTATATCTAGAATTAGGCCTATTTAACTCGCTGTCTTTGAAAGCTATTAAAAACTGTCGAATGGTATCTCCTAGAATATCAATATCAGTAAAATTGAGTTTTTTATAAAATATTTAACTAATATTAAACATTTAAATTTAAAAATTGGTTTTTAAATTTTCAAATATTTATTGGAATTTGTTATAATCTCTATATAAAAAACTGTTTGTCCTGACTGACTGACTGACTGACTGATTGGTGATCAACGCACAGCCCAAACGGTAAGAGCTAGGAAGTTGAAATTTTCACTGTAGTTACTTTATGTGATGAAGGTGCACGTTAGGACGGGGTTTCGGGAAATTCCACCCGCAAGTGTGGAAAAATCATGAAAAAGTTTGTATGAAACTTACCCCGTACCTCGGATAAACCATATATTGGAGCGCTTACGGCATGCGCGCTACATATCGACGTTGGATCTGAAGCAGGGATATTAGCAGATACCCAACAATCTACAGTGTTTAAGGTGCCAGGCCGAGATCTATATCAGTGGAAGGTGATGCCCTTCGGTCTGCACTTTGCGTGCGCCACGTTCCAGAAAGCATTGAGTTCGGTGATAGGGCCGAAAATGGAGACCTATGCTTTCGCCTATTTGGACGACATCATCGTCATAGGCGCGAGAAATGTCGTTTCTTCAAAAAAGAGCTGGTGTACTTGGCATTCGCACAGATCCCGCAAAGGTGCTCGCGATCCAGAAGCTGACGGCTCCATCAAACTGCAAGGAGCTGCGGCAGTGCCTGGATATGGCCTCGTGGTATCGGCGCTATGTACTCAATTTTGCATCAGTTGTGCATCCGATGACCGCTCTCCTGAAGAGGGGGAAGACATCGACGTGGGGCGCAGAGGATTAAGCCGCGTTGGAGCGGCTGAAGGAGCGACTCACGACAGCGCCAATCCCCGGCTGCCCTGACTTCAGCAAGAAATTCGTGCTGCAGACAGACGCGAGCGACCACGATCTCGGCGCCATCGTAACGCAGATCTTTGATAAAGAGGAGCGGGTCATTGCGTACGCCAGTCGGAAGCTTTTGAAGGTAGAGACCAATTACTCCGCCACTGAAAAGGAGTGTTTAGCGATGGTGTGGTCGATCCGCAAGCTGAGGTGCTATTTGGAGGGATACAGGTTCGACGTTATCACCGAGCATGTAGCACTCAAATGGCACTCCCAGTTCCAGTGTGGCGTACAGTACCGGCGAGGAAAGGTGAACG
This sequence comes from Drosophila littoralis, assembly GCA_018903485.1. Classification (NCBI taxonomy): domain Eukaryota; kingdom Metazoa; phylum Arthropoda; class Insecta; order Diptera; family Drosophilidae; genus Drosophila; species Drosophila littoralis. Next base: position 317,038 of record JAEIGF010000598.1, read on the forward strand.
TGGTAGCAGATGCGCTATCCCGGCAGCCACTAGAGGCGTGCGGTCAGGCCGTCGAGGATAAATTCCCCCTGCGGATGGACCGCAGATATGTTGGAAAAGATCCCGAGGAAGCCAGAGAATTACCCGGACTACGCTGTCGAGAATGGCCGGATCTACCGCTACTTGGGACACAAAGTTGTCGACGCGGACTACGTGATGTGGAAATTGTACGTCGGTAGCAACCATTGGCAGAGAGTCCTGCAGGAGTGTCGCAATGCCCCGACGGCGGGCCATCAAGGAGTGAGGAAGACGATGTATCGATTAGCGCAGAGGTACTATTGGCCAGAGATGATTCGTGAGATGCTGCGAGGTGTGCCAAAAGTTCAAAATGGAATAGGTAGGGCCGGCGGGACGGATGTTGTCGCGCCAGGTGACGGAACCGTGGGCTATTCTCTGTGCCGACTTCGTTGGCCCATTACCACGCTTGAAGCACGGGAATATAATGTTCTTATTTCACGACGCGTTTAGGAAGTGGGGAGGGCGACAGTGGATCACTTACAGAGGGCGTTTCGAGAGCAAATACTATGTCGGTTCGGAGTCCCTAATAAATTCGTAAGTGACAATGGAGTACAGTTCACTAGCCGGACATTCAAAGCTTTTCTGAGCTGCATTGGCATAGAGGTGCAATACACGGCACCGTACTGCCTTCAGGAAAACCACACCGAACGGACTAATCGGACAGTGAAGAAGATGACCGCCCAATTATTCGAGGAACACCAAAGCTCGTAGGACTAAATACTACCCGAAATAGCGCTGGCAGTGAATACAAATGTGGCTGACTCGACCAGATTTTCCCCCGCCTTCTTGGTACAAGGTCGCGAGCCTCGTCTCCCAGCAGCCTTATACGATAAGGTTTCGCCCTGTTCCGCCACTGTCCAGCAGGCACCAGGGGAAAAGGGCGGACGTTTAAAGGAAGTGTTTGAGACAGTCCGCCACAACCTGCAGCGTGCTTCCCAGGACCAGATCAGCTGTCTAAGGACGCCGACGGATTCGCGGCGGTTGTGACGTAGGGTCACAATGGCGATAAAGTTAATTATATTATCTAAAATATGAATACTAGAAAATAAGACATGGAATTATTAAAGTTATCTTACTAATTTTATTGTTATTAAGTTTAAAGTTTGAATCTAATTAGAAACAACTCTGAAAACTTATTGTATTTTCAGCACTTTTCACTTAGCGGCGAAGCGAACCCAGCGGGCTTGGGTGATTAGAATGGACTTGGTTAGATTGAGTCTTACCACCCCTCAAAACTATTTTACAATACCTCATAGCTTTTAATCAAGTAATCAAACCAATTTATATTTCCCACCAATTTAACCCACAATTTAATTGTAATTGGCTTTTTAAGAAAATACAAATATTCTATAGCCCAATAAAATCTACTGTTGAAAATTTGTTAAAGATCGGTTAAGCATCACATAAGGTATTAAAGATAACGTGTTTTGGCTGGCCTCGTGCTAGTGGCAGCTATCGATTATTTCTTGTTAAGACTCAAATACTGGTGTGGCTGCTGAGTAGAGGAGGCGGCAGTAAGTTCGAACTCTACCGAGGGTACTAGAATTTTTTTTTTACTACATGACAAGTAAGAGACTTTAGTCGGGAGCTCCCGACTAGGAAATACCCTGAACCCTCTTTCACCAAAAACAAATATATATTTTTAAATTACAAAGAAATATTTATATTTTATATTATAATTTTTTTGTTAGCTGTGGGCACTTTTTATGCTTTAAATCCAAAAAAATCTAAGTTGTATTTCTGCAATGGAAATTCATCGTCGGCTTGTCGAAGACTTCTGACGGAAAACCTAAAATTTAAATTGTTCAATTTTCGCGTCTTGCTACTTGTGCACATGCACCGACATACAAATTTCATTTAATAGATATGATATCTATGAGAGGACATAGAATATGTCTTCTCTTTCGAGTGAGAAATTATTAAAGGGTTTGGCCCGCTTATGTGCATAATTGCTTTTTTTCATGCTTGTTGTTGGTAAGGCTACCTGAACGTTGGCGTGTGTACATGAAAACTTTTAGGGCCGGCAAAGCACACACACATTCACAATTTTCTATATGGATGGAAGCATTTATGCGTTTGTGTGCCTGTTGGTTGCCTGCCTCTCCAAAGCAAAATTGACAAGATTTGAAGTTATAGGGATTTCTGAATTTCAAGCTCAACACACATACACACACACAAATTTGTGCAAATGAGCAGATCGTGGGACAGAGATATATTCTTCAATGGGTGCGTAAATCTGGGTGACTGGCACGGACTTTATTTTTTTGGAAACTACCTTGAAGATTATGCTCTTAGCTACAAAAGGTGTAGAATTTATCAGGAACTTCTACCGAAAAAGTCAGTAACTGATCATCATAATATAACAATACCCGTGAGAATAAAAACATTCACGAAATACCACAAACTTAAACCCAACCAAAAGAGAGAAAATACAAATCAAGAAAGAGGCTCTAGTCGGGAGCTCCCGCACCCTCTTTTACCAACAACAAAACAATCGCAATTTTAATAAAGTTGACCACGTGGGCAGCCAAAACACGTAATAGATTTGCTCAAATACACGATTTTAGTATCGATTTTGTTCGATTACTGTGAAACGGGGCGAGTAATCAAAAAAAAATTCGTACTGCGCAAGCACTTGGAGGGTCTGCATACCGAATTTCAAGTCTCTAGCTCATTTAGGGTCTAAGATTTTTGCGTTCATACATACGGACTGACATGGCTACATCGAATCGACTATTGATGCTGATCAAGAATATATATACTTAATGGGGTCGGAGATCTATCCGGGAGATCGAGAAAATGGACCGTTTTAAGTCTTTTTACTGCTAGACTATTATCTGTTAGATTTAAGGCTAGGTTTTTTTGATAGTTGTGAATTCTATCAATGTATTTTGTAATAATTTTATTTATTTCTTCTTTTACAAAATGCATTTTTATGTCTTTTGTGTATGCTTGCATTAGAGATGTAGAAATGAGCATTTACTATGGATCGCAATGCTTTTGATTGGAAGCGCTGAATTATTTCAATATTTAAGTTGCCGGCAGTACCCCACAGTTGTAAAGCAAATGTCCAGACAGACTTTAGTATGGCTTTATAGAGCCGAAATTTGTTTTTTAGGCGAGTTTGGGATATTCGGCCTATCAGCCAGGACATTCGATGTGTTTTTACCGTTTTGCCTTAATATGATTTTTGCCATGTAAGTCTCGGATCGTGATGCAAGCAAAGATACTTCACAGAGTTGCTTTGCGGAATTTCTGGGCAAATTTTATTTGAATGGATTTAAGGGCGTTTACTTTTATTTTCCAACGGAGAAACCAGGCTAAGATTGAGTTCTGACTGAAGATGTTGGGAAACTTCCTCTTTTGATGAGTTAGTTTCAGCTTATAATGGCTGTGTCATCCGCGTATGTTGCAACAGTTGTGTAATTAGTAACTGGCATGTCAGCCGTGGAATACAAGACAGGGCCTAAAACGCTTCCTTGCGGGGCACCTATATTTATGGGAAATATGGGCGACGATTCACTTTTCACTTTCACTTTGGTGCACGTAGAAGTATCGGTTGTGCAGGTAGCAGGTGCAGGTAGCCATTTCTCTTTTTAAAGTATGATACCGTTATGCCAAACGCAATTAAACGCTTGTTGAAGATTATGAAATGCTGTAGTACAACATTTATTGTTTTCAAAAGCTGTTATGATTTCACCTCTGCTTAATGGGCTCGTTGTCCTTCATGACGATGCGATGGCTAAATATATGAGACACACCCTTCAGCCCAGCACTTGCAGACTTGGCTCCAGGTCTGCTGGCGAGACATCCTCATTGTTCGGACTCCCCTTTCCAGACCTTTCGCAGCCTCTAGCCTCGGCGGTAACTCGGTCGCGCCTCTGCGATTCTATTCGCGGGATAGACGGTCGAACACTGCCTAGTCCCTAACCTCGCCTCCGGGATCGCACAGGGCAAACAGTCGCCCCTTCCCGAATTCCCGGTCTCTCCCAAGCTCCCAACATCATTTCGCTGTTTCCACAGCGTATTATCGTGCCTATCGCCTATCGCAAGTGTATCTACCCTGAATTCTAAAACTCACCCGTATTCATCTTTTATTTTTATATTTATCGTTCCTCTTCTTTGGTACCTGAGTTTCCTTTCCTTCCTTTTATGTTGTGTTTATTGTCTTTTTTTTCGAAAAATTGTTTCACACGGCCTTTTGATTTTGTATATATTTCATAAAACTTGTTTGTGTATAAAAAAGAAAACTCCAACGCACTCGTCTCGTCCCGTTCACTTGCGTTTTAACTATTCACTGTTGTCATCGTTGATTTCATTTGTTTTCACAGCTTCGATTATATATAAAAAAAATAGAGTATTCACCACAGGAATTATAATGTTAAATTTAGTCCGAAGCCGTTTTATCACTTCGCACCGCCGCTCTCACCTACAGTGCAAATTTCAACGCGTTCCGCCCGATTTTCCCCACGGTGGACTTAGGCAGCTGTGCCGTTGGTCCGCGAGTTACCTTATCAGTCACACCACCCACGAAACCACCAAGAAGCAGCAAATAAATACGTCGCAACTAAACCACCAATGTATCTACATACCAACAAGACTATGACCACATGAACCAGAGTATATTGTCCCACATTGTATAAACACCAATGTCAGCACTTTAACAGGATGCAGAAACATCAACATCAGCGACCACTTGAGACGTCAACTCAGCAGTCGCACCCACCAACGGCAACCACACATCCATACATACATACATACCCTCTCATATATTGTAATATTTTGGCTACTTAAACTAGATCGCATTTACTATTCAAACTGCACAGACGTGCATGTCTTTATTTTCAATTCAAATTCAGAATTAATATCTACATAACCAACGCTGGACAAGGGAACTTAACCCTTTCACCTACAACTTGTTACCATCGACCACGGCCACGAAGGTAACTGGCGCAGCCGGCAACTCAGAGGACACGAAGAAGAGCCTTTAAGGAACTCGCACCCCCGAAAGATGTGGAGGATTATATTATCAATAACGTGAGTCTGGTTAAAATGTAAACGTGAAGTGAGAATGAAGAAAACCCAGTAATATTATGAAAAAAGTTCAGTGCAACCTTATTTGATAAAAAACAAATGCATTAAATAACAAAAAACACGCTTTTTCGCGCTAGAAACCATACGCTGTCTACAGATTAATGTACACACAGCCATGGAATGAACCTGCTGTATCGGACAGAGCGAAAATGGAGTATGCAGATCAAGTGTAACAAAAAACAAGTAAGAGGTTCTAGTCGGGAGCTCACGACTAGGGAATACCCTGAACCCTCTTATTCGAACACCAAATGGAGCTCGTTTGAATTAATAAAGATAAATTTAAAAAAAAAAAGTTCCATTGGCAGGGTTTGAACTCGCAACTGACCGCATATTTACTTTCCCCGGCAGGTCTCGAACTCGCGACAGACTGCACATTTTGCCACTGCCTCTACTCAACATCCACACTAATAATTGAGTATTATTGAGAAAAAAACCAATAAAAATAGCCACTCAGAAAACAACCGCAGTGAAGACAGAATTCGAAGCAGACGCGCATGAATGTGTGTGTGTACAATGCACACTGTACACTGTACATGTATATACAAATTCTCGCAAATTGCGTCGCAACACGTGCGCAGCAGTGCGCAGTCAAAATACCGAAAAACAAAACAAAAACCGATCTCAATGAAATTTTCTACAGTATATCTTATTGCACCATAGAATATTTGTGTATTCTCAAAAAGTCAATTGCATTTAAATTGTGGCTTAAATTAGTTGGCAATACAAGTTGGGTTATACACTTGATTTATAGCTCTGCGGTGGTAGCAGTGAGGTGGCGATAGGTCTAAAATGAAAGATACTTGACATATATATAATATTCTAGAAGCAACATATCAAGTTTGGTGACTCTAGCCATTATTATTTACCCAATTTGCTAAAGAATACAGGATGTCGATATCGATTTTTATCGATTGCTTGGAAACGGAGTAAGTTATCTGTTCGGTCATATACCTCATATATACATTAGTCAGGGTATCAATAGCAATGTCAAAGCAGATTATGTTAAGATTATGCTAATTCTCTTCTATTTGAATGTCATAAGCACTCATACACATGTACGAAGCCTCGCTCTCTTTCGAACTCTGTAATTGCTCGGTCCCTTTAATCTTAATTTATGTTAAGAAATCAGTTCTGTAAGCATCATCATAGAAGTCAGTCGTGTTGCTCATCAATTTGTAAAACCTTTATTAAAACTTCATACCATCCACACACGCCCACTTGAGATAAGATTCTTAAAAGGTCAAAAAAACGCTTTTGATCCAACATTTTGTGTGGACTAGTGTGTGGAAATTGACGGCATATCGTTGCCACACAACATTACGTTGGAGAAAGGTTTTATCGAACTCTTCGCAAAATACAGCATCGACAGCAACATTTGGCCAGCATTTTTTTCTTGTTGCCGTTGCTTCGTCGTTGGAAACTCGCTACCTTCGCTTCGCTACTGCATTCTTGTAGCCGTTACTTCGCGCTGGATACGCTCTGAGTTTGATTGCTCATTGCTTTTGCCTCACAGCTCCTTTCTCGTTGCCGTTGCTTCGTCGCTGGAAACTCGCTACCTTCGCTTTGCTGCTGCATTCTCGTTACCGTTGCTTCGTCGCTGGAAGCTCGCTGCCTCTGCTTGTTCACTGCATTTTGCTTCATCACTGCAAGCGACCCTCACATCGGTGAGCGCAACATTTACAAGTCTTAGCTGTTCTGTTAACAGTGGGAGCATTTGAACTGTCGCTCGCTCACATCGGTGAGAGTGACACTATCAGGTTAAAGTTAGGCTGTGAAAATTTGGCAGTATCAAAACTGTCGCTCGGTCACATCGGTGATCACAACATTCTCGATACATAATGTCAACTCTTGAAGCAAACTTACGTAAGCGAGCGAACATAAAACGCAATATCGCACACTTAGAGGATGTTGTAAGAGTGTCTACTGAGGTCGATGGCAGTGAGTATAGATTATCACACGGTGAGCTACAATTACGCTTGGACATGTTGGAGATATACATTAAGGAGGTTTTGGAAGTACAATCTGAAATTGAATTGGAAGATCCTCAGGACAATGGACATGCAGAGGTGGAAGACACATATGTGAGTATCAAATTGTCCATCCAATCCCAACTGGATGATGTACTGCACAGCACCTCATTTTCTAACCCTGCTCCAATTCGCTCTTCGCCGCCATCGAGTCTTCCTCGATTGGCTCCGCCTGTATTTGATGGGAAACGAGCAGAGTTTAAAAACATTGAAAAGTTTAATCATCTGCTGAATTGCTTGAAGGGCCCTGCCCTACAGGCAGTAAAGGCATTCCAAGTGACTCAGGAAAATTATCCCAAGGCTCTTGCTCGTTTAAGTGAACGTTATGACAATCCTACACTTACATTTTTAGACACAATAGAATCACTATTCAATCTATAGCCAGTCGACAAACCGGACGGAAATCAGCTGCGCAGTCTGCTGGACAATGCGTCAGCCCTGTATTCATCATTATCGTCATTGGGTACCGGGGCAGATATTGCCCAAGCCATGTTGATATTCATCGTCATCGGAAAATGTGACCAGCAAACTCGTGGAATGAGTCTCTTGACTTACTTACATTGCCAAATTGGGCTCACTGCACAACTATTTTGGAACGTCATTGTCAGTTTCTGCAATCAAGCGGCATTGCATCGTATCGAATGGCTGATTCTTCGAAACAAAAACAGGTGTACAAGCCTAGCAAGGGATTATCATTTGCTATTACTAATCCAACATGCACTGTTTGTTCCAGCTCCGACCATAAAATTGTACAATGTTCTCAGTTTCAAGACATGAGTCCTAAACTTAAGTACGGAGTCGTAAAAAATGCTGGACTTTGCATTAATTGCCTTCAATTAGGACATCGGATGGCTCAGTGTCCGTCTAACAATCGTTGTCGAAGCTGCAAGCATCGCCATCACACGCTTCTGCATTTTGGCCAACCGCCTGCATCATCATCGTCTACATCGCCATCATCCATAGCGCAAATGTCCTTAACAACGACTCCTGCTGCAACGCACTCGCATATGAATCAATCGCCAGGCGGACAAATAATTCTTGCTACTGCAAAGGTTCTAGTGCGAGATTCATCAGGGGCGTATAAACAAGGCAGAGCATTGCTTGACTCATGTTCCCAAGTCAATTTCATAACTGATCAATTCGCCCAACGGCTGCATCTTCGCCGTGATAAGCATCATTTCGAAATCCGCTGCATAGGGGAGACCTCGACTAAAATTAACAACTGTACAACTACTGGAATTAAATCTCGTTTGTTACCATTTGAAGTAATAATAACGTCTCACATTGCTTACCAGCCGGATTCGGAAATCGACACCTCAGATTGGAGGTTGCCCGCGAATACACCACTTTCGGACGAAACTTTCCACAGGTCAGGTCGGATTGATCTCCTTCTCGGTACCGAGGCATTTTTCGAATGCCTGGCTGTTGGACAGATTAAGCTCGGAGACAATTTGCCAGTCCTTCAGAAAACGTTGCTTGGATGGGTTGTGTCTGGCAAGTATCGTCATCAGTCAGCTCAGCAGTCATCAACGTGCTTGCTTTCTGTGGAGGAGTCAATTGACAAAAATCTTCAATTACGGTGGAGCATTGATGCTCTAGAAAATTCTCCAAAGTCAATCAATCCAGAACATCGGCTCTGTGAAGATATGTATTCAAGGACAACACAGATGAATAACGGCAGGATTGTTGTGCGTCTACCTTTCAAAGGAGATCCAATGTGCCTTGGCAATTCAAGCAATGTTGCAAGTCGTCGTTTTTTATCGCTCGAGAGGCGCCTCAGTCAGCAGCCTACTGTTCAATCGCAATATGTAACCTTCATGAAAGATTATGAGGATCTTGGCCATATGACTTTAGTGACGAATCCGAGATTAAGTGAGCCACACACTTATATACCTCACCATTGTGTTTTTAAACCCAGCAGTGCATCAACGAAGTTACGAGTCGTGTTTGACGCCTCGTGCACTTCATCGTCCCAGCATTCATTGAATGATTTGCTTCTCGTTGGCCCAACACTCCAAGAAGATCTGTATATACTTCTCCTTCGTTTTCGATTGGTTCGTTACGCCATCACAGCGGACATTACGAAAATGTATAGACAAGTTTTAGTCAGCCCAGTGGATCGGAAATTTCAATATATATTTTGGAGAGCATCCCCTGATGCTGATTTGCAGACCTTTGAGCTAAATACAGTGACGTATGGAACGGCCTCGGCCCCATACTTAGCAGTTCGCAGTTTGCAATATCTGGCAGATCTGCATGTGAACGAGTTTCCCATTGGCGCATCCATTGTAAAATCATCGTTTTATGTTGATGATCTGCTATGCGGAGCAAACGAGCTCATCGAGTTGCAGAACATCAAACACGAGGTCACCGAGATACTTCGCCGAGGACACTTCCCATTGGTTAAGTGGCACTCCAATCATCCCGCCGTCAGGAACGACGAATCGGTAAAGGATTTAAACTTGGATGAAAACGCTGTGACTAGCGCACTTGGCGTAGCTTGGGATCAACGTCGTGATGTGCTACTATTTGAATTTAAACCCAAAAAATTGTATTCAACAGTCACAAAGAGGACTATTCTCTCGACTGCGTCTTCTCTGTTCGATCCATTAGGATTGCTGGCACCAATCATTATCGTCTCGAAAATCATCATACAGGAGCTTTGGCTGCTAAAACTCGCCTGGGATGAATCTGTTCCGCAATCAATTCTACAAGCATGGAGAAACTGCGTAACGTCTCTCAAGGAATTGTCGTCGATTTCAGTACTCCGTTTTTGCTTGCAAGCTGAGCTCACAGACATACAACTGCACGCTTTCTGTGACGCATCAATACGTGCTTACGGCTGTTGCGTATATGTGCGTTCCACGGACTCATATGGCAATGTCCAGGTTCAGCTCCTGACTGCTAAATCTCGGGTGGCTCCTGTCAAGAAGCTGACGCTTCCTCGATTAGAGTTAAGCGGAGCTCAACTTCTGAGTAAGTTATATACAACTGTCAAAAACATATTCATCGGCAAGCCGCACAGCGCGCATTTCTGGTCTGATTCGCAGATTGTCTTGCACTGGCTGCAACAACACTCTATTACATTGTCGACATTTGTTGGAAATAGAGTATCCATTATACAAGATCAAACAGCAGATGGAAAGTGGAGACATGTACCGTCAAAATTGAACCCTGCTGACATCGTGTCACGTGGATGCCCAGCTAATGAGCTCCAGCAATCAATTTGGTTTACAGGACCTGCGTTTCTGCGTGATTCCGAGACTCAATGGCCCTGCCAACAATTCGACAATGATTTGGACATGGACATTATCGATGCTGAAAAACGGAAGTCTACATTTGCTGCAATTATCGAAAGTAATTCTATTCTGGACTGGCTGAACGGAACTAGTTTATACATCCGGGAGCTTCGAGTTATGGCATATATGTTCCGGATTTACCATATTGCCAAAAAGGAACACCCTGTCGAAAGTTCGTCGCCATGCCCAGAAGAACTTCGCCACGCGTTGCACTGCATCATCAGGATCATCCAACAGCACCATTTCAAGGAAGATTTGCAATTGCTAAGGAAACAAAGAGATTTTAAAAGCAATCTGAAATTTCTCAGCCCCTTCATAGATGACTCTTCTGGATACGAGCTCATTAAGGTTGGCGGCAGACTCGAGCATGCTGATATCCCCTCTCGTCAAAGGCATCCTTTACTTGTTCCCAAGGAATCGCAATTTGTCCACAATTATTTTCGGCATCTTCACTTGCGCAATTACCATGCAGGACCAAAGGCATTAGTTGGACTGCTGCGGCTTCAATTCTGGGTCATAAACGCAAGAGCTTTAGCACGCAGCATTGTTCGTTCTTGTGTACACTGTGTCAGATATCGTCCAGTTCTACTTCGCCAAGTCATAGGTTCCCTGCCACCTGAGCGCTTATCCACAGACAAGCCATTTCGCCACGTTGGAGTCGACTTCTGCTGTCCAGTGAACACCTATCTTCGAATACGTGGCAAGGGTCCCACAAAATCCTATATCGCCATATATGTCTGCATGGCCGTAAAGGCCGTTCACATTGAAATCGTGTCAGATCTTTCAACGAATAAGTTTTTGGAATCGTTGAAACGCATGGTCGCCCGTCGTGGACCAGTATCGCACATCTATTGTGACAACGCCACAAATTTTGTCGGAGCGTCCAACAAGCTACTCGAGTTAAAGAAGTTCATGTTCAACACTAGCACTCAAGATGCTATCCTATCATATTGTTCCTCTGAAGAGATAACCTTTCATTTCATTCCACCTAGGGCTCCACACTTTGGCGGTCTTTGGGAGGCCGCTGTCAAGAGCGCAAAGAGTCTGCTGGTGCGTACCCTCGCTAACACCCGGTTCACCTTTGAGGAACTGAACACCGCAGTCGTTGAGATAGAAGCAGTACTCAACTCTCGCCCGCTGTCACCGCTATCATCTGATCCCAACGACTTCAGCGCTCTCACTGCAGGACACTTTCTAAATGGAGATACAGCGCGCGCTTTGCCCGAGCGTGAGATTATCTCCAACAACATCTCCAACTTGGATCGCTACGAGCAGATCACAGCTGTTAAACAGCATTTCTGGCGTCGTTGGTCTGCGGAGTATGTGAACGAGCTTCGAGCCAGGACAAAGTGGACTTCGGCTTCCCCAAATCTCACAGTTGACTCTATGGTCATCATACATGAGGACAACACACCGCCATTACACTGGAAATTAGGGCGTGTTGAGTCTGTTGTGAGTGGCAAAGATGACCGGGTTCGTGTCGCATATATTCGCACTGCCTCTGGACTCTGTTGCCGGTCAGTACATAAGCTGGCTGTTCTACCTGTCTCTTGAAAGATTCTTTCAAGGCGGCCGGGATGTTCGGTCATATACCTCATATATACATTAGTCAGGGTATCAATAGCAATGTCAAAGCAGATTATGTTAAGATTATGCTAATTCTCTTCTATTTGAATGTCATAAGCACTCATACACATGTACGAAGCCTCGCTCTCTTTCAAACTCTGTAATTGCTCGGTCCCTTTAATCTTAATTTATGTTAAGAAATCAGTTTTGTAAGCATCATCATAGAAGTCAGTCGTGTTGCTCATCAATTTGTAAAACCTTTATTAAAACTTCATACCATCCACACACGCCCACTTGAGATAAGATTCTTAAAAGGTCAAAAAAACGCTTGTGATCCAACATTATCGATTATCGGAAACAAATTCGATCTGCGCAGGCACTAGGAGCGTCTACATCTAAAATTTCAAGTCTCTAGCTCTTATAGATTCTGAGATCCTTGCGTTCATACATACGGACGGACGGACGGACGAACGGACGGACGGACGGACAGACAGACAGACGGACATAGCTGGATCGACTCGGCTATTGATGCTGATAAAGAATATATATACTTTATGGGATCGGAGATGCTTCCTTCTGCCTGTTACATACATTTGCATTCTGCACAAATACAATATACCCTAAAAAGGAAATAAAATACAAGACATAAAGCCCAAAATGCTTAAATACACATAAAGACGTTGCCATGCAAATCCAATTATCGGGCTAGAAACAGTATATAACGTATACATGCATACGTATATATATATAGTTAACCTGCTGTATCAGACAGAGCGAGAATAATTTGTAAAAAAAAAAAACACGCAACAAGTCAATACGAAACGCCAACATAGTAGGCACACCGAAATCGCAATATTGTAAGACGGTGAACCATTATATAAATGATGTCTGTCCGCCATTGGGCAAGATCACTGCAGCGAGCAAAGTTCTTAGCGTAGCTTCAGCACATTTATGATAACAAGTAGTGCACCCTGCACAAACCTTCGTTAAGAACAAAATGAATTATAAGCCAAACAAAAAACACCAAATTAAATTCAAAACAATTTAAAACGTTAATTTTTTTTTCTTTTTCTTTCTCACATCACACTCTATTGCCAGAAAAAGATTTGATACTGCACATAAACAACACAAACTTATATTATACCTTTTACAGATACCATTAAAACTTAATTCTCACTACACGGAGGACCAACACCAAACACACAAAACTTAAGGCAAAAAAAATAAATTAGCCAACACAACAACAAATTAAGATATACTATATAACACTTACACTATACACATAAGATAAGCAACATATATATACATACATATACAGCACATAATTACATATTTACAACATAATATCGTTCATGTCTAACTTAGGTAGGGTTAGGAGAATAATTCCTACAAGAGGTGCCAAACGCACTAGTAGCATCCCAGATATTAGAGAAGAAGAAGCATCCGAAACCATGTCCATGGATCAGCACAACCTGCCAACTTGCACATGCAAGAAATAATAGGTAGCTTTAAAATTTCCGGTTTAATAAAAACCATGCCAACATACGACGGGAACATGGAAGGACTAAGGGCATTTATTACAAACGTTGGTGAAATATTAATGCTAATAAGAGGGGCAGACCAAACGCCAACCGGACTAATGATACTAAGGGCAATCAGAAACAAATTCAGGGAAAAGCGCATGAAGAATTATACCAATCGGGAACTAGGTTGAACTGTGCCGAAATAAAGAATAAACTTATGACAAGAGAACTGAACATAGCCTTATGGCAGACCTAGGCATCCTTTCACTTCAAAGTTACCCATAGGAATTCTGTACGAAAAGATAACAGATATTCAAAGGGCTCTTCTCAATATCGTAGAAGAAAAAGAAGTGAATCAAACGGTCATTAAAACCAAAAGAGAACTTTTTACCAAACTATGTTTGACGACATTTCTAAATGGATTACGCGGGCCATTAGGTTCAACAGTAAGAGGTAGAGACCCAACCGATATAGTAACAGCTTATGAAATAGCGGTTGCTGAAAGAGGAATTTACTACAACCAAAGACAAGCTAGACGTATGAACGAATCACAGGAAAGATCAGATAGATTTGGCAACAGAGAGCAAGCTAACCGAAGTTCGGGACCAAATGGGCGCCGAAACCAATCAAACAGTCAAAGAAGCCGTTCAAAGGAAAGAAATTCCAGTAATAGCAATAGAACATCATATGGACGAGACCAGAGTAACAATAGGACACCAAATGGACGAGACCAGAGTAACAACAGACAACAAAAAGGGTACAACAACGAAAGATACAACCGAAACGATAAATCCAGCGGACAGACAAAGACAACAAACTTCTCTCACCAATCCTATAAGTCAGCGAACTCTAGGAACAATCAAACCCAGGGCAACAATCAGGAAGAAACACACAATATAAATGACAACGAAAATTTTCAGTCTGCAGCCTCAGGGACCAGCCAGCGTACATAAGCAAAAACACGCATAGTTCACTCTTACCATACATCCTAATAGATTCCCCATTTGGGAAACAACTAATAGATACAGGATCTACAATATCATTTATTGACCCTCAATTTCTGCCAGTTGAATTTCACATAAAATTAACAACACCAAAGACTATAAAAACAATAATTAACACACATACATTAAACCACATGTGTACGTTAAAACTATTTGACGAATTCAAACAAGAGGGAACAGCTTAACGGTCTTATGGGGATAGACCTATTAAAACAAATAAAAGCAAAAGTAGACCTTAACAGACCAATTCTTCAGACACACAAAACAGAAATACCGATCAACCCAAAACAAAAAATAATAGGAGAAAAACAAGCAATAGAGGACGCAACAAGGAAAGTCTTGAAAATTCCTGTAACCTTAAAAGAAGGTACATTTTACATTCAAGAGACGAAACTAGAGGATGGACTGACCATCTCAAACAGACTGTACTCAGCCCACGAAAACTTTAGCATGATGGTAGTCACCAACTATTCAGACACAGAAACCATCATTCACTTTGACAAACCACTAGACGTAAAAGAACATATAGAAACCAATTATATCGAAGTTAATCTAGCCTTTCAAAGGGAAACAGACACCTTATTAAATTTCAACAATTTTGATGAAAAAATAAGAACCCTACTGTTGAACACAGAAGAAAGAAAACAACTAAAAACTTTTTGCTTGGAATTCCCGAAAATTTTTTATGACGAAAGAAATCGACTATATTTCACTAACAGAGTGAAACACCAAATTCCAACGACAGACGAAATTCCCGTCTACACAAAACCATGTAGATAAGGATTTAACGAACGCAAGGAAGTTAAAAGACAAATTGACAAATTATTTTCAGGAAGAACACATATTTTTCAATAGACGGCAAAGTTTACAAATGCACACGATTTCTTACAGGGGTTAAATTTATACCAATGAAAATGATACCCTGAAGTAGCAAAACAAATGACCGACCAAGTCCAGAAACGCACTTGTATTAGAAAGAGACGAAATCATTTTTCGGAAAGAGAATAGACGAAACAAACTAACACCCCGATTCTCAATCCACAAGGTCTTGAGGGACAACAGCCCAACATTCATATCAACCAGAAAACAAAAAAAATTCATAAATCAAAAATTAAACGGATGACTAGAAAAGTTAACTCATAAAAAAAAATGAAATAACAAAAAACAAATTAAGACAAAACATAACCCTATTCATATGATACTTACAGGTTCTATTATACGATCGGACAATACATTAACCTACAGCACTTGGAACATGGTACACCTATAGTTAAATCAGAACTAGGACCAGCCAGGGTAATTTACAACTATAAAATATTCTCACATGTAGTGCGCATACAGGAATACTTAGACAATATTGACCAATTCGATAAAGCTCTAAAGGGCTTAAAGAGTTTTACATTCTCTGGAGAAGCTGTAGAAACTCTTGAAGCCTAACTAGGACAACTTAAAGAGAAAGTAAATATTTTAGTACCTAGAAAAAGACAAAAATGAGTTGCCATAAATGGCCTAGGGAGCATAATTAAAGCCATTACAGGAAACATGGACGCAATAGATTCCAATAAAATAGACGAAGAAATGAAACTTATACAAGGAAATATGAACGATATAACGAAAACATGAACGAACAAATATCAGAAAATCATGATATCATAGTAAGGTTCGGAAATATTACCGAACATATCAATAAAGAACAAAACGTAATAAACACTTTCATAAAAAATGATAAGAATGAGGTTTATATAGATCTAAATCAGAAACATAATGAAATACATGTCTTACAATACATTAACAGAATAGGATATAACATAGATGTAATGTACAATAATTTAAACAACATTTTAGAAAGTATCCTACTAACAAAATTAAACATAATTCCGAAATTCATCCTATCAATGGATGAAATAGAAAAAATCACAGACATTTTGTCCAAGACAAACATAACAATAATATCACAAGAGCATTTATATAGACTTTTAGAAATGGATACGTTTATAAATAAAACCCATATTTGTTTTTCATATTAAAATTCCGACCCTTGAACCGGAAGAGTATAAAATTGCACACATTATCCCATTACCACTTAAAATCACAAAATATGTAAAAATACCTGAATATATAGTATATAATAAGAATAACATTGAAACCTTTAAACAAAAATGTTCATTCTCGTACTAAATGGAGTAAACGTCAAGATAAACCCGACCTGCTCAAAGCAGTTCGAAATAAATGGAAATGAGCTAATAACATACAAGGATTGCAACATTGTTATAAAAGACCAAATATTTGAAAACACGGAAACTGAATTTGAAGACAACATCAGAACTACGATACCACTTTACAAAGAATAAAGGTAAACAATACCATAGAAGAACTTAACTCAAAAAGGCTACACTTGGAGACCATGAACACCCATAACCGTATACTCACCATTAAAAAGATCACAACGAATCACCTTATTACAATTTACGCATGTCTTACAATAGTAACCGGAATAATACTACTCCTGCTGTACTTAAAAGGGACTACAACCGTCTTCACGCCGACACCTACACAAACGCATTTCGTTCAGGCCATACCTCCGTTATGGCCCTCTCTTCAATCCAGTGGGGGAGGACTTACCTTATCAGTCACACCACCCACGAAACCACCAAGAAGCAGCAAATAAATACATCGCAACTAAACCACCAAATAAGTACATAGACACATATGTAATTACATATGTATCTACATACCATCAAGACGATGACCACATGAACCAGAGTATATTGTCCCACATTGTATAAACACCAATGTCAGCACTTTAACAGGATGCAGAAACATCAACATCAGCGACCACTTGAGACGTCAACTCAGCAGTCGCACCCACCAACGGCAACCACACATCCATACATACATACATACCCTCTCATATATTGTAATATTTTGGCTACTTAAACTAGATCGCATTTACTATTCAAACTGCACAGACGTGCATGTCTTTATTTTCAATTCAAATTCAGAATTAATATCTACATAACCAACGCTGGACAAGGGAACTTAACCCTTTCACCTACAACTTGTTACCATCGACCACGGCCACGAAGGTAACTCGCGCTCTACAGACTCCCGCCGCGGTTAGGGTTATGGCTGATCAGCGTCATGGGTGCTGCTGGGGTCGTTCCGCTGCCATGTGAAAAGCGCTAAAAATGAACAGTTCTTGTTCGACCACGACCGCCGAATTGTCGGCAAAAGAATACAAAACACTTTAAAGGTAATTACTCTTATTTATTCAATTTATATCACTGCTGCACCGTCAATTCTAGATTGTTTTCCCCTAACCTCAAGGCCGCCTCGCAGTTTCAAACACTCTCTCTCTAGTCTGTTCGCTCATATACTTCTCCTGTTAACATTTAAGGAGTCAGAGTTGCTCAACGACTTGTATACTTACAAGTTGTGGCACCCATCTGGCGATACGCCATACAGATCTAGGGCTTGGTTGCGCCTTCAAACAGGAAGAGACTCCAATCCCTTCAAAACAAGGCTCTCCGTCGGATGGCAGGTGCGCCATATTTCGTGCGCAACAGCGTCCTCCACAGAGATCTGCAGATACCCTGGATAAAAGACCAAATCAGGACCCACTGCGCCCTATACAATAACAGGCTAGCCACACACGCCAACAGGCTCGCTAATACTCTCCAAGGTGCCCGCCCCATCAGGAGATTAAGGAGAAGGACATTTACCCAGATACTCCACCCTCAACTGCGGCCACCCATCCCTAGGGCGACGCGGCATTATTTTCTAGTATTCATATTTTAGATAATATAATTCATTTTATCGCCAATTTGACCATGCGTCACAATATATATACTATTCTAGAAGATACATGTAAAGTTTGGTGGAACTACACAACACTTTTGCAAAACGAACTACAAAATCGAAAAATATCAAACAGCTGAAACTACTAACAAATGAACAACATAAACAGCTGGAAAGACAAATAAATGAGAACAGCAAAGGTGAGACTCTAATATAAATTAACAAAAGACACTTTCAATCCACCTGATTTTTCCATATCGGGTTCCGGCAGTCATGTCCCTCTTTCCCCGTCAGCAGACAATCCGCCGGACTTTTCTCTCTCTTCAGTTGCGCATAATTGATTGCATCTTATAATTATTAACAATATTAATATCTCTTATTTCATTATAGGGCTTATGTATAAGGGGTTGGCGGTCGGTGCTGTGGCCATATGTTATGTGTATGTGTACTTATAGTATATATTGTGGGTGTGGTACATATGTTAGATTATTGCCAATTACAATATTATCATTTTCATTTAAGTTACTATTGCTTACAATATTTTCATGAAGTTGTGTATTGATTGGTTCTTCTATTTATAGTTCTTCCTTTTGTTTCTTGTATTTGACAATTATACTTTGGGGTAATGCTTTGAACTTATAGATAATATACAATATTATAGCACTTATGATTATACAAAGTGTTGTTAAAATTACAATTTGAAAGGTATTATACATTTTTGTGTGGTCCTTTACAATTTCTTTAGTTTAATTGTGGGAAAGTGGTTCTAACTTGGTTACGTTATTGGTTATATGTATGTATGTGTATAATCTAATAGTGTGCTCTCGTCTAGTTGGATTGAACAGTTTGACGCTTTTATAAGGTTGTTACCTTCTATTATTATTTCCCCATTGATTCAATCTTGTTTTAAAAGTGTTTTAGGTAGGCTCCACGTGATGAGCATTTTATTATATTATTCTGTTAATAATTTATTATCCTTATCTGGATAAAGTAATATTTCAAAAATCGGTGTTCTGACTATCTCTGATGCAACGAACTGCATCCCACCTCCCGCCCAACCGACCGAGGGGCGCAGTCGTGTAACGTACGACACGAAATGCAAAGTAAATAGAAAAGAAAATAATACAAAAAAAAATACGATACAAACTACGAGTATGTGTACAGATACAATTACAAATAACAATAAGACTATCTACTTGCTAAATAGTTTAGAATAAAAGACTTTATGCGAGGAAGAGAAGACTCCGAGCAGAACACTCTGTAATGCTTGTTATAGTCATCACAGAGAACCCTTATCGGTTCATGTAAAGCATAATTAGTTGAGCAAAATCGAAGCGATAGAGGTACAAAATTACGTGTTAGTCTAGAAGGGATAGAGAGATTTAATTGGCTATTCTACACCGAAGAGTCGATTTCACCGGTAATTAATTTATGAATAAATATTACACCCAGCATGGTTCTACGATGAATCAAAGAAGGAAAGTTAATCATCAGAAGGCTGCTGGAGTATGACGGTAACCGCACGAAGATCCCAATTTAAACCACGAAGGGCAAAATACAAGAATTGCTTCTGAACGGATTCAATTCTGTTCTGATGGATAGCATATTGTGGTGACCAGATACATGAGGCATACTCAATAATAGGTCGTACCAAAGATATACATATAAAGTGTTTTTGTCGTGTACGGATCGTCAAACTCCTTAGACCATCGCTTGATGAAACCCATAACTATTCTGGCCTTATTAACCACGGTCTTAACATGATGAATTTAAGTTTACGATCAAGGATGACACCTAGATCATTAACTTCATTAGAAGTAATTTTAAACCGCTCGAGCGGTAAGCTATCAAGGATGTAAGATACCAATTGAAGAGGGCTTCTATAGAAGGTCATTACCTCACGTTTAGAGCAGTTTAAGTTTAAAAGGTTGACTAGACACCAAGCCTGAAACGCATTAACGTCAGCTTGTATGAGATAACATGATGCCATATCTTTATATGCAAGGCATAATTATACATCATCAGCATACATTAATACTCGAGGGTGAGACCGCATCGAGGAAAAGTCATTGATAAAAAGAATAAAGAGTAGCGGGCCAAGATGACTACCTTGAGGAACAGCGGAAGTCACCAGGATACGTTTAGAAAACGAATTTCTGAAAAGAACCTTTTGGGTTCTATCACGCAAATACTCTGAAATCCTGTTCAAAAGATTGACTGGGAAGCCGAGAAGGCATAATTTATGATGCAGCAAGGAGTGATTGACAGAGTCGAAAACCTTCTGAAATCAGTATAGATTACGGCAGTCTGCATTCTTTTCTTAAAACCATCAATTACAAACGAAGTAAACTCAAGAAGGTTAGTGGTTCCCATGCTGGAAAGGTGAAACAATAGAACTACATAACTGTTCCAGTTGAGATGTTATAATTCTCTCAAAAGCTTCAGGTATAGCGGATACTTTGGAGATACCTCTATAGTTTTCAACATCGGACTTACTCCCTTTCTTATGGAGAGGGATAATGTATGATTCCTTCCAGTTGCTTAGAAGTTGCTTAACAGATGGAATTTTGAGTTGACAAATTTGATCGGGCAACTGTATAACGGGAGAAATCTGAGTGATTTCCCGATTTCTTAAACTTTTTATAACACCTCGACTTCACATTTTTAACCTCATGAGTTCACTTGAGAGCCAGGGAAGCCTATCAGGCCTCGCAGGGTGATCAAGAGGAACGCAGACATCAAAATTCGATTACAACGTATCATAAAAAGTCTAATGGCAACATCAATGTCTGCACAATTGTACAGTTGGGACCAGTCGACTTGCAGAATAAGATCATTCAGCTGTTGAAAATCAGCCTTTTGGAAACAACGCATACGTTCAGTTTATTCCGATTCCTTGATAGGGACTCGGGCTGGTAAATCAAAGACCATTTCCACTATCGAACGAATTCAACACGAAACTTAGATCAAGAGATCTATTTCTTGAATTGCGCACACGATTAACCTGCCGCAAGGACATTTCATGTAGACCATCACTAAATTCGTTTGACGAAGACGGCAACAGAAAGCTTGAGTCTGATGGCGATGACCACTCGACATCTGGAAGATTAAAGTACCCAAGAACTACTAAAAGGTCTCTATCAGAAAGTAGTGAGGAGATAGATTTAATAGCATTAAGATGGTTTTGATAAGTGGACAAGCTAGATAGAGGTAAAAAAGAACATGAAATAAAGATAGAAAAACTTCCAAATACAACTCTTACAGCTAAAAACTCAATCTCTAAAATGGGAAGATCAATGCATTCCGACAAAAGAGCAGACTCGACAGCTATAAGTACTCCTCCGACGATACGGGAAGCTCGATCACATCTGATCGGTGTGGCGTATTTGGATGTAAAAATTGTAGGGTCTGAGATGTCCGGCTTCAACCAGGTCTCAGTGAAAGCGATAATTTAAAAATTTAAAGCAAGAGAGTCTAAATACAGGTTAGCGAGTTTAGATTTAACACCTCTAACATTCTGGTAGGCAAGCTCGAAAGAAGAATTTAGTTGTTTGACGCAGCAACTAAAGTTGATGAGCCATTAGAAATAGGTGGTAATAAAATCGGAGTCGGATTTTTCTTTTTGGCCTTACATTCTTTTACTATTAAGTATTCCGGCCAAAACTCTGTACAACAAATATCAGTAAATATTTCTGGCGGAACACTTATTTTAAAGGACGCAATATCCCTTTCATAAATTTCTCCACCATAATACCTGGGGCTTGAATTTTTGTCTGTATAAAGGCTTTTACATCATCTTATGAGAAGTGAGGGGCAAGCCTAGAAACAAAAATGTATGTTTCTTCGGTGGAACACCGACTAGAGGCTTAGGCGCTACAGGTAGGACAGTGGAAACACAATAAACTGTGGTACCTAAATCAGCCGGTAGTCCGGACGACGAGACTTCTAGCGGCTGTTGTAAAATTAAGCGTTGCTATTGCCCTTTCGGAACATCTACGACAGCGGACGACACGGATAGTTCGACTGGTTTTCTCGTGCCGATGTCACACATTTCGGGACAGAATCAGTGTCCACAGCTGACCCTACAGCTACCGGAGTAACAAACGAGATGAGCTGCGGTGTAATCAGTGTAGTAGGCTACTGAATTGCCGCCGGAGGCTGAAATGTATTAGGTAACGGCAAATCACATGGAGTGGGTTTTTTTAGGCCCAGCAGACTCATCCAACAGTTACACGCTATTAAATTGGGTGTCCAGGGCTGTGAGCTGATCGTTAAGTTTACGAAAACCAACAAACACACCCCTAAAGCCACTCCTGGTCTGACGCATAAACGCCCGCATTTCACCATCAATCTGCCTACACGCGTCGCGACTACATATCCCTCACTAGGCCAGTGTAACCCGCACATTTAGAATGTACGACATTATCACACAGCCAACAAGGTATGCTGGAATGACTTGCCGTAATTGGCATTTGGCAAGTTTTTTTAAAGCACACAATTTTATGGTCCATTATCGTGGGTCTCTACTGTAATAACGCTGCTAAATGTAAAAAGAGAGCAATTTATATTAATAGCGTATAGAACACCAACAAGCGGCAGAAAGTAGAAGAAAATCAAAGCGCAAGTTGACAAAAAGTGAGAGCGCGAGAGTGCGAGAGTAGTCAATTTATAGATTGCTTGCCTGCTCACGAATTCTTGCCCACCAAGAGAAACGATGTGCAGTTAAACACAAACAACAAACAACAACAAGAATCTTACCCACAGAGTTAAAAGCGCAAGCGCACAAACAAAAATGCACAAGAACACAAATTCAAAATTAACAATATTTAAATTATAAAAATGCACTCGCCACAAGCATGCACGCACGATAGAATAAAAAATAAACTGAGAAGGCAAACAGAATGATGGAAATACTTTAAATATAAATATTAAAACGCCGGTGTTTTATTAAAATCAAAACAAAACGGAGAGGAGAGGACAAAAAAAAAACACGTCTTTTCAAGTGCGATGAGAGATGATTAAATTTTGTTGGTAACTGTCTTTGACCAAGTTGAAGTTTTAATGTTTAATATTTTTTTCTGAATTAACATGCTGTAATGTGTCATGTTTTAATAACTTCGGATTAAAAATTCCGAGTCTAGTTAGTTGCATTTCTAGCTCTATGTCTTCTATGTATTCGGTGAATTCCTGGAGGTTGAATATGAGGAGTGCTAACCTGATTTGGATTTCTTCATCTGCCTGATTTAAATGATTTATGGTTTCTATGCCTATATTGACTGCTTCTATTACTCGATTTAGTTCGATTGCTTGTACGCTGTTTCCTGCTATGTTGTTCATTTTAGATTCTAATTCTTCTTTATGTTGTTGATCTAATGTGCCAAATAGGTATTTATAAATTGTACCTATAAAATTAGCAAGACCTCGTTTGCTGCGTTTTGCTATTTTTATACCGTTCATTTCTATTTCTAATTTTTCTTGTAAGTATTTTATCTGTGGATATGTTTCGAATTCTTCGGCTTGTTTAATTATTTAGTTATAAGTTTGTTCTGTTTTAGTTATATTAACGGAGAGATAATGGTATTCGTAGTTTACAGGTAAGTGTATTACTCCTGTCTTAAAGATTAAGTAACCATTTTTGCTTGGGTCGGGTTAATTTCTATGCTTTGAGGAAGGACTTCTCGGACGAAGGTGCTTGTTTAGAATATCATTAAATATGCTGTAAGTTTAAGTTGGGTTTTCTTGGCCATTTGATCTGGAATTATCGTGTTTGCTTACATTAATTTTCTTTTTCTTCTTAAATTTAGATTTGTAATGAGTGATTTTTCGACCTCTATTAGTTTCTTCGAAATGCTTATCGTCAACTTGTCTGAGGTTTAACGTTTTCTTGAATGGGGTTGTGGTCTTAGATCTTACTAAGGGTGATTCCTTAAATCTAGTGTCTATTTCAAAATCTTTGCGTTTTTCATTTAAGTTTGGTATTTTATTAGGTTTGTCTTCTTGGCTGTTATATGCGGGGGTTCCGGCATATGTAAAGATGCCAGCTGGTGTTCTACCAGTTGTATTATGTTTTGTCTTATGATTGTACGTATAAAGTATCGTTAATTGTTGTTAATTTGTTTTCCGGATCGGATGTACTGTTAATTATTCTTCATGCTAATCTCTCAATAACAGAAATTCTATTTTTACTAGTAGTTAAAGCTATTTGGACATTTTCAAACTGTTACCATAATTGGAGTGCTGCGCACATGAATGCTGAATCTTTGTTTGCTTTGATTTCTATTGGTTTACCCATTAGGTTGAAAATTTGGAGGATCGCTCGTTTTGTTTAGCGTTCTCAGTAAAACTCAATTTCTAAAATGTTTTCAACGCTTAGCAAACCTCGGCTAAGGGATCAAGTTCATGAGCTCGATCTCTTTAAAAAATGCTCTCATTCTCTTAATGAGTTTCTAGAATATTCTCAGAGCCTGAATTTCAACTGCGTTGGCAATTTTGGAATTTGGTGGGAATAACGATTGTGGCGGATGTTTATGTCTAATGGTTTTCGATTTCTATGATCGGCCCCATGCGAGAAGTGTTATTTTCACCAAGAATTTTGTACTTTGGGGCTCTAGGGTTTATTGTAACAAATTGGGTGTCTCGTGTTACAAGTGTGGTGCGCTTGGTTGCTAGGGCTTATGTATAAGGGGCTGGCGGTCGGTGCTGTGGACATATGTTATGTGTATGTGTACTTATAGTATATATTGTGGGTGTGGTCCATATGTCAATATATAAATATGTGTCAAAGTGATTATATAGGTAGCATGAAACGATGTTATATCGTTTATTCTGCCTTACGCTTACCCGGTAAGGGACGATGGAAAAAATATGTTTTTGTGTACATACATATATGAGGTGTACCGTTCGTACATGCGTTTAATATCTAAGGTTTTATCATTAACCATGCAATGCTTAGTAGGGATGAGCGATATTTACTCAACCTGTTACAAGAAACAAGTATTTAAAAGTAACTAGTTACTGCTGTTACACCTTTCAAAAGTAACAGCGACAAAAATCATCCAATGACATGCACGGATAGTAAAGCAAGGGTCTACTTTTGGTCGTTGTTTACTCAAAAGATTGACAGCAAAAATTTCACTAAGAGATTATTACGAAAATAACACATGACTGGATCAATGTAGATGGCAAAATTTGTATACAGTTTACACGAAGAAATACTTTTCAATACATATCAAAAACTTGCACAGTTTCTAAATTTTTATGGTTGCTGTCTTATCAAAAACTTGCACAGTTTTTATTTTGATGGTTGCTGTCTTGTCAGATTTGTACTCAGGTTGTTCCTGTCGTACTCTTCGAGAAGCTGAGTACTGTGTCACAGGCCCGTACTTAGGTTGTTCCTTTCGTACTCTTCGAGAAGCTGAGTACTGTGTCACAGGCCTGTACTAAGGTTGTTACTTTCGTACTCTTCGAGAAGCTGAGTACTATGTCACAGGCCCGTACTCAGGTTGTTCCTTTCGTACTCTTCGAGAAGCTGAGTACTGTGTCACAGGCCTGTACTCAGGTTGCTACTTTCGTACTCTTCGAGAAGCTGAGTACTGTGTCACAGGCCTGTACTCAGGCTGTTACATTCGTTTTCTTCGAGAAGCTGAGTGCTGTGTCACAGGCCTGTACTCAGGCTGTCACTTTCGTACTCTTCGAGAAGCTGAGTGCTGGTTCACAGGCCTGTACTCAGGTTGTTCGTTTCGTACTCGACGAAGAGCTGAGTACTGTATATCAGATCTGTATTCAGGCTGTTCCTTTCGTTCTGGATGCCAAGCTAAGATCTGTGTAACTGGCGTGCACTTGGCTGTTATTTTGAACTTGCAACTATAACTAACTAACTAAACTAAAAATAACATATACAAATAATAAAATATAATAAAAATAACATAAGTATTATACATTTTATTTGGTTTACTTATATAATTTTTTTATAAAAACTGCGCGCCCAAAATTTAAGTAACAGTCGCTGTTATTTGTCACTGATATTTTTTGTAACTGTCACAGTTGTCGCTGTGACACAGAAAAAACACTATCGGTCATCCCTAATGCTTAGATATGTCAAACGGCCAAATAATCGAAAAGCGATAAATCGATGCAAAGGAAACCCAAGGGTGCTTGCGACTATTTTGTTATGCCCTGAGAGAGTAAAACTGCTGAGCGCGGCAGCCGTACGAAGCCGTATTTCGCCAGCGCACAAAGTTGCTAAAAAAAAACAGGATGTCGATATCGAGTTTTATCGATTGCTTTGAAACGGAGTAAGTTATCGATTATCGGAAACAAACTCGATCTGCGCAGGCGCTAGGAGGACCTACAGCTTAAATTTCTATAGCTGTTATAGGTTCTGAGGTCCTTGCTTTCATACATACGGACAGACAGACGGACATGGCTAGATCGACTCGGCTACTGATGCTGATCAAGAATATATATACTTTATGGTGTCGGGTATGCTCCCTTCTGCCTGTTACATACATTTGCATTTTGCACAAAAACATTATACCCCTTTTACGCATTTTTAATGGGTTCACGGTATAAAAACTGATAAAAATCATTAACAATACAAAATAGTGATAAAACTCATTAACGAAAAACACAAAATAACAACAAATACGAAATATAAAATCCAGCAATAGCTGAAAAAATAAAAATACAAACATAAAAAAATTAAACCCCAGCAATAGATGAGTGAGTTAATCAACAAAACAAAACTGAGCAACTGCATCGGCCATCAGACCTTGAGGGCCCAGCTACTTTAAACAAACATTTAAGTGAGATTCTCACTTTTTTTCACAATTCAAAATAATAATGAAAAAATAAGATAAAAATAAATAAGACTCTAAGATTCCAACAAAATAAATACTTATTTCTTTTACTTGTGATTAAAACATTTTGCTTCATCGCTAGGCTTTTTGAGTCAACTTTGAGTTTTCCTTAAAATAATAAAAAAAAAGCAGCAATATTTTTGCTTCAAAGTGATCTTGATTCCATAGTCTAAGCGAATGCGGAGCGTACGAAGGTCAACCGATAGCAGTGAAAACGAGCGTATTCCTTCCTATAAAGAATACAGATCAGCAAACAAAATGAACAGTGAACAGGTAGCACAGCTAGAAACGCAAATGAACCGAGCCCCTGAACTACAAGCGCAAAGGTTTGAACAACAGATAGCTAGTATCACAGAACCATTTAAAGAACTTAAGGGAACAACCCAGCAAATAGAAGTTTACCAGGAAATACAAATAGTGCCAGGGATTAAATGCGAAGAACCCTCAGAT
Source organism: Drosophila littoralis (assembly GCA_018903485.1). Lineage (NCBI taxonomy): Eukaryota > Metazoa > Arthropoda > Insecta > Diptera > Drosophilidae > Drosophila > Drosophila littoralis. The sequence continues at coordinate 344,714 of JAEIGF010000598.1, forward strand.
ATCATAAAGTCAAGCACCTTGAAGAAGAACCCCAAAAGTCTAGTGACCAAAAGAGACAAAACTGGCGTCAAAACGGTCAGCAGGAGAATGAGGGTAATTCTCAGAGAAAGAACCCCCATTTCCAAAAGGGTCAGAAGGACAATAATCAGAGCCAGCAGAGAGCAATCAGTTCAAAACAACGCTTTCAGTCTCAAAAGCCTCAAGGGTGTGGCCCCGAACCAATGGAAGTGGACACTTCCTCACGCCTTAGGCAGCCCACACCGGGCTACAGAGGCAACCAAAATTGTGTAGACCAGTCTATGAGGACCCAACAAAACCTTAACCAATTGCCCCAAGAAGAGGGTAACGAGGGTTACGAGTCGCACTCACAGCACGTAGCAGAGGCAGTCGAAGATGACCTGTCAGGAGAGGAAAGCGGTAATTTTTTAGCGGAAGGTCTCTGGTCCCGTGGATAAGACGCACGGTTGCAGGGTGAACAATCAGACTCCTGATAAACACAGGAGCATCTAAAAATTACATAAAACCCCTTCCCGAGCTGGCGCATTGGAAGCCAGAATGAGCATGAATGCCTCATTGGCCTCTTCTGTGTAAAATCATACTTTTTCAAGTTAGAACCATTGCAAGATTTCGATGGCATAATCGGCCTTGACCTGCTAAAACAGATTAGCGCTATTAAAACAGTGACGCGCATGTTCCCGCCGCGGTCAGACCCGCTTTCAATCAAATGATTGACCGAATAGCTAACTCCATTTGTGCTGAAAAACGCCCCTAGCATCTTCCAGAGGGCAATAGATGACGTCCTCAGGGACCAAATAACTTTCTCCCCTAACAAGGAAGACCACAAGCACATTGAGTGGGTCTTCAAATGCCAGGGACGCAAGCATGAGGGTTTCCAAAGAAATGTCCAAATTATTCAAAAAGAGTGTGAAATATTTGGAACTTACCGTAGATCTTAGATCATTTCTAAGATTAGCAAATTATTACAGATGCTTTATAGCGGGATTCGCCAGCATCGCAAGACCCCTAACGGAGATTTTGAAAGGCGAAAATGGAAAAATAAGCGCCAACCACTCGATAAAGGTACAACTCGAATTAACCCCAGACCATTTAGATGCCTTCAACAGGCTAAAAGAGTTGCTAGGCTCCGAGGATGTGATGTTATCACATCCCGATTTCAAAAAGCCATTTGACCTAACGACAGACGCGTCAGGCCAAGGGCTTGGAGCAGTGCTGTCCCATGGCGGTCGCCCTATAACTATGATCTCGCGCACACTGCGAGACAATGAGGTAAACTTTGCCACAAATGAGCGAGAACTCCTGGCCATTGTGTGGGCATTGAAAAATCTCAGAAATAACTTGTATGGAGTTAAAAATCTAAACATCCAGCCGTTGACATTTGCCGTATCGGATGAGAATCCGAACGCTAAGATAAAACGCTGGAAAGCCTTTGTTGACAAACATAACGCAAACATAATCTATAAACCAGGCAAAGAAAACCTCGTGGCAGACGCCCTTGCTCGCCAAAATACCAACTCCTTGGAGGACTCAGCAGAATCCGATGCTGCTACAATCCACAGCGAAGAGTCTCTAACTTACTCAATTGAGACGACAGATCAGCCATTTAACTGCTTCCGAAACCAGATCATACTAGAAGAAAGCCCTATCCCTCAGCACAAGACTTATGTCTTGTTCAAGACAAAAACTCGACATGTCATACAGTTTTCCGATCGGAGCACACTGACGCAAACTCTGCAACAAGTTGTAAGCGCCGAGGTAACTATCGCAACATATTGCGAGCTTCCCATTTTAGCCATTATTCAGCATAGACTGGTCAAAGAATTTCCCTCGACAACGTTGCGACATTCAAAAAATGTTGTAATAGACATCTCAGTCGCAACAGAACATAGAGAAATAGCTAAAGCTAATCATAATCGCGCCTATCGCGCGGCTCAATGCCCAACAAATACTTAGGGACTAATTTTTTCCAAAAATTGGACGTTTTACAACAGGAATAGCCGCAAACTGCCGAGAGTGCGCTATGAGCAAACATAATCGGCACCCGATCAGACAAGAGATAGGGAAGACTCCGATACCATCATATGCCAGAGAAATGTTACATGTGGACGTTTACTCCACAGATACCAGAACCTGCATCGATAAATTTTCTAAATTTGCAGTTGTTCAGCCTATTCGTTCATGCGCAATCGTCGACATAAAGGCTCCACTTTTATAATTGTTACACTTCTTCCCTAAAACAAAAACGATTTACTTTGATAACGAAAAGTCCCTAAACTCAGAGACCATTAGATCGATGTTGTCAAGCAACTTTGACATCGTGATCGCAAACGCACCAGCCCTACACAGTACATCCAACGGGCAGGTCGAACGTTTTCACGGCACCTTGGGTGATATAAGTCGCTGTCTAAAAAATGCAAACCACGTCGAAGATACTGTCGACAATACCCTTCTTGCAACAATAAAGTACAATAGGTCGATTGATTCGGTTACAAATAAAACACCAATAGAAATTATCCACGCAATTCCTATAGATATTGCAGTGCAGATAAAAGAGAAAATCACATCGGCACAGAAAAAATCGCTAGAACAACAAAATAAGAACAGGGTCCAAAAAACATACGGAGCGGGTGAGAAGGTATGGGTAAAATCAAATAAGGCGGACCTGGGTACGACGGATCTTATAAAAGGGAGGGTGGTCCATAAGGACAACTTTAAGTAAACTTTTGTCACAAAAACAAAAATTCTTTTAGTATTTTTTAATCAATACATTTTATCTTTACTTTAGGTTAAGCTATTTTCTAGCACTGACAATGACTACTATGACCGAAGCGACACTGAGACTCAACGACTATTCACACGCGGACTACATACCTATAGTCGACGGAGACGTCCCAATCTGGGACGAGTGCAGCTACATGGGACACACGACAAACTTGACATCGTTCGAAATCTACATCGACGAGACATGGAAACTGATTGACAAACTACCGAAAGACCACATGAAACAGGTACTGAAAACTGACATCCAACACATAGCCATCCTAACAGCCACTCTGTATGTTCATCATAGGCAAGCACGTAGTAAAAAAATGATAGGTACTGCCCTTAAGGTAATTACAGGAACCCCAGATTTTAATCACTGGGAGCAGATAAAGTTCAAACAGGGTCAGTTAATAGATGCCAAAAATAGCCAAATCGAGATCAACAATAAATTCCAAACAAGACTTAATGAACTTTCAAAGGCACTTAATGCAATCCTAAAACCAGATGCTGAAGTTGAGCATTTTTATGCAACAATCTTGGCGAAGGAAAGAATGATAATCACAAATCTTGAAGACTTAATTCTTTCCGTAACCCTTGCTAAAATTAATCTGGTTAGCCCTCTTAACCTGGACAGCATTGACATAAATGATTTGTTAAATGAGCAGCTCACAAATATTAGTATAACAGACCTTTTAGAAATATCCAATATTAAAGCTTTTCAGAATCCCGAATTACTATATTTCTTGATAAAATACCATAATTAGCCTGTAAGAAAATTGATATATTTCCCGTTCAACACAAAAATATAATATTAGATTTAGAAGGTAATATGGTGGCCGATTGGGGAACAAAGACCTTCGCCGTGCGCGACTGCGCTGCCACTGTGAGCACCACTTTCCGCAAATAATAATCGTGTGCCCAACAACTGGTTCTCTGCATCAGCGTGCCATATCCGGCAACGCCCAGCTGATGCACCGGACGAGCATTTTTGTAAAATTGAGCGGAAACACCTCTGCCTCGATTAGCAGCATAGCCCTTAAAGCTATGCGAAACGCTAGGCAGGATTTTGTAATATTAGTAAAATTCAAAATTTGAAACTCAATTTAAGCCACATATATGGCATAAGATCTTAAATTGCTCAACAAACAAATCTTACAATAAGAGATCAAAGAAATTTTAATTTAAATGGGTTCGAACGAATCCAAGGTTGAAAAATCAGCCGCTATCGTTATTAATAACGTTAAAGTAATAGATCTTAGGGAAAATTTAGAAGATATTGCAATTTTATTGCTAATTACAACCATTGTGTCCATCATTTCATTAGGACTACAAATTTATGCAATACACAATAAACAAAATTAAGAAATGTTACTTGAGTAGGGCAAATGAGTTAGATAAAATCTAAAAAATTAAAATCTAAAAATTTTGAAATTATAATAAAAATAGAATAAATCGTAGTATATATGTATGCTACCAAAAGTTATGGAATGGACAGTTATAGCGCAACAAATAAATAACTTTAAAGACAAGTTCGAAAAGTCTTATAAATGTGTCAACAGATACACAACAATCAAAGTAGATACGTTAATTCCTTATTAATACGTTAATAATCCAATACAACAATATTGTTGATATTGTTACCAAATGTCAAAAACTTTTACAAGCCCTAAATACAAAATTGATAAATATTGGCATTAGAAGAAACATCGGGATAAGCATTCACGATAATTTAAAACTTCATGCTGAGTTTAATGAAAGTCAACTTGAAGAATTGAATGAATCCAAGCCACCAATCAACACAGAATCTGACAGTGAACTCGAGACACTGGAGGAATCTCCCCATTCTGACACAAAAATTGCACAAGTAGCCCTAGAGAGGGAATACGTAAGACAGATTTCGTCTACAATCCCTGAATTTGACGGTTCAAAACAGTCACTAAACAGCCTTGCGCATAGTTGAACGAACAAAAGGTGATCAAGAAGACCCAACCATCGAAGTTATCAAATCAAAGATAACTGGTCCCATTTTCTAAAAAGTATAATAGCCTCTGTCCACTGGTTTAAGAAATGTCACACTTTCAAATTTTACATATTGATGTTCCACCGGTTGTCGGTAAGATGTGAGTGGGAAAAGTACCGCTTCTTTAAATAAACAGCTGATCGAGTTGCTTTTTATTTACATAAGTTTTTCTTCCAAAAATCAAAAAATGCGCTCTTGAAGTAAGGGCTCCGTTTTTTTTTAAATTCTAAAAACTGTGAGATTATTTTAATTTTAAATTTCTTAATTAAAGTTGCCGCTTGCCTTCGATGATATATCAGCTGTTTATGGTTATGATACTTTCACATTTTTCACAACATCGATAGAAATCTCGATTAATCAAAAATGTGCCTTTTTTGAAAAATGTGTGAAATGTGTTTTCTTATGGGGTAAATACAGGCCGCATTTGACACATTTAACAAAAATGTGACATTTTCAGAAATGTGTAAGAAATGTGTTTAGTGGACAGAGGCTATAAGATGAAAGAACAATTTCTGCTATAATCCAGAAATTGAAGGGTAACGTCAAAGGTACTAAAGTCGAAACTGCACAATATCAAAGAAAAAGGAAAAACAGCTTCACAATATACTGCTGAAATTGACAACTTGCGAAAGCAACTTGAAGCAGCATATATTGATGATGGCCTAGACCCTGACAACGTAGAAAAATTCTCAACCAAAAAATTAATTTCTGCTATGACCTTTTGGTCTGCGAATATGACAAGCTTCGTATTATCTTAGAAGCAGGAAACTTCGTCACTTTCGTTGATGTCATGGGTAAATATATCCATTGCAGCACTGAAATGACTGGAAGTGCCAGTACAGTAATGTACCACAGAGGCAGAGGTAGAGGTAAAAAATACCAAAATACCCAAAGACGTAGACCAAATGGTCGCGGTAACTATAACCAAAATTACCAGAACCATAACAACAACAATAGAGGACATTATAGAGGCAATGCCAGTGGTAATAACCGAGGAAGGAATAATTCCAATCGAGGTAACAACCAAAACAATAACAATGGCAACTATAATGGCAATAATAATGTTCGAGTTACTCAGATTTACTCGGAAAACCAGTAGAACCCTTAAGATATTCACCAAGAAACACAAAAGTACACACTGTCAATTTAAACCTCAGTATCTTTATAAAAAGTAATAATGAAAATACGGTAAAAAATTTACCTTATTAATAAATACTGGTGCAGATATTTCGATACTCAAAGAAAATGTCGATATATTCGACAATATAAATACAAAAATCACAACTCAAATATCAGGAATTGTCGAAGGTTCTATATTTTCAAGAGGTTTAGCATTTGTAGAGCTAACTACAGGTAAATATATAATTCCGCACGACTAGTGATGGCATTTTGGGAATAGACTTCATAAAAAAATTCAATTTTCAATTAGATTTTTTTTCTTTGAAGAAGTTGTCGAAGATATTGACTTGGGAATACACATATCTAAGCAGGAGTTTAGGGTGTTATAAAAAAAATTAATAGCATTCATATCAACCGAGTCATATAAGAAAGACCAATTGGTTGCATAAATAAGTCGATTCAGCAATGAATAATTTCCTTTGCGAAAGCAACGGCGGGGCTTATTGGCTGATGAGCACGAAATGAGAGGATTACAATTGCACATTGCAACCTCTAAAGTAGGATGATATATATCCTCAGGAAGCGATAAAGGTAGAAATAAGGTAGTCGCTTACAAATACAAGGTCAAGTGTTCTATTCAAATGATTAGAAATTGAATTGATTTGAAATAACAAAAGATCTAGCATGCAATCTATAAAGTCATGCTGTGCTGAGGGTACTAGATAATTTTTGGGCAGTGAATAATGACCAAGAGATGTTCGGCAAATTAAAATCACCCAACACCATAAATAGGTCATTATCACGCACGTGTGAAGAAACTTCTTTAATACAAGTAATATGTTTCATATAAACTTGAATTTCAGAAGAAGGAGGAACATAAGAGCATGCAATATAGATATTCCGTGTAGGAAAAGACACCTTGACTGAGACAATCTCAGCGTCAGTAGGCGTACTTAAACAGAAAAGTTCTGACTGGAGAGTGGCTTTAACGGCAATTAATACCCCATTACCTCGAGTCGGCCGATCATTTCTTTGCAAAATAAACTTATTCGAAAACACTTCAAAATCAGATATGGTTGAATTTAACCATGTTTCTGAAAATGCGATTATATCCGAATCGAAGAAAGTGCTGTCCAGGAAAAGATGTTTAAGCTTGGAAATAAGAATAGAGACTTGGTCAGAAGACGAAGTTAGTTTTTTGGGGCAGAAATGGTATCCTGTATTGAAGGGACTGGAAGGGTAACAGGCTGGTTACGCTTTTTATACCCTGAACCCATTGAAAATGGGAAAAAGGGATATAATGATTTGTACAAAATATGAATGTGTGCAACAGGCAGAAGGAAGCACCTCCGACCACATAGAGTATATACATTCTTGATCAGCATCAATAGCCGAGTCGATCTAGCCATGTCCGTCTGACCGTCCGTCAGTCTGTCCGTCTGTCCGTATGTATGAACGCAAGGATATCAGAACATAGAAGCTAGAGACTTGAAATTTTAGCTGTAGGTCCACCTAGAGCGTACACAGATCGAGTTTGTTTCCGACAATCGATAACTTACTCCGTTTCCAAGCAATCGATAAAAATCGATATCGACATCCTGTTTTTTGAGCAATTTTGGTAAATAATAAGAGCTAGCGTTACCAAACTAGACATGTAGAATAGTTCAGAATAGTATATATATCTGCATTTGGTGTTGGAAGAAGAGGGTTCAGGGTATCCCCTAGTCGGAAACTCCCGACTAGAACCTCTTACATGTCTGGCTTGAACTCGTGAACAATCATGTGTGGAGGCAAAAATTTGGGATCACAAATGATTGGAAACATATCATGTGAAACATTTATTTTGAATGATGATATTTCACGAGGAGTGGAGAAATTAAATTTAGTAATTGACACACTAGCAGGAGATTTGCTAGCAATATAGGCTGCCAATGACTCAGAAGTGGTGTCACTAGGGGCAACAACAATTAAGGTAGGAGCAAATTGTTTGGAGCGAAAAGCAACAGCAAAAATATGAGAGAGCGTGATGCACAAGCTGATATATGCAGCAGGGAACAAACGCACAAACAAATGTATGCAAAGGGGAGTACCAAAGCAAAAGAATCAAAACAGACAATAACAACAACACGGAACTGACGCCGCGTTCAATAAATGCAATTATTAACAGAGTTACGCTGCAACAACAGAATAACACCTTGCACAATTATAAAGTTTTTTAAATAAAGCACAAGAAATGCAAAATTTAGAAAAAAAAAGCAGGATTAAAGCGCAAAAATATATAAAAATCTTGGAGCACAAGTAAAACACGTCAATCACTCTCAACTGAGAGCTCTCTCTTGATAGGAAAACATTAGACATTAACCTGAATATAGGAGATAAAATACTTTTAAAAAATGAAATAGGTCATAAATTAGAAAATAAATACCTAGGACCATATACGGTAGTAAGCATAATAGAAAAAGATAACGTTATAATAATAGATAAAAACGGTAAAGAACAAAATGTTCATAAGGATAGATTAACAAATTTTAATGCATAACACTTCTAAATTTTCTTTATTAATTCAAAACAAAAATAAAAAAAAAGTCAAATAAATAAATAAAAAAAAAACAACAAATTATTATGTAAAATTTTTATATTCGTAATTTTTTATATTCTCACATTTTTAATTTTGATATTCACAAATTTTTCAATCTTCATATCAATATATTAAATTCAAACAAGAGGTTCTAGTCGGGAGCTCCTGACTAGGGAATACCCTGAACCCTTTTATTCCAACACCAAATGCAGTTCGCGAAACGCGCTCGTTTGAAGTAATAAAGATAAATTAAAAAAAAAAAAAGTTCCCTTGGCAGGCTTCGAGCTTGCAACTGACCGTATTACTTGCGGACGACTCTACTCAACCGACAAGTTAGAATGCGAAGCAGACGCGCATGAATGTGTGTGTGTACACAAATTCTTGATTTTTTCGCTAGCTGTGCCATCCAATTGCGCTGTTACATATAACTTTGGTTTTCTCTTAACCGAGCTTAATGAAATTGTCTACAGTATATATTATTGTACCATAGAATATTTGTGTATTCTCAAAAAGTCAATTGCATTAAAATTGTGGCTAAGATTGGTTGGCAACGTAAGTTATTAACTTGATTTATAGCTCTGCGGTCTTAGCGGGGAGGTGGCGATAGGCCTAAAATGAAAGATACTTGACATATATATAATATTATAGAAGCAACATATCAAGTTTGGTGACTCTAGCTCTATTATTTATCTAATTTGCTCAAAAAACAGGATGTCGATATCGATTTTATCGATTGCTTGGAAACGGAGTAAGTTATCGATTATCGGAAACAAACTTGATCTGCGTAGGAACTAGGAAGACCTACAGATAAAATTTCAATGTCTCTAGCTCTTATAGGTTCTGATAACCTTGCTTTCATACATACGGAGGGACGGACGGACAGACAGAGGGACGTGGCTAGATCGACTCGGCTATTGATGCTGATCAAGAATATATATACTTTATGTGGTCGGAGATGCTTCCTTCTGCCTGTTACATACATTAACATTTTGCACAAATACAATATACCCTTTTGACCCATTTTTATTGGGTTCAGGGTATAAAAATTCTTATTACATTTTACTGTTTTATAACAAAAAATATATATTCAACAGAAAGAAAAAAATTTGTACAATAATTAAGTTCATTTAATAACATACACATTCATAATGTTACGTTATTTCTTCAAAAAGGGAGGTTTAGTGAGTCTATGTCTTAAAAGAACACTCTATATTTATAACTGTTTGTGCTGACTGACTGGCTGACTGATTGGTGATCAACGCCCAGCCCAAACCGTAAGAGCTAGAAAGCTGAAATTTTCAATGCTAAGACGGGATTTCAGGAAATTCCACCCGCAAGTATGGAAAAATCGTGAAAAACGTTTGTATGAGACTTTTTTGTTTTATTCGATCGTCCTCAAACTCAATTTCAAAGATCTTTGCTTAAATTAATTTGAGGGGTGTTTCACACTTTTGGATGAATCTCCTGGGCCTAAAAAGCCCACTCCTTGTGATTTGCCGTCGCCTAATACCCTTCATCCTCCGACTGCAATTCTGCAGCCTACTACACCGACTACTCCGCAGCTCATCTCGTTTGTTACTCGGGTAGCTGTGTCTGCTGTGAACACTGATTCTGTCCCGAAAAGTGTGACATCGGCACGAGAAAAACCAATCGAATTATCCGTGTCAGCCGCTGTTGTAAATGTTCCGAAAGGGCGCCAACAACAATTGATTTTACAACAGCAGCTAGAAGGATAGTCGTCCGGCTGTTATAGGTACCACAGTTTATTGTGTTCCCACTGTCCTACCTGTGGCGCCTAAGCCTCTAGTCGGTGTGCCACCGAAGAGGGATATTTTTGTTCCTAGGCTTGCCCCTCACTTCTCATCAGATGATGTAAAAGCCGTTATACAGGCAAAAATTCAAGCCCCAGGTATTATGGTGGAGAAATTTATGAAAGGGATATTGCGTCCTTTAAAATAAGTGTTCCGCCAGAAATATTTACTGATATTTGTTGTAAAGAGTTTTGGCCGGAATACTTAATAATAAAAGAATGTAAGGCCAAAAAGAAAAATCGGACTCCGATTTTATTACCACCTATTTCTAATGGCTCATCAACTTTAGTTGCTGCGTCAAACAACTAAATTCTTCTTTCGAGCTTGCCTACCAGAATGTTAGAGGTGTTAAATCTAAACTCGCTAACCTGTATTTAGACTCTCTTGCTTTAAATTTTCAAATTATCGCTTTCACTGAGACCTGGTTGAAGCCGGACATCTCAGACCCTTCAATTTTTACCTCCATATTCACCACTTACAGATGTGATCGAGCTTCCCGTATCGTCGGAGGAGTACTTATAGCTGTCGAGTCTGCTCTTTTGTCGGAATGCATTGATCTTCCCATTTTAGAGATTGAGTTTTTAGCTGTAAGAGTTGTATTTGGAAGTTTTTCTATCTTTATTTCATGTTCTTTTTTACCTCTATCTAGCTTGTCCACTTATCAAAACCATCTTAATGCTATTAAATCTATCTCCTCACTACTTTCTGATAGAGACCTTTTAGTAGTTCTTGGGTACTTTAATCTTCCAGATGTCGAGTGGTCATCGCCATCAGACTCAAGCTTTCTGTTGCCGTCTTCGTCAAACGAATTTATTGATGGTCTACATGAAATGTCCTTGCGGCAGGTTAATCGTGTGCGCAATTCAAGAAACAGATCTCTTGATCTAATTTTCGTGTTGGATTCGTTCGCCAGGATTAATCCGCTTACCCTTCCTGAAGACCCTTTTCATCCAACTCTGGACATGGTCTTTGATTTACCAGCCCGAGTCCCTACCAAGGAATCGGAATTAACTGAACGTATGCGTTGTTTGTGAGATTATCATAATTTTAAATTTCTTAATTAAAGTTGCCGCTTGCCTTCGTTGATATACATATCAGCTGTTTATGGTTATGATACATTCACATTTTTCACAACATCGATAGAAATCTCGATTAATCAACGCAAAAAGCACAAAATGTTAGGGGCGAATTTACACATTTTTGAAAAATGTGTGAAATGTGTTTTCTTATGGAGAAACGTACAGGCCGCATTTGACACATTTTACAAAAATGTGACATTTTCAGAAATGTGTAAGAAATGTGTTTAGTGGACAGAGGCTATAAGATGAAAGAACAATTTCTGCTATAATCCAGATATTGAAGGGTAACGTCAAAGGTACTAAAGTCGAAACTGCATAATATCAAAGAAAAAGGAAAAACAGCTTCACAATATACTGCTGAAATTGACAACTTGCGAAAGCAACTTGAAGCAGCATATATTGATGATGGCCTAGACCCTGACAACGTAGAAAAATTCTCAACCAAAAAATTAATTTCTGCTATGACCTTTTGGTCTGCGAATATGACAAGCTTCGTATTATCTTAGAAGCAGGAAACTTCGTCACTTTCGTTGATGTCATGGGTAAATATATCCATTGCAGCACTGAAATGACTGGAAGTGCCAGTACAGTAATGTACCACAGAGGCAGAGGTAGAGGTAAAAATTACCAAAATACCCAAAGACGTAGACCAAATGGTCGCTGTTATAGTTAACCAAAATTACCAGAACCATAACAACAACAACAGAGGACATTATAGAGGCAATGCCAGTGGTAATAACCGAGGAAGGAATAATTCCAATCGAGGTAACAACCAAAACAATAACAATGGCAACTATAATGGCAATAATAATGTTCGAGTTACTCAGATTTACTCGGAAAACCAGTAGAACCCTTAAGATATTCACCAAGAAACACAAAAGTACTCACTGTCAATTTAAGCCTCAGTATCCTTATAAAAATTAATAATGAAAATACGGTGCAGATATTTCGATACTCAAAGAAAATGTCGATATATTCGACAATATAAATACAAAAATCACAACTCAAATATCAGGAATTGTCGAAGGTTCTATATTTTCAAGAGGTTTAGCATTTGTAGAGCTAACTACAGGTAAATATATAATTCCGCACGACTAGTGATGGCATTTTGGGAATAGACTTCATAAAAAAATTCAATTTTCAATTAGATTTTTTTCTTTGAAGAAGTTGTCGAAGATATTGACTTGGGAATACACATATCTAAGCAGGAGTTTAGGGTGTTATAAAAAAAATTAATAGCATTCATATCAACCGAGTCATATAAGAAAGACCAATTGGTTGCATAAATAAGTCGATTCAGCAATGAATAATTTCCTTTGCGAAAGCAACGGCGGGGCTTATTGGCTGATGAGCACGAAATGAGAGGATTACAATTGCACATTGCAACCTCTAAAGTAGGATGATATATATCCTCAGGAAGAGATAAAGGTAGAAATAAGGTAGTCGCTTACAAATACAAGGTCAAGTGTTCTATTCAAATGATTAGAAATTGAATTGATTTGAAATAACAAAAGATCTAGCATGCAATCTATAAAGTCATGCTGTGCTGAGGGTACTAGATAATTTTTGGGCAGTGAATAATGACCAAGAGATGTTCGGCAAATTAATATCACCCAACACCATAAATAGGTCATTATCACGCACGTGTGAAGAAACTTCTTTAATACAAGTAATATGTTTCATATAAACTTGAATTTCAGAAGAAGGAGGAACATAAGAGCATGCAATATAGATATTCCGTGTAGGAAAAGACACCTTGACTGAGACAATCTCAGCGTCAGTAGGCGTACTTAAACAGAAAAGTTCTGACTGGAGAGTGGCTTTAACGGCAATTAATACCCCATTACCTCGAGTCGGCCGATCATTTCTATGCAAAATAAACTTATTCGAAAACACTTCAAAATCAGATATGGTTGAATTTAACCATGTTTCTGAAAATGCGATTATATCCGAATCGAAGGAAGTGCTGTCCAGGAAAAGATGTTTAAGCTTGGAAATAAGAATAGAGACTTGGTCAGAAGACGAAGTTAGTTTTTTGGGGCAGAAATGGTATCCTGTATTGAAGGGACTGGAAGGGTAACAGGCTGGTTACGCTTTTTATACCCTGAACCCATTGAAAATGGGAAAAAGGGATATAATGATTTGTACAAAATATGAATGTGTGCAACAGGCAGAAGGAAGCACCTCCGACCACATAGAGTATATACATTCTTGATCAGCATCAATAGCCGAGTCGATCTAGCCATGTCCGTCTGACCGTCCGTCAGTCTGTCCGTCTGTCCGTATGTATGAACGCAAGGATATCAGAACATAGAAGCTAGAGACTTGAAATTTTAGCTGTAGGTCCACCTAGAGCGTACACAGATCGAGTTTGTTTCCGACAATCGATAACTTACTCCGTTTCCAAGCAATCGATAAAAATCGATATCGACATCCTGTTTTTTTTGCAATTTTGGTAAATAATAAGAGCTAGCGTTACCAAACTAGACATGTAGAATAGTTCAGAATAGTATATATATCTGCATTTGGTGTTGGAAGAAGAGGGTTCAGGGTATCCCCTAGTCGGAAACTCCCGACTAGAACCTCTTACATGTCTGGCTTGAACTCGTGAACAATCATGTGTGGAGGCAAAAATTTGGGATCACAAATGATTGGAAACATATCATGTGAAACATTTATTTTGAATGATGATATTTCACGAGGAGTGGAGAAATTAAATTTAGTAATTGACACACTAGCAGGAGATTTGCTAGCAATATAGGCTGCCAATGACTCAGAAGTGGTGTCACTAGGGGCAACAACAATTAAGGTAGGAGCAAATTGTTTGGAGCGAAAAGCAACAGCAAAAATATGAGAGAGCGTGATGCACAAGCTGATATATGCAGCAGGGAACAAACGCACAAACAAATGTATGCAAAGGGGAGTACCAAAGCAAAAGAATCAAAACAGACAATAACAACAACACGGAACTGACGCCGCGTTCAATAAATGCAATTATTAACAGAGTTACGCTGCAACAACAGAATAACACCTTGCACAATTATAAAGTTTTTTAAATAAAGCACAAGAAATGCAAAATTTAGAAAAAAAAGCAGGATTAAAGCGCAAAAATATATAAAAATCTTGGAGCACAAGTAAAACACGTCAATCACTCTCAACTGAGAGCTCTCTCTTGATAGGAAAACATTAGACATTAACCTGAATATAGGAGATTAAATACTTTTAAAAAATGAAATAGGTCATAAATTAGAAAATAAATACCTAGGACCATATACGGTAGTAAGCATAATAGAAAAAGATAACGTTATAATAATAGATAAAAACGGTAAAGAACAAAATGTTCATAAGGATAGATTAACAAATTTTAATGCATAACACTTCTAAATTTTCTTTATTAATTCAAAACAAAAATAAAAAAAAGTCAAATAAATAAATAAAAAAAAACAACAAATTATTATGTAAAATTTTTATATTCGTAATTTTTTATATTCTCACATTTTTAATTTTGATATTCACAAATTTTTCAATCTTCATATCAATATATTAAATTCAAACAAGAGGTTCTAGTCGGGAGCTCCTGACTAGGGAATACCCTGAACACTTTTATTCCAACACCAAATGCAGTTCGCGAAACGCGCTCGTTTGAAGTAATAAAGATAAATTAAAAAAAAAAAAAGTTCCCTTGGCAGGCTTCGAGCTTGCAACTGACCGTATTACTTGCGGACGACTCTACTCAACCGACAAGTTAGAATGCGAAGCAGACGCGCATGAATGTGTGTGTGTACACAAATTCTTGATTTTTTCGCTAGCTGTGCCATCCAATTGCGCTGTTACATATAACTTTGGTTTTCTCTTAACCGAGCTTAATGAAATTGTCTACAGTATATATTATTGTACCATAGAATATTTGTGTATTCTCAAAAAGTCAATTGCATTAAAATTGTGGCTAAGATTGGTTGGCAACGTAAGTTATTAACTTGATTTATAGCTCTGCGGTCTTAGCGGGGAGGTGGCGATAGGCCTAAAATGAAAGATACTTGACATATATATAATATTATAGAAGCAACATATCAAGTTTGGTGACTCTAGCTCTATTATTTATCTAATTTGCTCAAAAAACAGGATGTCGATATCGATTTTATCGATTGCTTGGAAACGGAGTAAGTTATCGATTATCGGAAACAAACTTGATCTGCGTAGGAACTAGGAAGACCTACAGATAAAATTTCAATGTCTCTAGCTCTTAAAGGTTCTGATAACCTTGCTTTCATACATACGGAGGGACGGACGGACAGACAGAGGGACGTGGCTAGATCGACTCGGCTATTGATGCTGATCAAGAATATATATACTTTATGTGGTCGGAGATGCTTCCTTCTGCCTGTTACATACATTAACATTTTGCACAAATACAATATACCCTTTTGACCCATTTTTATTGGGTTCAGGGTATAAAAATTCTTATTACATTTTACTGTTTTATAACAAAAAATATATATTCAACAGAAAGAAAAAAAATTTGTACAATAATTAAGTTCATTTAATAACATACACATTCATAATGTTACGTTATTTCTTCAAAAAGGGAGGTTTAGTGAGTCTATGTCTTAAAAGAACACTCTATATTTATAACTGTTTGTGCTGACTGACTGGCTGACTGATTGGTGATCAACGCCCAGCCCAAACCGTAAGAGCTAGAAAGCTGAAATTTTCAATGCTAAGACGGGATTTCAGGAAATTCCACCCGCAAGTATGGAAAAATCGTGAAAAACGTTTGTATGAGACTTTTTTGTTTTATTCGATCGTCCTCAAACTCAATTTCAAAGATCTTTGCTTAAATTAATTAGAGGGGTGTTTCACACTTTTGGATGAATCTCCTGGGCCTAAAAAGCCCACTCCTTGTGATTTGCCGTCGCCTAATACCCTTCATCCTCCGACTGCAATTCTGCAGCCTACTACACCGATTACACCACAGCTCATCTCGTTTGTTACTCGGGTAGCTGTGTCTGCTGTGAACACTGATTCTGTCCCGAAAAGTGTGACATCGGCACGAGAAAAACCAATCGAATTATCCGTGTCAGCCGCTGTTGTAAATGTTCCGAAAGGGCGCCAACAACAATTGATTTTACAACCGCAGCTAGAAGGATAGTCGTCCGGCTGTTATAGGTACCACAGTTTATTGTGTTCCCACTGTCCTACCTGTGGCGCCTAAGCCTCTAGTCGGTGTGCCACCGAAGAGGGATATATTTGTTTCTAGGCTTGCCCCTCACTTCTCATCAGATGATGTAAAAGCCGTTATACAGGCAAAAATTCAAGCCCCAGGTATTATGGTGGAGAAATTTATGAAAGGGATATTGCGTCCTTTAAAATAAGTGTTCCGCCAGAAATATTTACTGATATTTGTTGTAAAGAGTTTTGGCCGGAATACTTAATAGTAAAAGAATGTAAGGCCAAAAAGAAAAATCGGACTCCGATTTTATTACCACCTATTTCTAATGGCTCATCAACTTTAGTTGCTGCGTCAAACAACTAAATTCTTCTTTCGAGCTTGCCTACCAGAATGTTAGAGGTGTTAAATCTAAACTCGCTAACCTGTATTTAGACTCTCTTGCTTTAAATTTTCAAATTATCGCTTTCACTGAGACCTGGTTGAAGCCGGACATCTCAGACCCTTCAATTTTTACCTCCATATTCACCACTTACAGATGTGATCGAGCTTCCCGTATCGTCGGAGGAGTACTTATAGCTGTCGAGTCTGCTCTTTTGTCGGAATGCATTGATCTTCCCATTTTAGAGATTGAGTTTTTAGCTGTAAGAGTTGTATTTGGAAGTTTTTCTATCTTTATTTCATGTTCTTTTTTACCTCTAACTAGCTTGTCCACTTATCAAACCCATCTTAATGCTATTAAATCTATCTCCTCACTACTTTCTGATAGAGACCTTTTAGTAGTTCTTGGGTACTTTAATCTTCCAGATGTCGAGTGGTCATCGCCATCAGACTCAAGCTTTCTGTTGCCGTCTTCGTCAAACGAATTTATTGATGGTCTACATGAAATGTCCTTGCGGCAGGTTAATCGTGTGCGCAATTCAAGAAACAGATCTCTTGATCTAATTTTCGTGTTGGATTCGTTCGCCAGGATTAATCCGCTTACCCTTCCTGAAGACCCTTTTCATCCAACTCTGGACATGGTCTTTGATTTACCAGCCCGAGTCCCTACCAAGGAATCGGAATTAACTGAACGTATGCGTTGTTTGTGAGATTATCATAATTTTAAATTTCTTAATTAAAGTTGCCGCTTGCCTTCGTTGATATACATATCAGCTGTTTATGGTTATGATACATTCACATTTTTCACAACATCGATAGAAATCTCGATTAATCAACGCAAAAGCACAAAATGTTAGGGGCGAATTTACACATTTTTGAAAAATGTGTGAAATGTGTTTTCTTATGGAGAAACGTACAGGCCGCATTTGACACATTTTACAAAAATGTGACATTTTCAGAAATGTGTAAGAAATGTGTTTAGTGGACAGAGGCTATAAGATGAAAGAACAATTTCTGCTATAATCCAGATATTGAAGGGTAACGTCAAAGGTACTAAAGGCGAAACTGCATAATATCAAAGAAAAGGAAAAACAGCTTCACAATATACTGCTGAAATTGACAACTTGCGAAAGCAACTTGAAGCAGCATATATTGATGATGGCCTAGACCCTGACAACGTAGAAAAATTCTCAACCAAAAAATTAATTTCTGCTATGACCTTTTGGTCTGCGAATATGACAAGCTTCGTATTATCTTAGAAGCAGGAAACTTCGTCACTTTCGTTGATGTCATGGGTAAATATATCCATTGCAGCACTGAAATGACTGGAAGTGCCAGTACAGTAATGTACCACAGAGGCAGAGGTAGAGGTAAAAAATACCAAAATACCCAAAGACGTAGACCAAATGGTCGCGGTAACTATAACCAAAATTACCAGAACCATAACAACAACAATAGAGGACATTATAGAGGCAATGGCAGTGGTAATAACCGAGGAAGGAATAATTCCAATCGAGGTAACAACCAAAACAATAACAATGGCAACTATAATGGCAATAATAATGTTCGAGTTACTCAGATTTACTCGGAAAACCAGTAGAACCCTTAAGATATTCACCAAGAAACACAAAAGTACACACTGTCAATTTAAGCCTCAGTATCCTTATAAAAATTAATAATGAAAATACGGTGCAGATATTTCGATACTCAAAGAAAATGTCGATATATTCGACAATATAAATACAAAAATCACAACTCAAATATCAGGAATTGTCGAAGGTTCTATATTTTCAAGAGGTTTAGCATTTGTAGAGCTAACTACAGGTAAATATATAATTCCGCACGACTAGTGATGGCATTTTGGGAATAGACTTCATACAAAAATTCAATTTTCAATTAGATTTTTTTTTCTTTGAAGAAGTTGTCGAAGATATTGACTTGGGAATACACATATCTAAGCAGGAGTTTAGGGTGTTATAAAAAAAATTAATAGCATTCATATCAACCGAGTCATATAAGAAAGACCAATTGGTTGCATAAATAAGTCGATTCAGCAATGAATAATTTCCTTTGCGAAAGCAACGGCGGGGCTTATTGGCTGATGAGCACGAAATGAGAGGATTACAATTGCACATTGCAACCTCTAAAGTAGGATGATATATATCCTCAGGAAGAGATAAAGGTAGAAATAAGGTAGTCGCTTACAAATACAAGGTCAAGTGTTCTATTCAAATGATTAGAAATTGAATTGATTTGAAATAACAAAAATTCTAGCATGCAATCTATAAAGTCATGCTGTGCTGAGGGTACTAGATAATTTTTGGGCAGTGAATAATGACCAAGAGATGTTCGGCAAATTAAAATCACCCAACACCATAAATAGGTCATTATCACGCACGTGTGAAGAAACTTCTTTAATACAAGTAATATGTTTCATATAAACTTGAATTTCAGAAGAAGGAGGAACATAAGAGCATGCAATATAGATATTCCGTGTAGGAAAAGACACCTTGACTGAGACAATCTCAGCGTCAGTAGGCGTACTTAAACAGAAAAGTTCTGACTGGAGAGTGGCTTTAACGGCAATTAATACCCCATTACCTCGAGTCGGCCGATCATTTCTATGCAAAATAAACTTATTCGAAAACACTTCAAAATCAGATATGGTTGAATTTAACCATGTTTCTGAAAATGCGATTATATCCGAATCGAAGGAAGTGCTGTCCAGGAAAAGATGTTTAAGCTTGGAAATAAGAATAGAGACTTGGTCAGAAGACGAAGTTAGTTTTTTGGGGCAGAAATGGTATCCTGTATTGAAGGGACTGGAAGGGTAACAGGCTGGTTACGCTTTTTATACCCTGAACCCATTGAAAATGGGAAAAAGGGATATAATGATTTGTACAAAATATGAATGTGTGCAACAGGCAGAAGGAAGCACCTCCGACCACATAGAGTATATACATTCTTGATCAGCATCAATAGCCGAGTCGATCTAGCCATGTCCGTCTGACCGTCCGTCAGTCTGTCCGTCTGTCCGTATGTATGAACGCAAGGATATCAGAACATAGAAGCTAGAGACTTGAAATTTTAGTTGTAGGTCCACCTAGTGCGTACGCAGATCGAGTTTGTTTCCGACAATCGATAACTTACTCCGTTTCCAAGCAATCCATAAAAATCGATATCGACATCCTGTTTTTTGAGCAATTTTGGTAAATAATAAGAGCTAGCGTTACCAAACTAGACATGTAGAATAGTTCAGAATAGTATATATATCTGCATTTGGTGTTGGAAGAAGAGGGTTCAGGGTATCCCCTAGTCGGAAACTCCCGACTAGAACCTCTTACATGTCTGGCTTGAACTCGTGAACAATCATGTGTGGAGGCAAAAATTTGGGATCACAAATGATTGGAAACATATCATGTGAAACATTTATTTTGAATGATGATATTTCACGAGGAGTGGAGAAATTAAATTTAGTAATTGACACACTAGCAGGAGATTTGCTAGCAATATAGGCTGCCAATGACTCAGAAGTGGTGTCACTAGGGGCAACAACAATTAAGGTAGGAGCAAATTGTTTGGAGCGAAAAGCAACAGCAAAAATATGAGAGAGCGTGATGCACAAGCTGATATATGCAGCAGGGAACAAACGCACAAACAAATGTATGCAAAGGGGAGTACCAAAGCAAAAGAATCAAAACAGACAATAACAACAACACGGAACTGACGCCGCGTTCAATAAATGCAATTATTAACAGAGTTACGCTGCAACAACAGAATAACACCTTGCACAATTATAAAGTTTTTTAAATAAAGCACAAGAAATGCAAAATTTAGAAAAAAAAGCAGGATTAAAGCGCAAAAATATATAAAAATCTTGGAGCACAAGTAAAACACGTCAATCACTCTCAACTGAGAGCTCTCTCTTGATAGGAAAACATTAGACATTAACCTGAATATAGGAGATAAAATACTTTTAAAAAATGAAATAGGTCATAAATTAGAAAATAAATACCTAGGACCATATACGATAGTAAGCATAATAGAAAAAGATAACGTTATAATAATAGAGAAAAACGGTAAAGAACAAAATGTTCATAAGGATAGATTAACAAATTTTAATGCATAACACTTCTAAATTTTCTTTATTAATTCAAAACAAAAATAAAAAAAAAAGTCAAATAAATAAATAAAAAAAAAACAAAACAATTATAAAAAAACAACAAATTATTATGTAAAATTTTTATATTCGTAATTTTTTATATTCTCACATTTTTAATTTTGAAATTCACAAATTTTTCAATCTTCATATCAATATATTAAATTCAAACAAGAGGTTCTAGTCGGGAGCTCCTGACTAGGGAATACCCTGAACCCTTTTATTCCAACACCAAATGCAGTTCGCGAAACGCGCTCGTTTGAAGTAATAAAGATAAATTAAAAAAAAAAAAAGTTCCCTTGGCAGGCTTCGAGCTTGCAACTGACCGTATTACTTGCGGACGACTCTACTCAACCGACAAGTTAGAATGCGAAGCAGACGCGCATGAATGTGTGTGTGTACACAAATTCTTGATTTTTTCGCTAGCTGTGCCATCCAATTGCGCTGTTACATATAACTTTGGTTTTCTCTTAACCGAGCTTAATGAAATTGTCTACAGTATATATTATTGTACCATAGAATATTTGTGTATTCTCAAAAAGTCAATTGCATTAAAATTGTGGCTAAGATTGGTTGGCAACGTAAGTTATTAACTTGATTTATAGCTCTGCGGTCTTAGCGGGGAGGTGGCGATAGGCCTAAAATGAAAGATACTTGACATATATATAATATTATAGAAGCAACATATCAAGTTTGGTGACTCTAGCTCTATTATTTATCTAATTTGCTCAAAAAACAGGATGTCGATATCGATTTTATCGATTGCTTGGAAACGGAGTAAGTTATCGATTATCGGAAACAAACTTGATCTGCGTAGGAACTAGGAAGACCTACAGATAAAATTTCAATGTCTCTAGCTCTTATAGGTTCTGATAACCTTGCTTTCATACATACGGAGGGACGGACGGACAGACAGAGGGACGTGGCTAGATCGACTCGGCTATTGATGCTGATCAAGAATATATATACTTTATGTGGTCGGAGATGCTTCCTTCTGCCTGTTACATACATTAACATTTTGCACAAATACAATATACCCTTTTGACCCATTTTTATTGGGTTCAGGGTATAAAAATTCTTATTACATTTTACTGTTTTATAACAAAAAATATATATTCAACAGAAAGAAAAAAATTTGTACAATAATTAAGTTCATTTAATAACATACACATTCATAATGTTACGTTATTTCTTCAAAAAGGGAGGTGTAGTGAGTCTATGTCTTAAAAGAACACCCAGTATCTCTATATTTATAACTGTTTGTGCTGACTGACTGGCTGACTGATTGGTGATCAACGCCCAGCCCAAACCGTAAGAGCTAGGAAGCTGAAATTTTCAATGTTAAGACGGGATTTCAGGAAATTCCACGCGCAAGTATGGAAAAATCGTGAAAAACGTTTGTATGAGACTTTTTTGTTATATTCGATCGTCCTCAAACTCAATTTCAAAGATCTTTGCTTAAATTAATTTGAGGGGTGTTTCGCACTTTTTGGAAAATCCATCCCTCCCGTATAAATGGGGGTCAAAGATTTGGTGGATGACGTTTTGCCCTGAAATTCATTTCCAAGGATCTATATGAAAAATGATTTGAGACGTATTTCACATTTTTCGCAGAATCGGGGAAATGTGCGATTCTACGATTTTTTTGGTGCAGTTTTAAGTGGTGTCCGATTTGCTTCAAACTTATTTTCAGCGCTCTACATAAAAACTTAATAAATACGTGTTTCAGCGATTTGGGAAACTCCTGCCGAAAGTATGGAAAAATCGCGAAAAACGTTTGTATGAAACTTTTATGTTTACCATCCGATCGGCCTGAAACTCAATTTAAAAGATCTTTGCTTTTTTATTGCTTATTTGCTTATTATTATTAATTTGAGGGGTGTTTCACACTTTTGGATGAATCTCCTGGGCCTAAAAAGCCCACTCCTTGTGATTTGCCGTCGCCTAATACCCTTCATCCTCCGACTGCAATTCAGCAGCCTAATACACCGATTACACCGCAGCTCATCTCGTTTGTTACTCGGGTAGCTGTGTCTGCTGTGAACACTGATTCTGTCCCGAAAAGTGTGACATCGGCACGAGAAAAACCAATCGAATTATCCGTGTCAGCCGCTGTCGTAAATGTTCCGAAAGGGCGCCAAACAACAATTGATTTTACAACAGCAGCTAGAAGGATCGTCGTCCGGCTGTTATAGGTACCACAGTTTATTGTGTTCCCACTGTCCTACCTGTGGCGCCTAAGCCTCTAGTCGGTGTGCCACCGAAGAGGGATATTTTTGTTCCTAGGCTTGCCCCTCACTTCTCATCAGATGATGTAAAAGCCGTTATACAGGCAAAAATTCAAGCCCCAGGTATTATGGTGGAGAAATTTATGAAAGGGATATTGCGTCCTTTAAAATAAGTGTTCCGCCAGAAATATTTACTGATATTTGTTGTAAAGAGTTTTGGCCGGAATACTTAATAGTAAAAGAATGTAAGGCCAAAGAAAAAAATCGGACTCCGATTTTATTACCACCTATTTCTAATGGCTCATCAACTTTAGTTGCTGCGTCAAACAACTAAATTCTTCTTTCGAGCTTGCCTACCAGAATGTTAGAGGTGTTAAATCTAAACTCGCTAACCTGTATTTAGACTCTCTTGCTTTAAATTTTCAAATTATCGCTTTCACTGAGACCTGGTTGAAGCCGGACATCTCAGACCCTTCAATTTTTACCTCCATATTCACCACTTACAGATGTGATCGAGCTTCCCGTATCGTCGGAGGAGTACTTATAGCTGTCGAGTCTGCTCTTTTGTCGGAATGCATTGATCTTCCCATTTTAGAGATTGAGTTTTTAGCTGTAAGAGTTGTATTTGGAAGTTTTTCTATCTTTATTTCATGTTCTTTTTTACCTCTAACTAGCTTGTCCACTTATCAAACCCATCTTAATGCTATTAAATCTATCTCCTCATTACTTTCTGATAGAGACCTTTTAGTAGTTCTTGGGTACTTTAATCTTCCAGATGTCGAGAAGTCATCGCCATCAGACTCAAGCTTTCTGTTGCCGTCTTCGTCAAACGAATTTATTGATGGTCTACATGAAATGTCCTTGCGGCAGGTTAATCGTGTGCGCAATTCAAGAAACAGATCTCTTGATCTAATTTTCGTGTTGGATTCGTTCGCCAGGATTAATCCGCTTACCCTTCCTGAAGACCCTTTTCATCCAACTCTGGACATGGTCTTTGATTTACCAGCCCGAGTCCCTATTAAGGAATTGGATTCAACTGAACTTATGCGTTGTTTCCGAAAGGCTGATTTTCATAAGCCGAATGATCTTATTCTGCAAGTCGACTGGTCCCAACTGTACAATTGAGCGCGAACACTGTTCGCAAACTTTTTCCAAAACTACTAGGTATAATATAATATGTATATAATATAATATAATATATCTAGGTATAATATAAATCAGCCTTATGCATATCAGTTAAAGAGGTCAAACTGCATCCTAATTCCCATTATTACCGAAGGTTCGTTTCTTCGCGATCTTAACACTATCAAGCCGGTTTACTCACCGGGCCCTGATGGTGGTCCTGCTTGTGTGCTTAAATACTGCAGCATTATGTAAACCTGTTTTGAAACTTTTTGAACTGTCCGTAAACACTTCATCTTTTCCGACCATTTGGAAGGAATCCTACATTATCCCTCTCCATAAGAAAGGGAGTAAGTCCGAAGTCGAAAACTATAGAGGTATCTCCAAATTATCCGCTATACATGAAGCTTTTGAGAGAACTATAACATCTCAACTGGAACAGTTATGTAGTTCTATTGTTTCACCTTCCCAGCATGGGTTCGTGAAGCGCAGATCTACAACCACTAACCTTCTTGAGTTTACTTCGTTTGTAATGGATGGGCTTAAGAAAAGAATGCAGACTGCCGTAATCTATACTGATTTCAGTAAGGTTTTCGACTCTGTCAATCACTCCTTGCTGCTTCATAAATTATGCCTTCTCGGCTTCCCAGTCAATCTTTTGAACTGGATTTCAGAGTATTTGCGTGATAGAACCCAAAAGGTTCTTTTCAGAAATTCGTTTTCTAAACGTATCCTGGTGACTTCCGGTGTTCCTCAAAGTAGTCATCTTGGCCCGCTACTCTTTATTCTTTTTATCAATGACCTTCCCTCGATACGGTCTCACCCTTGAGTATTAATGTATGCTGATGATGTAAAATTATGCCTTGCATATAAAGATATGGCATCATGTTATCTCATACAAGCTGACGTTAATGCGTTTCAGGCTTGGTGTCTAGCCAACCTTTTAAACTTAAGCTGCTCTAAACGTAAGGTGTTGACCTTCTATAGAAGCCCTCCTCAATTGGTCTCTTACATCATTGATAGTCTACCGCTCGAGCGGTTTAAAATTACTTCTTATGAAGTTAATGATCTAGGTGTCATCCTTGATCATAAACTTAAATTCGACTCTCATGTTAAGACCGTGGTCAATAAGGCCAGAATAGTTATGGGTTTCATCAAGCGATGGTCTAAGGAGCTTGACCGCTTTTCTTAAGGAGTGACTTTTTGTTCATGGAATGGCCTTTAGTTCAATTTGGCATCTAAATCTGGCAACATAATTTTTGGTCAAAATTCATGTGAAAATTATACCTTCAAATATCCCATATGGGCACAGGTCTAAATTACTCACCACCAGAACTCAGTCAAAAATCAACTGATTTTCATAAGGAGTGGCCTTTTGTTCATGACTCGGCCTCTAGATCATCCCCATAACTCGGTCAAAAATCAGCCGCTTTTCTTAAGGAGTGGCTTTTTGTTCATGGAATGGCCTTTAGTTCAAATCGGCATCTAAATCTGGCAACATCATTTTTGTGACTTTACATATCTTTGGTACGACCTATTCTTGAGTATGCCTCATGTTTTTGGTCACCACAATATCCATAAGGACAGAATTGAATCCGTTCAGAAACAATTCTTGTTGTTTGCCCTTCGTGGTTTAAGTTGGGATCCTCGTTTGCGGTTACCGTCATACTCCAGCCGACTTCTGACGATTAACCTTCCTTCTTTGATTAATCGTAGAACCATGCTGGGTGTTACATATATTCATAAATTAATTACTGGTGAAATCGACTCTTCTGTGTCGACTTAATTAAATTTCTCTATCCCTTCTGCAATTATGCTTTGGATGAACCGTTCAGGGTTCTCTGTGATGGCTATAACAAGCACTACAGAGTGTTCTGCTCGGAGTCTTCTCTTCCTCGTAAAAAGTCTTCTATTCGTAACTATTTAGCAAGTAGATAGTCTTATTGTTATTTGTAATTGTATCTGTACACATACTCGTAGTTTGTATCGTATTTTTTTTTATTATTTTCTTTAATATTTACTTTGCATTTCGTATCGTACGTTACACGACTGCGCCCCTAGGTCGGTTGGGCGGGAGATGGGATGCAGTACGTTGCATCGGGACTCGCGTTAAAAAAAAAAATTTCTCTGTGCATGTACACACACACATTCAGGCGCATCTGCTTCGAATTCTATCAACAGCATTGCAATTGCTATTGCTTTCTGTGCTGCCATTTAAATTCGTTTTTTTCTCAACAACACTCAATTATAGGTGTGGATTTTAAGTAGAGGCAGTGGCAAGTGGTGCGGTCTGTCGCGAGTTCGAGCCCTACTCGGCGAACTATTTTTTTTTAACTGGTGTGGCTGCGGAGTAGAATCGGCAGCAAGAAATGCGGTCAGTTGCGAGTTCGAACCCTGCCAATTGAATTTTTTTTTTTATTTATCTTTATTACTTGAAACGAGCGCATAGTGCCGGCTGCATTTGGTGTTGGAATAAGAGGGTTCAGGGTATTCTCTATCCGGCAGCTCCCGACTAGAACCTCTTACTTGTTTTATTTAAAATACAAAAAATCGAATTCGTTATTCTGGAAGGGTAATGCATCGTCGGCTTATAGAAGAATTCTGAAGACATTAAATATGTTAAATTTTTGCGTCTTGCTGCTTGTGCACACGCACACGCACACACATACAAATTTCATTTATGTAATATGATATCTATGAGAGTACTTAGAGTACGTGTTCTCTCTCGAGTGAACAATTGGGTGAAATTATTAAAAAATTAAATTGCTATACTCCATGTTAGTTGTTGGTAATGGTACCTGTCTTTTTAGAGATCCCGTTAGATTTAGAAGCATGCGATTTGGCTTCTCTTATGTGTTCGACTTTTCTAGTCATTTTCTATGGTTTCTGGAATCTTCTGCCATTCTTCCAGTACAGCAGCTTTTAAATCAGTTTTTGATTTGGGACTTCGCTTTGCGACTTTTATTCAAATATAACCAAACATTGGATTCATGTCCGGACTTTGTGGTGGAGAATCGAAATAAAATAAAAAAAAAAAGTAATCTCACTTATAAGTACACTTACGTTCAACTAAACCCAAGAAATTATTTTTTTTTACTTTGTAAAAACACTTTATTGACATACTGTACTTTCGAGGTCGGCGTTCGGCAGCCACTTTCAGCAGTCTTACTCTATCTAGGCACACTTAAATGGTCTCAGGCACCCTTGGGGTTCCCACGCTGCTGTATGGCAAGTATATGCATTGTATGGTTAGTGATTTAACATATTTAGAGCATATTTGTCATATATCGGCATATACATTGGCAAGTGTCGGTTGTCGGTATCATGCAAGCGGCAAAAGTTCCGTTTCTTTCATTAAACAGCTGACCCCATTTTCTTTGATGTAGCTAAGTCCGCAAGGTTTTCCTTCCAGAAGTCAATTAATACGACCTCGAGTAGGGGCTCCATTTCATATTCGAGAGATTTGGCCATCTTAAAATGTTAAAACTGTGAGATTACCACAATTTTAAAATTATAATTTAAAGTTACCGCTTACCATCGTTGCTTTATCAGCTGCTTATGGTATTGATACTTTCGAATTTTTCTTAACATCGAAAGAAAATTCGATAAATCATCGCAAAATAAACGAACTGTTTGGGACGAATACACACACTTTTTGAAAATGTCACACATAGAATGTACTCTCAGCTTCGGCTCTATGGGGGCCGTCCAAGCAATTATATTTGCTTGCATGCTATTGGTCAAGAAGACAAGAACTTCTCTCCAGCATTCACTGTGCAAAAACAAAAGTAAAATCAATTTACGTGATCTATTTTCTGATGATAGTTATTGCAAAAGGTGCGGTTTATGATAATATTATTTAACATTTACATTTAAAATTTCTCAAAATGATCTATGGTAATATATTATTCATTTAAAGCATGGGTAGAGTTACAAATATTTTTTAGCAACTGTTTTATCGAATTTAAACAAATTGCAAGGTTATTTGGCTGTGGCTCAGAAATAGTTCTTCGCTTGCCTCGATCAACAACGAACAAATGAGCAAGATAAAAGAGAATATGCAATTTTATAGCAGCTGCGACAAGTGCAAGAAAAGCTTGCCAACCTTGTTTACAACAAACAGCTGTTCCACTAAGCTAAGATTACAACCTCTTCTTATGTTTACATGAATGTTTGCTTATGCTGATTTGATGCGGCTGCTGCTTAATCCAACAGCATGCATATCATGGATAAAGCAAAAGTGAGTTTAAGCCTTTTTCGCTCAATGTACTTCGAAGCGACGCATAGTACCATCGACCAGCTTTGCTCAAGACAGGCTGGCGAATAACTGCGTTGCTCGTGTAAGCACCAGCAATCTGCGACTTCGGCATTCGTTCGTGTGGCTTTTGGTGAGCGAACGAACAGCCAGTCGGCATGTCGTGTGAAGAGGGAAAAGCCAGATGAGAAGCCAGGCTAGAAATTTCAAATGTATGGCCGTTACTCATCTAGTGTTTATATTGTCTTTGCCTGAACCCTCTTTATAAAATTATAAAAATAAACCTAAAACAAATCACAAATTGGCTATCTCAATAGGTTTCGAACTCGTAAGAAAAATAAATTCAGCCAAACCAACAACTACTGAAAAAAAAATTTAAAATAACAGCATATACACACAGCACAGAAAACAATACCATCGAAATTGCAATGCTGTTGAAAGAATTCAATAAAGACGCGCATGGACGTGTGTTTGTTCATATATACAGAAATTCTTGCAACCTGCGCTAGCTGCCGATAACACAATATAAGCACACGCTTTTCAAAACTCTTGTGTTTCTTAACAGATTTTGATGAAATTTTCAACAGATCTTATTGGGCCATAGAGTATTTGTATATACTCAAAAAGCCAATTGCATTAAAACATGGCCAGGCAAACAGGATTTCTGTAGACAGAGACAGACGGACATGACTAGATCGACTCGGCTATTGATGCTGATCAAGAATATCTGAATATACTTTATGGGGTCAGAGATGCTTCCTTCTGCCTGTTAAATACATTTGCACAAAAACACTCTTTACCAATTTTTTAATGGGTTCAGGGTGTAATTTTGTGCTTTAATATATATGTGAAATTTGTATAATGAAATAAAATGACTCCGGTTATATATGTTTTTTTTTTTTAGATTTTTAATTATTCAAATGTGTAATAATTTCCTTTTCCTCGTTTTAGTTTTAGTTTCATTTTAAAGTTTCAAATTATTTCGGACCGATAATTTGTTAAGTTTTCAGTTGTAGGTAGACTTTGAAAGTTTTGGCTGAGATTTTTTTTTTTAAGTCGCAAAAATAATTGCAACCAAAGTTGAACTGGCAGCAGCGCGATCGATGCTTAATTTTGCCTCACGTATACATTCAAAATCGTGGTTACTATTGCTGCCCAACTGTACAGCTGCATATATCAGTCAACGTACAATTTGATTTGTATGATTATGATTTGAACGATTGAACGGCAACGCTGTATATTTTTATTTCGCTCGCACTTATTCTCAGTGCTCTCTCATGCTTAGGGATCGTTTGAATGTGTGTGTGTGTATGTGTCCGACAAGCAGAAATGCGCGCAAATTCAACTTTTCCCAAATGTCGGAGGCATTTCTACCCTCCTGAAGAGACGACTAATATGAAATCATGAGAGGGTTTGCCACGTCGATGTGAAATTCTTGCATTTCAGCTCGGTATCGTTGGTAAGGGTACCTAAGCGTTGGCATGCGTGCATTTACGATTCTTTGGACTTGCTATTCACGCATACTTGCATATATTGTATATGAGTAGAAGCATTTATGCGCTTGTGTGCCTGTTGCTTGCCTGCCTGCCTGTCCCCGATGCAAATTTGACAAGATTTTTGGATTTCTGATTTTCGGCTTCTACACACACCCACACAAATGTGTATGATTGGGCAGATCATGGTCGCAAAATAAAATTTCATTATTGGCACGCGTCTGACGCGCGCCCTTCTGTTTTATGATTTTGGGTTTGAATTGAAAAACTGAATATGATAAGTCAATAAAATCTTAAATATTATAAATAGATATATAATCGCTCCGTTTTTGTATTTGGTATATTTGAATATTTTTAAGGTTTTAATTTTTACACAAATTTCCGCTGGTCATAAAATTATTTAAGTGATCAGTCACTTGACCTATATATGCAAGTGCAGGTGCTTGCAAAGCGGCCCAACGGGCTGCTGCGGGTAATAAGGGGTCAACATTCATTCATCAATTCAAAATAAATAAATAAATAAAAATATACAGCGTTGCAGTTTAATCGCACAAATCATATGGAAGAGCGTAAGCCAAGCAGTTTCCTGTAGTGTAAGCGAATAAAAAGACATGATATGTATATCTTACTCCCTTGCTCGCGATTTTGGACCAGATGTCTTCGATATTTTTTTGCCCACTTTCCCTCTACGGCATGTCCAGTCTATATGCTGTTTGGTTAGTGATAAATGTCAAGGGCATTTCAGAGGGCACCCGATTCGCTCCCGTCTTTCTCATCTCTCTGAGCGAATCAAGCGGGCAATCGCCAATGCTCTGAGCCTGGGCGTCCTTGCCAACCAACCTTCCGATAGAGGATTACCTAATAAATCAATATCTACCCTGTCGTAAAGTCAGTTTTAAAATTAAATTTGTGCCAAATAAAATTTGAAGTCTCTGGTACGAGCATATGTAATTGCATTTATACTCTAAAAGTCAAAAATCCAACCTATCCAGCCGTTATGTCCGACAAAACCAAAATTAGTTATTACGAAACATGTCCCTATTTTCATTATTGTCTCGATATATATTTATAACTTTTTTTTAATCGTTAATAATACAATTTTGCTCATTTTGCGCATGTGCACAAAAAATTAATTGCAACCGAAATTGCACCAATGGTGGTAGTTTCCGTACAGATCCTGAATCTATCAATGTTGTATTATGTACAAATACAAGTATTTTTTCTGTGTCACAATTGTTTTTACGTAGTTTGCACGTAAGTAGGTATGAGTACTTAGATAATGTTTTTAAATAAAAGTTAACGTAATATTTACTAATTGGTCTTTCAA
Organism: Drosophila littoralis; assembly: GCA_018903485.1. Lineage (NCBI taxonomy): Eukaryota > Metazoa > Arthropoda > Insecta > Diptera > Drosophilidae > Drosophila > Drosophila littoralis. The sequence goes on from JAEIGF010000598.1 coordinate 376,234, forward strand.
ATAATTTTTACTTTTGAAAATATATTTGTAATTTATTTATAATAACAAAAGAAACATTTAAAAAAATACTTTTTTTAAAGGCTAACGATTTTTTTGATTCGATAAAAAAATATGATTATAATCAAAAATTTTGAAAGCGTATTTGCTATCACTTAATGTTAATCAGCTGTTTTGGGGGTTGCTATTTTGCGCTCTATGACTTTTTACTTAAGAGAAAAGCAAGTTGTGATTGCCTGCATATGTCTCACAGTTCTCTGAAATTATTCATTCAGCTTGGTTATCTGCTCATAACGGGCTAAAGTGTTTACAATAACATAAGGGTTTTTTAAATGTTATATAAAGTTTAAAAGCAATATATGAATTGGAATTTAAGCGAACAACCGAATTTGTTTAAATTCTCTTATATTTTAAAAAAAGTGTGAGTGCAATATTTTTATATGCGTAAATGTATGTATCTACAACTACTAAGGCAAGCAAATACTCTTACATTATACAAAAAGTGAGAGTGGAATATAATTTTATAGTCGTTGATGTAAGCAAGACTAGTATATTAAATGTGACATAATTATGTACAAAGTTTAAAAAATAAAGTGAAACAAGAAAATGTTTTCTATATACTGTTAAATTTACAGTTATACACTCCCAGGCAACGTAAACACATATAAAACAGCACTTGTAAATATATTTACATATGCATATACATTCGTAAGTACTTTTTATAGGGACTTGAAATTTAAATATCCTTGCATATTTATTATAGACTTTTTACTCTCACTGGGGCTCAGTAATTTTGGCAGGCACATTAAAATATTTTTTACTAAGTGAAGCAGTACTCTTGCTGAAAAGTTCTGACCTGAGCTGGGGAGATAACATCTTTACCCCGATTGTTCCACCTACCCCAAATAATAATTGGACAATCACAGAGAATGTGATTAGCCGTTTCGTCTTACTTCAAGCAGCTGCTGAAGATGATATTTTACTGTGTGGTGTCTTGTCAAATAGGCGTCAAATAATCTCTTCTTTGAATCCTCCAGAAAAGCTTTGGGCCAATTAGAGCAGATACTGACCCGGCTTTTGCGAGCTCGCCCTCTAATTCGATACCGCAGTTACAGTGACCCAACTGAGTGTTACCCTATTGTGGGTCTAGAGCTGCTGGAGACAATTCCAACAGTCTACTACAAGTTTCGAGGTTATTCCTCGTGAGGAGAGTGTTCGAATTGGAGTTTGACTATCAGGGAAGATATTAATGATTGTTCGTCTCAGACCCTTTTCAAGTTTTAATCTGAACAATCTTCAAAGGCATGAATCTCTGTTTTGGATCCGTCGGTGCAACGCTGTCGTCTTCTTTGTTGTTCTTTGTTTTTTTTTTGGCGTTGGCATATTTATACTCTGAACCTATTGAAAATGGGTAAGGGATGTGTTTATGCATATGCATATAACAGGCAAAAGGATGCTTCTTCGACCCTTTAAGGTATTAATATTCCTGATCAGCATCTACAGCCGAGTCGATCGAGCCATATCCATCTGACCGTCCGTATGTATGAACGCAAGGATTTTAGAACCTATAAGAGCTGCAGACTGAAATTTGGTATATAGGTCCTCCTAGTCCATGCGAAGTATGAGTTAGTTTGCGATAATCGATAACTTGCCCCGATTTCAGGCAATCGATAAAAATCGAAATCCTGTTTTTTGAGAAAATTGTGCAAATCATAATTCCCCAAACTTGATATGTTTTTTCTAGAATGGTATACTTATTTCAAGTATCTTTCTTTTTACCATCCTGCTCCCAACCCAAAGCTATAAATCAAATTCATAGGCCAACTTGTATTACCTCACATTTAAGCCACAATTTTAATGCAATTGAATTTTTGAGAATACATAAATATTTTATAGCACAATAAGATGTATTGTAAAAAAATGTCATTAAGATCAGTTAAGAAACATAAAAGTTATTAAAGAAGATGTGTTTTTGCTGTCCTCGTTTTTTTTTTTAATTTATTTTTTTTACTGCTTAAGCAAACGAGCGCGCATCGCGATCTGCATTTGGTGTTAGTAGAAGAGGGCTCAGGGTATCCCCTAGTCACGAGCTCCCGAGGAGAGCCTCTTGCTTTTGTTTCTATCATACATGTCTACTTATCTAAGCCTTTTTTCCGGTTTTTATATCCATTATCCGCCTATTGTCAAATGAAATTAGCTACTAAAATATTCCAGACAGTAATTGGCCCTTCTCAATGTTTTAAACTTTGCTGTTGCCTTCCATGTTATGTGAGATTATTAATGAGTCACAAAAGTTTCCCGTATCACAGATTAATTCTATATTTGGTCGGCATGGGCACCAATTTGGAATGTACTGGCTCTCAGCTGAAAATTCCGACCAAAAGTGGTCAGAATGAACGGGTAGAAGAAAGGACAACGGTGGCAGTAACCGCACCCATTTCAGACACAAATGTCGGGGTCCATGGTCAGGAAATAAGCAAATGGCAACTGCTTCTTGATTTTTAGCAGCTCAATAGGCGAACAATCACGGATGCCTGCCCGCGGCCTAGACTTCACTTCTTCTTGAATTGTACGAGGGCCATTACATCAGTATTCTGGATATCACGGATGGAAAGTGGCAGAACACGGGCGAGCGCAGAAAATAGCTTTAATCCATAAAAACCCTATCAGGCCGGCATGCTAGAGCTTCACTAGTTGCAGCAATACGATTTTGATCGAAAGCATCGAAAAGGTAAAATCGATTTCATAGGGACGCGCTGTCTCGTACACCTCTCAGAGAGAAGGACTGCAGCGGGGTCGCAGAGTCTGAAGTCGCGGAGTCAAAAGCCCTTGGATACAAAATATGCAAAATACCCCTTAAAGCTTTCAGACTGTAAAGTGGAGTCTAGAAATTTGTATAACCAGCGGAATTGGGTCAAAGCGCTAAATATTAGTAGCAATCAAATTTTGAGTCTTTGCGTAAACAGAATCCAAAATTGCTGAAACGGGGTTGCCAATACGGCCGCTACCAAAGCCAATGCTACAGCGGCAGCAGGCGTGACAGTAATAGGACAGACTATTGGAACCAGCCGTTGACGATGAACCGATCGTCACTGCAAACCAGCCCTTGTATGTGAGCTACGACGAGCGGAACTGTGTATTCACAGCGAACGATTATAACACGCAAATTTAAATACACGAAACATATTTGATTTAGAAAAAAATATGGACGTATTAGGACTTATGTATGTATGCAATACAAAGGTACACAACACGACCCGTGGCTGCAGTGAACTTCGCCAAAGGAAAAATATTAAAGATCCTTCGACGTTGCCGTATATCATCATGATTGGCCCAGACAGGCCCCGACCCAATATAATCGTCCAGTATGCTCGGCACAGGCAATCCCCGCCCCAGCATGAAACAGGGCGTATAAGTCAAGTGCCAAAAAATAATTATAATCACTAAGAAGCATTTGGTAGACTAGGACATTGATGCACATCCAGGAAGGATAGCCAGGACTTCTAGAAGGAAAAGATTACCAGCGGCTGCATCCCTGGACAACACTAGGAGTAATCCCGCGAGAATTCTGATGGGCAAAGTTGTGAGGGTGCGTAATTTTTAAATAGATAGTTAAAATTAATGAATACGCGTCATGACTGTAATAAGAATCCACAAAGCTTTCATGCTGAACGCATAAGAACATATGATAAGATAAGGTTGTTCTTTGGAAAGCTTATATGGTGGTGTGCATTGGAAAGCTTGTACGCATGTGTCATTAAGCATTCTCTCACGCATTGCATTTTTGAGCTGCATACGTATTTCCGATTTCTACCGTTGCGCTTTAATATATATTTTCGTCCCCAGAGTGGAAAAATATGCCGTTAGCGGATATAAACTATATTAGGGTATGTAGGAGTATACCGTCAAAGCTCTGTCTTGTTTTCGCAGTGTTCTCTCAACGTGTATCCTTAAGACCGTTACAATTTTGGCATCACTGTCCTTGACATATTTTCAGTGGGAAAGTGGTAATTGTTGAAAGTCTGAGGATATCACGTGGCCAACACTATCTGGCCTAAGGCCAGTTATGAGTCACTAAGGTGCATATAAATATTTAAAATCACCCAAATGCAGTTTCGCCCCAACTAATGGCACGGTCAACCTATTTCTTGCTACGGGATACGATGCGAAAATTTTTTTAGTATCGCCACGTAAAAAATGGAATTGAATTTTTAATATTTTTATATTTGAGCTTATACTTATTCTTAACTTCGATCTACTTGTGTTTATGTGCCGCTAACAACATTTTACCTGAAAGCAATCTGCACGTTCATACCCATATGCACATTTAGCGATATCATCATCAACGTCAACAGGCCTGCTGACATCGATGGACTCTACGACTTGTAAGTACGTCACAGCCGGCGTAAGCATGCATCCATAAATGGATATGTAAGGTTAAATGTGTTAGCGCACCCAAATTGTAAGCTCAATTGATAAACATACATACAATTTATTTTTTTCACGTGATCTTTTGCTTAGGCGCTGTTTTGTGTTGAGCTAACATACAGATTTAAGTATGTCTCTAATTTTTTATTGCTTGGTGTTTTTTTCTCTAAGGTTTTCCATAATGAATATCATGTGTTGAAAAAATAGTTTTAATTGAGGAATTAACGCTCTGGCTTGTATGTTGGTTAAAATTTCATGACCTTCGTCGTCATTATCATCCTCGTCACTTTTATTATTGATGTGCAAAATTCTTCCAAAATTTCGATTTCTGTCAACATAAAAGAAATGTCATTGTCAACGCTTACGTATTCCTCGAAAAAAACGGCATTTCAGAGTTTTCAGAAATAGTTGCCCAAAGATAATCTATGTACAATTGACTTATCTTCTAATAAATCATCGTTAAATATTTTACTGAAACAGCAGTTTTGAATACACAAAATGCTAATAGTTTTCAAAACTTTATAAGCAATTTATATAGCTGTTAATATTCTACAATTAAACTTTTTTTTTACATTAATGCTATTAACAAGATAAATAATTTCCTACATTTCCTTGCGGTATAATGATTTAAAATCTTTTATAATAAGGGGCTGCATCTTACGAAACCAAATCTCAATTTATAAGAGGTTCAATATTCTATGCGTTGCGAAAAATACTACGAATTAACGAGGGGCTGTAATTGCTAAACTTAAGTAAACATTGTAAGCACCTGAATTCTCTTTATATATTATAGTTTTATTAATTTTAGCCAGTGATGTACAAACGCGATTCTTTTTTGGATAATATTATAGATATCTAAAATGTATCAGTGCTAGAGTTTTTTGGGGCTCCTTTAAGCAGCCAGCACCACATTCACATTAAAATTCTACATGACAGGGCGAGTACAGAGATCTTAATCATTGTAGTTTTTCTTCAACTACTGCATCACAGTTATAAGTCAGAAAGAGCACAAAAACCAACCCACTTACCTTGAGCAAGGCCGGACTTCTTTTTAGACAGAGTGTGCTCCGTAAGAATTACTTGCGTTCGTTGAAAAGTATAGTGCTGAGACTAGCGACAAGTTACATCGGAGTAAGTTTCACGATAGGTCATAGATAATGACTGATGAATATACAGTGCACTTTGTCGCAATTAACACGGCGGTGGCAATAATTGCGGTATAAGTATAAGTCAAGTGCCGGAATATAATGAAATAATGAAATCACTAAGAAGGAGTTGTTAGACTAGGACACTGAAGCATAGAACAAAATAAAATAACAAATTCGAGTAGATCAGAAAACTGTATGCTCGACGATGTATTTATCGGCATCACCATATTACGCGTCTAGCGTCAGTAGTTTTATCCACAGAATAAATGTATATATTTATATACATATGATTTGGATTGTAGATGTTGTTTTTGTTGTTTTAGCAATATCAAAACGTTTCGCGGCCCTTCATTTTGAAGAATGGATTTTAACAGTTTTTTTAACTACATTTTGAAGTCGAGTCCTTATCTCATTGTGAAGAGTGAATTTGGGAGCAACCTAATTTCATTCTATCCCCCATTCCCCATTCTTATATCACAGAGGCAAATCAGTTTTGCACACAAATTCTGTTGTCAAATGTCCAACATTGGAACTAGAAAAAAACGGACGTTTTATCTAAATTATCGACTGAAGCCTCTTTACAGTTGAAAATTCAAGTTTTCCTGTTCGAGGAATATATTATCCTTAAAAATAAATGTTACATCAGAAATAATTAAAAACCTCTATTGTAAAGAGTTCTGTGTGGAACACGTAGTAGAAAAAGAACAGAAGACCGAAAATAAAAAAAGGGTTTGATTTTTTTTACCACCATCGTCTAGAGGTGCATCATGTTTTATCCAATCTATCTATCTATCATACATGTCTAATTAATCAAGCCTTCTTTCTCTTTTGAAATCCATTATCCAGACAGCGATTGGCCCTCCACAATGTTTTAAACTTTGCTGTTGCGTTCCATGTTAAATGAGCTTATTGGCGAGCCACATGAGTTTTCCGTATCACAGAATAATTCAGTCCGTAACTCACTTGAGGAATCCGAAATATGCCAAATCAGTCCTATACACCCTGAACACAGCTGACTTTCCCGTTATCGACAGGCACGACCTGCTCATCGCCACCAATGCAGAAGACATTTGTAGCTTTGTCAACGGATCATGCTAAAGCCTCCGTTATCCTGCAAGTTCTGCTGTCAAGCCCCGAACCATGTCTCCAAAGATAGAATATTTTGGTCAATGAAGCCAAGTCCACACACAAAACGAAAAACCTGCCCTTCTGTTAATCTAAACGTCAACATGCTGCCAACAGAAAACGCAGTAAAGTATCTCGGCCTAACCGTAGACAGGAGATTAACGTGGTCAACCTACATAAGAGCCAGAAGAAAGCACCTCAGCCTGAAACTCCGGCAGATGAACTAGCTCCTTGGGTACAGATCGCAGCTAAGCCTGAGAAACAAAGTGCATCTATACAAGGTAATTTGGAATCCAATCTGGACATATGGGATGCAGCTGTGGGGCACTGCCTCTATTTCCAATATTGAAATTCCGCAAAGATTTCAAAACAAAACACTGAGAATGCAGGTTAAGGTTCCCTATTATGTGAAGTAATCCACAAGGTCCTCAACATCCCATCCGTCAGTGAAAAAGTGAATCAAATAAGCCTCAAGCACCAAGACCGACTGGACTGCAATCACCTTGCTTTAAACCTCCTCGACAACAGCCTGCACCGCCTTAAAAGACACCTCCCACTTGATCTGCCTTTTAGGCCGCCAAAAGAGTAGTGACACCGTTTAAAATACAATTGCCAACACACACATAAACCATATGCAAATATCTACACCACATAATTTACTTATTATCGAAGAGATAGATCGTCAATAGAAATAGAAACTAAAAAAAAATGTTTGGCTTAAAGTCCGTACAGCCCAGCTGAGATCTATGTATTGAATGTGTGCTCAAGTTTATCATGAGACAGAGATATATTAGGCGATGCCTTATGCATTTTATAGACCCTTTGTAACTGCGGCAGCAAATGGCGTATACATGTATTCAAATCCTTCTTTCAATATTCATACATGCTTGTAGACAGGTTATTTTTTGTCATGAACTGTGTAATGCAATAAAAAAATATATCTCCCACTAGGGTTTTAAAAATAATTGTATTCCAATCCATTACTTGAATTCTTTAAAAATATAAGTATAGTTTTTCCGGGTTTTCAATACAAAATCGGGCTTAAATCGACAAAGTTTATTTTGGAGAAAATCGGTAAATCCACTCATCGATGTTTTCTTCAACCCGTATCTTTAAGTCAAGCCTAATTCCTAAAAATTTGTGTCATGTGCATTCTAATTGTAATTTAATAAAATGAAATATGTGAAGGGAACACACACACGAGTATAAACAAAAGTAGTTCCAAATAGCACTCTTAATCGTTGCTCTTATCGTTTGTCTAGACTTAGCTGCGACAATCTGACCGAGTAGCTCGTGTGCTCATTTTTGAGCAATTTATTGATTTCGAGATTTGGCAATGGTCAGACGCGCTAAACACCTAAAAATAAAAGTTTTCGTGTTATTATTTGACACGAGTGCTAAAAAACTTTAGAGGCGTCCAAACTTTTTGTACCTGAACCTATTAAAAATGGGTATAATATTTTTGTGCAAATGTATGTAACAGGCAGAAGGATGCATCTCCGACCCCATAAAATATATATATTCTTGATCAGCATCAACAGCCGAGTCGATCTAGCCATGTCCGTCTGTCGATCCGCCCGTCCGTCCGTATGTATGAACGCAAGGATCTCCAATAAGAGGTGGAGACTTGAAATTTGGTATGTAGGAAATGCTGTTTTTTGTGCAATTTTGGTTAATAATAAGAGCTAGAGTCACCAAGCTTGACATTTAGCTTCTAGAATAGTATATATATGTATATATCATGTATATTTTATAGCTGTTAGCACCTCCCTGCTACTACCTCATAGCTATAAATCAGGTAAAAACACCAATTTATGCTGCAATGCAATTGAATTATTATTATTTCATCAAGATCGGTTAAGAAACAGAAGCGTTAATAAAGAAAACCTGTTTTGGCTTTCCTCGTTTCAGCGGGGGCAAGCGCAAATTCCAAAAATTTGTGTTTACATATACACACACACATTCATGCGTGTCTTCTTTGAATTCTATCAACAGCATTGCAATTGCAGTTGTATTTTTTTCGGTGCTGCTATATTAATTAGTTTTATTCTCAATAAGACTCAATTATTGGTGTGGCTGTTGAGTAAAGTCGGCAGCGTGTTATGCGGTCAGTTACGAGTTCGAACCAAGGGAACATATTTTTTTCCAATTTATCTTTATAAGTTCAAACGAGCGCGAAGCGCGAGATGCATTTGGTGTTCGATAAGGACCAGGGAGCTTCGGACTAGAACCTCTTGTTTATATCAAAATAAATTGATAAAATTTTTTTGTGAAACCCTTACAGACTTTACATTGGGGCCTGAGTAAGCGATATCGTTGGGAATTGTTGGACATATCCAATAGATTTGCTTTGCAAAAGGCGTAGAAGCTCAAGTTCTCCAATTTATATCATTTGCTGTATTATTATATTTTGCAAAACTTAATAATGAATAAACAGATATTATTTGGCAAAAATGAATCAAGCATAAGATCCACAAATTGTTGGAGTACAATTGTCCCTGTGACCCACAAATGCAGAGGGATCAATTTTTGGCACACGTTGTTGATTTATATTAATCATCTGTAGAAAAATCAAGTGATTCTGCATAACTACGCGCAACATTAGAGAGAGAGAGAGAGAGAGAGAGAGAGAGAGAGAGAGAGAGAATTATCGCTAGAAAAGAAATCATCCGAGAGCAAGAAGACAAAGAGAGTGTTTTCTGTCGCATTAGGGAAGTCTCATCATATCTTGACACTGGTCGAAAGATGCTCCCCTTTCATGAAATTGGTGCGTATCATGGCATCAACCGTTTCTTCCAAGCGAAAAAAGTGTAGTCGCGAATAAGATTTCTAATCACAGGATTAGCAATTCGCTATTCAAAAATTTATGCAAATGGTGCAATTGTTTCAGCTTCGTCACGAATTGGTCCAATTAGAGAAATAAATAACCGAGGTACCTCATCTTTAAATTTTGAACCCGTACATGAAATTGTAGAAAATTAAATCTTTTTTTTTTTTTTATCGCGAATCCCGATGCAACGTACTGCATCCCAACTCCCGCACAGCCGACCGCTGGGCGCAGTCGTGTAACGTGCCACACGATATGCAAAGTAAACATAAAAAAAAATATAAAAAAAAAAAAATACGATACAAACTACGAGTATGTGTACAGATACAATTACAAATAACAATAAGACTATCTACTTGCTAAATAGTTTAGAATAGAAGACTTTATACGAGGAAGAGAAGACTCCGCGCAGAACACTCTGTAATGCTTGTTATAGTCATCACTGAGAACCCTTAACGGTTCATGCACAGTATAATTAGTTGAGCAAAATCAAAGCGATAGAGGTACAAAATTACGTGTTAGTCTAGAAGGGATAGAGAAATTTAATTGGCTATTCTACACCGAAGAGTCGATTTCACCGGTAATTAATTTATGAATAAATATTACACCCAGCATGGTTCTACGATGAATCAAAGAAGGAAGGTTAATCATCAGAAGTCTGCTGGAGTATGACGGTAACCGCACGAAGATCCCAATTTAAACCACGAAGGGCAAACAACAAGAATTGTTTCTGAACGGATTCAATTCTGTCCTGATGGATAGCATATTGTGGTGACCAGATACATGAGGCATACTCAATAATAGGTCGTACCAAAGATATACATATAAAGTGTTTTTGTCGTGTACGGATCGTCAAACTCCTTAGACCATCGCTTGATGGAACCCAAAACTATTCTGGCCACGGTCTTAACATGATGAATTTAAGTTTATGATCAAGGATGACACCTAGATCATTAACTTCATTAGAAGTAATTTTAACCCGCTCGAGCGGTAAGCTATCAAGGATGTAAGAGACCAATTGAAGAGGGCTTCTATAGAAAGTCATTACCTCACGCTTAGAGCAGTTTAAGTTTAAAAGGTTGGCTAGACACCAAGCCTGAAACGCATTGACGTCAGCTTGTATGAGATAACATGATGCCATATCTTTATATGTAAGGCATAATTATACATCATCAGCATACATTAATACTCGAGGGTGAGACCGTATCAAGGGATGGTCATTGATAAAAAGAAAAAAGAGTAGCGGGCCAAGATGACTACCTTGAGGAAGTCACCAGTATACGTTTAGAAAACGAATTTCTGAAAAGAACCTTTTGGGTTCTATCACGCAAATACTCTGAAATCCAGTTCAAAAGATTGACTGGGAAGCCGAGAAGGCATCATTTATCAAGCAGCAAGGAGTGGTTGACAGAGTCGAATACCTTACTGAAATCAGTATAGATGACGTAAGTCTGCATTCTTTTCTTAAACCCATCAATTACAAACGAAGTAAACTCAAGAAGGTTAGTGGTTCTAGATCTGCGATTCACGAACCCATGCTGGGAAGGTAAAACAATAGAACTACACAACTGTTCCAGTTGAGATGTTATAGTTCTCTCAAAAGCTTCAGGTATAGCGGATAATTTGGAGATACCTCTATAGTTTTCGACATCGGACATACTCCCTTTCTTATGGAGAGGGATAATGTAGGATTCCTTCCAAATGGTCGGAAAAGATGAAGTGTTAACAGACAAATCAAAAAGTTTTAAAACAGGTTTAAATCATGCTGCATCGCAGTATCTAAGCACACAAGCAGGAACACCATCAGGGCCCGGTGAGTAAACCGGCTTGATAGTGTTAAGATCGCGAAGAAACGAACCTTCGGTAATAATGGGAATTAGGATGCAGTTTGACCTCTTTAACTGATATGCATAAGGCTGATTTATATTATACCTAGATATATTATATTATATTATATACATATTATATTATACCTAGTAGTTTTGGAAAAAGTTTGCGAACAGTGTTCGCGCTCAATTGTACAGTTGGGACCAGTCGACTTGCAGAATAAGATCATTCGGCTTATGAAAATCAGCCTTTCGGAAACAACGCATACGTTCAGTTGATTCCAATTCCTTGATAGGGACTCGGGCTGGTAAATCAATGAGCATTTAAAGAGTTGGATGAAAATGGTCTTCAGGAAAGGTAAGCGGATAAATCCTGTGCACAACACTGGCGAACGAATCCAACACGAAAATTAGATCAAGAGATCTGTTTCTTGAATTGCGCACACGATTAACCTTTCGCAAGGACATTTCATGTAGACCATCAATAAATTCGTTTGACGAAGACGGCAACAGAAAGCTTGAGTCTGATGGCGATGGCCACTCGACATCTGGAAGATTAAAGTCCCCAAGAACTACTAAAAGGTCGCTATCAGAAAGTAGTGAGGAGATAGATTTAATAGCGTTAAGATGGGTTAAGGTGGACAAGCTAGATAGAGCAGGTAAAAAAGAACATGAAATAAAGATAGAACAAGTAAGAGGTTCTAGTCGGGAGCTCCCGACTAGGGAATACCCTGAACCCTCTTATTCGAACACCAAATGGAGCTCGTTTGAATTAATAAAGATAAATTACAAAAAAAAAAGTTCCATTGGCAGGGTTTGAACTCGCAATTGACCGCATATTTACTTTCCCCGGTAGGACTCGAACTCGCGACAGACTGCACCACTTGCCACTGCCTCTACTCAACATCCACACCATAATTGAGTATTATTGAGAAAAAAACCAATAAAAATAGCCACACAGGAAACAATCGCATTAAAGACAGAATTCAAAGCAGACGCGCATGAATGTGTGTGCGTACAATGTACACTGTACACTGTAAATGTATATATAAATTCTTGCAAATTGCGTCGCAATACGTGCGCAGCAGTGCGCAGTCAAAATACCGAAAAACAAAACAAAAACCGATCTTAATGAAATTTTCTACAGTATATCTTATTGCACCATAGAATATTTGTGTATTCTCAAAAAGTCAATTGCATTTAATTTGTGGCTTAAATTAGTTGGCAATACAAGTTGGGTTATTAACTTGATTTATAGCTCTGGGGTGGTAGCGGGGAGGTGGCGATAGGTCTAAAATTAAAGATACTTGACATAGATATAATATTCTAGAAGCAACATATCAAGTTTGGTGACTCTAGCTCTTATTATTTACCCAATTTGCTAAAAAAACAGGATGTCGATATCGATTTTTATCGATTGCTTGGAAACGGAGTAAGTTATCGATTATCGGAAACAAACTCGATCTGCGCAGGCACTAGGAGCACCTACATCTAAAATGTAAGCTCTCTAGCTCTTATAGGTTCTGAGATCCTTGCGTTCATACATACGGACGGACGGACGGACATACAGACAGACAGACGGACATGGCTAGATCGACTCTGCTATTGATGCTGATCAAGAATATATATACTTTATGGGGTCGGAGATGCTTCCTTCTGCCTGTTACATACATTTGCATTTTGCACAAATACAATATACCCTTTTTACCCATTTTCAATGTGTTCAGGGTATAAAAAGTACCAAATAAAACTCTTACAGCCACCAACTCAATCTCTGAGATGGGAAGATCAATGCGTTCCGACGAAAGAGCAGACTCGACAAATATAAGTACTCCTCCTCCGATACGGGAAGCTCGATCACATATCACAAGGGTCTGACATGTCCGGCTTCAGCCAGGTCTTAGTGAAAGCGATAATTTGAAAATTAAAAGCAAGAGAGTCTAAATACAGGTTAGCGAGTTTAGATTTAAGACCTCTAACATTCTGGTAGGCAAGCTCGGAAGAAGTATTTAGTTTATTGACGCAGCAACTAAAGTTTATGCGCCATTAGAAATAGGGGGGCTTGCATTTTTGCCTGTACAAAGGCTTTTACATCATCTGATGAGAAGTGAGAGGTAAGCCTAGAAACAAAAATATGTCTCTTCGGTGGAACCCCAACTATAGGCTTAGGCGCCACAGGTAGGACAGTGGAACCACTATTAATTGTGGTACCTAAAACAGTCGGTAGTCCGTACGACGAGTCTTCTAGCGGCTGTTGTAAGTAAATTGTTGCTGTCGCCCTTTCGGAATACCTACGACAGCGGATGGCACGGATAATTCAACTGATTTTCTCGTGCCGATGTCACACTTTTCGGGACAGAATTAGTGTTCACAGCTGACCTCACAACTACCGGAGTAACAAGCGAGATGAGCTGCGGTGTAATCAGTATAGAAGGCTGCTGAATTGCAGTCGGAGGATGAAGGGTATTAGGCGACGGCAAATCACAAGGAGTGGGCTTTTTAGGCCCAGGAGACGCATCCAACTGTTTAAGGCTATTAAATTGTTCAGGGCTGTGAGCTGATCGTTCAGTTTACGAAAACCAACAATCTGACCCCTAAAGACACTCGTCGCATACTCGCATTTGACCATCAATTTCCTTACACGAATCGCAACTATAGTGCAAACCATTTCGTTTGCCAATAGCATTCCCCACTAGACCAGTGTAACCCGCACATTTAGAATGCACGACATTATCACACAGCCAACAAGGTATGCTGGATGGACTTGCCGTAATTGGCATTTGACAAGTTTTTTTTTTTATCAGACAATTTTATGGTCCATTATCATGGGTCTCTACTGTAACAACGCAGCCAAATGTAAAAATAGAGCAGTTTAGATTAATAGCGTATAAATCACGAACAAGCGGCAGAAAGTAAAAAAAGATCAAAGCGCAAGTTGAAACAAGTAAGAGGTTATAGTTGGGAGCTCCCGACTAGGGCATACCTGAACCCCCTTTGAGGTGGTAGTGGGGAGGTGGCGATTGGTATAAAATGAAAGATATTTGATAAATATATACTATTCTAGAATAAATATATCAAGTTTGGTGACTCTAGCTCTTAATATTTACCCAATTCGCTCAAAAAACAGGATGTCGATAGCGATTTTTATCGATTGCTTGGAAACGGAGTAAGTTATCGATTATCGGAAACAAACTGCGTAGGCACTAGGAGGATCTACAGCTAAAATTTCAAGTCTGTAGCTCTTATAGGTTCTGAGATCCTTGCGTTCATACATACAGACGGATGGACAGACAGACGGACATGGCTAGATCGACTCGGCTATTGATGCTGATCAAGAATATATATACTTTATAGGGTCGGAGATGCTTCCTTTTGCCTGTTACATACATTTACATTTTGCACAAAAACAATATACCCCTTTAACCCATTTTTAATGGGTTCGGGGAATAAAAGGTGAGAGAGCGCGAGAGTGCGAGAGTAGTCTATTTAAAGATTGCTTGCGCGCTCACGAATTCTTGCACACCAAGAGAGGCGATGTGCAGTTAAACATAAACAACACACAACTACAAGAAGCTTACCCACAGAACTAATAGCGCAAGCGCACAAACAAAAAATAAAAAATAAATAAACCGAGAAGGCAACAGAATGACGGAAATAATTGAAATATAAATATTAAAACGCCGGTGTTTTATTAAAATCAAAACAAAACGGTGAACAAAAAAAAAAAAAAATACGTCTGTTCGCTTCAAGTGCGTTTCGCTATTTAAAATTATTCGCATTGGTGGAAGATTGCTAACTGCTTCCATTCCATATTATGCCATGTTTCCCATATTGCCATAGTTAAACTCTCATTTTGTCGAGTTATATCTTCAAAACGTTTACCTCGGGAATTATCATGCCGGCATCAAGGTTATGGTCTCTATTCTACGACAGCAAATCTGGCATATTAATGCTCGAGAAGCATTCAATACCGGTACATGCCAAAGCTGCTAAGTCAAATCATGGGCAATTTACCAGCTGCATCGACTGCGTGCAGCTCGTCCCTTTTTAGTTTGTGGCGTGGATTTCTGTGGCGCATTTAATGTAAGCCTTAAGAAACGAGAGCATCAATCAAAACTTATGTGGCCGTATTTGTCTGGTAACGTTCTTAGATTATTATTTTCACTGACTATTTCATATCTGTATTCAAAAGGTTCATCGGCAGTCGAGATCTGCCTCTAAAAGTCTACAGCGACAACTCCACCAACTTCGTGGGAGCAGGGAACGTCCTGAAAGATCTTGGCATTAAACAACAGGCAGAAGCATCGGCTGCTAGTAAATGCAGAAGAGCGAAGGATCGAATGAATCTTCATAAAAAGGTGCCTTGTCGTTTGCGGGCAAGCTAGTTCGACTATCGTCTTATCAACCCCAAAACAATCTTGAACTTATTGACCACAGACCATAGATTTAAAATGGTAAAAATGAATATATTCTTTTTGGGCTACTCCAGAAGTGACCTGTATACATATAGAGTATTCATTTCTGAAAGCCTTTTGTGTCTGTTACTCAAATTCTTCGAAATTTAGTTAAGAGAATAGATTGAAAAAATGAGAAAACACAATTAGTTAAGTTGCAAGGATAAAAATAATGCTCGTCTTCATTCTTTTTTTAAAATTATCAATTACTTAGAAAAATATTATAGTTGATATGTTACGAATCTTTAAAAGGGATTAGAAAATAGCAGACAATTTGGAAATACCTCTCAGTCTAATAGAAGTCGCCGTTAGGAGAACGGTGTATATTAATAAAAATACAATAGGGGTAAGGTGATTTATAATTGTTGTTGTTGAGAATCGGGTGCCTTTAGCTACGCCCTAAACTAGGCCATTGTATATGGGCAGTAACTGTGACCATTATTTTGTATGCATGCGTACGCCCAAATTCGGGTCAGACAACGTTGCTGTCAGATGAACAGCGAGCGGGGAATTCAACTGAGGTAGCGGTCAACATCGGAATTGCTGTGCGCAAACACACCTTTTTAAATAGCCGGCCAACCACAAAAATTTAGATAATCGCTTGTAGAGACATAAAAAAAAAAAACAAAATTAATATATATTTTTTTATACAACAACAGACCTATTAACATATGTATAGGCATATATAAAGTCAGGCCGAACCAGAATATAAGAATTCTGTAAAATTTATTTTCCCAGGAAATCATATAAAACTATGAAATAAATTCATAGTGCTTCGCAAAACAAACTAAAATAACTTAAACTGAAACTTAAAATAAAAACCCAGAAATTTAAACTTTAAGATAAAACTTAAAAACTGAACAAAAAAAAGACTGCGCATTGAAACAACCGAATCCACGCCAAGGGCGCCAGACTGGCCGACTACATTTTCGAGCCGACCAAATTCCTTACCCCAGGCTTAAAGCAGAGAACATAGACCTGGAGTATCAGTCCAATTCTGTTGCCCTTTTGTTTCTGTAAAACAAAAATATATTTATATAATTAGGTTAGGTGTGACTGTTGACGCAGGCCGAGGAGACCAGGATCACGAGTTCCCCGTTCACTTTAGTAGTTCGATTTGTTGTAGTGTTGAGTAAGTCCGTTGGCTACGGATGTTAAATGTAATAGCGTTGATATCGATTGTGTAAACTGCGGGCTAGGGATGGGACTGCCCCTGAGAACCAATGTGCCAACCGGCGTGGCACAAGGAGAAAAAGCACTTCCATATCAATATGGCCGCTAATTTGAAGAAGAAGCACACGATTTCGTTGAAGTCGGTGCGGAACTCATACTATAAAAACAATCATGAAAGGTTCCACTTACCGGATATCTTATGTGGCACAAGTTTGTGGCCTATAATCGCGCAGCGTGTAGTTAGTTCCGAGAAGGTCAACGGAGGCAGATGCTGCCAGATATCGCCACGGGGTTGATGGCAAAACGGCACGTTCGCATGTGGGCGAAGCGTTTGCGACTGTCTATCGTAGCCTGGTGGTAGCCTCAATGATAAAAGGAGTCTGTGATAAAATGAGATATTAGGGTAGCTTTCCTAGATGTTGTTTATTTAATAACTATTTGCGCTCTCTTTTCTGTGTTAACGTTGGATGTGTGCTGGCCGTAGATAAATATAGATATAGATTCGATCCTGCGCCGCATCTGTCACACAGCATACCCCAAAAGTGCGACAGAAACTAAATAGCCTGCAAGGCCGCCAGAGCTGCGGAAGTCAGCAGCTCAGTCTTCATCGCAGATGCTCTGGCGAGAACCATCGTAACCTTAATAATCGTACTTCCAGCCGGAGGAAGCGTTTGCGAACGTTCGGGAAATGGCGTACTTAAAGCTTGAGCGGTGGATCGTCAAGTTCGACGGTGAGGACGCCATGAGAGAACTTTGTGTTGCGCCTGGAGCTCCTGTAGATTTAGCTGGAGGAGCAAGTTTTCGAGATCGATCCAGAGTTGCTCGGTTCGTCCAGCAAGTTCGAAGTGCGTCCAAAGGATTTCTTCAATTAGAAAAGAGTGACCAGTTGCAGCATCGGATAGAGCTGATTGAAGGAACCCGTGAAGGCATAATACGTTGTAACCGGCAAAGCAGGAGATCTTGTGGGCCGAGGTGCACAAGATGCTGCAATTAAGCATCATTAAGGAGAGCGACAGTCCCTGGAGCAACCGGATGATGGTGTATAGACGCCCGGAAGCTCGATAGCGTGACGGTGAAACACGCTAAGCCGCTGCAGTGCATCGAGGGCCTCATGTTGCGCATCGATGAAGGGCGGAAATCTCATCATAGGCATGAAGAAATCTAAGTCTTGTTTTCGTAACTTAAATTACTTGGGTTTTATTATAGGTGGCAGACCATTGCGCATATATCCGGGCAGAATGGAGGCGATCCAAAATATCCGGGATCCAAGGATGGTCAGAGAGCTGCGAAGTTTCCTAGGCACAGCAGGGTTTTATCGTCGCTTCGTAAAGAATTTCGCCATAATTCCGATTTCGTTGACTGATGCCTTGAAGAAGAGAGCGGGAAAATTTGCTGGGTGACGAGGCCGTAAATGCAGTGGACCAAATAAAGCTAGCACTTACCATAGCTCCGGTGTTGGATCACGCCAATTTAAATAGACATTTTCTTATCCAGTGCGACGCATCTCCCTCTGGGGAAGGAGCTGTGCTCTTCGAGCTGGAAGACGTCCACAAAGAGAGGCCAATGGCGTTTTTTCCGGCCAAACTCAATACCAGGGAAACTACACGGTGACGGTGAAGGAATTTGAGACTAAAGTTTGGACTCCTGTTTAAAAATACGGCACTCGCATTCTTGGAGCATCCAGAGAGCACATGTAGACGAGACATCAGCTCATGGAGTCATGCAAATTTTGCACTCGCTGCGAAGGTGGTATTATTGTACAGGCATGGCAATACAAGTTCGAGGCTATGTTCGGAAATGCGACATCTGCAAGGAGACCAAGGCGCAACATTATAAGATGCAGATGGGATTGATAAAGAGTGCGCACCAATCATCTGGGGAAATATCCGCGATCAAAACGAATCCGCGACCATACAAGGCATACGTCCCGGAAGGCCATGATAGAAGCCACCCCAGCAAAATTTGTTGACTTCCTGGTGCATGAAGTTTTTCAAACTCGGCATGGCTGAGGTAATACATTCGATTAACTACAGTTCATCTCCAAGTCCTTCGATGCGATGGTCAACGAATTTGGTATTCCACATTTGCGCACGCCCGTGTACTTACCACACAACAACGCTGCTGAACGCGTTAATCGAATGGTACTGTCTGCGATTAGGACCATAAAGAATGGGGTGCGTACCTACATGAGGTAGAGGTGGCGATCTGTAATCCAGCTTCATGCTGGCCAGGAAGCTAAGATCACTCGTGGATCACAACATTTCTGATCTGGAGGCGAAGGAAAGAACTTCGAAATCCGAAGTCAGGTAAACAAAATCAAGAAAGAAGTCGCCAACGCTACGGGTCAATCCCAATTAAAGTCAGGACAAGAGGTTTGGAGACGCAACTTCGCACTCATCAGCTTTAGCAAAGCTTTAAATGAACTTTCTCTCCCTACAAAATCTTTTAGGATGCCTTCGGGAACTCACTGATCATTCCCAGATATATAGCTTGCTGTGTTTCTAGCTCTTTATCCTATCTACTTTAAATTCTAAATACTAGTACAAATACTTTTGTTTATTTTAAAACTTTTTTCCCCCTTTCTCCAATTTTTTATATATACTAAAGTGACGTAGTCAATTAAAACATTTTGGTTTTTTTGTATACTATTTCTACTATTACTATTTCTATACTATTTCCTCAACAACACCTTCCTTCATAGCTGTAGACGCTAATGTCTCTGAAAAATGTAGCTGTGAAATAAGGTAAAGCTTGCCGGACGGTCAAATAAAATACCTTCAGCATGTCGGTGATGCTATTAGAAATATTTGTGTTATGAGAAGGTTTTTAATTTGTATTTTTGTTTTACGAATTAAATACTTAAGCTAACACCCCAGAACAGGGTTTTTGGGGTAGGAGAAAATGTACTAAAAAAATCCAACAAAAACGATAGCATTGGCATCAACACCCGATTTTTCCTTTATTTTAGCAGCAGAGTCATAATAGTTCCTTGCACACCTCAAAATAGGTTTTTAATCTATTACTATTTCTATACTATTTCCTCAACAACACCTTCCTTCATAGGAAGGTTCTCATATGAGAAGGTTTTTAATTTGTATTTTTGTTTTACGAATTAACAGGTCAAAATAGGTTTTTAATCAACCTCTGAAACTAAGCAGGATTTTCGTATTTTCATATTGTTTCCATAGCCATGAGGATTCCGCACAAAATTGCTTATGAGTTTTCGACTTCCGTTATTTTTTTTGGGTTAATTTACATAATATCAACCCAAACAAAGGAAATCTTCAAGTAAGTGTACTCGTCGCTTTTGAAACTGAACGAAAAGTCAAGATGAAAAAGGGGGCGCTATTTTTTACGCAAGTTAATCGGAATCGTCTTTTAAAAACCCGGCGAATTCCCAAATTAGAACTTTTTTTCTCCTGGAACTGGTAGAAGTATTAGAAATGAAATGCAAAAAAAACATTTGACAACTATGTGGATTAATCTGTGAGCTATACGCATTTTCGCATTTCAAGAAAAGGGGCGCTATTCAAGTGAGCAGCAGTGTATATATAAATATATCTAGTTGATAGATTTTACAATCAAGTAATGTAATAGAGTACCCTACCGCTCAGGGTCGAAACCAAGGAAGTCGAATCTTTTTACGTTTGATCACTTTGCATTAAGTAACAACATCCAAAGCCGGTTCTCCGGCTTTGCATCATCCTCGCTGCTGAAAATTAGTCGCCATAACATCACAACCTATCTACACTAGGTGAGCGAAGAGAGCCTTGAGTTTATCAATAGAATAAAGTGCGATGTCTCGGGTGACGCCAAAGCTCGTGTGTCATTCGCACTGAGAGAGTACTATGCGCTCTGGTTTGTAGCTTTGTCTTCCTAACGTAAAATGTTAGGAAACGGCGAGATTCCCGCCAGAAGAAGGAATTGGTGGTAATATTGAAGAAGGCTGAACTTTAGGAGGGGAGTAGGTAATCACATACTGTCCATAACCATCGAAAATCGCTTACGCAGCATTGTTAGCGGCCAGTGTTGCAAAGCATTCGCAGAGAAATTTGATTATCTGCCAGGCGCCCACGCTGCATTTTTGCGACCGCAGCGTTTTTCGGCTGGAATTATTAGGTTTAGTATTAAATTTGGCACATTTAATATTTTTTGGCCTTAATTAAAATATCTTCGGGGCAAGATGCCCGAAAAATAAATATTTCATTATACATCTTTGTATTATTTGATGCGCCGATTGGCCATCAATTCACAAAGTGACTATTTGGCCCCCAAAACACGAATGTAAAACCAAAAAAAAAAACAGGCAGAAGGTTCTAGTTGGGAGAACCCGACTAGGGGATACCCTGAACCTCTATCGACCCTCAGTACTTGCCACCGCCTCTACTCGACAGCCATAAGAATAATTTACACATAGAATACAAAACAATTCCAATTGCAATGCTGTTGATAAAATTGAATAAAAACGCTCATGAAGCAGCTCCAAATACTTGGCCAGCTAAATCATATTTTCTATAATAACTATTGTGTTTCTTAAGCGATCTTGATAAAGATTTCAACAGTACATGTTATTGCGCTATGTAATATTCGTATCTTCTCAAAAGACATTCGCAGTAAAATCGTGGCTTAAATTGGGGGTAGTTCAAATAGGTTTATTTATTATCCCCTGAACCCATTGAAAATGGGTAAGAAGGGGTATTTGTGCAAATCTATATAAGAGGCAAAGCGAAGTATTTCCGACCCCATAAGCATGTCTGTCTCTCTATCCGTCCGTCCATATGTATGATCTCAAGAATGTCAGAATCTATAAGAGCTAGATATAATTTTCTAATCAGCTTTTGCAACGCTCGGACATATTGTTCTAATCCGCTATGCCGCTTTGCATTTGTGTTGAGTGCACTACTGAGGTATCAGCACCTCAGCTGAGAAACTTTGATGTTATCCAGTGTTCTTCGATTTGACATAGAGGTTATTATATTGGGTGCATTGAGCTTTCAACGGAGGGGTTAAAGCTTTTAACAAACTTTCCAAATCTTCCATGGCAGTGTGACGTACTACTTGTCGTGTACTACTTGTCGTGTTTCGTGATTCTCACACCAAAATCGACGAACTTAGTGCTAAAGTGTTGAACCTTGAGAAACTTTATGATGGTCTGAAGGCAACAATAGAGCAGAATTGCATTGTCAAAACTGTTCCTAATTTTGCTGCTAAGAATATAATAAATACAAAGACTCAACAGCGCGTCATAGAAAGCGATCAAAAATCTGTTTCAACAGCTGCAGGGGACATTGACGTAGGTCATTTAACCGTCTATGCAACTTCGCTAACATTTTACCTATTATAAGAAACCCCCAGTGATCGACGCCAGTGTCGATACTAATGCTTTTGTTGTAGCGGCTAATCTCGAATTGCATTCTCGTGAGACCTGACTACCACGCACGCTTTACCCTGCTTCGTCATTACAATAATTTGGCTGCACTCGGCTCCCTTCGATATTTGCTACGCCGAATATCCATTTCATGCTAACCTGTTGCGTGCTGTTGCTACTCTTTACTTACTCTCTTTATCAGAGCGGACTGCTTTTCGACAATCGGTAAGAGGCCTTGCGAGACCATCCATTTCCTTGCGGTGGCTACTCTCCTCGCTTATTATTTGGAGTTCTGGAGCGTTTTGCTTGGTCTACGATTTGTTATTTGTGATTTGCGGCAACTAGCTAGTCGGTCTTCTGAAACCCTTCACGGCTTAGGGAATAATTCCTTAATTCCTTCCACTATTCAATGGCGCCTGCGTTAACGCTGGCTTCAGATGAAGATAGTGCTAGTCTCAAGTGCTGCAAATGGCAACATCCCATTGTGATTTTGATGCAATAGTACTAGTTGAAACATTGAGGCTAAGTTACGATGACTCTACACTGGACCAGTTGGCCGTGTTTTTGGTCGGCAAAACTGGCACCATTTGTATATGTCAAATATACATCCTATTAGCTCTTTCGATCTATACGAAGCGTACGTGGAGAACATACGCTGCAGTCACCAAATGGACGCCCGATGTCGCTTTGTGTTATGGGAGATTTCAACCTTGACAAAGTGGAATGGTTGTCGTTTTCTAATTCCACATCCTATCTATACCTATATCTATATATATCTTTACGAAATTTTTGTCATTGTTGAATTTTGTAGTCATCAATTGCATAACATATTAGATCTAATATTTATGAATTTAGGCGTTAATTTTAATTTAAGTAAATGTTTAAACCCTCTAACTAGTAATGACATGCATCATGCTCCTCTCCTATTGTTGGTAAATTTTATACATTCTTGCCTCTTACAGAGTCATATAACATATATGATTATAATAAGAAACTTACCCAAAAAAGTTCTGATCGTTTGTCAATTCGAAAAGAACAACCTCGTTGATGTAGTCAACTATGACAATTGGGACACGGACAGCTAATTTGGAATTTTAAGGAAATATTATATTTTCAAAGGATGATTTTTAGACAGCCGCTAGAAGCTTTATTAATTCTTCTCAATCGGATTGTGATGGTATATCAGCACTTTTTCTAAAATCGTGTATAATATCTCTCTATGAGCCTTTTTAAATACTTTTCGCCAAATTTTTCTCTGCGGAAGTATTTTTAATAATTGGACAAATACTACAATCATGCCAAATGCGATATTTGTAATTATAGTGGCGTTGCAAAATTAAGTCATATTTCTATTCGAGTGACCGGTCTTCAAACATATCTCTCGAGCGTCGTTGTCAGGTTGATGCAGTGTGTACTGACCTAACTAATGCTTTTGATAAGGTCAGTCACGTCGTTCTCGTTAAGAAACTGTCTAGGCCGGGTTTTCATTCTTTTTTATTAAGCTAGTTACCTTCATATCTGTCTGATCGTGATTATCGCGTACGGATCAACACAAATTTTTCCGCACGTTATGTCGCATCTTAGGGGGAGTTGTCTTGGCCCGCTTCTATTTAGTTTGTTTATTATTCATATAGGGAGGTGCTTCCGTTCGTCCGATTATCTATTGCCGATGACATTAAAATATTCAAATACATTTTGGCTCAGCATACTGTCCTGGTTTTGCAGAAGGACTAGCACAACTTGTCTGAATGGTGTAGACATAATCAGTGTCCAGTAAACTTAGATAAATGCTATCACATCACATTTAGCAAAGGTTTTTATGCCATTCTTTTATCCTATTCCATTCACGGGCAAGAACTTACTCGTAAATCAAAAGGAGTAATTTTCGAGTCTAAGTTCTTATAGTTCTTATATATCTAACTCATTGTTGTAGTTTCTAAGCACTGCTTCGCAAAGTCACAAAGTCATGACTTCTTCTCCACTCGCTTTCAACTTGCAAGCAGCCTGAATTGTTTTTTTTTTTTTCGCAATAGGACTCAATTATTAGAGTGGCTTTTGAGTAGACTCGGTGGCAAGTGGTGCGGTTTGTCGCGAGTTCGAGCCCTACCGAGGAAAGTAAATATTCAAACACTGCCAATGGAACTTTTTTTTTTTAATTCATCTTTATTAATTCAAACGAGCTCCATATTGTGTTGGAATAAGAGGGTTCAGGGTATTCCCCAGTCGGGAGCTCCCGACTAGAACCTGCGCTTGCAGACCAACCTAATCGATCTTGGTTCAGATTTAAAACGGTAATAAATGCTCAGAGTGACTTTTTATCTCTTTATTTTTATCACTCAATGGCCAAACACAAACCATTTTATTACCAGAAGAAATGTTGCACATTGACGTTATTTCGACCGATAAGATATAAGAAATCTTGACATGCGTTGACAAATTCTCTAAGTACGGGATAGATGACAATGAGCCCGTGTTATTATTCCAGACCATAAAATATTATCTCTTGAATACTTTTGGGGTGAGCATTGCCAATTCATCGCACTCTTTTACAAATAGCTATATTGATAAAGCTCCACAGATGAATCGAGCAAACGATTATCTTCCAGGCTACGGAAAAACTTGCAAGCGAAATCTAGTAGACTCAAACTGACAACCATATTAAGGTTCACTGAGAAAGGCCGAAAACGTGTTGTGACCAAGCTGATTAGGGATAGCGGTCCTTTTTAAAGAGAGGGGGTCCACAAGGACCTCCTTTAATAGAACATTAGACTTTATAATTCCAGGTCTTTCCTTATTATACTTTCTTTTCTGGCTTTTGTGACACCAAGCATAACGAACTATTCCAACTCTGACTATGTACGAATTATAGACGGGGACGTAATGGTGTAGGTCAGACATAACTACTTAAGACATACTGCGAACCTTACCAACTGCTGACTAATTACGGATTAGACTACAAAACTAACATGCATGTTTCCATAGTCTCGGAAACCGCTTCAATTAGATACCAGACACTTACAAATCCTAGAATGGCAAGAAGTCTGAATTTATTGGGAACAGCCTTAAAGGTGATCGCCGGCATACCCAATTAACAGACACTGTCAGCCATTCATTAAAAGTCACAAAAATAAAACAGGTTGCCACGGCACATCTTTACGAGACCCTGTTAGTGAAAAATAGAATGAAGAATTACGGAAATAAGTAACACAATGCTCACGATCAGTCTTTCAAAATTAAACATTATAGACTCCAGCATAATTGACCACACTGACCTAGAATACATTTTTGCTGTCCAACTTACAGATATAACTCTCACTAGTATATATATAAGCATATCTAGTTTAAAGCTTTTGAAATCAAAGAATGTAATAAATAAAAGTTCCCGAAATTTTTTCAGAAAACTAAAAATACAGGATTATGCATCTTAATTTATATTGCTCCCTTCAAAGTAATCCCCATCGACTGCTACACACTTAGGCCAGTGCTTGATCCAATCCTCGAAACATATTCGGTTTTCGGTATGTTCATCAGTGCTTCCAGCGATTTTCCCATTACTTCCTCTCGGCTGCTGAAACGCATTCCTCATAATGCTTTTTTCACAAGAAGCCAAATCAGGTGAAGTCGGTGGTTGTTGGATGGTGTTTGTTGCACTTTTCGTCAAAGGATTAAGAATAATGATGTGAGACGGTGCGTTATCATGGGTCAAAATCCACGAATTTTCTGCTCACAATTCTGGTCTCTTTCGGCGAATTGCTTCACGCAATCGTCTCATAACGCCCAAATAATATTCTTTATTTACTGTCTGGCCTTTTGGCAAAAATTCATGATGCACTACACCGTTGTAGTCCATTAAAACCGTGAGCATTGCCTTCTTTTTCGACTGAAAACGACGTGGTTTTCTTGGTCTCGGCTTATCTGGTGAACGCCATTAACTTGCCTGATGTCTGGATTGCGTGTCGTACTAATAACCCCACGTCTCATTTCCAGTAATGCTTCTTTTGATGAATGTGGGATCGGTTTCATCCTCGCAAATTATGTCTTTGCAACGTCAACACGGTCGCTTATTTGCATGAAATTGAAGTCCTTTGGCACCAACTTTGCTGCTACACGACGGAAACCCAAATTATCACCCAAAATGTCTTGGACGGATCCATAGGCAATGTTCAAGTCCTCCTCAACGTTTTTGATGGTTAACTTGCGGGTATTGACCAACATTTCTTTTACTTTATTAATGTTTTCGTCGGCTTTCGATGCCGACGCGATCATCATCTTCGATTGACTCACGACCACTTTTTAACTGCTCGTGCCACTGGTAAATGACTGTTTTCTTTAGAGTATCGTTGCCGAAACACTTTTCCAATATTTACAACGTTCGCGCATCATTTAATATGCTTTTTACGCAAAATTTTATATAAGTTAGTTGTTGCAAATTTAAGTCCATTTCTGAAATTGTAAAAAAAACGACAACATACGCAGAGATTTATGAACTCTTGGCTACGTGCCTTTTGCGAATGTCAAGCCATGACGCTAAGATTTAGAGGGAAGATCAACAACAGGTATACGAACATAAACAAAAACGAGAAAGAAGGGCTATCTTCGGCATGCCGAAGATCTAATACCCTTGCAGACCCAACCTTTTAATGCCGAGAAAATGGTTAAGGCCGAGTTTGGTCAAGGTATATTGATAAACAAAAAAAAAGGCTTTTAATCAAAAACCGATGTAAATAAGATTTAGCAAAAATGAAGGAAACATAGTGAAATCTTTAAATGCCGTGTTTAATCGCAAAATCATGAAAAACAAAAATTCTCCATACTAAATTAATTTTCGACCGATCGTTCCTATGGCAGCTATATGATATAGTGGTCCGATCTTAATAGGATTTTGCATATATATGAGGAGCATAGTTAAACTAATAAATGCCGAGTTTGGTCAAGATATCTTGAAAAACAAAATTTTTTTCATACAAGATCCTACTTTTCGACAAATCGTTCCTATGGCAGCTATATGATATAGTGGTCCGATCTTAATAGGATTTCGCCTATATATGAGGAGCATAGTAAAACTAATAAATGTCGAGT
Organism: Drosophila littoralis; assembly: GCA_018903485.1. Taxonomy (NCBI): domain Eukaryota; kingdom Metazoa; phylum Arthropoda; class Insecta; order Diptera; family Drosophilidae; genus Drosophila; species Drosophila littoralis. The sequence continues at coordinate 403,659 of JAEIGF010000598.1, forward strand.
TTGGTCAAGATATCTTGATAAACAAAAGGTTTTTTCGTACAAAAACTTAATTTTCGACCGATCGTTCCTATGGCAGCTATATGATATAGTGGTCCGATCTTAATAGGATTTTGCATATATATGAGGAGCTTAGTAAAACTAATAAATGCCGAGTTTGGTCAAGATATCTTGACAAACAAAAGGTTTTTTCATACAAAAACTTAAGTTTCGACCGATCGTTCCTATGGCAGCTATATGATATAGTGGTCCGATCCAGCTGGTTTTGACATATGTGCTGCGTGCAACAGAAATAGGGACTTCTGCAAAGTTTCATTAAGATAGCTTTAAAACTGAGGGACTAGTTCGCATAGAAACAGACAGACGGACAGACGGACAGACGGTCAGACGGACAGACGGACATGGCTATATCGACTCGGCTGTTGATGCTGATCAAGAATATATACACTTTATGGGGTCGGAGATGTCTCCTTCTATGCGTTACACATTTCACGACAAAATTATAATACCCTCTGCAAGGGTATAACAAGTAAGAGGTTCTAGTCGGGAGCTCCCGACTAGGGGATACCCTGAACCCTCATATTCCAACACCGCGCAACGCGCTTTGTTTGAAGTAATAAAGATAAAATAAAAAAAAAAAGTTATCGATAAGAATCAATATCGACATCCTGTTATTTGAGCAAATTTTATACATATATAGAGATAGAGTCGCCAAACTTGATATGTTGCTTCTGGAATCGTATACATATATCAAGTACCTTTCATTTTATACCTATCGCCACCTTGTAAGTAGGTAAATAACCCAACTTGTTCTGCTCACCAATTTAAGCCACAATTTAAGTGCAATTTACTTTTTAAGAATACACAAATACTCTATGGTACAATAAGATATACCAAAGACAATATAAACACTAAGAGCAGCTTGATTTTTGAAAATTGAGAACGCAAACGAAATCTGTATCATTGCGCTCTCACAGAGAGAGCGAAAAAGCTAAAAATAGAATGTACTCCCAGCAAATTTGAATCGGCTGTTATCCACTGCTCTGGCAAAGTCTATGGCTGGCAAAGAAATAAATTTTCTTAGTTTTCTAGCGCTGATCACAAACTATCCCAAATTTGTGTTGACATATGAATGCATGTTGTGTACTGAGGTTGGTTCCGTAGAAATTTGTATTTTTAAGTCGATGCAAATATTTATATAATTTCTTTAAATTTCATTAATGCTAGCTGCATTTGGTGTTGGAATAAGAGAGAGCTCCCGAACCCAAATGCAGCTCGATTGAATTAAAATAGATAAATTAAAAAAAAAAGGTCATTGGCAGAGTTCGAACTTGCAACTGACCGCATTACTTGCTGCCGACTCTATATATAAAATATGTTCCTTTGTAGGGCTCGAACTCGCGACAGATCGCACCACTTGCCACTGCCTCTACTCAACAGCCACACTAATAATTGAGTTTTATTGAGAAAAAAAAATAAATATTTAGTTGGCTGGCTCGAGGTCCGGGTTTGTTTTAATAAACCAATGAAATAATTATATTGATTTTTGCTTCCGATATATTTCGGTTGCGCATCGGCAAACCGTCTTCAGGGCACTAACACAAGGTACAAAGAACAATTAACATTAAAATATATTAAATTTAACCATAAATTGACACATTTAACCTACATTATTTTACACGTCTGCGCTTAATGACGTGGAGATCTAAACTGAGTCTGTTTGGCTGTTCAATAGGTGTCTGTACAAGTGAGCGCAATTTTCGGTGTCCGTCTTGTAGTTTAGTCGTTTGTTCGTTGGTGTGTTATTTATGTGTAGCATTTCTAATGTGTGTCGTTTGTTGTAGTGTTGTTCTTGTTGTAAGATTGCTGTTGCATCAAAATTTGGCGTTTGGTTGCTTCTCATACAATGGGTCATTAGTGCTGTTTTCTGCATATTATTTTGATGTCTTAATTTGAAGTCTGATTTATGTTGGGTAATTCTTGTTTTCAGTTTTGATTTTGTTGTGCCTATGTACACACTATTGCATTTGTTGTTATTTTCCCCAGCACATGGTATTTGGTAAATTATATTACTTTTATTAGTCATAGGAATTTTTGCTTTAGTCTTAATAAAGAATTTTTGTAACGTGTTCGTAGGTTTGTGTGCTACTTTTATTTCTTGGTTGTTGTAGCAATCCGAGTTCGTGAGGCGTTCTGATAGTCTTGGGACATATATTAGGGATTTGTTTATTTTGTTAGGTTCTGTAGGCTTTTCTGTTCTGATATGTCGTCTTTTTAACAATGTTTTAATTACATTTTGTGGGAATAGTGTGTACATAGGCACAACAAAATCAAAACTAAAAACAAGGATTACCCAACATAAATCAGACTTCAAATTAAGACATCAAAATAATATGCAGAAAACAGCACTAATGACCCATTGTATGAGAAGCAACCAAACGCCAAATTTTGATGCAACAACAATCTTACAACAAGAACAACACTACAACAAACGACACACATTTGAAATGCTACACATAATTAACACACCAACGAACAAACGACTAAACTGTAGAAGTAGGATTGTAGAAGTAGGATTTCTTTTATTTAAGTGGAGCAGCGAAGGTGCCGCTTCCACTTCTCAAGAGTTTCTGGTTTTACAAATATATCTTAGGAGATAAGGAAGGCTAAGTCTCGCAGCTGCGCTGCCAACAGCGGAGCGGCAGCGGAGAGACGGTTATGTATTCTTAGGTATATACATAGCTATGCTCGCTTAGGCTGGAGCGCGAGGGTATATGCACATACACTTGAGTTCATGTCCACGCGAGGTCTGCATGTGACAATTATGCTGACACTTGGACTTTCCGTTAGCCGACCAAAGTATATAGACCGGCTCAGATTTCGGCCACTTGGTTTAACGACTGGGTCTTAGAATTTATATTTGTGTTTGTTTATACATATGCAACAATGTATGGAGTACAGTGTGCATTCGATATATATGCATATTACATCTCCCTCCTTTTGAAAAATAACGTAATATAATGAAGTTATTTTCCAACGTATATATTTTTATTAAACTAAAGAATTTAGGTATGGTTTTTGTAAAAATAAAAGTAACATGATTTGAATGAATAAGAGTTCAAACAAGAATCGGCCAAGCTTTGCCGACTCAAGTTGTGACGATTAAATCGGCTAAGAACCTCGGCCTCATGAGCATAAGACATGTAAAGTTATGAAACATTCAAGGTGATATGGGCTCATTATTAGCAAAATTTAAAATTCTCATACATACAGAAACCATGGTGTGTAGCTCAACTCATGGCTACACTAAAATTGTTAAATTATAATTATTTTTTTTGTATATATACTTATGTATGGATCTTATTCTATGTATTAATGTACTTGAAATATTTGTAAGAGAAACAAAGTGCTTATGAAATAAAAATTTTTAACCTATCTTTATGTACTATTTGTTTTTTGTTTTTGTTATTTGATATTGTTATGTTATCTCTATCTCCTAGATGTTCTACCTTATAGGGACCTGTGTATTTCGTTTTTAAAAAAAAACTTGGTCTCCTATTTTGAGTTGAATATCACTAACTTTCCTTTCATACAATTTTTAGTTTTATTATCTTCTATCATTATTCTAGCTCTGTTATAAGCTACTTCTAACCTATACTTTGTTTCCTTAGCGTAGTCATCTACATTGTAGAGTGGTTCTATTCTATCTATGCTATTAAAATGTATTGGTAAGTTCGTTGCTTTACCGAATACTAGGTCATATGGACAGTAATCATGTGTCATAGAGGGTATCGTATTGAAACAGTATACGAAATATTGGAGCCATACGTCCCAATCAGTTTTATCTACTGAAATGTACGATCGACTGAATTCATTAAATGTTCTATGGCATCTTTCGACTGTTCCAACTGTTTGGTGGTGGATATTTTCACAAGTCGTCAATTATTGATTTTTTATATTCTGTTCACATGTCCGTAATGAACGTCTTCATTGCACCGTACTTCAGAATAAATTCTTCAAAAATAGCTTTAGCTACGGTGTTTGCACTTTTGTTTTGTATCGGTATGGCTACTAAATATTTGGTCAAATCACATATTAGTGTGACTGCGTATTCGTTGCCATTGTTCGATTTTGGTAGTGGACCTATTGTATCCATAATTACCCTACCGAAAGCCATTTGTGGGGTTTCAGTTATAGTTAATGGGGTTTTGGTATGTTTAGTCGTTTTAGACTTTTGGCATTTGGGACATTTCTTATGTACTCTTTTATGTCTTTAGACATATTTTTTTTAATAATAGTGTCTCTGGATCTTGACCAAGGTTTTTGTAATGCCTGTATGACCTCCTTGAATTGGGTCATCATGGAATGTAAACAGTATTGCTTCTTTCTCTTTTTCATTATTTAATGATAGGGTCACCGGCTTGAGTAGCGCTACTCTTAGAGATTGTAATACTTTATTGCACATTATTTTAAAAGATTCTATTGAGATAGTTTCAAAGATCTTTTCGCTCGGTGCCACTTTGAGTTGGCTGATATTAAGTATACCGGCTTCCTTTTCAAGCCTTTGGAAGAACTGACCTAAGTCGAGAATTCCATTGGTTTACATATAGCTAACGTCAATTCTTGCTATAACTTTTTTTCCATGCTTTAGTAAGCATATCGAATCTGTTATTCGCAAGGTCACTACCTTTCGTACCTCATCATTTACAATGACTTCGTATACGTTGGGCTTAGAAGCTTTATTTAGAGTTTGCCTTGGCAAATCTAATTGTTTTTGTTCTTTTCCTGCGCAGGAATTTTTCTGTTTACTTTGATTTCTGGTAGTGACTTTCAGAATTTTTAATCTCTTTGGATATTTTGTAGCTCCTTGATTGTTATTCTGGACAATGCGTCCGCGATATGGTTGTCTTTTCCCTTAAGATATTCCACAGTAAAATCATACTCTTCTAAATCTAATCTCATACGTGTCAATTTTGAGCTTGATTGAGCTTGAGCTTAATTGCCCAATGAATAGCTGCTAATTCTTGTTCTGTTGTGTTTTTGTTACTTTCACCTTTGGTAAACGATCTTGATGCAAATGCTGCGGGTAGTTGAGTTCCATTATAATCTTGAGTTAGAACAGTTCCACATGCTTGTTTGCTTGCGTCTGTTGTGATACAAAATTCTTTATTGAAATCGGGATATTGTAGTAAAGTGGGTTTCATCAATTGAACTTTTATAGTCGAATGCTTTTTACATTGATCTATCCATTCAAATTTAACATTCTTTTTACATAATCTAGTTATATGACGTGAGTAATCGGAAAAGTTGTTTATAAATCGTCTGTAGTAATTGCAAAATGCAACAAATCTTCTGGCACTGGTTGCGTCTGTTGGGACTGGGTATCTTTCTATTACATCATATTTCTTGCTGTCTGGTAAAATACCTTTATCGGTGCACTTGTGACCTAGGAAGGTTACTTCGTGTTTGAAGAATGAGCACTTTTCCGGGTGCAATTTGAGGTTGTGCTTCCTACATAACTCAAAGACGTTTGTAAGGTTTTTAATCATATGCTTTTCTGAGCAACCGATACAATTAGGTCATCCATATATAGGAATGCCTGTGAAGGTTCGATACCTGAAAATGCGATTGTCATCATTCTTTGAAAGGAATTTTGTGCTATTTTTAAACCATAAGGTAATCGCGTGAAGCGTTAGGAGCCATTGCTCGTGGAAAATGACGTTATATTTCTGGAGTTTTCTTCGAGTTCTATTTGGTGAAAACCTGACAATAAATCCAGACATGAAAAATATGTAGCTCTACCCAATTGATCAAGAATATCATCTATTCTTGGTAGTGGAAATTTATCATATAATTTGGCGATAGTCAATTACCAAACGCCATCTTTTCGTATCGCAATTTGGTAATGATTTCTTCGGAACAATTAATAATGGACTGTTGAATTCAGAAACTGAAGGGTCTACTATTTTATCTTTGATTAATTTTTCAACCTGTGTTTCTACATCTTTTTTTTGACTGTGGGGAATTCTGTAGTTCTTAATGTATACAGGGTCATCATCCTTCATCCTTATTTTTTGTTTGTAAAAATTATTTGTTGATATCGATTCGGTTTCTATTCCGAATATGTCCATGTATTTTGTGCATAATTCATTAAGTATTGTTTTAAATTGGGAAGGGAAATTTTTATTCAATTTATTTAAGATGTCTGTATTGTTTTCATCTATATTTGTTTTTACTATGTCGTAGTCATCTAATGGTTCAATTTTTAATTCGTTTAAGTGGATAATTTCGTTTTTGTTTGTAGTGTTTAAAATTCGGACAAATGAATTTTTTTAATCTGCAATGGAGTTTCCAATGAATACTCCGTTTTGGATTTCTTGGTTTGGTATAAATATATACCTGGTTGCTGCGTTTATCGCAATTTTTCGGACAACTTAGGACCTTGCTGGTAAAATTGTCAAATTGTTTTGAAGTGTAAGATTTATTGGAATGTTTATTGGGTGATCGAGATTGTCGGGCCTTAGTATAAGCCAATTGTTTTCTGGTTTTAAGTCTATTTGACAATTATATATTTCATGAAGTCGATGCCTATTATTCCATTACAGGGAATTGGAAAATCTGATGTTACTAAGTGGAAATTATGTGGAATGGCATAGTTATTTGAAAGAAGTTCTATTGAAGTTAGTCCTTTTGAGTTTATTGTTCCTTCACCAAGACCTGATATTTGAGTAATGTTATGATGATCAATCTCATGAAATGAATCTGAATTTTCTTTTATTAATGAAATGTCTGCACCAGTATCAACTAATAATGTATATAATTTTTTAGTTTGTTCATTTTTAAGTGAAACAAAGAGATTGAAGTTAAGGTTAATAGTGTGAACTGTTTGTTTTACTGGGTTTTGTATCTTAAGGGTATTTATTGGTTTTCCGACGTGGTTTGTACTTGTCGGACATTATTATTATTATTTCTGTTATTATTATTATTATTATTATTGTTGTTAATGTTGTTACCATTATTGGTTCCGCCACGGTTGTTTCCTCTATAATTTCCACGACGTCTATTATTATAGTTGGTCTGGTTATTATAATTTTGGTTGTTGCCGTTATTTGGGTTGTAGCCATTGTTTTGGTAGTGACCGTTGTACTGATAGTTACCACGGCCATTTCCTCTACCACGAAAGTTTGTCCTCCTCGGGTGTAAAATATTGTATTTGCATTGCCCGTCATTTCAGTACTACATTGTAAGTACTTTGTGATGGCTTCGTTCATTGTTGTGAAATTTCCTGCCTCAAGAATTTTTTGAGTTTTCCTTGTTCACAATTTTTAACCATTGTAGTAATGGCTTCTTTTGTACTATAATAGTTCCCATTTTAAATAACAGTTCGTTGATTACTATGACGAGAAGACGTCAGTCTTCTCTGATGGTTATTTATTTAATGAATCTTAGAGTTAGAGCTGTCCACCGTGAAGCAGTGAGCAGCCGTTTTACATACATGGTTTTTAGGCTTATTATATACAGCAAGAGTGTCAGAGAGAGTCATGCGCGCACATATGTATACACAGCGACGGTCAAGCGTGAGAACGCTGACTTAGCTATTTGGGCGGTCGTTGTTATCAAGTGCGGATCATATTTCGTCTGCACTTGAATATGCGCAGAGGGCACTTTGCGTTAGGCGCGCTGCGACAAAGTCGCTGCTTATGTTTGCATTCTGTTGGCATAACAACAAAGTGTTGCAGCCTTATTCATATGTATGTATATACATATGTACGCATGCTACATCTCCCTCCTTTTAAAAAATAACGTAATTTATGTAGTTATTTTAAGTATTAATGTTTATTATTTTTGTTTTGTTTTTTTTTTTTTTTAATTTTTTGTTTATATTATTTTAATATAAAAATTTTTGTTAATATGTATGTGTAAATGTATATGTTTAAAACTATGTGTATTTAAAAAAATATATGTATGTGTTAGTATTTTATTTTAAATGTTGTCTCTTTTTATATAAGAAAAGAATTTTTCTTTCTTTTTGAGTTTCCTTTTCTTAAATTCCATTTTCCTTTTTATTGTTTTGTATTATTTTGTTCGAACAATTTTCTTTGTTTATATTAGAGTTTTCAATTCAATTATTATAACATTTTAATCTATCCTTATGTACTTTTTGTTTTTTCTTTTTAGTATCCCTAATTATTATATTATCGTTATCTTCTAACTTTTCTACTGTATAGGGTCCTAAATAAGTTGGATCTAACTTATGTCCTGTTTCATTCTTAAGTAGGACTTTATCTCCTACCGATATATCTATGTTTATTACTTTTTTATCATATAATTCCTTATTATTTCTCTTATTTTCTTCTAACATAATTCTAGCTCTTTTATATGCTATTTCTAATCTATATTTACTTTCCTTAGCATAATCATCTATATTATATAAAGGTTCTATGGTGTCTGTGCTATTAAAATGTTTGTTTTACCGAAAACTAGTTCATATGGACAATAGTCATGTGCCATAGATGGGGTTGTGTTGAAACAGTAAACGAAATATTGGATCCATACGTCCCAATCAGTTTTATCAACCGATATATATGAACGTATGTATTCATTAAAAGTTCTGTGACTTCTTTCGACTGTTCCAACTGTCTGGTGGTGGTGTGCAGTTGATGTTATGTTATTTATTTGTAAATACTTGCACAAATCATTTATTATAGAATTTTTGTATTCTGTTCCCATGTCCGTAATGAACGTCTTCATTGGACCGTACTTTAGAATAAAATCCTCAAAAATCGCTTTTGCTACTGTGTAAGCACTTTTGTTTGGAATTGGAATCGCGACTAGATATTTAGTCAGATCACAAATTAATGTGACTGCGTATTCATTTCCATTTTCAGACTTGGGTAGTGGACCAATGGTGTCTACTATAACCCTGTCGAAAGCGTGTATTGGCGTATCAGTTATTGTTAAAGGAGTTTTTATTTTTCTTGTCACTTTTGATTTTTGGCATTTTGGACATTTTCGTATGTACTCAGTAATATCTCGAGTCATACCTTTCCAATAATAATGTCTTTTGACCTTGGCCAAGGTTTTTGAGGTGCCTGTGTGACCTCCTTGTATTGGATCATCATGGAACGTAGACAATAGAGCTTCTTTTTCTTTTATTGTTTCTATTTGGGTCACCGAGTTGAGTAGCGCTACTCTCAATGAAATTAATATTTTATTGCCCATATTTTTGAAATTATCGATTGAAACGTGTTCAAAGATATTTTCCCACGGTGCCACTTTGAGTTGGCTGATTTTATTTATACCGGCTTGCGTTTCAAGCCTTTGGAAAAATTGACCTAAGTCAAGAGTTCCATTGGTATATAAATCGCTAACATCATATCTTGCAGTAATTTTCTTACCATGTTTAAAAAAACATAGCATATTTTTTACATGCAAGGTCACTACTTTACGTACTTCGTCATTGTTAATGACTTTATATACGTTGGGCTTTGAAGCTTTTTCTATAGATTGCCAGGGCAATTCTATTTTTTCTTTTCCTGCGCAGGAATTTTGTCTACTTTGATATCTTGTAGTGACTTTCTTTATTGATCCATTTATTTGTTGTAGCTGTTGAATGGTTATTCTTGATAACGCATCCGCTACAAAATTGTCTTTACCCTTCAGATATTCGACTGTAAAATTATACTCCTCTAGTTCAAGTCTCATACGCGTTAGCTTTGAGCTTGGATTTACCATTGAGAACAAGTATGTTAATGGTCTGTGATCTGTTTTGACATTGAAGTGTCTACCATAAATATATGGTCTGAAATAAGTTATTGCCCAATGAATTGCTGCCAATTCTTGTTCTGTTGTACTTTTATTACTTTCACCCTTAGTAAACGATCTTGATGCATAAGCAACTGGAAGTTGGAGTCCATTTTTGTTTTGAGTTAAAACTGCTCCACATGCTTGTTTGCTTGCATCTGTTATTATGCAAAATTCTTTGCTGAAATCTAGGTATTGTAATAAATTCGGATTTATTAGTGCCGATTTGAGATGTTCGAAAGCATGCTGAAAATCAGCTGTCCATTCGAATTCTACATCTTTTTTACATAATCTTGTTATGTGACGAGCATAGTCGGCAAAATTTTTGATCAAATGTCTATAGTAGTTGCAGAATGCAACGAATCGTCTGGCGCTGTCCGCATCATGTGGAACTGGGTAATTTTTAATGACGTCGTATTTTTTGTCGTCAGGCAAGATTCCATTATCCGTGCATTTGTGTCCCAAAAATGTGACTTCATGCATGAAAAATGAACATTTTTCAGGATGTAATTTAAGATTGTATTTCCTACATTTCTCAAAAACATCAGTTAAGTTTTTGAGCATATGTGTTTCGGAACAACCAATGACTATTAAATCATACATATAAAGGAAAGCTTGAGAAGGTTCTAATCCGGAAAATGCTATAGTCATCATTCTCTGGAAAGAATTTGGCGCTATTTTTAAGCCGAATGGCAATCGCGTGAAGCGATACGAGCCATTGCTTGTTGAGAAAGACGTTATATCTCTTGAACTTTTTTCGAGTTCAATTTGATGAAATCCTGACATTAAATCAAGGCATGAAAAGTATTTTGCTCTTCCTTGTTGATCCAAAATGTCATCAATTCTAGGCAGCGGGAATTTATCCGACAACTGTTTTTTATTAATTTGACGATAGTCAATTACTAATCGCCATTTTTTCTTGTCAGAACCTGGAAGAGATTTCTTCGGAACTAATAAAAGTGGGCTGTTATAAGGGGATACAGACGGTTCGACTATTTTATTGTCGAGTAATTTTTGTACTTGGACTTGTATCTCATCTATTTGACTTTGAGGGTTTCTATAATTTTTTATGTAGACTGGTTCATCATCCTTTAATCTTAGCTTTTGTTTGTAGAAGTTATTGGTAGTGATCGATTCGGTTTCGAGTCCGAATACGTCACTAAACTGGGTGCATAAGTTAGTCAATTCGTTTTTGAATTGTGGTGGAAAATTTTTAGCTAATTGAGATAAGACAGTTTTTTCTCTATTTTCTGGATTGTTTTGAACTATGTCGTAGTTCGAAAGTGGTTCATATGACAAATTTTTAATATCTACTACTTGATCGTATTCAGTAATCGGACAAATGCATTTTTAGTTGTTGCAACTGTGTTTGCAACATAAATGGCTTCTTTAATTTCCTTGTTTGGAATTAGTACACTATCTTCATCTGATGATAGGTGCATTTTTCTGACTACTTGGGATCTTGCTGGTAGAACAATGGAATTATTACCAGAACTGTATGTTATTGGAACATAAATTGGGAAATTTAGATTATTTGGTCTCATTATGAGCCAATCTTCATTTGGTTTGAAATCTAACTGGCAATTGCATTTCTTAATGAAGTCAATGCCTATTATTCCATCACAAGGTATTGCGAAATGCAAGTCTACTAAGTGAAAATCGTGTGGAATTATGTATTTACTTGTCTGTATCTCTATTGAAATCAGTCCTTTGGACTGTATTATGTCTTGGCCTATGCCTTGAATATTGATCTTCTTATTTATTTGGATATCATGAAAGATATCAGAATTTTCCTTTAACAGAGATATGTCTGCACCAGTATCTATTAAAAATACAAGTTTTTTATTTGTCTTCACATTGAAAAAGTTTACAAATATATTCAAACTAAGATTGATGGTATGAACCGTATAATTTCCTACTGCTGAATATCTGAGGGTTGTTGAGAGTTTCCCTGATTGTTCTGGGTTACTCTAACATTGTTTGTATTATTATTATTTTGGTTGTTTCGGCCTCGGTTGGAATTGTTGTTTCCATTTCCTCGGCCTCTACGGTAATTGTTGTTTTGATTACCGTAGTTATTATTTCCTCTGTTTTGGTAGTTACCATTGCCTCTACCACGATAGTTACCACGATTGTTACTACCGCGGTAGTTGTTATTCCCTCTTTTAGAGTACATCACTGTATTCACACTACCAGTAAGTCTTGTACTAGTACGGATGTATGCACTAACGGCAGCATCCATGGTAGTGAAAATACCAGACTCCATAACGGTTTTAACACTTTCGTGACTAGTTTTACTAATCATTGTGTTAACGGCTTCTGTAGTGCTGAGCGTGTCAGCATTTTCAGATGGTATGCCTTGGTCAATATAAGCAGCTTCAAGAAGCTGTCGCAGATTTTCTAGTTCAGTTGTGAACTGAGTGGCTGTTTTGCCTTTCTACGTTAAAGTGTCCATTTTTGCCTTTATGTTGGCGGGTGTTTCACCGACAACTACGGCTTTTAATTTTGCAATAATTCCATCTATTGTGGTTTCATTTTTTATTTTGTTGAGGGTTGTGCCCGTTATTTTTGATTTAATCAACTCTATGGCAATTTATTCATAAGTTCCCTTTGTTAAGTTGACAAGTCTTAATGCCGTTAAGAATTTTTCAAGACGGGTTTTCTTTCCGTCAAATTCTGGGACTGCTTGTGCAATTTCCCTAATATATGCCCTCTGGGCAGCGGCTGTGTCAACCATTATACGGCTATTATCAGCACTTTCTTCACTTTCGAATAAAATATCTTTGGAATCCAGTGTGATAACAGCAGGGATTGTTAGATTTGTTAAATCTTCTTCTTCTAATTGAATATCCTCAGTCCGAACTTCAAGGTTTTCACCGAGTTCCAACTTTGCAGGTGTATTCAAAATGGAAGGTAGTATTAAATTTAAATTATGCTTGTCTTTAACTGTTTGTATATTATTTCTCAGTCTTATTAGCAACCTTGACGTTTCTGACCAATGTTCATTGGTTAATACATCTTTATGTTGATATATCAATAATCGAGCTTCGTTAAAGCTGTCGATCAATGTTATGGAGTGCCTATTAACTGTATCTATATGCGTTTGTCTATTTTGTGTTAGACATTTATACGCTTTTTCAAATGTCGTTTTAATATTTTGGATCCGCTCAGAAAGTTCTGGCCATTCCATAATATTGACAAGCTACTTGGTTTTTCAAGATTATTCTGGGATATTCTTACTATTCATCATACTGTGTGTTCATTATTATTTATTTTTTTTTTATTTATTTAGTTTAATTGGTATCTTATAGTTATTATGATATTGTCAATTATGATTAATCATTGTTGTTTGTGCTGTGCAATTTTAAATTTTGTCCAAGTCATTTGCTCGGCTCATGAATCTTTTCTTTAGGCATTTGTTATGCAGTTTATATATTTTATAAAAACAATTTGCACACATTATAACAACTATGATTACCAGTAATATATTTGTTAATTCTAAATCTGTGTTGTTTGATTCAACTTTATTTATAACGTTAGCAGTAGAATCCACTGACTTAAGGTCTAATAATCCCATTTTTGAGTTCTTTTCAGAATTATGATTTGATTCAATTAGAAAATCTTCGGAAAACTTACTTATTGCATTACTATTCATAAATAGAACATTTTTCCTGCCTATGGCTTTAATTTGATTCAATTTGTTTTTTTTTTTTTTGATTTTTGATTAAACTGACTGAACTGAAAACTTATTATTTTTTTTTCATTTTAAAATTTCAAATTTATTTGGAATTTAAGATTTGGATTAATTTGTTTGCTACTGGGTAAATTACCCAGTGCCTGAGACGTGTAAAATTTTTTTTTACATAGCAACCTGCCTAATTTTTTAGTTTGGCTTTATGGACCTCACTTCTGATTGGGCAAAAGATTTTCTGCTCATTTTCCATAAATTGTTTCGATAATATAATATTTATATATATTTTAAAATTATTGCTGGTGTCTGCTGTTCCTGTTCTTCCGCGTCAGCTGGTCATCACCAGTATGGTTGCGCTGACGCTCCCTTCGAAGGCGCAAGGGGCGGGGGGTGCCTCTCGCGCTTGTTGATTTCTCAGCTGCTGTTGTCCTGGGCCTATGGGCTCAGGCGGAACCGGTGCCGGTCTTCGCACAGGTTACTGCCTTTCCAGGCAGGTCGATCTGCAGTGTGGGCTCTCCAGAGGTCCAGGGCAATCTGCTGGGCATTGCTTGACGTACTGAGGCACTTTGCTTTTGGGAGGTGGTGTGGTTATAGTTTTGTCATTAACAACTTTAATATTTTTGATATTCACTGAGTGAGTATGTGGTGTAGGGTTTTCTTTTATCTGTTTCAGCTGTTGCTGACAAAAGTCAAGCATGGCCTGTAGCCTTGCTGTTGCCTTCCACGGTGTGTTGGCCTTGGGTGAATATAATTGCCACTTAATGTGAGAAATTTCTTTATTCAATTTTTTAACCCGGCCACCGCGACCCATAACCCTCACTAAACTCTACTCACTCAGCTTTTTTTTGTTAATTTTTGTTCCGCCTTTGCTTGTTGTTGTTGCCTCTTTCGTCCTCTTCAATAGTTATAGTTGTTTAAGTGTCGGCTTTTATGTTGTTGCTGTGGCTCTGACTGCTGTTGCTAGTGTTGTTGTTCAGTTTTTTTTTTTTTTATTGCAGCCCGGTGAAATCCGTCCTGTCACGGTCGCCATATAATAGTTCCCATTTTAAATAACAGTTCGTTGATTACTATGACGAGAAGACGTCAGTCTTCTCTGATGGTTATTTATTTAATGAATCTTAGAGTTAGAGCTGTCCACCGTGAAGCAGTGAGCAGCCGTTTTACATACATGGTTTTTAGGCTTATTATATACAGCAAGAGTGTCAGAGAGAGTCATGCGCGCACATATGTATACACAGCGACGGTCAAGCGTGAGAACGCTGACTTAGCTATTTGGGCGGTCGTTGTTATCAAGTGCGGATCATATTTCGTCTGCACTTGAATATGCGCAGAGGGCACTTTGCGTTAGGCGCGCTGCGACAAAGTCGCTGCTTATGTTTGCATTCTGTTGGCATAACAACAAAGTGTTGCAGCCTTATTCATATGTATGTATATACATAATGTACGCATGCTACAGTACTGAATTTATCAGCGTGTTCAGTAGATAAGCCCTCATCGATATATGAAGCTTCCAATAGCTTCCTCAAGTTATTGATTTCTGTCGTAAATTTTTAGTCAGTTTTGACTTTCTGGTTGGTTTTTTCCAGTTTTGCCTTTATTACGTCGGATGTTTCACCGACTATTGTGTCTTGTAGTTTCGCAATTATCGCCGTAATATAGGTTTCATTTTGTACCTTGTATAAGGTTGCGCCTACTATTTTTGACTTAATTACTTCAATAGCCAAGCGTTCAAATGGTCCTTTTGTCAAGTCAACCAATTTTAGTGCTGTGATGAATCTTTGTAGGTTAAATTTTTGGCCATTGAATTCGGGTATGGCATTTGATATGTCCTTTATGAATGCCCTTTGAGCAACTGGGTCTTCCATTATGTTTTCTTTTGTTTCTATTACGCTGGTACCTGTATCAAATTCTTCTTCGTCTTGTTTTTACGGTAATGTTATTGCCGCAGAAATTGTCAGGTCGTGTAGATCTTTTTCTTTTATATTAATTTCTTCGCTTGAATCGGAATTGTCCTCTTTCGTTGAACCTATTTCTTTCTGTTCTGCTGATTTTTGCTCTTCGCTAAAATTTATGGTCAAAGGGGTATTTAAGATAGTTGGTATCGATATATCTAAATGATACCTCTCTTTGACAGTTAATAAATTCGAACCTAACTTGATCAATAATTTTGATATTCTTGACCAGTTCGTTTCATTTATTATTTTCCTATTTTCATGCACTAAAATTCTTGCTTCATTAAAAGAATCGACAAGAATCTTTACATGTTTATTTACTGTATCCTTCTGTATTGCCCTATTCTGGCTTACACATTTGTAAGACTTATCAAAAGTTTCTTTTATATCACGGATATGGAGAGTTAGTTGCTCCCATTCCATAATAAGTTTTTATTGTTTTGTTTTTATTTTCTTTCCGCTATTGTCAAATTAGATCTTGTCTAGATCGTTAGCTTGGCTTAAGGCCCTTTCTGTTACACACTTATTGTGGAGCATATTAGCTTTATACAGAATGTATGCGCACATAATAAAAACAATTATTGATAATAATATATTTGTTAATTTTGAATCAATATTTGTTGATTCGATTTTGTTAATGACATTGGCAGTGGAGTCCACTGTTTTAGTATCTATCAACCCCCTTTTGGGTGTATCATCTATATCATTGTCAAATTTACTTATACCATTACTGTTCATATAAATTAATACTTTTTTTTTTTGATTAGTTTTACAGTATTCTACCTATTTGCTCGTATAGCTTTACGGGCTATACTTCTAGTCGAGCAGAAAAAGTTCCGCACAACTTTTCAATTTATCTTATATATTTAATTTTTAATTAGTTTAATGATTCAGTTGCCATCAGTTCTCCACGTTTCAGTTCTCCTGTGCGTCAGCTGGTCGTCGCCGGTTTGGGTACGCTGACGCTCCCTCAATTGCGCAAGTGGAGGTTTGCCTCTCGCACTTGTTGTTTCTCAGCTGCAGATGTCCTGGGCCTTTGGGATCAGGCGGGGCCGGTGCCGGTCTTCGCACTGGTCGCTGGTTTCATGCACGTTGATTTGCATGCTACGCTGTTGAAGGGTCCAGGGCAGTCGTTCGGGCAGGTGACCGGCTTTTTCGGTAATGGCTTGGGAGATGGAGGTTTGGTTATGTTTGCTTCTTTTATTATTTGTATTTTAACTGAGTGAGCTGTGGTTTTAGGGTGTCTGTTTTCAAGACTTGTTTTTAGAAAATCAAGTTCGACCTGCAATTTTTGTGCAGTTGACCACGCGGGAGGCGGCGTTTTTGTGTCCTCCACGTTTACCCATTACGCGCACTCTACTCACTGAGATATTATTTTTTTTTTTTCGAAATTCGTCGGCTGTCCTGTGACATCTGTCACGGTTGCCATGTAGAAGTAGGATTGTAGAAGTAGGATTTCTTTTATTTAAGTGGAGCAGCGAAGGTGCCGCTTCCACTTCTCAAGAGTTTCTGGTTTTACAAATATATCTTAGGAGATAAGGAAGGCTAAGTCTCGCAGCTGCGCTGCCAACAGCGGAGCGGCAGCGGAGAGACGGTTATGTATTCTTAGGTATATACATAGCTATGCTCGCTTAGGCTGGAGCGCGAGGGTATATGCACATACACTTGAGTTCATGTCCACGCGAGGTCTGCATGTGACAATTATGCTGACACTTGGACTTTCCGTTAGCCGACAAAAGTATATAGACCGGCTCAGATTTCGGCCACTTGGTTTAACGACTGGGTCTCAGAATTTATATTTGTGTTTGTTTATACATATGCAACAATGTATGGAGTACAGTGTGCATTCGATATATATGCATATTACAAAACTACAAGACGGACACCGAAAATTGCGCTCACTTGTACAGACACCTATTGAACAGCCAAACAGACTCAGTTTAGATCTCCACGTCATAAAGCGCAGGCGTGTAAAATAATGTAGGTTAAATGTGTCAATTTATGGTTAAATTTAATATATTTTAATGTTAATTGTTCTTTGTACCTTGTGTTAGTGCCCTGAAGACGGTTTGCCGATGCGCAACCGAAATATATCGGAAGCAAAAATCAATAAAATTGTTTCATTGGTTTATTAAAACAAACCCGGACCTCGAGCCAGCCAACTAAACATTTATAAAATGGAAAGGTCGCCAAAAACATAATTAAAAAAACAATTAAAATAGCAGCACAGAAAACAATCGCAATGATGATAGAATTCGAAGCAGACGCGCATGAATGTGTGTGTGTACATGCTAGAGAAATTCTTGCAATTTGCGTCGCAAACACGTGCGCAGTCAGAATACCGAAAAACAAAACAAAAACCGATTTTAATGAAATTTTCCACAGTATATATTATTGTACCATAGAATATTAGCGTATTCTCAAAAAGTCAATTGCATTTAAATTGTGGCTTAGATTGGTTGGCAATATAAGTTGGGTTACTAACTTGATTTATAGCTCTGCCGTGTTAGCGGGGAGGTGGCGATAGCTATAAAATGAACGATGCTTGATATATGTATACTATTCTAAAAGCTACATGCCAAGTTTGGTAACTCCAGCTCGTATTATTTACCCAATTTGCTCAAAAAACAGGATTTCGATATCGATTTTTATCGATTCCTTGGAAATGGAGTAAGTTATCGATTATCGGACACAAACTGCGTAGGCACTAGGAGGACCTACAGCTAAAATTTCGAAAATGGCTAGATCGACTCGGCTGTTAATGCTGATCAAGAATATATACACTTTATGTGGTCGGAGATGCTTCCTTCTGCCTGTTACATTCATATAATTCAGGGTATAAAAATGAACAAAATATAAATAACTGATGAATATAAAATATTTTTTTGATGACCTCTTATCTTAATAAGAACGTTAAAATTAAATTTAATATAATGTTGGAAAAACAAATCTGCCTATAAAAAATTTCTTTACCAAACAAGTATGATTGCGTTGATAGTTCACAAAATAATAACACATTTCAATTGCTCTGATAAGTAAATTTGCTTGTATGCATAAAAAGGGAATTCACCTATATTTGTGATATGAACATATCTCAAAAAAAATAAATTTTAGAAAATTTATAATCGTTCTAAATGGTTTAAAATCGTGTAAAAAAATGTCAAATTTTTTTTCATTTCAATCCGTAATAAATCAAAACCGTGTAAAAACAGAATAAGGTGTACTATATCCTATAGAAAATATAAAGTATTATTGTATGTGAGAAAGTATTATATACTGCATTGGCTTTTGCAGCCGTTAATATAATTTTGTAAGTTTCCTAATTTGAAGTTAGGAGATGGTTTGCCGTCACAGTTTTCTCACGGTACTAAACCTTGACTATTCAAACTTGGAACAATATCATTTTGGTTTCGATATCGATTTTACCCGATTACATGGAAACAAGACTACTTATCGATCATTTGAAATCAACTCGATCTGTGCGGGTGCTAGACGTGCGCATAATTGTATGTCCGTTTGTGGATACAGGTCAATAATTATATATTATGTGTTCAAAGATACTTCCTTCTGTCTGTTTTACTAGAGATTTTGTAAGATACAATGTATTTAAATAATTCAAATAAAAAGCATAAAACTATGCAGAATAATCGGAAACTCAGTATACTTTTCTTCCAATTTATTGGTTAATTGTGATACATTCACTTAATCAATAAATCTCTTGATAAAACTGTAGATCTTTAAAATCAAGTAAAAAAAATCCTGTGTCACCCAGAATTGAAATCGGGTTGGATGACTGTTCACGCCATGTCAGCGCTATTTAGTATTTTTGCTTACATTCATTAAAATGATAATTGAATTGAATAACTATCGATATTGTCAATCGATGTATTGTACATTACTCTGTCGAGTAAAAAAGTTAAAGCGGAGCGGAGGGGCATTTTTGCTGGGAAGGGAATTTTCCCGATAATAGCTCCAGACTGAGGGCAAGGGGATACAGATAACACTCCCACTCTTGGTGATAATACCTTGTTGTTATTGGCCTTTATGACCAAAATTAACATCGAGCCGACCACTTTAAATTTTAGTTAATGCTTAACTTGACACACAAAACATTTCATTATATATTTAATGGAAGAAATATCAAAATAAAAAATAAACAATAAAAAAATTCTTATTTGTATATACACTTGACTTTTATCCTTAAATTTCATTCAGGGGCTTAAATATAGAGAAATGCAAAACACGTCTCAAATGAATATCTATACAAATTCATGGATGTCGCGTGCCAAACGAAGGTGTAGTTGTAATTTGAACTCTGCAAGGGTTACGCCTGGCCCCTGGCCATGTTACTCCGATGTTAATATAGACTGCGTAATGCAAAACGTGCCAGAGCAGGTGCAAGTGCAAGTGTTTTATTCTAAACGGATTACATAGGTTAGAACTTAGATATATTCCCTCTTCTAACTCACGACAATAATAAGTAATGGCGGCAACAAGCCAAATACAATGTGCCCGTACATTCAGAGGGCAAAAATAAATAATTTCAGAACATACTTAACTTACAATCGATAACTTAATTGGTCCCGCAATATCCCCGCCCCCGTGAAGGCCCTACTTCACTCACATCCAGTATGGCTAGCTTAGCCGTGAGACAAGTCATCAGTCGCACCACATCACCATGGCTTATCGGCTCAACGCGCGCACACCATTTCACGAGTCGCACAAGTGTAGGCATTTAGTCCAAGACCCACCGCTTCAAAAAACGGTATCGTAATAGCCGCGCTAGAGGGTTACTGATCACGATTATGCAGGAATCAGTTGACAGGCCACGTGCCAACTCCAAATGTATGGCCCTTGTTATCAGACACGTAAACAAGGCATCCCATCTCTTTTCCTTTCGACGTCCGATCGTCACAAGAGGTGGACCAAAGTAGTCCAGACCCGTAAACTTAAATGACCATCCATTGGCCTCCAGTCTTTTCTCTGGCAAAGGGCCCATTATAGGTGGCGCTGGCTGCGCTCTATGTAGCTTGCACACACTACAACCAGATATTACTGTACGCAACACTCGACGCAGCTTTGTTATCCAAAATCTGGTCATGATGTCGCCCATCGTTGCATCCACATTATGATGCTTCATTTTCACATGGTAGTAATACACAATCAGTTCCGTCAGTGCCTGCGGGTATGACAAGATTAATGGCCTTCTCGCACTATGCGGTATACACATCGCAGCATCGATCCTGCTATACGTACGCAAGACCATTGCCATTCAAGTACTGCGCCAGCCCTCTTATGTCGCTTCGATGACCGCCTGATTCTCCATTGTAAGAGGCTCAAACCTCGTCAGGGAACGCTCCGCACTGCGCTCGCCGTATCAGCATGTTCTCAGCGTCCTCACATTCCGTAGCGGTGAGGCCGAATCTCTCAAGCCACGGCATGAACCTTAGAACCTAAGCCGTCAATCCGACTGTAGCTAGAGAATCTCTGAAATGAGATGAAAAAGTTATTTGCTGCAACTAAGGAAAATTCACTCGGCATCTCTTCTTCATCATCGCAGGATGAGCGTTCCGTGCCCGGTTCGGGCTGCGGCCAGCTGCTTTCTGGCTGCCGCAAAAATGTTGGCCCTTCTAACCATCGCGACCGTTGGCTGAGGTCTACGTGGCAATGCGGCCTAAGTGCGTCGTCTGCTGTATTTTCATCAGTAGGTACCCATCTCCATTGGGCAACCTTTGTTGACTCCAAAATTGTGCCCACTCGATTTCCGATGAACTGGTTATATCGACGGTGGGGGCTGCCTATCCAACGCAGCACTGTTTTGGAGTCAGTCCTTAATATAGCATCGCTGATCGCTATGCTGTGCTCCCTTTTCAAAGTGTCCATCAGCCTCGTTCCTAACACGGCTGCTTGCAATTCCAATCGTGGAATTAACATCGTTTTCATTTGGGCACACTTCGTCTTGGCATATACGAAGCATACTTGCGCGTCGTTGTTACACATTTAGTCGCCAGATCTCACGCATTAGTTACATTCCAGTTATCATGAGACAGCTAACATCAAGCTCAAGAATTCCCTCTTCGTAAGGACTCGCTCCAAATTTAGCACGCATCGGGATACTTTGTGGTACTTCATGTTTAATTTGAAATCGTCCGTTGCAGGCTGCCAGCACATACCTAGAATCTGTTCTTCAGCTTCACCCCATCCCATGCTCCTAGCAGCCCCATGTTAGCCCAGAGCGTCAGCTACAGTTGGCGAACTGGAAGTAAACTGGCACAATTCAAATCCGGCACTTGCATGTATTTCTCTAATTATTACTGATATGGCGATGGGGTCGCCTTCACTATTAAAACTTTCCCCATAGTCGTCCACATAGTGACATTCAAGAATAGATTGAATCGCGCGAGGATCTGAATCCTGATACTGCAGGGCATGCAAGGTCTTCACATAGTGCGCGGCGCTTAGCGAGCATGCTGTTCCAAACGACATTACCCTCATTTCATAAACATCAGGCTCCCATCGATCATCGCCGTTTCGCCACAGGAATCGCTTGGCGCAACATCTCTCTGATGTCACCACAAACGTCAACGGCACCTTCCCGGAAACGGAAGAGAACGGCCGGCAGCGACTTGTAGTGCTGCGGCCCGTTGGATAATGCCGAATTCAATGAAATGTCACCGACCTTTGCAGCAGCGTCGAACACCAGTCTTATCTTACCGGGCTTATTTGGATTTTCAACTCCAAAGTGCGGCAGATACAAAAGTTTTGTCGCTGTTGGCTAAAGCGACCTCATGATGCTCCAATCGTCGACTATATCCTTTATGTTCATAATCGTCCATAATTTTCATAAAGGCTCGTTTGAACTGATCGTTACGCTTCATCTTTCGCTCAATGTTGACCAATCTTTTGTATGCCATATCGTAGCTTCGTGGCAACTCAATATTATCACGGTTCCATAATAAACCTGGGTGATAAAGTTCCCCTATTTTCACCGTGGTGTCTTCGAGTATCTTCTGTGCTCGTGCATCGTGCATCGTCGCTGGCTGCGACTGGTGGCGTATGCTTCAAGCTTCTTTTGGATTGCATCCTCCTGCGACACTGCTAGGAGGCATGACTTTGATGACGTTGCCGGCGATTGGCTTCTTACCGGCCCAAAAACCACCCATTCAAGTTCGGTGACTGCGGCATATGGTCCCTGTGGTGCAAACCTTCAGTCCAAGATGCGCATGATCAAGTCCAATCAGAAGTTTTGGTACCGCCCCGTCCAACATTTGGACGTCACGTCGATGCAGACTTTTCATTAGTAAGCTCAGGCTGGCACGGCGTACAAATTTCGCAACACATGACGTTTGCGTTTGACCGCTCCACTTATTTCCATGCTTACCACTGTGGTCGGCTCTCTGGTTGCTCTTCTACCAAACCACTGTATATTTAATTGCCTGCGTTCCCCTTTTACATCTAGGTCGCGCAGTAGCTCGTCATCGATCATCGTTAGAGACGAGCCCTCATAGCGCATACGTATCGAGCGCATACGTATCGATCCGCTTATTGGCCCCGTTCAATGTCACTGTCAATATGCGGATGGGTAGGCGTTCTCCATCCGAATTGACACAACTTCAGTTCCTTTGTTGCGTCAATTGAGCATCCACTGGCTGCGGTGCCCTTTTGTGCGGCTCTGCTAGCTGCGGCATCCGTCCAGTATTCATCACTCTACCAACTGCTGGCTGCGGTGCATTGTGACTCATAGCATCATGATCATGTAAAAGACGATGGTACCTCCTCCGGCATCCATTGACCTGGCATTCGTTGGCCCTTTTGCAGACTCTTGTCACGTGGTCATCTCGTGGGCATGAGAAACAAAGCCGTTGCCTTTTTACAAACGTCCACCTTTTTAGCGGAGAGGCTAGGACACACAGATTGGACATTGTTTGGTGCGACCTCGGTGTCGCCCTTTATTATTCTGGTCAATTCTGGCATGCAGCACTCCACGCTGTTGCTCCTGGCCCACTCCACCCTCATGCGTGGTGGTAGCTTAGCGACCAAATCCTCCATCAGTGTAGGATTCGCTAAATGTTGTTCTCCGTTAGCTGATTGTAGAAAGGCGGCAAGGTTACTCACTCGTGTAGCAAATGGCACGATTTTCTCTAAGCTGTGCTCTTGAATGGCCTGCACTTCTCGAATTCTAATAAGCTGGCTGCGTATTAGTTGTTCTGGGCGGACATATCTGAAACGTAATTGTGCCATCACGTTGTTCACATTCCTGGGATGTATGAGCAAAGACTTCACAGTAACACGTGATTTGCCTTTGAGTGCCTTCAACAATCGCTGGTTATTCTCCAGATTCGTACAGTTGTACGTCAAAGTTGTTTCTGTAAAAGCGCGAAGAATGAAGACCAATTCTCAGGTTGGCTCCCAAACTCGGGTAAATCTGGTAATTTGCGTAGCAGGCAGTTACACTCAAACTTCCACTCGAAGATGGCTCTCTACTCAAAGCTCCGATCAAAAATGGCGGCAGGTTAGCTGTACCACCCACGCCAACTTTACTCAACTTAACGGGATCAGTAACTGTACTCACATGTGCTCGACCAGTTTTTGACCTCTGCAACTCGTGCGCTAGCGCAGCGACTCTCTTTATCAAATCCATGACTTGCGTATCTGAGAGTTGAGTGCTTGGGCTTGGACCTCCTGTCAATCAGGTCTTTCCTCATACGCCCTTCTAATTCACGACAATAATAAGTAATGGCGGCAACAAGCCAAATACAATGTGCCCGTATATTCAGAGGGCAAAAATACATAATTTCAGAACATACTTAATACTTAACAATCGATAACTTAATTCGCCCACAACATCCCCGCCTTCGTGAAGGCCCTACTGCAAATCCAGTATGGCTAGCTTAGCCATGGGACGAGTCATCAGTCGTACTCGATTGTCGGCCGCCACGCGCACGCTGGCGCGTCGAGGCACTCCATCTGGTCCAGGGTAGAGCTACTCCACTATGCCACTTCGCCGCTCCCTGCGTGGAACGGCTGGGTCGCATATAAACACCACATCACCATGGCTTATCGGCCATTTACGAGTCGCACAAGTGTAGGCAGGTACTCCAAGACCGACCGCTTCAAAAAAGGTATCGTAATAGCCGCGCTATTCGCCACTGCTTCATCAAGGCAACACATCTCTTTTCCTTTCGAAGTCCGATCGTCACAAGAGGTGGTCCAAAGTAGTCCAGACCCGTAAACTTAAATGACCATCCATTGGCCTCCAGTCTGTCCTCTGGCAAAGGGCCCATTATAGGTGGCGCTGGCTGCGCTCTATGTAGCTTGCACACACTACATCCAGATATTACTCGACGCAGCTTTGTTATCCAAAATCTGGTCCTGATGTCGCCCATCGTTGCATCCACATTTTGATGCTTAATTTTCACATGGTAGTAATACACAATCAGTTCTGTTAGTGCGTGCGGGTAAGACAAGATTACTGGCCTTCTCGCACTATGCGGTATACACAGTGTATAAAACATTCCGTAGCGGTGAGGCCGAATCTCACAAGCCACGGTATCATTGTGAACCTTAGAACCCAAGCCGTCTGAAATGAAATGAAAAAGTTATTTGCTGCAACTAAGGCGAATTCACTCGGCATCTCTTCTTCATCATCGCAGGATGAGCGTTCCGTGCCCGGTTCGGGCTGCGGCCAGCTGCTTTCTGGCTGCCGCAAAAATGTTGGCCCTTCTAACCATCGCGACCGTTGGCTGAGGTCTACGTGGCAATGCGGCCTAAGTGCGTCGTCTGCTGTATTTTCATCAGTAGGTACCCATCTCCATTGGGCAACCTTTGTTGACTCCAAAATTGTTCCCACTCGATTTCCGATGAACTGGTTATATCGACGGTGTGGGCTGCCTATCCAACGCAGCACTGTTTTGGAGTCAGTCCAATTCGCCTTGAACTTCCGCGGAGATCGGTCGTGCTCTTGTGCGTTCCCGTGTGTGTGTGTGTTCAGTGCATCACAGGCAAAAACAAAGTGACAGTGACACTAGCTAAGCCCGCCCCAGGGCTTAACAAACAACTCGCGCCTGTAGAGCGCGGCAAATCAAAAGTGCTGCTGGCAGCCAAAGTGCCGAATCTAAACATTAAAAAACAGAAATTTCTTGTTTATTTAACAAAAGTGCAACCTCGTGCAAGCGTAAGAGAGCAAGCTTCAGCTAAGCTCAACTGCGATCAGCTGATCGCCCACACTCGTGTGCGTGTTAGTGAGTAAACAGAGCTTTCGTGAGAGAGCTTTTGCCAGTCTCACTAACACAAGCATAGCACTAGCCAATTGGAGCACAGCCAGTGCTGGGAAGTCAATCACTGCCCGTGACAGTGCTGACACATCTCAGTCACCGTTTTCCCTCCTGATCACCAAAGTCACTTTTAAGCGCAGGCCAATTTTACTAACATATTAATAATAATTAATATTAATTAATTAATAATTCATTAATAAAAATAACAAAAAATCATTGATAATGGCGTCAAACAACCTGAACCACCTTTGTTCGACCTCTCCAATATACAACCCACCGGAAAGGGAACAACTGCCACCACGTCATGCATCACCACGACTGCCTGATCCTTAGGAACAACTACGGTAACGTCGTCTTTTGCACGTGGCATCAGCTCCCTGGGCCGATCTACCCCGTCTCTCCCTAGTCCGGACCTCCACGCTCTCTTGAGTAAATACCCGTCCACGTCTGCAGCAAGATCCAAGTTCCCATACCAAAACGTACCGTTCAAGACCAAAAAGGGGGCCGCTAAAAAAAGCGAAGGTGGTGTTCTCTCACCCAGCATATCTCGCAAGAAGGCGAGCACCACCGAAGCCAAAAAAGGCAGGCACAACCGGTTTTCGGCCCTCTGTGATGAAGAGGAAAGCCACATGGACATGGAGGTAGAGCTAACCGCCAATAACAACGTCGATAACGATGTAGATAAAGACGATAGACCATCCACCTCGCATGCAGCACGCGCAAGGGCCAGCAGACAACAAAAGTCAAACCAGAAGCCAGCCACCCCCCCGCAACCCACCCAGACACAACTTCAGTTCCTTTGTTGCGTCAATTGAGCATCCACTGGCTGCGGTGCCCTTTTGTGCGGCTCTGCTAGCTGCGGCATCCGTCCAGTATTCATCACTCTACCAACTGCTGGCTGCGGTGCATTGTGACTCATAGCATCATGATCATGTAAAAGACGATGGTACCTCCTCCGGCATCCATTGACTTGGCATTCGTTGGCCCTTTTGCAGACTCTTGCCACGTGGTCATCTCGTGGGCATGAGAAACAAAGCCGTTGCCTTTTTACAAACGTCCACCTTTTTAGCGGAGAGGCTAGGACACACAGATTGGACATTGTTTGGTGCGACCTCGGTGTCGCCCTTTATTATTCTGGTCAATTCTGGCATGCAGCACTCCACGCTGTTGCTCCTGGCCCACTCCACCCTCATGCGTGGTGGTAGCTTAGCGACCAAATCCTCCATCAGTGTAGGATTCGCTAAATGTTGTTCTCCGTTAGCTGATTGTAGAAAGGCGGCAAGGTTACTCACTCGTGTAGCAAATGGCACGATTTTCTCTAAGCTGTGCTCTTGAATGGCCTGCACTTCTCGAATTCTAATAAGCTGGCTGCGTATTAGTTGTTCTGGGCGGACATATCTGAAACGTAATTGTGCCATCACGTTGTTCACATTCCTGGGATGTATGAGCAAAGACTTCACCGTAACACGTGATTTGCCTTTGAGTGCCTTCAACAATCGCTGGTTATTCTCCAGATTCGTACAGTTGTACGTCAAAGTTGTTTCTGTAAAAGCGCGAAGAATGAAGACCAATTCTCAGGTTGGCTCCCAAACTCGGGTAAATCTGGTAATTTGCGTAGCAGGCAGTTACACTCAAACTTCCACTCGAAGATGGCTCTCTACTCAAAGCTCCGATCAAAAATGGCGGCAGGTTAGCGGTACCACCCACGCCAACTTTACTCAACTTAACGGGATCAGTAACTGTACTCACATGTGCTCGACCAGTTTTTGACCTCTGCAACTCGTGCGCTAGCGCAGCGACTCTCTTTATCAAATCCATGACTTGCGTACCTGAGAGTTGAGTGCTTGGGCTTGGACCTCCTGTCAATCAGGTCTTTCCTCATACGCCCTTCTAATTCACGACAATAATAAGTAATGGCGGCAACAAGCCAAATACAATGTGCCCGTATATTCAGAGGGCAAAAATACATAATTTCAGAACATACTTAATACTTAACAATCGATAACTTAATTCGCCCACAACATCCCCGCCTTCGTGAAGGCCCTACTGCAAATCCAGTATGGCTAGCTTAGCCATGGGACGAGTCATCAGTCGTACTCGATTGTCGGCCGCCACGCGCACGCTGGCGCGTCGAGGCACTCCATCTGGTCCAGGGTAGAGCTACTCCACTATGCCACTTCGCCGCTCCCTGCGTGGAACGGCTGGGTCGCATATAAACACCACATCACCATGGCTTATCGGCCATTTACGAGTCGCACAAGTGTAGGCAGGTACTCCAAGACCGACCGCTTCAAAAAAGGTATCGTAATAGCCGCGCTATTCGCCACTGCTTCATCAAGGCAACACATCTCTTTTCCTTTCGAAGTCCGATCGTCACAAGAGGTGGTCCAAAGTAGTCCAGACCCGTAAACTTAAATGACCATCCATTGGCCTCCAGTCTGTCCTCTGGCAAAGGGCCCATTATAGGTGGCGCTGGCTGCGCTCTATGTAGCTTGCACACACTACATCCAGATATTACTCGACGCAGCTTTGTTATCCAAAATCTGGTCCTGATGTCGCCCATCGTTGCATCCACATTTTGATGCTTAATTTTCACATGGTAGTAATACACAATCAGTTCTGTTAGTGCGTGCGGGTAAGACAAGATTACTGGCCTTCTCGCACTATGCGGTATACACAGTGTATAAAACATTCCGTAGCGGTGAGGCCGAATCTCACAAGCCACGGTATCATTGTGAACCTTAGAACCCAAGCCGTCTGAAATGAAATGAAAAAGTTATTTGCTGCAACTAAGGCGAATTCACTCGGCATCTCTTCTTCATCATCGCAGGATGAGCGTTCCGTGCCCGGTTCGGGCTGCGGCCAGCTGCTTTCTGGCTGCCGCAAAAATGTTGGCCCTTCTAACCATCGCGACCGTTGGCTGAGGTCTACGTGGCAATGCGGCCTAAGTGCGTCGTCTGCTGTATTTTCATCAGTAGGTACCCATCTCCATTGGGCAACCTTTGTTGACTCCAAAATTGTTCCCACTCGATTTCCGATGAACTGGTTATATCGACGGTGTGGGCTGCCTATCCAACGCAGCACTGTTTTGGAGTCAGTCCAATTCGCCTTGAACTTCCGCGGAGATCGGTCGTGCTCTTGTGCGTTCCCGTGTGTGTGTGTTCAGTGCATCACAGGCAAAAACAAAGTGACAGTGACACTAGCTAAGCCCGCCCCAGGGCTTAACAAACAACTCGCGCCTGTAGAGCGCGGCAAATCAAAAGTGCTGCTGGCAGCCAAAGTGCCGAATCTAAACATTAAAAAACAGAAATTTCTTGTTTATTTAACAAAAGTGCAACCTCGTGCAAGCGTAAGAGAGCAAGCTTCAGCTAAGCTCAACTGCGATCAGCTGATCGCCCACACTCGTGTGCGTGTTAGTGAGTAAACAGAGCTTTCGTGAGAGAGCTTTTGCCAGTCTCACTAACACAAGCATAGCACTAGCCAATTGGAGCACAGCCAGTGCTGGGAAGTCAATCACTGCCCGTGACAGTGCTGACACATCTCAGTCACCGTTTTCCCTCCTGATCACCAAAGTCACTTTTAAGCGCAGGCCAATTTTACTAACATATTAATAATAATTAATATTAATTAATTAATAATTCATTAATAAAAATAACAAAAAATCATTGATAATGGCGTCAAACAACCTGAACCACCTTTGTTCGACCTCTCCAATATACAACCCACCGGAAAGGGAACAACTGCCACCACGTCATGCATCACCACGACTGCCTGATCCTTAGGAACAACTACGGTAACGTCGTCTTTTGCACGTGGCATCAGCTCCCTGGGCCGATCTACCCCGTCTCTCCCTAGTCCGGACCTCCACGCTCTCTTGAGTAAATACCCGTCCACGTCTGCAGCAAGATCCAAGTTCCCATACCAAAACGTACCGTTCAAGACCAAAAAGGGGGCCGCTAAAAAAAGCGAAGGTGGTGTTCTCTCACCCAGCATATCTCGCAAGAAGGCGAGCACCACCGAAGCCAAAAAAGGCAGGCACAACCGGTTTTCGGCCCTCTGTGATGAAGAGGAAAGCCACATGGACATGGAGGTAGAGCTAACCGCCAATAACAACGTCGATAACGATGTAGATAAAGACGATAGACCATCCACCTCGCATGCAGCACGCGCAAGGGCCAGCAGACAACAAAAGTCAAACCAGAAGCCAGCCACCCCCCCGCAACCCACCCAGACGGAGCCCCTTAACGAGCGCCCTTCCAATAAGGTGCCCAGAATAACTGTGCCAGGCATCGTCAGCTTCAAAACGTTCTGCAAGGAACTGGACAGCATCGTAGGCGAGAACACCTACACCGTGAGAGCGCTAAACTCTGGCGACTGCATCATCCAATGCCGCAACTCGGACGTTTACAGAGAGGTGGCTAGGTACCTTCGCGAGAGCGGTTTTATGTTTCATCACGACCAACTCACAGAGGACCGACCATACCGCATAGTCCTAAGGAATATACACCACGAGATACCTTCTGAAGACATCTCAACGCAACTGGCAGACAAGGGGCACCATGTTGTCCGCATATACACCCCGCGTAGCAGAGCCAATAACGAGCCACTTAATATGAGGTTTGTTGACCTGAGGAAGCCGGACAACAACAACCTCATCAAATCTATAACTTTGTTATGCAGACATAAAGTCTCGTGGGAGAAGCCTCGCAAGACGTCGGGCCCAGTCCAATGCAATAGATGCCAAGAGTACAGGCACACCAAGTCCTATTGCTCACGACACCATGTGTGCAAGGAATGTGGCGACAACCATCCAACAAGCGAATGCACACTTGGCAAAGATGAGGATCGGTGCTGCTATCACTGTGGAGAATCGCACACAGCAAATTTCAGGGGCTACAAGAAGTACCTGCAATACTCCGTCCAGCAAAAAAATCAGCACAATGTAAACAGCCCCTCCTGCCCCCAGCTTCGCTCCCTGCCAACAATCGTTTGCCAGCGTCCTACGCGGTAGCCAGTCCGCCGAGCACAGAGCTCGCTCATCGTCGCGCAGAAGGAACACAGGCAGCATTCCCAGTCGATCCCATCCAGCTGCTGACAACAGCCCCAACTCAGCCCTTGAGCTTAGGTTGGAAGAAATGTTCGCCAGGTTCGACAAAGTGGTATCCCTTGTAGAGACTCTAGTTCAAGCGCTATATACTATGCTAAGCGCACGAGATCGCAGCCTTTACCGAGCTCCATCACATGGATGTGTTTCTGCTCACGGAGACTCATTTTTGCTCCCGTATCACCCTCAGAGTGCCAGGCTACACTCTCCACACCGCCAACCATCCAGATAACAGCCAACATGGAGGAGCAGTAATACTGGTCAGGTCGTCCTTGTCCCACCATCCACTTGAGTCGTCCTGCCACTGGCATATGCAAGCCGCTGTTATCCGACTCGGATCCGGCAGAGGCGACTTCAACCTTGCCTCCGTATACTGCCCTCCGGCCTTAAGAGTGACTGAGGCGCACTTCCAAACCCTTTTCGACCAGCTCGGCCCAAAGTTCCTGGCTGGGGGAGACTGGAACGCCAAACATCGCTGGTGGGGAAACTACCGAATGTGCCCCCGAGGGAGAACGCTCCTCTCTGCCATTGAGACCAACGGCATCGAGGTTATAACCACAGGAGAGACAACGTGCTACCCATATAGAGTTACTGCAACACCAAGTGCACTCGACTTCGGGCTCTACAAGGGATTCAGACAGGAGCAGCTGCGAATAAGAAGTCTCCTGGACCTGACATCGGATCACCTCCCACTACTGATTGAGCTAGAAGAGACTCCCAAGCGTTTCGTTGGCGCCCGCAAAATGCTCCCGCCGCGCTCTAACTTGGACGTCTACCGGACCTGCCTCGAGGATACCTTAGAACTCAACGTCGCCATAAGTACGGCAAGTGAACTGGAGAGCTATGTCGATCATCTCACAGCAAAAATTACGGAAGCTGCCAGACGTGCAGCCTCGCAAACTCTGCCTTGTACTCACACCTTTAGAAGCTCCCTACTTAACCCAGAAGCCAGGAGTCTTCTTGCCGACAAAAGACGTCTAAGGAGGCTGAGGCCAAGGCGGAAATGGTCAGCGCAACCAACCGGCTCCGTCGACTGCTGGCCAGGACCCAATGAGAAAACCTTGACAGGCTCCTAAAAACAGCTGGGCATGACGGCAACAGCTCCTTCTTAGTGTGGAAACTAACAAGAAATATTAAAAGGCAACCAATTTATACCTCCCCGATCATGGATCGTTCTGGGCTTTGGCTGCGATCGGACGAGGAGAAGGCCAATGCGTTTGCTGACTACCTGGAAGCGATTTTTACGCCCTTCGATTTCGCAGATGTTGCACAGCGCCGCAAAGTGGCTGAATCACTTGATGCGCCACTGCAGATGGCTCTCCCAATAAGAAGCGTTTCCCCCGCGGAAATCGAAGTACAGCTGAAAGCGCTCGAGCTGAAGAAGACCCCTGGACGCGACGAAATTATCAACAGAGCAGACAAGGCACTCCCACGCAAAGGCATCATGGCGCTTACGTTAATTTTTAATTCAATGCTCAGGCTTGGTCACTTCCCAAAGCAGTGGAAATGTGCGAATATAATTATGATCGCCAAGCCCGGTAAGCCGCAAACTCAGCTGGAGTCTTACCGCCCTATAAGCCTGCTGCCAACTTTTTCCAAATTCTTCGAGCGGCTCCTACTGAGTCGACTTCTGGAGCTCGACGAGGTCACGGCTGCCCCGAGCAGGTCCACAGGGTAGTAAACCATGCTCTGAAGGCATTTGAAGAAAAGGAATACTGCGTCGGAGTGTTCCTCGACGTCAAACAGGCGTTCGACAAGGTCTGGCACGACGGCCTTCTGTCCAAGGTCAAAGCCCTACTCCCAGCGCCATACTTTATCATTCTGAGCTCCTTTCTGGCAGAACGAACCTTTAACGTGGCAGTTAAAGGCCAAAGGTCGGCCAACAAAGGCATTAGAGCAGGTGTCCCACAAGGCAGCGTCCTTGGCCCGATGCTGTACACGCTGTACACTGCGGACCTCCCCATACAAAGACAAAACAGTGCAGACTTCAGCCTCTCGAGACTGCTTGTGGCAACGTACGCAGATGATACCGCTTTTCTAGCTTCGCACGACCACCTGCAAGCTGCAACAAATGCAGTGCAAGACTGGCTGCTGCAGATCGAAAATTGGACAGCTAATTGGAATATCGCTAAAAACTGTGCCAAGCCCGCTTGCGTTACATTCACGCTACGCCCAGACAGCTGCCAGGGGCTTCGGCTCGATGGAGGAACCATTGAGCTCTCCAGCTCATTTTGCTACTTGGGCGTTCACCTAGACCGGCTCTTGAAACCGCAAAGCAAGCTCCACATTTCCACAAAGGCGCTGCTTAATAAAACGATGGTAACGCCCATCTGGACATACGCCATCCAAGTCTGGGGTACGGCGTCAGCACACCAGCTGCGCCGCATAAGAGTGGTCCAAGCCAAGGCAGCACGCAAGGTTGCCGGCCTACCATGGTATGTTACAACAGATGCCATCGAACGCGATCTCCGCCTAACAAAGGTCGGAGATCAATTAAACTTCTTCAGCAGACAATACTCCGACAAGCTGATGCAGCACCCGAACGCGGCCGCCAGGGTCTTGGCTGACACCATCAGTGAGAGGCGCCTCCGAAGGCTGCCCCCCGACGACCTACCTACAGGGCGTATTATCTAAAAAATCTTTGAAAATCAAAATCTCTGAATATATTATATAAGTTACATATATTAGTAGTAACTATAAATATTTCCCTTAATATTCGCTTGGTAGAGATCAGAAGGCACTGATCGATTCCAGCGCAACAAATAAAGAATAATATTTAAAAAGCACCGCTGATCGCTATGCTGTGCTCCTGTAAAAGTGTCCATCAGCCTCGTTCCTAACACGGCTGCTTGCAATTCCAATCGTGGCATATACGAAGCATACTTGCACGTCGTTGTTATTGTAGGTGACCCTTAAGAAAGTTGTTTTGAGGAGATGCTAGATTGCACCCCACTTCGGCCCCTTTTATGTCTTATAAATTTTAATAAAAATAAAAAGAGCTATAGACTGCTTGTAATGCGTGATTTACTTCCAACAATAACTATCGATAGATTAGTGATGAGTAATTTATAATGGCATTTTGTGGTGGTTTTAAAATAATAGTATGTGACTTCAATATCGTGATTTGAGAAGTAAAGATATAATGTAAATTAGATAATTCAGATATAATATTATTCAGAGGGCGTTCTGCTGCGAACATGCGCCCCCCGTTGGAAGATACAAGCTTTCCACCGTTGTGGTATCGATTGGCAGAACGGCGATTTTGGCAATGGCTCTCTTGACCAGACCATTTTGTGTACGAATGACTGCTACTCTCACAATGCCGTCGTCACCCGTAATGACGCTGTCGACTCGACCAAGCGGCCACCTGAGTGGTGGTGTATCCTAGAGCACCACGATGTTGACGGCCTGAAGGTTTTGCTTGGACGATCGCCAATTCCCGCGCTCTTGGCGCAACGACAAATACGATGTACTCCATTTCTTCCAAAATGATTGCTGCATGTGATATATTCGCTGCCAACGGCTGAGGCGACCTATGCTTAGGTGCGTTATGTCTGGCTCGTCGATAGGGGCATTGGCTTTGCCCCAGATGAAGTGCCCAGGCGTGAGTATCTCCAAGTCATTCGGGTTTTCTGTCATAGAGCAAAGCGATCTTGAGTTTCGAATTTCGGATATTTGACAGGTGAGAGTTCGGAATTCGTGGAATGAGAGAAGAGAATTTCCAACGACGCGGTAAAAATGAAATTTTGCCGAATTAACAATCCTCCAAAATGTAGTGTAGTGAGTATATGCATTAAATAACACCCTGTATTTAAATACAAAGTATGCGAGACTTTGTTGCATACAATAACAAACATAAAGCCAAAAGCGCAGAGCCGCTTGAGTTTATTGACTCAGGCTCATATTTCGCAACGCGGAACGTAGTACTCTAGCTGGCCGCTTAGCTGACGGCGCATATATTCGTTTTATATGTTATACATAAAACGACTTATATACAAAGGGCAGCGCCGCCACCGAAGACTGCGCAGCCTTAGGTTTAGTAATACTTAATACCAATATGTAAAATGAGATCAATAAAAGTATCCGGAGCGACAAGAACAGTCGCTCCGACCCAAACTTAAAACGTGCGTAATACCAAATCCTACATGGCGACCGTGACTTGGTCACGAATTCCTGCCTGGAGGCTGTAGACCAAGCCAAAGGATAAATAAATCGCAGCCTGGAGGCAGTCGACTCTGACTGCGCCTTCATACAAAGATGCCATCTATGATATCTGCCGTCGTAGCTTAGACATAGAGCGTCCCATATACTGAGTGACTAGAGAGTCAGTGTTATGGTAAAAAAAAACGCGTTGGCTTACAAACTAAAATAATAATAAATAAACACCCGCACACCAAACCAAACACCGCTACTCACTCAGCGAATATTAAAATCATAACAAACAAAATAACTAATAAAGATAAACCAATTACCCCAGTCAGCCTGCCGAAACATAGGAGAGCTTGTCCGCAGGATTGCGAAGGGCCGCTGGTAAGCCCCTTCTGCGAATACACGTGCAGACATTGCACAGCCAGTGCCAACACCAACAACCAATAAATGCCTGTGCGATAACCAGCACCGGCCCCGCCTGAGCCCATAGGCTCAGGACATCAGCAACGGACAATCAACAGGCGCGACGGGCACACCACCACTTGCGTCATCGAGGGAGCATCAGCGAGCCACATCCGGCGACGTCCAGCTTATGCAGATGATGAGCAGCAGATGCAGTAAATCTTTTAATACATATACTGTATATATAAATAAATTTTTAAAAATGAGGGAATAAAAGTTGCCCGATTATAGTGTGGCCTGAAAACCATACACAAACATAGGCAGGAAAATAAGTAAACAACAAACACAAGTTGATTATTCAAACTTTTAAATTTAAAGTCAATTATTCAAATTTTTATACTTCAGGCTTTTAAAACGGAGGTATTATTCACACTCCATAATCATTTCCCTTGGTCCACCATGGGATTAATAGACACAAAGACGGTGGATTCCACCGCCAACGTTATTAATAAAGTTGAGGTGGAAACACCAGAATTAAGAATAATATCGTAGTGCTAATGTGCATTAACCTTTTCTTAAAATTATACAAAGTACACAATAGGTGTTTAAAGAGAAAATATATGAGTCACGCAAACGACTTAGATAAAATATCAAAAAATAAACTCAATGACTACGAACAAAGCGATAGCTGAAGTTTATTTACGAGACCCACATTTTAGGGAAATCGTAAAATCTCGCTATCATTGATAATATGCTCCGCTCTGTGACTGATCCTTCGGGTACGATCTCCGCAAAGTTGAAAAGCAGGCTATCAGAGCTAGGGCTCCAAGCTAAACCATTGCGCCTTTGCAATGTTGGTGCCATCCTTGAACTCCATTAGCTTCTCACAATCGGATTCGCTTTCTCCTTTTAATGCATCAGCCTCGTTTGAGCACCACTTTCTGATTGGTAAGTGACCTTTAGCCAGTAGCAGTTTTACTTGCTGCCGGATCGGAATGGCTTCTTCTATTGAGTCCCCTCCAGAGATTAAATCGTCTACATAGAAGTCACGACAAACTATCTTTGCAGCTAGTGGAAAGGTAGTAGGTTCTTCGTCGTGGGCCAGCTGCTGCATCGCTCGAATTGCTAGAAACGCAGCGGGTTTAGTTCCATACGTTACTGTATCCAGGGTGTACGTCCTTATGCTTTCATTTTGATAATCACGCCATTAGGTGCATTGCAGAAATTGATCTGGATGCGTTATTCGGACACAGCGGTACATCTTACAGATGTCACCGCACATGGCAACATTTAAAAAACGAAACTGAATTAAAATGTTGAATAATTTGGGTTGAATTGCCGGGCCTGTATGCAAAAGATCATTCAGAGATGCGCCTGATGTGGATTTGGCTGATCCATCAAAAACGAATTTGGTGGTTGAGCTATGTGGCTACGCAGTGGTGGGGTAAATAGAATTGTGGGACAAGCTGCTGCTTGGGAGCCAAAGACATGTGGCCCAAGTCGATTTACTCGCGCATGAATGCAGAGTAGCTCTCAAACGACTTGAAACGTCGTCGAGCACTTTGATATGAGTCCCCTAGCGTGTCGAAGCTGAGCTTTGCTGGAAGCCTAACTGAATACTGCCCTGACTTAAGTCGCGTGTAGCCTTGGAGAAATAGCTGTTCACATAGTGCGACTTCATCAGATAGCTCAGGGGTTGTACCGCAGCAATTGTCGACTTCCCAGAATCGTTTTACAATATCCGACAGTGGATCCTCCCATGGATTAGGTTTCTTGTAAAGGGCTAATAGGGATGTGTGTTTGTTGTGTACGCGAGAGAGTTCGCCAGACGCAATCCATCCGAGCTTGGTCTTTTGGAGCGTTGGTAGGTTATCCGCCATTCGAATTTGGCCGATGCAAATGAGATCGAAAAATAGTCCGGCGCCATGTAATAAATCAATTCTTTGTGATTTGAGAAACGTTGGATCCGCGAGCAAGATATTTTATGGGGATATTCCACCCAGAGATGTCTAATCCAAAGTGGGGCTGATAATCCGTTGTAGTGTGAGTAACGACTACTGAAAATGATGTGCTGAAGCTCCTATCACGTAACTGCGCTGAAATGTCAGTGGTCATGTTAGAAGATATGGTTGATTCGCCTATACCAGATATTGATACGGCAGCATGATGAGTTTTGAGTTGGAGCTGCTTTACTAGACGAGCAGTGATAAGGTTCAGCTGAGATCCAGAATCCAGTAATGCACGGCAGGGTATGAATACACCTGAGTGGCCCTTGGCATATATGATGGCATGGCTGCAGGTGTGAATTGAAGCGCAGTGCTGACGAGAGTTGAAGATGGTAGATGCCTTCAAGATGATGCGTGAGGCTGGATCGTGGTTGCAGCCTGCAAGCTTGGTATACACAGGGCAGATGGTTGAGTTGTGATGGGGCTCATGTGCAGCAACGAATGATGTTTTTGTTGACAATGCCTGCAGTGACCTGAGCGACATTGCTGCAAGCCATGGCCTTTGCGCAAGCAGTTTAGGCAAAGATGCAATCGCTTGGCCTCTTTGTGGCGCAAACTTGGGGACAGGTTCAAAAACAACGGTCATTTAACAAGAAAATGCTCTTTTGAGTCGCAAAAATTACAAATTTGCTGGTAATTGTTAGATAAAGATGCAATGAATGTGTTACGGTTAAATTTTTGTAAATTTCTGGCCGCCTGGTGGCTAGGTGTCGGTACCGTAGAGCCTTTCAAGTTTTCCATCATGCGGCAGATCTTCTCTGAGAACGCCGACATGTTCGTCCACCTGGGTAGCTTATCCGTTGCAAGCGCCTCCTGCCACTTTTCCTGGGTGTGGTGATCGAGTAATCCGTAAGCCAGCTCCTCAGTTGTTGACATGCTGCTAAGCGCCCGAAGATGAGAGTTAATTTTGTCACTGAACTCACGAAACGCCTCTGCTGATCCCTTTTCAACACCTGGCAGCCCGACTATAGCCCGCACGTGGCCCTGAAAATGTAGCAACTAATTGTCAAAACGCTTTATGTAAGTAACTCCAACGCCTTGTCGTAATTCACGTCGACAGGCTATAACGATTTGATTGTGTTGAGAGAAGCACCATCTAAACACGCACGAAAATGTTGAATTTTCTCAATCTTACTCAGGTCCTCATTGCCTATGACATCCTCGTGGGAGCCGCTGAGCCTGGGCAGCTGTAATTCGAGGGAGGCGAGACTTACGGTTGAAGAAGTGAGCAAATGTGTGCGTACTTCCAGCAAAGCGTGGGATAGTTGTTGAATTGGCGTCCGTCATACGTCCCTTAGTGACTACACCCATTTGCCGAGCGACAGTGGATTTGAAGTCTGAGCGTACGTCAGTTGAAAGCTCGAGGATATCTAATTTTTCCAGCCTTGACTGGCTTATTTCAAACTCGGCCTTCATGCTCTCCACAGATTCTATACGCACCATCAAATCAGCCTCGTCAAAGCTGATCGTCTCACCGGCGCTGAAGAATTCGTTGATTGCTAATAGTTGGCGTTGAACAGAAGCGCATTTAGCTTTGCAAAAGTCCTTTTCACTTGTCGAATTTTCCATTCTGTTGTTGGCGAGGTAATGCTTGGTTGATACGTTCTGTTGAGTGCTCACTGTACTCCGGCCTGTCATCAAATCCACTTATGGAGAAGAGCTTTGCCCTTGACCACTGCGAATGTCACAGAGTGAGCAGTGCGATTAGCGTTTTATGTGTGCTTGTGTATGTGTATGTATTGCGAGATCAATTGTAGCGGCACTTGCATTCACATATGTATGTATGTATGTAAGTATGTAGGCACTGATATGCACCAAACAGCTTGGTTATAATAGACGATCTGCTGAATAACGCGATAAGATCGTTAGAGAGAACGGCTCTCGGCACTCGAGCCGGTGTACGAAATATGTATGTACATATGTCTGTACTTGTATTTAGTGTATGATGCAGCTGCAAAAGAGCGATGAACAACGAAAGTAAGATATACGGCAAGAAGAGAAGCAAGAAATCACGTCGGGGTCACCAATGTTTTGAGGAGATGCTAGTTTGCACCCCACTTGGGCCCCTTTTATGTCTTATAAATTTTAATAAAAATCAAAGGAGCCTTTAGACTGCTTGTAATCCGTGATATACTTCTCGAACTTCCCACAATAACTATCGATAGATAAGTGATAAGCAATTTACAATGGTATTTTGTGGTGCTTTAAAAATAATAGTATGTGACTTCAATAACGTGATTTGAGAAGTAAAGATATAATGTAAATCAGATAATTTAGATATAATATTATTCAGAGGACGTTCTGCTGCGAACATAAGTCACAGCTGCGAATGCTGAATGGCTAGCGTTGACAAAAACGTGCAGTTGTATTTTCCGCACGGGTATTGGGCCAAAGTAATGGGGCGAGCTTCGAAATCCTTCCACGCTCCTCATGAAGCCATTTACTAAAGGCGTGGGCGATCTCATCTCGTAAGGCTTCATCTCATAGCACATTTAGTCGCCAGATCTCACGCATTAGTTACTTTCCAGTTATAATGAGACAGCTAACATAGGCACTTATAGGGAATCGCTCTAAATTTAGCACGCATCGGGGTACTTTGTGGTACTTCATGTTTAATTTGAAATCGTCCGTTGCAGGCTGCCAGCACATACCCAGAATCTTTTCTTCAGCTTCGTCCCATCCGATGCTCCTAGGAGCCCCATGTTAGCCCAGAGCGTCAGCTACAGTTGGCGAACTGGAAGTAAACTGGCACAATTCAAACCCGGCATGTATTTCTCTAATTCTTGTTGATATGGCGTTGGCGTCGCTTTCACTATCAAAACTATCCACATAGTCGTCCACATAGTGACATTCAAGAAAACTGCAGGTCTTTCACATAGTGCGCGGCGCTTGGTGAGCATGCTGCTCCAAACGTCATTACCCTCATCTCATAAACATCAGGCTCCCGGCGATCATCGCCGTTTCGCCACAGGAATCGCTTGGCGCATCTATTTTGCGGTCGAATCAACACTTGGTGGAACATCTCTCTGATGTCTCCACAAACGTCAACGGCACCTTCCCGGAACTGGAAGAGGTCGGTCGGCAGCGACTTGTAGTGCTGCGGCCCGTTGGATAATGCCGAATTCAATGAAATGTCACCGACCTTTGCAGCAGCGTCGAACACCAGTCTTATCTTACCGGGCTTATTTGGATTTTCAACTCCAAAGTGCGGCAGATACAAAAGTTTTGTCGCTGTTGGCTAAAGCGACCTCATGATGCTCCAATCGTCGACTATATCCTTTATGTTCATAATCGTCCATAATTTTCATATAGGCTCGTTTGAACTGATCGTTACGCTTCATCTTTCGCTCAATGTTGACCAATCTTTTGTATGCCATATCGTAGCTTCGTGGCAACTCAATATTATCACGGTTCCATAATAAACCTGGGTGATAAAGTTTCCCTATTTTCACCATGGTCCTGGAGTATCTTCTGTGCTCGTGCATGGTCGCTGGCTGCGACTGGTGGCATCCTCCTGCGACACTGCTAGGAGTCATGACTTTGATGACGTTGCCGTCGATTGGCCTCTTACCGGTACAAAAACCACCCATTCAAGTTCGGTGACTGCGGCATATGGTCCCTGTGGTGCAAACCTTCTTGTTCGCATTGGCAGTCCAAGATGCGCATGATCAAGTCCAATCAAAAGTTTTGATACCGCCCCGCGATACGGTTTCATTGGAAGTCGTGCACCGTTGTCCAACATTTGGACGTCACGTCGATGCAGCCTTTGCATCTCAAGGCCAAAGCCTTTGCAAGCTCAGGCTGGACACGGCGTACAAATTTCGCAACACATGACGTTTGCGTTTGTCCGCTCCACTTATTTCCATGCTTACCACTGTGGTCGGCTCTCTGGTTGCTCTTCTACCAAACCACTGTATATTTAATTGCCTGCGTTCCCCTTTTACATCTAGGTCGCGCAGTAGCTTGTCGTCGATCATCGTTAGAGACGAGCACTCATAGCGCATACGTATCGAGCGCATACGTATCGATCCGCTTATTGGCCCCGTTCAATGTCACTGTCAATATGCGGATGGGTAGGCGTTCTCCATCCGAATTGACACAACTTCAGTTCCTTTGTTGCGTCAATTGAGCATCCACTGGCTGCGGTGCCCTTTTGTGCGGATCTGCTAGCTGCGGCATCCGTCCAGTATTCATCACTCTACCAACTGCTGGCTGCGGTGCATTGTGACTCATAGCATCATGATCATGTAAAAGACGATGGTACCTCCTCCGGCATCCATTGACCTGGCATTCGTTGGCCCTTTTGCAGACTCTTGTCACGTGGTCATCTCGTGGGCATGAGAAACAAAGCCGTTGCCTTTTTACAAACGTCCACCTTTTTAGCGGAGAGGCTAGGACACACAGATTGGACATTGTTTGGTGCGACCTCGGTGTCGCCCTTTATTATTCTGGTCAATTCTGGCATGCAGCACTCCACGCTGTTGCTCCTGGCCCACTCCACCCTCATGCGTGGTGGTAGCTTAGCGACCAAATCCTCCATCAGTGTAGGATTCGCTAAATGTTGTTCTCCGTTAGCTGATTGTAGAAAGGCGGCAAGGTTACTCACTCGTGTAGCAAATGGCACGATTTTCTCTAAGCTGTGCTCTTGAATGGCCTGCACTTCTCGAATTCTAATAAGCTGGCTGCGTATTAGTTGTTCTGGGCGGACATATCTGAAACGTAATTGTGCCATCACGTTGTTCACATTCCTGGGATGTATGAGCAAAGACTTCACAGTAACACGTGATTTGCCTTTGAGTGCCTTCAACAATCGCTGGTTATTCTCCAGATTCGTACAGTTGTACGTCAAAGTTGTTTCTGTAAAAGCGCGAAGAATGAAGACCAATTCTCAGGTTGGCTCCCAAACTCGGGTAAATCTGGTAATTTGCGTAGCAGGCAGTTACACTCAAACTTCCACTCGAAGATGGCTCTCTACTCAAAGCTCCGATCAAAAATGGCGGCAGGTTAGCTGTACCACCCACGCCAACTTTACTCAACTTAACGGGATCAGTAACTGTACTCACATGTGCTCGACCAGTTTTTGACCTCTGCAACTCGTGCGCTAGCGCAGCGACTCTCTTTATCAAATCCATGACTTGCGTACCTGAGAGTTGAGTGCTTGGGCTTGGACCTCCTGTCAATCAGGTCTTTCCTCATACGCCCTTCTAATTCACGACAATAATAAGTAATGGCGGCAACAAGCCAAATACAATGTGCCCGTATATTCAGAGGGCAAAAATACATAATTTCAGAACATACTTAATACTTAACAATCGATAACTTAATTCGCCCACAACATCCCCGCCTTCGTGAAGGCCCTACTGCAAATCCAGTATGGCTAGCTTAGCCATGGGACGAGTCATCAGTCGTACTCGATTGTCGGCCGCCACGCGCACGCTGGCGCGTCGAGGCACTCCATCTGGTCCAGGGTAGAGCTACTCCACTATGCCACTTCGCCGCTCCCTGCGTGGAACGGCTGGGTCGCATATAAACACCACATCACCATGGCTTATCGGCCATTTACGAGTCGCACAAGTGTAGGCAGGTACTCCAAGACCGACCGCTTCAAAAAAGGTATCGTAATAGCCGCGCTATTCGCCACTGCTTCATCAAGGCAACACATCTCTTTTCCTTTCGAAGTCCGATCGTCACAAGAGGTGGTCCAAAGTAGTCCAGACCCGTAAACTTAAATGACCATCCATTGGCCTCCAGTCTGTCCTCTGGCAAAGGGCCCATTATAGGTGGCGCTGGCTGCGCTCTATGTAGCTTGCACACACTACATCCAGATATTACTCGACGCAGCTTTGTTATCCAAAATCTGGTCCTGATGTCGCCCATCGTTGCATCCACATTTTGATGCTTAATTTTCACATGGTAGTAATACACAATCAGTTCTGTTAGTGCGTGCGGGTAAGACAAGATTACTGGCCTTCTCGCACTATGCGGTATACACAGTGTATAAAACATTCCGTAGCGGTGAGGCCGAATCTCACAAGCCACGGTATCATTGTGAACCTTAGAACCCAAGCCGTCTGAAATGAAATGAAAAAGTTATTTGCTGCAACTAAGGCGAATTCACTCGGCATCTCTTCTTCATCATCGCAGGATGAGCGTTCCGTGCCCGGTTCGGGCTGCGGCCAGCTGCTTTCTGGCTGCCGCAAAAATGTTGGCCCTTCTAACCATCGCGACCGTTGGCTGAGGTCTACGTGGCAATGCGGCCTAAGTGCGTCGTCTGCTGTATTTTCATCAGTAGGTACCCATCTCCATTGGGCAACCTTTGTTGACTCCAAAATTGTTCCCACTCGATTGCCTATCCAACGCAGCACTGTTTTGGAGTCAGTCCAATTCGCCTTGAACTTCCGCGGAGATCGGTCGTGCTCTTGTGCGTTCCCGTGTGTGTGTGTTCAGTGCATCACAGGCAAAAACAAAGTGACAGTGACACTAGCTAAGCCCGCCCCAGGGCTTAACAAACAACTCGCGCCTGTAGAGCGCGGCAAATCAAAAGTGCTGCTGGCAGCCAAAGTGCCGAATCTAAACATTAAAAAACAGAAATTTCTTGTTTATTTAACAAAAGTGCAACCTCGTGCAAGCGTAAGAGAGCAAGCTTCAGCTAAGTTCAACTGCGATCAGCTGATCGCCCACACTTGTGTGCGTGTTAGTGAGTAAACAGAGCTTTCGTGAGAGAGCTTTTGCCAGTCTCACTAACACAAGCATAGCACTAGCCAATTGGAGCACAGCCAGTGCTGGGAAGTC
The DNA here is from genome assembly GCA_018903485.1 of Drosophila littoralis. Classification (NCBI taxonomy): domain Eukaryota; kingdom Metazoa; phylum Arthropoda; class Insecta; order Diptera; family Drosophilidae; genus Drosophila; species Drosophila littoralis. The sequence goes on from JAEIGF010000598.1 coordinate 447,830, forward strand.
AATCACTGCCCGTGACAGTGCTGACACATCTCAGTCACCGTTTTCCCTCCTGATCACCAAAGTCACTTTTAAGCGCAGGCCAATTTTACTAACATAATAATAATAATAAATATTAATTAATTAATAATTCATTAATAAAAATAACAAAAAATCATTGATAATGGCGTCAAACAACCTGAACCACCTTTGTTCGACCTCTCCAATATACAACCCACCGGAAAGGGAACAACTGCCACCACGTCATGCATCACCACGACTGCCTGTTCCTTAGGAACAACTACGGTAACGTCGTCTTTTGCACGTGGCATCAGCTCCCTGGGCCCATCTACCCCGTCTCTCCCTAGTCCGGACCTCCACGCTCTCTTGAGTAAATACCCGTCCACGTCTGCAGCAAGATCCAAGTTCCCATACCAAAACGTACCGTTCAAGACCAAAAAGGGGGCCGCTAAAAAAAGCGAAGGTGGTGTTCTCTCACCCAGCATATCTCGCAAGAAGGCGAGCACCACCGAAGCCAAAAAAGGCAGGCACAACCGGTTTTCGGCCCTCTGTGATGAAGAGGAAAGCCACATGGACATGGAGGTAGAGCTAACCGCCAATAACAACGTCGATAACGATGTAGATAAAGACGATAGACCATCCACCTCGCATGCAGCACGCGCAAGGGCCAGCAGACAACAAAAGTCAAACCAGAAGCCAGCCACCCCCGCAACCCACCCAGACACAACTTCAGTTCCTTTGTTGCGTCAATTGAGCATCCACTGGCTGCGGTGCCCTTTTGTGCGGCTCTGCTAGCTGCGGCATCCGTCCAGTATTCATCACTCTACCAACTGCTGGCTGCGGTGCATTGTGACTCATAGCATCATGATCATGTAAAAGACGATGGTACCTCCTCCGGCATCCATTGACCTGGCATTCGTTGGCCCTTTTGCAGACTCTTGTCACGTGGTCATCTCGTGGGCATGAGAAACAAAGCCGTTGCCTTTTTACAAACGTCCACCTTTTTAGCGGAGAGGCTAGGACACACAGATTGGACATTGTTTGGTGCGACCTCGGTGTCGCCCTTTATTATTCTGGTCAATTCTGGCATGCAGCACTCCACGCTGTTGCTCCTGGCCCACTCCACCCTCATGCGTGGTGGTAGCTTAGCGACCAAATCCTCCATCAGTGTAGGATTCGCTAAATGTTGTTCTCCGTTAGCTGATTGTAGAAAGGCGGCAAGGTTACTCACTCGTGTAGCAAATGGCACGATTTTCTCTAAGCTGTGCTCTTGAATGGCCTGCACTTCTCGAATTCTAATAAGCTGGCTGCGTATTAGTTGTTCTGGGCGGACATATCTGAAACGTAATTGTGCCATCACGTTGTTCACATTCCTGGGATGTATGAGCAAAGACTTCACAGTAACACGTGATTTGCCTTTGAGTGCCTTCAACAATCGCTGGTTATTCTCCAGATTCGTACAGTTGTACGTCAAAGTTGTTTCTGTAAAAGCGCGAAGAATGAAGACCAATTCTCAGGTTGGCTCCCAAACTCGGGTAAATCTGGTAATTTGCGTAGCAGGAATTCATCGTTCCTGGGAGTCGCCCATGTGAAGTTCCCTGTTGCCTGCGTTGGCTCCAAAATTATCGCTGGCTGGTTCTCCTGTGCCGGCGTGTGTAGTTATCCAGAACTGTAGCCCGTTCTACTCTTTGCAACTGTGTTCCCAAATTCCCACTAGCTGTACCACCCACGCCAACGTTACTCAACTTAACGGGATCAGTAACTGTACTCACATGTGCTAGATCAGTTTTTGACCTCTGCAACTCGTGCGCTAGCGCAGCGACTCTCTTTATCAAATCCATGACTTGCGTACTTGAGAGTTGAGTGTTTGGGCATGGCCCTCCTGTCAATATACTGGCTCGTGTGCTCACTCTCGCGGCCACAGTGCCAGCAGGTTGTACACTTGTGCCCACATCCACGGTACGGGGGCTTTGTGACGCGCTTACAGCGGGAACTTGCATTTGTGAAACAGTGGTCACCATTCTACTTGTCCGCTTCGGCTGCACCTCACTTCCCGTGGTAGTTATCGCCTGGCCAGGCGTGGGCTTTTCCTGGGTGACCGTTCTGTCATCCTGTTCAGCTCGGAGGTGACTTATACTATACTTAACGCTGGCTGCGTACCAATGGTAACTGTATAACTGGAGTGGTGGCCCTGCCTGTGCTGTGTCTATGAACACACAATGTAACTCCATAGTTACACCACGTCTTGTCTCCTTGCAGTTTCTTACAATAAAAACTGCGAATAAAAGAAAAGAAAGAAAAGTGGAATTGCAATTTGAACACTGCAAGGGTTACGCCTGGCCCCTGGACATGTTACTCCGATGTTAATAGAGACTGCGTAATGCAAAACGTGCTAGTGCAAGTGCAAGTGCCGTTGCAGGTGTTTTATTCTGAACGGATTACATAGGTTAGAACTTAGATATATATTCCCTCAGAATCAGTCTTTCCTCCTACGGCCTTCTAACTCACGACAATAATGAGCTTAACATTTAAGTAATGGGGGCAACAGGACAAATACAATGTACCCGTAAATTCCGAGGGCAAAAATACATAAAGTAAGAACATACTTAATACTAAACAATCGATAACTTAATTCGTCCCGCAACAATGAAAATAAATTGTGCCCACCAAATATTTATGCTTTTTTCCACCAAGGTGGCAAGGGTATGCCGAAAAGTGTGAAATTAGTCTCATATGAATTTAAAAAGCCGACAACTAGTCGGGAGCTTCCGGCTAGGGGATACCCTGAACCCTCTTTATCGAACACTAAATGCCTCTCGCGCTACGCATTCGTTTGAATTAATTAAGATAAATTGAATAAAAAAAAATTGTTCCCTTGGTTCGAACTCGCAACTGACCTCATTACTTGCTGCCGACCAGCAAAAAAAGCTTGAACTTGCAACAGACCTCATTACTTGACGCCGCGTCTACTCAACAGCCACATCAATAATTAAGTCTTATTGAGAAAAAAATGAGTTAAAATAGCAGCACAGAAAACAATACAATCGCAATTGCAATGCTTTTGATAGAATTCAAAGAAGACGCGCATGAATGTGTGTGTTTACATGCATACAGAAATTCTTAGATGTTGCGCTTGCTGTCGCTGTTACGAGGAAAGCCACAACACGTTTTCTTTAATAACACTTATGTTCCGTAACCGATCTTGATCAAATTTTCTACAGTTCATCTTATTAAGTATTTATTTGTGTATTCTTAAAAAGTCAATTGCATTAATTGTGGCTTGTATTGGTGGGCAGCATAAATTGGTGTTTTTACTTGATCTATAGCTATGAAGGTTGTAGCGGGATGGTCGTGATAGCTATAAAATGAGAGATATTTGATATATGTATACTATTCTAGAAGCTAAACGTCAAGTTTGGTGACCTTAGCTGTTATTATTTACCAAAATTGCACAAAAAACAGCATTTCGATATCGATTTTTATCGATTACTTGGAAGCGGGGCAAGTTATCAAATATCGGAAAGAAGCTCAATCTGCGCGGGCACTAGGAGGACCTGCATACCAAAATGCAGTCTCTAGCTCTTATAGGTTCTGAGATCCTTACGTTCATACATACGGACGGACGGGCAGACAGATGGATATGGCTAGATCGACTCGGCCGTTGACGCTGATCAAGAATATATATACTTTATGGCGCCGGAGATGCTTTCTTCTGCCTGTTACATAAATTTTCTCAAAAACATTATACCCTTTTTACTCATTTTCAATGGGTTCAGGGTATAAACAGATTGTTGAGCTATCTTGCTTTTTCAAGAGCTGTCGAGCTATAGGTTTGTTTCTAATGCAAAAGGTATTTAATTTGTTTATTTATCAATTATATTTTCGATTTAACTTACGATATTTAAATAAAGTGAAAGTGCAATAAACAACAATTGAGAGAGTCGCTAAAAATAATTTCTAAAGGAGTTTTTCTCTTATTTACATGCTGCGTAACCACTGAGTTTTATCGGTTGGTTAACAAAAAAGTTTAATACAAACGTGTTTCACGATTTTTCCACACACACAGCTTTTAAGATTGGCCAGTGCTTCGATTACCTCACACTCAGTCAGTCAGTACATCTGACTGAAATAATGGGTTAAATAATTTAACTTAAATTACTTACACATATGTATATGTTTATACATACCATAATTATTATATACCTTTACACATTTTCTTTTAAGGGTAATCCGAAAAATTAAAACATATATAAAAAAAAGAAAATAAAGCTGAAGTCTACATTGCGATACTTTACCCAAGTTAAACAAACGTTTTTCAACGATGTTAACATCTCAAGAAAGTGTTAAAGCTTGGATACTATCAGCTCTTATGGTACACGGAGCAGTTGCAGGCAATCCCGATGCTAAGCGACTTTACGATGATCTTTTAAGTAACTACAACAAACTAGTCCGACCAGTCGTTAATACTACAGATGTTCTTAAAGTTTGTATAAAACTCAAACTTTCACAACTGATTGATGTAGTAAGTATTAAATATAGATATGATATCTTTAATTTATTAAGAAATTGAAATTTGGAAGCTAGCTTAATACTATCGGAAACAAGTAAATACGAAACGAAATTGTAACGTTCTGATGTGATATGTCTATTGGCTTCGAACTGTACTCAATAAATTAGCACGATCAGTAGATAGCGTGGGCTGTTGGTGGTGGTAAACAAAATATAATTGTTTGTGTTGGGCACGCTACTATCTACCTGTTAAATCCTTTTGCAAAACTCCAAGATTTAAACATGAGACTTTAAATTTGGAGAAACTTAAAAACTTTTCAAAATCAGCGAAAGTTGTTCCATTTTCCTTAATTATATTTTAAGATAAAAAGACAAATCCCTTATTACATTTTGATCTTTATTACTTTAGATTTGGAGTACATAAGACTAACGAGTTGTTTCGCTCTTTTGCCAATATATTTCAACTATTCTCTTCTTCAGGGCATACATCAAAATACATACTATCTCGAAAGAGTAAATTGGTTTTGTGTTGATTTTTGTAACAAGCATGCGTTTATGTCGGTAACAACATAGGCTAGGAACGTGAAATTTTAATTATATATTCTCCCATACATAAAAGACATGCCTGCTATTTTTAGTAGATATAACGTCCCATTTCCAAAATGGAGCAAATTTCGTATGTAGGCTCTCATATGGTAAATGGTATAATTGAAAACTAATAAATTTTCTTTATAATTTTTGTATTTTTTTATGTGGAGTACTCATACAATTAATTAACCATACTAAATATAGATGAGACATCCAGAACAAATGTGTGTGTGGACATTCACCTTTTTGACAACTGGCCCAAAGCCGACTTCGTTTTTGCTCGGCCCCCTTTTAAATAGACAAGTAATATGAAATAACAAAAGGGTTTGCCACGTCGATGCGAAATTCTTCCATTTTAGCTCGTTATTTTTGGTGAGGGTACCCAAGCAGTGTCATGTGTCCATTTAACATTTTTTGGACTTGCCATGCACGCACACTTGCACAATTTTGTATACAAATTGAAGCATTTATGCGTTTGCAAACTGGCAAGGCTTAAAGTTTTTGTGATTTCTAAATTTCGAGCTCTACACACACACACACACACACGCACACATGATGGAGAAGAGTTGACAAGTGAAAGTGAGTGGAGGTGTCTCGATCGTCGCTCCTGCTGTTCTTTGTCGTGGGCCGCAGCGCCGGCAGGGAAATCAAAGCGATGATGGGCAATCCATTGGCGAAATGGCTGTGTACGTGGACACTCACGTTCACACATACGCGCTGCGCAAGCGGCGGATGCCAGGGTGCGTTAAACAAGAGATGACTACATAAGCACACGGAGAGACGCAGGTGGCACGACTGGTGGTGCACCTGCAAGACTGTGATGGTGAACACGAGAATGGAGCAAACCCGCGCAGTCACCTGGATGACGGGATGATGGCGAGGACCACCTGATGGCATATATCCAATCCTAAGCTGGTCCAAGTAAGTTGAGCACTTTTCTCCGCGAACTTATCATGGCGACATTGTTTATGCTCAAGCACATGAGCACAAGAAAAAAGTTCTGGACAGCTGGTTGGTTGTACAGTGCTGCCAACCTGAACCGAAGTACATGCGTCAACATAAAAAGCAACACGCGCGAAAGTATACCACGCTGTGTGGGTATACAGGAAGACAAAGAAAGATTTTGCATGCTTTTAGGCTTTCATGTACTACTCGCATTGCAGCTGCACATTCGAGGCAAGAAATGGTACAGAAGGTCACGGATCCGACCAAGCCAACCGAGCTGGAGCGGTTAAACTCCCATCTGTCAAACGCCAGTGAGAAACCATTGGCCACCGTTGGAGCCACAAAGCAGCAGCGATTAGCGCCACAATTGGCAGCACGCCCGTCAACTGCAAGCAAGCAAAACTCCACCCCCACACTGAGCCCAGTAAAGTGTGGAAGCGACCCACTGGACCCCCGTTACGTAACTGTAGATATGGGCTGACGAGTCGGGCATTCTAGGACCTTAATAAGCAAGCTGACACCTTGTCGAAACGGCTCCTAGGCTAATATTCACCTCGCCCCCGTCCCGCTAAAACCTTGGCAGGCCTCGTAGTGCAGGCTCAGTTGATATTCCCTGACCAGCACTGATCTGGCTCTGACACACGACAACAACGGCTTCTAGTTGGGACCCAATTAATCACAATGATGAATCAAAACAACAAAAGCACCACCCCCCTAGGTGGACAAAAGGAAGAAGGGGTACGCCAGGCAGACCCGTTCGCTAGACGATCATGCCTGGCGAGCACGCCCCCGGCTACACCAGTTAGCGCCCCTCAGCTCACTGCACCATGCAGGGAAATTTAAGAGAAAGAGACCCCGAAAAGGCTTAGGGACCCGGCCAGCCCTACGAACAAGCCACGGAGCACCACGCCCAAGAGGAGCAAGGCAAATACTGGACGAGCTGTTGTTCATGTATCATGGCAAGCAGCCAGCAATGAGCCACATAAACTTGGCCACTAAGAGCATGCTATCGAGATTAAAAGAGCTGCAAGAAGTAGTCAAAACGCAGCTCACGGGAAACCTGTGCATGGGATGCAGCGAAGAGGCCCATAAGCAGCCGAGGCCCATAAGCACACCGGTCAAAAATACCCGTGAAGTAAAAAATAAATGGACCGAGGTGAAGGGCAAGCACACCAGGCGGAAACAGCCCAACCGGCCGGATGCGATCCTGGTCAAGTGCACAGAGAGCATGCCATACGCGGATGTGCTCAAATTGTGAAAACAGCTCCCGCACTGCAGGCGCTGAAAAATAAGGAGGCGCAGGAGAACTGATCCTCAGGCTCCAGAAGCCATCGGACCCAGCTACCGACCAGTTGCATGTGGCAATCAGCAGCGCACTGTCTGGAAAAGCTGCAGTTATAACTTTGCAGGAAACGGTGCAAATATGAGGATGGCCTACGGAGGAACACAGATCGCATCGCTGGCCCTGCAACCGAGTCTAGCCACGAAACTGCTCGAAACCGGCAAGGTCCGCATAGGATGGGTTATATGCCGAATACGTCGAAAGATCGAGCCAAAGAGATGCTTCAGATGCATGGGTTTCGGCCATACATCCACCAGGTGCAAGAGCCAGCATCCGGTTGAAAAGGAGACGTGTTTTAAATGCGCAGGTACTGGGCACAAGTCTGGACAGTCCACGCATGAGGCAAAGTGCATCCTCTGCACAAGAATGGGCATGGGCACTAGCCAAGCCGCGTACTCAACTCTGAGCAGGAACTGCCCAGAGTATAAGAAGGCCTACAAAGCGCTTAAAGATGGTTAAGTTCCTGCAACTTAACCTAAACCACTGCAGAGCAGCCCAGGATCTGCTCGCACAAACGGACCGGGAGAAGAGAATTGATGTAGCCATCATTAGCGAGCCGTATACACCCTAAAATATCGGAGAGTGGAACGAAAGCCTAGACGCTGGAGCAGCATTATGGAGCTGCGGCCAGGCACCATACCAGCTCACTCAACGGATTGCTCGCAAAGGGTTTGCTAGGGCAAAATGTGGTCGCATATACGTTTATAGCTGCTACATACCACCAAGCATACTCCTGGCAAAATACACAGCCATTATTGAAGACATCACACAGGACGCGCACGGCAAATCTTCAGTGATAATCGCCGGGGACTTCAACGCGTGGGCCACAAAATGGGGCAGCAGCAGAACGACACCAAGGGGAACCATCCTGCTGGACACACTTGCTTCGCTGAATGTCTGTCTGCTGAACACCGGCACAAGAAGCACTTACAGCAAAGCGGGTCGTGAGTCGATCATAGACCTGACGTTTGCCAGTCCAGACGTTGCCGAGACGCCAAATGGCATGTATCGGATGCATACACACACAGCGACCACTTTGCGGTGATAACGGACACCTCTCAACCTGGAAGCAGAGGCGCCAGTAGAAGGCTCCAACACACTGGATACAATATGGACACTATGGACCTGGAAAGACTCCTCCCTATGGTAGAGGGACTTGGCATAAGAGGCGATGCCAACAGCTCTGCTGACGCGATAGCAGAGACTATCACCAACGCATGTGATGCCATACTGACCAAAGTTCGCAAGGGTGGAAACTCACATAGACCGGTAGCCTGGTGGATCGAGGACATAGCCAAAGCGCGCAAAGAGTGCCTCGCAACTAGGCGGAAGAGCCAACGGTCAAGATCGTCGCCCAATTTTGAGCACCATCTGCAGAGCTTCAGAGCCAAGCGGAAATTAATGAAGGAAGCTATCAGACGCTGCGGACGCGGAGCCTTTTGGACTGGCTTACAAACTATTCATGGGAAGGCTATGCAGGCAACCAATGCCAACAAACCCGGACCAGCTGAAACAAATAGTTCTAACGCTCTTTCCCCGGCAGCCACCTGGAATTGCACCGCAACCCCCAGCAAATGGAATAAATGGATGTGCACCCACCGACGACAGTGAGGTACTGAGCATTGCTGCGAAGCTAAAGGCCGACAAATCCCCAGGACCAGAGGGAATACCGAACGGGGTAATAAAAGCTGTCATTGCTGCAAGCCCCAGAAGTTTCGTGGAGCTGTACAATCAAGGTATAGCGGAATGCACAGTTCCACGTAGATGGAAGCTCCAGCGACTTGTGCTCATCCCGAAGCCCGGCAAGGAACTGGATGATCCCTCCTCATACCGCCCTCTGTGTATGCTGGACACGATGGGAAAAATATTTGAGCGGATAATTTGCAATCGCCTAGAAGGCAAGCTTGCTGAAGTGCGCGGGCTGTCTGAACGTCAATTTGGCAGAAGACAGGAGCACCACGGATGCCATCAGGGCCGTGGCTGAACTAGCAGAAGGCGCAATCCAAGGCACAAGATGGACAGGTGGCACCAAACAAACGTGCTAAATTACGACACGGAAGACGGCCCTTTTTGACCGTTATTAGCTTATTCGGCTGTTTAACCCTTTTAATACATCGGTCAGAGGATTAGCTTTTGGGGCAAAGCCTTTTACGAAGCAGCTGTAATAACTAGCAAGTCCTAGGAAGGATCTACCCAAAATGTAAGAAGGTTGAAAAAACTCCTGAATCGCATTGACTTTGTCAGGGCTAGTTTTCGTTCCGCTACTGAACACTACAAAACCTAAGTATTCGACACTTTTTTTGAAAAAGTGTGACTTTCCTTTGGAGAGAGAGAGAAAGACGTCTTTTCACGGTCTTGCTTTGCAAGGGTGATTTGATGGTATCCCGATTTAAGATCTAAGGTCGTGAAATATTGAGCTTTTCCAAGGTTTGATAGTATCATAGTAACGCTTGGATAATTATCCGATACTTATCCGTGATTTTTTGATTGAGCTTCCGGACATCTATGACTAAGCGCTTCTTATGTGCGCCTGAGTCATCAAGGCCTTTCTTACTCACTACTCAGATCGGCATGCTTTACAGTGACCTGGATGGGTGAATAATACCGTTTTCAACCAGTTCTTCACCTCTTTGTTGACACAATCGGCCGCACTCATGGGAAAGGGATTTAATTTTGAATATATCGGTTCATCGCCCTCGGTCCAGATTGTTCCGACGACCGGCGTATTAAACGGCAGCAGCTCATAAGGGTCTAGGAGTGCCTTAATACGCGCATTTATCATTAAATTCATCATTTTAAAAACTCGTCCCTCACAACCGGAGGAACTTCTATTTCGTCAATTGTCGTAATTCTAACAGCATTGTAATTGCGACTTTTTTCTGTAATGCTATTTTAGTTCGTTTTTTTCTCAATGATACTTAATTATTGGTGTGGCTGTTGAGTAGAGGCATAGCAGGAAATTATTTTTTTTTTTTGGTTTTTTTTTTTGTTGGTTTGTCTGTTGAGTAGAGTCGCCAGCAAGTAATACGGTCAGTTGCGATTTCGAATCCTGCCAAGGAAACTTTTTTTTTTTTTAATTTCTCTTTATTACTTCAAACGAGCGCGATGCGCGAACTGCATTTGGTGTTGGAATGGGAGGGTTCAGGGTATTCCCTAGTCGGGAGCTCCCGACTAGAACCTCTTACTTGTTTTGATTTTATTTCAATTCTGAATTATTTTACACTCTCTATTGGTTTATCGTGCCTTTAAAAGCGTCCAAGCTCAGGCAATTGATACAAGCAGCCCGAAGTCTGGGAAACTTTCGCATGATTCCGACAGTGTTCGAACTGTCTGTGGTGGATCAGATCCTCTAGGCGGAGCATTTTTAGATCCGCCTTTGATGCCCCCTGGTCTGGTATTGGATATATTATTGTCACCGTCACCGATACTTGAAAAATATGTATATAGTATATACTATTCAAGAAGCTACATGTCAAGTTTGATGACTCTAGCTCTAAAAACCTAAGAGATTTGCTCAAAAACCGAATTTTGATATAGATTTTTATCGATTAGGTTGAAACGGAACAAGTTAGTTAGATACGAACAGACAGACAGGCAGACAGATGGATGGAATTTTTAATGGTTTTAGGGTAAAATTACTCTAGGTAACTAAATTAAAACTGTGTCGGTTACTTCACCTACCTTACGTGATATACATATATAACAAAAAAAAACTTTAAAACTTAATCTATGGTGAATTTAAAAGATTTAAAAAATAAATTTTAAATTCTTTACTTATTAAGCTTTTTCCAGAGGTAAGAATATTTACGATTCCTGGAAGCTAACGAATGCATCGATTAATCATGAATTAGCTCTTTTCAATTAAATCATTTGCAACGATATATGTATGTATATAATTATTAATTAAGAAAATGATGACTTTTGGTATACTTACTGTAAGTTCGATAAATGGTCATAAAACAATTACGATTTACTAAATGTTTCCTTGGGAATTACAAGTTATAAAACTGTTTACACCCTGAACCCATGGAAAATGTTCGGATGGGTATATTGGTTTTGTGCAAATGTATTTAATAGGTAAAAGGAATCATCTTCGACCGCATTAAGTTTTGATATTCTAGTCAGAAAGCGAAGATCTCAGAACCTATAAGAGCTAGAGACTTGAAATTTCAAATTGATGTTGTGTAATGTTATCATTATTACGATATTATAAAAGTTCATTTAAGCACGCCTGTGCTGGTTAAATTATTTCATGAGAATAATTTAATTCAAAATTAAGTGCATATGCTTAGGCTATGGATATGTACTTATGCTGTTATTGGTTAACAGCTACAAAGAAAGAGAGAGAGAGAGAGAGCGGGTGTACTCATACATATGGGCGCTCACTCTCTTGCAGCAAAGTGTTACAACCCAGCGGACCAACACGCGAGCCCATTGAGTAATAAAGAGACAGAGGAGGCTTTTGGATCAAAAGCTCTTTTTCGAAATACTTTCGGAGCGAAAACGAGGTTGCAAAGAAAAATTGCAAACACAACACTCGGCTGTCTGCAGCCATTCTGCCAATGCCCAAAATTCAATGACAACTTCAAAACATTTTCCATAAGAACCAACAACAACCATAATCAAAACAAATGACTCGACAATAAAAACGGCACACCACAAGTTCTATCCTTGGTATCCCTTTTTTGTTTGAGGCTACAGCCTATGATCTTAGCTTCTTCACCCTTCTAACTCATTGTTGTGGTTTCTAAGCACTGCTATGCCTATAATTCGCAAAGTCATGTCTTCATCTTCTCCACTCACTCTCAACTTGCAAGCAGCCCGGCAGATTTTATAATTTTTTCATTTTTCGATCAGCAAGGCACCCTTGCTCAAAATAGGGTATTTTAACTATTCATAAGTTCTGTAACCAAGTACCACTAACCTTCTCATATAAACATTTTTATCTAATCTCTGAGAAATATATAATATCGTATTTAGTGTGCAACTATTAGTACAATCAATAATAATTGTTTTCTTGAAACATTCTATACCATTTCTATAAATAGGGGTATCAATGCCTCGACGCGCCAAATAGTTGTTGGCATGTGTGCCTCATCTCACACACATTGGCAAAAAATATGCATGTGTGTGTATTCGAAGCCAAGGGAAGTATTTGAATTTAAGAAGATTGCAATATTCTGTTACGCATGTGACGTCACATATTCTAAGCATCACAAGAAATGAAATTCTTTAAAACGTGACGTAATAGTATATGATGTTGACGCGCCGTATGCGTAACCCTTTGAGTTGAATGGCATGGCATTCAAATTTTCTACCTACTTGCGCCGAGACTCGGCTATGCAACAACAACATTAGAACCCAACTAGTGTTGTTGTTGTTTCTACGCGCCGCCTTGTTAGAACGACAGAGAAACCAGCAACAAACACAGTGGCATTATTTGTCCCTTTTCTTTGCACTGAGTTTCCTATGTCCTCATCATCGCGCAGAAACTTTTGATCAAGACGGACGACGAAAAAAACAAATGGGTTTGCATGCGCACTGTTGTTGTTTTGCGAGTGATTTGTTGTTGCTTCCTATAGTAAATGAGCTTTATTTTTGAGTTGGATTTTGTGTTTGCGGACCATCCCGATCTACCTCTCGGGATTTTAAAACGGTAAAAAAAGCTCGGAGCAAGCCTTCAGCTCTGTCTCTTTATTACTCAATGACGCAAGCCTTTAGCGAGAGTCTCGCAAAATGCTCACAAATAAGCTCGCATATGAGCAGAAAACGAGTGGGATATATTTTTATCGCAAAACACTCGCACACGAGCGTTGCAGTGAGATCCTTGCGATAAAAATGCGTGCACAGTAGAGAGAATGGTGTGTTGTTTTTGTTTCAAATGTTAATCGTGCTCAGAGAGTGCAACATTGTTATGAGAGCGAGAGGGTAAAAACGACGTGGCATTCGGATGCTGTGTTGTTTTTGTTGTTGTTTTATGCTCAGCCCGTTTTTTGGGGGTTGAAAAATGACTGCTCTCTTTTCTATTGTCCGTCGAAGCGAGAAGACATGTGTTATAAGTGAAGAAAATTGGAATTCTGTAGCGAGGTAAGTAAATAACAAGTGTTTATTATTTAATTTTATTTTATTAATCCCTTTCAGAATATTATTCAATATTTCAATACGCACAGGAAAGAGTGGCGCGCTTAGGAAAGGTGATGCAAAAAAATGAAAATTTAATTTCTTCTTTCACTTATAGTTTGAAATTAAACTGTTTTATTTATGTATTAACTTTTTTTTATAATTATAAGATTGCCAAGGAAATGCGTTTAAATTTTAAATCAAATAAAATGTTATGTATTTTTTAAATAAAATTTGAATTGAAAATGAATATTAAAAAAAAACAACAACAAACATTTTAATGGGAACGAAATGGGCATGAAACAAGAAAAAAAGTTTCGTAAATCATTTTTTTTTTATATTTATTTATTTATTTATTAATGGTCGACAAAACGAGTGTCTTCCTCATTATTCATTAGATAATACATACAATAGATAATGGAATTATATGCTAAAAGCCTAGTTAGATATCACAGTTCTCTAAATAGCATCACCGACCGATGGAGGTGTTTTAGTTGCCAGTCCGGCCAGCTGTGCCCCTTTTCACAGCTAAATTTGTCAGTGACGCTAATAGAGCCTACCTCTAAGCAGAAGGGTGTAAGTAGGAAAAAAGTGTTCTTAAGTAAAATTAAAAATAATCTTAGTTTGCTATATTAATTAATAAAATACACTAAATAAGAAAAAATAAAGTAAGAAGATTGTTAATAAAGTATAGAAATGTAAGCTAGATATATAGAGTGTTAAGTAGATAGGACAGAGAGAAAAGTAATGGGAAATCACCGACCCGGTGGGGGAAAATTTACAGCCTGTCCGGCAAGCTATGCCCCTGCTCATAGCTGGGAATGGTCAGTGACTTCCCAAAGGTATCCTGAAAGCAACGATTTTATTAGGGGTAGAGAAAGTTCTATAGAGAAAACGTGATGCAAACTATTATAATTTTTACATAGCACGCGAAAAGGATTGTGCATAGCGTAGTCTGTTGTGCACGTAGACAGGAATAAGCGGCGGTAATTTCTGGTTGGTCTAGACGGAGCAGAGAATTGAAGGCGCCCTAGCAGAAAAGGAGAATCTATATCGCCAATAATCAACTTATGTAGAAGGACAACACCAAGAATTGTCCTACGGTTGGTTAACGACGGAAGGTTAAAAAGAAGCAGCCTGCTGGAGTAGGATGGCAACCGAAGATTAGGGTCCCAATTTAAACCTCGTAAGGCAAAGAGCAGAAATTGCTTCTGAACAGATTCAATACGATCCTGGCTATTGTTATACTGCGGATGCAAGAGCAGTATTCAAGGATAGGGCGAACAATAGAGATGTACAGAAGTTTCGTTATAAAAGGATCGTTAAACTCTTCAGACCAAGTACACCTTTTGCCTCATTAACGATGGTATCTATGTGAAGATTGAAACAGAGTTTAGAATCAAAAAGAACGCCTAGATCCTTAACTGTTAGTATACGTTGCAAAGGGGTATTGTTGATTGTATAACTGACAAGATAAGGTGTAATACGATAAAATGTCATAAACATACACTTTGAACAATTCAGATGCAATTGATTGGCCGAACACCAAAGTTGCACAGCGTTCAAATCGTCTTGTAGACGAGAATGATGTAGGGGATTAGTGTATGATAGAATAAGTTTCACATCCGCATCATCCGCATACATGAGTACACGGGCATGTGATATAACAGAGGGGAGATCATTTATAAAAAGAGTAAAGAGTAAAGGTCCAAGATGACTACCTTGAGGAACACCAGAAGTAACGTGAACCTGTTTAGAGGTAGTCTGCCTCAGCATTACTCTTTGAGTCCTACCTTTTAAATAAGAATTAATCCAAAGCAAAAGAGACGGAGGGAAACCTATTCGGTCAAGTTTAAAAAGTAAAATGTCATGGTGTACAGAGTCAAACGCCTTACTGAAGTCAGTATAAATGACATCAGTTTGCATTTTCGAAAGAAAAGCATCATTTACCAAGGAAGTAAATTCAAGCAGATTGGTCGTAGTTGACCGATTCTTTACGAATCCATGTTGAACAGGGGAAACAACTGATTTGCAGAAATGCTGCAAATTCGAAGTGATTATTTTTTCAAATAATTTAGGAATAGCGGACAGTTTTGCAATGCCCCTGTAATTTTGTATATCAGACTTTCCACCTTTCTTGTGGAGAGGTATGATATAAGATTCTTTCCAAAGAGATGGAAAGACAGAAGATTCAAGAGATAGATTAAAAAGCTTTTGCAATGGATAAAGAAGGGAAGAACTATACTCCTTGAGTAGACAACTAGGAATATTGTCAGGCCCAGGAGAGTAAGAAGATTTTAAAGAGTTTATAGCTAAAAGGAGAGAGGAGTTTGAAATAATAGGAGGAGGTATAGAACTAGAGGAAGAAACAGTATAAGGATAAGAATTATTATTAGGACAGACTGAGGAGTAAGTCGATTGGAAAAAATTAGCAAAGAGGTTAGCAGAATCAGAGTCATTACTAGCTTTATCCATCCCGAAAGAAAAATAAGTTGGCAAACTTGAAGATTTACGCTTCAAGTTTACAAAATTATAAAACTGTCACGGATTTTGGGCAAATTGCCTTTTACAACGAGTTAGATAATTCTCATAGCATTGAGAATTCAGAAGAAAGAAGTTCGACTTGGCTATGGAATATTTAGCCAAGTCTGTACACGAACCAGACTTTTTAAACTTTTTGAAATATTTAGATTTTAAGTTTTTAAGATGTGACAATCTGGGAGTAAACCAGGGTGGTTTTGAAGAAGTAGTCGAAGGAATTGACTTGGGAATACTCATATCTAAGAGGGAGTTTAGGGTGCTATAAAAAATGTAATAGCAGTATTCATATCAACCGAGTCATATAAGAAAGACCAATCGGTTGCATAAATAAGCTGAGTGAGCAATGAATAATTTCGTTTGCGAAAGCAGCGGCGGGGCTTATTGGCTGATCAGCACGAAATGAGACGATTACAATTGAACATTGTAATCTCTAAAATAGGATGATATACATCCTCAGGAAGAGATAAAGGAGGGTACCTAGACACATTAGAAATAAGGTAGTCGTTTACAAATACAAGGTGAAGTGTTCTATTCAAATCATTAAAAATTGAATTGATTTGAAACAACGAAAGATCAAGCATGCAGTCTATAAAATCATGCTGTGCTGAGGGCACTAGATAATTTTCGGCAGTGAATAATGACCAAGAGATGTTCGGCAAATTAAAATCACCCAACACCATAAATAGGTCATTATCACGCAATTGTGAAGAAACTTCCTTAATACAAGTAATATGTTTCATATAAACTTGAATATCAGAAGAAGGAGAAACATAAGAGCATGTAATATAGATATTCCGTTTAGGAAAAGACACCTTGACTGAGATAATCTCAGCGTCAGTAGGCGTACTAAAACAGAAAAGTTCTGACTGGAGAGTGGCTTTAACGGCAATTAACACCCCACCCCCTCGAGTCGGCCGATCATTTCTATGCAAAATAAAACTATTCGAAAATACCTCAAAGTCGGATATGGTTGAATTTAACCATGTTTCTGAAAATGCGATTATATCCGAGTCGAAGGAAGTACTGGCCATGAAAAGATTTTTAAGCTTTGAAAGAAGACCTCTGACATTCTGATAATGAACACAGATTTGGTCAGAAGATGAAGTTAGTTTTTTGGGGCAGAAATGGTACCCTGTATTGAAGGGTGACAGGAAGGGTGACAGGCTGGTTACGCTTTTTTGGCTTGAACTCGTGAATAATCATGTGTGGAGGCCAAAATTTGGGATCACAAATGATTGGGAACATATCATGTGAAACATTTATTTTGAATGATGATATTTCACGAGGGGTGGAGAAATTAAATTTGGTTATTGACACGCTAGCAGAAGATTTGCTAGCAATATAGGCTGCCAATGACTCAGAAGTGGTGTCCGATGAAAGTCGAGACACCTACGAGGGGCAACAACCGTTAAAGTAGGTGCTGATGGGGCTGCAGGTAGTACAGGAGATGGAGGAGCTAAAGAGACACCATGATTGTGTTTAACAATCTGGGCAAGATTACGCGCAGGTCTACCTTTGCGGCCAGGAGCTGACGGGGCTGAGGCAGTTTGGATAACTGGGACGGTATCAGGTACGGGCTCTACTGGAACTACTATAGGGGATGAAACGGGGGTAATTGGGCAGTCTCTTGGGGAAGGCGATAAAGACAACATTGGAGATAAATCCATGTTGCTAGGTAGGGACAAGAAAGGCGTAGGTGTCTGAACAGACGTAGACGGCAATGGCAAAAGTTGATGCTCCAACCGGCGATTGGTTGGAGACTCAAATTTATAATTGGCAAGCAACTCAAAACTCGAGTCAAATTTACTCGACAGTTGCTTTGCCACATTATTCAATTTTAAGAATTGATTTCTCACAGAACTATACATTCTGGAGAAATCAATTTGCTTGTCGATGCAATCTGGGCACGACCAACGCAAGCCACCGCAGCCCTTCTTGGCAACTGCAGCGATCTTGTCGCAATCACGCCCAGTGAGACCTGCACATTTAGCATGCATCATATTCTCACACAGCCAGCAATTAACAAATTTTGTGCGAGTCTTTTGCGATATCTTTTAAGAGACTTTTTTAATATTGCTTACCTACAAAAACGACTCGTTAGAAATATCAGAAAAGGCTCGCAAAAAATATCACAAAACGCTCGCTAGTCGTATTTCTTGCGACAGTCGTAAATGAAACTTTGACTGCCACAAACTGAACGACATATGATTCATATTGCTATCGTTTCCCGATGCGTTTGCGAGAGTTTTGTCGGGTCTCGCATTTGACCAGTTTGCGATATCATTTGCGACAGTTTGGTCCGCTGGGAAGTTGAATTATGTATTATATGTATGAATGCACTACACCTCCCTTTTTAAAGAAATAACGTAACATAATAAATGTGTAGTTATTAAATGAACTTAATTATAATAACAATTTTTTTTGTTTTATATAAAATTGTAGAATGTATTAAAATGATTAAAAATAATATGAATATTAAAAATGGAGTAAAATGTACGCAAATTTAAAATAAATTTGAAATTTAAAATTTAAAATTTATTAAAATAATTAGTTTTTCTTTAAAAAAATTTTTTTCGTTTCATTTGACTGATCGGCCGATGTACATATATACATATATTTTTTTTGTTTTGAATTCGAATTCATAAAGAAAATTTTTATTTATTATTCATTGAACATTTTTAATCTATCCTTATGAACTGTTTGTTTTTTACCTTTAGTATCTTTTTTAATAATATTATCTCTATCTTCTATTCCTATTACTTCATAGGGGCCTAAATTAACTGGTTCTAGTTTGTGGCCAGTATCGTTTCTTAACAAAACCGTATCTCCTATTTCCAATTTAAAATTTACAACCTTATTATCATAATATTCTTTATTCTTACCCTTTTCTTTTTTTTACATTATCCTAGCTCTTTTGTATACCTGCTCTAATCTAAACTTTGCTTCTTTAGCATAGTCGTCTATATTATATATATAGAGTCAATATTATCTATTTTATTAAAGTATTTTGGCAAATTGCTCTGTTTGCCGAAAACTAATTCATATGGACAGTAGTTATCTGCCATAGAGGGGGTCTTCAACACGACAATAGACAAAATATTGAAGTCATACATCCCAATCAGTTTTATCAACTGATATATAAGAACGTATGTACTCGTTGAAAGTTCTATGACTTCTTTCTACTGTTCCAACTGGTGGTGGTGTGCTGTAGACGTTAAATTGTCTATCTTTAAGTTTTTGCACAGATCATTAATAACAGAATTTTAATATTCAGTTCGTATTAGCGGATTTGGTTGGTACTGAAATAGCTACAAGGTTTTTTTTTTTAAATCGCATATCAATGTAATTGCATACCATTTTCAGATTTTGGAAGTGGACCTATATTATCCACTATCACTCAACGCATTTATCGGCGTTTCTGTAATGGTCGGAGGTGTATTTGTATGGGTGGTTGTTTTTGACTTTTGGCATTTAGGACATCTACGTATGTATTTGGTTATATGACGTGTCATATTTTTCCAGTAGTAGTGTCTTTTTATTTTAGGTAGTGTTCTTGAAATGCCAGTATTCTATTGTGGTCACCGGCTTAAGTAGCGCTACTCGTAATGATTTTAATATTTTGTTGCCAATTTTTAAAAGATTAAATTGAAATTAATTTAAATTTCTTTTCGCACGTTGCCAGTTTGAGTTTGCTGATCTCATGTATACCGGCGTCTTTTTCAAGCCTTTGGAAAAATATACCTAAGTCTAATGTTCTATTGGTATAAAGGTCGTTAATCTCAATTCTTGCAACAATCTTTTTGTCATGCCTCAAAAGGCATAACATATTTGTTATGTGCAAGGTCACTATTTTTCGTACATCGTCATTTTTGATGACGTCATATATTTTGGGCTGAGAAGCTTATTATGGTTTTTGCATTGGCAAATTTCCTTTTTCTTTTCCTGCCCAGGATTTTTTTTTATCTACTTTGTTTTCTTGTAGTGACTTGCAAGACATTTGTTTTTGTATTTTTTAAATCTTTGATGGTTATTCTAGATAACGCATCTGAAACAATGTTATCTTTTCCGTTTAGATATTCTATAGTAAATTCATACTCTTCTAAATCTAATCTCATTCTAGTTAGTTTTGAACTTGGATTTACCATTGAGAATAAATATGTTAGCGGTCTATGGTCTGTTTTGATAGTGAAATGTTGGCCATGTATGTAAGTTAACCACTGACTATTGGTATTTGCAGACCCAACGTTTTGGGGAAGCCAATGCCCGGAGTCATGATCGCGACGGATATGTCGCAACTATGTTGTTGGCCGCGGTGGTCATCCGACACCGCACACGAGGCGCTTACGCTTCACTTTTGCAAGAGCGGCGGCAGCGGCTTTGCGTCAGCGGCGGCGACTTCGGGGTAGCGACGGCGTCTCTGCAGGCATTGCTTACATTAATAATAATTGTATTCTTTAGTCTGAGTTTGGAAACAATAAAAGCGCGACGTACCGTCTCTCAAGTCTCCCGTTAGTTAACTCATTTTCTATATGCATTTCTTAATGCAATTGGCAAGTTCAAAGTACAAATGCGCTAATTGGCGCCCAACATAAAAAACCCCAATAATATAAAATAAAAACGCGATGAAACGTTGATCGTTAAAAACAATTCAGACAAAAATAAAATTAAAGAAAAAAGACAAACCGCTCTGGTTGTGACTGCGGCGGTGGAATTCATCAACATACTTATAACAACAATAGAATCATGTATGTGATTTGTGAAGTGAGAATACAACATTTTAAAAAATACGCACAAAATTAATTATATTAAAGTAAGAAAAGGAGTGTATATTTTTGTTTGATGAAAAAATTTATGAAAATCCTTTTAAAAAATTAAAAAGGATAATAATAGTGTAATAGTATTGAAAATAAAAAATGCTATTAGCTTTACCTTTTATGTGTTGTTCGGATTCATATAGAGGTTTAAATTCGAATGAGCGACTGTGACTCCGACGTAGACGGACACTACGACAGCGACGACAGTATTCTAGCGAGTTTAATAGGGGTAATCGGTACATTGCAGAAACAGACTCAGTTATGGATCCAGAGCAGCTTTCCTATGGGGCAAGAAGAGCGGGTTCGCCCAGAGCAGCGCCCACAAGGGCGCCAGCAACAACTCTCAGGGTCGAAAAATGCTCCAGTTTCCATGGAAGTCGACCCTTCTTCTTTCAGGTTTGGACAGCCCACAAACTTTTCGAGTGCCCAGGGCTCGGCTTAGTTTAACGCCAGCCAAGGTCAGGAAAATAAACGCCCTGCCGGATCGGACCGCGCGACAGGCCAGACGGGCAAAGGGTAGACCACAACCAGGCTTGCGAGGCTGAGAGAGCAGTGTTTGCCGACGCGGCACAAGACGATAGCGATACCGCTAATTTTTGAGGGGGAGGTGTCTGCTACCGTTCATTCGGCGGAGAAAAGCGGCGATAGATATGAAATTTTTAATCGACACGAGTGCAGCAAAAAATTACATTAGGCCTCGAAAAAGTAAAAGGCGTCGTCCCTGTCGAGTCCCCTTTCGTTGTCCACTCCATCCATGGGTCCAACAACATCGCTGAAAAATGCAACTTATCCATGCTTATCCTTATCCACTTTCGATGGAATTATAGGACTGGACCAGCTAAAGCAGGTGGGAGCGGTTTTATTTTATTTATTTTTTTTTTATTTATTATTGGTCGACAAAACGAGTGTTTTCCTAATTATTCAATACAATATACATATATAATAAATTTAATGCTAAAAGCCTAGTTAGAGTACACAATTCTCTAATAGCATCACCAACCAAGGTGGTGTTTGCTATTAGGTGTTTTATTTGCCAGTCCGTCCAGCTGTGCCCCTATTCACAGCTAATTTTGTCGGTGACGCTATTAGAGCCTACAGCTAAGAAGAAGTGTGTTAGTAGAGAAAATAGTGTTCTCTAGTTAAATTTAAAAATAATCTTAATTTACTATATTAATTAACAAAATACAGTAAATTGGGAATAATAAAGAGAGAAGTTATTAAAAAAGTAAAGGAATTAAACAAGATATATAGAAGGTTATGCAAATTGGAAAATCTTGCTACGTTTATGTAGACGACGTCATCGTGTTTTCGGAAAACGAGTCGGACCATGTCAGTATTAGGGAGCCTTTTAAACGCAAACATGCGTGTGGCGCACGAGAAGTCACAGTTTTTTAAGGAAAGCGTCGAGTATCTCGGCTTTATAGTGACTAAAGATTGTGCAGAAAAGGTAAACTCCATTCGGGAATACGCTGAGCCGACTACTGTGTTTGAAGTAAGATCCTTTTTAGGATTGGCAAGCTATTACCGCTGCTTAATCAAAGATTTTGCAGCAATAGCGAAACCAATCTCTGACATCCTTAAAGGGGAAAACGGGTCCAGTAGCAAGTACAGGTCTAAAAAGGTCCCCATACAATTCAACGATGCTCAGCGCAACGCGTTCCAGAGGCTTAGGAACATATAAGCGTTGGTAGACGTCATACTGATGTACCCGGACTATAAAAAAACATTTGACTTGACTACAGACGCCTCAGCCTACGACACTGACTCAGTTCTGTCCCAGAATGGCCGCCCCATAACGACGATATCCCGGTCTTTAAAAGATAGTGAAGAAAACTACGCTACCAACGAGCGAGAGTTGCTTGCCATGAAACAGGGGCCAAGCTTTTCTATAAGCATGGTAAAGAGAATCATGTAGCCGACGCACTGTCGCTCCAGAACGTGAACACCTTGCAGGGCAACCGCGATAAGCCAGAATGTGACGCGCCTACAATTTACAGTAAATTGCTCCTGTCTTACACAATCGATTCGACGGAGAAGCCTCTAAACTGCTTCTGGAACCAGATGGTATTAGAAGAGGCACGCTTTCCTCTAAAGAGGAATTTCATACTTTTCGGCGAAAAAACTCGCCACATGATAACTTTCACCGATAGGGACGCCCTTATCGAAACAATAAAGACCGTCATTAACCCGAATGTGGTTAATGCGTTTCACTGTTATCTCCCAATCTATGCCAGTTTTCAGCACAAGTTGGTAAGAGCCTTTCCGACTACGAAGTTTTGGTATTGCAAAAATTTCGTGGCCGACGTGTTCGACGTCAGTGATAGAAGAGAAATCATCACTAAGGAACACAATCCAGCCCATAGGGCGGCTCAGGTGAATGTGAAACAAGTCATGACGGAAAACTATTTTCCTTAGATGACCAAATTGGCTAATGAGGAGGTCCTGTACTGTAAGATTTGCACAAAAGCTAAATACGACAGACACCCAAAGAAGCAGGAACTCGGCCAGTCGTCACTTCCCTCAAAAATAGGAGAAATGTTACATATCGACATTTTCTCCACAGACAAAAAATTCTTTTTGACTTGCGTGGGAAAATTCTCAAAGTTTGCGGTGATCCAGCCTAAAAAGGTTGAAGCGGACTTGGGGACAACGGTCCTCATTGAGGGGAGAGTGGTCTACAAGGACACCCTCCGTTGAATTTAAAGCACAATTCTTTCATTACCATTTTCATAACAGTAGTTTTAACATTTTAGGATTTCACCATTCTTTTAATCATGTCAATGACAACGGCACGGGTGACGGACTATTCGCACGCGGACTACATACCAATTATGGACGGGGACATTCTACTCTGGGACTGTTACGGATACTAACGTCTCACGACCAATCTTCACACTATAGGACTATGACGGAGGAGACTATTAAAATGACGGGAATGTTTCCGCAATCCCATATGAGGAAACTGCTGAAAATTGAGGCTGGACATGTGCTTTCGATGTGCACCATCGCAAGGTAAGAAGCCTTGACTTCTTGGGAACAGCCCCTAAAGTTGTAGCGGGCACCCCGGATGCAAACGACTTCAGGAAACAGAACTAACTCAGATGCAGCTGGTCACTGCAAGCAATAGACAAATTTCTATAAATTCTAGGATGCAGGAAAAGATTAGTCAACTGACCGACACTGTTAACAAAATCATTAAGACCTCAAAAGATAAGCAGGCCGATACCGGCCACCTCTTCGAAACCTTAGGCACACGCTATAGAATAATGACAACAGAAATAGGGAACCCTATGCTTACTTTAAGATTAGAAAAAATGTATGTAATAAACCCAACAATAATAGACCATTCTGATCTTATGAATATTCTCACTGACCAAACCACAGGGACTCCTATTACTGACATTTTGGAAGTATCTAATATTAAGGTAGAACATAAGGATTATGTAATAAGTTTATAATCGAGTTCCTCATAATAAGCAAGCAATGCAGGAAGGTAACAATCTTCCCAGTCGCCCACAATGGTTCTGTACTTCAACTCCACGACAAGTGGCCGATTGCGACGGGGAGATGCTGGCCGTGGCCAACTGTTCACAAACTGCAACTGCCACATTTTGCAAGCGGTCCAAGAGTAGCAGTTGCGCACAAGGCCTCCATGCAGGGAGTACAGCCCATTGCCAAACGCAGCCGGGTCATCTTAGCCCTGTCACCATAGTGGACGACGGCATCGTCATCATTAATGATCGTAACGCAAAGAGGTCAAAGAAAGTGTTGCAGTCGGAAATACATTGTCGATTTCCCTCGGCATAATGCTGTTGGCCTGCGCTGTGGGAGCTGGATTCTACTGGCTCCATAGGCTGACGATCAAACGTAGAAACTCCCGGAAAATTTCGAAGATAGTGGAAACTTAAACGCGACCGAGGACGGCCGGTCTTCCAAAGAGGGGAGTAGTTAACCACTGACTATTGGTATTTGCTGACCCAACGTTTTGGGGAAGCCAATGCCCGGAGTCATGATCGCGACGGATATGTCGCAACTATCTTGCTGACCGCGGCGGTCATCCCACAATACACTTATGACCTAGAAAAGCCACTTCGTGCTTGAAAAATGAGCACTTTTCTGGATGTAATTTGAGATTGAGTTTCCTACATAAGTCAAAAACATTTGTCAAATTTTTTATCATATGGTTTTCGGAACACCCGATGACTATTAAGTCATCCATATACAAGAATGCTTGTGAAGGATCTAATCCAGAGAAAGCGATTGTCATCATTATTTGAAAAGAATTTCGCGCTTTTTTTAAACCGTAAGGTAATCGTGTAAAACGATATGAGCCATTGCTCGTTGAAAAATGCGTTATATTTCTGGACTCTTCTTTGAATTCTATTTAGGGAAAACCGGACATTAAATCTAAACATGAGAAGTTTTTTGCTCTGCCAAATTGGTCAAGAATATAATATATTCTTGGTAGTGGAAATTTATCGGACAAGAGCTTTTTGTTGATTTGACGATAGTCTATAACTAATTGCCATCTCTTAGTATCGGACCTTGGTACACCTTTCTTTGGTACTAGAAGTATCGGGCTATTATATTCCGATACAGAGGGTTCTACAAGTTTATCTAGAATGAGTTTTTCGACTTGTTTATTAACTTATTTATGAGCATGAGGAATTCTGTAATTCTTAATGTACTGTGGCTCAGTATCTTTTAGTCTTAATTCTTGTTTATAAAAATGTTTGGTAGTTATTGATTCGGTTTCGAGTCCGAATATGTCAGTATACTTGGTGCAGAGATCTTTTAATTGTGTTTCAAATAATCGGGGAAAGTTCTGTTTTTTCATCTCCATTTCTTGGCGATATTTGCTAATTTCATGGACTGTTTCATAGTCACTTAGCTTTTCTATTCTAATGTCTTTGTAGGTTATTTATTTTTACTGAACTTGTGGTGTTTAATATTCGGAAAAAAGTTGGTTGATTATTGAAAATTGTATATCCGATGAAGATTCCTTTATCAATTTCTTGATTTGGAATGAAAATATTCTTTGCTGGTGAAAGAATTTTAATTTGGCGGACTACTTCCGAACGGGCTGGAAGTATCGTGGCATTATTTTCACAAGTGTGGATTATTGTTAAAGTTATTGGGTAATTTAAATTATCAGTCCGAAGTATAAGAGAATCACATGTTTGTATGAAATCTAATTGGCAATTATAATTTTATAAGTCTATGCCAAGAATGGCATCACTAGGTATTGGAAAATCTTCTCCGACTATGTGAAAGTCGTGTGGAATGACATATTTACCGGTAGATAATTCTACGAATGCTAAACCTTTAGAGAAAACTGAACCTTCACCAATTCCAAATATTTGGGTTGATATGTTTGGATTAACATTTTCAAATGTATCAACATTTCTTTTAACAGAGATATGTCTGCACCAGTTATTGGGTAATTTAAATTATCAGTCCGAAGTATAAGAGAATCACATGTTTGTATGAAATCTAATTGGCAATTATAATTTTAAAAGTCTATGCCAAGAATGGCATCACTAGGTATTGGAAAATCTTCTCCGACTATGTGAAAGTCGTGTGGAATGACATATTTACCGGTAGATAATTCTACGAATGCTAAACCTTTAGAGAAAACTGAACCTTCACCAATTCCAAATATTTGGGTTGATATGTTTGGATTAACATTTTCAAATGTATCAACATTTCTTTTAACAGAGATATGTCTGCACCAGTATCTAGCAGTAGAGTAAATGTTTTTTCATTATTTTCATTATTTATTTTAATTTTTTCATTATTTTTTTCATTATTTTTTCATTATTTATTTTAATAAAGATACTGAGGTTAAGATTGATAGTGTGTACAGTTTTATTTAATTGTTTTGAATATCTGAAGGGCTTTGATGGTTTTCCGAATTACCTTGCGTAATGCGAACATGCTTATTTCGGTTGCTGTTGGCTTGGTTGTTAGATCGGTTGGAATTATTTCTTCCTCGGTTTTAACCACGGTCATTTCCTCTGAAATGTCCTCTGCCATTGTTATTGTTAGTATAATTTGCGTTATGATTACCGCGGCCATTGCCTCGACCTTTTTGGTAGTTGCGATAGTCATTGCCTCTATTATGTCTTACGCCTCGCTGAAATAATACCGTGCTGGCACTTCCAGTCATTTCAGTGCTGCAATAAATATATTTACCCATTGAAGTTTCCAGCTTCTAGTATTATGCGAAGTTTTTCATATTCATTAATTTTGACTTTATAGCTTCTACAACCAAATCCTCTTGGTTGCCTTTTGATCGTTTAACAAGCCTTAAGGCTGTTAAAGAACGATCTAATGACAGTTTCATACCGTTAAATTTAGGGATTGTAGACGAAACTTGTCTTACATATTCCCTATCTAAGGCTACCTGGTCTGGCATGTTGAATTCTGTATTATTTGTTTTTATTTTATTTTAATGTATTTAGACCTTATCTAGTCCGTCTGCTCTACTAATATATCGTTTCTTAATTTTCTTTGTATGCATTGCATACCACTTCAATGCTAGTGAAACAAGAGATACGACAGTGATTATATTAAGCAAAATTATAATATTCTCTAAATTTTTTATATGATCGATAACTTTTACATTATTTATTACATTTGCGGTTAATTTTTCAACCTCAGACTCGTTTGAGCCCATTTTATCGTGGGCTTATTTCTATTATATAATAGCTGGCATATCTCAGCTTTGCGTTTTTTAATACGCAGCTGTATGCCGCCTCGATTTCTTGGTTTTTTAATTTAAACGCTTTCTTGATTGACGGCCGGGGCACTGGCTGTTGATCCTCTTGTACTATACTCATCTAATGTGATGCGTATGGACATTTGCGACACACTTTTTTTCAAAACACCTTACCCACTCAGTATACTTTGTTTTCCACAGCCAGGTTAATTTCTCTCGAAGTATTTTGTTGTAATTTTATTTTTCCATGCGGTAGTAGCTTGTTACTGCTGGTCGTCGCGTTGTTGTTGTTCTTTTAATTATTTGGTTCCCTCGTTGTGTGACACTTGTCACGGTGGCCCAGGTAATGTTATCATTATTACGATATTATAAAATCTCATTTAAGCACGGCTGTGCTGGTTAATTTATTTCATGAGAATGATTTTATTCAAAGTTAAGTGCATATGCTATGGATATGTACAATAGGGGCCAAAAGTATTTTGACATTAAAAAAATCGCACATATTGTGTGACAAACTACATTTTTATTTATTAAAAAAATATAAAATAAATATATTTATAACGGTAGTGTAATAAGTTTATAAAACCAATAAAAAATATTGAATTCCATGTTATAATAATAATAATAATAAAAAAATAAACCTCCCTTTAGCGTCTACAAACGTCCATAAAGCGATTTTATCAATATCTGTCCTTCGACCTCTGCAGTCGTCTCCTCGCGCGTTTTTATTAGACTTTTTATAAGTCCACACATTCTCTATTATGTTAAGATCGGGACTTGAGGTGGCCAATTTAATGTTTCTACATCCCAATCCCTAAAAAAAATGGTTATCATTTTGGCCTTGAGGCATGGAGCACTATCCTGTTGCAGGAAAAAGGTTTTTCCGAAAAGTCACCGGAAGTGATTGCGTGATCATTCATGACACGTAAATATTCGTTCTTGTTCGTTGCGTCATCAATTGGTATCAAATTGCCCAAGCCATTGAAGCACACGCAGCCCCAGAACATTACCGATTCTCCACCATGGGGTTCTCGTTTTGCAGGCATTCTTTGGCAACCTGGCAATAAATCTTTTTCTTTGATCCACAATATTCACAAGACCTGTCATCTGACCATAATACTTGCTCCTAAAACGATTGCGGCTTATTTCTATAGGATTTGGCGAATGATAACCTTTTTTGCTTATTTTTTGTTGAAATTGAACGTATTAGACGAGCTAAATAGGTAAAAAATCGACATTCTTTAGCCGTCATTCGACTGTTTTTCTACTTATTGATATTTTATGGTACTCCTTAAGTTCAATCGATACTGCTTTTGGTGTGTTCAGATCCTTTTCTTTAAATGTCGTCAGTATTATGTGGTCATCTGTAGGCTTAGTTTTGCGTGGTCTTCCTGATCTGGCCTTATTTTTAAGTGAATCATTCTTCTTTTTTGTTTATTTAGTAATAAATTGTTTGTCTAGGTACGCTGTATGATTTACTAAGGTATTCTACAGAAATACCTGCATTATACTTAGTGACCATTTCTTTCTAATAAGTTATATTTATTATTTATTCTTCTCGTGTTTCGCCCATAATTTAAAAAAAAATGCTATCAACCATTAAGTATTATTAATAAGATAAGAAAAATCACTTCAAAATGTATTGCACGTGTTTTGTACCGCAAGCGAATTATCGAAAATGAATATGAAAAGCAATGTCAGAATACTTTTATCCATCCAAAAAATGATTATCTGCCACGCAGATAATCATAGGAAAGATATGTGTTACGCTATCAGTGCAATCTTTTGCTCTCTTAAAGCTTTTAACATAATCTCTCTATTAAAAATTGAATGGATACCATTACATTTCTCAGTTTGAAGAAATTAGCTGTTTTAGATTTTGCAACGTGTTGTCAAAATACTTTTGGCCACCATTGTATGTGTACTTATGCTGTTATTGGTTAACAGCTAGAAGGAGAGAGAGAGCGGGCGTACTCATACATATGGGCGCTCATTCTCGAAGCGGCCAAACTGCAAGATCAGCTGTTATCCATTGTCAACGGTCTCACTCTGGCATCATATTACTTATGTGCGCAGCTCTGTATGTATGTATGTGCAAGTGTATGTATGTACATACATTTATACGATTATATTTATGCTATGCGCATGAATCTTTTATATTTGTTTATAACTACTTGCAACAAAGTTAAATTATGTATTATATGTATGAATACACTACAGTTGTAATCCGTGTATTTTACAAATATCTTAGGCTTTTAGTTTTAGGATCACAAAGATTAACCCATAGCTCTTCCTACTACAACTACAGAATTTTTCAGCCACAGTTTGGGGCTGTTATGCTTCTGCGAATATACGAATATTCTATGACAAAATAAGATTTACCCAAGAGAATTTCATCAAGATTGGTTAAATAAATACAGAAGTTATTAAAAATGAGTTGGCAAGCCACGTGGACATTGTGCAAATCGCAAGTTTTTCTTTATGCATCATTTGCGTATCTGTTTATTAACCACATACTTCATTTCATTAAGACCATTACCGAATATAACACTATTCACAAACAAAGACCTATGGTTTTATAAAACACTTGCAGTCAAGACTTTAACCTAGTTTAATCAACTCCTTTATATAGTAACTGACTGAACCGAAAAAAATCAATGTCGTTGACCCCATAGTGGTCATTGGACAGCGCTCGGTTTATTTTGATAGGCCCGTGATATTAGGACGAAAACTATTTGCATGGCACGGTTGTGACGTCAACGTTACGAATTGCAACAATATTCGGAAGGTACCTTATGTATTAAAGCATATTTGGTATCAATCCGTTCTTATGATTTTCGTATCATTGAACTTGCTTCGTGTCTAATACACGTTTAACCTGACCATTGGCCTGCGAGGCGGCAGTCGCTTTTATAACATGCTCAATATTTCAGCTTTCAGGAAAACTAGCAAACTCGTGTGATGTAAATCACGTACGTCTGTCAGATATAATGCGTCAGGGGCGGCTATAATAAACAAAGTATTTCTCCAAAGAGTCATTCATTTCTTTAGTACTATTAGAATTAACCGGGTACAATTTAACAAATGTTGTAAACGCATCGGTAATTTCTAATAAATGCTTCCCTTTGGAAATAACACTGGGCAATTTGCCCAAATGGTGAATATGAGATGTATCAAACGGATATGACTCTTCGGTATACTCAGTGAGTATGAGATGTATCAAACGGATATGACTCTTTGGTATACTCAGTATACAGTATAGTATACCGTGTAAAGTTCTGTTGTGAACTGTTCTCGTCACGGAATGTAGACTACAGGGCAAGCAGATTCGAATATATATCCCTATTTTGCCTTTCATCAAGGGGAACCAGTGTTTTCTTTTCAGATCATTAGCAGAATTATCGTTCGAAAAATGACCCAGCTTAAAATGGTAGTTCCTTATAAATTTATTCCGCATACGTTTGGGTGAAAACAGACACATCTTTTGCTCAGTATTTTTTTTATACACAATACCATTAACAATCTCAAAATCGCCAACATTACCTTTCTCTAATCTCTCACGCAAAATACGTACATCTGAATCTCTCATTTGTTCTACCCGTAATAATACGTTGATATCTTGTGGTGTAGCTCCCTTTATTCAAACCACGTTTAATTTTTGTGATTATATTACGTACTATAATAATTGCATTATTCAACTCTACCTTATCAGTCGGACTTTCCTCGGAATCATACAAGCATAACACAGGCCTTTGGACTCACACGGTTTTATAAACTCACACATAGTGTGGTTAATTTGGTGGTGGTGATGGTCTCCCAACGGAAGTAAAATCTGTATTAAGGGGCGGCGTTATAATATAGCCAGTGTAACTCCTCCGCCGGATCATACTTGGCTCTATTAGGTAGTCCTTAAATTCATCGACATCGAGGTGTGGGCGGGACCGAATCTCAACCACGAGCCTCTCAACATAACTCGGTGGTTAGAAAAATTAAAAGAATTTTTTTCTAAACACTGAACACGACGCCGCCCTGAGCCCATTAGTCAGGAACCACCTAGCAGTCGTGTCACTTATCGCCCTAGTCATCGGATCGAGGAAGATACAAGGTCAGGTCTTCAAGGTCCTCCAGATATTCAAGGCATATCCCATTTCCGAACTTGTTCCGGATCATTTGGGAATGGCCTAGCATCTAAGAATAAGGCATGGGAGAGTAGGGAGCGCTATCGGGATCGATCCTCCGCCCAGGACACTTAACTTAAGGGCCGGGATCGGATTTCTGATGTGACCATCCGCCAACGGCGGATCAAGTATCTTTCATTTAATATCTTTCGACACCTCCCCGCTACCACCTCAAAGCTATAAATCAAGTTAATAAACCAACTTCTATTGCCCACCAATTTAAGGCACAATTTAAATGAAATTGTCCTTTTGAGAATAAACAATTTTCTACGGCACAATAAGACGTACTGTAGAAAATTCCATTAAGATCGGTTAAAAAACACAAAAATTATGACAGAAAATGTATTTTGGCCGGCCTCGTAATTGCGGCAGCTAGCTCAAATTGCAAGAATTTCTGTATACATGTACACACACACATTCATGCGCGACCTCTTTGAATTCTATAAACAGCATTGCAATTGCGATTGTATTATTTTCTGTGCTCCTATTTTAATCAGATTTTATACCCTGAACCCATTAAAAATGGGTAAAAAGGGTATAATGTTTTTGTGCAAATGTATGTAACAGTCAAAAGGAAGCATCTCCGACCCTATAAGGTATATATATACTTGATCAGCATCAACAGCCGTGTCGATCTAGCCATGTTGTCTGTCTGTCCGTCCGTCCGTATGTATGATTTATGAACGAAAAGATTTCAGAATAGTATATATATTTGCATTTGGTGTTGGAATAAGAGTGTTCAGGGTATCCCCTAGTCGGGAGGTCCCGACTAGAACCTCTTCCTTGTTTTAATTTATCTTTGTTAATTTAAACGTGCTGCATTTGGTGTTGAAGTAAGAGGGTTCAGGGAATCCCATAGTCGGGAACTATTTTCTTATTGAGAGTCAATAGTTGGTGTGGATGAAAAGTAGAGGCGGCGGCAGTAGTGTGGTCTGTTGAGTTTTCGAACCCTACCGAGGAAAAATTTTTTTTGTATTACTACTAAAGCAAATGAGTGCGTGAGTAGCGTGAGCTCCATTTGTATTGAAAGATGAGGGTTTAGGGTATTCCCTAGTCGGGAAATCCCGACTAACCCCTTACTATATTTATTTATTAACCTGAAACGCAGTGCGTGGAGCCCTAGCGAATCAACGGTTTCAGGCTATATAAGCCTTGTGGTGAGGATCTTGAAGCCGGAAAATAAACTTCAGCTTATTAATCATTTGACCCGAATATTCCATCTAGGAGTGCCTCTTAGGAAAAAGATATCAAATAAGTTTTCACAAAGATCTTTCAAAATATGTTTGAGTAAACAAAAAAGTTGCAAAATGTTTGCCAAATTTCCAAAAACGGCTGAAAACACGTATTTATTTAGTGCTTTGAAAATAAAACTGAGGCCAATCGGACGAGATGTAAAACTACGCATTTAGAATCTTGAACGCCAAAGCAGATTTATTATCTAAATGAGGCGTATATTCATATTCTTTCTCAATTTCAACAGCTTCTCAGTCTACTTCTTCTTCTTCTTCTTCTAAATAAACAGTTCATCGTTTTTGAATATCGACTAAGCTTTGAGAATAAACTTTTTTTTGTTGAAATTCACCTGAAAGATTACGATCGGTATATATTTTATCGTTGCATTAAAATTCAAAAGATTGCGAAAATTATATTTACTTTCCACCTTTATGTTTACTTAT
The DNA here is from genome assembly GCA_018903485.1 of Drosophila littoralis. NCBI lineage: Eukaryota > Metazoa > Arthropoda > Insecta > Diptera > Drosophilidae > Drosophila > Drosophila littoralis. Next base: position 481,261 of record JAEIGF010000598.1, read on the forward strand.
TCGAGCCCGCAAGTTTATTTTCCTGTTTTTTTTTGCAATTAAACTAATAATATTGTTACTATTGGAGACAAATTTTTGTTTCATACATAAATAACAAGTAAGAGGTTCTAGTCGGGAGCTCCCGACTAGGGGATACCCTGAACCCTCATATTCCAACACCAAATGCAGCGCGCGCTTATAGATAGAGAGTAGCGGGGAGGTGGCGATAGGTATAAAATGAAAGATAATCGATATATATATACTTTTCTAGAAGCTACATGTCAAGTTTGGTGACTCTAGCTCTTATTATTTACCCAAATTGCTTAAAAATCAGGATTTCGATATACATTTTTATCGATTACTTGGAAACGGGGCAAGTAATCGTTTATCGGAAACAAACTCGATCTGCGCAGGCACTAGGAGCACCTACATCTAAAATTTCTCTAGCTCTTATAGGTTCTGAGATCCTTGCGTTCATACATACGGACGGACGGACGGACGGACGGAAGGACGGACAGACGGACAGACAGACGGACATGGCTAGATTGACTCGGCTATTAATGCTGATATAGAATATATATACTTTATGGGGTCGGAGATGCTTCCTTCTGCCTGTTACATGCATTTGGATTTTGCACAAAAACATAATACCCCTTTTACCCATTTTTAATGGGTTCAGGGTATAAAAACTTTACAAATTAGTACACATCATGTGAAAATTGTAATATACATAACATAGTAACTATTCGTTTTAGTCACCCCTCAAGAGGAACAACGAAATGAGTCGGGGTGTGTATTTCACGTAAATTTTTCTCTATTTCCGTCGGATTTATTGATCGCACACAAAAAGTCTTAGGCTGTGATGTCATATGCGAAATAAAATGTTCTAATCTTCTTAAATTCATATACTTCCCTTGGCTTGGCAGACACACACACGCGGATTTACACCAAAATGTGCGAGTTCAGATACACATACCAACAACTATTTAGCACGTTGTGACATAGAAGTTAACAACTAAACATATAAGATACACTCTCACATTCATAAGTAATTTGGTTGTCCTCAGCAACAAAGTACAACAACACATAACACACAGCCTTAAGCATTCTGGTTGCCCTCAGCAACAAAGTACTATTTTTGTAAACAATGCTGACTCGCCGCTAAGAGTTCAGCGCACAGCAACTGAAAGCGGACACCCGCGTTGCTTGCGCAAGAATGCTGAGTCGGCTCGCCGACTCTAGCGAATGGCGCGATGCATTGGCTTCACAGGGCAAGCTTAAGCTTGGACATTTCTGCAGCCTTCAGTCTCGATCTGTAACGCAACATAATAAGACGAATAAAAGATTAAACTCCGGCAATGCCGTCAATAAATATAACCTGTGTTATCAATCATAGTTGACCACGTCCAAGACGGGCAACTGGGAAAGTTCCCACATCCTAATCTACACCGTTCTAGTAGTCACCTGCTGGATTTATCACCACCTCCACCACATCGAAGTGTACGACGGAAGACTTAATTGGCGCCCAACCAATAAACAAGAACCCATACCATGTAAGTTCATAAGTGATTTCGGCTTTTAAGAAATTATTAACGAACGCCACATACCGATTCGTGTGATTAAAAAAAAAAAAAACAAGTAAAGTAAATATTGCTGCATTCTTTTGCCAGCGTTTCATTTTTTATAAATGTTGCATACTTTCGGCAGCATTATATTTTTTGCTGCATACCTTAACAAATTTTTTGTAATAAATATTGCATACCCCAAGATACACTATTTTCTATTATTGCCAACAGTTTTACCTGCCGATCTTTCACGATCGGCCTAAGTTTTGAAAAGTGCCAACCATAAGCCAATGAGTTGGACTTATAGGGAGGTAAAAGTTGAATATAATAGTGACGATAGCTGGGAGGGGGAAGTCAATTGCTCAGTAGATCCTACTCCTGCAGGTACCGCTGTAACTGAAGAATTGGATCCAGCTCAAGTTCAGACTCTCGTTAAGGGTGCCATCAGGCAAGCTTTAGCGCTACAACAAAATCAGTTTCAAGCACAAATAACCGCTTTAGCTTCACAAGTACAGAGTTTGCAGGTGGAAGCACCGCAAATCATCACATACGAGAAAATATCCGTCGATCCTAACGCCAGATGCGATATCCCCTTAGACATTATTAAGTCTGTGCCGGATTTCACCGGCGTACAGGATGAGTATGTAGCGTGGAGGCAAGCAGCCATCTACGCATACGAACTGTTCAAGAATTTTCCAAAGAGCACTACACACTACCAAGCGGTAGCGATCATTAGGAATAAAATCAAAGGCTCAGCTGGAGCCCTACTAGTGTCTCACAATACTGTCTTAAATTTCGATGCAATACTAGCTAGGCTAGATTGCACATAGTCGGATAAAACATCCTTGCGCTTGTTGAGACAAGGTTTGGAGTTGGTTACGCAGGGCGAAATGTCCCTGATGCAGTACTACGATGACGTCGAGAAGAAACTCACGCTCGTAACTAACAAAATTGTAATGTCTCACGACCAAGAAGGCGCCGATTTGCTGACGCCTTGCACGCCTTTATCTCCGGTCTTAAAAAGCCGTTGAGAGCGGTTGTGTTTCCTGCACAACCAAAAGATTTACCATCCGCACTGGCCTTGGCCAGAGAGGCAGAATCTAGCATTGAGAGAAGCATGTTCGCTAACTCTTACGCTAAAGCCTTGCAAGAGCGAGCGCAACTTGCTGAAGGTAACAAAAACCGTGCCCAAGGCAAGCAAACCAGATATAACAGAGATGAACAGAATCAGGAGAGAAATCCCCATTTTGTGAAACGCCAAAAGGGCGGTCCCCAGCCTCAGGCCCCAAAAGACAATCAAACCGAGGCTCCACAGCCCATGGAAGTTGACTCTTCCTCCAGATTTAGACAAAAAACCGACTACAGCAAGCGTCAGACTAATGAGTCCAACGCACCAAAACGCAAGAATTCGTCAGACCGTTCAACAGGTCAAAGGCGACAACGCGTTAACAATGTCGTACAAACAGATTCCAAAGAAGCTGTAACAGAATACGAGAAGGCGGCTAAGGAGGCAGTCGAAGAACTAGAGAGTAAGAACGAGTACGCACCTGGTGACGACTCGGTTAATTTTTTAGGGAACACTCCCGGCTTCCGTACATTGAGCGACGGTTGGCTGGGAGAACTCTGAAGATGTTGATTGACACTGGCGCGGCAAAAAATTATGTGAAGCCCTTAACAGAGCTAAAGACCATAACGCCGGTCGCCAAGTCATTCTCGGTAAACTCGATCCACGGGTCTACCGAAATCAAGCGCAAATGCTTGATGAATATCTTCCGACATACTTCCCCATTTTTTCTCCTCGATACCCTAAATTCTTTCGACGCTATCATAGGCTTCGACTTGCTAACACAAGCCGGGTCAAATTGAACTTGGCAAAAAACACTCTGGAATACCAGGGTGCATCCGAAAAACTCCAGTACTATCAATGTGCTGATGTGAACTTCACCGATGTCAACGACATCGTAGTTCCCCCTTCCGTAAAGAAAGGGTTCAGGGACATGATACTCAGAAACAAAAGAGCCTTCTCAAATGCAGATGAAGCTCTCCCCTTTAACACTGCTGTCGTCGCTACAATCCGAAGAGTAGACAATGAGCCTGTGTATTCAAGATACCCGAGTCTCATGGGTGTTTCTGACTTCATAAACAAAGAAGTCAAACAATTGCTGGACGATGGCATAATCAGGCCCTCCAGATCGCCTTACAACAGCCCAACATGGGTGGTTGATAAGAAAGGCACTGACTCATACGGTAACCAAAAAAAAAGGTTGGTAATCGACTTCAGGAAACTGAACGAAAAAACCATACCGGACCGTTACCCCATGCCGAGCATCCCTATGATCTTAGCAAATCTAGGAAAGGCAAAATACTTCACTACCCTCGACTTAAAGTCTGGGTACCACCAAATCTACCTTGCGGAGCATGACCGCGAAAAGACTTCGTTTTCAGTAAGCAGCGGCAAGTACGAGTTCTGTCGTCTACCGTTTGGCCTGCGCAACGCAAGCAGCATCTTCCAAAGGGCAATAGACGATGTCCTGAGGGAACATATAGGAAAGATTTGCTTCGTCTATGTAGACGACGTCATAATTTTTTCTAAAAATGAAACGGAGCACCTTCAGCACATTAACATTGTGTTAAAATGTCTAATCGACGCCAACATGCGTGTAGGCCCTGAAAAGACTCGATTCTTCAAGGAAAGTATCGAATACCTGGGTTTCATTGTAACCAAAGACGGAGCAACATCCGATCCCAAAAAGGTTAAAGCGATTCAGGAATTTCCTGACCCAAAGAGTGTCTACAGCGTTAGGTCCTTCTTGGGGTTAGCCGGCTACTATAGGGTCTTTATTAAGGACTTTGCCGCTATAGCTCGTCCGATATCGGACATACTTAAAGGGGAAAATGGTTCAGTTAGTAAGCACGTATCAAAGAAAATCCCTGTTGAGTTTAATGAAGCTCAACGCGATGCATTTCACCGTCTGCGGAACATTTTGGCATCAGAAGATGTCATGTTAATGTATCCAGACTTCCAGAAACCGTTCGATTTAACCACTGATGCTTCGGCCAGTGGAATTGGCGCGGTTCTTTCCCAAGGCAATAGGCCAATAACAATGATTTCTCGCGCCTTAAAACACGCCGAACAAAACTATGCCACCAACGAACGAGAATTGCTGGCCATTGTGTGGGCTTTAGTCAGATTGCAGAACTTTCTGTACGGTTCTAGGGAAATTAACATTTTCACGGACCACCAGCCGCTCACGTTCGCTGTGGCGGACAAGAACACGAATTCCAAGATTAAAAGATGGAAATCTTACATTGACCAGCACAATGCCAAAATGTTTTATAAACCAGGCAGAGAAAATCTGGTGGCGGATGCCCTTTCAAAGCAAAACATTAATGCTCTGCAAGATGAGCCCCGTTCGGACGCTGCAACCGTTCACAGCGAACTCTCCCTGACCTACACGGTCGAGACAACAGACAAACCATTGAATTGCTTTAGGAACCAGATTGTCCTAGAGGAATCGCGTTTTCCGCTAAAGCGAAACTTGTTGCTGTTTCGCAGCAAAACGCGCCACTTGATCAGTTACACTGACAAGAGCACAATTCTCAAAACACTCAAAGAAGTTGTGAACTCTGGAGTCGTTAATGCAATACATTGCGATCTTCCCACGTTAACAAGTTTCCAACACGACTTGATGTTACATTTCCCTGCTACCCAATTTTGGCATTGCAAAAATCTCGTGCAAGATATAACGGACAAAAACGAGCAGTTAGAAATCATCACTGCCGAGCACAATCGAGCGCACAGAGCAGCTCAGGAAAATATTAAACAAGTACTTCGTGACTACTATTTTCCCAATATGAGCAATTTAGCCAAAGAAGTGGTTGCAAACTGCAGGGTCTGCACTAAAGCCAAGTACGATAGGCACCCGAAGAAACAAGAACTCGGGGAAACGCCTATACCAAGTAATACTGTTGCATATTGACATTTTCTCGACAGACAAGAAACAATTCTTGACCTGCATAGACAAATTCTCCAAATTTGCAGTCGTCCAACCGATATTGTCCAGAACAATAATCGATGTCACAAGCCCTCTGCTACAAATTGTTAACCTTTTCCCCGCAACCAAGACAATTTATTGCGATAACGAGGCGGCCTTCAATTCCGAGACCATCACTTCGATGCTCCGAAACGCCTACGGCATTTGCATTGTGAACGCAGCTCCGCTTCACAGCACCTCAAACGGCCAAGTGGAACGCTTTCATAGCACCCTGACCGAAATTGCGAGATGCCTCAAGTTAGACAAGAAAATCAGCGACACTACAGAATTAATCTTAAGGGCTACGATAGAGTACAACAAAAGTTTGCACTCAGTAACCCGCGAGAAACCAATTGAGGTTGTTCATGCAGCAGCTGGTGAGCGTCGCGAGAACGTCAAAGACAGGCTAATTAAGGCACAGCAAGACAATATCAAAAGGTGCAATGCATCCAGGCAAAACCGCGTTTTCGAGGTAGGAGAAAAGGGGTTCCAGAAGAACAACAAGAGGTTAGGGAACAAGTTAACTCCCTTATGCTCAGAACAAAAGGTCGAAGCAGACCTGGGAACGTCTGTCCTCATTAAAGGGAGGGTGGTCCATAAGGACAACCTGAAATGGGTTTTCCGCCACAATTAGCTAGTAAGCCAACTTAGAGTTAGAACACCGTCTTATATTGTTTATCCATTTCAGGCTTACACTCACTTTGCTTGTAGCACTAGCAGCGGTAAATGCTCGGATCACCGACTTCTCGCATGCCAACTACATTCCGGTCCTAGACGGGGAAGTACTGGTGTTCGATCAACGTAGCTACTAGAGGCACTCAAGTAACATTTCTGAATTTGTTAGTATGGTAGACGAGACCGAAAAACTGTCCGATTCCGTTCCACAGTCGCATATGCGTAAACTACTAGACGTAGATACAGATCACCTTAGAACATTGTTGTCCGTTCTTCAAGTGCATCACAGATTTGCACGAAGCCTCGATTTCTTAGGCACTGCCTTGAAGGTTGTTGCTGGCACCCCTGATGCTTCAGATTTCCTAAGGGTCCGCGTTACAGAGGCTCAATTGGTGGAGTCTATTTTCAAACAGATCCTAATAAATTCCGAAACTCAAAAACAAATAAACAAACTAACGGACACCATCAATAAAATTATCAGTTCCCGCAAAGGCGATTTGGTTGACACTCCTCATTTATTCGAAACACTGTTGGCAAGAAATAGAATACTAAACACAGAAATTCAAAATTTAATACTCACCATAACGTTGGCAAAAGCAAACATAGTAAATCCAACAATCCTTGATCATGCCGATCTGAAATCACTTATCGAACAAGATACTCCAATAGTTAGCTTAATAGAAGCATCTAAGATCAGGGTCCTTCAGTCCGAAAACATTATCCACATATTAATAGCCTACCCTAAAGTTGAGTTTAGGTGCCAAAAGGTCTCCGTCTATCCCGTTTCACGCCAACAAACCATTCTGCGACTCGACGAGGACACGCTGGCGGAATGCGAAAAGGATACCTTTGCAGTTACTGGATGCACCGTGACTACGCATAACACCTTTTGCGAACGATCACGGCGCGAAACCTGTGCTAGCTCCCTCCACGCGGGAAACACTGCCAACTGCCACACTCAACCTAGCCACCTGAAAGCGATAATGCCTGTAGATGACGGCGTCGTGATTATCAACGAAGCGACAGCGCGCGTCCGAACAGATGATGGCGCAGAGGTAACCGTCTCAGGAACCTTCCTGATAACATTCGAACGGTCTGTAGCTATCAATGGCACAGAGTTTGTAAACTTGCGCAAGTCACCAAGCAAGCAGCCTGGCGCCGTGAGGTCACCGCTCCTAAACATCATCGGACATGACCCGGTAATAAGCATACCACTCCTGCATCGCATGAACATCAACAACTTGCAATCAATTCGGGATTTCAAGGAGGAGGTAATTGCGGCCGGCTCGCCTAAATTCTGGTTCGCGGTTGGTGCAGTCCTGAACATCGGACTAATTGGCTCATTCATCCTTTTTATGGCACTAAGGAGAAAGCGAGCAACACTAAGGATACAGAAGGCTTTGGACAACATAAACATGACCGAGGACGGCCATCATCCTGAGGGGGGGGGTAGTTAACAACTAAACATATAAGATACACTCTCACATTCATAAGTAATTTGGTTGCCCTCAGCAACAAAGTACAACAACACATAACACACAGCCTTAAGCATTCTGGTTGCCCTCAGCAACAAAGTACTATTTTTGTAAACAATGCTGACTCGCCGCTAAGAGTTCAGCGCACAGCAACCCGCGTTGCTTGCGCAAGAATGCTGAGTCGGCTCGCCGACTCTAGCGAATGGCGCGATGCATTGGCTTCACAGGGCAAGCTTAAGCTTGGACATTTCTGCAGCCTTCAGTCTCGATCTGTAACGCAACATAATAAGACGAATAAAAGATTAAACTCCGGCAATGCCGTCAATAAATATAACCTGTGTTATCAATCATAGTTGACCACGTCCAAGACGGGCAACTGGGAAAGTTCCTACATCCTAATCTACACCGTTCTAGTAGTCACCTGCTGGATTTATCACCACCTTCCAAAAGGAGAAGAAGTTACTCCCGTTCTACTAACTACGGATCGTCGCAAGACATCGAAGTGTACGACGGAAGACTTAATTTAGATACCCTTATTTATGGTTATGGAATACAATTTTTTAAGAAAACAAGTATTAATGATTGTACCAATTGTTGCACAGTTAATACGACATTTGATAAACATTGTTAGAAAAGAAGGTTAATGGTCTTTGGTTACAGCACTAATCTTGAGATCAAATATCCTATTTAGAGAAAGGCTGGTCCAAAAATGAAAAATATAAAAATCTACCAGGCCACTTGCAAGTTGAAAGCGAGTGGAGAAGAAGAAGAGATGACTATGTGACTTTGCAAATTATAGGCATAGAAGTGGTTAGAAACCACAACAATGAGTGAGATGAGTGCAGCAGCTTAGATCATAGGCTGTAGCCCCAAACCAAATAGGGAAACCACGGACTGAATTTGTGGAATGCTTTTTTCATTGTCGAGTCGTTTGTTGTTATTCTTGGTTATTGTTGTTTCTAAAAGCAAATTCTTTGAAATTGTCTTTGAATTTGTGGCAGCGGCAGGAGTAGCTGTGTTTGCAACCTCGGTATCTTGCTTCAAGTATTTTTAAAAAGGAGCTTTTGATCCAAAGCCCGCTCTGTCTATTCATTACTCAATGGAGCTGAGCCATTTAAGCACATTTACCATAGGAAACAACAACAAATCACCTGCAAAACAACAACAGTGCGCATGAAACCACATTTTTTTCGTCGTCCATCTTGATCGACGATATGTTTATGCGAGATGTCGAGGACATAGGGAAGACAGTGCAAAAAATATGACATATAAGCGCGTAAAAACAGCAAAAACACAATTTGGGTTCTAAGGTTTTCGAATGCTAGCAAGCCATTAAATTCAAATCAAAAGAACACGATGCGTCACCAGTATAAATTATGACATCACATTTCATAGAGTTTTATTTATTGTGTTGCTTAGTATATATTTCTACCTTTGTTACTTACGTTTAAATTATTTATTAATAAGCTCTTTTTTCATAATGAATTTATTTAAAAATATACAAACTTAATGTACATAACGATTGCACACAAAAAGCTTTAAGCTGTGACGTCATATGCGAAACGGAATGTTGCAACCTTTTTAAATTCACACACTTCCCTTGGCTTGGCAGACACATACATACAAAATGTGTCAGTTCCCAGCGGACCAACACGCGAGCCTTTAGCGAGAGTCTTGCAAAATGCTCACAAATGAGCTCGCATGTGAGCAGAAAACGAGTGGGATATATTTTTATCGCAAAACACTCGCACACGAGCGTTGCAGTGAGATCCTTGCGATGAAAATGCGTGCACAGTAGAGAGAATGGTGTGTTGTTTTTGTTTCAAATGTTAATCGTGCTCAGAGAGTGCAACATTATCATGAGAGCGAGAGAGTAAAAACGACGTGGCATTCGGATGCTGTGTTGTTTTTGTTGTTGTTTCATGCTCAGCCCGTTTTTTGGGGGTTGAAAAATGACTGCTCTCTTTTCTATTGTCCGTCGAAGCGAGCAGACATGTGTTATAAGTGAAGAAAATTGGAATTCTGTAGCGAGGTAAGTAAATAACAAGTGTTTATTATTTTATTAATCCCTTTCAGAATATTATTCCATATTTCAATACGCACAGGAAAGAGTGGCGCGCTTAGGAAAGGTGATGCAAAAAAATGAAAATATAATTTCTTCTTTCATTTATAGTTTGAAATTAAACTATTTTATTTATGTATTAACTTTTTTTATAATTGTAAGATTGCCAAGGAAATGCGTTTAAATTTTAAATCAAATAAAATGTTATGAATTTTTTAAATAAAATTTGAATTGAAAATGAATATTAAAAAAAAAACAACAACAACAACAATGGGAACGAAATGGGCATGAAACGAGAAAAAAAGTTTCGTAAATCATATTTTATGCGAGTCGTTTGCGATATCTTTTAAGAGACTTTTTTAATATTGCTTACCTACAAAAACGTATCGCAGGAAATATTTTATTAGACTCGTTAGAAATATCAGAAAAGGCTCGCAAAAAATATCACAAAACGCTCGCTAGTCGTATTTCTTGCGACAGTCGTAAATGAAACTTTGACTGCCACAAACTGAACGACATATGATTCATATTGCTATCGTTTCCCGATGCGTTTGCGAGAGTTTTGTCGGGTAAAGTCTCGCATTTGACCAGTTTGCGATATCATTTGCGACAGTTTGGTCCGCTGGGTTGAGATACACATACCAGAGTTGTGTCGTTTAGTTCAGACCAAGTTCGATTGAACGGGTCATTAAAATGAACTACTGAACTTATTCAGTGATTAGTGAACTAAATCGGTCATTTAGTTCACTCGTTCAGCTATTCAGTAGGTCATGAACGATGTATTCCGTACTCGTTCAGTCGGACATGAACGATACACTCCGTCTAGCAACTCGTTCATGAACGATGTATTCCACTCAGCAGTTCAGCCGTTTATGAACGATACATTCTTTTGAGATGTTCAGTTGTTAATAAATAAATGAGATGGCGGGATTTAAAGTTTACTATTTATTTGTTGAGTTTTAACCTCCAACTTGTAAGTATCTATTATCAATGGTACAGTATAATAAGTAAAAAGTATATCATATTTTTTACAACTGAAAACATGAAAAATAACTAAACAGAAAATATTGTTCGCGTGTAATTGAATAGCTAAGCAAAACGAATCGTTCATGATCGAGTGCATAACTGAACTAAGCGAATAGTTCGTGACCGACTGAATAGCCGAGCAGAATTCATCGTTCAAACTAGAAATCGAACTAGAAATCCCCACTCTAACACATACCAACAACTTAACAACAACTTTAAAGAAAACAATTATTTATAATTGTACCAATAGTTGCACAGCAAAACGATATTATATTTTTCTCTAATATTGGATGCAAATTTATATATAAGAAGGTTAGTGGTCTTTGGTTACAGCACGGATCAATAGATAAAATACCCTATTTTAAGAAAGGTTGCTTTGCTGGTCCAAAAATGAAAAATGATAAAAATCTGCCGGGCTGCTTGCTAGTTGAAAGCGAGTGCAGAAGATGAAGACATGATTTTGTGACTGCAAAAATAGAAACTGTTCGAAGTAACTTTGTTCAATATTCTATAATCAATACACATCGTCAACTCGCCCCTTTTATTTTTTACCAATACTTGGCGATGTATATTCAGATTCGCTAGGTTGATTTTTCTGTCTTTCAAATGTTCTTCACTTTGTTACTCTGTAACCTTACACTTTTTATTTCTTCTTTTTGCGAAACTTAACATAGTTTTAAATTTTTACCTTTACATGACCATCTTTCAGTTTCATATAGCCTTCACTTGCATTTCGACTATTTTTTAAATTTATGTAGAAGGTGTTATAATTTTGTCATGAAATTTGTAACGCATAGAAGAATACATCTCTGATCTCATAGAGTATATATAATCTGCATCACCATCAATAGCGGAGTTCATATAGTCCTTCCGTCTATCTCTTTCCATGCAAACTAGTCTTTCAGTTTTAAAGTTATCGACTTGAAACTTGGCATAGATCCGTCTTTCTGTTGCTGGTAGTACATATTTCAGAAACTGCTGGATTCAGCCACTATATCATATAGCTGCCATAGAAGGTCGAAAAGAATGTTCTTTGTAAAGAACACTTTTTGTTAATCAAGATATCTTTACCTTACTCGGAATTAATAAGTTTTACTATATTCCTAATATACATATATGTATATAGCAGATCTTATTAACATTAAAGCACTTAATTAAGTTATTGTATGGAAAACTTGTTATTTATCAAGATATCTTAAACAAACTCAGCATTTATAAGTTTCATTTTGCTCCCTAACCATACAGCTTTCCTATCTACATGCTGTATGGTTAGTTGTAATACTACTACTACTTGTAATAGTACTGTAATACCAGATTGAATCAGTCGAAAAGTCTTGTTGATTGTTGGGGACTCTAAGAGAAATGGAATGGAATGTATTTCTCAGAGTATTAAAAAGTATTTTCATTTAATGACTCTAGCTATGAATCTGTGGGAGATATAGATAGATATAGATAGATAGATATACATAGATCAAACCGACTGAAATGAGATCAAATGGATAGACGGACAGACAGCAAAACGGATATTTCACAAACAAGGCATAAAAGCAAATAAAATTAAAAGTTTGATGTGCATTAATTTTTTATATTTTACTGTATATTTAATTTAAAATATGTCTAAATAGTCACTACAGACACTAACCAACCAACATTTAGATAAGACATGCAGTCCGATTAATATGGGCATTGAAAATTGTTGACACCTGGTCCAAAGTCGTCTTCGTTTTTGTTCGGGTTCGAGACGAGCTCACATGCTCAGTCAGCAAGAGAGTAAGATATACATCTATTTTTTGTGGTAAACCGTCATCACTGCCTTTTATCTCGCTTTGGCTTACTCTCATCCATATGATTTGTGCGTCAGAAAGGCATCGCTGTTTTTCATCTCGCTCCCACTACAGGAAACTGCTCGGCTTACTCTCAGTGCTATCTTATTATGTCTAGGGGTCGTTTACATACATTTGTGTGTGTAGCCACAAGCAACAATTCGCACAATTTCCATTTTTCCGAAAAATCGGAGGCATTTCTTCCCTTTTAAAGAGACGAGTAATATGAAATAAGGAAGGGATTGTCAAGCCGATGCGAAATTCTTGCATTTTTACTCGCTTTTTTTCAAAATAAACTTCAAATCTTTTTAATTTTGCATCGGACAGGCGGGCAAGTGTCCAAGTGTGCCTGCAAATTAAGAAGTTGCTGTCCCGCGCTGTTGGAGGCCTAAAAATGCGTGTTAGCTTGGAGTCCAGCGCAGTCGGTCGCTATCCAGGGTACTTCGCACTCAATATGCGAGGAGATTGTAACTAGTCTTCTTATGTTGATTACGTTGGGAGCTTCACTTCGCTCTCTTATCACTGGCCTTGTGGCTCAGTGATTGTATCAATAATAAGGTATGTTATAACGGCAAGGCCGGAGCAAGTATATTTATTGAAAGTCAGATACGAACTAAACTATTATTGAACCAGTGAATTGGATCTGAACCCAAAGGCTAGGCGCATAAGTCTCAGCTGCTATATCTGGCAAGCCGAATCAGCATACGCCAACAGTAGCCGGGCACTGAACTCATGCGTCAGCAGAATGTCGCAATGTAAGCAAAGTGCACTGCAACATTCTTGCGTTCTTATAAACAAAAGTGTATTCTTATGACATAAATATGATGTGCAATTCTTATGTGTTAACTACTCCCCCCTCAAGCTTTTGACCGTCCTCGGCTATTTTATAGCTGTTAATGGCCTTCTGTACTGCCTTCGATGCTTGCCTTCTCTTTACAATTGGCCAAACGATGATAAAGCCAATGCCAACGACACTGAGGATGATGCCTGCCGCAATCCAAATCTTATGTGACCCGGCGGCCATCAATTCGTCCTCGAAACTTTGGATGTGGTTGTTCGTCCTCTGCAGTTGGGGCATGCTTAGCACTGGATCGTGGCTGATGATGCTGAGTAGAGGCGTCCCTGCCACGCCTGGCGATCTGGTTAACATCTCGTGCTGGTTTACATATTTTGTGCCGTTGATTGTGGCCGAAGAGAGGAAGGTGACGAGGTGTGTCCCGTTTGTAGTAACTGGACCATCGTCTGTGCTGACCATGGCAGCACTCTCGTTGATAATGATAATACCGTCATCGACTTGAGTGATGGGCTTTAGGTGGCTTGGCTGCGTACGGCAAAGGGCTGTGCTGCAGGCGTGCAGTGTTCGTGCGCAGGTGTCTTGCTCTGCCAATTTACAGACGGCGGTGTAGGTCGTCGTTACGCATTCATTCACCTCTAGAATGTTATCGTCGCATTCGGCTATGGTATCATCTTGTAGCTGTAGTGTGACGTGTTGGTGTGCCACCGGGAAGATGGTGATTTTCTTGCAGATGAGCTTGTCCCTAGGATGCGCTATTAATACATGGACAATGTTCTCGGACTGGAGGACCCTGATTTAAGACGCTTCGGTTAGGCTAACTATGGGAATTTTGACAGGGTGTTCATTTATAATTGATTTCAAATCATCGTGGTCAAATATTGTGAGATTTATTATACCCGCTTTGGCTAGTGTAATTGTGAGTATCAAGTTGGATATTTGATTTATTAATATTCTATTTCTTGCTAATAGTGTTTCATATAAATGCGGTGTGTCAACCAATTCATTTCTTTTAGATTTAATTATTTCGTTCACCGTGTCGGCGAGTTTATTAATTTGTGACTGTGTTTGTGTATTAATGATTTTTTCGAAATTAGAGGCGTCTGGCGTGCCTGCTTTTACCTTGAGTTCTGAACCCAAGAAATCTAAGATTCTTGCCATTTTGTGGTGCACTTTTACTACGGACAATAGATTTCTGATATGCTCTGTATGCACGTCTAGAAGTTTTAGCATGTGCGACTGAGGGAATAATTTGGTTAATTTTATTGTTTCATCTGATATGCTAGCGAGGTTTGTTAAATTGCTTGAGTGCTTCAGAAAATCACGTTGCTCCCATACCAGTACCTGGTTGGAGTGGGTTGGAGTGGGAGTAGTCGATAATCCGACCATGTGTTACTCCTAACACTAGTAAAATTGCAAGTCCAATCCTGTAAAAATAAAAGAAGCAAAGAATGGAAATTGTTGTGCGATTAAACTCTAAAAATGCTATTGTAGCTAGTGTGATTTTTACTTAAGAGCAACAATCATTTGAGGTTGTCCTTATGGACCATCCTCCCTCTAATAAGAACAGACGTTCCCAGGTCTGCTTGAGTTGTTTCTTCTGCTGGGCCTTTTTTTTTATTATTTTTAATGGCCTGCCTAAGTTCGTTAGACGCTGCGTGTATTATGTCGATGGGTGTTTGGTCTGTGACCGAATGTATGGATCGGTTGTACGCGATTGTTGCCCTTAGTATCAATTCGACTGTATCGTCAGACATTTTTTTTAGGCTAAATGCTTTCGCTATGTCTGCGAGTGTGCTGTGAAAACGTTCGACTTGGCCATTGAGCAACGTCGTACCCGTTTTTAACAGCGCCCTGATAGTTTCTTAATTAAAAGAAGCTTCGTTATAGCAATAAATTGTCTTGGTCTGTGGAAATAAATTCAACAGCTGGATGATGGGCGGTTTTACATCCATTATTGTGCGAGATGCCAGTGGCTGTACTACGGCGAATTTCGAGAATTTGTCAATGCAAGTAAGAAATATTTTTTTGTCAGTTGAAAAGATATCAATGTGGAGTATTCCTCCAGCGTATGATGGAATTGGTGTCTCACCAAGTATTTGTTTTTTGGGCATATTTTGCAATTTGTTACTACTTCGTTGGCCAACTTCGTCATTTGTTGAAAATAATAATCGCAAAGGATTTGTTTAGTATTTTCCTGTGCTCGCGGTTATGTTCGGTGGTGACAATTTCGATTTGTTCATTTTTATCTGTAATGTCGACCACAATATTTTTACAGTGCCAGAATTTGGTTGCCGGAAAATTTAGCACCAAATCATGTTGTATACTGGCTAGTGCTGGTAGATCGCACTGTATTGCGTTTACCGCGTCTGTGTTGATGAGTGGCCTGATTGTTTCGAATAGGGTGTTTTTGTCTGTGAAGTTTAAAAGGTGGCGTATTTTTTGGCCAAAGAGTATGATAACTCTTTTAAATGGGAAATTCGCTTCTTCAATAACAATTTGATTTTTGAAACAGTTTAAAGGCTTTTCAGTCGTTTTGATCGTGTAGGTCAATGACATTTCGCTGCGAATCGTTGCAGTGTCTGACTGTATATCGTTTTGTAAGGCGTTTACAATTTGACGAGACAGGGCATCCGCAACGTAATTTTCTTTGCCTGGTTTATAGAACACTTGTGCGTTGTGTTCATCGATAAATGCCTTCCATCGTTTGATTTTTGCATTCATGTTTCTATCTGATACATCAAAAGTAAGTGAAAATATGTATTTCTCTTGTCCCATAGAGTTAATTTTGCAGTTTACCTAGAGCCCAGACAATAGCTAACAATTTTCGCTCATTCGTGGCGTAGTGTGTCTCGCTTTGCTTTAACGTGCGTGAAATCATGGAAATAGGCCTGCCCCCTTGGGATAGGACTGCACCGATGCCATCCATTGATGCGTCAGTAGTTAGGTCAAAGGGCTGCTTGAAGTCTGGGTACGGTAGTATGACATCTTCTGATGCCAGGATATTCCTCAGTCTTTCGAAAGCATTACGTTGAGTTTCGTCAAATTCAATCGTTACCTTTTTGGACATATGCTTGCTCACCGAGCCATTTTGCCCTTTGAGAATATTGGTTAGAGGCCTTGCTATTGCTGCGAAGTCCTTAATAAACCCCCTGTAGTAACTAGCTAGCCCCAGGAATGATCGCAAGCTGAACAGATTTTTCGGCTCAATATACTCTTGTATCGCCCTGACCTTTTCAGGGTCAGTTTTTGCCCCGTTTTGGGTCACCACAAAGCCCAAGAATTCCACGCTCTCTTTAAAGAACTTGGTTTTCTCTTGTGCTACTCTGATGTTGGCATCGGCAAGCATTTTAAAATTGTGTCAATATGTAGCACATGGTCAGTTTCGTTTTTAGAAAAGATTATTACGTCATCCACATAAACGTAACATATTTTTCCTATGTGTTCCCTCAGGATGTCATCGATGGCTCTTTGAAAAATGCTTCCTGCGTTTTTCAAGCCAAAAGGCAGACGGCAAAACTCATGTTTGCCGCCGTTCACTGCTAATGACGTTTTCTCGCGGTCTTCTTCCGCTAGCTAAATTTGGTGATACCCCGACTTTAAATCTAGAGTCGTAAAAAATTTTAATTTTCCTAGTTTCGCTAGAATTATTGGAATATTCGGCATTGGGTATCGATCAGCTATAGTTCGCTCGTTTAGAGGTCGAAAACACTTTTATTCTTTTCAAAATCATGCTTCTGAATTCCTTTTTGACGGATGCAGGCACTATTATGTCATCCACATCTCTGAAGTTTACACTGTCACAGTTATGATACTGCAACTGCTCGGATTTGTTTTTGTAATTAATAGTGTTGTTACGTAAGTTCAACGCTACTTGTGCTTTTGTTAACAAGTCGATTCCAATAATGGCATCAAATGAGTTGAGTGTGTCTAGCACGACTTCCATTGGCTCTGGGGCTTGCCCTTGGTTTTCTTTTTTGTTCTTATCTTGGGGGCTGTTATTGCCCTGCTACCTTTTAACGAAATGAGGGTTCCTCTCACCGCCACGATCATCTCTATTGTTTTTGCCTTGTTTCGCGTGAGGTCGATTTCTATTATCTCTCTCTGCCATGGCTTTGGCGTACGATGCCGAAAACATGCTGCGCTGCCTTAAGTTCACAGTTGAGCAATGTAGCGTACTTCGCCTCGTGTGACATTACGATTTTGTTTGTAACTAGGGTCAACTTCCTTTCGACCTCATCATAATATTCCATGAGGCTTAATTCACCTTGCCTAACCATTTCGAGGTTTTGCCTCAAAAGGCGTAGCGAAGTTTTATCTGCATATGAGCAATCTAGCCTGGCTATGATTGCGTCGAAATTAAGGACTGTATTATGAGACACTAGCACTGCCCTAGCTGCGCCCTTGATTTAATTTCTTATGATTGTTACCGCTTGGTAATGCGTGCAGCTGCCATTAAATGGTTTGAACAGCTCGTACGCGTCTACGGCCGATTGCCTCCATGCTACATATTCGTCAGATACCCCTAAACTCGGGAACTGATTTGATTATATCGAGAGGAATATCGCATCTGATTTCTGAGTTCACCAAAATTCTCTGATATACTTCCACTTGTGGCGCTTGAATGCACAAATTGCTAACTCTTGCGCTTATCTCACTAAACTGAGCCTGGAATCTCTGTTCCTACTGCGCCAATGCTTGGCTAACAGCGTTCTGCACTAGCTCTTGTACTTGATTTACATTCAATTCGCTTTGTGTGTGGCTATCACTAAAGTCTATGTTCACTTGATAGTTGCTTTCCTCTGAATCCCAATCTGTTGCACTGTCGCACTCTTCTTTAATATTTTAAATCGCTTCTAACCAGCTCATATGCGCTACTATTTTACAACGAAATTTTGATGTTGCCGCGAAATGCACTAATTGACATGGACCGCTTAATTATGAAGCACATATGTAAATATTTATTTGTGGTTTTGTTTTATTTATTATGGTTTTTTATATTCACATTACACTTTTGCTGTATTCAGCGGTTTGATTTAAATTCACGTTTCAATGATTTGAAAAAATTTTTAATGAACTTACAATAGTACGAGACATAAGTTTTTAATCCTTTCTAAAGGTGTAGATTCTCGTTGGTTGGGCGCCAATTAAGAAGTTGCTGTCCCGCGCTGTTGGAGGATGCCTAACAATGCGAGTTAGCTTGTATGTGGTCCAGCGCAATCGCTCGCTGTCCAGGGTACTTCGCACTCAATATGCGAGGAGATTGTAACTAGTCTTCTTATGTTGATTACGTTGGGAGCTTCACTTCGCTCTCTTATCACTGGCCTTGTGGCTCAGTGATTGTATCAATAATAAGAAGGTATGTTATAACGGCAAGGCCGGAGCAAGTATATTTATTGAAAGTCAGATACGAACTAATCTATAATTGAAACAGTGAATTGGATCTGAACCCAAAGGCTAAGCGCATAAGTCTCAGCTGCTATATCTGGCAAGCCGAATCAGCATACGCCAACACTGTCGCTTGCGACATAGGCAAGTGTCAGGTTACCGCTGCTGGCCGCAGTGGCCGGGCACTGAACTCATGCGTCAGCAGAATGTCGCAATGTAAGCAAAGTGCACTGCAACATTCTTGAGTTCTTATAAACAAAAGTGTATTCTTATGACATAAATATGATGTGTAATTCTTATCTGTTAACTTATATAGCAATTGTAAATGAACATATGCATCTGCTTAGGTGCCCTTACCAACGATATCGAGCTAAAATGCAATAATTTCGCATGTCCAGTCAATATGTTGTATGGTTAGTGATACAAGTTACTAGTTTCTTTGGTCATCGATAACTTCCCCCGCAAGTAATAAAAAAAATCGATATCACAATTCTGCTTTTTGAGAAAATGTCTTTGGTTTCAAGAGCAAGAGTCACCATACCTGACATATAGCTTCTAGAAACGTGTATATAGATCAAGTATCTTTCATTTTATTGTTATCGTCAACCTCCGCCAACACCCCTAAAACTGTAAATTAATTGGAACCACCCACCTATTTAAGCAACAATTTAAACGCCGGCGAGTGCGACTAGGAATATTACTATCTTCTTACGAACTTACTTAGGTTTAGGAAATTTTAGGATAATGTGGATTATGTCATCACTTACTAAAAACTTTACGTAAGCTACATTCCTTAATTGGGTTACACTAATACTTGTGAAATACTTATTCAGTATTACTTTCAAATCACCGTTGTCAATTACTGTGGGATTTACTACATTTATATTGGCAAACGTGATTGCTACCTCTACATTCTCTAACTCCATTGTCTATTTCTTGTCAAACGTTTTTCGTGAAGAAGGAAGTATTAATTTCCGCATTTTTCTTGATTTTTTAAATTACGTTTACAGTGTTGGTCAGACCATTGATCTTTTTTTGCGTTTTTGTGTTTATAATTATTTATCTATTGTTTTTACCCGATGAGTTCACCTTCTGTTAACCGAGTTTATTGATGGTCTTCTTAATCAGATGTCCTTGCAATCATTTTCAAATAATTTCATCATGGTGAAAACTCAGGGTGAACAAATCGATCAAGCTCGGACCACAACAAATATTTAAAATAATTGTTTGTGCTTATGGGTCACTCTCCCTCTAATGAAAATAGTTGTTCCCAAATTAACTTCTTTTTTAATTTTTTTATATAAGGGGGTGATTTATCTATCAAATCTTTTATTCATGTTTTGCCCGACCTCGGTTCTGTCCAGACAGGTTATTCATATGCAACTGCATTTGTTGCTCTTTGTGGATACTTTTTCTCATGTCTTCTACTATCTCGCGTGGTGGTGAGTGAATTACTTCAACAAGCATTTTACCCACAACCGAGTGGTACGAACGGCTGTACTCATTTAGAATAATTGTGACGGTGTCTTTGATCCCTCTTTGCATTGCCCATGCCAATGACACCTAAAGTTCTGTGAACGCTCTACTTGAGCGTTAAATATCATACACCCTTGTTTACCAAAACTTTGTTGAGGGGAACATCTTGACAAGAGTAAATGGATGGGGCAGCTCACAATATATGACATTTACGTCCGACATGACCACGTCCTTCACGGCGTCGATGATGGAATCCCATTTTTCGAAATATATTTGTTGCCGAGTCTTTTCACTATATAAAATAATGGTTTGTTTAACGGGAACTATCTGGTATTTGAAACAGTGTAATGGTTTTTGGTAGCCTCAATCGCGTTATTTGAGGAAAGCTCATTGTGAATCGTACCTGCGTCGGACCGTGGTGCGTCTTTCACCGCGTTGAACTTCTGTCAGGAGAAGGCACCCGCCACATGGTATTTTTTCCCTGCTTTATTCCAATATATATTTTATATTTGTTCGGGACCTCGTTGACCGATGTTTACTTATTCTGCTGTTTTCTCCTTTTCATATATCGAAAAATATTAAAGTCAACAAATTGCAAGAAGTAAAGTGTTTTTGTTGTTGCCGACACAGACAAACGAAAGTAAATTGAATGATGGTTTTGCGACCTTTCCATGATATAAATATATATTTGGCTGGCTCGAGGTCCGGGTTTGTTTAAATAAAACAAAGAAAACAATGTTGTTGTAGTTTGCTTCCAATATATTTCGGTTGCACATCGGCAATTCCATGGCACTAACACAAGCTACAAAAAACAATTAAAATTAAATTATATTAAATTAGTTTAGTCGTTTGTTCGTTGGTGTGTTAACTATGTGTAGCATTTCTAATGTATGTCTTTTGTTATAGTGTTGTTCTTGTTGTAAGATTGTTGTTGCATCAAAATTTGGCGTGTGGTTGCTTCTCATACAGTGGGTCATAAGTGCTGTTTTCTGCATATTATTTTGATGTCTTAATTTGAAGTCTGATTTATGTTGGGTAATCCTTGTTTTTAAATTAGAATTTGTTGTGCCTATGTTCACACTATTGATTGCACTTGTTGATATTTTCCCCAGCACATAGTATTTAGTAAATTACGTTATTTTTGACGGTCATAGAAATTGTTGTTTTTTATACCCTGAACCCATTGAAACTGGGTAAAAAGGGTATATTGTATTTGTGCAAAATGCAAATGTATGTAACAGGCAGAAGGAAGCATCTCCGACCCCATAAAGTATATATATTCTTGATCAGCATCAATAGCCGAGTCGATCTAGCCATGATAATCGATAACTTACTCCGTTTCCAAGCAAACGATAAAAATCTATATCGACATCCTGTTTTTGGAGCAAATTGGGTAAATAATAAGAGCTAAAGTCACCAAATATGATATGTTGCTTCTAGAATATTATATATATGTCAAGTATCTTTCATTTTATACCTATCGCCACCTCCCCTCTAACACTGCACAGCCATAAATCAAGTTAATAACCCAACTTATATTGCCAACCAATCTAAGCCACAATTTTGATTCAATTGACTTTTTGAGAATACACAAATATTCTATGGTACAATAATATATACTGTAGACAATTTCATTAAGCTCGGTTAAGAGAAAACCAAAGTTATATGTAACTGCGCAATGGGATGGCACAGCTAGCGAAAACATCAAGAATTTGTGTACACACACACATTCATGCGCGTCTGCTTCGCATTCTATCGCATTCTAACAGCATTGTATTTGCGACTTTTTTCTGTAATGCGATTTTAGTTCGTTTTTTTCTCAATGATACTTAATTATTGGTGTGGCTGTTGAGTAGAGGCATAGCAAGTGTTGCGGTCTGTCGCGAGTTCGAGCCCTACCTGGGAAACTATTTTTTTTTGTTTTTTGCTGGTTTGTCTGTTGAGTAGAGTCGTCAGCAAGTAATACGGCCAGTTGCGAGCTCGAATCCTGCCAAGGGAACTTTTTGTTTTTAGAATGGGAGGGTTCAGGGTATTCCCTAGTCGGGAACTCCCGACTATAACCTCTTAGTTGTTGTACCTTATGTTAGTGCCCTAAAGACGGTTTGCCAATGTGCAACCGAAATATATTGGAAACAAACTACAACCACATTGTTTTCATTGTTTTATTTAAACAAACCCGGACCTCGAGCCAGCCAAATAGATATTTAGAATGTAAATTTAGCTATAAAAAATGCAACGTATCAATTATCGTTGCGCGCGCCATTCGCTCTAAATTCTTTACCATTTGCAATACCATAATTGAAATTTTTAGCGTGGCGTAAATATTTTCCATGTGGTATGGCTTTGTTTAGAATATTGAAACAAAACACGCACAATATTATCAATTCTATTTATTGGCAGCGACACAAAATTATTCCATTATTCTTTTTTTTTCATACCCTGAACCCATTAAAAATGGGTAAAAGGGGTATAATGTTTTTGTGCAAAATATGAATGTGTGCAACAGGCAGAAGGAAGCACCTCCGATCACATAGAGTATATATATTCTTGACCAGCATCAACAGCCGAGTCGATCTAGCCATGTCCGTCTGTCTGTCCGTATGTATGAACGCAAAGATCTTAGAACCTATAAGAGCTAGAGACTTGAAATTTTAGCTGTAGGTCCTCCTAGTGCCTACGCAGATCGAGTTTGTTTCCGATAATCGATAACTTACTCCGTTTTCAAGCAATCGATAGAAATCGATTGTGGAAACAATGTATGGGAGTTTGGGAAGGAGCGACTGTTCATGTCGCTCCGGATACTTTTATTGATCTGACTTTACATTTTGGTATTAAGTATTACTAAGCCTCAATATATAAGTCGTTTTATATATAACATATAAAACGAATATATGTAGCTTATATGTAAGCAGCAAAAACGTCGCTGGTAGGATAGAGCGTGTTGTGTACATATATGTTTTATGAAAGCGGTCACTGTATGGGACACATGCTGACGCGGCTTGTCTATAGTCGAGGAACATGTGGCCGATCATATTTCGGTACTTATCATGAATATGCACTGCACTGGAATATGACATATGTTTATGTAACAAAGACTAAGTGTCGTTGCATTCTAGCATTTATGTTAATTGGTATATTTGAAGGATATACTGGACATAGTGCTGAGCACAGTGAGCTTTCGATATGTGTATACCACATCTCCCTCTTTTTGAAAAATAACGTAGAGAGTACATTTATTTCAATAAAGATAGAAAATTGGTAAAATCGTAATTTTGTGTTTATATATTTATAAAATTTTTTTTTGTCAATATTAAATTAATTTTTGAATAACTTAAGCCTATTCTTATTGACTATCTGTGGTTTCTTTTTTCCTATGTCTATTATGATATTGTTTCTATCTTCTATTTTTATACCCTGAACCCATTAAAAATGGGTAAAAGGGGTATAATGTTTTTGTGCAAAATGTAAATGCATGTAACAGGCAGAAGGAATCATCTCCGACCACATAAAGTATATATATTCTTGACCAGCATCAATAGCCGAATCGATCTAGCCATGTCCGTATGTCTAATTGTCCGTATCTATGGAAGCAAAGATCTCAGAGGTAGAGACTTGAAATGTTAGCTGTAGGTCCTTCTAGTGCCTATGCAGACCGAGTTTGTTTCCGATAATCGATAACTTACTCCGTTTCCAAGCAATTGATAAAAATCGATATCGACATCCTGTTTTTGAGCAAATTGGGTAAATGATAAGGGCTAGAGTCACCAAACTTGATATGTTGCGTCTACAATGTTGTATATATATCAAGTATCTCTCATTTTATACCTATCGCCCCCTCCCTGCTACCACCTAAAGAGGGTTCAAGGTATTCCCTAGTCGGGAGCTCTTATTTATTCTACCTGTCTGTTTATTTCTGGTTTTTCTGTTTCTGCATTTCTATAGTTTTTTATGTATACTAAAGTTTTGTCTGCTGACCTTTATTTTTGCATGTAAAAGTTATTACTTGAAATTGCTTCTGATTCTAGACCAAATATGTCACTGGAATTGGTACACAATTTAGTAAATTCTGTTTTTACATGGTCTGGGAACTTTAATTTATTTAAGACTTCATTTGTTATATTGATTTTGTTATTACTAAATGATTTAATTTCGTAATTTTCTATTG
Organism: Drosophila littoralis; assembly: GCA_018903485.1. Classification (NCBI taxonomy): domain Eukaryota; kingdom Metazoa; phylum Arthropoda; class Insecta; order Diptera; family Drosophilidae; genus Drosophila; species Drosophila littoralis. The sequence goes on from JAEIGF010000598.1 coordinate 505,722, forward strand.
ATTCGAATTAATTGTTTGGATTTTTTATATTTATATTTTCACTTGATGTATTCAAAATACTAACTATTGCACTATTTTACTTGCGACGATGCTGTTAGCTATTAATACCCCAGCATGAATTTCCTGATTTGGTATTAATACAGTATCTTCATTATTCTGAAGTGTGATTTTTCTCATTACTTCTGACCTTGCTGGTAATAATATTGAATTGTCAATATCATTGTGTAATAGTGGTACAAGTATTTGGTATATAAGTGATTGCGGTTTTAGTATTAAATCATCGTTGTGATAATCTACTATGCAATCGTACTTTCGAATGAAGTCGAGTCCCAGAATTCCATCACATGGTACGGGAAATTCATTATGAACTATTTGGAAGTTGTGACTGATTATGAAATAATCGAAGAGTAAATCAATTGTAGCTAGTCCAACTGATTGTTCCCTGACCAATTCCTGTTAAATTTGATTTGAAAGCTTGATTGATTTGAGAACATAAGCTATTATCTTTTAGAATTGATACCTTAGCTCGAGCATCTACTACTAAGATTTACATTAAAAACTTTTATGTTGAGTTGCTCAAGGGGGTTTAAGCGTTTTCCGAGTCAATTTTTGTAACTCACTTGATTGTTAGTTCTATTGCCTCTATTTGATCCGCCTTTTCTCGAACCGCCTCTAGAGTTGGTATTGTTATCATTATTATGATAACGCCTCTGTTATAGTTACGGCCTATATAGTTACCACGACCGCGATTTCCACCGCGGTGTGAGCAATTTTGGTAATACATAATACTATATCATTGGATGTTTCTATGAATGCAGCTATTGCTTCGTCCATATTGTTGAATAGACGAGAACGTCTTAACATCTTTATTTAGGAAATTTTTCTTCATTGCTGATACAGCCTGTTTGGTACTTAATGATTTAACTTGTTCTAGGGTATATTCTTTTTCAATATATGCTGCTTCTGGGGACTTAGCTAAGTATATATGTACGTTACCTGAGTATAGACGTTAGGTGTCTTGTTTTTCTGCGAAAGATTTAATAATCTTGCAGATATATTGTCAATTGACTCATCCATAACGTTAACTTTGAGTCTGGTGATTATTTGATCTACCGTATTTTTATTGCTTATTATATATGTAGATGGTCCTTTTAGTTTTGTTTTTATTAAAGACATAGCTAAGAATTCATGTGTATTGTTTTTATAATTTCCAACGCATCTATGAAACTACGTAGGTTTTCAGCTTTACCGCTGAAGTCCGGTATAATATTTGATGCAGTGTTTATAAATTCAATATTGGTTTGCTTCATGATTACTAATTTTTGTTCAACAACGCTGGAGTTCGTGTCGGAATCTGACAAACAATTATTTTCTGCTATTTCGGGTAACTTTATTACCGCATGTACAGTTAAATCTTGTAGATCTTGTATTTAGTTCTTCACTAGTTCTAACTGTCAAATGGGTATTTAAGATTGTCGGTATCGATATATCTAGATTATACCTCCTTTGCACTGATAATAAATTTAATGGAAATTTGACCAATAATTTAGATACTAATGACCAGTGTGATTGATTTAGCTTTTCACTGTTGTTATATATTAGTGTTCGTGCTTCATTAAAACACTCTATTAATATCTTTGCATGATTGCTGATAGTTTCAGAAAGAATATTTCTATTTTGTGAGAGACATTTATAAGATGTATCGAAATTTTTCTTAATGTCGTGTAATATGGCATGTATCTGTTGCATTCCCTATCTAATATTTAACTGCCTGATATCATAATGCCTTAGTTATTCTTACGTTTTTTATCGTTAAAATACAAAATTTTGTAATTTTACTTTTGTTCTTTCACATTGAAATATGTATTAACAATTTTCTTATAGTCTTGTGTACAATTAATTTTTATGACAATCGTTTCTGATTATAATTATTATTATTTTTTTTTTTCATTTAGATCTTATCTAAATCATTCGCCTTGCTTAAATATTTCTTTTCCAAACACTTATTGTGTACTTTGTAAAATTTGAACAATATATTGTCGTCATTATTATGACTATTATGATCAATAACGTTGTTATAATAGTTAGATCTTAATTCTCTACTGCTACCTTTTTGGATAACATTGGCAGTGTAGTCCACTGGTTTTAGGGGTATATACATACATGATTCGAAATTTTCAAAAGATTTGCTAATTGTCTTGTTATTCAATCAAGAATTTAAAAATTTAAATTGTGTTTAATGTATTAGTTTAAATGTAAAAATTGATTTGATTAACTTTTACTTTTGCTTACATATTTTCCTGCCTATGTTTGTGTATGGTTTTCAGGCCACACTCTAATCGGGCAACTTTTATGTCGCTCAATTGTACATTAGTTTTTAAATTAATATTATTTATGCATCACAGGGCAATAACAAAAAATTATTATGTTGTGCGCTCTTGGAAGCGCTGTCGGCTCTGTTATCCGTGGTCTGGCTTGATAAGACTGTAACGGTGCTGGCTTCTATGTTAGGGCACCGGTGCTGGCAGCACAGGTGTACTCACAATGAAGTGAGTTTAACGGTCCCTCGCAGTCATTGGGGCAGGTATTCTTCGTCTTCGGAAACTCCTTTAATTTGGGTGCAGATTGTATTAATTTTTCTTTTGAAACATTTTTAATAACAGGATAGATGGATGAGTGCGCGGCTGGTGTTTGACTTTTTCGAGTTGATAGTAACAGCTAATGTTTAACAGCTTCAAAAATTCTACCTTTCTGGCCTTGAGTCTTTTTACCACGCCGCTTCGCTTTGCACTCATCAAACTCTACTCACTGCGTTTTTTTTCTTCTTTGTAATTTGTTGTTACTGCTGCGTGTGGAAACAATCTATGTGAGTTTAGGAAGGAGCGACTGTTCATGTAGCTCCGGATACTTTTTCATTTTGGTATTAAGTATTACTAAGCCTAAGGCTGTGCAGTCCTCAGTAGTTTCATATATAACATATTCAGTTCGAAGAATTTATGTATGCATGTACACACTCACATTCATGACCGTCTGCTTCGAATTTTATTAACAGCGATAGTATTGTTTTCTGTGCTGCTATTTTATTCGTTGAAAATTAATTGTTAGCATAGCTGTCGTGTAAAGGCGGTAGCAAAGAGTTCTTTTGGTTACAGGTTCGAGTACAATGAAGGAAACACTGTTTTCTATTTATTTATTTTTATTAGTGCTAAAGCAAACGAGCTTAGCGCGAGCTGCGTTTGGTGTTGGTAGGTTCAGGGTATCCCCTAGTCGGGAACTCCCGACTAGAGCCTCTTACTTGTTTACTCTGCTGTATATTAAGTATACATTTTCTCTTCATTTTTAGAATCTTAAAAACCAGATCATGACTACAAATCTTTGGGTGGAGCAGGTAATATACTTACAAAATCTTTTTATACACTTGCATATTATATTGTAATTTAAAATTGGTGATAGAAAGAGACATCTGTGTGCCTATAGAGTATATTAATTAATGACCAGCATCACGACCGCTTAACTGCTGGAGTGTATGCGTCGATTACAGGATATATTTTCAAATCAACTATCGATTTCGTGCAATCTATAAAAATCGGCTATTGGCATGCAGCTTTTCTTAAAGTAAAACTAGATTACTTATATTTACTTTTTTAAGTACCGCCCTGAACTCCTCAAAAATAAATATATATAAATTCCAGTCGACTTTTTTGGATTATAGCTTAGTGTTTAAGATTTGAGTTTTACTGAAGCAATTGAACCGACAAGTTAGATACCAGCATCTACTGTCCTCCGTTAATATTTATAATTATTAATATAACAATATTTTCGTGTTCTTGTATATTAATTGCTTCTTCAATTTGTGTTTATTCTTTTTGTTTCTTTTATATGACAATTATTCATTGGGGTAAGGTTTTGTACTAATGGATAGAAAACAATATTAGACACTCATGATTACACAAAATATTGTTAACGTTACAATTTGTAAAGTCGTGAAAATTTAAGTGTATTTTACTATTTCTTTAGCTTTTATATAAAAAGTAGTTCTAATATATATTGGTTTTAAATATATTGTCTGTTTAGCAGAGTTCCCAAATAACAATCAACACTTATTTTCAATACGGGCGGCACTCAAATGAAGAGAAAAAAACGAAGTAGATTCGGTTTCGTACTCCATAGAACACTTTTTTTCGAACGATTGTGTACTCTGAGAGAGGGAGGGAGAGAGAGAGAGCGTTGGCAGCCGCGGTATATACTTGGTGCAATAGGGTTTAAGCTGCAGCGTCGGCATCCTCGGCTTTCATGAGCTGAGTGCTTAGATTATTCATGCCCTTTAGTTGAGCCTTTAAGCGCTGTATGTCCTGCGCTTTCTTGGCGTCCTTTGAACAGACGGTCCTTTACACGCTACCTAACATGCTCATATGATTTTTATGACTCAGCCAATAAATTTATCACACACAAAACAAAATTCCGAAACATATGCAGCTACACCGCCGACGTTTGCTGCTAAGGTGCGGAGTAATACTTATTTGTTGATAATGCAGCGACGATAGTCTCTCCCTACGGCGAGTTCGCCTTAATGCTGAGTTCGCCTTAATCTCCAGCGGGAATATCTGATTGCGAATTCGCAAGCATCTTAGGCGAATTCAATGATTTTTGTTTTCGGCAGCGATTTAGTCTGCACTACTTTCGAGTGGTGCTTAACTTAGTCTAATACTAGTATTTCATCTCGTATTACGCTCGGAACTCATACTATATTTTGAGCTCATACTAAGGGCCAATCCTGTAATTAGACAGGAATGCCAGTCTTCCTCACCAAAAAAAAAAAAACGTTGGCCAACTTACCGCTTTTCTGGGTTTCGCACTTTTTAAATATTTTACAAAAAAATGTATTTTCAATTATCTGGAACTTATATGGGCGCAAAACAACTGTCTATAGACGGCGCGATTAAAGGCTTTCGCATTTGTAACAAGACAACAAACATTTTTTTACAACTTTTTTTTTTGTTTCTCGCAAGCACAACGGTACCTAATGACGAACAGAGTATAAAAAGAGTGCTAGCAGCAAGGTTTGGCCAAGCGAAAACTATTAACATGGGATAGTGGCACTTTAGCCATTTCCAATATCTGTGCATAATATGAAAACCACTCATTTCAACATTTTCTAACCTGACTCCAAGATGGCGCTATCTACATATAATATTTAGTAATCCTGAATTACTTGTTTATTATTTAACATACAAGCTTAAGTTTTTTTTTAATTAGTCGTAGTTTAAATCGGTGCAGCTCTATCCCTCCTCGTCCTGCTCTCGGGTCGTAATGATACCCATCGTTATCGGTATCGATAATTCTAGTCGGGAGCGAACCTAACCTTGCGGTTATTTGAAAAGGTGCGCAATACATTTGGTTGAGAATCGTTGACGGCAACATCGTCCTTTGATATGAAATCCGGCTTCAGACGGTCAGTAGAAACGGACACATTTTTACCCTTTATTTTAATGACAAACACCCGATGTGTTGAGCGTTCGACCACTTCGTACGGTCCTGAGTATGGTGGTTCTAATGATTGTCTTACTGAATCCGTTCTCAACATTGCATGCGATCATATGTTTGAGCACAAACAGGCTCTTACTGGTGCTCAAGTGAAACTGGTCGCACCAAGCGCATATGCTCTCTGAACGTTTCGATTAAGTCTTTTGGATGAAGTGGCCTGGACATGTCCACATAAAATTTTTTTGGTAAACGGAGGTGTGTACCATAAACCATTTCAGCCGTTGAAGAAGCCAGATAGCGTGTTCGTATACCGAGCAATACTGTGGGAGTACACTTTGAACAAACGATGACATCTTTCAATTATTCCATTTGATTGGGGGTGGTATGCTGTAGTATGTATTCTTTTGCTTTCAACCAAATCGTATAACGCCCCGAATGGGGCAGACTCAAACTGTGCTCCCTGGTCTGTCGTTATTGTTTTTGGGCATCCAAACCGTGTGATCCAACCCGACCAGAACATCAAAGCAACCGTGTCAGCAGATATATCTTTCATTGGAACAGCCTCGGGCCATCTTGAGAATCGATCGATCATGGTAAGACAGTAGCGATCCTCTAACCTCTAGCATTACAAAAATATCTATATGCAAATGGTCAAATCGATTCTCCGGCATTTCGATCTTCGCTCGTTGACAGGGCAAACAGTTTCGGACCCACGATCTCACATCCTTCCTCATAAATGGCCATGGGTATTTGCGGCGTATTTGCTGATTGGTGGCTCTGCTGCTGGGATGAGAGACACCATGAGTGTACACAAAAACGCTATAGGGCAGTGGCTGTGGTACATAGGGCCTAAGGCTCCGTGGGATGTGTCGCAATAAACTGACATATTGTCAAATTTGATGAGCTGCAATTTGAGCTAGTGCTACTTAGTAATATATGTTGTAGATCACTGTTTGCGTTTTGTGCTTCTTTTATTTTTTCCAGCGTGATAGCATTGGGCAGTGAGATGGCATTAAGGCGGGACAATGCATCGGCCACTGTGTTATCAGTACCAGTTACATGTACTATGTTTGTGGAATACTGCCAAATAAATTCCAGGTGACGTAGCTGGCGAGGTTATGCTTTTTCTGGCTTCTGAGAGAAAGCATATATAAGAGGCTTGTGATCTGTTTTTGTCACGCGGCTCCAGGATGTGCTTGAAAAAGCGTATGGCCTCATAGATAGCCAATAGCTCTCTATCATACGTAATGTAGTTTTTTTTTGATTTGCGAAAACTTGTGTGACAAGATTTCCAGCGGCTGCCATTCGCCGCAAACTTGCTGTTCCAACGCTGCACCTATTGCCGTGTCAGATGCATCGCATATTAGGCTAAGCGGGGCATTAGGAGCCGGATGTGCTATCATAGCAGCCAGAGCCACGGACCGTTTGCACGATTCGAATGCATTTATAGTCTGCTCAGTCCACTCGATTTTGCGTTTGTCGTTATTTTTCATGTCTCGACAAATTTCGCTGAGTGATGAAGTTGAAGTTGAAGTTGACTCAATCTTCAGGTGGCTGTATTCCATTTTTATCAATGGTGTAGCTCAGAAATTAAACTTGAGACTTCTTAACCTGACATTTATTTATATTAATGCTCAAACTATTATTTTAAAGTATGGAGCTTATACGGTTTGCACATGTTTCTCGTGCTCGTCTGGGGTAGGAGACATAATCAAAATGTCGTGGATACAGCAATAGACAAAGTCAATACCGCTAAATTTGCTGTCCATAAACCGTTAAAATGTTTGGCTAGCGTTTTTAAGATCAAACGGCATACAAAGAAATTCAATAAGTCCGAATGGTGTGCACACGGCTGTTTTTTATGTCCTCGTCGGCCATTGGAATTTGGTAATAGGCACATACTAAATCAAGCGTTGTGAATATAGTTTTGCCATGCAACTTTTTAGCAGAATCCTGAACGTGTGCTACTGTATAGCAGTCGGCCACCGTTATGGAGTTTAACTTGCGATAGTATCCACAAGCTCGCCAACCTCCATGTCGCTTGGATACCATATGCAATGGCCTCGCCCCACAGCTCTTTGATGGGCGACAGATATCTTGGTTGAGTGATGCTTGAATGGCAGATGCATAACGGATACAACGACGATAATAATTAACAATGACAAGGAATCGGCCGAGCTCGCAAACTGTGTCGGGTCTATTGAAGTTGACTCAATCTTCTGGTGGCTGTATTCCATTTTTATCAATGGTGTAGCTCAGAAATTAAACTTGAGACTTCTTAACCTGACATTTATTTATATTAATGCTCAAACTATTATTTTAAAGTATGGAGCTTATACGGTTTGCACTTGTTTCTCGTGCTCGTCTGGTTTAGGGGACATAATCAAAATGTCGTGGATACAGCAATAGACAAAGTCAATACCCCTAAATTTGCTGTCCACAAGCCGTTGAAATGTTTGGCTAGCGTTTTTAAGATCAAACGGCATATAAAGAAATTCAATAAGTCCGAATTGTGTGCACACTGCTGTTTTTTATGTCCTCGTCGGCCATTGGAATTTGGTAATAGGCACATACTAAATCAAGCGTTGTGAATATAGTTTTGCCAAGCAACTTTTTAGCAAAATCCTGAACGTGTGCTACTGTATAGCAGTCGGCCACCGTTGTGGAGTTTAACTTGCGATAGTATCCACAAGCTCGCCAACCGCCATGTTGCTTGGATACCATATGCAATGGCCTGGCCCAACAGCTCTTTGATGGGCGACAGATACCTTGGTTGAGTAAAAAACTTACTTCTGCTTAGCAGTCGCTAAGTTTCTCACCTGAAAGGCGTCGTGGTCGATCAGTAACGGGCTGCCCATTAGTTTCAATGTCGCCGTTCAACGTTACAACAGAGGTCGTCATAGTATCTATCATTGTGCCATTGGTGTGATTGCTTGCTTTTTCGACTTTTTCTTTACCCATTTGAATAAGTAAAAAAAAAGTCGAAAAAGCAAGATTGGTTTTATAATGGGAATAATAAAAAAAATGGGAATAAGAGTTCTCAGTTGAGAGTGATTGACGTGTTTTACTTGTGCTCCAACATTTGTTAATTGCTTGCTGTGTGAGAATATGATGCATGCTAAATGTGCAGGTCTCACTGGGCGTGATTGCGACAAGATCGCTGCAATTGCCAAGAAGGGCTGCGGTGGCTTGCGTTGGTCGTGCCCAGATTACATCGACAAGCAAATTGATTTCTCCAGAATGTATAATTCTGTGAGAAAACAATTCTTAAAATTGAATAATGTGGCTAAGCAACTGTCGAGTAAATTTGACTCGAGTTTTGAGTTGCTTGCCAATTATAAATTCGAGTCTCCAACCAATCGCCGGTTGGAGCCTCAACTTTTGCAATTGCCGTCAACGTCTGTTCAGACACCTACGCCTTTCTTGTCCCTACCTAGCAACATGGATTTATCTCCAATGTTGTCTTTATCGCCTTCCCCAAGCGACTGCCCAATTACCCCCGTTTCATCCCCTATAGTAGTTCCAGTAGAGCCCGTACCTGATACCGTCCCAGTTATCCAAACTGCCTCAGCCCCGTCTGCTCCTGGCCGCAAAGGTAGACCTGCGCGTAATCTTGCCCAGATTGTTAAACACAATCATGGTGCCTCTCTGGCCCCACCAAATCCTGAATTACCTGATGCCCCATCAGCTCCTACCTTAACTGTGGTTGCCCCTCGTAGGCAAGTTTTTGTGTCTCGACTTTCGTCTGACACCACTTCTGAGTCATTAGCAGCCTATATTGCTAGCAAATCTTCTGCTAGCGTGTCAATAACCAAATTTAATTTCTCCACCCCTCGTGAAATATCATCATTCAAAATAAATGTTTCACATGATATGTTCCCAATCATTTGTGATCCCAAATTTTGGCCTCCACACATGATTGTTCACGAGTTCAAGCCAAAAAAGCGTAACCAGCCTGTCACCCTTCCAGTCCCTTCAATACAGGGTACCATTTCTGCCCCAAAAAACTAACTTCATCTTCTGACCAAATCTGTATTCATTATCAGAATGTCAGAGGTCTTCTTTCAAAGCTTAAAAATCTTTTCATGGCCAGTACTTCCTTCGACTCGGATATAATCGCATTTTCAGAAACATGGTTAAATTCAACCATATCCGATTTTGAGGTATTTTCGAATAGTTTTATTATGCATAGAAATGATCGGCCGACTCGAGGGGGTGGGGTGTTAATTGCCGTTAAAACCACTCTCCAGTCAGAACTTTCCTGTTTTAGTACGCCTACTGACGCTGAGATTATCTCAGTCAAGGTGTCTTTTCCTAAACGGAATATCTATATTACATGCTCTTATGTTTCTCCTTCTTCTGATATTCAAGTTTATATGAAACATATTACTTGTATTAAGGAAGTTTCTTCACAATTGCGTGATAATGACATATTTATGGTGTTGGGTGATTTTAATTTGCCGAACATCTCTTGGTCATTATTCACTGCCGAAAATTATCTAGTGCCCTCAGCACAGCATGATTTTATAGACTGCATGCTTGATCTTTCGTTGTTTCAAATCAATTCAATTTTTAATGATTTGAATAGAACACTTCACCTTGTATTTGTAAACGACTACCTTATTTCTAATGTGTCTAGGTACCCTCCTTTATCTCTTCCTGAGGATGTATATCATCCTATTTTAGAGATTACAATGTTCAATTGTAATCGTCTCATTTCGTGCTGATCAGCCAATAAGCCCCGCCGCTGCTTTCGCAAACGAAATTATTCATTGCTCACTCAGCTTATTTATGCAACCGATTGGTCTTTCTTATATGACTCGGTTGATATGAATACTGCTATTACATTTTTTTATAGCACCCTAAACTCCCTCTTAGATATGAGTATTCCCAAGTCAATTCCTTCGACTACTTCTTCAAAACCACCCTGGTTTACTCCCAGATTGTCACATCTTAAAAACTTAAAATCTAAATATTTTAAAAAGTTTAAAAAGTCTGGTTCGTGTACAGACTTGGCTAAATATTCCATAGCCAAGTCGAACTTCTTTCTTCTGAATTCTCAATGCTATGAGAATTATCTAACTCGTTGTAAAAGGCAATTTGCCCAAAATCCGAGACAGTTTTATAATTTTGTAAACTTGAAGCGTAAATCTTCAAGTTTGCCAACTTATTTTTCTTTCGGGATGGATAAAGCTAGTAATGACTCTGATTCTGCTAACCTCTTTGCTAATTTTTTCCAATCGACTTACTCCTCAGTCTGTCCTAATAATAATTCTTATCCTTATACTGTTTCTTCCTCTAGTTCTATACCTCCTCCTATTATTTCAAACTCCTCTCTCCTTTTAGCTATAAACTCTTTAAAATCTTCTTACTCTCCTGGGCCTGACAATATTCCTAGTTGTCTATTCAAGAAGTGTAGTTCTTCCCTTCTTTATCCATTGCAAAAGCTTTTTAATCTATCTCTTGAATCTTCTGTCTTTCCATCTCTTTGGAAAGAATCTTATATCATACCTCTCCACAAGAAAGGTGGAAAGTCTGATATACAAAATTACAGGGGCATTGCAAAACTGTCCGCTATTCCTAAATTATTTGAAAAAATAATCACTTCAAATTTGCAGCATTTCTGCAAATCAGTTGTTTCCCCTGTTCAACATGGATTCGTAAAGAATCGGTCAACTACGACCAATCTGCTTGAATTTACTTCCTTGGTAAATGATGCTTTCCTTTCGAAAATGCAAACTGATGTCATTTATACTGACTTCAGTAAGGCGTTTGACTCTGTGCACCATGACATTTTACTTTTTAAACTTGACCGAATAGGTTTCCCTCCGTCTCTTTTGCTTTGGATTAATACTTATTTAAAAGGTAGGACCCAAAGAATAATGCTGAGGCAGACTACCTCTAAACAGGTTCACGTTACTTCTGGTGTTCCTCAAGGTAGTCATCTTGGACCTTTACTCTTTACTCTTTTTATAAATGATCTCCCCTCTGTTATATCACATGCCCGTGTACTCATGTATGCGGATGATGTGAAACTTATTCTATCATACACTAATCCCCTACATCATTCTCGTCTACAAGACGATTTGAACGCTGTGCAACTTTGGTGTTCGGCCAATCAATTGCATCTGAATTGTTCAAAGTGTATGTTTATGACATTTTATCGTACTACACCTTATCTTGTCAGTTATACAATCAACAATACCCCTTTGCAACGTATACTAACAGTTAAGGATCTAGGCGTTCTTTTTGATTCTAAACTCTGTTTCAATCTTCACATAGATACCATCGTTAATGAGGGAAAAGGTGTACTTGGATTCATTAAACGATAGTCTAAAGAGTTTAACGATCCTTTTATAACGAAACTTCTGTACATCTCTCTTGTTCGCCCTATCCTTGAATACTGCTCTTGCATCTGGTCTCCGCAGTATAACAATAGCCAGGATCGTATTGAATCTGTTCAGAAGCAATTTCTGCTTTTTGCCTTACGAGGTTTAAATTGGGACCCTAATCAACGGTTGCCATCCTACTCCAGCAGGCTGCTTCTTCTTAACCTTCCGTCGTTAACCAACCGTAGGACAATTCTCGGTGTTGTCCTTCTACATAAGTTGATTATTGGCGATATAGATTCTCCTTTTCTGCTAGGGCGTCTTCAATTCTCTGTTCCGTCTAGACCAACCAGATTTTACCGCCCCTTATTCCTGTCTACGTGCATAAAAGACTACGCTATGCACAATCCTTTTCGCGTGCCATGTAAAAATTATAATAGTTTGCATCACGTTTTCTCTATAGAACTTTCTCTACCCTTAATAAAATCGTTGCTTTCAGGATACCTTCGGGAAGTCACTGACAATTCTGCTATAAGCAGGGGCATAGCTTGCCGGACAGGCTGTAAAATTTCCCCCACCGGGTCGGTGATTTCCCATTACTTTTCTCTCTGTCCTATCTACTTAACACTCTATATATCTAGCTTAAATTTCTTTACTTTATTAACAATCTTCTTACTTTCTTTTTTCTTATTTATTGTATTTTATTAATTTATATAGCAAACTAAGATTATCTTTAATTTTACTTAAGAACACTTTTTTCCTACTTACACCCTTCTGCTTAGATGTAGGCTCTAATAGCGTCACTGACAAATTTAGCTGTGAAAAGGGGCACAGCTGGCCGGACTGGCAACTAAAACACCTCCATCGGTCGGTGATGCTATTTAGAGAACTGTGTTATCTAACTAGGCTTTTAGCATATAATTCCATTATGTATTGTATGTATAATCTACTGAATAATGAGAAATACACTCGTTTTGTCGACCATTAATAAAGAAATAAATAAATAAATAATTGTTTGGTCAAGTGACCGGTAGAGATAACAGCGACGGCTGCGTGCAGTAACAGCAGAAGACAATAATCATAATAACAGCTTAAGAGCAAATAATGTTTGCTCTTTGTAAGCTGCTGCCTACTTTCTTTCGTCGGCCCTTTGCCTGCTGCGTTGACGCTCGCTGCCCATCGTTCTGAGCGGAGCTCAATCTCGTTCGTTTTGCATATAATTAGTTTTTCGTTTGATCGCAAGCGAGGCACAACTATTTCGAGTTGACTGCCAAGCAAACATTATAACATTTCGTAAATTATAATAAGTGCCCTGTGCGGCAAATAAATACATTCGAAACAAATATAATACATTGAATTTCGCTGAGACTTCTTAACCTGACATTTATTTATATTAATGCTCAAACTATTATTTTAAAGTATGGAGCTTATACGGTTTGCACTTGTTTCTCGTGCTCGTCTGGGGTAGGGGACATAATCAAAATGTCGTGGATACAGCAATAGACAAAGTCAATACCCCTAAATTTGCTGTCCACAAGCCGTTGAAATGTTTGGCTAGCGTTTTTAAGATCAAACGGCATATAAAGAAATTCAATAAGTCCGAATTGTGTGCACATGGCTGGTTTTTATGTCCTCGTCGGCCATTGGAATTTTGTAATAGGCACATACTAAATCAAGCGTTGTGAATATAGTTTTGCCAAGCAACTTTTTAGCAAAATCCTGAACGTGTGCTACTGTATAGCAGTCGGCCACCGTTATGGAGTTTAACTTGCGATAGTATCCACAAGCTCGCCAACCGCCATGTTGCTTGGATACCATATGCAATGGCCTGGCCCAACAGCTCTTTGATGGGCGACAGATACCTTGGTTGAGTAAAAAACTTACTTCTGCTTAGCAGTCGCTAAGTTTCTCACCTGAAAGGCGTCGTGGTCGATCAGTAACGGGCTGCCCATTAGTTTCAATGTCGCCGTTCAGCGTTACAACAGAGGTCGTCATAGTATCTATCATTGTGCCATTGGTGTGATTGCTTGCTTTTTCGACTTTTTCTTTACCCATTTGAATAAGTAAAAAAAAAGTCGAAAAAGCAAGATTGGTTTTAGCTTAATGGGAATAAATAATTGTTTGGTCAAGTGACCGGTAGAGATAACAGCGACGGCTGCGTGCAGTAACAGCAGAAGACAATAATCAAATAAGAGCAAATAATGTTTGCTCTTTGTAAGCTGCTGCCTACTCTCTTTCGTCGGCCCTTTGCCTGCTGCGTTGACGCTCGCTGCCCATCGTTCTGGGCGGAGCTCAATCTCGTTCGTTTTGCATATAATTAGTTTTTCGTTTAATCGCAAGCGAGGCACAACTATTTCGAGTTGACTGCCATAGCTATAAGCTATCTCGCTCGAACGAACACTTGTGCGCGCAATTTTGTATTGTAGTTCGGCTGTGTGAACCTTGTTGTGCGCTACATTAACAATGTTTGATGAAGGTGCAAGTGCAAATGAAAATGAGGCGACATCAGCTAATCAAGTGGCGGTTGGAACACAGGCTGCAGTTCTTAAAGTAAAGATTAAGAATTTAAGTGATCGAGCCAATAGATTGTCCTCTGAACTTGATCCTGCGCGACTTCGCGATGTTGATGACTACGAGCTGCAAGATTACATGTGCATGGCATCTGACTTGCAGGCGAAATTTGAAACAATCTATGATAGTTTGTTGGATGTGAGTCAGGCCAGCATTGAAGAGGATCTTCAGTCAGGTTTTGAGTCAACTATTAGGCGGCTACGAGTGTCCAGCAAGATCCAGCACGTTTCACATTGCTCCACTTTCAATTCAGCCGCAGCCGATGATCCGCGCTTTACTTTTGTTGTTCCAAACCACTCTCGATTGCCTCAACTTAAATTGCCGGAGTTTAGTGGAGGCTACACAGAATGGTCTGATCCGTATTTGACCAACATTGAAAAACTTCAGCATCTACGGTCATGCCTCAAAGGAACAGCGCTGGATACAATTCGCTCGTTGGAAATGTCAAACGCTAATTATCTTGCCGCTTTAGAACTACTTGATAAGCGTTTTAATAACAAGCGTCTTGTTTTGCCGGCGCACATTGCTGATTTTGGGTTTAAGGAAGGTGGATAAGGGTGCGACGACACAACTGCGCGAATTCTCAGATAAGGTCAACTCTCATTTACGTGCGTTAAAGTCGATGGGCAGTGTGGAACAGATCGCCGGTTGTATCATAGTACACACACTGCTGCAAAAACTAGATAGCGCCACGCAAGCTAGCTGGGAGGATGATGCGCCGTTGGACGTTATACCATCATGTGAGCGGCTTACAGCCTTCATCGAGAAGCGTTGCCAAAGGCTGGAAAATGCGGATCACGCGACGGCAATGTATACGCCTGGTTCCCAGGTGGGCCAGAACAACAGTAGTAGAAGATCGTTTGTGGTGACTAAGAACGGAACAAATGCCTTAATTGGCTGCAAAGGGGACATCAGCTGAGAGTCTGCGGCTCCAGCACTTGCAGAGTCTGTGGAAGCAAACATCATAGCCTGTTGCATCTTGGCAACCCAAGCAGTCACAGCGCTGTTTCTAGCTCACACAATGCCCAAGATGCCGAAACTTACACCTCATCTCAAAACATCCTGTCGGCAACTTCATCGTCGACACTCCCCATCGACCAGTATCTTAAGCACGATGTTGTCCTACTTGCCACTGCCGTCATCAATGTAAAAAATCGCGCTGGCTCCTTGGCGCCCTGCCGTGCGTTGTTCGACTCTGGGTCGCAATTGCACATCATCACCTCTCGTCTTGCTCATCAGCTCCAGTTGCGCAAATTCAAGTCCACAGCAGTCGTCTCTGGCATTGGTGATTCAGCGTTTTCGTTAGATGGCTTTTCGGTAAACATCAGTGTCCAATCTCGACATTGATTGCACCATCCATCACCGATAATCAGCCTGGCTTCACTCTTGACCCTGCATCCTGGAACATTCCGTCAAACACACAACTAGCTGATCCGGAATTCTTAAAATCTCAGCAAATCGACATGTTGATCGGAGCCAGTCTGTTTTTCGATCTGCTCTGCGTTGGCCAGATTAAACTAGCTGTTGGACTGCCGATACTGCAAAAGACTCGCTTTGGTTGGGTCGCGACTGGAGGTGCTCCACATGCAGGAAAATCATCGCTCGTGGCTAGGCGATCAGTGATGAATCCAGATCTGCTGTCGGACTGAGCACTGAGCCTGAGTCATCACCAAACAGGGAGGAGCGTGACTGCGAGGCACACTTTCAGGCCAATTTTAAACGTCTGCCGACTGGCGAGTATTCAGTTCGTTTACCGCTTCGACTAAGCATGGATCAGCTGGGTGACTCCCATTAACAGGCGCTTCGCCGATTCCTCACTTTAGAAAGGAATCTAGACCGCAATCCAAATTTGAAAACCCAGTATGCAGCATTTATCAAGGAATATCTTGACTTAATTAATATGTCACTTGTTAGCTTAGATGCGCTGGGCCAATGCAAATACTATCTCCCACATCACTGCCTGCTGAAGGAGGATAGCACTACAACCAAGCTAAGAGTCGTGTTTGATGGTTCGGCAGCTACTACTTCTGGACACTCGCTGAATGATGTACTGATGGCAGGTCCTACCATCCAACCGAAACTGTTTTCGATACTGATGCGTTTTCGTCCATTTGCAGTCGCCCTCACAGGCGACATATGCAAAATGTATCGATGCATACGAGTCGAACCAGCAGACATCTATCTTCAATGTATCCTGTGGCGTGATTCGCAGCATCAGAAGATACAGATTTACAAATTAGACACCGTCACCTACGGCACAAAACCAGCTTCGTTTCTCTCAGTGCGGGCTATGCACCAACTGGCCATGGATGAGCAGAAAGCGTTCCCTATTGGCGCTGACATTACTAAAAGGGATTTATACGTACATGATCTCATCTCTGACGGTAGCTGTGTCCAAGAAGCAGTTGAGATATTGAAGCAAACGTCTGGACTACTCGCCAAGGGCAACTTTAAGCTGCGAAAATGGTGTTCCAGCGACGCTACTGTACTCCAAAACATACCGGAAGAGGATAGAGAATCGCTGCTTAAATTCAACGTTGGCAGCGATATCACGAAAATGTTTTCTTTTTTCATTTTCTCCACTGAGGCTACCCTCGAGACTGACAAAACGGTCAGACTCTGCTGTAGTTTTGGCTTGGATTCGCAATGATGCTTCCAAATTCAATATTTTCGTTGCCAATCGGGTCGCAGCCATCCAAGAGCTCACCACTGGCATGGAATGGCATCATATTCCCACTGAATTAAACCCGGCGGATATAATTTCACGAATAGCGCTGCCCAGTGAGCTCTCCAGGTCTCCGTTATGGGCCCATGGCCCGAGCTTTCTCAGCAAAGAAAATGAAGAGTGGCCTGCCTCCTGTGTACCTGTCGAATCCTTGCCAGAACTTCGACACAAGGTATTACTCGGAACTGCAGCGCAACTTGATCTCTCGATTGGCTGCAAGTTCATCAACTCGTTCTCCAAGCTGCAATCGAATCCGAGGAGCTGAGGTAACTGTGAGCCACGTGCATCATGGCACGCATCTGTTACCGCGGTCAGTGCAAATGGCTACTCTTGGCGATGACTACAAGGCGCTGATGGAAGGAAAGCCTGTCAAACGGTCTAGCTCAATGGCCTCTCTCGCGCCATTTTTTGACGACTTCGGCTTACTCCGCATCGGTGGACGGCTGAAAAATTTGCCGTTGGACTTCTCAGCGCGACATCCGATTATATTGCCTCGCCAGCATCCTGTGACTCGAGCAATCATAATCCACTTTCATAAACGGAACTTACATGCAGGACCTCGCGCCGTATTGGCTTCGATTCAGCTCCAATATTGGCCCATTGGCGGTCGTAAAACAGTCTCCAGTATTGTTGCCAAATGCACAATCTGTAGCTGATCGTCTCGACACATCGTATCCTTTTATGGTCACTGGCGTTGATTACTGTAGACCATTCTTCTACAGGAGCGAAGTGCGCAACAGGCCACCCGTGAAATGCTACATTAGCCTGTTCATATGCTTCGCTACAAAGGCAGTGCACCATTTTTATCGCTCTGTCGGCCCTTCCATCTTGGACTTCGATTCGCTGCGCACGCTCGTCTGCCACATCACGGCAATTATTAATTCTCGACCATTACTTCCAGTTTCAGAGCATCCCGATGATCTTGACGTCTTGACACCCGCACACTTCCTGGGTACAGCGCCATCTTCGTCATACATTGAGCCTGATCTAAGGAAGCTTAATTTCAATCGGCTTAACTATTTTCAGCGCGTCACATACCTCCAACAAGTATTTTGAGCCCGTTGGCGCGAAGAGTATTTAACGCTTCTTCAACAGCGCTCCAAATGGCGCACTCCTTAGCCAGGACTCTCCATCAACGATGTCGTCCTTGTAAAGGATGAGAACCTACCGCCGCTGAAATGGCCATAAGCTAGAGTGCTAGAGCTGATCTCGGGATCTGATGGGGTATCTAGAGTTGCAGTGCTGCGACTGGAGTCATACGCAGAGCCGTACAAAAGCTGTGTTTGCTGCCAAAACAGGATGATGTTGAAAGTCCCTTGCCTGCCAACGGGGGGAGGATGTTTGGTAAAGTGACCGGTAGAGATAACAGCGACGGCTGCGTGCAGTAACAGCAGAAGACAATAATCATAATAACAGCTTAAGAGCAAATAATGTTTGCTCTTTGTAAGCTGCTGCCTACTCTCTTTCGTCGGCCCTTTGCCTGCTGCGTTGACGCTCGCTGCCCATTGTTCTGAGCGGAGCTCAATCTCGTTCGTTTTGCATATAATTAGTTTTTCGTTTGATCGCAAGCGAGGCACAACTATTTCGAGTTGACTGCCAAGCAAACATTATAACATTTCGTAAATTATAATAAGTGTCCTGTGCGGCAAATAAATACATTCGAAACATATATAATACTTTGAATTTCGCTGCGCACAAGCAGTGATAATTAATAAGTTGCAAAAAGGCTTGTAACTACACAATAATTAAAAACAATATAAAAATAAAATAATAGAAGTAAATAATTGAAAATAATATCAAAATAAAATAATTAAAAATATTGTATCAAAATAAAATAATGAAAAATAAATAAAAAATACAAGTTTAAAAAATAAATACGGAAATAGGAGCAGTGTGAAATAATTACCAAAAAGAAAAAAAAGGGCGACACAGGCGCAACCCAAAAGGAGGGAAAGAAAAAGCGGGTGCCAAAGAGGAGCGCCAAAAAAAAAAAAGGATAAGAATTTACATAGAAAAGAATGATTAGTGTCAGAATCCGGGGGTGGGCAAACGATGGATCCACCTGCGTCAAAAGGTGGAGCTGGAGGCGATCACTCGCGAGTTCGGGCTTAGCGACCTAGGGCGGGTCGAAGATTTGCGTCGCCGGTTAGCAAGTTTTGTTTCCGGGGGTTCGCACTCGGCCAATATATGGGCTCGGCTATTCGAGTTGGAAGCCAAATATACCCGAACCCCAGAGCACCAGGTACAGCCCGAACCCGACTCCGTCGAATGGGATAGACTGTCGATCTCCGAATCTGATTCATCCCCGGTCTGCTCGAGGTTTCGCTGACATCGAGCTACAGGGCCCGTGATGCGGGCGAGAAGACGAAAGAATCAGCAACGTCTGTTTGTCGCCGAGGGCTGCCCACCTATGCCGACCCGCCTACCGATGGAGACGCGAGGACGCTGCATCGTACCCGAGCAAGTGCGGAAGTGGGGCATTCGGTTCGACGGGTAGGCAGACCCATTGTCCTTCGTGGAAGCCATCGAGGATCGCGCCCTGTTTTACGATATCGACGTGGATAGGTTACCATGAACGAGGTCGTGATCGGGGAGGCCGCTCGATGGTTCATGACGAGTGGGCTAAGGGACGTGTCGTGGGCCGAGTTAAAGTGGGGATTTCTAGAGTTATTTTAACAGACGCGGTACTTCGAATTGCTAGAAGACGGAATCCGGAATCTGAATCTTGATCAGCATCAATAAGCGAGTCGATCTAGCCATGTCCGTCTGTCTGTCCTTCTGTCCGTCCGTCCGTACGTATAAACGCAAGGATTTTAGAACCTATAAGAGCTAGAGATTTGAAGTTTTAGCTGCAGGTCCTCATAGTCCATGCGCAGTACGCCATTTCCAACCAATCGATAAAAATCAATATCGAAGTGCCCGATCAATAAAAGGGATTTTCCTCTCTTAAAATACATTGCCGACGGTGAAGAGTTAGTTCAAACAATAAAAGACAAAGAAACACAAGAGGCGGTGCGCACTAAACTCTCTATATTGGTTAAAGAGTATAAAACTAAGAATAAGCAAAACACTAGGGATCGAGCAATATTGGACACAGTGGAAGAAACACGTAAATTCTTAAATGAACATAAAAATATAAAAATCGTATCATCAGATAAGTGTAACAACACTGTAGAAATGAATGTGGACGATAACAAAAATACAATGACAAATATTTTAGACGGCTTATGCGCGTATAGATCACTAAGACAGGATTGGACAAGACTACAGACAAAAAAAAGTAAGAGGTTCTAGTCGGGAGCTCCCGACTATGGGATACCCTGAACCCTCATATTCCAACACCAAATGCAGCGCGCGCTTATAGATAGAGAGTAGCGGGGAGGTGGCGATAGGTATAAAATGAAAGATAATCGATATATATATACTTTTCTAGAAGCTACATGTCAAGTTTGGTGACTCTAGCTCTTATTATTTACCAAAATTGCTTAAAAATCGGGATTTTGATATACATTTTTATCGATTACTTGGAAACGGGGCAAGTTATCGTTTATCGGAAACAAACTCGATCTGCGCAGGCACTAGGAGCACCTACATCTAAAATTTCTCTAGCTCTTATAGGTTCTGAGATCCTTGCGTTCATACATACGGACGGACGGACGGACGGATGGACGGACAGACAGACGGACATGGCTGGATCGACTCGGCTATTGATGCTGATCAAGAATATATATACTTTATGGGGTTGGAGATGCTTCCTTCTGCCTGTTACATACATTTGCATTTTGCACAAATACAATATACCCCTTTTACCCATTTTTAATGGGTTCAGGGTATAAAAACAAGGATTATTCAACATAAATCAGACTTCAAATTAAGACATCAAAATAATATGCAGAAAACAGCACTTATGACTTATGAGCAGCAGCCACACACCAAATTGTGATGCAACAACAATCTACAACAAACGACACACATTAGAAATGCTACACATAATTAACACACCAACGAACAAACGACTAAACTACAAGACAGACACAGAAAATTGCGCTTACTTGTACAGACACCTATTGAACAGCCAAATAGACTCAGTTTGAATCCCCACGTCAAAAAGCGTAGACGTGTAAAATACTGTATGTTAAATGTGTCAATGTATTTTTTAATTTAAATATTTTAACGTTAATTGTTTTTTGTACCTTGTGTTAGAGTCCTGAAGACGGTTTGCCGATGTGCAACCGAAATATATTGGAAGCAAAACTCAACAAAATTGTTTTCATTGTTTTATTTAAACAAACCCGGACCTCGAGCCATATATATACATAAATATATATTTATATCATGGAAAGGTCGCCAAAACCATCATTGAAGTGCAATTTATTGAGCAAATAGTGAAATAATAAGAGCTAGAGTCACCAAACTTGATATGTTGCTTGTAGAATAGTATATATATATCAAGTATCTTTCATAACGAGTTCGAGAACTATCAATGAGACATATTTTTTTTCTTTTTTAATTTATTTGTAATACTGCTGAAGCAAACAAACGCGTAGAGCGTTTGGCGTTACTTGTTTATTTTGCTATTCTTATGTGTTATAAACTTAGGTATACCCTCGTTTTGTCGACCATTAATAAATACAAAAATTAAATAAACCTGCCGAAAACCTGGGATAGAGCAGAAAGTAAAAGATAAGCGGCTGCAGATTGTGCACGTGCAATTGTACGTGTATGTGCGTGGCTGTTACTGTGCGTGTCCTCGTTATTTTGTTCTACATAAGAATAAAAATTAAAAATGTTTTTGGTTTCGTTCCAAAGAATAGAGGAAGCTTGGATTCGAAACCCTAATTGTAATTAATGACACCTATAATAACACAATACAACGGGAGCAATAAAAATAAAGCTTTTGTTTTAGGATTTCTATCCTTTTAGACTCTTTTTTAATCATAGTATGTTCTAGTGAACGAAAGAATTGCTTCTGTTTTCAGTTTAAAATGTATTATAAATTCTAAGTTGTTACAACACAATCGAAATTTAATTTCGATGAACAGATATAAAATTGAACTGCTGGCTTAGCGAATAGCGGAAAACCCCTGACTGTGAGAACTAAGAGTGTAAACAACCCGCAAAGAAGTGACAAGACTGAGTGGTCTAAAAAATAAAAAGAAATTATTAAACCAAGCAGTGCTTTTCTACAAAAATATGGAGGACACATATGTTATGCTAACTTCACTAACAAACACAAGTTGAAAGGTGCTGCATAGGGTGGAGTTAAGTTAAGTACAAAATGTGCTCCCCAAAAAAAAAATAAAATTTGGTATAAAATGTTTAAAAAAATATCTTTGGAATTTATGTTGTGAATTTCTTGACCTTTTTTTTCTTGTTGAATATTTTTGAGCTGCCCTTGACTTCGCATTTGGTTGTCTTTGTCTTCTTTTGTTTTTCTTGTTTGTCTGCATAGATCAGATTAATTCCTTCTTCCTTCGGGGGAACGAGACCCGACCACCTGTCAATGTTGGAAAACGTTTGAGAGATGTTACAATATTGCTTCTTAAAGCGCCAGAGCTATGGCGTTCGATGCTAACCTGCAAAATTCTGGGAAACTCTAGAATCATTCTGCCAGTGATATAGATGCCGTGAACAACAATATAGACTCATTAGATATCTCTGGTGCAGATCAATTTTACTGAGTACCTACTAAAAATGAGTATGAAGTATAAATTGTTTTGTAACAGGCAGAAGGAAGTATCTCCGATTGGTATTCATCAGGATCAATAGCTGAGTGAACGCAAGGATCTCTGAACGTATAGGAGCTAGGCCCTTAAAACCTTAATTTGGACGTAAGTCCTCCTTGTGCCCACATGGTATGAGTTATAACCTGCCCCGTTTCCAAGTAATCGATGATAAATCGATATCGATATCCAGTTTTTTGAGAAGTTTTTTGGAGCTATGGTCACCAAACGTGACAAGTAGCTTCCTGAATTGTATATATAGTGACATATTCACAACAACAGATTATTGAACCACTGAAATTCATAAGCTGCATTGCATGGTATAACCCACTGTATGTTTACAAATTGAATAATCATAACAATAGCAAGCCTTCTGCAGCCCAATTCAAATCATGGTAACAGCAGCGAAAATCTTAAGAGCAGAATGCCTTCTGCAGCCAAGCTCAAATATTATCAATGCTGTGCTATTGAGATTTTTCAATACCTCTCACAATAGAAATAATTAACTTTGTTTTATTTCTTGTGTTCCAATTTGTATGTTTATTATAACTTAACAGAAGCTGGCAGACCCGAATTGGTCAGTGCTTATATTTTAAGTTTACGAAAATGAACGAAACGTACCGCACCCGAATTGGTACGTGCCGATTACAGCGAAGCGACAATTGATTTTTATAACTAACTCGACGCGCAGCATCGAGGCGTTCGCATAAGTAAATGTTAGGACAATAAAATGATCATTATAGCGAAGAGCGCCAGCTTAATGTAAATGAAATCTTAAGAGCGAAGTTTAAGCAATTGCTGCGCTCCAACTGTTTTGGCTGCGTAGCCAAACATACTCCCCCCGTTGGAAGGCATGGGCTTTCAACAGATTCCCTGATGGGCAATAGGCACAGCTTGTTTGCAGCTCTCCTCGTTTCGAGCGACTCCATCCTTTCCCACGATTAGCTCCGTGATTCTCGCCAGTGGCCACCTTAGAGGCGGCAGAATCTGTTTTCGGAGTACGCCATTTGGAGCGCTGCTGAAGCAGCGTTAAGTATTCTTCACGCCAGCGAGACCAAAACTGTTGTTGGAGGTATTTAACGCGTTGCCAGCCATCCAGACGATTGAATTGAAGGTGCGTCACACCAGGCTCAACGAACGATGAGCTGGGTCCACCTATCAAGAAATGAGCTGGAGTGAGCACATCTAGGTCCGCTGGATCTTCTGAAAAAGGAAACATTGGCCTGGAGTTAATTATCGACGATATGTGGCAACATACGGTGCGAAGCTCTTCGACGTTGAGAGCACAAGAGCCAACATCACGGTAAAAATTATGCTTTGCTGTCTTCACTGCTGCTGCCCAAAGGCCGCTAAAATGCGGTGAACGAGGGGGTATGAATTTCCCATCAGTGGAGTCAGCCATGCAAAAGTTGTGCACTGAATCAATATGATTGCGACTGATAAATAGACGCTTGAGATCCAAAAGCTCGTTCTTGGCGCCGACGAAGTTGGTAGCGTTATCCGACCATATCTGAGAAGACCTGTCTCGAGTCGATATAAACCTCTTAAGAGCATTAAAAAATGAAGCCGTCGACAGATCCTTGACCAGCTCCAAGTGAAGCGCTTAAGTCGCGAAGCAGACGAAGACAGCCATGTAACATTTGACTGGAGCTTTATTTCGTACGTCTGCCTTACAGAAAAATGGTCCACAATAGTCAACGCCAGGGACTTCAAAGGCTCGACAAGCAGTCAAACGTTCTTTGGGAAGATCAGCCATTATATGCTCTACTAATCGAGGCTTGGCACGAAAGCATCTAACACATTTTCCAACAGCCATGGATACGGTCTTCCTTCCACCAAGTGCTCGTGGAGCAGCGTGTAAGTTCCGATTGTGAAACCGTGTGATGAGTGAATCTGTGATGGGATGGTGCCGCGGCAGAATTATTGGATGGCGAGCTTCGAAATCCAGCGAAGAGTTTTTCAAGCGCCCATCCACTCTAAGAATGCCGAAATCATCCAAGAAAGGGTTAAGTGATGTGATACAACTGGACGGTTTTACAGCTTTTCTCGATCGCAATGATTTGATCTCTTCCCACTAGTGTACTCTCTGGACGAGCCTCAGTAAGAGTTGGGTCCCATGTTGTATATCACACACTGTTAGTCCAGGATACCTGCGTCTGTGTATGAATTTATAAATATATCCGAATATGCGCTGCATTGTATCAAATGAGTTGACGTATTTACAAGTGGCAGTTATATCAACGATGGGAGATGACGCAATAAGGACCCTTTTTTTAAGCTCGAGTTCTCTCTTTTCTGACAAGCAAGAAGCAGGCCAGTCCAATTTGTTTCCAGCTAGAAATGCTGGGCCGTTGAACCACAGTGACGATTGACCTAATTCACTGGGTGTAGATCCTCTCGAGAGTATATCCCGTCAGATTGAGTGATGTAGGAACGTAGCGTCGTTCCATGCCATTAGTTAGCTCTTGAACTGCTGTGAAACACATTGAGCTTGCAGGGCTCGGTCTTTATCCAAGAAAGGCATACAGAAGAATCCGACCAACAGTAGAATTTTCCATTGAAGAGATTCATTTTAGATATTTCATGCATGAGATTAGATAGAGCTCTAGCTTTGGAACTGTGATTGTTTTCAGAGGAGCTACACGCGATTTGGAGCACAACAGCTGACAACTGGCTGTTAGTCGGCGACAGAAACCGTGAACTTCTAACTCTGCTGCAGGTATTGACACGAGACGAGTAAATTTAAGAAACTGTGCTTTCTCAAAACTGCAGCAAAGATCATGCGAAGCTGTTGCAAGTGATGATGGCAGGCTCTCGTCCCAATCAAGCTTCTCCTTCCAGATCTGCTGCAAGAAGATTTTAGCCTTAGCGATTACCGGCCCTATGAGTTCAAGCGGGTCATACAAGCGAGCAATAGTCGACAGGATTGATCTTTTGGATGGTTTGGATCTCTGCCGAATGGACGCAAAGGAAAACAGCAACCGATCCGACGCTGAGTCCCAAGCGAGTCCAAGAGTTTTGTTGATGTCGCTCCCATCATCACACTTTAGAGAAGATTCTCTGTCCTCTTCGGGTATCCCTTCCAGTACAGCACAATTGTTTGAGCACCACTTTCGCGACTTGAAGCCCCCACTTGCCAAAATTCCAGCCGTCTGATTAAGAAGATCCTTTGCTTCTGTAATTGAGTCACCCCCTGAAATTAGGTCATCAACGTAAAAGTCACGCCGCAGAATCCGCGATCTAATTGGAAAATTGGTTTCCTCATCCATAGACAGCTGATGCATAACGCGGACAGAGAAGAATTGAGCTGGCTTTGTTGCGTATGCAACTGTATCCAGCTTAAAAATCGTTACATCATGTTCTGGCGAGTCTCGCCGCATAATGCATTGGAGAAAATCGTCCGGTGCTGTAACGCGTACGCAGCGATACATTTTTCCAATGTCTCCTGTTAGGGCGACCGCGAAAGCGAAGAAGGATGTGAAACAACGAGCTTTGAATAACAGGGCCAGCCATCAATTGTCCGAGGAGCCGTCGAAAACGACTCGCAACTTTGTCGTTGAACTGTCTTCTTTAAAAACACAGTGATGAGGGAGAAAGTATTGACAAAGTCCTATAGACTCTGGAGCGATAGCCGACATATGACCAAGATCCAAGTATTCCTTTAGAAAGTTTGAATATTGAATTTTCAGGTCTGGAAGATTTTGTAGTTTGCGTTCCAGGGTTAGGAACCGACGAAAGGCTTGTTGGTATGACGTTCCCAGCCATTCCAAACTTTGCTTGAAGGGTAAACGAACTAAGTATTGGCCACTAGGCAGCCTGATATGAGTCTTTACGAAATGTTCTTCACACATATTTTCTTCCTGTGAAGTGGTTGGTGTAATTTCCAAGCAGGATTCTATCTCCCAAAATCGGCGCACCAATTCACCAGCACATTCTTCAGAACTTGAGTCGAGTTTGCCCGCAGTATGCTTTGCCACCAGAAACTACCCAACCAAGCCGTGTTTTTTGCAAGTTTTATGTTATCGGGAATGTTCCAATTCGTCGTGTTGATAGTGAAACTCGGTTGACTATCAGTTATGTTAGGCGCTACCAGAGCTGCGAGGCATGTTGAATATTCAGAGACTTAAGACTATATTGTGATAGTGACCGTATTTCCTTCTGTTTCAAAACGAGAATCTCCTAAACCAGAGACAATGGCTGGACCTTGTGCTTCTTTAGCTGAAGGTGTTGAGCAAGACGCGACGTTATTAGGTGAAGCTGAGAACCAGAATCCAAAAAGGGCACGACAAGGAAACAAAGTGCCGGTGCGATTTTTAACAAAGATCATAGCCGTAGCTAAGACGACAACATCACTACTGAAATACTGGGCAATAAGAGGGGTGGAGGTAGACGGCGACGACTTAGCGAAAGAGGCTTTGGCTATCGGCGATGAATGAATAAATGACTGTCACAAAAAACGCAGCCAGGCACATCGTGGTTAATGGCGATAAAAGACGATCTACTTGTGTTAATTGCTCTAAGTTTTCCCACCTGATAGCTAGGGGCACAGCTTGCCATAGCAAAATTTACGGTTACCATTGTTCGGCATCTCTGCTCAAGAAACGTAGCCATATGCTCCCACGATGGTATTAACAAAGACGATATAAACACTAAGATGAGTAACGCCATACAACAATATGTTTCTATGCTGCTTGATTTTTTGAAAATTGAGAACGCAAACGAAATCTGTATCATTGCGCTCTCACAGCCGAGAGAGCGAAAAAGCTAAAAATAGAATGTTGTCTCAGCTTCGGCTCTATGAGGGCCGTGCAAGCAATTATGTTTGTATGCGTGTGAATATACATACATAACAGCATATTTGAATGTGTTGCTATTCACTGCCCTAGCAAAGCCTCTAGCTGGCAAAGAAATAAATTTTCTTAGTTTTCCAGCGCTGATCATGAAGAATCCCAATTTTGTATTCACATATGAATGCAATTTGTGTACTGAGGTTGGCCCCGTAGAAGAAATGTATTTTTAAGTCGATGCAAATATTTATATAACTTCTTTAAATTAAATTATTAATTAAATTATTATTTTTAAGTAATAAAAAATAAATTAAAAAATAATAGTGCAAATTTGTTGTTTTTTTCTTATTTAATTATTTTTATTCGAATTATACAGTACAAAGTCACCGCTAACTAAATATTGGGTCCAAATTCATATTTATTTATACAAATAAATATTTGATTTGTATTTTTTAGCACTCTTTTATTTCTTAATGGGGAAATAAAAAAATATAAATTTAATTTAAAGAAATTATATAAATATTTTCATCGACTTAAAATAACATATTTTCTACGGAGTCAACCTCAGTACACAACATGTACTCATATGTGAATACATATTTGGAGTAGGTCATGCATGATCAGCGCTAGAAAACTAACAAAATTAATTTCTTGCCAGCTAAAGCCAGAGCAGTGAATATCAACACATACATATACACTTTAAAGTTCTTACCCAGCGGACCAACACGCGAGCCTTTAGCGAGAGTCTCGCAAAATGCTCACAAATGAGGTCGTATGTGAGCAGAAAACGAGTGGGATATATTTTTATCGCAAAACACTCGCACACGAGCGTTGCAGTGAGATCCTTGCGATAAAAATGCGTGCACAGTAGAGAGATTGGTGTGTTGTTTTTGTTTCAAATGTTAATCGTGCTCAGAGAGTGCAACATTATCATGAGAGCGAGAGAGTAAAAACGACGTGGCATTCGGATGCTGTGTTGTTTTTGTTGTTGTTTCATGCTCAGCCCGTTTTTTGGGGGTTGAAAAATGACTGCTCTCTTTTCAATTGTCCGTCGAAGCGAGCAGGAATTCTGTAGCGAGGTAAGTAAATAACAAGTGTTTATTATTTAATTTTAGTTTATTAATCCCTTTCAGAATATTATTCAATATTTCAATACGCACAGGAAAGAGTGGCGCGCTTAGGAAAGGTGAAGCAAAAAAATGAAAATATAATTTCTTCTTTCATTTATAGTTTGAAATTAAACTGTTTTATTTATGTATTAACTTTTTTTATAATTATAAGATTGCCAAGGAAATGCGTTTAAATTTTAAATCAAATAAAATGTTATGTATTTTTTAAATAAAATTTGAATTGAAAATGAATATTAAAAATAAACAGCAACAAACATTTGAATGGGAACGAAATGGGCATGAAACAAGAAAAAAAGTTTCGTAAATCATTTTTTATGCGAGGCTTTTGCGATATCTTTTAAGAGACTTTTTTAATATTGCTTACCTACAAAAACGACTCGTTAGAAATATCAGAAAAGGCTCGCAAAAAATATCACAAAACGCTCGCTAGTCGTATTTCTTACGACAGTCGTAAATGAAACTTTGACTGCCACAAACTGAACGACATATGATTCATATTGCTATCGTTTCCCGATGCGTTTGCGAGAGTTTTGTCGGGTAAAGTCTCGCATTTGACCAGTTTGCGATATCATTTGCGACAGTTTGGTCCGCTGGGTATGCATGCATAATTCACACATACAACCAAAGGTGCTTGCACGCCATTGGCTGAGACAAGAACTTTTCTCGAGCATACACTGTTCAAAAACAAAAGTGAAATCAATCTATGTGTGCTATTTTCTTATCGTAGTTATTGCAGAAGATGCGCCTTGTGTAAAAAATTATTTAATTCTTAAATTTTCCTGTAAAATGAATCGTTAGTATCTAGAATAATATATCATTTAAATAAAGCATGTATTTCATGGATCAAGCACAAGCACTTTGCGTCGATCGTAAGTTTGAAACTATTTTGCTCAATGTACTTCGAAAACGAAGCGACGCAAAGCACCATCGACCAGCTTTGCTGAAGGCAGGCTGGCGACTAACTTCGTTGCTCGTGTCAGCATCAGCAAGCCGCGACTTCGGCATTCGTTTGTCTGGTCTTTGGAGAACGAACAGTCAGTCGGCAGGCATGTCGTACGAAGCCTCAAAGGCCAGATGAAAGGCCAGGCTAGAAATTTTGTGTCGCATTCAAATGTATGGGCGTTACTCATCTTAATGTTTACATTGTCTTTGGTATTAAGTTGACGAGGGATGAATCCTCAAGTCTTTCTTCCCACTTGGCTTGTGATGTTGGGTCAAGCTTTTGTAACATAATCTGCACAATGATGCATCCAGCGATATGTTCGGTATTGCTCATGCTCTTTAACGCGCGTATATGTGCGTTGAATTGGTCGGATAACTCCCTTAGCGCCACGGCCGAACTATCTGCCACCCTCTTTTTTTTTTTTTTTTTTTTTTTTAACGCGAATCCCGATGCAACGTACTGCATCCCACCTCCCGCCCAACCGACCGAGGGCGCAGTCGTGTAACGTACGACACGAAATAAAAAGTAAATATGAAAAAAATATTAAAAAAAAAAAAATCGATACAAGCTACGAGTATGTGTACAAATACAATTACAAATAAAAATAGGACTATCTACTTGCTAAATAGTTTAGAATAGAAGACTTTATACGAGGAAGAGAAGCTTCCGAGCAGAATACTCTGTAATGCTTGTT
Organism: Drosophila littoralis; assembly: GCA_018903485.1. NCBI lineage: Eukaryota > Metazoa > Arthropoda > Insecta > Diptera > Drosophilidae > Drosophila > Drosophila littoralis. The sequence goes on from JAEIGF010000598.1 coordinate 536,108, forward strand.
GTAGTCATCACAGAGAACCCTGAACGGTTCATGCAAGGCATAATTAGTGGAGCAAAATTGAAGCGATAAAGGTACAAAATTACGTGTTAGTCTAGTAGGGATAGAGAAATTTAATTGGCTAGTCAACACAGAAGAGTCGATTTCACCAGTAATTAATTTATGAATAAATAGTACACCCAGCATGGTTCTACGATTAATTAAAGAAGGAAGGTTAATCATCAGAAGTCTACTGGAGTATGACTGTAACCGCACACGAGGATCCCAATTTAAACCACTGAGGGCAAACAACAAGAATTGTTTCTGAACGGATTCAATTCTGTCCTGATGGGTAGAATATTGTGGTGACCAGATACATGAGGCATACTCAAGAATAGGTCGTACCAAGGATATATAAAGTGTTTTTGTCGTGTACGGATCGTCAAACTCCTTCGACCATCGCTTGATGAAACCCATAACTATTCTGGCCTTATTGACTACGGTATTAACATGAGAGTCGAATTTAAGTTTATGATCAAGGATGACACCTAGATCATTAACTTCATTAGAAGTACTATTAACACGCTCGAGCGGTATGCTATCAAGGATGTAAGAAACCAATTGAGGAGGGCTTCTATAGAAGGTCATTACCTTGCATTTAGAGCAGTTTAAGTTTAACAGGTTGGCTAGGCACCAAGCCTGAAACGCATCAATGTCCGCTTGTAAGAGATAACATGATGCCATATCCTTATATGAAAGGCATAATTTTACATCATCAGCATACATTCATACTCGAGAGTGAGACAGTATCGAGGGAAGGTCATTGATGAAAAGAGTAAAGAGTAGCGGGCCAAGATGACTACCTTGAGGAACACCGGAAGTCACCAGAATACGTATAGAAAATGAGTTTCTGAAAAGAACCTTTTGGGTTCTGTCAGGCAAATACTCTGAAATCCAGTTCAAAAGATTGACTGGGAAGCCGAGAAGACTTAATTTATGAAGCAGCAAGGAATGGTTGACAGAGTCGAAAGCCTTACTGAAATCAGTATAGATGACGTCAGTCTGCTTTCTTTTTTAAACCCATCAATTACAAACGAAGTAAACTCAAGAAGGTTAGTGGTTGTAGATCTGCGCTTCACGAACCCATGCTGGGAAGGTGAAATAATAGAACTACATAAATGCTGCAGTTGAGATGTTATAATTCTCTCAAAAGCTTTAGGTATAGCGGATAATTTGGAAATACCTCTATAGTTTTCGACATCGGACTTACTCCCTTTCTTATGGAGAGGGATAATATATGATTCCTTCCAAATGGTCGGAAAAGATGAAGTGTTAACGGACAATTCAAAAAGTTTTAAAACAGGTTTACATAATGCTGCAGCGCAGTATCTAAGCACGCAGGCAGGAACACCATCAGGGCCCGGTGAGTAAACCGGCTTGATAGTGTTAAGGTCGCTAAGAAGCGAACTTTCGGTAATAATGGGATTAAAGATGCAGTTTGACCTCTGTAACTGATAAGGATAAGGCTGATTTTTATTATACCTAGAGGAGGAGTAGGTAGTTTGAAAAAAGTTTGCGAACAGATCGGCTATGCCTGGATCAGTGTTCGCGCTCTCATCAGCAAACTTAACCGAAGAAGGCAAAGTAGATGTCTTTCGTTTAGAATTGACAAAGTTAAAAAACTGCTTAGGATTATGTGAAAATTGAAGGCGACAACGCCGAAGGTAATTCTTATAGCAGATGGAATTTTGGGTAGAAAAATTTGATCGGGCAACTGCATAGCGGGAGAAATCAGAGTGATTTCCCGATTTCTTAAACTTTTATAACACCTCGACTTCACGTTTTTTAACCTCATCAGTTCATTTGAGAACCAGGGAGGCCTATCAGGCCTCGCTGGGTGATCAAGAGGAACGCAAACATAAAAAATCGAGTACAAGGTGTCATAAAAAAGTTTCAAGGCAACATCAATGTCTGCACAATTGTACAGTTGGGACCAGTCGACTTGCAGAATAAGATCATTTAGCTTATTAAAATCAGCCTTTCGGAAACAACGCATACGTTCAGCTAATTCCGATTCCTTGATAGGGACTCGGGCTGGTAAATCAATGACCATTTCCAGAGTTGGATGAAAAGGGTCTTCAGGAAGTGTAAGCGGATTGATCCTGTGCACAACACTATTGAACGAATCCAACACAAAAATTAGATCAAGAGATCTGTTTCTTGAATTGCGCACACGATTAACCTGCCGTAAGGACAGTTCATGTAGACCATCAATAAATTCGTTTGACGATAACGGCAACAGAAAGTTTGAGTCTGATGGCGATGACCACTCGACAACAGGAAGATTAAAGTCACCAAGAACTACTAAAAGGTCTCTATCAGAAAGTAGGGAGGAGACAGATTTAATAGCATTAAGATGGGTTTCATAGGTAAACAAATTAGATAGAGGAGGTAAATATGAACATGTAATATAGATAGAAAAAGTATCAAATACAACTCTTACAGCCACCAACTCAATCTCTTGAGTCCCAATATCTCAAGTATGTGTGCCTGAAAAACCAAACGTCTATTATTAAACCTTTTCTCCAATAAATTAAGTTCTAAGAGGCTGTGAGTAATATCAAATGAAGTCTGAAGCCGCTCGATTTGCTTCAGCCTAACACTAAGACCGCACCCATCAATTGCACTAAGTGTCGATTTAGTTAGAGCATTTCGAAGTGTTTTCAAACTGTTATGAATTGTAATGGCTTTTCGCTTCAGGAAAGTCACCCTGTTTGCAGAGGGCACTGCACTAGAGGCATTATTTTCGTTTGCCATTAGAAGCGTTGATAGAAAGCGTGTGCGAAACTAGCTGAGTAACTAACAACGGTGATCGCTAGTACATGCAAACCGTTCAAAAAACAATAGCTGTAAGAACTTTGGCGTACGCAAGTGTCAAGCTATATAACGAAGCAACGGCAATAGTTTGTACATGAGTAACGCACAAATGAGCAAAAAACCTTAAGCGACCGAGAGAATAGGCAAGTGACGGCGATCGCTTATGTCTATGTATGTAAACCGCACAAAACGAAATGTTAGGTGATGATCTCTTAAAATTATTGCTTTAATGTAAAGCAAATAATCTTACAACAAAAAAAATTCACAACGGAGTTACCAAAATGTTGCGCTATTGAGCTTTTTCAGTAGCTTTTACAATAGAAATAATTAACTTTGTTTTATTTAAAGACACGTACTCAAATAATTATTTACCTTTAAATATAGCGTAAGCCAATTTTTCTTCTTCAGTATTAGTCCATATATTCAACATAATAAACCGATACAGATTCACTCTCGTGAAATAAAGTCTTTTTATTTCCAAACTTATAACTACGTTATAAATTAAAGTTCGTGAGTGATACGATCAATTTAAGAGAGGATCCATACAACTGGTGTCTTCTCTCATCAACAAGAGTAATTGTGCACAGTATTACAATTAAATTGAACATATATCAATTCCGGAATCCGCTATCCGCAAAAGAACCTAACGTGTCTAAACAATTCAAGCAACGTATAAATCCAATTCGGTCGTTGTAACACAGTGAATTTTGTGAGACATAAACTAAAAACACAAAATTATTAAAAAATTGAGCAACCAAAAAGTTCTCATGGTGCTGCACTTCCAGCAATGAATAAATTAAACGACCAAAATGTAAACCAATTTATTCAATAAATACGGAACGTGCAAGCCTTTGAGAGAGATCCTATAACCCTGGGTCCATTTATCAGAAGGATGGATTACCTGCTTCAACTGTACTCTACTCACAATGAACGACAACAAATCATCATATTCGGGGTGATGGAGCTCCAGATATCCGGAGATGCCCAGAAGGTACCCAGAATGCTGCATATCAACAACTGGTCAAAACTTAAGGAGGCTTTAATCTCCGAATAAAAGACGCAAACACCCGTGATAGAACTACTGCGAAGGTTATCAAATACCAATTATCAAGGTAATTTACGCAAGTTTTGTAGTGAGGTAGAGGCTAAAATAATAATTATAACGGACAAATTAGAATAACAAGGGAATTAAAATAATTCCAGATTGTACACCAACACTATGAATAATACTGTAAAAAACTAAATACATAAAATACTACCAGATAGACACTTTATGTCACTCGCAAGATACGACATATCCACTATTTCGAAATTAAAACAAGTAGCACAAATGGAGGGCTACTATGAAGAAAATCATTATAATAACAATAATAACAAGTAAGAGGTTCTATTCGGGAGCTCCCTACTAGGGAATACCCTGAACGCTCTTATTCCAGCACCAAATGAAGCTCGTTTAAATTAATAAAGATAAATTAAAAAAAAGAGTTCCATTGACAGGTTTTGAACTCGCACCTGACCGCATATTTACTTTCTTCGGTAAGGCTTGAACTCGCGACAGTAGAGCTAGAAAAACATCGATGTCTGAGACAATCGATGTTTTCGATTGTTTTTACGCAAAACATCGATACTATCGATAATAACATGTCCACTATTACCGGCTTCAGCGAGCACCTGCTATCTGAAATTATCTGACCGGTTTTATTAAATGTTCTTTCAGATTCTGTTGACGTCGCCCGAATGCAAACAAATATGGCATCCGACCGTGTTGATTACAATCTTTAAGTTATTTTACTTTCCAAGAAGGTAAAAACTTTTTTAGATTTGTTTTCCTGCAGAGAGGTTGCTTGTGGTGTTGGTGGAGCTGATGGCTGGAGTGAATCAGTTGACAGTTGAATCAGTTTCTTGTTTCAAAGCCTTAGTCGCTTTATTGGCATTGGAAACACAGAAAAGACCGAACTTTTTGGACCAGGGGTCTAAAGCTGTCGCGAACCTGGAAGCGTCCTTGTTTCGTAATGCGAAAATCTTTCTGGCAATCGTTTTTATTGAAATATGCATAAGTTTTCGGCAACAACTAATACTTGAATCTTGGTCACACTTAAGTCTTTTGTTTTACTTTGTGCTTATTCTTATTCTTAAGTATACCGCTTACGAACCACTGAACGATGTAGACGTACAGATGGGAATAAAAAGAAACATTTGAATCCGATACAGTTTCCTGTTTAGTTCCACTATAAAAAACATCATATAACCAACAGGTTATGGGCCCAGAGCTCTAAACACGAAATCGTGCTATTAATTTTAATTACTGTGTGTGATTATAGGAAAAATGAATAAACATGAGTGGACAAGGGTTATATTCTATTGAAAAGTTGGATGACGAAAATTACGCAGTGTGGTCAGTGCAAATGAAAAGCATTTTGGTGCAAAACTATCTATGGCCGATAGTGTGCGGAAGAATTGTTAAAAATGAAGGTGACAGCGAAGAACAGTAGGCTCAGTTTGATACACGGGACGAAAAGGTACTAGCAAGCATATTGCTGGGTGTTAACGCGTCGCAGATTAATTTCATCAAAAATTGCGCGTCGTCCAAAGAAGCATGGGAGAAGCTAATAAGTGTGTATCAACCGCGCGGGCCAGCAAGAAAATTGTGTTATTCAAAAGTTTGCTCCGACTGACTATGCCAGAAGGTACAAGTGTGCACAACTATGTGAATGAGTTTTCCAACATAGTTGAAAAATTAAAAGAAATTGAAATGAACATAAATGAAGACATGCTCACAATTTTGCTGTTAACGGGATTAGGAAAAAAATTTGAAAACTTTGTTGTAGCGATCGAAATGCGTGAACAGTTGCCGTCCTTGTCTGATTTGAAAATCAAGATTATTGAAGAAGGACAAAGACAACAAGTGAACAACGAAGAAGCGGGTAATGGCATATAGCAAGCGTTTGTGTCGCGTACAAAAAATGCGCATCAGAAAACAGATCCGAAAAGGAATAAAAAATGTTATAGATGCGGCCGCGAAGGTCATTTTATTGCTGAGTGCAAGGAAAAAGAGAAAAGTAAAGAAGGCAAAGAGAGAGACGCTGAAATAAAGCGATCGCTAGCCATACTTGCGAATGCGCGGAAAAACGACAACTTGACAAAATCGACGTGGTGTCTGGATAGTGGCGCCACTGCTCACATGTGTTGTGATAGGTCATGGTTTGTAGATATTAGAGAGCACAAAGAGAAAATATTGCTTGCAGGAGAAAATTTCATATTTGCCGACGGCATTGGTACTGTGTGCATTACTGTGGGAAATTTTTATCTTGAACTGCAAGATGTGTTGTTTGTTAATGAGTTGTAAGCAAACTTTATATCGGTATCAAAAGATGTCGAAAAAGGATACAGAGTTATTTTTGATAAAGACAGAGCAGTGATAAAAGACAGAGATAATGTGAATATACTGAAAGCATACAAGAAAGGTGATTTGTTCACCATTGATGTAAAAATGAAGCAGTGTATGTACTCTAAGGCAAGCAGCACTGAGTTATGGAAATGGCATTATCGTTTTGGACACTTAAATCTGGCCAGTTTAAGGAAAATGGCAAGTGATGAGATGGTGCATGGTTTAAAACCAATCAATAAAAATTTTGAAATAAAAAATGTAAAATAAGTGTAAAACCACTTCCAAAAGCATCTGAAAATCGTGCGGCACAATTATTGAGTTTAATTCACTCCGATATTTGTGGACCAATAAGCAGACCGTCTGCCAGGGGCGCACGGTACTTTGCAACATTCATTGACGATTACTCACGTTACACAGTTGTGTATTTTTTGAAGTCTTGCGACCAAATATTAAGCGCGTTTTAGGACTTTGTTGTGTTTGCCGAGAGACAATGCGGAAAAAAGGTAAAAACAATTCGTACCGATAACGGGCGCGAATATGTTAGTCATGAATTTGAAAAATTCCTGTCGGAACACGGAATTAAAAGACAACTGACAGTACCATATACTCCGTAGCAAAACGGAGTTGCTGAGCGAGCAAATCGCACACTGGTAGAGATGGCCAGAAGTATGCTAGTACACTCGGGGGTAGATGAAACACTATGGGGTGAGGCAGTAAGGACTGCAGCATACTTACCCAACAGGTCAAAAACCAAGATATTGGCTAAGAAAACACCATTTGAGGTTTGGACAGGCAAGAAACCGTCCATGTCGCATTTGAAGGTTTTCGGCTCAAAAGCAATTGTCTTAAATAAAGGGCACAGAAATAAGTTTAGTCCAAAAGGAATCGAATATGTAATGATTGGCTATTCGATGGCAGCAAAAGCATATCGCCTATTTTGTCCAGAATCGAAGAAAATTATCGAAAGCAGAGAAGTTATTTTTATAGAAAGTAATTTAGGTGGATCTGTAAGCGATAGAAATGAAACAGTGCTGTTTGATGATTGTGCAACAGTAAATCAGCAGGCTGAGGCTGAGAATGTCCTGCAGACACAGGCAGAGATTGAAATCGGAGGACGACATACTGAAAGGGAAGATACTGACGAATATGAGAGTGCAGTAAGTGATGATGCAGAGCCGCCCGTAAACTGTGAAGCCCGTGGTCCACGGTTGATCTTTTCCGAATGGACGCAAAGGAAAACAGCAACCGATCCGACGCTGAGTCCCAAGCGAGTCCAAGAGTTTTGTTGATGTCGCTCCCATCATCACACTTTAGAGAAGATTCTCTGTCCTCTTCGGGTATCCCTTCCAGTACAGCACAATTGTTTGAGCACCACTTTCGCGACTTGAAGCCCCCACTTGCCAAAATTCCAGCCGTCTGATTAAGAAGATCCTTTGCTTCTGTAATTGAGTCACCCCCTGAAATTAGGTCATCAACGTAAAAGTCACGCCGCAGAATCCGCGATCTAATTGGAAAATTGGTTTCCTCATCCATAGACAGCTGATGCATAACGCGGACAGAGAAGAATTGAGCTGGCTTTGTTCCGTATGCAACTGTATCCAGCTTAAAAATCGTTACATCATGTTCTGGCGAGTCTCGCCGCATAATGCATTGGAGAAAATCGTCCGGTGCTGTAACGCGTACGCAGCGATACATTTTTCCAATGTCTCCTGTTAGGGCGACCGCGAAAGCGAAGAAGGATGTGCAACAACGAGCTTTGAATAACAGGGCCAGCCATCAATAGTCCGAGGAGCCGTCGAAAACGACTCGCAACTTTGTCGTTGAACTGTCTTCTTTAAAAACACAGTGATGAGGGAGAAAGTATTGACAAAGTCCTATAGACTCTGGAGCGATAGCCGACATATGACCAAGATCCAAGTATTCCTTTAGAAAGTTTGAATATTGAATTTTCAGGTCTGGACGATTTTGTAGTTTGCGTTCCAGGGTTAGGAACCGACGAAAGGCTTGTTGGTATGACGTTCCCAGCCATTCCAAACTTTGCTTGAAGGGTAAACGAACTAAGTATTGGCCACTAGGCAGCCTGATATGAGTCTTTACGAAATGTTCTTCACACATATTTTCTTCCTGTGAAGTGGTTGGTGTAATTTCCAAGCAGGATTCTATCTCCCAAAATCGGCGCACCAATTCACCAGCACATTCTTCAGAACTTGAGTCGAGTTTGCCCGCAGTATGCTTTGCCACCAGAAACTACCCAACCAAGCCGTGTTTTTTGCAAGTTTTATGTTATCGGGAATGTTCCAATTCGTCGTGTTGATAGTGAAACTGGGTTGACTATCAGTTATGTTAGGCGCTACCAGAGCTGCGAGGCATGTTGAATATTCAGAGACTTAAGACTATATTGTGATAGTGACCGTATTTCCTTCTGTTTCATAACGAGAATCTCCTAAACCAGAGACAATGGCTGGACCTTGTGCTTCTTTAGCTGAAGGTGTTGAGCAAGACGCGACGTTATTAGGTGAAGCTGAGAACCAGAATCCAAAAGGGCACGACAAGGGAAACAAAGTGCCGGTGCGATTTTTAACAAAGATCATAGCCGTAGCTAAGACGACAACATCACTACTGAAATACTGGGCAATAAGAGGGGTGGAGGTAGACGGCGACGACTTAGCGAAAGAGGCTTTGGCTATCAGCGATGAATGAATAAATGACTGTCACAAAAAACGCAGCCAGGCACATCGTGGTTAGTGGCGATAAAAGACGATCTACTTGTGTTAATTGCTCTAAGTTTTCCCACCTGATAGCTAGGGGCACAGCTTGCCATAGCAAAATTTACGGTTACCATTGTTCGGCATCTCTGCTCAAGAAACGTAGCCATATGCTCCCACGATGGTATTAACAAAGACGATATAAACACTAAGATGAGTAACGCCATACAACAATATGTTTCTATGCTGCTTGATTTTTTGAAAATTGAGAACGCAAACGAAATCTGTATCATTGCGCTCTCACAGCCGAGAGAGCGAAAAAGCTAAAAATAGAATGTTGTCTCAGCTTCGGCTCTATGAGGGCCGTGCAAGCAATTATGTTTGTATGCGTGTGAATATACATACATAACAGCATATTTGAATGTGTTGCTATTCACTGCCCTAGCAAAGCCTCAAGCTGGCAGAGAAATAAATTTTCTTAGTTTTCCAGCGTTGATCATGAAGAATCCCAATTTTGTATTCACATATGAATGCAATTTGTGTACTGAGGTTGGCCCCATAGAAGAAATGTATTTTTAAGTCGATGCAAATATTTATATAACTTCTTTAAATTAAATTATTAATTAAATTATTATTTTTAAGTAATAAAAAATAAATTAAAAAATAATAGTGCAAATTTGTTGTTTTTTTTCTTATTTAATTATTTTTTATTCGAATTATACAGTACAAAGTCACCGCTAACTAAATATTGGGTCCAAATTCATATTTATTTATACAAATAAATATTTGATTTGTATTTTTTAGCACTCTTTTATTTCTTAATGGGGAAATAAAAAAATATAAATTTAATTTAAAGAAATTATATAAATATTTTCATCGACTTAAAATAACATATTTTCTACGGAGTCAACCTCAGTACACAACATGTATTCATATGTGAATACATATTTGGAGTAGGTCATGCATGATCAGCGCTAGAAAACTAACAAAATTAATTTCTTGCCAGCTAAAGCCAGAGCAGTGAATATAAGTTCTTATGCATGCATAATTCACACATACAACCAAAGGTGCTTGCACGCCATTGGCTGAGACAAGAACTTTTCTCGAGCATACACTGTTCAAAAACAAAAGTGAAATCAATCTATGTGTGCTATTTTCTTATCGTAGTTATTGCAGAAGATGCGCCTTGTGTAAAAAATTATTTAATTCTTAAATTTTCCTGTAAAATGAATCGTTAGTATCTAGAATAATATATCATTTAAATAAAGCATGTATTCCATGGATCAAGCACAAGCACTTTGCGTCGATCGTAAGTTTGAAACTATTTTGCTCAATGTACTTCGAAAACGAAGCGACGCAAAGCACCATCGACCAGCTTTGCTGAAGGCAGGCTGGCGACTAACTTCGTTGCTCGTGTCAGCATCAGCAAGCCGCGACTTCGGCATTCGTTTGTCTGGTCTTTGGAGAACGAACAGTCAGTCGGCAGGCATGTCGTACGAAGCCTCAAAGGCCAGATGAAAGGCCAGGCTAGAAATTTTGTGTCGCATTCAAATGTATGGGCGTTACTCATCTTAATGTTTACATTGTCTTTGGTATTAAGTTGACGAGGGATGAATCCTCAAGTCTTTCTTCCCACTTGGCTTGTGATGTTGGGTCAAGCTTTTGTAACATAATCTGCACAATGATACATCCAGCGATCTGAAGCCGCTCGATTTGCTTCAGCCTAACACTAAGACCGCACCCATCAATTGCACTAAGTGTCGATTTAGTTAGAGCATTTCGAAGTGTTTTCAAACTGTTATGAATTGTAATGGCTTTTCGCTTCAGGAAAGTCACCCTGTTTGCAGAGGGCACTGCACTAGAGGCATTATTTTCGTTTGTCATTAGAAGCGTTGATAGAAAGCGTGTGCGAAACTAGCTGAGTAACTAACAACGGTGATCGCTAGTACATGCAAACCGTTCAAAAAACAATAGCTGTAAGAACTTTGGCGTACGCAAGTGTCAAGCTATATAACGAAGCAACGGCAATAGTTTGTACATGAGTAACGCACAAATGAGCAAAAAACCTTAAGCGACCGAGAGAATAGGCAAGTGACGGCGATCGCTTATGTCTATGTATATAAACCGCACAAAACGAAATGTTAGGTGATGATCTCTTAAGATTATTGCTTTAATGTAAAGCAAATAATCTTACAACAAAAAAAATTCACAACGGAGTTACCAAAATGTTGCGCTATTGAGCTTTTTCAATAGCTTTTACAATAGAAATAATTAACTTTGTTTTATTTAAAGACACGTACTCAAATAATTATTTACCTTTAAATATAGCGTAAGCCAATTTTTCTTCTTCAGTATTAGTCCATATATTCAACATAATAAACCGATACAGATTCACTCTCGTGAAATAAAGTCTTTTTATTTCCAAACTTATAACTACGTTATAAATTAAAGTTCGTGAGTGATACGATCAATTTAAGAGAGGATCCATACAACTGGTGTCTTCTCTCATCAACAAGAGTAATTGTGCACAGTATTACAATTAAATCGAACATATATCAATTCCGGAATTCGCTATCCGCAAAAAAACTTAACGTGTCTAAACAATTTAAGCAACGTATAAATCCAATTCGGTCGTTGTAACACAGTGAATTTTGTGAGACATAAACTAAAAACCCAAAAAATTTTTAAAAAATTGAGCAACCAAAAGGTTCTCATGCTGCTGCACTTCCAGCAATGAATAAATTAAACGACCAAAATGTAAACCAATTTATTCAATAAATACGGAACGTGCAAGCCTTTGAGAGAGATCCTATAACCCTGGGTCCATTTATCAGAAGGATGGATTACCTGCTTCGACTGTACTCTACTCACAATGAACGACAACAAATCATCATATTCGGGGTGATGGAGCTCCAGATATCCGGAGATGCCCAGAAGGTACCCAGAATGCTGCATATCAACAACTGGTCAAAACTTAAGGAGGCTTTAATCTCCGAATAAAAGACGCAAACACCCGTGATAGAACTACTGCGAAGGTTATCAAATACCAATTATCAAGGTAATTTACGCAAGTTTTGTAGTGAGGTAGAGGCTAAGATAATAATTATAACGGACAAATTAGAATAACAAGGGAATTAAGATAATTCCAGATTGTACACCAACGCTATGAATAATACTGTAAAAAACGAAATACATAAAATACTACCAGATAGACTCTTTATGTCACTCGCAAGATACGACATATCCACTATTTCGAAATTAAAACAAGTAGCACAAATGGAGGGCTACTATGAAGAAAATTATTATAATAACAATAATAACAAGTAAGAGGTTCTATTCGGGAGCTCCCGACTAGGGAATACCCTGAACGCTCTTATTCCAGCACCAAATGAAGCTCGTTTAAATTAATAAAGATAAATTTAAAAAAAAAAGTTCCATTGACAGGTTTTGAACTCGCACCTGACCGCATATTTACTTTCCTCGGTAAGGCTTGAACTCGCGACAGTAGAGCTGGAAAAACATCGATGTCTGAGACAATCGATGTTTTCGATTGTTTTTACGCAAAATATCGATACTATAGATAATAACATGTCCACTATTACCGGCTTCAGCGAGCACCTGCTATCTGAAATTATCTGACCGGTTTTATTAAATGTTCTTTCAGATTCTGTTGACGTCGCCCGAATGCAAACAAATATGGCATCCGACCGTGTTGATTACAATCTTTAAGTTATTTTACTTTCCAAGAAGGTAAAAACTTTTTTAGATTTGTTTTCCTGCAGAGAGGTTGCTTGTGGTGTTGGTGGAGCTGATGGCTGGAGTGAATCAGTTGACAGTTGAATCAGTTTCTTGTTTCAAAGCCTTAGTCGCTTTATTGGCATTGGAAACACAGAAAAGACCGAACTTTTTGGACCAGGGGTCTAAAGCTGTCGCGAACCTGGAAGCGTCCTTGTTTCGTAATGCGAAAATCTTTCTGGCAATCGTTTTTATTGAAATATGCATAAGTTTTCGGCAACAACTAATACTTGAATCATGGTCACACTTAAGTCTTTTGTTTTACTTTGTGCTTATTCTTATTCTTAAGTATACCATAGTCTGTCGCTTACGAACCACTGAACGATGTAGACGTACAGATGGGAATAAAAAGAAACATTTGAATCCGATACAGTTTCCTGTTTAGTTCCACTATAAAAAACATCATATAACCAACAGGTTATGGGCCCAGGGCTCTAAACACGAAATCGTGCTATTAATTTTAATTACTGTGTGTGATTATAGGAAAAATGAATAAACATGAGTGGACAAGAGTTATATTCTATTGAAAAGTTGGATGACGAAAATTACGCAGTGTGGTCAGTGCAAATGAAAAACATTTTGGTGCAAAACTATCTATGGCCGATAGTGTGCGGAAGAATTGTTAAAAATGAAGGTGACAGCGAAGAACAGTAGGCTCAGTTTGATACACGGGACGAAAAGGCACTAGCATGCATATTGCTGGGTGTTAACGCGTCGCAGATTAATTTCATCAAAAATTGCGCGTCGTCCAAAGAAGCATGGGAGAAGCTAATAAGGGTGTATCAACCGCGCGGGCCAGCAAGAAAAATTGCGTTATTCAAAAGTTTGCTCCGACTGAGTATGCCAGAAGGTACAAGTGTGCACAACTATGTGAATGAGTTTTCCAACATAGTTGAAAAATTAAAAGAAATTGAAATGAACATAAATGAAGACATGCTCACAATTTTGCTGTTAACGGGATTAGGAAAAAAATTTGAAAACTTTGTTGTAGCGATCGAAATGCGTGAACAGTTGCCGTCCTTGTCTGATTTGAAAATCAAGATTATTGAAGAAGGACAAAGACAGCAAGTGAACAACGAAGAAGCGGGTAATGGCATATAACAAGCGTTTGTGTCGCGTACAAAAAATGCGCATCAGAAAACAGATCCGAAAAGGAATAAAAAATGTTATAGATGCGGCCGCGAAGGTCATTTTATTGCTGAGTGCAAGGAAAAAGAGAAAGGCAAAGAAAGACACGCTGAAATAAAGCGATCGCTAGCCATACTTGCGAATGCGCGGAAAAACGACAACTTGACAAAATCGACGTGGTGTCTGGATAGTGGCGCCACTGCTCACATGTGTTGTGATAGGTCATGGTTTGTAGATATTAGAGAGCACAAAGAGAAAATATTGCTTGCAGGAGAAAATTTCATATTTGCCGACGGCATTGGTACTGTGTGCATTACTGTGGGAAATTTTTATCTTGAACTGCAAGATGTGTTGTTTGTTAATGAGTTGTAAGCAAACTTTATATCGGTATCAAAAGATGTCGAAAAAGGATACAGAGTTATTTTTGATAAAGACAGAGCAGTGATAAAAGACAGAGATAATGTGAATATACTGAAAGCATACAAGAAAGGTGATTTGTTCACCATTGATGTAAAAATGAAGCAGTGTATGTACTCTAAGGCAAGCAGCACTGAGTTATGGAAATGGCATTATCGTTTTGGACACTTAAATCTGGCCAGTTTAAGGAAAATGGCAAGTGATGAGATGGTGCATGGTTTAAAACCAATCAATAAAAATTTTGAAATAAAAAATGTAAAATAAGTGTAAAACCACTTCCAAAAGCATCTGAAAATCGTGCGGCACAATTATTGAGTTTAATTCACTCCGATATTTGTGGACCAATAAGCAGACCGTCTGCCAGGGGCGCACGGTACTTTGCAACATTCATTGACGATTACTCACGTTACACAGTTGTGTATTTTTGAAGTCTTGCGACCAAATATTAAGCGCGTTTTAGGACTTTGTTGTGTTTGCCGAGAGACAATGCGGAAAAAAGGTAAAAACAATTCGTACCGATAACGGGCGCGAATATGTTAGTCATGAATTTGAAAAATTCCTGTCGGAACACGGAATTAAAAGACAACTGACAGTACCATATACTCCGTAGCAAAACGGAGTTGCTGAGCGAGCAAATCGCACACTGGTAGAGATGGCCAGAAGTATGCTAGTACACTCGGGGGTAGATGAAACACTATGGGGTGAGGCAGTAAGGACTGCAGCATACTTACCCAACAGGTCAAAAACCAAGATATTGGCTAAGAAAACACCATTTGAGGTTTGGACAGGCAAGAAACCGTCCATGTCGCATTTGAAGGTTTTCGGCTCAAAAGCAATTGTCTTAAATAAAGGGCACAGAAATAAGTTTAGTCCAAAAGGAATCGAATATGTAATGATTGGCTATTCGATGGCAGCAAAAGCATATCGCCTATTTTGTCCAGAATCGAAGAAAATTATCGAAAGCAGAGAAGTTATTTTTATAGAAAGTAATTTAGGTGGATCTGTAAGCGATAGAAATGAAACAGTGCTGTTTGATGATTGTGCAACAGTAAATCAGCAGGCTGAGGCTGAGAATGTCCTGCAGACACAGGCAGAGATTGAAATCGGAGGACGACATACTGAAAGGGAAGATACTGACGAATATGAGAGTGCAGTAAGTGATGATGCAGAGCCGCCCGTAAACTGTGAAGCCCGTGGTCCACGGTTGATCTTTTCCGAATGGACGCAAAGGAAAACAGCAACCGATCCGACGCTGAGTCCCAAGCGAGTCCAAGAGTTTTGTTGATGTCGCTCCCATCATCACACTTTAGAGAAGATTCTCTGTCCTCTTCGGGTATCCCTTCCAGTACAGCACAATTGTTTGAGCACCACTTTCGCGACTTGAAGCCCCCACTTGCCAAAATTCCAGCCGTCTGATTAAGAAGATCCTTTGCTTCTGTAATTGAGTCACCCCCTGAAATTAGGTCATCAACGTAAAAGTCACGCCGCAGAATCCGCGATCTAATTGGAAAATTGGTTTCCTCATCCATAGACAGCTGATGCATAACGCGGACAGAGAAGAATTGAGCTGGCTTTGTTCCGTATGCAACTGTATCCAGCTTAAAAATCGTTACATCATGTTCTGGCGAGTCTCGCCGCATAATGCATTGGAGAAAATCGTCCGGTGCTGTAACGCGTACGCAGCGATACATTTTTCCAATGTCTCCTGTTAGGGCGACCGCGAAAGCGAAGAAGGATGTGCAACAACGAGCTTTGAATAACAGGGCCAGCCATCAATAGTCCGAGGAGCCGTCGAAAACGACTCGCAACTTTGTCGTTGAACTGTCTTCTTTAAAAACACAGTGATGAGGGAGAAAGTATTGACAAAGTCCTATAGACTCTGGAGCGATAGCCGACATATGACCAAGATCCAAGTATTCCTTTAGAAAGTTTGAATATTGAATTTTCAGGTCTGGACGATTTTGTAGTTTGCGTTCCAGGGTTAGGAACCGACGAAAGGCTTGTTGGTATGACGTTCCCAGCCATTCCAAACTTTGCTTGAAGGGTAAACGAACTAAGTATTGGCCACTAGGCAGCCTGATATGAGTCTTTACGAAATGTTCTTCACACATATTTTCTTCCTGTGAAGTGGTTGGTGTAATTTCCAAGCAGGATTCTATCTCCCAAAATCGGCGCACCAATTCACCAGCACATTCTTCAGAACTTGAGTCGAGTTTGCCCGCAGTATGCTTTGCCACCAGAAACTACCCAACCAAGCCGTGTTTTTTGCAAGTTTTATGTTATCGGGAATGTTCCAATTCGTCGTGTTGATAGTGAAACTGGGTTGACTATCAGTTATGTTAGGCGCTACCAGAGCTGCGAGGCATGTTGAATATTCAGAGACTTAAGACTATATTGTGATAGTGACCGTATTTCCTTCTGTTTCATAACGAGAATCTCCTAAACCAGAGACAATGGCTGGACCTTGTGCTTCTTTAGCTGAAGGTGTTGAGCAAGACGCGACGTTATTAGGTGAAGCTGAGAACCAGAATCCAAAAGGGCACGACAAGGAAACAAAGTGCCGGTGCGATTTTTAACAAAGATCATAGCCGTAGCTAAGACGACAACATCACTACTGAAATACTGGGCAATAAGAGGGGTGGAGGTAGACGGCGACGACTTAGCGAAAGAGGCTTTGGCTATCGGCGATGAATGAATAAATGACTGTCACAAAAAACGCAGCCAGGCACATCGTGGTTAGTGGCGATAAAAGACGATCTACTTGTGTTAATTGCTCTAAGTTTTCCCACCTGATAGCTAGGGGCACAGCTTGCCATAGCAAAATTTACGGTTACCATTGTTCGGCATCTCTGCTCAAGAAACGTAGCCATATGCTCCCACGATGGTATTAACAAAGACGATATAAACACTAAGATGAGTAACGCCATACAACAATATGTTTCTATGCTGCTTGATTTTTTGAAAATTGAGAACGCAAACGAAATCTGTATCATTGCGCTCTCACAGCCGAGAGAGCGAAAAAGCTAAAAATAGAATGTTGTCTCAGCTTCGGCTCTATGAGGGCCGTGCAAGCAATTATGTTTGTATGCGTGTGAATATACATACATAACAGCATATTTGAATGTGTTGCTATTCACTGCCCTAGCAAAGCCTCAAGCTGGCAAAGAAATAAATTTTCTTAGTTTTCCAGCGTTGATCATGAAGAATCCCAATTTTGTATTCACATATGAATGCAATTTGTGTACTGAGGTTGGCCCCATAGAAGAAATGTATTTTTAAGTCGATGCAAATATTTATATAACTTCTTTAAATTAAATTATTAATTAAATTATTATTTTTAAGTAATAAAAAATAAATTAAAAAATAATAGTGCAAATTTGTTGTTTTTTTTCTTATTTAATTATTTTTTATTCGAATTATACAGTACAAAGTCACCGCTAACTAAATATTGGGTCCAAATTCATATTTATTTATACAAATAAATATTTGATTTGTATTTTTTAGCACTCTTTTATTTCTTAATGGGGAAATAAAAAAATATAAATTTAATTGAAAATCAAGATTATTGAAGAAGGACAAAGACAACAAGTGAACAACGAAGAAGCGGGTAATGGCATACAGCAAGCGTTTGTGTCGCGTACAAAAAATGCGCATCAGAAAACAGATCCGAAAAGGAATAAAAAATGTTATAGATGCGGCCGCGAAGGTCATTTTATTGCTGAGTGCAAGGAAAAAGAGAAAAGTAAAGAAGGCAAAGAGAGAGACGCTGAAATAAAGCGATCGCTAGCCATACTTGCGAATGCGCGGAAAAACGACAACTTGACAAAATCGACGTGGCGCCACTGCTCATATGTGTTGTGATAGGTCATGGTTTGTAGATATTAGAGAGCACAAAGAGAAAATATTGCTTGCAGGAGAAAATTTCATATTTGCCGACGGCATTGGTACTGTGTGCATTACTGTGGGAAATTTTTATCTTGAACTGCAAGATGTGTTGTTTGTTAATGAGTTGCAAGCAAACTTTATATCGGTATCAAAAGCTGTCGAAAAAGGATACAGAGTTATTTTTGATAAAGACAGAGCAGCGATAAAAGACAGAGATAATGTGAATATACTGAAAGCATACAAGAAAGGTGATTTGTTCACCATTGATGTAAAAATGAAGCAGTGTATGTACTCTAAGGCAAGCAGCACTGAGTTATGGAAATGGCATTATCGTTTTGGACACTTAAATCTGGCCAGTTTAAGGAAAATGGCAAGTGATGAGATTGTGCATGGTTTAAAATCAATCAATAAAAATTTTGAAATAAAAAATGATTTGTGTGAAACCTGCGCAAAATGTAAAATAAGTGTAAAACCATTTCCAAAAGCAACCATTTCGTGCAGCACAATTATTGAGTTTGATTCACACCGATATTTGTGGACCAATAAGCAGACCGTCTGCCAGGGGCGCACGGTACTTTGCAACATTCATTGACGATTACTCACGTTACACAGTTGTGTATTTTTTGAAGTCTTGCGACCAAATATTAAGCGCGTTTAAGGACTTTGTTGTGTTTGCCGAGAGACAATGCGGAAAAAAGGTAAAAACAATTCGTACCGATAACGGGCGCGAATATGTTAGTCATGAATTTGAAAAATTCCTGTCGGAACACGGAATTAAAAGACAACTGACAGTACCATATACTCCGCAGCAAAACGGAGTTGCTGAGCGAGCAAATCGCACACTGCTAGAGATGGCCAGAAGTATGCTAACACTATGGGGTGAGGCAGTAAGGACTGCAGCATACTTACCCAACAGGTCAGAAACCAAGATATTGGCTAAGAAAACACCATTTGAGGTTTGGACAGGCAAGAAACCGTCCATGTCCATGTTGAAGGTTTTCGGCTCAAAAGCAATTGTCTTAAATAAAGGGCACAGAAATAAGTTTAGTCCAAAAGGAATCGAATATGTAATGATTGGCTATTCGATGGCAGCAAAAGCATATCGCCTATTTTGTCCAGAGTCGAAGAAAGTTATCGAAAGCAGAGAAGTTATTTTTATAGAAAGTAATTTAGGTGGATCTGTAAGCGATAGAAATGAAACAGTGCTGTTTGATGATTGTGCAACAGTAAATCAGCAGGCTGAGGCTGAGAATGTCCTGCAGACATAGGCAGAGATTGAAATCGGAGGACGACATACTGAAAGGGAAGATACTGACAAATATGAGAGTGCAGTAAGTGATGATGCAGAGCCGCCCGTAAACTGTGAAGCCTGTGGTCCAGGGCGTCCACGAATGATAAAAACTGGAAAACCAGGTAGACCCCGCAAGCAGTATAATTGCCCGAATATGCTGAAGGCAGAGGAAATCGTCATTCCTGATATGAGCCAAGAATGGTCAGCATCGATTCAGAAGGAGATAAAGGCACTTGAAGCCAATAAGACATGGGAGCTTGTGAACTTGCCAGCGTATAAGAAAGCGATAGGCTGCAAATGGGTTTTTGGCATAAAAGTTGACAAGGAAGGATATGTAGAGCGCTTTAAGTCAAGATTAGTTGCTAAAGGGTGCGCGCAGCGATATAGCGTTGATTTCTCTTCGAGACGTTCTCTCCAGTTGTGAGATACTCGCCTGTACGAATGATTATGACATTGGCAGTCGAACATAAGTTGTTTGTGCGTCAGATGGACGTGTCTAATGCCTAACTGAATAGTGAACCTTCAGAGGAAGTTTATATGAAACAACCGGACTGATTTGTAAGCGATGAATTTCCTGATAAAGTCTTGAAGTTGAATAAATCTCTCTATAGGCTAAAGCAAAGCGGTAGAGAGTGGAACAGTAGGCTGGACGCAGTCTTGAAAAAACTGGGTTTTACTCCATGTGTCAGCGAGCCCTGCGTATATATACGCAATAGGCAAGATAAAATTAATATAATTGCAGTTTATGTTGATGATCTTTTACTTGCCAACTCAAATAAAGACGAATTGTTAAAAATCAAAGCGTCCATTGCCAGTGAATTTGACGTTTCAATCATTTCTTGGGCATAGAAATTGAGCGCGAAGGGGAGACTGGAGACATAACCATCGGCCATAAGCAGTATGTGGAGCAAATGCTACATACCTGGGGCATGTCAACGTGTAGGCCTGTAACTACACCACTGGATGCAGGTCACCAAGTCAAGTGTCATGACGTCAACTGCGAGATGGTTAATGAAAAAAGCTACCAATCATTGATGGGCTCATTGATGTATTTGGCCATAACAACCAGGCCGGACATACTACATTCGGTAGCGAAACTGGCACAACGAAATGCCAGCCCTCACAAGGAGCATGAAGTTGCAGCGAAGCGTGTGCTAAGGTATCTAAAAGGCACGGCTAATATGAAACTTCACTATCAGGACACTGGCAAGCAGATCTATGGATACGTCGACGCTGACTGGGCGAACGATGCTGCAGATCGTAAATCATATAGTGGACATGTCTTTATTGGTGCAGGCCGCGCGATTTCATGGGAATCGAAGAAACAAAGTCTGGTGGCGTTAAGCAGTACTGAAGCCGAATATATTGCCTAATCTACCGCAGCAAGGGAAGCAACATATCTTAAAAAATTGTTGCATGAAATGGGATTTGTAGAAACCAAGCCTATTTTATTGTATTGCGATAATCAAAGCGCCCAGTGCTTAGCTAAGAATCCAATTTTGCATAAACGTAGTAAGCACATCGACATAAAGTTCCACCATGTACGCGAGCTATATTCTAAGAACGAAATAGATGTTAAATATATATGTACTAATGATATGGTTGCCGATGCTCTAACTAAAAATTTGCAAAAGGACAAACATGTAAAATGTATTCATGAAATGAAATGTTATTAATAAGTTTTTCAAGTATACAATTGTTGAGAAGGAGTATTGAAATATGCATAAGTTTTCGGCAACAACTAATACTTGAATCATGGTCACACTTAAGTCTTTTGTTTTACTTTGTGCTTATTCTTATTCTTAAGTATACCATAGTCTGTCGCTTACGAACCACTGAACGATGTAGACGTACAGATGCGTAATAAAAAGAAACCTTTGAATCCGATACAGTTTCCTGTTTGGTTCCACTATAAAAAACATCATATAACAAACAGTTTTTAATTAACTCAATTGCGCAAAATGCTGCCCTTGATTTTATTTACGATTGCAATATAGTTATTTTTTTATTCAGCTCGCATATGTCTGGTATAATTAGCGACATTGTTGGTGTTTTGTTCGCCGATACTTTCTATTAAGTCTTTTAATATATTTATTCAATTTAACATTATTTTACTAACCTGCCGCTCTCTATTGCTTAAAAAGTGTTACAGCTGGGAAAACATCGATGGTTCCTTAAGAACATCGATTTTTCTCAAAACACTAAAAAAATCGATATAATCGAAAGTCCCATCGATTGTTTTCCAGCTCTACGCGACCGACCGCACCACGTGCCACAGCCTCTACTCAATAGCCTCACTAATAATTGAGTCTTAGTGAGAAAAAAACCAATTAAAATAGCAGCTCAGAAAACAACCGCAGTGAAGACAGAATTTGAAGCAGACGCTTCGAATGTGTGTATGTACAATGTATACTGTACAATGTACATGTATATAGAAATTCTATTCTATTTGTGAAAATTGCGTTGAAAAAACGTGCGCAGATCTAAACCGATCTTAATGAAATTTTCTACAGTATATCTTATTGTACCATAGAATATTTGTGTATTCTCAAATAGTCAATTGCATGGTTGGCAACACAAGTTGGGTTATTAACTTGATTTATAGCCTTGTGGTGGTATCGGGGAGGTGGCGATAGGTATAAAATGAAAGATACTTGACATATATATAATATTCTAGAAGCAACATATCAAGTTTGATGACTGTAGCTCTTATTATTTACCCAATTTGCTAAAAAAAAAACAGGATGTCGATATCGATTTTTATCGATTACTTGGAAACGGAGTAAGTTATCGATTATCGGAAACAAACTCGATCTGCGCAGGCACTAGGAGCACCTACATCTAAAATTTTATATGTCTCTAGCTCTGATAGGTTTTGAGATCCGTGCGTTCATACAAACGGACGGACGGACGGACGGACAGACAGACGGACATGGCTGGATCGACTCGGCTATTGATGCTGATCAAGAATATATATACTTTATGGGGTTGGAGATGCTTCCTTCTGCCTGTTACATACATTTGCATTTTGCACAAATACAATATACCCTTTTTACCCTTCTTACCGTTGCTTCTAGAATAGTATATATATATCAAGTATCTTTCATAACGAGTTCGAGAACTATCAATGAGACATATTTTTTTTCATTTTTAATTTATTTGTAATACTGCTGAAGCAAACAAACGCGTAGAGCGTTTGGCGTTACTTGTTTATTTTGCTATTCTTATGTGTTATAAACTTAGGTATACCCTCGTTTTGTCGACCATTAATAAATACAAAAATTAAATAAACCTGCCGAAAACCTGGGATAGAGCAGAAAGTAAAAGATAAGCGGCTGCAGATTGTGCACGTGCAATTGTAGTGGCTGTTACTGTGTGTGCCCTCGTTATTTTGTTCTACATAAGAATAAAAATTAAAAATGTTTTTGGTTTCGTTCCAAAGAATAGAGGAAGCTTGGATTCGAAACCCTAATTGTAATTAATGACACCTATAATAACACAATACAACGGGAGCAATAAAAATAAAGCTTTTGTTTTAGGATCTATCCTTTTAGACTCTTTTTTAATCATAGTATGTTCTAGTGAACGAAAGAATTGCTTCTGTTTTCAGTTTAAAATGTATTATAAATTCTAAGTTGTTACAACACAATCGAAATTTAATTTCGATGAACAGATATAAAATTGAACTGCTGGCTTAGCGAATAGCGGAAAACCCCTGACTGTGAGAACTAAGAGTGTAAACAACCCGCAAAGAAGTGACAAGACTGAGTGGTATAAAAAATAAAGAGAAATTATTAAACCAAGCAGTGCTTTTCTACAAAAATATGGAGGAAACATATGTTATGCTAACTTCACTAACAAACACAAGTTGAAAGGTGCTGCATAGGGTGGAGTTAAGTTAAGTACAAAATGTGCTCCCCAGAAAAAAATAAAATTTGGTATAAAATGTTTAAAAAAATATCTTTGGAATTTATGTTGTGAATTTTTGATTTGCCCTTGACTTCGCATTTGGTTGTCTTTGTCTTCTTTTGTTTTTCTTGTTTGTCTGCATAGATCAGATTAATTCCTTCTTCCTTTGGGGGAACGAGACCCGACCACCTGTCAATGTTGGAAAACGTTTGAGAGATGTTACAATATTGCTTCTTAAAGCGCCAGAGCTATGGCGTTCGATGCTAACCTGCAAAATTCTGGGAAACTCTAGAATCATTCTGCCAGTGATATAGATGCCGTGAACAACAATATAGACTCATTAGATATCTCTGGTGCAGATCAATTTTACTGAGTACCTACTAAAAATGAGTATGAAGTATAAATTGTTTTGTAACAGGCAGAAGGAAGTATCTCCGATTGGTATTTATCAGGATCAATAGCTGAGTGAACGCAAGGATCTCTGAACGTATAGGAGCTAGGCCCTTAAAACCTTAATTTGGACGTAAGTCCTCCTTGTACCCACATGGTATGAGTTATCGTTTCCAAGTAATCGATGATAAATCGATATCGATATCCAGTTTTTTGAGAAGTTTTTTGGAGCTATGGTCACCAAACGTGACAAGTAGCTTCCTGAATTGTATATATAGTGACATATTCACAACAACAGATTATTGAACCACTGAAATTCATAAGCTGCATTGCATGGTATAACCCACTGTATGTTTACAAATTGAATAATCATAACAATAGCAAGCCTTCTGCAGCCCAATTCAAATAATGGTAACAGCAGCGAAAATCTTAAGAGCAGAATGCCTTCTGCAGCCAAGCTCAAATATTATCAATGCTGTGCTATTGAGATTTTTCAATAGCTCTCACAATAGAAATAATTAACTTTGTTTTATTTCTTGTGTTCCAATTTGTATGTTTATTATAACTTAACAGAAGCTGGCAGACCCGAATTGGTCTGTGCTTATATTTTAAGTTTACGAAAATGAACGAAACGTACCGCACCCGAATTGGTACGTGCCGATTACAGCGAAGCGACAATTGATTTTTATAACTAACTCGACGCGCAGCATCGAGGCGTTCGCATAAGTAAATGTTAGGACAATAAAATGATCATTATAGCGAAGAGCGCCAGCTTAATGTAAATGAAATCTTAAGAGCGAAGTTTAAGCAATTGCTGCGCTCCAACTGTTTTGGCTGCGTAGCCAAACATACTCCCCCCGTTGGAAGGCATGGGCTTTCAACAGATTCCCTGATGGGCAATAGGCACAGCTTGTTTGCAGCTCTCCTCGTTTCGAGCGACTCCATCCTTTCCCACGATTAGCTCCGTGATTCTCGCCAGTGGCCACCTTAGAGGCGGCAGAATCTGGTTTCGGAGTACGCCATTTGGAGCGCTGCTGAAGCAGCGTTAAGTATTCTTCACGCCAGCGAGACCAAAACTGTTGTTGGAGGTATTTAACGCGTTGCCAGCCATCCAGACGATTGAATTGAAGGTGCGTCACACCAGGCTCAACGAACGATGAGCTGGGTCCACCTATCAAGAAATGAGCTGGAGTGAGCACATCTAGGTCCGCTGGATCTTCTGAAAAAGGAAACATTGACCTGGAGTTAATTATCGACGCTATGTGGCAACATACGGTGCGAAGCTCTTCGGCGTTGAGAGCACAAGAGCCAACATCACGGTAAAAATTATGCTTTGCTGTCTTCACTGCTGCTGCCCAAAGGCCGCTAAAATGCGGTGAACGAGGGGGTATGAATTTCCCATCAGTGGAGTCAGCCATGCAAAACTTGTGCACTGAATCAATATGATTGCGACTGATGAATAGACGCTTGAGATCCAAAAGCTCGTTCTTGGCGCCGACGAAGTTGGTAGCGTTATCCGACCATATCTGAGATGACCTGTCTCGAGTCGATATAAACCTCTTAAGAGCATTAAAAAATGAAGCCGTCGACAGATCCTTGACCAGCTCCAGGTGAAGCGCTTAAGTCGCGAAGCAGACGAAGACAGCCATGTAACATTTGACTGGAGCTTTATTTCGTACGTCTGCCTTATAGAAAAATGGTCCACAATAGTCAACGCCAGGGACTTCAAAGGCTCGACAAGCAGTCAAACGTTCTTTGGGAAGATCAGCCATTATATGCTCTACTAATCGAGGCTTGGCACGAAAGCATCTAACACATTTTCCAACAGCCATGGATACGGTCTTCCTTCCACCAAGTGCTCGTGGAGCAGCGTGTAAGTTCCGATTGTGAAACCGTGTGATGAGTGAATCTGTGATGGGATGGTGCCGCGGCAGAATTATTGGATGGCGAGCTTCGAAATCCAGCGAAGAGTTTTTCAAGCGCCCATCCACTCTAAGAATGCCGAAATCATCCAAGAAAGGGTTAAGTGATGTGATACAACTGGACGGTTTAACAGCTTTTCTCGATCGCAATGATTTGATCTCTTCCCACTAGTGTACTCTCTGGACGAGCCTCAGTAAGAGTTGGGTCCCATGTTGTATATCACACACTGTTAGTCCAGGATACCTGCGTCTGTGTATGAATTTATAAATATATCCGAATATGCGCTGCATTGTATCAAATGAGTTGACGTATTTACAAGTGGCAGTTATATCAACGATGGGAGATGACGCAATAAGGACCCTTTTTTTAAGCTCGAGTTCTCTCTTTTCTGACAAGCAAGAAGCAGGCCAGTCCAATTTGTTTCCAGCTAGAAATGCTGGGCCGTTGAACCACAGTGACGATTGATCTAATTCACTGGGTGTAGATCCTCTCGAGAGTATATCCCGGCAGATTGAGTGATGTAGGAACGTAGCGCCGTTCCATGCCATTAGTTAGCTCTTGAACTGCTGTGAAACACATTGAGCTTGCAGGGCTCGGTCTTTATCCAAGAAAGGCATACAGAAGAATCCGACCAACAGTAGAATTTTCCATTGAAGAGATTCATTTTAGATATTTCATGCATGAGATTAGATAGAGCTCTAGCTTTGGAACTGTGATTGTTTTCAGAGGAGCTACACGCGATTTGGAGCACAACAGCTGACAACTGGCTGTTAGTCGGCGACAGAAACCGTGAACTTCTAACTCTGCTGCAGGTATTGACACGAGACGAGTAAATTTAAGAAACTGTGCTTTCTCAAAACTGCAGCAAAGATCATGCGAAGCTGTTGCAAGTGATGATGGCAGGCTCTCGTTCCAGATCTGCTGCAAGAAGATTTTAGCCTTAGCAATTACCGGCCCTATGAGTTCAAGCGGGTCATACAAGCGAGCAATAGTCGACAGGATTGATCTTTTGGATGGTTTGGATCTCTGCCGAATGGACGCAAAGGAAAACAGCAACCGATCCGACGCTGAGTCCCAAGCGAGTCCAAGAGTTTTGTTGATGTCGCTCCCATCATCACACTTTAGAGAAGATTCTCTGTCCTCTTCGGGTATCCCTTCCAGTACAGCACAATTGTTTGAGCACCACTTTCGCGACTTGAAGCCCCCACTTGCCAAAATTCCAGCCGTCTGATTAAGAAGATCATTTGCTTCTGTAATTGAGTCACCCCCTGAAATTAGGTCATCAACGTAAAAGTCACGCCGCAGAATCCGCGATC
This sequence comes from Drosophila littoralis, assembly GCA_018903485.1. Taxonomy (NCBI): domain Eukaryota; kingdom Metazoa; phylum Arthropoda; class Insecta; order Diptera; family Drosophilidae; genus Drosophila; species Drosophila littoralis. Next base: position 563,108 of record JAEIGF010000598.1, read on the forward strand.
TAATTGGAAAATTGGTTTCCTCATCCATAGACAGCTGATGCATAACGCGGACAGAGAAGAATTGAGCTGGCTTTGTTCCGTATGCAACTGTATCCAGCTTAAAAATCGTTACATCATGTTCTGGCGAGTCTCGCCGCATAATGCATTGGAGAAAATCGTCCGGTGCTGTAACGCGTACGCAGCGATACATTTTTCCAATGTCTCCTGTTAGGGCGACCGCGAAAGCGAAGAAGGATGTGAAACAACGAGCTTTGAATAACAGGGCCAGCCATCAATAGTCCGAGGAGCCGTCGAAAACGACTCGCAACTTTGTCGTTGAACTGTCTTCTTTAAAAACACAGTGATGAGGGAGAAAGTATTGACAAAGTCCTATAGACTCTGGAGCGATAGCCGACATATGACCAAGATCCAAGTATTCCTTTAGAAAGTTTGAATATTGAATTTTCAGGTCTGGACGATTTTGTAGTTTGCGTTCCAGGGTTAGGAACCGACGAAAGGCTTGTTGGTATGACGTTCCCAGCCATTCCAAACTTTGCTTGAAGGGTAAACGAAAGTATTGGCCACTAGGCAGCCTGATATGAGTCTTTACGAAATGTTCTTCACACAAGTTTGCAAGTTTTATGTTATCGGGAATGTTCCAATTCGTCGTGTTGATAGTGAAACTGGGTTGACTATCAGTTATGTTAGGCGCTACCAGAGCTGCGAGGCATGTTGAATATTCAGAGACTTAAGACTATATTGTGATAGTGACCGTATTTCCTTCTGTTTCAAAACGAGAATCTCCTAAACCAGAGACAATGGCTGGACCTTGTGCTTCTTTAGCTGAAGGTGTTGAGCAAGACGCGACGTTATTAGGTGAAGCTGAGAACCAGAATCCAAAAGGGCACGACAAGGAAACAAAGTGCCGGTGCGATTTTTAACAAAGATCATAGCCGTAGCTAAGACGACAACATCACTACTGAAATACTGGGCAATAAGAGGGGTGGAGGTAGACGGCGACGACTTAGCGAAAGAGGCTTTGGCTATCGGCGATGAATGAATAAATGACTGTCACAAAAAACGCAGCCAGGCACATCGTGGTTAGTGGCGATAAAAGACGATCTACTTGTGTTAATTGCTCTAAGTTTTCCCACCTGATAGCTAGGGGCACAGCTTGCCATAGCAAAATTTACGGTTACCATTGTTCGGCATCTCTGCTCCAGAAACGTAGCCATATGCTCCCACGATGGTATTAACAAAGACGATATAAACACTAAGATGAGTAACGCCATACAACAATATGTTTCTATGCTGCTTGATTTTTTGAAAATTGAGAACGCAAACGAAATCTGTATCATTGCGCTCTCACAGCCGAGAGAGCGAAAAAGCTAAAAATAGAATGTTGTCTCAGCTTCGGCTCTATGAGGGCCGTGCAAGCAATTATGTTTGTATGCGTGTGAATATACATACATAACAGCATATTTGAATGTGTTGCTATTCACTGCCCTAGCAAAGCCTCTAGCTGGCAAAGAAATAAATTTTCTTAGTTTTCCAGCGCTGATCATGAAGAATCCCAATTTTGTATTCACATATGAATGCAATTTGTGTACTGAGGTTGGCCCCGTAGAAGAAATGTATTTTTAAGTCGATGCAAATATTTATATAACTTCTTTAAATTAAATTATTAATTAAATTATTATTTTTAAGTAATAAAAAATAAATTAAAAAATAATAGTGCAAATTTGTTGATTTTTTTTCTTATTTAATTATTTTTTATTCGAATTATACAGTACAAAGTCACCGCTAACTAAATATTGGGTCCAAATTCATATTTATTTATACAAATAAATATTTGATTTGTATTTTTTAGCACTCTTTTATTTCATAATGGGGAAATAAAAAAATATAAATTTAATTTAAAGAAATTATATAAATATTTTCATCGACTTAAAATAACATATTTTCTACGGAGTCAACCTCAGTACACAACATGTATTCATATGTGAATACATATTTGGAGTAGGTCATGCATGATCAGCGCTAGAAAACCAACAAAATTAATTTCTTGCCAGCTAAAGCCAGAGCAGTGAATATAAGTTCTTATGCATGCATAATTCACACATACAACCAAAGGTGCTTGCACGCCATTGGCTGAGACAAGAACTTTTCTCGAGCATACACTGTTCAAAAACAAAAGTGAAATCAATCTATGTGTGCTATTTTCTTATCGTAGTTATTGCAGAAGATGCGCCTTGTGTAAAAAATTATTTAATTCTTAAATTTTCCTGTAAAATGAATCGTTAGTATCTAGAATAATATATCATTTAAATAAAGCATGTATTTCATGGATCAAGCACAAGCACTTTGCGTCGATCGTAAGTTTGAAACTATTTTGCTCAATGTACTTCGAAAACGAAGCGACGCAAAGCACCATCGACCAGCTTTGCTGAAGGCAGGCTGGCGACTAACTTCGTTGCTCGTGTCAGCATCAGCATCAGCGTTTGTCTGGTCTTTGGAGAACGAACAGTCAGTCGGCAGGCATGTCGTACGAAGCCTCAAAGGCCAGATGAAAGGCCAGGCTAGAAATTTTGTGTCGCATTCAAATGTATGGGCGTTACTCATCTTAGTGTTTATATTGTCTTTGGTATTAAGTTGACGAAGGATGAATCCTCAAGTCTTTCTTCCCACTTGGCTTGTGATGTTGGGTCAAGCTTTTGTAACATAATCTGCACAATGATGCATCCAGCGATCTGTTCGGTATTGCTCATGCTCTTTAACGCGCGTATATGTGCGTTGAATTGGTCGGATAACTCCCTTAGCGCCACGGCCGAACTATCTGCCACCCTCTTGAATCCCAATATCTCAAGTATGTGTGCCTGAAAAACCAAACGTCTATTATTAAACCTTTTCTCCAATAAATTAAGTTCTATGAGGCTGTGAGTAATATCAAATGAAGTCTGAAGCCGCTCGATTTGCTTCAGCCTAACACTAAGACCGCACCCATCAATTGCACTAAGTGTCGATTTAGTTAGAGCATTTCGAAGTGTTTTCAAACTGTCATGAATTGTAATGGCTTTTCGCTTCAGGAAAGTCACCCTGTTTGCAGAGGGCACTGCACTAGAGGCATTATTTTCGTTTGCCATTAGAAGCGTTGATAGAAAGCGTGTGCGAAACTTGCTGAGTAACTAACAACAGTGATCGCTAGTACATGCAAACCGTTCAAAAAACAATAGCTGTAAGAACTTTGGCGTACGCAAGTGTCAAGCTATATAACGAAGCAACGGCAATAGTTTGTACATGAGTAACGCACAAATGAGCAAAAAACCTTAAGCGACCGAGAGAATAGGCAAGTGACGGCGACCGCACAAAACGAAATGTTAGGTGATGATCTCTTAAAATTATTGCTTTAATGTAAAGCAAATAATCTTACAACAAAAAAAATTCATAACGGAGTTACCAAAATGTTGCGCTATTGAGCTTTTTCAATAGCTTTTACAATAGAAATAATTAACTTTGTTTTATTTAAAGACACGTACTCAAATAATTATTTACCTTTAAATATAGCGTAAGCCAATTTTTCTTCTTCAGTATTAGTCCATATATTCAACATAATAAACCGATACAGATTCACTCTCGTGAAATAAAGTCTTTTTATTTCCAAACTTATAACTACGTTATAAATTAAAGTTCGTGAGTGATACGATCAATTTAAGAGAGGCTTATCCATACAACTGGTGTCTTCTCTCATCAACAAGAGTAATTGTGCACAGTATTACAATTAAATCGAACATATATCAATTCCGGAATTCGCTATCCGCAAAAGAACTTAACGTGTCTAAACAATTCAAGCAACGTATAAATCCAATTCGGTCGTTGTAACACAGTGAATTTTGTGAGACATAAACTAAAAACACAAAATTATTAAAAAATTGAGCAACCAAAAAGTTCTCATGGTGCTGCACCTCCAGCAATGAATAAATTAAACGACCAAAATGTTAACCAATTTATTCAATAAACACGGAGCGTGCAAGCCTTTGAGAGAGATCCCATAACCCTGGGTCCATTTATCAGAAGGATGGATTACCTGCTTCAACTCTACTCTACTCACAATGAACGACAACAAATCATCATATTCGGGGTGATGGAGCTCCAGATATCCGGAGATGCAAAGAAGGTACCCAGAATGCTGCATATCAACAACTGGTCAAAACTTAAGGAGGCTTTAATCTCCGAATAAAAGACGCAAACACCCGTGATAGAACTACTGCGAAGGTTATCAAATACCAATTATCAAGGTAATTTACGCAAGTTTTGTAGTGAGGTAGAGGCTAAAATAATAATTATAACGGACAAATTAGAATAACAAGGGAATTAAAATAATTCCAGATTGTACACCAACACTATGAATAATACTGTAAAAAACTAAATACATAAAATACTACCAGATAGACACTTTATGTCACTCGCAAGATACGACATATCCACTATTTCGAAATTAAAACAAGTAGCACAAATGGAGGGCTACTATGAAGAAAATCATTATAATAACAATAATAACAAGTAAGAGGTTCTATTCGGGAGCTCCCTACTAGGGAATACCCTGAACGCTCTTATTCCAGCACCAAATGAAGCTCGTTTAAATTAATAAAGATAAATTAAAAAAAAAAGAGTTCCATTGACAGGTTTTGAACTCGCACCTGACCGCATATTTACTTTCTTCGGTAAGGCTTGAACTCGCGACAGTAGAGCTAGAAAAACATCGATGTCTGAGACAATCGATGTTTTCGATTGTTTTTACGCAAAACATCGATACTATCGATAATAACATGTCCACTATTACCGGCTTCAGCGAGCACCTGCTATCTGAAATTATCTGACCGGTTTTATTAAATGTTCTTTCAGATTCTGTTGACGTCGCCCGAATGCAAACAAATATGGCATCCGACCGTGTTGATTACAATCTTTAAGTTATTTTACTTTCCAAGAAGGTAAAAACTTTTTTAGATTTGTTTTCCTGCAGAGAGGTTGCTTGTGGTGTTGGTGGAGCTGATGGCTGGAGTGAATCAGTTGACAGTTGAATCAGTTTCTTGTTTCAAAGCCTTAGTCGCTTTATTGGCATTGGAAACACAGAAAAGACCGAACTTTTTGGACCAGGGGTCTAAAGCTGTCGCGAACCTGGAAGCGTTCTTGTTTCGTAATGCGAAAATCTTTCTGGCAATCGTTTTTATTGAAATATGCATAAGTTTTCGGCAACAACTAATACTTGAATCATGGTCACACTTAAGTCTTTTGTTTTACTTTGTGATTATTCTTATTCTTAAGTATACCATAGTCTGTCGCTTACGAACCACTGAACGATGTAGACGTACAGATGCGTTATAAAAAGAAACATTTGAATCCGATACAGTTTCCTGTTTAGTTCCACTATAAAAAACATCATATAACCAACAGGTTATGGGCCCAGAGCTCTAAACACGAAATCGTGCTATTAATTTTAATTACTGTGTGTGATTATAGGAAAAATGAATAAACATGAGTGGACAAGGGTTATATTCTCTTGAAAAGTTGGATGACGAAAATTACGCAGTGTGGTCAGTGCAAATGAAAGGCATTTTGGTGCAAAACTATCTATGGCCGATAGTGTGCGGAAGAATTGTTAAAAATGAAGGTGACAGCGAAGAACAGTAGGCTCAGTTTGATACACGGGACGAAAAGGCACTAGCAAGCATATTGCTGGGTGTTAACGCGTCGCAGATTAATTTCATCAAAAATTGCGCGTCGTCCAAAGAAGCATGGGAGAAAACTTTGTTGTAGCGATCGAAATGCGTGAACAGTTGCCGTCCTTGTCTGATTTGAAAATCAAGATTATTGAAGAAGGACAAAGACAACAAGTGAACAACGAAGAAGCGGGTAATGGCATACAGCAAGCGTTTGTGTCGCGTACAAAAAATGCGCATCAGAAAACAGATCCGAAAAGGAATAAAAAATGTTATAGATGCGGCCGCGAAGGTCATTTTATTGCTGAGTGCAAGGAAAAAGAGAAAACAACGAAGAAGCGGGTAATGGCATACAGCAAGCGTTTGTGTCGCGTACAAAAAATGCGCATCAGAAAACAGATCCGAAAAGGAATAAAAAATGTTATAGATGCGGCCGCGAAGGTCATTTTATTGCTGAGTGCAAGGAAAAAGAGAAAGGCAAAGAGAGACACGCTGAAATAAAGCGATCGCTAGCCATACTTGCGAATGCGCGGAAAAACGACAACTTGACAAAATCGACGTGGCGCCACTGCTCATATGTGTTGTGATAGGTCATGGTTTGTAGATATTAGAGAGCACAAAGAGAAAATATTGCTTGCAGGAAAAAATTTCATATTTGCCGACGGCATTGGTACTGTGTGCATTACTGTGGGAAATTTTTATCTTGAACTGCAAGATGTGTTGTTTGTTAATGAGTTGCAAGCAAACTTTATATCGGTATCAAAAGCTGTCGAAAAAGGATACAGAATTATTTTTGATAAAGACAGAGCAGTGATAAAAGACAGAGATAATGTGAATATGCTGAAAGCATACAAGAAAGGTGATTTGTTCACCATTGATGTAAAAATGAAGCAGTGTATGTACTCTAAGGCAAGCAGCACTGAGTTATGGAAATGGCATTATCGTTTTGGACACTTAAATCTGGCCAGTTTAAGGAAAATGGCAAGTGATGAGATGGTGCATGGTTTAAAATCAATCAATAAAAATTTTGAAATAAAAAATGATTTGTGTGAAACCTGCGCAAAATGTAAAATAAGTGTAAAACCATTTCCAAAAGCAACCATTTCATGCAGCACAATTATTGAGTTTGATTCACACCGATATTTGTGGACCAATAAGCAGACCGTCTGCCAGGGGCGCACGGTACTTTGCAACATTCATTGACGATTACTCACGTTACACAGTTGTGTATTTTTTGAAGTCTTGCGACCAAATATTAAGCGCGTTTAAGGACTTTGTTGTGTTGTGCGGAAAAAAGGTAAAAACAATTCGTACCGATAACGGGCGCGAATATGTTAGTCATGAATTTGAAAAATTCCTGTCGGAACACGGAATTAAAAGACAACTGACAGTACCATATACTCCGCAGCAAAACGGAGTTGCTGAGCGAGCAAATCGCACACTGGTAGAGATGGCCAGAAGTATGCTAGTACACTCGGGGGTAGATGAAACACTATGGGGTGAGGCAGTAAGGACTGCAGCATACTTACCCAACAGGTCAGAAACCAAGATATTGGCTAAGAAAACACCATTTGAGGTTTGGACAGGCAAGAAACCGTCCATGTCGCATTTGAAGGTTTTCGGCTCAAAAGAAATTGTCTTAAATAAAGGGCACAGAAATAAGTTTAGTCCAAAAGGAATCGAATATGTAATGATTGGCTATTCGATGGCAGCAAAAGCATATCGCCTATTTTGTCCAGAGTCGAAGAAAGTTATCGAAAGCAGAGAAGTTATTTTTATAGAAAGTAATTTAGGTGGATCTGTAAGCGATAGAAAGGAAACAGTGCTGTTTGATGATTGTGCAACAGTAAATCAGCAGGCTGAGGCTAAGAATGTCCTGCAGACACAGGCAGAGATTGAAATCGGAGGACGACATACTGAAAGGGAAGATACTGACGAATATGAGAGTGCAGTAAGTGATGATGCAGAGCCGCCCGTTAACTGTGAAGCCTGTGGTCCAGGGTGTCCACGAATGATAAAAACTGGAAAACCAGGTAGACCCCGCAAGCCGTATAATTGCCCGAATATGCTGAAGGCAGAGGAAATCGTCATTCCTGAAATGAGCCAAGAATGGTCAGCATCGATTCAGAAGGCGATAAAGGCACTTGAAGCCAATATGGCAAGGGAGCTTGTGGACTTGCCAGCGAATAAGAAAGCGATAGGCTGCAAATGGGTTTTTGGCATAAAAGTTGACAAGGAAGGATATGTAGAGCGCTTTAAGTCAAGATTAGTTGCTAAAGGGTGCGCGCAGCGATATAGCGTTGATTTCTCTTCGAGACGTTTTCTCCAGTTGTGAGATACTCGTCTGTACGAATGATTATGGCATTGGCAGTCGAACATAAGTTGTTTGTGCGTCAGATGGACGTGTCTAATGCCTACCTGAATAGTGAACCTTCAGAGGAAGTTTATATGAAACAACCGGACTGATTTGTAAGCGATGAATTTCCTGATAAAGTCTTGAAGTTGAATAAATCTCTCTATAGGCTAAAGCAAAGCGGTAGAGAGTGGAACAGTAGGCTGGACGCAGTCTTGAAAAAACTGGGTTTTACTCCATGTGTCAGCGAGCCCTGCGTATATATACGCAATAGTCAAGATAAAATTAATATAATTGCAGTTTATGTTGATGATCTTTTACTTGCCAGCTCAAATAAAGACGAATTGTTAAAAATCAAAGCGTCCATTGCCAGTGAATTTGACGTTTCAATCATTTCTTGGGCATATAAATTGAGCGCGAAGGGGAGACTGGAGACATAACCATCGGCCATAAGCAGTATGTGGAGCAAATGCTACATACCTGGGGCATGTCAACGTGTAGGCCTGTAGCTACACCACTGGATGCAGGTCACCAAGTCAAGTGTGATGACGTCAACTGCGAGATGGTTAATGAAAAAAGCTACCAATCATTGATGGGCTCATTGATGTATTTGGCCATAACAACCAGGCCGGACATACTACATTCGGTAGCGAAATTGGCACAACGAAATGCCAGCCTTCACAAGGAGTATGAAATTGCAGCGAAGCGTGTGCTAAGGTATCTAAAAGGCACGGCTAATATGAAACTTCACTATCAGGACACTGGCAAGCAGATCTATGGATAGGTCGACGCAGACTGGGCGAACGATGCTGCAGATCGTAAATCATATAGTGGATATGTCTTTATTGGTGCAGGCAGCGCGATTTCATGGGAATCGAAGAAACAAAGTCTGGTGGCGTTAAGCAGTACTGAAGCCGAATATATTGCCTAATCTACCGCAGCAAGGGAAGCAACATATCTTAAAAAATTGTTGCATGAAATGGGATTTGTAGAAACCAAGCCTATTTTATTGTATTGCGATAATCAAAGCGCCCAGTGCTTAGCTAAGAATCCAATTTTGCATAAACGTAGTAAGCACATCGACATAAAGTTCCACCATGTACGCGACCTATATTCTAAGAACGAAATAGATGTTAAATATATATGTACTAGTGATATGGTTGCCGATGTTCTAACTAAAAATTTGCAAAAGGACAAACATGTAAAATGTATTAATGAAATGAAATGTTATTAAAAAGTTTTTCAAGTATACAATTGTTGAGAAGGAGTATTGAAATATGCATAAGTTTTCGGCAACAACTAATACTTGAATCATGGTCACACTTAAGTCTTTTGTTTTACTTTGTGCTTATTCTTATTCTTAAGTATACCATAGTCTGTCGCTTACAAACCACTGAACGATGTAGACGTACAGATGCGTAATAAAAAGAAACATTTGAATCCGATACAGTTTCCTGTTTAGTTCCACTATAAAAAACATCATATAACCAACAGTTTTTAATTAACTCAATTGCGCAAAGTGCTGCCCTTGATTTTATTTACGATTGCAATATAGTTATTTTTTTATTCAGCTCGCATATGTCTGGTATAATTAGCGACATTGTTGGTGTTTTGTTCGCCGATACTTTCTATTAATTCTTTTAGTATATTTATTAAATTTAACATTATTTTACTTACATGCCGCTCTCTATTGCTTAAAAAGTGTTACAGCTGGGAAAACATCGATGGTTCCTTAAGAACATCGATTTTTCTCAAAACACTAAAAAAATCGATATAATCGAAAGTCCCATCGATTGTTTTCCAGCTCTACGCGACCGACCGCACCACTTGCCACAGCCTCTACTCAATAGCCACACTAATAATTGAGTCTTAGTGAGAAAAAAACCAATTAAAATAGCAGCTCAGAAAACAACCGCAGTGAAGACAGAATTTGAAGCAGACGCTTCGAATGTGTGTATGTACAATGTATACTGTACAATGTACATGTATATAGAAATTCTATTCTATTTGTGAAAATTGCGTTGCAAAAACGTGCGCAGATCTAAACCGATCTTAATGAAATTTTCTACAGTATATCTTATTGTACCATAGAATATTTGTGTATTCTCAAATAGTCAATTGCATGGTTGGCAACACAGGTTGGGTTATTAACTTGATTTATAGCCTTGTGGTGGTAGCGGGGAGGTGGCGATAGGTATAAAATGAAAGATACTTGACATATATATAATATTCTAGAAGCACTTAAATCTAAAATTTCAACTCTCCAGCTCTTATAGGGTCTGAGATCCTTGCGTTTATACATACGGACAGACGGACGGACGGACAGTCAGACGGACATGGCTAGATCGACTCGGCTATTGAAGCTGATCAAGAATATATATACTATATGGGGTCGGAGATGCTTCCTTCTGCCTGTTACATACATTTGCATTTTGCACAAATACAATATACGCTTTTTACCCATTTTTAATGGGTTCAGGGTATAAAAGTCAAAATACTAACAACGCTATAAATATTACCACAATTTCTCACAACACCCTCCGAACAACCAAACCTATTTTAACCAAATTAAGCAACTAGCCCAAGAATTTGAAGAGAATTTACAAGGAGCACTAATAAATAACCCCATAAATCAAAATATTTCTCCAGGTAGATATATTCCAAATCAATCGTACAAGCGTATGCGAGAAAATACTAGTGGTTCCCAAAAAATGCAGCTTGATGAAAATTATCACAATCAGACAACTATCAGGGTAATTATGTACAAGAAGAGTATGGTTGTCAGAGCAACCAATATGAGGAGATTCAGAATAACGAAATAAAAGATGAACATTTTCCAATTGGAGGCTCGGGACAAGTCAGTACATAGAAATTACATTTAATAACAGACGCTACAGATGTCTCAAGGAAAATATACGTATTATAAATACTGACAATGACGATGAAAATAGACTCATGAGAATTGAGGTAATTTTATACACTTATACTAAAACATAAATCTACTGGTAGAACTCCAGCTGACATTTTCATTTATGCAGGAACACCTAATTATAATACCCAGAATATAAATGAGACAAAAATAAATAATCGTAAAAAAAGCCGAAAGGTTTTTGAAATAAATACAGTATAATTTGCTTATCTGCCTCGAGTACCTTTGCACGGGCATTAGAGGCAGCTATCCTAAAAAGGCGGTTAGCTTAATTTTATTTTTTCCTAAAAGTGAATCGATTTCAAAGTAACGTCAATTTTTTTTTAAGTTTCACTGAATTCTATTTAACAGTACTAAGTTAAATTAATTAATTTGCAGTTTTTTTTTTACTTCATGTATTAAAATTACATTTAATTCAACTTTAGTAAAGTTTATTGTATACATAAGAAAAACACATCAAAAATCAAATCATCTGATCATAGATGGCGCAGTTAACTTATACTGCCGATATGAGGCGCTTAAGCGCAAAAGGCTGTTTAGTTAGATGCACTTAACGTTATTATTTTCATAAAAAATGAGCTCTTATTTCAGCGAAAAGAAAATTTAAGGCAGCTATCTGACCGATGCAGCTAAGTATCGAGGCAGCTAAGCAAATTATACTTTACTAAGTTTAGGAAAGCACCCATAATTCACGGTAAATAACATAACCCTTACAAACCCACTGGGAAAATAGAAAGATCATTTTGAAGAGACTAACAGATGTCGAAAAATTAAACATTTTAAAACAAATTATCAAAAACAAAAAAAAATAGATAAGAAATAATATTTACAGGAGCACGAAATTCCAAAACAGGACCTACAACTTTAATTTTTCTGGCACTAATGTTGTCAACCCTATTACCATGAAGTAATAACCAGTTTATAGATATTAACCCTATTAAATCAAATAATGGGTAGTTACTCTTTAAAATAGGCATGTTAGACATACCAGATAATTACGAGCACCATTGTCTCACAATAAATTTAACAAAGACAGCAGACACATATGACAAGCTAATGTTACAGACAAACAAATATGAAGACAGAATACAAATTCAATATTTAACAGAAACGTTGCAAAGAGACATAAACGGTATCCGAATAGTAAAAAGAAGTAAAAGAGGATTCCTTAATTTCGTAGGAACAACATACAAATATTTATAGGGAACTCTAGACAACAACGATAAAGAAGAACTTGGAAAAAAAATGAATTCAGTAGCTCAAAATAGTATTCAAATAAACGAAGTCAGCAATGTAATTGAAGCGGTTAACCAAGGAATAGAAATAGCAAACAAAGAAAGAGTAGAATCAAAACAACTGGAACTACTAGCATTCAACTTACAACAATTTGCAGTATATAAATTAGCAATATTGGAGTTATATGTTTTTATTATTTATTGGGCAACTGTGCCTGTTGCTCGTTCCATATGAACTGCTTTAATGAACACTTGGTGCGCGCATGCCGGTGTCAGATTACGTCGATCGCATTGTTGCAGCGTTCTCTTTGCGCTACTTTGTAGCATATCCGCTCTTGCGACACTCTGTGAATCATTTGTGTTAACTCCTCCCTTGGTCAAATGAAGGCAGTCATCGGATTTCTGTAATTATAAAGTCAATGCCTCAGCTAGCTCGGTTTGGCATCTTATTTTCAGACGGCGGCGAAAAAAACAAATGATGATGTAAAGCAATGAAACTACGGCCAGGGTAGAGCAGCCGCTCAATATTGGCCTGGCTAGCAACTTGGTCTGTAGGTCATCTATGTGTTGGAGGTTTTTCATACTCTGTTCATGAAAGGAAGCTAAACTGAGCCGTTCAAGAAGCCTAGTAACGTTGATTTGGGCCATGGCGAAAGCCGCTGGTTTTTTCTTCAGTGCCCCGTAGTTGTTGGCCGTTACTATCTACGACGTTTATGATTGCGTCATTGATAATAATCATTCCTTCGTCGACCACAGTAACCGAATCCAAAAGGCCCGGTTGAGTGCTGCATTGTGCGACAGTTCCGGATACAAGTTGTGGAGCACAGGTTGACGTCTGCGTCCTTATGCAGAATGTAGTGCCCACTGATGGATCACACTCGTTGACAGCGAAGGTCTTCGTACCACACTCAGCGACCGTATTGCCTTCTTCGAAATTTAAAATTCGGCTATCATGCTGGACTGGATAAACTTTAATTTTTTTGCAGCCTAATTTTGGTTTTGGAAACTTTATAAGGAAATACAATAAATTTTCGTTCTGGAATGTTTTGATGTTAGCTACTTCTAAAATATCTGCTACACTGGCATTGAAGTGTTCATTCGTTATTTCATTAACATCAATATCATCCAGAATTGTAGGGCTGATTAAGTTTATTTTTGGCAAAGTAATTGCGAGTATTAAATCTTCTAAATCTGTTATTATTATTATATTATTTGCCAGAATTGCTTCGTACAAATGATCCGTTTCCAGAATGTCTGTTTTCTAAATGGCGTTTAAGGAGTTTGTAACTTTGTTAAGCTTACTTAATGCTGTCCTTATGGACCGCCCTCCCCCTAATAAGAACTGTCGTACCCAGATTATTTCCAAGTCTTTTGTTCGTTTTTAACCAAACTTTGTCGCCAACCTCGTCCTGAGCTATTTGAATTTTGTCCCTGATATGTGTTTCAAATTCTATTGGGGCTGCATGGATGACTTCCACTGGTTTTTTGTTTATAACCGAGTGTATTGTTCTATTGTATTCTATAGTTGAGAGCAGAATAAGGTCTATCGATCTTCATACACCGTGCAATTTCTGCGAGAGTGCTATGAAATCTTTCGACTTGCCCATTTGAGGTGCTGTAAAAAGGAGGTGCAATGGATCAAGCAAGTTTTGCAATTTGCAGCTATTTCTGATGCTAAATGGCTCATCTTGGGGAAAAAGTAATCGCGAAGTACTTGTTTCATATTTTCTTTCAGGCTCGGTGAGCTCTATTATGTTCCATTGACACCGCCCATGCAATAGCTAGGAGGTCTCTCCCGTTTGTTGCCATTGTAGAGAGATCATGGTAATTGGACGCTTATTTTGCGAGAACACGGCCCCTAAGCCATTCACCGAAGCGTCTGTGGTGAAGTCAAAGGGTTGGCTAAAATTGGGGTATGAAATGACGTCCTCTGACTGTAGTATGTTTTTCAATTTATTAAAAGCTTTTAACTGCTCTGTTGTCAAGTCGAGCTTGACTTTCTTTGAGTGGCTGGCATCATTTTGCCATTTTCGGCCTTTAAGATGTCTGTTAAAGGTCTTGCGATCGTAGCAAATCACTTTATGTAACATCTGTAATAACTTGATAATCCCAAAAATGATCTGAGATTAAACAATGTAGAAGGGGGCTGACAATCGTTTATGGCCTGCACCTTTTCAGGTGAAGTAGTGATACCGCCCGTTGACACGACGAATCCCAAGTAATCCACGATTTGTTTAAAAAACTTGGATTTTTCTTGAGACACTATCATGCCTGCTTCATACAATGTTTTAAGGACTTTGTCAATGTCTCTAACATGGTCCTTTTTACTTGTAGCAAATATTATTACGTCGTCGATGTAAACATAACAAGTTTTCCCCTGTTCCCGCAGAACATCGTCGATTGCCCGTTGGAATATGCTGGGGGCGTTTTTAAGACCAAAACGAAGTCTGCAAAATTCATACTTCCCATTGTTTACCGAAAAAGCTGTCTTTTCTCCGTCTTCCTCCGCCAGTTCTTTTGTTTTTGTTCGATTTTTGGATGCCCATGGATGGATTTTACGAGAAACGGGGTCTCGACTGGCACGAAGTGTGTCAGCCCTGTTAACGGTTGTATGTAGTCCTAGAAGCTCCCGTGTCTATTAATAATCGAATAGTTTGGGCTGCTACTGTACGTGTGATGTACGGTAGCAGGGACTTTCCCCTAAAAAATGACACGATTCTGCATCGGACAAATCTTCGTCGACCGCTGCAGCCTCAGACTGTGCTTTGGCCTCATAATTTTTATCATCATGCTGCTCTTGATTACCCTGACAACCATGGTTGTTGTTTTTTTGTGTTTTGTTTTGTCGCAGCGTTAGCTTGCGATGGATATATATGTATATTCCTTTTAAAAAAATATTTTGTTTTAATGTTTTGTTTTTTCGAGGCGTTTTCACACACGGTATACTTAAATTCGTCGTTGGACTGGATTTTTATAAAGTGCGGGGCTCGACTTTGTTGGGCGAAGTTGTATGTTTTTATTATTTATTGGGCAACTGTGCCTGTTGCTCGTTCCATATAAACTGACTTTTTGATAACTTAAAGCTATCCCACGTAGTCCATGGTCCGGGGCAGCGACATCGACAGAATTTTACGAAATTCTACCCTACCCAGACGATGATCAAAATATTTTACAAGACGAAACACAATACAAATACTACTCACATAATAATAACCCATACAACACGGACAAGAAAAATTGACTATTAACCCATGCATATAAGGTATAATAAAACAAATTAACACCAGTTGCAGATTTTCAAAAACACTTTTTATAACACAAACTAGCTATATTGAACCGAAAATACTTATAACATGGAACTTACCTAAAATCACATTGAATCAAAACTGTATTAAAAATGAAATCTTAATTGAGGGAAATAACATAATAGAGATCCATAATTGCTCAGTAATACTTAATGAAATATCTATAAGCAATTTAAATTCAGATTGCACACAAGGTATATACGTAAGAAATAATATTACCAAATTAAAACCACTTTTGTACATTTAAACAAAAGAAATAGTTTTCGAAAATACTAAAGAAATTAAAATAATCTAAATTGTAATAATTACAGTATTTGTAATCATCATATTGTATCTAGCATATAAGTATAAAAATATACCCAGACGAGTATTTATTAGGAAACTAAATGTTACTGATGAGCAACCTGTACAACCCCCAGTTGAACTTGTAATTTAAAAAAATGAACATGAAAATTTAAGTATGTTACTAAAATTGTATCCAAGTATTTAAAGAATATTTCTTTTATTTTACTTACACTTTTTATATACCCTACACGCGTGAGGACACGCTTTATTTTTAGTGGGGAGGAGTGACATATTCACAACAACAGAATATTGAACCACCGTTATTCATAAGCTGCATTGCATGGTATAACCCACTGTATGTTTACAAATTGAATAATCATAACAATAGCATGCCTTCTGCAGCCGAATTCAAAAAATGGTAACAGCAGCGAAAATAATAAGAGCAGAATGCCTTCTGCAGCCAAGCTAAAATACTGTCAACAATCATTTATAAACAAAAACTGACCAACTGAAAGACGATAGCATAAACAAGCGGCAGCTGCGGTCCCTTTGCAAAAAGTCACGTACTGCAATTATTATTTTGCTTTAAATATAGCGTAAGCCAATTTTTCTTCTTCAGTCTTAATCCAGATATTTAACATAAACTGATACAAATTCATTCTCGTGAAATAAAGTCTTTTTATTTTTAAACTTATAACTACGTTATAATATATATACTTATATATATATATATATATATCAAGTATCTTTCATTTTATAGCTATCCTCACTTACCCCAGCTATATTTATCCCTCAGCTATAATATAATATAAGTAAATCAATTAGAACTACCCATTGGAAACACCAGCAATTCGCTTGATTACGGGTTCAAGTGCAATTGAAGACAATATAGTTTTGTTTTTATTTATTTTTTTACTGCTTAAGCAATCGATCTCGTACCACGAGCTGCTTTTGACTAGATCCTATTACTTATATATTTTGCTAGTATCTACGTATCTGGAGCCAGATCAAAGTATATTTAGCACCAGAGCCACCAAAGAAGAGTTTGGTAATGTTCTCGGGCTTCTGGACATATTGAGTCAAGGACACATAAGCAAACTCTCGTACCCTGTTTTTTTTAATAAATGACTTTTGATTGAATAATGATCATAATTACAATACGTGAACTTCGAACTGGAACCTCTGGTATTAGTACTGCTGTGAAGCGCAATACCTACCCGGAGTCTTTCTGATGTCTATTATATTTGGATTTAGCCCGCAAGTCCTGGAAATTGAAAGGCTTGCACATTTTTCGAGTGACGCCAGCTGGTTGTTCCGCGATTGACTTTGCAATTTACAAGGACATATTCTGTAGGTCTCGCGCCATAATTACATGCCTGATCTGTCGTCGGATCATATCCCACTACCTATTCGATCTCTGGCAAGCCGAGGATCCGCTCCCGAGGTTGAAATAGCTGGTTGATTAGGAACAGCTGCCTAATGATATCGTTAACTTCGCCCATTACTAATTGGACTGAATCCATCTTCTAACCGTTCTTGTTGCCAACGTCTCATAGAGCCATCGCTCTTGCTCGCATTCTACACTAGACGTGTCTGCCACGGTAAGGCTTGGGCGCTCTCTGCGGCGCGACATCCTCTCTATCTGATTGCCCAGAGCACGATACGCCGCCAAACCAGAATACTTTGAGATGATCTAGAGGTGCACATGCAGCCTCAAGGGCGACCTCTTCTTAGGTCCCCTCTGTGCTGCAGCGATATGTACCCGTCATTTGGGTCATTTGATTTCCTGACTATTAGACCTTCTTTTATTGTCCGGTCATTAGAGGACCATGAATTAAGAGAACATACAGTATAATGTGCTTAGCTGCCTCAAGTGCTTTGCACTGTCATTAGAGGCAGCTATTCTAAAAAGGCAGTTAGCTTAATTTTTTTTTTTTCCTAAAAGTGAATCGATTTTATAGTAACCTCGATTTTTTTTAAGTTGCACTGAATTTTTTTTAACAATACTCAGTTAAATAAATTAATTTCATAGTTATTATTAACTTTATATATTTAAATTACAGTTAATTCAATTTCAATACAGTTTATTGTATACATAAGAAAAACAAATCAAAAATCAACACATCTGATCATAGATGGCGCAGTTAACTTACATGATATTCATAGAAATTGCCAAACAATTACTGCCGGTAGGAGGCGCTTAATTGCAAAAGGCTGTTAAGTTAGATGCACTCAACGTAATTAATTTCATACAAAAATAGCTCTTATTGCAACGGAAAGAAAATTTCAGGCAGCTAACTTACCGATGCAGCTAAGTATCGAGGCAGCTTAGCAAATTATACTGTATTAAGAGGATAAAGACCTGCAAGGCACCTGGGTTAGACGCTTTCGACGACAAGTGGATAAGGTGATCCCTGACGCCGTCGCATCGGTGTTTTTCAATGCAACCATTTATGTTGTCCACTTTCCGAGTCAATGAAAGCCAGCAATACAGGCCCATTAGTCTGCTCCCCACCTTCTAAAATATATTCGAAATAGTTTTTTATGGACCTAACAACTAGCTTGGGTTCCGAAGACGTAAGCCAGATCCACCCTGCTGTAAGCCATAATAGTATATATTCCAACCTTTATTATGTACATGCATTTAAATAAGTTATGAATGGGGTCCTTTATAGTAAATAATTTATTAACATATGTAATAATTTTAAAATTGGAATGATCGCACATACAAAGCCGTAGGGTGTGTACATGCGCAACAGCAGGTTGCAATCTTCTTAAATTCATAGAATTCCCTTGGCTTGGCAGACACATACATTCATGCAGATTTGCACCAATATTTTTGATATGAGCCACACATACAATAACTATTTGGAGGGTCGCGGCATTGATACCCCTATTTATAGAAATGGTATATAATGTTTCAAGAAAACAATTATAAATAATTGTACCAATCGTTGCAAACAAAATACGAAATTATAGTTTTCTCCGACTTTGGATAAAACTGTATGTATAAAAAGGTTTGTGCTATTTGATTACACCACTTATGAATAGTTAAAAAAACCTATTTTGAGAAAGGGTGCCTTGCTGGTCGAAAAATGAAAAATGATAAAAATCTGCCGGACTGCTTGCGAGTGGAAAATAAGTAGATAATAGGCTGTAGCCTCAAACAAAAAAGGGATAGCAAGGACAGAATTTGTGGTGTGCTTTTTTCATTGTCGAGTCGTTTGTTTTGATTATGGCTGTTGTTGGTTCATATTAATTTATTTATTAATGGTCGACAAAACGAGTGTCTTCCTAATTTTCAATACAATTTACATATATAATAAAATTTAATGCTGAAAGCCTAGTTATAGTATACAATTCTATAATAGCATCACCAACCGATGGAGGTGTTTTACTTGCCAGTCTGGCTAGCTGTGCTCCTATTCACAGCTAATTTTGTCAGTGACGCTATTAGAGCCTACAGCTAAGAAGAAGGGCAGTAGAGAAAATAGTGTTCTTTAGTTAAAATTAGGGGCAGAGAGAGTTCGTTAGAAAAAACGTAATGCAAACTTTTGTAATTTTTATATAGAACGCGAAAAGGATTGTGCATAGCGTAGTATGTCGTGCACGTAGATAGGAATAAGAGGCGATAATTTCTAGTTGGTCTGGACGGAACAGAGAATTGAAGACGCCCTAACAGAAAAGGAGAATCAACAATCAAATTATGTAGGAAGACAACACCGAGAATTGTCCTACGGCTGGTTAACGACGGAAGATTAAGAAGAAGCAAGAGTAAGATGGCAAGAAGATTAGGGTCCCAATTTAAACCGCGTAAGGTAAAAAGCAGAAATTGTTTCTGAACGGATTCAATACGATCCTGGCTATTGATATACTGCGGAGACCAGATGCAAGAGCAGTATTCAAGGATAGGGCGAACGAGAGAGATGTACAGAAGTTTCGTTATAAAAGGACCATAAAAGGACTCTTTAGACCATCGTTTAATGAATCCAAGTACACCTCTTGCCTCATTAACGATGGTATCTATATGCAGATTGAAGCTGAGTTTAGAATCAAAAAGAACGCCTAGATCCTTAACTGTTTGTATACGTTGCAATGGAGTATTGTCAATTGTATAGCCGACAAGATGAGGGGTAGTGCGATTGAAGGTTATAAACATTCACTTTGAACAATTTAGATGCATTTGATTGGCCGAACACCAAAGTTTCATAGCGTTCAAATCGTCTTGTAGACGAGAATGATATAGGGGATTAGTGTATGATAGAATAAATTTCACATCGTCCGCATACATAAGTACCCGGGCATGTGATATAACAGAGGGGAGATAATTTATAAAAAGAGTAAAGAGTAAAGGACCTACCTTGAGGAACACCAGAAGTAACGTGAACCTGTTTAGAGGTAGTCAGCCTCAGCATTACTCTTTGGGTCCTACCTTTTAAATAAGAATTAATCCAAAGCAAGAGAGACGGGGGGAAACCTATTCGGTCAAGTTTAAAAAGTAAAATGTCATGGTGGACAGAGTCAAACGCCTTACTGAAGTCAGTGTAAATGTCCTATTCTTTACGAATCCATGTTGAACAGGGGAGACAACTGATTTGCAGAAATGCTGCAAATTTAAAGTAATTATTTTTTCAAATAATATAGGGATAGTGAACAGTTTCGCTGTGCACCTGTAATCTTGTATGATATAAGATTCTTTCCAAAGAGATGGAAAGACAGAAGATTCAAGGGATAGATTAAAAAGCTTTAGCAATGGACGAAGAAGGGAAGAACTACACTCCTTATGAAGACAACTAGGAACATTGTCAGGCTCAGCAGAGTAAGAAAATTTTAAAGAATTTATAGCAGAAAGAAGAGAGGATTGGGAAATAACAGGAGCAGGTATAGAAGCGGATGAAGTAATATTGTGATGGTAAGCATTATTATTATTATTATTATTAGACAGACGGAAGAGTAAGTTGATTGGAAAAAAATATCAAAGAGAATCGGAATCATTGCTAGCTTTATCTATCCCGAGAGAAAAAGAAGATGGCAGTCTTGAAGATTTACGCTTCAAGTTTACAAAATTATAAAACTGTCTCAGGTTTTGGGTTAATAGCCTTTTACAACGAGAAAGATATTTCTCATAGCACATAGAATCAAAAAGAAATAAGTTCGACTTGGCTATGGAATATTTGACCAACTCAATACTCGAACCAGACCTTTTAAACTTTTTTAAATATTTAGACTTAATTTTTTTAGGTTTGATAGTCTGTGAGTGAACCAGGCTTTGGCTTTGAAGAAGCAATTGAGGGAATTGAATTAGGAATGCAATCATCTAAGATAGAGTTCAGTTATAAAAAAGATTAATGGCAATATTCATATCAACCGCGTCATATAAAAAAGACCAATCGATTGCATGAATACGTTGATTAAGCAAGGAATAATTTCCTTTACGAAAGCAACGGCAGGGCTTATTGGCATATGAACACGAAATGAGAGGATTACAATTGGACATTGCAACCTCCAAAGTAGGATGATATACATCCTCAGGAAGAGATAAAGGAGGGGACATAGACACATTGGAAATAAGGTAGTCGTTTACAAATACAAGGTGAAGTGTTCTATTCAAATGATTAGAAATTGAATTGATTTGAAACAACGAAAGATAAGCATGCAATCTATAAAGTCATGCTGTGCTGAGGGCACTAGATAATTTTCGGCAGTGAATAATGACCAAGAGATGTTCGGCAAATTAAAATCACCCAACACCATAAATATGTCATTATCACGCACGTGTGAAGAAACTTCTTTAATAATAATAATAAAAGTAATATGTTTCATATAAACTTGAATATGAGAAGAAGGAGGAACATAAGAGCATGTAATATAGATATTCCGTGTAGGAAAAGACACCTTAACTGAGACAATCTCAGCGTCATTAGGCGTATTAAAACAAAAAAGTTCTGCCTGGAGACTGGCTTTAACGGCAATTAATACCCCACCACCTCGAGTCGGCCGATCATTTCCATGCAAAATATAATTTTTCGAAAAAACCTCAAAATCAGATATGGTTGAATTTAACCATGTTTCTGAAAATGTGGCTATATCCGAATCAAAGGAAGAGCTGGCCAAAAAAAGATTTTTAAGCTTGGAAATGAGACTTCTGACATTCTGGTAATAAATGGAGACTTGTTCAGGAGACGCGTTAGACGAGTTAGTTTTTTTGGGGCAGAAAAAGTACCCTGTATTGAAGGGACTCGAAGTGTGACAGGCTGATTTCGCTTTTTTGGCTTGAACTCATGAACAATCATGTGTGGAGGCCAAAACTTGGGATCACAAATGATTGGGAACATATCATGTGAATCATTTATTTTGAAAGATGATATTTGATACACTAGCAGAAGATTTGCTAGCAATATAGGCTGCCAAAGACTCAGGAGTGGTGTCAGACGAAAGTCGAGACACAAAAACTTGCCTACGAGGGGCAACAACAGTTAAAATAGGAGCTGATGAGGCTGCAGGTAATACAGGATTTGGTGGAGCCAAAGAGGCCATGATTGTTTTTAACAGGATTGCTAGATTGCGCGCAGGTCTACCTTTGCGACCAGGAGCTGACGGGGCTGAGGCAATTTGGCTAACTGGGACAGGATCAGGTACGGGCTCTACTGGGACTAATACAGAAGACGAATCAGGCGTAATTGGGCAGTCGCTCGGGGAAGGCGATAAGGACAACATTGGAGATAAATCCAAGTTGCTAATCAGGGACAAAAAAGGCGTAGGTGTCTGGACAGACGGAGTGGGCAACTGCAAAAATTGAGGCTCCAACCGGCGATTGGTTGGAGACTCGAATTTAAATTTGTTAAGCAACTCAAATCTTGAGTCAAAGCTACTCGACAGCTGTTTAGCCACGTTATTCAGTTTTAAGAATTTATTGATTTCTTGTCGATGCATTCTGGGCACTACCAACGCAAGCCGCCGCAGCCCTTCTTGGCCATTGCAGCGATCTTGTCGCAATTTTGTCCAGTGCACCTGCACATTTAGCATGCATTATAATTTCACACAGCCAGCAACTAACAAATTGCGGCAGTGCAGAATCATTAGCCTGCTTGAGCGTGCAAGGTTTCTTACAGCACGACATAATTACTACAAGCGTATGCAAGTGCACAAAAATAGAGCAAGTAAACGCTCAAAAATAACTATTCGTACACAAACAAATTGTTTGGAGCGAAAAGCAACAGCAAAAATTTGCGAGAACGCGATGCACAAGCTGAAATATGCAGCAGTGAACACACGCACAAACAAGTGTATGCACAGAGGAGCACCAAAGCAAAAGAATCAAAACAGGCAATAACAACAATACGGAACTGACGCCACGTTTATTAAATGCAATAATTAACAGACTTACGCTGCACAACAGATAACACTTTGTACAATTTATAAAAGCTTTTTAAATAAAGCACAAAAAATGCAAAATTTAGAAATAAAAAGCAGGATTAAAGCGCAAAACTATATAAAAATCTTGGAGCTCAATTAAAACACGTCAATCACTCTCAACTGAGAAATTTCTCAGTGAAGTTGTCATTGAATTTTGGGCATCAGCAGAAGAAGCTGCAGACAGCCCGGAGTTGTGTTTGCAACCTCGGTATCTTGCTTCAGAATTTTTGAAAAACAGCTCTTGATCCAAATGCCCTCTGTGTATATTTATTACTCAATGCTGTTAAGTAAAGGACTCTGGAATGTGATAGAGTTGTTTCAGAAAGGAAGGGTGCTTGCTGTGGAGGGAATCCCGCTCCGGAATGCAACTGGTGTTCTTTTGGGCCAGTCTTTACACTGTCATCACAGCGGATCTTCGCATTTAAGACTCCCGCGAGACACCGACTGCAACATACAAAGTGGATGCTGCATTTCCGACATCGAGAAGTCCTCCAACCGCCTCAAGGAGCGCTTATGCGTTCGAGTTCTGTGCCTCGCCTTGCGCCGGATGTGGCAGGAAGGAATGGGACATTGGTAGCCGCCCTGAATCATCGGTACAGGCTATAAATAATAATGATAATAATAATACATATCAATTTAATTTTACCAGAAGCAGCTCCTGGTACGCACTTACTTGATCAAGCTCAGGCAACTCTTGCGATGGCAATGACCGCACGTTTCTTTAATAATTCAGTGCCATAGAATATTTATATATTTGCAAAAAGACAACTCCCTTAAAATCCCGGCGATAGCAAAAAAAATTAAACATACATGATTTGTTTATACTATGCCAGTAGCTACATGTCAAATTTTGTGGCTCTGGCTCTTAGGTTATTAAAAAAATATAATATACTACACTACAGTTCACATACCAACCTTGTCTTTAGCTCTCAATATTTAGAAATATGCGCAAAAACAAAATTTCGATATCGATTTTATCAATTTGACAACTTCCTAATTCGCTAAAACACATTTTCGCTAAATTCATTACCTTCAAAAGCAGTACTATTGTCACGTTGGAGCGGTAAGCTGCAAAGTGTGTAAAAACCATTTGAGGCGAACAGCCATTACTTTACATTTTTATTTACTTATATATTATGTGGTTGACAAAAACGAGTACCTTATTATTCAATACATCAAATTATAAAATTAAGTGCTTAAAGCCTAATTAGAATACACAATTTTCTAAAAGCATAACTGACCAATGGAGGTGTTTTATTTGCCCATTTTCACAGCTATGTTTGTCAGTGGCGCTATTCGAGCCTACAGCTAAGAAGGGTATTAGTAGAGAAAATAGTGTTCTTAAGTAATAATTAAAAATAATCTTATACTTTATTATTTGTGAAAATACAATAGATAGGAAAAAAAAGAAAAAAATTAGTAGTTAATAAAGTAATGAAATGTGTACCAGATGTATGGAGTGTTAAGTAGATATGGCACATAGATAGTGATGGGAAATCACCGATGGGGGAAATTTATAGCCTGTCCGGCAAGCTACGCCCCTACTCATGGACAGGCGTGAGTTCCCAAAAGCAAAAGCCAAAAGCTCTTGAAAGCAACGATTTTATTAGGGAAAGAAAAAGTTCGCCGGAGATAAAGTGAAACAAACTACTGTAATTTTGCATAGTACACGAAAAGAATTATGCATAGCGTATCTATTGTACACGTAAGTAGGAATAAGGGGCCTTAATTCCTGGTAGGTCTGGACGGAACCGAGAATTGAAGACGCCCTAACAGAAGAGAAGAATCTATGTCGCCAACAATCAACTTATGTAAGAAGGCAACACCGAGGATTGTCCTACGGTTGATTAACGACGGAAGGTCAAGAAGAAGAAGCCTGCTGGTGTAGGACGGCAAACGAAGGTTGGAGTCCTAACATAAACCTCGTAGGGAAATAAGCAGATATTGTTTTTAAACTGATTCAAGACAATCCTGGCTATTGTTATACTGCGGAAACTAGATAAAAGAGAAGTATTCAAGGATAAGACGAACAAAAGAGATGTACAGAAGTTTCGTTATAAAAGGATCGTTAAACTCTTTAGACCATTATGTAATGAATCCAAGTACACCTTTTGCCTCATTAATGATGAGTAAGCCTAGATCCTTAAGTATCCTTAGTATACGTTGCAATGGAGTATTGTCGATTGTATGGGGGATTGGTGTATGAAAGAATAAGTTTTACATCGTCCGCATACATAAGTACATGGTCATGTGATAAAACTGAGGGGGGATCGTTTATAAAAAGGGTTAAGAGTAAAGGTCCAGGATGACCTTGAGGAACACCAGAAGTAACGTGACCCTGTTTTGAGGTAGTCAGCCTCAGCATTACTCTTTGGGTCTTACCTTTTAAAGAAGAAATCCAATGCAAAAGAAACGGGCGGAAACCTATTCGGTCAAGTTTAAAGAGCAATAGATCATGGTGCACAGAGTCGAACGCCTTACTGAAGTCAGTATAAATGACGACGCATTTAAGAAAGGAAAGTAAACTCTTGCAAATTGGTCGTAGTTGACAGATTCTTTACGAATCCATGTTTAACAGGGGAGACAACTGATTCACACCAATGCTGCAAATTCGAAGCGATTATTTTTCCAAATAATTTAGGAATAGCGGACAGTTTTGCAATGCCCCTGTAATTTTGTATATCAGACTTTCCATCTTTCTTGTGGAGAGGTATAATATAAGATTCTTTCCAAACAGATGGAAAGCCAGAAGATTCAAGGGATAGATTAAAAAGCTTTAGCAATGGATAAATAAGGGAAGAACTACACTCCTTGAGGAAACAACTAGGAATATTGTCAGACCCGGGAGTGTAAGAATATTAAAAAAAATTTATGGCAGAAAGGAGAGAAGCATGGGAAATAATAGGAGCAGGTACAGGACTAGAGGAAGTAATAGTATACGGATAAGAGTTATTATAAGGAAAGACTGAAAAGTAGGCTGATTTGAAAAAATAAGCACAGAGGTTAGTAGAATCAGAATCATTGTTAGCTTTATCCATCCCGAGAAAAAAAGAAGTTGTCAAAATTGAAGACTTACACTTCAGTTTTACAAATTTGTAGAACTCACGATTAGAATTTGCATTGATTTGTAACAACGAAAGTTCTAGCACGCAATCTATAAAGTCATGCTGTGCTAAGGGTATTAGATTATTTTCGGCAGCGAAAAATGACCATGAGATGTTCGGCAATTTAAAATCACCCAACACTATATAAATATCGCGTAATGGAAAAGTGACCTTAACAGAGAGAATCTCAGCGTCAGTAGCCGTAGTAAAACCGAATCGTTCTGACTTGAGAGTGGCTTTACCGGCAATTAATACCACACCACCCCGAAAATTGTACGAAAAAACTTTAAAATCAGATATGGTAGAATTTAACCATGTTTCTGAGAATACGATTATATCCGAATCGAAGGAAGTGCTAGCCATAGATAGATTTTTAAGCTTAGAAATGAAACCACTGACATTCTGGTAAGGAATAGAAACTGGGTCGGAAGTTTTTTGCGGCAGTAACGGTACCCTTATTAAAGGCACCGGAAGGGTGACGAGCTGGTTTCGCTTGCTTGGCTTGAACTCGTTAACAATCATGTTAGGAGTCCAAAATTTACGATCAGAAATGATTGGGAAAGATGCTATTTCAAGAGGAGTGGAGAAATTAAATTTGGTAATTGACACGCTAGCAGAAGATTTGTTAATAAACGCAGCCAATGACTCACAAGAGGAGTCTGACGAAATTCGAGACACAAAAACTTGCTTACGAGGGGCAACAACAGTCAAAATAGGAGCTGATGGGGCTGAAGGTAAAATTTGATTTGGTAGGGCCAAAGAGGCAACGTGATTACTTTTAACAATCTGGGCAAGATTTTGCTCTGGGTCTACCTTTGCGGCTAGAAGCTTATGGTGCTGAAGCAGATTCGCTGACTAGGGCAGGTTTTAAAATACAGGGTCTACAGGGACTACGCCAGGGGATACCACAGGGGTAATATTCGAACAATCGCTTGGAAACCAAGCTGCTAGGCACGGAAGACAGAGGTGTAGGTCCTTGAACAGATGTAGAGGGAAAATGCGAAAATTGGGACTTTAACCGGCGATTTGGCGGAGACTCGAATTTATATTTGCTAAGCAAATAAAAACTCTGGTCAAAGTTACACGAGAGCTGCCTTCTTGACAATGGCAGAGAGACCTGCACATTTAGCATGCATCATATTTTCACATAGCCAGCTATTAACAAATTGCGGCAGTGAAGAATCACCAGCCTGCTTGAACGTGCAAGGTTTCTTACAGCACGACACTTTTTCTACCGACGTCAAAAGATAAACAGAAGTTGCGAGAGCGCAGACTGAAAGGAGGCACGGTGCACAAAAATAGACCAAGCAAACGCTCAAAAAAACGGAAAAGAAAGGCTATCTTTGGCGCGCCGAAGATCTAATACTTTTGCAGACCCAACCGTTTCACAATGCTCATAGTGCTTTGCCCGTATCTAAGAAGCACAGGGAAAATAGTTAATGGCGAGTTTGGTCAGGGTATCTTGATAAACAAAAAAGGTTTTTAATCAAAAATCTAGTTTTCAACCGATCGTTCCTATGGCAGATATATGATATGGTAGTAAATAATATTTTGCAAAAATAAGGGAGCATAGTGAATTCCTTGAATGCCGTGATTAATCAAAATATCTTGAATGACAAATAAGTTTTCCACACAACAAATTAATTTTCGACCGATCGTTCCTATGGCAGCTATATGATATAGTGGTCCGATCTTAATAGGATTTTGCATACATATGAGGAGTATAGTAAAATTTATAAATGACGAGTTTGGTCAAGATATCTTGATAAACAAAATGTTTTTTCATATAACAACTTAATTTTCGACCAATCGTTCCTATGGCAGCTATATGATATAGTGGTCTGATCCAACTGGTTTTCACATATGTGCTGCGTGCAGCAGAAAGAGGGACTTCTGCACAGTTGCATAAAGATAGCTTTAAAACTGAGAGACTAGTTCGCATAGAATCAGACAGATGGACAAAGGGACCTGGCTATATCGACTCGGCTGTTGATACTGATCAAGAATTTATATACTTTATGGGGTCGCAGATGTCTCCTTCTCCTTCCTATCCCGACAAAATTTTAATACCCTCTGCAAGGGTATACAAATAATTGTACACAAACAAAATGTTAGGAGCGCGATTTAGAAATAATAAGATACAAAAAACAATTAACAATTAGATTACATCAATGTTAATGTTTTATCATTAATTTGAACAATTTACATACATTATTTTACACGTCTGTGCTTTTTGACGTGGAGATTGAAACTGAGTCTGTTTGGCTGTTTTTAGAGATGTCTGTACAAGTGAGCGCAATTTTCTGTGTCTGCCTTGTAGTTTAGTCGTTTGTTGGTGGGTTTATTAATTATGTATAGCATTTCCAATGTGTGTCGTTTAATGTAGTGGTGTTCTTGTTGTAAGATTGTTGTTTCCTCAAAATTTGGCGTGTGATTGCTGTATATTATTTTGAAGCCTTAATTTGAAGTCCGATTTATGTTGACTGATCCTTGTTTTTAGTTTCGATTTTGTTGTACCTATGTCAACACTATTGCACTTGTTGTTTTCCATCGGATCCCTATCTTACGGGCTGTGCAAATACATAATAAAAATACTAACAAATCGGACAATTGACTCTAGATACAACATTAACGAGAAAGAAAGGCTATAGTGCTTTGCCCGTATCTAAGAAGCACAGGGAAAATAGTTAATGGCGAGTTTGGTCAAGATATCTTGATAAACAAAAAGGTTTTTAATCAAAAACCTAGTTTTCGACCGATCGTTCCTCTGGCAGCTAAATGATATAGTGGTCCGATCTTAATAGGATTTTGCATATATATGAGGAGCACAGTAAAACTAATAACTGCCAAATTTGGTCAAGATATCTTGAAAAACAAAATGTTTTATCATACAACTTAATTTTCGACCGATCGTTCCTATGGCAGCTATATGACATAAGGGTCCGATCCAGCTGGTTTTGACATATGTGCTGCGTGCAACAGAAAAAGGGACTTCTGCAAAGTTTCATTAAGATAGCTTTAAAACGGAGGGACTAGTTCGCATAGAAACAGACAGACGGACAGACGGACAGACGGACATGGCTATATCGACTCGGCTGTTGATGCTGATCAAGAATATATATACTTTATGGGGTCGGAGATGTCTCCTTCTATGCGTTACACATTTCACGACAAAATTATAACACCCTCTGCAAGGGTATAAAAACGCGGTAGATTTAAAAGACAAAGTTAACAATTCCCATATTAGAGAAGAAGAAACATTAGATCATTCGACGTAGTCTCCTTGTTTCCCAGCACCGATGGAATTAGCACTTGAAACAATAAGACAAAAATGGACCAAACTACAAGAACACACCAGTATACCAAAACAACTTTTTATGGAAATATACACACAACTTAAAGGAATGCCAATGGGATCACCGGCGTCCCCAGTAATCGCACACATAATAATGGAGGAACTATTGGGCAACATTAAAGATAAATTAATAACGAGAAAGAAGGGCTATCTTCGGCATGCCGAAGATCTAATACCCTTGCAGACCCAACCTTTTAATGCCGAGAAAATGGTTAAGGCCGAGTTTGGTCAAGGTATATTGATAAACAAAAAATATATTAGTCAAAAACCGATGCAAAAATGAAGGGAGCATAGTGAAATCTTTAAATGCCGTGTTTAATCGAAAAATCATGAAAAACAAAAATTCTCCATACTAAATTAATTTTCGACCGATCGTTCCTATGGCAGCTATATGATATAGTGGTCCGATCTTAATAGGATTTTGCATATATATGAGGAGCATAGTTAAACTAATAAATGCCGAGTTTGGTCAAGATATCTTGAAAAACAAAATTTTTTTCATACAAGATCCTACTTTTCGACAAATCGTTCCTATGGCAGCTATATGATATAGTGGTCCGATCTTAATAGGATTTCGCCTATATATGAGGAGCTTAGTAAAACTAATAAATGCCGAGTTTGGTCAAGATATCTTGACAAACAAAATGTTTTTTCATACAAAAACTTAATTTTCGACCGATCGTTCCTATGGCGGCTATATGATATAGTGGTCCGATCTTAATAGAATTTTGCATATATATGAGGAGCATAGTAAAACTAATAAATGCCGAGTTTGGTCAAGATATCTTGACAAACAAAATGTTTTTTCATACAAAAACTTAATTTTCGACCGATCGTTCCTATGGCGGCTATACGATATAGTGGTCCGATCTTAATAGAATTTTGCATATATATGAGGAGCATAGTAAAACTAATAAATGTCGAGTTTGGTCAAGATATCTTGATAAACAAAAGGTTTTTTCATACAAAAACTTAATTTTCGACCGATCGTTCCTATGGCAGCTATATGATATAGTGGTCCGATCCAGCTGGTTTTGACATATGTGCTGCGTGCAACAGAAATAGGGACTTCTGCAAAGTTTCATTAAGATAGCTTTAAAACTGAGGGACTAGTTCGCATAGAAACAGACAGACGGACAGACGGTCAGACGGACAGACGGACAGACGGACATGGCTTTATCGACTCGGCTGTTGATGCTGATCAAGAATATATATACTTTATGGGGTCGGAGATGTCTCCTTCTATGCGTTACACATTTCACGACAAAATTATAATACCCTCTGCAAGGGTATAATAAAATCAACACTTTTGACTAAATATGTAGATTACCTTTTTGCCATAACAAAAAAAACATAAATACACAAAATTCTAAAAGAATTGAATTCCTTTCACAAACATTTAAAATTTACCATGGAATTAGAAAAAATTACCACTTTTAGACTCTATAGTTAGCAGATTGGACAACACACGCAAAATCAAGTGGTATAAGCAAAGACAATATAAACACTAAGATGAGTAACGCCCATACATTTGAATGCGACGCAAAATTTCTAGCCTGGCCTTTCATCTGGCCTTTGAGGCTTCGTACGACATGCCTGCCGACTGACTGTTCGTTCTCCAAAGACCAGACAAACGAATGCCGAAGTCGCGGCTTGCTGATGCTGACACGAGCAACGAAGTTAGTCGCCAGCCTGCCTTCAGCAAAGCTGGTCGATGGTGCTTTGCGTCGCTTCGTTTTCGAAGTACATTGAGCGAAAAAGTTTAAAACTTACGATCGACGCAAAGTGCTTGTGCTTTATCCATGAAATGCATGCTTTATTTAAATGATATATTACTCTAGATACTAACGATTATTTTTACAGGAAAATTTAAGAATTAAATAACCTTTACACAAGGCGCATCTTGTGCAATAACTACGATAAGGAAAATAGCACACGTAGATTAATTTCACTTTTGTTTTTGAACAGTGTATGATCGAGAAAAGTTCTTGTCTCAGCCAATGGCGTGCAAGTACCTTTGGTTGTATGCGTGAATTATGCATGCATAAGAACTTTAAAGTATGTATGTATGTGTTGTGTTATTATTCACTGCTCTGGGTTTCTAGCGCTGATCATGCATGACCTACTCCTAATATGTATTCACATATGAATGCATATTGTGAACTGAGGTTGACTCCGTACAAAATTAATATTTTAAGTCGGTGCAAATATTTGTATAATTTATTTTATTTCTTAATTTATTTTTTATTACTTAAAAATAATAATAATTTAATTAATAATTTAATTTAAAGTTATATAAATATTTGCATCGACTTAAAAAATACATTTTCTCTACGAATCCAACCTTAGTACACAACATGCATTCATATGTGAATACAAAATTGGGATTCTCATGATCAGCGCTGGAAAACTAAGAAAATTTATTTCTTTGCCAGCCAGAGACTTTGCTAGGGCAGTGAAGAGCAACACATTCAAATATGCTGTTATGTATGTATATTCACACGCATACAAACATAATTGCTTGCACGGCCCTCATAGAGCCGAAGCTGAGACAACATTCTATTTTTAGCTTTTTCGCTCTCTCGGCTGTGAGAGCGCAATGATACAGATTTCGTTTGCGTTCTCAATTTTCAAAAAATCAAGCAGCATAGACACATTTTGTTGCATGGCGTTACTCATCTTAGTGTTTAAATCGTCTTTGGTATAAGAAACCCATAGCCTCCGGACGATTACTCAACTTCAATTCAAGCCACCCAAAGAGTATGATAATCAATACAGCACTAGGATGTATAAAAAGAATAATTAACATATCGGATATTGAACATGAAATTAATAAGCTCTTGACGAAAACTACTTATCACAAAACGTAATCAAAACTTTATTAAAACGACGACAAATTGATAGGAATAAGCCAAGAGAACCTGACAAAATATACAAATCCCTAATATATGTACCGCGACTATCAGAACGCCTCACAAACTCAGACTGTTATAACAAAGAAGAAATAAAAGTAGCGCACAAACCTACGAACACATTGCAATAGTTCTTCAACAAGGTAGAATATAAAATCCCCATGATTGACAAAAGCAACGTCATTTACCAAATACCATGTGGCGGGGAAAACAACAAGTGAAATAGTGTTTACATAGGTACAACAAAATCGAAACTAAAAACAAGGATCAGTCAACATAAATCTGACTTCAAATTAAGACATCAAAATAATATACAGAAAACAGCACTAATGACCCACTGCATGAGAAGCAATCACACGCCAAATTTTGAGGAAACAACAATCTTACAACAAGAACACCACTACAATAAACGACACACATTGGAAATGCTACACATAATTAACACACCTACCAACAAACGACTAAACAACAAGGCAGACACAGAAAATTGCGCTTACTTGTACAGACATCTCTTAAACAGCCAAACAGCCTCAGTTTCAATCTCCACGCCAAAAAGCGCAGACTTGTAAAATAATGTATGTAAAATGTTGAAATTAATGTTTATCTTGATGTAATCTAATTGTTAATTGTTTTTTGTGTCTTGGTGTTAGTGCCCTGAAGACGGTTTGCCGATGTGCAACCGAAATATATTGGAAGCAAAAATTAAATAAAATTGTTTTAATGTTTGTTTTTACAAACCCGGACCTCGAGCCAGCCAACAAATATTCCTTAATATGGAAAGGTCGCTAAAACCATCAATTCAATTAAAATGTTTATCAAGTGATGTGGAAAAGACAATAATGTCGTCCAAATAAACAAGACAATGCTTGTTAATTAAATCACGAAGAACATGATTCATGCACCTTTGAAATGTTGCTGGTGCATTTTTAAGTCCAAATGGCATTCGAGTATACTTGTAATGTCCGTATTTGGTAGAAAACACTGTTTTATTAATTGATTTATGATCCATTTCAATTTGATGGAAACCTTTTGCTAAATTGTTGTAAAATATGAGCATTTTCCTAATTTTCCCAAAATCTCGTCCATGTTTGGAATGGGAAATTTATCATTAATTGTTATGTCGTTCAATTCTCTGTAATCGACAACTGATCTAAATTTTGCTTTTCCTGAGGCGTCTGCCTTTTTTGGTCCTATCCATAAGGGACTACAATAAGGCGACTGGCTATGCCGAATAATACCTTGGGTTAGCACTTCGACTTCTTGTTCAAAAGCAAAAGGGTAACCGTATGGTTTCCTGTAAATTGGATTTTCATGGTGTGTATTAATTTCGTGCTTAACAATGCTCGTGAAGGTCAAATTGTCACCTTCTCGATATTGAACATCACTGAAATTTTTCAATAATTTTAATAGTTTTGTTTTTTTCTTCATCATTTAGATGATCAACTCGGTAATCTTGTCCCGATGTTATTTATGGCTTTTAATATGCTTCAAAGTTTTTTTCTGCATTTGGATCCCAAACTAATTTCTTATGCTTGAACGATCTCTCGCTAATTATTATACTGCAATGACTGTAGTCAATGCCTAAAAGCATGTCCCAATGAGTTGAAAAATCGTGTGTGTAAAATATCTGGTCTTGCCCAAAGAGTTTATTAGGTGCAGTGGATACATAATGATTTTGTTTTGATACCCCTGTCATAGTTCTAATCGAAGTAGATCTTGTATAAACTGGTATATTAAGAAAATTGTCCCTCATCATATTTATTGACGACCCAGTGTCAATGAGACATCTGTAGCGTCTGTTATTAAATGTAATTTCTATGTACTGACTTGTCCCGAGCCTCCAATTGGAAAACGTTCATCTTTTATTTCGTTATTCTGAATCTCCTCATATTGGTTGCTCTGACAACCATACTCTTCTTGTACATAATTACCCTGATAGTTGTCTGATTGTGATAATTTTCATCAAGCTGCATTTTTTGGGAACCACTAGTATTTTCTCGCATACGCTTGTACGATTGATTTGGAATATATTTACCTGGAGAAATATTTTGATTTATGGGGTTATTTATTAGTGCTCGTTGTAAATTCTGTTTGAATTCTTGAACTAGTTTATTTTGGTTAAAATAGGCTTGGTTGTTCTGAGGGTGTTGTCAAAAATTGGGACTTTGATTATTGTTAGTCATCCATTTGAGCTACTTGTTTTAATTTCGAAATAGTGGATATGTCGTATCTTGCGAGTGACATAAAGAGTCTATCTGGTAGTTTTTTATGTATTAAGTTTTTTACAGTATTATTCATAGCGTTGGTGTGCAATCTGGGATTATCTTATTTCCCTTCTTATTCTAATTTGTCCGTTATAATTATTATCTTAACCTCTACCTCACTACAAAACTTGCGTAAATTACCTTGATAATTGGTATTAGATAACCTTCGCAGTAGTTCTATCACGGATGTTTGCGTCTTGTATTCGGAGATTAACGCCTCCCTGAGTTGTTGCCAGATGTTGATTTGCAGCGTTCTGGGTACCTTCTGGGCATCTCCCGATATCTGGAGCTCCATCGCCCCGAATATGTTGATTTGTTGTCGTTCATTGGGAGTAGAGTACAGTTGAAGCAGGTAATCCATCCTTCTGATAAATGAACCCAGGATTATAGGATCTCGCTCAAAGCCTGGCACGTTCCGTATTTGTTAAATAAATTGGTTAACATTTTGGTCGTTTAATTTATTCATTGCTGGAAGTGCAGCAGCATGAGAACCTTCTGGTTGCTCCTTTTTTTTTATT
This sequence comes from Drosophila littoralis, assembly GCA_018903485.1. Classification (NCBI taxonomy): domain Eukaryota; kingdom Metazoa; phylum Arthropoda; class Insecta; order Diptera; family Drosophilidae; genus Drosophila; species Drosophila littoralis. The sequence continues at coordinate 598,480 of JAEIGF010000598.1, forward strand.
TAATTTTGGGTTTTTAGTTTATGTCTCACAAAATTCACCGTGTTACAACGACCGAATTGGATTTATACGTTGCTTGAATTGTTTAGACACGTTAAGTTCTTTTGCGGATAGCGAATTCCGGAATTGAAATATGTTCGATTTAATTGTAATACTGTGCACAATTACTCTTGTTGATCAGAGAAGACACCAGTTGTATAGATAAGCCTCTATTTAGTTGATCGTATCACTTACGAACTTTAAATTATTTCGTTTCACAAAATGTTACGCTATCCTACCGGCTGCGCCAATAACGTAGTTATAAGTTTGGAAATAAAAAAAAACTTTACTTCAAGAGAGTGAATCTGTATCGGTTTATTATGTTGAATATCTGGATTAAGACTAAAGAACAAAAATTGGCTTACTCGATAATTAAAGCTAAATAATAATTGGAGTACGTGACTTTTTGCAAAGGGACCGCAAAACTTAAAATGCACCAAAAAAAACTTTGAAATGATCTGTCCACAGAAGGAGTTTACATTTTATGAAATATGTGAAACACGTCTCAAACGATTTCTTATGTAGATCCTTTGAAATGAATTTGAGGGCGAAACGTCAACCACCAAATCTTTGACCCTTATTTTCACCAAGGAAGAATACATTTTTGGAAAAGTGAATTATTTTGAACAATGATCTTTGAAATTAAGTTTGAGGCCGATGGGATGGTAAACAAAAAAATTTTGTACAAACATTTTTCGCTAATTACCCACTGTTGCGGGTAGAATTTCGCAAATCGCTGAAGCACTCATTAATTAAAAATTAGTTTGAAGAAAATCGGACTAAACTTAAAACTTCACCAAAAAAATCTTAGAATCGCACTTTTCCCCGAGGATGCTTTGATTCTGCGAAAAATGTGAAACACATCTCAAATTATTTTTCATATAGATCCTTAGAAATTAATTTGAGGGCGAAACGTCATTCACCAAATCTTTGACCCCCATTTCCACCAAGGAGGGATGGATTTTCCATCGAAACACCCCTTAAATGAATTTGAGCAAAGAACTTTGAAATTGAGTTTGAGTCCGATCGGATGGTAAACAAAAAAGTTACATACAAACGTTTTTCGCGATTTTTCAATTCTTGAGGGTGGAATTTCCCGAAACCCCGTCTTAACGTGAACCTTCATCACATAAGGTAACTACAGTGAAAATTTCAGCTTCCCAGCTCTCACGGTTTGGGCTGTGCGTTGATCACCAATCAGTCAGTCAGGAGAAACAGTTTTATATATAGATATATAATTTTATATTATATATATATATATATATTTATATATTTATTTTATATATATATATATATATATATATATATATATATATGTATATATAAAATTAAGAGTCTCTAGATCTTGAAGTTTCCGAAATCGACTTGATCATACAAATGGACAAAAGGAGGTGCACGTGGATATGGCTAGATAGACTCAGCTCGTCGTTCTGACCATGAATATAGATACTTTATGGGGTAGCTTATGCCTCCTTTCGCATATTACTTACTGTTGGATTAAGCAGCAGCCGCATCAATTCAGCATAAGCCAACATTCATGTACACATTCAAGCCTTTCTTTCACTTGTCACAGCTGCTATAAAATTGCATATTCTCTTTTATCTTGCTCACTTGTTCGTTATTTATCGAGGCGAAGCGAATAACTATTAGTGAGCCACAGCCAATAAACTTTACAATTTATACAAATTCAATAAAATAAACTGAATTATAAAGTGTTGTTGTGAAAAGCCAAAATTGACTTTAGTTTTTGGCAGTAGTTTTCAAAACAGTTGCTAAAAAACATTAGAAACTCAACATTTGGAGGCCCCGGCGAAATTAAATATTGCAGTGCATGTACTCAAAATAAATGTAGCGCAAAATTAAAATTGTGATCATTCAAGTGCAACATAATTATCGTAAATTGTTATAATTAGGCAATTGCAAAACGCCTGTGTGAGCTGAAAATTTACAACTCCCAAATATTCGCAAATACATAGACGCCGCTAGTTGACTTTCGCGATCTCCCTTTTGTGCGGTCATTCGCCGGCTCAGGTTATATATGTACATACGCTTGTACATAAGCAGCTGCACAATTCGTCAAGTGTATTGAAAATGAGTTATCTGAGGATAAAATTAACAACTCTTGTGCCGTCGTCTTAGAAGTGCGCCTATTGCTAATTGAACAAACTAAGTCGCGCATAAGTCGTTAGAGGAGCTTAATTTCGATTAAATTGGCAGCAAATTACGAGATGATTTTGACGAGTTAATTGCCATGGTTGAAGCTCGCGTTCGCGTAAATATTCAGCGTCGTCAATTTAACGGCCCGTCTTACTCAACCTTTCTTCGTCATGAGGATTTGCCAAAGCACACCGTGATCTTGGCCACCAGAACGCGCTTCCCCGATCTCAAATTACCCACTTTTTCCGGTGGCTATACCGAATATTCGGATTTCATCGCGATGTTTGAGTCAGTTGTCGACAAGGATACCGAGCTGTCTAATATTGAAAAGTTGCAGCATCTCCGTTCATGTTTGTCTGGCCCTGCGTTGGATTCGGTTCGATCGTTGGAGTTTTCTGGTGCCAATTTTTATTATTCTAAAGAGAAAATTTAGTAATAAACGTCTTGTTTTCAAGGCACACTTCAATGAGATTCTTGGGCTCAAGAGGATAGATTCGAAGTCGGCTTCAAAACTGCGTGAGTTCTCGGACAAAGTCAATTCGCATATGCGTGCGTTGCAGACTTTGGGTAGTTTGTAGCAAATTTCAGGATGCATAACAGTGCACACGCTGCTCCAAAGGTTGAATACCCAGACTCAGACCAATTGGGAGGAGGCATTGACAAAGTCCCGACGGCCGATGAGCTCTTCATTTTCCTGGAAAGGCGTTGTCAAAGGCTGGAGAGCGTGCAACATACCAAATTTTTCTTCATCCCTTTGGCATAAGGAAGTCAAGAAAATGCCCCTTTGTTATAACTGTCTAAGGAAGGGACATCAAACGCGGTCAGCAGTAGTATTCATTGTCGTACTTGAGGAGGAAATCATGATACCCTGCTGCATTTTAATACATCATCAGAAGCTAATGCGTCGACACCATCACGTACTTTGTCCGCTTCGAGCGCACCCACCTCGACTCACTCTCACTCCACTATCTCTCTTGCTGTCCAAGGTCTTCAGGTTGGTGTTATGCTCTTGGCCACTGCCGTGGTAAAGGTAAATAATAGGTCTGGTTTGATATCTTCGTTCCCTGTACGGCCTTATTAGAGCCAGTCTCTCAATTGCACATGGTCACATGCCGTTTTGCACAGAGACTTCAGTTAAGGCAAACTATATCGTAGGCTATTGTCACGAGTCTCGGAGACACAAGCGTCTGTACTGAAGGATCAGCTGTAAGAATTCAAATGAAGTCACAAAATTTATCGCTGTGTCTGAGTGACTTCGCCTTATAGTTACTTCCAGTGCATCCTGTGGAGGGAATCGCCTCAGAAGAACATCGAAATCTTCAAATTGGATACCGTAAAATACGGGACCAAATCAGCATCATTTCAGTCTGTGCGCGCAATGCACCAGTTAGCCTTTGATGAGCGTGATGCATTTCCAATTGGATCTGGTGCCATCAAGCAGGAGTTCTACGTTAATGATTTTATATCCGGAGCCAACTCAGTTACTGAAGCCAGAGAGAAAATTCGTCAGACGGCCGGGATTTTGTCTCGTGGAAGCACCAGTCACCAAGAAGTCTTCGATGGAATAGCTTATGAAGAAAGGGAACAGTACTTGAAGTTCGATGAGGGAAGCGATGTCACCAAGGCCCTTGATCTTCCATGGGATCCAGCGATCGGCCAGTTGCTATTTTCATTTTCTGTTCTTGATTCCACTGTCAAACCCTGCAGGCGCTCAGTTCTGTCTCGTCGCCCATTTTACTGGACTTTTGCGACCAGTCAAAAATAAAGCAAAGATATTTCCTCAACAGCTTTGTAATGACAAATGAACTTGGGATGAAGGCTTGCCGAATGCACGGGATACGACCTGGAGGGAGCTATGCAGCAGATTTCGCAAAATTCGTCATGTATCGTTCCCCAGAGTGGTACCTTTCGAAGGAGCTGATGTCATCTACGTGGTGGCCAGAAGTCCTCTAGCCACAAGTCGTATCCTTTGCTCCAAGTCTCGAGTCGCGCCATTACAAACATTGACCATCCCAAAACTGGAATTATGTGGAGTGAAGCCGCTGACTAATCTGATGAATGAAGTCAAGCGCACCGGCATCTTTGTCAGCCAGGTTTATTGCTGGTGCGATTCGTCCGTTGTCCTATTCTGGATAAGAGATAAGCCCTTCAAATTTAATGTTTTCGTGGCAAATCGTGTAGCTGATCTGAAGGCCACGGCTGGAATCATCCGAAGAGCCGTAAACAAGTTGTGTCTGCTGCCCCTTAAGGATTCTGTTGAAAGTCGGGCTTCCAACGGGGGGCGTATGTTGGATTAACCAGCAGCCGCATCAAATCAGCATAAGCAAACATTCATGTAAACATAAGAAGAGGTTGTAATCGTAGCTTAGTGGAACAGCTGTTTGTTGTAAACAAGGTTGGCAAGCCTTTCTTGACCTTGTCGCAGCTGCTATAAAATTGCATGTTGTTGTGAAAAGGCAAAATTGACTTTAGTTCTTGGCAGTATTTTTCAAAACAGTTGCTAAAAAACATTAGTGACTCAACACTTACATTTGCACAAGCTCATTTTCAATAGGTAAACGGTATATTGACTTAGAAGCTGATTGGATTGTTCACGAAACTGTTTCATATAATCGTCCGCAATTTTCCCAAACCTGCGAATGGAAGTTCGCGTCTTGGCGTGAATCTTCACGAATCAGTCAGTCCGTCAGGACATACATATTTACATACATACATTTACATATGTATAATTCTCGTAGATCACTACAGTACTTTTCAAAGCTTTATTTACAATTACTTAAATGTCATTCAAAAGATTTAAATAATTGTATCTTCTATTACAGTCATGGTACGACTACAAATTAAGGTGGGAACCCAAAGAATATGGTGGAGTCCATATGCTACACGTTCCATCTGATCACATTTGGAGGCCAGACATTGTACTCTACAATAAGTAAGTAACAAAATAAAAATTGGTTGTAATGAATGAATGGCCGTTAGATTACAATTATTAAATTAGTTTTAATGTATCCATATGCTTCAAAGCATTCTAAATTTTACTGCAGATTTAAACGCAGCATCAGATAGCACAAAGCAATTTATATTTTAAGAAGTATATAAGTATAAGTTTAAAAATCTGAATATTTGCGTTATTTTTAAATATAAGAAAATGATTCTTCGTGGTGCCGGTGCTTAAATACCCTTGCAGACATGGCATATTTGATACCATCCTGATATAACGTTGACAAACTTCCTTTTGTTAATGCAGGCTGTTACAAGTACATATGTTGAACTGGGACGGACCATTATATGATGAAACCTTATCAAAGTCTGAAATTTTTTATTTATTTATTAATTATTTATCGACAAAAACGAGTGTCTTTCTAAATATTTAATACATAATATTATGAAAATTGAATGCTCACCGCCTTATTAGAATACACAATTGCCCGTCCGGCCAGCTATGCTCATTTTCACAGTTAATTTTGTAAGTGACGTTAGTAGAGCCTACAGCTGAGTAGGAAGGTATTAGTAGATAAAATATTCATCTTAAATAAAAATTAAAAATAATCCTAAATAGAAAAAAAGAAAGAAGTTATTAATAAAGTATTGATTTAAAACTATATATTTCGAATGCTTAGTAGATTACATAAAGAGATAGTGATGGGAAATCACCGGCCCCTGGGGGAAATTTTTAGCCTGTCCGGCAAGCATAGCTGGCAATGGTCAGTGTGTTCCCGAAAGTATCCTGAAGCAATGATATTATTAGGGGGGAGAGAAAGTTCGAAGGAGAGAACGTGATACAAACTATTGGTATTTTTGCATAGTTGACGAAAAGAATTGTGCATAGAATAATCTGTTGTGCACGTAGGAAAACGGGGCGATAATTCCTGGTAGGTCTAGGAAATATTCTATTTCGCATAGTTTAGAATCAAAAATAACGCCTAGACCCTTAACTGTATACGTAGTATACGTTTCAATGGAGTATTGTCGATTGAATAAATGACAAGATAAGGTGTAGTAAGATTGAAGGTCATAACCATACACTTGGAACAATTAAGATGAAATTGATTGGCCGACCACCAAAGTTGCAGAGCGATCAAATCATCTTGTAAAAGAGAGTGATGAAGGGGATCAATGTATGAAAGAATAAGTTTCACATCATCCGCATACATAGGTTCATGGGCATGTGATATAGCCGAGGGGAGATCATTTATAAAAAGAGTTAAGAGTAAGGGTCCAAGATTACCAAGACTACCTTGAGGAAAACCAGAAGTATCGTGAACCTATTTTGAGGTAGTCAGCCTTAGCATCTCTTTGGATCTTACCTTTTAAATAAATAGAAATCCAAAGCGAAAGAGAGTGAGGGACACCTAAATGGTCAAGTTTAATGAGTAAAAGTTCTGGGCGCCTTTCTAAAGTCGTAAGTTACATGAATTTTAGAAAACATCACTTACTAATGAAGAATATTCAAGATAGTTTGTCATAGTTGGCCGATTCTAATTTGCAGAAATGCTGCAAAGTCAATGTAATTTTTGACAGTTTTGCAATGTCCCTGTAATATTTATATCAGAATTTCCACCTTGTGGACAGGTATGATATAAGATTCTTTACAAAGGCATGTAAAGACAGAAGATTCAAGGGATAGATAGAAGAAGGCTCAGGAGAGTGAGAGGACTTTAAAGAATTTGTAGCAGAAAGGAGAGAGGTATGGGAAATAATAGGAGTAAGTATAGAGATAGAGGAAGTAATATTATAGGCAGTGGAGTAAGTTGATTGAAAAAAATTAGCAAAGAGGTTAGCATCAGAATCATTGTTAGCTTTATCCATCCCGAGAGTAAAAGAAGATGACAAGCTTGAAGATTTACGCTTCAAATTTTTGGGCAAATTTCCTTTTGCAACAAGCACTGAGAATTCAGAAAAAAGATCAAATGTTCCATTCAAATGATTAGAAATCGAATTAATTTGAAACAACGAAAGGTCTAGCATGCAATCTATCATTTCGACCATCATTTTCGACAGTGAATAATGACTAAGAGATGTTCCGTAAATTAAATCACCCAGCACTATAAATAGGTCATTATCACGCACATGTGTAGAAACTTCTTTAATACAGTAATATGTTTCATATAGAGTTCAACATTAGAAGAAAGAGGAACATATGAGCGAGTTATATAAAAATCGGGGGATGGAAGAGTTACCTTAACAGAGACAGTCTCAGCGTCAGTAGGCGTAGTAAAACAGAAAGATTCAGACTGGAGAGTGCCTTTAACGGCAATGAAATTTTTCAGAAAAAGTTCAAAATCAGACGGTTGAATTTAACCATGTTTTTGAATATGCGATTATATCCAAATCGAAGTGCAAGCCATATATAGATTTTTAAGCTTAGAAATGAGAGCTCTGACATTCTGATAATGAATAGAATCTACATAGGTCGGAAGACGAACTTAGCTTTTTATGGTTGGACCTCGTATCGAGAGAACCGGAATGGTGATAGGGAAAGGCTGGTTTCGCTTTTTTTGCTTAAGCTCGTGAACAACATCTTAGGAGGCCAAAGTTTAGGATCAGAAATGATTGGGAACATATCAAGTGAAACATTAATTTTGAACGCTGCCATTTCCAGAGGTGTGGAGAAATTAAATTTAGTTATTGACAAGCTAGCAGAAGATTTGTTAGCAATATACGCAGCCAATGAATCACAAGTGACGAAAGCCGGGACACAAAAAATTGCTTATGAGGGGCAACAACAGTCAAAATAGAAGCTGATGGACGCGAAGACAAAACAGGAGTTGGTGGTGCCAAAGAGGCACCGTGATAACTTTAAACAATCTTGGCTAGATTGTATACCCTTGCGGCTAGAAGCTGTTTCGCTGTCTGGTGCAGGTTCAAATACAGGGTGTGATATTCGAACAATCGCTTGGAGAAGGCGTTAATGACAGCATTGGGGGTAAAACCAACGAAAGAGGCGTAGGTTTTGAACAGATGTATAGGGCAAATGCAAATATCGGGACTCTAACCGGCAATTTGGTAGAGACTCCAATTTATATTTGCTAAGCAACTCAAAACTCGAGCCAAAGTTACACGAAATCTGCTTAGCCACATTATTAAGTTTTAAGAATTTATTTCTCACAGAATTATACATTCTATAGAAATCTATTTGCTTGTCGATGCATACTTCTTGGCAATGGCAGCGATCATGTCGCAATCACGTCCAGTGAGACCTGCAAATTTATTATGCGTCATATACGGAATCTTCAGCCTGCTTGAACTTGCAAGGTTTTTTACAGCGTGACATATTTTTTACCGGAGTTAAAGTTAAGCAGAAGTTGCGATAGTGCATAGAGAAACGAAAAACGGTTCACAGAAGCAGAGCAAGCAAACGCTTGAAAAATACTCTTACACAAACAAATTTTTTGGAACAAAAGACAAATGCAAAAATTTTAAAGAGCGCGATGCACAAGCAGAAATATGCACCAACGAGCAAACACATAAACAAGTGCACAGGGGAGCGCAAAAACAAAAAAATTATTTAAAAATACACGGAACTCACGCCGCGTTTTATAAATGCAATAATTTATTAGCTTACGCTGCACAACAGACAGTTCTGGGCACAAGTGACAACAAATTTTTAAATAAAGCACAACAAAATAATTTTTATAAACAAAAAGAAGGATGAAAGCACAACAATTTATAAAAATCTTGGAGTACAGGTAAAACAGATCAATCACTCTCAACTGAGAACTCTCTCTTATAACGTGTCTAACCAATTCCATAAAATATGGGAAATATAACATAAATTGTAAGGAGACAAATAAAAATATGGACACTGTTATATGCTTTCAGCTAGTTTTTTTAAATTATAAATAGTTGCTTGATCACGCTCCAATAGTTTATATTTACAACCATTTTTATCTTTGCTCACCATGGTACAGAATGTTTTAATTTTATCATGAAATGTGTAACACATGTATAGGCAGACATTTACAACCCCACTGCTATCTGCCTGTCGTGTAGGTTTCGTCCACCTGATGCAGACAGTTCATATGTATGTCGGATAAGACCACCAAACCCTAAAGCTAATATAGGAACTTTTTTGTTTACCAAGAATTTTCGACCAAACTAGGCATTTATTAGTTTAACTATGCTCTTATAAACATATCATATAACTGCCATAAAAACGATAGGTTGCAATTTATGTTCGTGTATATACAACTTTTTTTTTTACCAAAATGTATTAAGCTAAACTTGGCATTTATTAGTTTCACCATACTTCTTCGAAATGGGGCAACACTTATCAACACCATACAACTTTTTTTATACCCCCGTTGGAAGAATCGGTGAAAAAAATTGCATATTGGCCGCTTGGGGAGAGAGCGGTGATAATCGTATTGCACCCAAGAAGGCTGCATTTATATAGAGATTGTGTTGGTGGGATTTGGAGTAAGCCGTTTCTCATTAGATTAAAGCTCAATGAGTGAGAGTAGGTCAAACGACTGCTGCATAATGAATGAAAGTACTATTGCAGTCACCACTTTTAAGTGCTTTTTTCAGACGAAACAAGCATAAATATCTGAGCCATTCATCAGCATTTCTTTTCCAATGAAATATTTTAGCTTCTATTTTCTACTGCACAACGTCAGTACGATGTTATGTGGGCTTACACATACCCCATTATTGAATCCGCCTCACAATACGGGGTCTAGAGAAAAGTTATTAGCAGTTATTATTTAAACCAAGCCGTCTGCATTTTCACCGCTTCAGCATATCTACTATGAGCAAGTTTACCAACGCATTGTTATGACGGAGATCGCCCGTTTTGATATCAGCTTTACTAACGGGACTTGGCAGATTGTGATGCATCCCTAACATGTGGATAGGTGAGAAATCGATTGTCTGGCCGGCGGAAGAGCCGACGTTGTGAGGGCTCTAGTCAGGCTTATAAATATATTGGAGAGAGGATTTCCCCCTTCAGTTTTAGTGTTTTTTATCCAGCAAGACAGTCATAATACCAAATCAATCGTTCGTCACGCCGTCACGTCGAACACGATATTCATTAGCATGCGATTTGATATTGCCATGTCTGTCTACGTCTAGGATTGATCGGTTGAAATTTCAGTTATATTTTATGATACCAAGACCAAACCCGGAATTTACTAGTTTCATTAAGCTCATCACATATCACTATATCAATAGGCTGTCATAAGAAGGAGTGGTCAATAATTTAGTTCGTGCATGAATAACTTTTTGTTTTTAAAGTAAGAATCGGTTAAAAAATGAGTTTTTATATCAACAAATGTAATGTTTTTCATGATATCGAGACCAAACTCAGCATATATGCAAAGCCGTAAGCCATAGTCTACATGGGTGTTTAATCTGCGGCCTGTCTGTATTACCGTTTATTGTTATTATCTGTAATATTCATTTCACATTTTAATTGCGCGGCTAAAGAAGTCAATATTAAGTAAGTAAGAGTGTTCGGTTAGGCGTTGCTGCTACCGTTGTGCTGACAGCTGTAATATTTATAAAGCAAACGACTGGGTCCCAAATATGTGACCTTAAGCACAAGTACATTGAAACCTACCTGGTAACATTTAATTCTTATACGCCGGGAAAGGGTATTATAATTTTTGCACGTAACGTAATAAACTATTATAGAAGACATTAACAACATCATAGATTCTTGATCAGCAGCAACACTTTTCGAAATAATGAAGTTAAGGTATGAAAAACTTCGTTTGTAAGATATTTAGACCAAATTTGACATTTATTACCTTTTCTTCTAAATCCATCACATATGCAAACTGTTATTAACATATAGCATAGCTTCCAGAGTTATGCCTATAATCATTAGCATTATATTTAATTAACATTAAAAGATAATTATAATAATAAGAATCACATTTAATTACACTAGGTAAAAATATTTTTTTGTATCTGTTACCAAATAAACAGATGAGAAAACACTTTAGTAATTTTTCAATGATGAGATACACTGGGCGTCATCAGATTAGCGTCCCCCTTACACTCATTTGTTTTTGTTATTTTCTTCCTACGCAACTTCGTATTTTTTTTTTTTGTGGATTTAAAATCCTGTTATGTGTTTTTTTTTTGACAAGATATTACAGCTCGATAGAAGAACTGTTATATATTTTTTCTATTTTGTTTCCTTTTTGACAAAAAAATTTGCACTTATTCAAATTCAAATTAAGGTGTCCTGCTTATTTTGCCAATCACAGTTACCAAATTTGTTGTGCAGCTTGAGCGATAGAATCTTTTTAAAATACCCTTCAATATGAGGAGAGGAACAGTTTTGTCTTTAGAAGAAAGAAGAGTCTGGACTATCCTTCCATAAAATTGCTGCAAAAATGGACAGACACAGAAAAACTATTCCCAGCTTACTAACAATCATGTGCTTGCCCAAGCATATAAGAGAGCTCTACTGAGGGAAGTATAAAACTGCACGATTCTTCTTTCATAATCAAAGGTGCAAAGAGTGAATTATCGCAGGTGGCGCTATCCTGAATACCAAATTGTCGTTAGGTTATTTTTGTTCTATTCTTTGTTGCGGGCAGCAATATTTTACAAATATAAATACCACAACAAAACAATATGCTGTGTTTTGGATTGCCAACTGAAGGAAAGATATCGATAGATTCAAGGGGTGTGCAACTATCGGAGCCACCAGTTCCTAAGCGTGATTCTGTACATCGGGATTAACATAAGTTAGAAAGGACAAAATATATTCAAAATCATACAAGGCGATTTTGCGATAATTAAAAAAAAAAATTAAACAAAAAAAAAAGGTGAGCAATAGAAATAAAAGGGTAGTTCAAGTGATAAAAAAAAGATCTATATATATGTATTCAATTAAATTTGTTGATGTTGCAGAACTCTATACGGGAGGTGTCCCAGAAGACAGGCGAAGTTCAGGTCACCAGAGGAGCGGATTTTCCGACTCTAGTTGGCATCAGGTTTTTCGTAACCTTAAATAAACAATTATTAGTGTATAAAACAGCATTCATATTACCAATGAGTTGAGTTTGAGTTTGTGTTAACGTTGGGCTCAAAATTTAAATCTCCTTAAATTATTAAAAATAATCGTGCGCAATAAAGACTAAAATAGACATACAAATAATTTAGACGAAAATAACCGCAACGTTATTGATACTGGGCAGCTGGGTAATATTCACGGCCCTAAAAGCGCATTTCGACCTGCACAACATGAGATATCACACATTCGAACCCCGTGATGAACGAACATATCGTATACTTATTAAAGGTCTTCAGCATTCGACTGATAAAGACGAGATTAACGAAGCAATGGTTGAACAAGGTCACAACGTTAGAGACCTCCACAACGCCATTAGCCCCAATACGAAAATGCCAACGTCTGTCTTTTTCGTTTACCTGGAGCCATCCAGCAACAACAATGAGGCATTCAAAATAAAACGATTATGCACCTCGGTGGTACCAATCGCGCCTCCTTTAAAATTCAATGGTTTGCTCCAATGCTACCACTGTCAAGGGTTTAGGCACACCCGAAGATATTGCCGTCTCGAACATAGATGCGTCAAGTGCGGCGATACACACAGCTCAGCAGACTGCACTAAAGGTAAAAAGGAACCAGCGTACTACGTACACTGTGGAAGTGACCATGCTGCTTCAAATAAGGGCTGCGCAGTTTATAAAATGGCCAAAGCGCAGGCGTTCCCAAATGCTTCTCGGCATCCAAACGCCATCACCGAATGTACTTCAGAAACACCAGCTGGATAAATAGACCCACACGTCGGCTTCTCGGACGCGCTTAGAGGAGGAAATAACAATTCACAAAGCCAAGCCCGCCAATCTGAGCACGTAGCAGCAGGAGCTATGGAATCCATGGTTACCCGATTGGAATTGATGACGGAAAAAATGGTGGACAACATATTAAGCCAAATGACGCAAATGCTAGCCACTGATGTTCGTAAGCTATGCAAGTAAGGCCTAACCAGTAAGGTATGAACCTAACCATCTGGAATGCGAACGGCCTGTACAATAGCAGGCCAGAGGTCGTACACTTTGTAAAGACCACCAACACAGATATACTCCTAATATCATTATAACTCACTTCTCACAGAGATCGTACTTCTCCATTATCGCTTTCGATCTTTTATACACCAACCACCCAAACGGAAAAGTCCGAGACGGAGCTGCAGTGCTCATTAAAAAAAGGAATAATATATGTTGGACTCCCGAGGTAGCCTTGTTGCGGAAAAGAGGCGACTCAGGCGTAGTTGGTTTTCTACCCGCAGCCCATGGGATAAAAACCTCCTCAACAGAGCCAAAACACGGAGCTACCAAGTATGGGTGACACACCAATCGTTCCCGCATCCCTGGACGAGATAGAGAACGAGGTTACTCTACTCAACCCAAAAAAGACACCTGGACACGCTGGCATCGACGCAAGGGCGATAAAAATGCTGTTTTAAACTTGTATCCAGTTGCTGACCAACGTAATTAAACGATGCTTTGAGATTGGACATTTCCCTTTCCAGTGGAAACGAGCTGAGGTAATTTGAATACCAAAGCCTGGTAAACTCTTCCTATCGTCCCATTTTTTTACGTAGAGTGCTGCCAGTATTGAACGAGGCTGTTTTGATCCCAGATCAACAGTTCGGCTTCAGGCGCCTCCACGGAACACCGGAACAATGCCATAGGATAGTAGAACAAATAATACAGGCATTTGAAGAAAGGAAGTACTGCCGTGCGGTCATGCTCGACGCGAAGCAAGCCTTTGATAGGGTATGGCACCCCTGACTATTGCATAAACTTAAGGCAAACTTACCAGCATCCTAATTCGAATTTCTTAAGTGCTACATTTCCTGCAGACAGTTTTACACCAAGCGCTGTGACGCTACCTTGTCTATAAAGAGCACAAGGCAGCGTTCTGGGACCACCGCTATACACGGTGCAAACAGCCGACATGTCTTTTAGCCCGGATCAAAGCCTCTTAGGACTCCCTGGACAGCTTTCATTTTTTATTTTCTGTATATATATCTATTTTTTCTACAATAAATGTTTAGTTGGCTGGCTCGAGGTCCGGGTTTGTTTTAATAAAACAATGAAACAATTTTATTGATTTTTACTTCCAATATATTTCGGTTGCGCATCGGCAAACCGTCTTCAGGGCACTAAGCCAAGGTACAAAGAACAATTAACATTAAAATATATTAAATTAAACAATAAATTGACACATTTAACCTACCTTATTTTACACGTCTGCGCTTGATGACGTGGAGATTTAAACTGAGTCTGTTTGGCTGTTCAATAGGTGTCTCTACAAGTGAGCACAATTTTCGGTGTCCGTCTTGTAGTTTAGTCGTTTGTCCGTTGGTGTGTTAATTATGTGTAGCATTTCTAATGTGTGTCGTTTGTTGTAGTGTTGTTCATGTTGTAAGATTGTTGTTGCATCAAAATTTGGTGTGTGGTTGCTTCTCATACAATGGGTCATTAGTGCTGTTTTCTGCATATTATTTTGATGTCTTAATTTGAAGTCTGATTTATGTTGGGTAATCCTTGTTTTTAGTTTTGATTTTGTTGTGCCTATGTACACACTATTGCATTTGTTGTTATTTTCCCCAGCACATGGTATTTGGTAAATTACATTACTTTTATCGGCCATAGGAATTTTTGCTTTAATCTTATTGAAGAATTTTTGTAACGTGTTCGTAGGTTTGTGTGCTACTTTTGTTTCTTGGTTGTTGTAGCAATCCGAGTTCGTGAGGCGTTCTGATAGTCGTGGGACATATATTAGGGGATTTGTATATTTTGTTAGGTTCTGTAGGCTTCTCTGTTCCGATATGTCGTCTTTTTAATAATGTTTTAATTACATTTTTTGGGAAGTCTTTTTCGTTAAGAGTTTTTTAATTTCATATAGTTTCTTCGTGGTATATTGTGTCCGATATGTTAAGCATTCCTTTCATACAGCTTATTGCTGTATTGATTATCATACTCTTGGGGTGGATTAATTGAGGTTTGAATTGAGGTTGAGTATTCGTCCGGAGGCTATGGGCTTCCTTTACCACTTAATTTTGAGTGTGTTGTCCAATCTAATTACTAAAGAGTCTAAAAATGGTAGTTTCCCGTCTTTTTCTACCTTAACTGTGGTTGCCCCTCGTAGGCAAGTTTTTGTGTCTCGACTTTCGTCTGACACCACTTCTGAGTCATTGGCAGCCTATATTGCTAGCAAATCTTCTGCTATGTGTCAATTACTAAATTTAATTTCTCCACTCCTCGTGAAATATCATCATTCAAAATAAATGTTTCACATGATATGTTCCCAATCATTTGTGATCCCAAATTTTGGGCTCCACACATGATTGTTCACGAGTTCAAGCCAAAAAAGCGTAACCAGCCTGTCATCCTTCCAGTCCCTTCAATACAAGGTACCATTTCTGCCCCAAAAAACTAACTTCGCCTTCTGACCAAGTCTCTATTCATTATCAGAATGTCAGAGGTCTCATTTCAAAGCTTAAAAAATTTTTTTCCAGGCCAGCACTTTCTTCGATTCGGATATAATCGCATTTTCAGAAACATGGTTAAATTCAACCATATCTGTTTTTGACGTTTTTTCGAATAATTTTATTTTGCATAGATATGATCGGCCGACTCGAGGTGGTGGGGTATTAATTGCCGTCAAAACCACTCTCCAGTCTGAACTTTTCTGTTTGAGTACACCTACTGACGCTGAGATTGTCTCAGTCAAGGTGTCTTTTCCTACACGGCATATTTATATTACATGCTCTTATGTTCCTCCATCTTCTGATTTTCAAGTTTATATGAAACATATTTCTTGTATTAAGGAAGTTTCTTCACACGTGCGTGATAATGACCTATTTATGGTGTTGGGTGATTTTGATTTGCCGAACATCTTTTGGTCATTATTCAGTGCCGAAAATTTTCTTGTGCCCTCAGCACAGCATGACTTTATAGATTGCATGCTTATCTTTCGTTGTTTCAAATCAATTCAATTTCTAATCATTTGAATAGAACACTTCACCTTGTATTTGTAAACGACTACCTTATTTCCAATGTGTCTATGTCCCCTCCTTTATCTCTTCCTGAGGATGTATATCATCCTACTTTGGAGGTTGCAATGTCCAATTGTAATCCTCTCATTTCGTGTTCATATGCCAATAAGCCCCGCCGTTGATTTCGCAAACGAAATTATTCATTGCTAAATCAGCTTATTTATGCAACCGATTGGTCTTTCTTATATGACTCGGTCGATATGAATACTGCTATTAATTATTTTTATAACACCCTAAACTCCCTCTTAGAAATGGGTATTCCCAAGTCAATACCTTCGACTACTTCTTCAAAGCCACCCTGGTTTACTCCCAGATTATAAAATCTGAAAAAATCTAAATATTTTAAAAAGTTTTATAAGTCTGGTTCGTGTACAGACTTGGCTAAATATTCCATAGCCAAGTCGAACTTCTTTCTTCTGAATTCTCAATGCTATGAGAATTATCTAACTCGTTGCAAAAGGCAATTTGCACAAAATCCGAGACAGTTTTACAATTTTGTAAACTTAAAGCGGAAATCTTCAAGTTTGCCATCTTCTTTTTCTCTCGGGGTGGATAAAGCTAGCAATGACTCTGATTCTGCTAACCTCTTTGCTAATTTTTGCCAATCAACTTACTCTTCAGTCTGTCCTAATAATAATTCTTATCCTTACACTATTACTTCCTCTAGTTCTATACCTCCTCCTATTATTTCCCATTACTCTCTCCTTTTGGCTACTTCTTCTTACTCTCCTGGGCCTGACAATATTCCTAGTTGTCTACTCAAGGAGTGTAGTTTTTCCCTTTTTTATCCATTGCTAAAGCTTTTTAATCTATCTCTTGAATCTTCTGTCTTTCCAACTCTTTGGATAGAATCTTATGTCATTCCTCTCCACAAGAAAGGTGGAAAGTCTGATATACAAGATTACAGGGGCATTGCAAAACTGTCCGCTATTCCTAAATTATTTGGAAAAATAATCACTTCAAATTTGCAGCATTTCTGCAAATCTGTTGTCTCCCCTGTGCAACATGGATTCGTAAAGAATCGGTCAACTACGGCCAATCTACTAGAGTTTACTGCTACATTTCCTGCAGACAGTTTTACACCAAGCGCTGTGACGCTACCTTGTCTATAAAGAGCACAAGGCAGCGTTCTGGGACCACCGCTATACACGGTGTAAACAGCCGACATGCCTTTTAGCCCGGATCAAAGCCTCTTAGTCGCCAATACACCGCAGTACGCGTCCTTCATTATGCAGCGAAAATTGGACTCCCTGGACAGCTTTAATTTTTCATTTTCTGTATATATATCTATTTTTTCTACAATAAATGTTTAGTTGGCTGGCTCGAGGTCCGGGTTTGTTTTAATAAAACAATGAAACAATTTTATTGATTTTTGCTTCCAATATATTTCGGTTGCGCATCGGCAAACCGTCTTCAGGGCACTAACCCAAGGTACAAAGAACAATTAACATTAAAATATATTAAATTAAACAATAAATTGACACATTTAACCTACCTTATTTTACACGTCTGCGCTTGATGACGTGGAGATTTAAACTGAGTCTGTTTGGCTGTTCAATAGGTGTCTGTACAAGTGAGCGCAATTTTCGGTGTCCGTCTTGTAGTTTAGTCGTTTGTCCGTTGGTGTGTTAATTATGTGTAGCATTTCTAATGTGTGTCGTTTGTTGTAGTGTTGTTCTTGTTGTTAGATTGTTGTTGCATCAAAATTTGGTGTGTGGTTGCTTCTTATACAATGGGTCATTAGTGCTGTTTTCTGCATATTATTTTGATGTCTTAATTTGAAGTCTGATTTATGTTGGGTAATCCTTGTTTTTAGTTTTGATTTTGTTGTGCCTATGTACACACTATTGCATTTGTTGTTATTTTCCCCAGCACATGGTATTTGGTAAATTACATTACTTTTATCGGCCATAGGAATTTTTGCTTTAATCTTATTGAAGAATTTTTGTAACGTGTTCGTAGGTTTGTGTGCTACTTTTGTTTCTTGGTTGTTGTAGCAATCCGAGTTCGTGAGGCGTTCTGATAGTCGTTGGACATATATTAGGGGATTTGTATATTTTGTTAGGTTCTGTAGGCTTCTCTGTTCCGATATGTCGTCTTTTTAATAATGTTTTAATTACATTTTTTGGGAAGTCTTTTTTCGTTAAGAGTTTTTTAATTTCATATAGTTTCTTCGTGGTATATTGTGTCCGATATGTTAAGCATTCCTTTCATACAGCTTATTGCTGTATTGATTATCATACTCTTGGGGTGGATTAATTGAGGTTTGAATTGAGGTTGAGTATTCGTCCGGAGGCTATGGGCTTCCTTTACCACTTAATTTTGAGTGTGTTGTCCAATCTAATTACTAAAGAGTCTAAAAATGGTAGTTTCCCGTCTTTTTCTACCTTAACTGTGGTTGCCCCTCGTAGGCAAGTTTTTGTGTCTCGACTTTCGTCTGACACCACTTCTGAGTCATTGGCAGCCTATATTGCTAGCAAATCTTCTGCTATGTGTCAATTACTAAATTTAATTTCTCCACTCCTCGTGAAATATCATCATTCAAAATAAATGTTTCACATGATATGTTCCCAATCATTTGTGATCCCAAATTTTGGGCTCCACACATGATTGTTCACGAGTTCAAGCCAAAAAAGCGTAACCAGCCTGTCATCCTTCCAGTCCCTTCAATACAAGGTACCATTTCTGCCCCAAAAAACTAACTTAGCCTTCTGACCAAGTCTCTATTCATTATCAGAATGTCAGAGGTCTCATTTCAAAGCTTAAAAATTTTTTTCCAGGCCAGCACTTTCTTCGATTCGGATATAATCGCATTTTCAGAAACATGGTTAAATTCAACCATATCTGTTTATGACGTTTTTTCGAATAATTTTATTTTGCATAGATATGATCGGCCGACTCGAGGTGGTGGGGTATTAATTGCCGTTAAAACCACTCTCCAGTCTGAACTTTTCTGTTTGAGTACACCTACTGACGCTGAGATTGTCTCAGTCAAGGTGTCTTTTCCTACACGGAATATTTATATTACATGCTCTTATGTTCCTCCATCTTCTGATTTTCAAGTTTATATGAAACATATTTCTTGTATTAAGGAAGTTTCTTCACACGTGCGTGATAATGACCTATTTATGGTGTTGGGTGATTTTAATTTGCCGAACATCTCTTGGTCATTATTCAGTGCCGAAAATTATCTAGTGCCCTCAGCACAGCATGACTTTATAGATTGCATGCTTATCTTTCGTTGTTTCAAATCAATTCAATTTCTAATCATTTGAATAGAACACTTCACCTTGTATTTGTAAACGACTACCTTATTTCTAATGTGTCTATGTCCCCTCCTTTATCTCTTCCTGAGGATGTATATCATCCTACTTTGGAGGCTGCAATGTCCAATTGTAATCCTCTCATTTCGTGTTCATATGCCAATAAGCCCCGCCGTTGATTTCGCAAACGAAATTATTCATTGCTAAATCAGCTTATTTATGCAACCGATTGGTCTTTCTTATATGACTCGGTCGATATGAATACTGCTATTAATTATTTTTATAACACCCTAAACTCCCTCTTAGAAATGGGTATTCCCAAGTCAATACCTTCGACTACTTCTTCAAAGCCACCCTGGTTTACTCCCAGATTATAAAATCTGAAAAAATCTAAATATTTTAAAAAGTTTTATAAGTCTGGTTCGTGTACAGACTTGGCTAAATATTCCATAGCCAAGTCGAACTTCTTTCTTCTGAATTCTCAATGCTATGAGAATTATCTAACTCGTTGCAAAAGGCAATTTGCACAAAATCCGAGACAGTTTTACAATTTTGTAAACTTAAAGCGGAAATCTTCAAGTTTGCCATCTTCTTTTTCTCTCGGGGTGGATAAAGCTAGCAATGACTCTGATTCTGCTAACCTCTTTGCTAATTTTTGCCAATCAACTTACTCTTCAGTCTGTCCTAATAATAATTCTTATCCTTACACTATTACTTCCTCTAGTTCTATACCTCCTCCTATTATTTCCCATTCCTCTCTCTTTTTGGCTACTTCTTCTTACTCTCCTGGGCCTGACAATATTCCTAGTTGTCTACTCAAGGAGTGTAGTTTTTCCCTTTTTTATCCATTGCTAAAGCTTTTTAATCTATCTCTTGAATCTTCTGTCTTTCCAACTCTTTGGATAGAATCTTATGTCATTCCTCTCCACAAGAAAGGTGGAAAGTCTGATATACAAGATTACAGGGGCATTGCAAAACTGTCCGCTATTCCTAAATTATTTGGAAAAATAATCACTTCAAATTTGCAGCATTTCTGCAAATCTGTTGTCTCCCCTGTGCAACATGGATTCGTAAAGAATCGGTCAACTACGGCCAATCTACTAGAGTTTACTGCTACATTTCCTGCAGACAGTTTTACACCAAGCGCTGTGACGCTACCTTGTCTATAAAGAGCACAAGGCAGCGTTCTGGGACCACCGCTATACACGGTGTAAACAGCCGACATGCCTTTTAGCCCGGATCAAAGCCTCTTAGTCGCCAATACACCGCAGTACGCGTCCTTCATTATGCAGCGAAAATTGGACTCCCTGGACAGCTTTAATTTTTCATTTTCTGTATATATATCTATTTTTTCTACAATAAATGTTTAGTTGGCTGGCTCGAGGTCCGGGTTTGTTTTAATAAAACAATGAAACAATTTTATTGATTTTTGCTTCCAATATATTTCGGTTGCGCATCGGCAAACCGTCTTCAGGGCACTAACCCAAGGTACAAAGAACAATTAACATTAAAATATATTAAATTAAACAATAAATTGACACATTTAACCTACCTTATTTTACACGTCTGCGCTTGATGACGTGGAGATTTAAACTGAGTCTGTTTGGCTGTTCAATAGGTGTTTCTACAAGTGGGCGCAATTTTCGGTGTCCGTCTTGTAGTTTAGTCGTTTGTCCGTTGGTGTGTTAATTATGTGTAGCATTTCTAATGTGTGTCGTTTGTTGTAGTGTTGTTCATGTTGTAAGATTGTTGTTGCATCAAAATTTGGTGTGTGGTTGCTTCTCATACAATGGGTCATTAGTGCTGTTTTCTGCATATTATTTTGATGTCTTAATTTGAAGTCTGATTTATGTTGGGTAATCCTTGTTTTTAGTTTTGATTTTGTTGTGCCTATGTACACACTATTGCATTTGTTGTTATTTTCCCCAGCACATGGTATTTGGTAAATTACATTACTTTTATCGGCCATAGGAATTTTTGCTTTAATCTTATTGAAGAATTTTTGTAACGTGTTCGTAGGTTTGTGTGCTACTTTTGTTTCTTGGTTGTTGTAGCAATCCGAGTTCGTGAGGCGTTCTGATAGTCGTTGGACATATATTAGGGGATTTGTATATTTTGTTAGGTTCTGTAGGCTTCTCTGTTCCGATATGTCGTCTTTTTAATAATGTTTTAATTACATTTTTTGGGAAGTCTTTTTTCGTTAAGAGTTTTTTAATTTCATATAGTTTCTTCGTGGTATATTGTGTCCGATATGTTAAGCATTCCTTTCATACAGCTTATTGCTGTATTGATTATCATACTCTTGGGGTGGATTAATTGAGGTTTGAATTGAGGTTGAGTATTCGTCCGGAGGCTATGGGCTTCCTTTACCACTTAATTTTGAGTGTGTTGTCCAATCTAATTACTAAAGAGTCTAAAAATGGTAGTTTCCCGTCTTTTTCTACCTTAACTGTGGTTGCCCCTCGTAGGCAAGTTTTTGTGTCTCGACTTTCGTCTGACACCACTTCTGAGTCATTGGCAGCCTATATTGCTAGCAAATCTTCTGCTATGTGTCAATTACTAAATTTAATTTCTCCACTCCTCGTGAAATATCATCATTCAAAATAAATGTTTCACATGATATGTTCCCAATCATTTGTGATCCCAAATTTTGGGCTCCACACATGATTGTTCACGAGTTCAAGCCAAAAAAGCGTAACCAGCCTGTCATCCTTCCAGTCCCTTCAATACAAGGTACCATTTCTGCCCCAAAAAACTAACTTCGCCTTCTGACCAAGTCTCTATTCATTATCAGAATGTCAGAGGTCTCATTTCAAAGCTTAAAAATTTTTTTCCAGGCCAGCACTTTCTTCGATTCGGATATAATCGCATTTTCAGAAACATGGTTAAATTCAACCATATCTGTTTTTGACGTTTTTTCGAATAATTTTATTTTGCATAGATATGATCGGCCGACTCGAGGTGGTGGGGTATTAATTGCCGTCAAAACCACTCTCCAGTCTGAACTTTTCTGTTTGAGTACACCTACTGACGCTGAGATTGTCTCAGTCAAGGTGTCTTTTCCTACACGGCATATTTATATTACATGCTCTTATGTTCCTCCATCTTCTGATTTTCAAGTTTATATGAAACATATTTCTTGTATTAAGGAAGTTTCTTCACACGTGCGTGATAATGACCTATTTATGGTGTTGGGTGATTTTGATTTGCCGAACATCTTTTGGTCATTATTCAGTGCCGAAAATTTTCTTGTGCCCTCAGCACAGCATGACTTTATAGATTGCATGCTTATCTTTCGTTGTTTCAAATCAATTCAATTTCTAATCATTTGAATAGAACACTTCACCTTGTATTTGTAAACGACTACCTTATTTCCAATGTGTCTATGTCCCCTCCTTTATCTCTTCCTGAGGATGTATATCATCCTACTTTGGAGGTTGCAATGTCCAATTGTAATCCTCTCATTTCGTGTTCATATGCCAATAAGCCCCGCCGTTGATTTCGCAAACGAAATTATTCATTGCTAAATCAGCTTATTTATGCAACCGATTGGTCTTTCTTATATGACTCGGTCGATATGAATACTGCTATTAATTATTTTTATAACACCCTAAACTCCCTCTTAGAAATGGGTATTCCCAAGTCAATACCTTCGACTACTTCTTCAAAGCCACCCTGGTTTACTCCCAGATTATAAAATCTGAAAAAATCTAAATATTTTAAAAAGTTTTATAAGTCTGGTTCGTGTACAGACTTGGCTAAATATTCCATAGCCAAGTCGAACTTCTTTCTTCTGAATTCTCAATGCTATGAGAATTATCTAACTCGTTGCAAAAGGCAATTTGCACAAAATCCGAGACAGTTTTACAATTTTGTAAACTTAAAGCGGAAATCTTCAAGTTTGCCATCTTCTTTTTCTCTCGGGGTGGATAAAGCTAGCAATGACTCTGATTCTGCTAACCTCTTTGCTAATTTTTGCCAATCAACTTACTCTTCAGTCTGTCCTAATAATAATTCTTATCCTTACACTATTACTTCCTCTAGTTCTATACCTCCTCCTATTATTTCCCATTACTCTCTCCTTTTGGCTACTTCTTCTTACTCTCCTGGGCCTGACAATATTCCTAGTTGTCTACTCAAGGAGTGTAGTTCTTCCCTTTTTTATCCATTGCTAAAGCTTTTTAATCTATCTCTTGAATCTTCTGTCTTTCCAACTCTTTGGATAGAATCTTATGTCATTCCTCTCCACAAGAAAGGTGGAAAGTCTGATATACAAGATTACAGGGGCATTGCAAAACTGTCCGCTATTCCTAAATTATTTGGAAAAATAATCACTTCAAATTTGCAGCATTTCTGCAAATCTGTTGTCTCCCCTGTGCAACATGGATTCGTAAAGAATCGGTCAACTACGGCCAATCTACTAGAGTTTACTGCTACATTTCCTGCAGACAGTTTTACACCAAGCGCTGTGTCGCTACCTTGTCTATAAAGAGCACAAGGCAGCGTTCTGGGACCACCGCTATACACGGTGTAAACAGCCGACATGCCTTTTAGCCCGGATCAAAGCCTCTTAGTCGCCAATACACCGCAGTACGCGTCCTTCATTATGCAGCGAAAATTGGACTCCCTGGACAGCTTTAATTTTTCATTTTCTGTATATATATCTATTTTTTCTACAATAAATGTTTAGTTGGCTGGCTCGAGGTCCGGGTTTGTTTTAATAAAACAATGAAACAATTTTATTGATTTTTACTTCCAATATATTTCGGTTGCGCATCGGCAAACCGTCTTCAGGGCACTAAGCCAAGGTACAAAGAACAATTAACATTAAAATATATTAAATTAAACAATAAATTGACACATTTAACCTACCTTATTTTACACGTCTGCGCTTGATGACGTGGAGATTTAAACTGAGTCTGTTTGGCTGTTCAATAGGTGTCTCTACAAGTGAGCACAATTTTCGGTGTCCGTCTTGTAGTTTAGTCGTTTGTCCGTTGGTGTGTTAATTATGTGTAGCATTTCTAATGTGTGTCGTTTGTTGTAGTGTTGTTCATGTTGTAAGATTGTTGTTGCATCAAAATTTGGTGTGTGGTTGCTTCTCATACAATGGGTCATTAGTGCTGTTTTCTGCATATTATTTTGATGTCTTAATTTGAAGTCTGATTTATGTTGGGTAATCCTTGTTTTTAGTTTTGATTTTGTTGTGCCTATGTACACACTATTGCATTTGTTGTTATTTTCCCCAGCACATGGTATTTGGTAAATTACATTACTTTTATCGGCCATAGGAATTTTTGCTTTAATCTTATTGAAGAATTTTTGTAACGTGTTCGTAGGTTTGTGTGCTACTTTTATTTCTTGGTTGTTGTAGCAATCCGAGTTCGTGAGGCGTTCTGATAGTCGTGGGACATATATTAGGGGATTTGTATATTTTGTTAGGTTCTGTAGGCTTCTCTGTTCCGATATGTCGTCTTTTTAATAATGTTTTAATTACATTTTTGGGAAGTCTTTTTTCGTTAAGAGTTTTTTAATTTCATATAGTTTCTTCGTGGTATATTGTGTCCGATATGTTAAGCATTCCTTTCATACAGCTTATTGCTGTATTGATTATCATACTCTTGGGGTGGATTAATTGAGGTTTGAATTGAGGTCGAGTATTCGTCCGGAGGCTATGGGCTTCCTTTACCACTTAATTTTGAGTGTGTTGTCCAATCTAAATACTAAAGAGTCTAAAAATGGTAGTTTCCCGTCTTTTTCTACCTTAACTGTGGTTGCCCCTCGTAGGCAAGTTTTTGTGTCTCGACTTTCGTCTGACACCACTTCTGAGTCATTGGTAGCCTATATTGCTAGCAAATCTTCTGCTAGTGTGTCAATTACTTAATTTAATTTCTCCACTCCTCGTGAAATATCATCATTCAAAATAAATGTTTCACATGATATGTTCCCAATCATTTGTAATCCCAAATTTTGGGCTCCACACATTATTGTTCACGAGTTCAAGCCAAAAAAGCGTAACCAGCCTGTCATCCTTCCAGTCCCTTCAATACAAGTCTCTATTCATTATCAGAAAGTCAGAGGTCTCATTTCAAAGCTTAAAAATCTTTTCCTGGCCAGCACTTTCTTCGATTCGGATATAATAGCATTTTCAGAAACATGGTTAAATTCAACCATATCTGTTTTTGACGATTTTTCGAATAATATTATTTTGCATAGATATGATCGGCCGACTCGAGGTGGTGGGGTATTAATTGCCGTTAAAACCACTCTCCAGTCTGAACTTTTCTGTTTGAGTACACCTACTGACGCTGAGATTGTCTCAGTCAAGGTGTCTTTTCCTACACGGAATATCTATATTACATGCACTTATGTTCCTCCATCTTCTGATTTTCAAGTTTATATGAAACATATTTTTTTGTATTAAAGAAGTTTCTTCACACGTGCGTGATAATGACCTATTTATTGTGTTGGGTGATTTTAATTTGCCGAACATCTCTTGGTCATTATTCACTGCCGAAAATTATCTAGTGCCCTCAGCACAGCATGACTTTATAGATTGCATGCTTATCTTTCGTTGTTTCAAGTCAATTCAATTTCTAATCATTTGAATAGATCACTTCACCTTGTATTTGTAAACGACTACCTTATTTCTAATGTGTCTAGGTCCCCTCCTTTATCTCTTCCTGAGGATGTATATCATCCTACTTTTGAGGTTGCAATGTCCAATTGTAATCCTCTCATTTCGTGTTCATATGCCAATAAGCCCCGCCGTTGTTTTCGCAAACGAAATTATTCATTGCTAAATCAGCTTATTTATGCAACCGAATGGTCTTTCTTATATGACTCGGTTGATATGAATACTGCTATTAATTATTTTTATAACACCCTAAACTCCCTCTTAGATATGTGTATTCCCAAGTCAATACCTTCGACTACTTCTTCAAAGCCACCCTGGTTTACTCCCAGATTATAAAATCTGAAAAAATCTAAATATTTTAAAAAGTTTAATAAGTCTGGTTCGTGTACAGACTTGGCTAAATATTTCATAGCCAAGTCGAACTTCTTTCTTCTGAATTCTCAATGCTATGAGAATTATCTAACTCGTTGCAGAAGGCAATTTGCACAAAATCCGAGACAGTTTAACAATTTTGTAAACTTAAAGCGGAAATCTTCAAGTTTGCCATCTTCTTTTTCTCTCGGGGTGGATAAAGCTAGCAATGACTCTGATTCTGCTAACCTCTTTGCTAATTTTTGCCAATCAACTTACTCTTCAGTCTGTCCTAATAATAATTCTTATCCTTACACTATTACTTCCTCTAGTTCTATACCTCCTCCTATTATTTCCCATTCCTCTCTCCTTTTGGCTACTTCTTCTTACTCTCCTGGGCCTGACAATATTCCTAGTTGTCTACTCAAGGAGTGTAGTTCTTCCCTTTTTTATCCATTGCAAAAGCTTTTTAATCTATCTCTTGAATCTTCTGTCTTTCCAACTCTTTGGATAGAATCTTATGTCATTCCTCTCCACAAGAAAGGTGGAAAGTCTGATATACAAGATTACAGGGGCATTGCAAAACTGTCCGCTATTCCTAAATTATTTGGAAAAATAATCACTTCAAATTTGCAGCATTTCTGCAAATCTGTTGTCTCCCCTGTGCAACATGGATTCGTAAAGAATCGGTCAACTACGGCCAATCTACTAGAGTTTACTGCTACATTTCCTGCAGACAGTTTTACACCAAGCGCTGTGTCGCTACCTTGTCTATAAAGAGCACAAGGCAGCGTTCTGGGACCACCGCTATACACGGTGTAAACAGCCGACATGCCTTTTAGCCCGGATCAAAGCCTCTTAGTCGCCAATACACCGCAGTACGCGTCCTTCATTATGCAGCGAAAATTGGACTCCCTGGACAGCTTTAATTTTTCATTTTCTGTATATATATCTATTTTTTCTACAATAAATGTTTAGTTGGCTGGCTCGAGGTCCGGGTTTGTTTTAATAAAACAATGAAACAATTTTATTGATTTTTACTTCCAATATATTTCGGTTGCGCATCGGCAAACCGTCTTCAGGGCACTAACCCAAGGTACAAAGAACAATTAACATTAAAATATATTAAATTAAACAATAAATTGACACATTTAACCTACCTTATTTTACACGTCTGCGCTTTATGACGTGGAGATTTAAACTGAGTCTGTTTGGCTGTTCAATAGGTGTTTCTACAAGTGGGCGCAATTTTCGGTGTCCGTCTTGTAGTTTAGTCGTTTGTTCGTTGGTGTGTTAATTATGTGTAGCATTTCTAATGTGTGTCGTTTGTTGTAGTGTTGTTCATGTTGTAAGATTTTTGTCAAAATTTGGTGTGTGGTTGCTTCTCATACAATGGGTCATTAGTGCTGTTTTCTGCATATTATTTTGATGTCTTAATTTGAAGTCTGATTTATGTTGGGTAATCCTTGTTTTTAGTTTTGATTTTGTTGTGCCTATGTACACACTATTGCATTTGTTGTTATTTTCCCCAGCACATGGTATTTGGTAAATAACATTACTTTTATCGGCCAAAGGAATTTTTGCTTTAATCTTATTGAAGAATTTTTGTAACGTGTTCGTAGGTTTGTGTGCTACTTTTATTTCTTGGTTGTTGTAGCAATCCGAGTTCGTGAGGCGTTCTGATAGTCGTGGGACATATATCAGGGGATTTGTATATTTTGTTATGTTCTGTAGGCTTCTATGTTCCGATATGTTGTCTTTTTAATAATGTTTTAATTACATTTTTTGGGAAGTCTTTTTTCGTTAAGAGTTTTTTAATTTCATGTATAGTTTCTTCGTAGTATATTGTGTCCGATATGTTAAGCATTCCTTTCATACAGCTTATTGCTGTATTGATTATCATACTCTTGGGGTGGTTTGAATTGAAGTTGAGTATTCGTCCGGAGGCTATGGGCTTCCTTTACCACTTAATTTTGAGTGTGTTGTCCAATCTAATTACTAAAGAGTCTAAAAATGGTAGTTTCCCGTCTTTTTCTACCATTAACTGTGGTTGCCCCTCGTAGGCAAGTTTTTGTGTCTCGACTTTCGTCTGACACCACTTCTGAGTCATTGCTCTTCTGCTAGTGTGTCAATTACCAAATTTAATTTCTCCACTCCTCGTGAAATATCATCATTCAAAATAAATGTTTCACATGATATGTTCCCAATCATTTGTAATCCCAAATTTTGGGCTCCACACATTATTGTTCACGAGTTCAAGCCAAAAAAGCGTAACCAGCCTGTCATCCTTCCAGTCCCTTCAATACAAGGTACCATTTCTGCCCCAGCACTTTCTTCGATTCGGATATAATCGCATTTTCAGAAACGTGGTTAAATTCAACCATATCTGTTTTTGACGTTTTTTCGAATAATTTTATTTTGCATAGATATGATCGGCCGACTCGAGGTGGTGGGGTATTAATTGCCGTTAAAACCACTCTCCAGTCTGAACTTTTCTGTTTGAGTACACCTACTGACGCTGAGATTGTCTCAGTCAAGGTGTCTTTTCCTACACGGAATATCTATATTACATGCTCTTATGTTCCCCCATCTTCTGATATTCAAGTTTATATGAAACATATTTCTTGTATTAAAGAAGTTTCTTCACACGTGCGTGATAATGACCTATTTATGGTCTTGGGTGATTTTGATTTGCCGAACATCTCTTGGTCATTATTCACTGCCGAAAATTATCTAGTGCCCTCAGCACAGCATGACTTTATAGATTGCATGCTTATCTTTCGTTGTTTCAAATCAATTCAATTTCTAATCATTTGAATAGAACACTTCACCTTGTATTTGTAAACGACTACCTTATTTCTAATGTGTCCAGGTCCCCTCCTTTATCTCTTCCTGAGGATGTATATCATCCTACTTTGGAGGTTGCAATGTCCAATTGTAATCCTCTTATTTCGTATTGATATGCCAATAAGCCCCGCCGTTGCTTTCGCAAACGAAATTATTCATTGCTAAATCAGCTTATTTATGCAACCGATTGGTCTTTCTTATATGACTCGGTTGATATGAATACTGCTATTAATTATTTTTATAACACCCTAAACTCCCTCTTAGATATGTGTATTCCCAAGTCAATACCTTCGACTACTTCTTCAAAGCCACCCTGGTTTACTCCCAGATTATAAAATATGGAAAAATCTAAATATTTTAAAAAGTTTAATAAGTCTGGTTCGTGTACAGACTTGGATAAATATTCCATAGCCAAGTCGAACTTCTTTCTTCTGAATTCTCAATGCTATGAGAATTATCTAACTCGTTGCAATAGGCAATTTGCACAAAATCCGAGACAGTTTTACAATTTTGTAAACTTAAAGCGGAAATCTTCAAGTTTGCCATCTTCTTTTTCTCTCGGGGTGGATAAAGCTAGCAATGACTCTGATTCTGCTAACCTCTTTGCTAATTTTTGCCAATCAACTTACTTTTCAGTCTGTCCTAATAATAATTCTTATCCTTACACTATTACTTCCTCTAGTTCTATACCTCCTCCTATTTTTTCCCATTCCTCTCTCCTTTTGGCTACTTCTTCTTACTCTCCTGGGCCTGACAATATTCCTAGTTGTCTACTCAAGGAGTGTAGTTCTTCCCTTGTTTATATATTGCTAAAGCTTTTTAATCTATCTCTTGAATATTCTGTCTTTCCAACTCTTTGGAAAGAATCTTATATCATTCCTCTCCACAAGAAAGGTGGAAAGTCTGATATACAAGATTACAGGGGCATTGCAAAACTGTCCGCTATTCCTAAATTATTTGGAAAAATAATCACTTCAAATTTGCAGCATTTCTGCAAATCTGTTGTCTCCCCTGTGCAACATGGACTCGTAAAGAATCGGTCAACTACGACCAATCTACTAGAGTTTACTTCCTTGGTAAATGATGCTTTAATTTCGAAAATGCAAACTGATGTCATTTACACTGACTTCAGTAAGGCGTTTGACTCTGTGCACCACGACATTTTACTTTTTAAACTTGACCGAATAGGTTTCCCTCCGTCTCTTTTCCTTTGGATTATCTCTTATTTAAAAGGTAGGACCCAAAGGACCCATAAAAAATATCCAAAATCATAAAAGGCGATTTTGCGATAATAAAAGAAATAAAATTAAACAAAAAAAAAGTGAGCAATAGAAATAAAAGTGTAGTTCAAGTGATAAAAAAAAATATCTATATATATGTATTCAATTAAATTTGTTGATGTTGCAGAACTCTATACGGGAGGTGTCCCAGAAGACAGGCGAAGTTCAGGTCACCAGAGGAGCGGATTTCCCAACTCTAGTTGGCATCAGGTTTTTCGTAACCTTTAATAAACAAATATTAGTGTGTAAAATAGCATTCATATTACCAATGAGTTGAGTTTGAGTTTGTGTTAACGTTGGGCTCAAAATTTAAATCTTCTTAAATTATTAAAAATAATCGTGCGCAATAAAGACTAACAAAGACATACAAATAATTTAGAAGAAAATAACCGCAACGTTATTGATACTGGGCAGCTGGGTAATATTCATGGCCCTAAAAACGCATTTCGACCTGCACAACATGAGATATCACACATTCGAACCCCGTGATGAACGAACATATCGTATACTTATTAAAGGTCTTCAGCATTCGACTGATAAAGACGAGATTAACGAAGCAATGGTTGAACAAGGTCACAACGTTAGAGACCTCCACAACGCCATTAGCCCCAATACGAAAATGCCAACGTCTGTCTTTTTCGTTAACCTGGAGCCATCCAGCAACAACAATGAGGCATTCAAAATAAAACGATTATGCACCTCGGTGGTACCAATCGCGCCTCCTTTAAAATTCAATGGTTTGCTCCAATGCTACCACTGTCAAGGGTTTAGGCATACCCAAAGATATTGCCGTCTCGAACATAGATGCGTCAAGTGCGGCGATACGCACAGCTCAGCAGACTGCACTAAAGGTAAAAAGGATCCAGCGTACTATGTACACTCTGGAGGTGACCATGCTGCTTCAAATAAGGGCTGCGCAGTTTATAAAATGGCCAAAGCGCAGGCGTTCCCAAATGCTTCTCGGCATCCAAACGCCATCACCGAATGTACTTCAGAAACACCAGCTGGATAAATAGACCCACACGTCGGCTTCTCGGACGCGCTTAGAGGAGGAAATAACAATTCACAAAGCCAAGCCCGCCAATCTGAGCACGTAGCAGCAGGAGCTATGGAATCCATGGTTACCCGATTGGAATTGATGACGGAAAAAATGGTGGACAAAATATTAAGCCAAATGACGCAAATGCTAGCCACTGATGTTCGTAAGCTATGCAAGTAAGGCCTAACCAGTAAGGTATGAACCTAACCATCTGGAATGCGAACGGCCTGTACAATAGCAGGCCAGAGGTCGAACACTTTGTAAAGACCACCAACACAGATATACTCCTAATATCATTATAACTCACTTCTCACAGAGATCGTACTTCTCCATTATCGCTTTCGATCTTTTATACACCAACCACCCAAACGGAAAAGTCCGAGACGGAGCTGCAGTGCTCATTAAAAAAAGGAATAATATATGTTGGACTCCCGAGGTAGCCTTGTTGCGGAAAAGAGGCGACTCAGGCGTAGTTGGTTTTCTACCCGCAGCCCATGGGATAAAAACCTCCTCAACAGAGCCACAACACGGAGCTACCAAGTATGGGTGACACACCAATCGTTCCCGCATCCCTGGACGAGATAGAGAACGAGATTACTCTACTCAACCCAAAAAAGACACCTGGACACGCTGGCATCGACGCAAGGGCGATAAAAATGCTGTTTTAAACTTGTATCCAGTTGCTGACCAACGTAATTAAACGATGCTTTGAGATTGGACATTTCCCTTTCCAGTGGAAACGAGCTGAGGTAATTTGAATACCAAAGCCTGGTAAACCTGACTTCTCTCTTCCTATCGTCCCATTTTTTTTTACGTAGAGTGCTGCCAGTATTGAACGAGGCTGTTTTGATCCCAGATCAACAGTTCGGCTACAGGCGCCTCCACGGAACACCGGAACAATGCCATAGGATAGTAGAACAAATAATACAGGCATTTGAAGAAAGGAAGTACTGCCGTGCGGTCATGCTCGACGCGAAGCAAGCCTTTGATAGGGTATGGCACCCCTGACTATTGCATAAACTTAAGGCAAACTTACCAGCATCCTAATTCGAATTTCTTAAGTGCTACATTTCCTGCAGACAGTTTTACACCAAGCGCTGTGACGCTACCTTGTCTATAAAGAGCACAAGGCAGCGTTCTGGGACCACCGCTATACACGGTGCAAACAGCCGACATGTCTTTTAGCCCGGATCAAAGCCTCTTAGGACTCCCTGGACAGCTTTCATTTTTCATTTTCTGTATATATATTTTTTTTTTCTACAATAAATGTTTAGTTGGCTGGCTCGAGGTCCGGGTTTGTTTTAATAAACCAATGAAACAATTTTGTTGATTTTTGCTTCCGATATATTTCGGTTGCGCATCGGCAAACCGTCTTCAGGGCACTAACCCAAGGTACAAAGAACAATTAACATTAAAATATATTAAATTAAACAATAAATTGACACATTTAACCTACCTTATTTTACACGTCTGCGCTTGATGACGTGGAGATTTAAACTGAGTCTGTTTGGCTGTTCAATAGGTGTCTCTACAAGTGAGCGCAATTTTCGGTGTCCGTCTTGTAGTTTAGTCGTTTGTCCGTTGGTGTGTTAATTATGTGTAGCATTTCTAATGTGTGTCGTTTGTTGTAGTGTTGTTCTTGTTGTTAGATTGTTGTTGCATCAAAATTTGGTGTGTGGTTGCTTCTCATACAATGGGTCATTAGTGCTGTTTTCTGCATATTATTTTGATGTCTTAATTTGAAGTCTGATTTATGTTGGGTAATCCTTGTTTTTAGTTTTGATTTTGTTGTGCCTATGTACACACTATTGCATTTGTTGTTATTTTCCCCAGCACATGGTATTTGGTAAATAACATTACTTTTATCGGCCAAAGGAATTTTTGCTTTAATCTTATTGAAGAATTTTTGTAACGTGTTCGTAGGTTTGTGTGCTACTTTTATTTCTTGGTTGTTGTAGCAATCCGAGTTCGTGAGGCGTTCTGATAGTCGTGGGACATATATCAGGGGATTTGTATATTTTGTTATGTTCTGTAGGCTTCTCTGTTCCGATATGTCGTCTTTTTAATAATGTTTTAATTACATTTTTTGGGAAGTCTTTTTTCGTTAAGAGTTTTTTAATTTCATATAGTTTCTTCGTGGTATATTGTGTCCGATATGTTAAGCATTCCTTTCATACAGCTTATTGCTGTATTGATTATCATACTCTTGGGGTGGTTTGAATTGAAGTTGAGTATTCGTCCGGAGGCTATGGGCTTCCTTTACCACTTAATTTTGAGTGTGTTGTCCAATCTAATTACTAAAGAGTCTAAAAATGGTAGTTTCCCGTCTTTTTCTACCTTAACTGTGGTTGCCCCTCGTAGGCAAGTTTTTGTGTCTCGACTTTCGTCTGACACCACTTCTGAGTCATTGCTCTTCTGCTAGTGTGTCAATTACCAAATTTAATTTCTCCACTCCTCGTGAAATATCACCATTCAAAATAAATGTTTGACATGATATGTTCCCAATCATTTGTAATCCCAAATTTTGGGCTCCACACATTATTGTTCACGAGTTCAAGCCAAAAAAGCGTAACCAGCCTGTCATCCTTCCAGTCCCTTCAATACAAGGTACCATTTCTGCCCCAGCACTTTCTTCGATTCGGATATAATCGCATTTTCAGAAACGTGGTTAAATTCAACCATATTTGTTTTGCATAGATATGATCGGCCGACTCGAGGTGGTGGGGTATTAATTGCCGTTAAAACCACTCTCCAGTCTGAACTTTTCTGTTTGAGATTGAGATTTCTGAGATTGTCTCAGTCAAGGTGTCTTTTCCTACACGGAATATCTATATTACATGCTCTTATGTTCCCCCATCTTCTGATATTCAAGTTTATATGAAACATATTTCTTGTATTAAAGAAGTTTCTTCACACGTGCGTGATAATGACCTATTTATGGTCTTGGGTGATTTTGATTTGCCGAACATCTCTTGGTCATTATTCACTGCCGAAAATTATCTAGTGCCCTCAGCACAGCATGACTTTATAGATTGCATGCTTATCTTTCGTTGTTTCAAATCAATTCAATTTCTAATCATTTGAATAGAACACTTCACCTTGTATTTGTAAACGACTACCTTATTTCTAATGTGTCCAGGTCCCCTCCTTTATCTCTTCCTGAGGATGTATATCATCCTACTTTGGAGGTTGCAATGTCCAATTGTAATCCTCTTATTTCGTATTGATATGCCAATAAGCCCCGCCGTTGCTTTCGCAAACGAAATTATTCATTGCTAAATCAGCTTATTTATGCAACCGATTGGTCTTTCTTATATGACTCGGTTGATATGAATACTGCTATTAATTATTTTTATAACACCCTAAACTCCCTCTTAGATATGTGTATTCCCAAGTCAATACCTTCGACTACTTCTTCAAAGCCACCCTGGTTTACTCCCAGATTATAAAATATGGAAAAATCTAAATATTTTAAAAAGTTTAATAAGTCTGGTTCGTGTACAGACTTGGATAAATATTCCATAGCCAAGTCGAACTTCTTTCTTCTGAATTCTCAATGCTATGAGAATTATCTAACTCGTTGCAATAGGCAATTTGCACAAAATCCGAGACAGTTTTACAATTTTGTAAACTTAAAGCGGAAATCTTCAAGTTTGCCATCTTCTTTTTCTCTCGGGGTGGATAAAGCTAGCAATGACTCTGATTCTGCTAACCTCTTTGCTAATTTTTGCCAATCAACTTACTTTTCAGTCTGTCCTAATAATAATTCTTATCCTTACACTATTACTTCCTCTAGTTCTATACCTCCTCCTATTTTTTCCCATTCCTCTCTCCTTTTGGCTACTTCTTCTTACTCTCCTGGGCCTGACAATATTCCTAGTTGTCTACTCAAGGAGTGTAGTTCTTCCCTTGTTTATATATTGCTAAAGCTTTTTAATCTATCTCTTGAATATTCTGTCTTTCCAACTCTTTGGAAAGAATCTCATATCATTCCTCTCCACAAGAAAGGTGGAAAGTCTGATATACAAGATTACAGGGGCATTGCAAAACTGTCCGCTATTCCTAAATTATTTGAAAAAATAATCACTTCAAATTTGCAGCATTTCTGCAAATCTGTTGTCTCCCCTGTGCAACATGGACTCGTAAAGAATCGGTCAACTACGACCAATCTACTAGAGTTTACTTCCTTGGTAAATGATGCTTTAATTTCGAAACTGCAAACTGATGTCATTTACACTGACTTCAGTAAGGCGTTTGACTCTGTGCACCACGACATTTTACTTTTTAAACTTGACCGAATAGGTTTCCCTCCGTCTCTTTTCCTTTGGATTATCTCTTATTTAAAAGGTAGGACCCAAAGGACCCATAAAAAATATCCAAAATCATAAAAGGCGATTTTGCGATAGTAAAAGAAATAAAATTAAACAAAAAAAAAAGTGAGCAATAGAAATAAAAGGGTAGTTCAAGTGATAAAAAAAAATATCTATATATATGTATTCAATTAAATTTGTTGATGTTGCAGAACTCTATACGGGAGGTGTCCCAGAAGACAGGCGAAGTTCAGGTCACCAGAGGAGCGGATTTCCCAACTCTAGTTGGCATCAGGTTTTTCGTAACCTTTAATAAACAAATATTAGTGTGTAAAATAGCATTCATATTACCAATGAGTTGAGTTTGAGTTTGTGTTAACGTTGGGCTCAAAATTTAAATCTCCTTAAATTATTAAAAATAATCGTGCGCAATAAAGACTAACAAAGACATACAAATAATTTAGAAGAAAATAACCGCAACGTTATTGATACTGGGCAGCTGGGTAATATTCATGGCCCTAAAAACGCATTTCGACCTGCACAACATGAGATATCACACATTCGAACCCCGTGATGAACGAACATATCGTATACTTATTAAAGGTCTTCAGCATTCGACTGATAAAGACGAGATTAACGAAGCAATGGTTGAACAAGGTCACAACGTTAGAGACCTCCACAACGCCATTAGCCCCAATACGAAAATGCCAACGTCTGTCTTTTTCGTTAACCTGGAGCCATCCAGCAACAACAATGAGGCATTCAAAATAAAACGAATATGCACCTCGGTGGTACCAATCGCGCCTCCTTTACAATTCAATGGTTTGCTCCAATGCTACCACTGTCAAGGGTTTAGGCATACCCAAAGATATTGCCGTCTCGAACATAGATGCGTCAAGTGCGGCGATACGCACAGCTCAGCAGACTGCACTAAAGGTAAAAAGGATCCAGCGTACTATGTACACTCTGGAGGTGACCATGCTGCTTCAAATAAGGGCTGCGCAGTTTATAAAATGGCCAAAGCGCAGGCGTTCCCAAATGCTTCTCGGCATCCAAACGCCATCACCGAATGTACTTCAGAAACACCAGCTGGATAAATAGACCCACACGTCGGCTTCTCGGACGCGCTTAGAGGAGGAAATAACAATTCACAAAGCCAAGCCCGCCAATCTGAGCACGTAGCAGCAGGAGCTATGGAATCCATGGTTACCCGATTGGAATTG
The DNA here is from genome assembly GCA_018903485.1 of Drosophila littoralis. NCBI lineage: Eukaryota > Metazoa > Arthropoda > Insecta > Diptera > Drosophilidae > Drosophila > Drosophila littoralis. The sequence goes on from JAEIGF010000598.1 coordinate 635,671, forward strand.
ATGACGGAAAAAATGGTGGACAACATATTAAGCCAAATGACGCAAATGCTAGCCACTGATGTTCGTAAGATATGCAAGTAAGGCCTAACCAGTAAGGTATGAACCTAACCATCTGGAATGCGAACGGCCTGTACAATAGCAGGCCAGAGGTCGTACACTTTGTAAAGACCACCAACACAGATATACTCCTAATATCATTATAACTCACTTCTCACAGAGATCGTACTTCTCCATTATCGCTTTCGATCTTTTATACACCAACCACCCAAACGGAAAAGTCCGAGACGGAGCTGCAGTGCTCATTAAAAAAAGGAATAATATATGTTGGACTCCCGAGGTAGCCTTGTTGCGGAAAAGAGGCGACTCAGGCGTAGTTGGTTTTCTACCCGCAGCCCATGGGATAAAAACCTCCTCAACAGAGCCACAACACGGAGCTACCAAGTATGGGTGACACACCAATCGTTCCCGCATCCCTGGACGAGATAGAGAACGAGGTTACTCTACTCAACCCAAAAAAGACACCTGGACACGCTGGCATCGACGCAAGGGCGATAAAAATGCTGTTTTAAACTTGTATCCAGTTGCTGACCAACGTAATTAAACGATGCTTTGAGATTGGACATTTCCCTTTCCAGTGGAAACGAGCTGAGGTAATTTGAATACCAAAGCCTGGTAAACTCTTCCTATCGTCCCATTTTTTTTACGTAGAGTGCTGCCAGTATTGAACGAGGCTGTTTTGATCCCAGATCAACAGTTCGGCTTCAGGCGCCTCCACGGAACACCGGAACAATGCCATAGGATAGTAGAACAAATAATACAGGCATTTGAAGAAAGGAAGTACTGCCGTGCGGTCATGCTCGACGCGAAGCAAGCCTTTGATAGGGTATGGCACCCCTGACTATTGCATAAACTTAAGGCAAACTTACCAGCATCCTAATTCGAATTTCTTAAGTGCTACATTTCCTGCAGACAGTTTTACACCAAGCGCTGTGACGCTACCTTGTCTATAAAGAGCACAAGGCAGCGTTCTGGGACCACCGCTATACACGGTGCAAACAGCCGACATGTCTTTTAGCCCGGATCAAAGCCTCTTAGGACTCCCTGGACAGCTTTCATTTTTTATTTTCTGTATATATATTTTTTTTTTCTACAATAAATGTTTAGTTGGCTGGCTCGAGGTCCGGGTTTGTTTTAATAAACCAATAAAACAAATTTGTTGATTTTTGCTTCCGATATATTTCGGTTGCGCATCGGCAAACCGTCTTCAGGGCACTAACCCAAGGTACAAAGAACAATAACCATTAAAATATATTAAATTAAACAATAAATTGACACATTTAACCTACCTTATTTTACACGTCTGCGCTTGATGACGTGGAGATTTAAACTGAGTCTGTTTGGCTGTTCAATAGGTGTCTCTACAAGTGAGCGCAATTTTCGGTGTCCGTCTTGTAGTTTAGTCGTTTGTCCGTTGGTGTGTTAATTATGTGTAGCATTTCTAATGTGTGTCGTTTGTTGTAGTGTTGTTCTTGTTGTTAGATTGTTGTTGCATCAAAATTTGGTGTGTGGTTGCTTCTTATACAATGGGTCATTAGTGCTGTTTTCTGCATATTATTTTGATGTCTTAATTTGAAGTCTGATTTATGTTGGGTAATCCTTGTTTTTAGTTTTGATTTTGTTGTGCCTATGTACACACTATTGCATTTGTTGTTATTTTCCCCAGCACATGGTATTTGGTAAATTACATTACTTTTATCGGCCATAGGAATTTTTGCTTTAATCTTATTGAAGAATTTTTGTAACGTGTTCGTAGGTTTGTGTGCTACTTTTATTTCTTGGTTGTTGTAGCAATCCGAGTTCGTGAGGCGTTCTGATAGTCGTGGGACATATATTAGGGGATTTGTATATTTTGTTAGGTTCTGTAGGCTTCTCTGTTCCGATATGTCGTCTTTTTAATAATGTTTTAATTACATTTTTTGGGAAGTCTTTTTCCGTTAAGAGTTTTTTAATTTCATATAGTTTCTTCGTGGTATATTGTGTCCGATATGTTAAGCATTCCTTTCATACAGCTTATTGCTGTATTGATTATCATACTCTTGGGGTGGTTTGAGTTGAAGTTGAGTATTCGTCCGGAGGCTATAGGCTTCCTTTACCACTTAATTTTGAGTGTGTTGTCCAATCTAATTACTAAAGAGTCTAAAAATGGTAGTTTCCCGTCTTTTTCTACCTTAACTGTGGTTGCCCCTCGTAGGCAAGTTTTTGTGTCTCGACTTTCGTCTGACACCACTTCTGAGTCATTGCTCTTCTGCTAGTGTGTCAATTACCAAATTTAATTTCTCCACTCCTCGTGAAATATCATCATTCAAAATAAATGTTTCACATGATATGTTCCCAATCATTTGTAATCCCAAATTTTGGGCTCCACACATTATTGTTCACGAGTTCAAGCCAAAAAAGCGTAACCAGCCTGTCATCCTTCCAGTCCCTTCAATACAAGGTACCATTTCTGCCCCAAAAAACTAACTTCGCCTTCTGACCAAGTCTCTATTCATTATCAGAATGTCAGAGGTCTCATTTCAAAGCTTAAAAATCTTTTCCTGGCCAGCACTTTCTTCGATTCGGATATAATCGCATTTTCAGAAACATGGTTAAATTCAACCATATCGGTTTTTGACGTTTTTTCGAATAATTTTATTTTGCATAGATATGATCGGCCGACTCGAGGTGGTGGGGTATTAATTGCCGTTAAAACCACTCTCCAGTCTGAACTTTTCTGTTTGAGTACACCTACTGACGCTGAGATTGTCTCAGTCAAGGTGTCTTTTCCTACACGGAATATCTATATTACATGCTCTTATGTTCCTCCATCTTCTGATATTCAAGTTTATATGAAACATATTTCTTGTATTAAAGAAGTTTCTTCACACGTGCGTGATAATGACCTATTTATGGTGTTGGGTGATTTTAATTTGCCGAACATCTCTTGGTCATTATTCACTGCCGAAAATTATCTAGTGCCCTCAGCACAGCATGACTTTATAGATTGCATGCTTATCTTTCGTTGTTTCAAATCAATTCAATTTCTAATCATTTGAATAGAACACTTCACCTTGTATTTGTAAACGACTACCTTATTTCCAATGTGTCTATGTCCCCTCCTTTATCTCTTCCTGAGGATGTATATCATCCTACTTTGGAGGTTGCAATGTCCAATTGTAATCCTCTCATTTCGTGTTCATATGCCAATAAGCCCCGCCGTTGATTTCGCAAACGAAATTATTCATTGCTAAATCAGCTTATTCATGCAACCGATTGGTCTTTCTTATATGACTCGGTTGATATGAATACTGCTATTAATTATTTTTTTAACACCCTAAACTCCCTCTTAGATATGTGTATTCCCAAGTCAATACCTTCGACTACTTCTTCAAAGCCACCCTGGTTTACTCCCAGATTATAAAATCTGAAAAAAACTAAATATTTTAAAAAGTTTAATAAGTCTGGTTCGTGTACAGACTTGGATAAATATTCCATAGCCAAGTCGAACTTCTTTCTTCTAAATTCTCAATGCTATGAGAATTATCTAACTCGTTGCAGAAGGCAATTTGCACAAAATCCGAGACAGTTTTACAATTTTGTAAACTTAAAGCGGAAATCTTCAAGTTTGCCATCTTCTTTTTCTCTCGGGGTGGATAAAGCTAGCAATGACTCTGATTCTGCTAACCTCTTTGCTAATTTTTGCCAATCAACTTACTCTTCAGTCTGTCCTAATAATAATTCTTATCCTTACACTATTACTTCCTCTAGTTCTATACCTCCTCCTATTATTTCCCATTCCTCTCTCTTTTTGGCTACTTCTTTTTACTCTCCTGGGCCTGACAATATTCCTAGTTGTCTACTCAATGAGTGTAGTTCTTCCCTTGTTTATCCATTGCTAAAGCTTTTTAATCTATCTCTTGAATATTCTGTCTTTCCAACTCTTTGGAAAGAATCTTATATCATTCCTCTCCACAAGAAAGGTGGAAAGTCTGATATACAAGATTACAGGGGCATTGCAAAACTGTCCGCTATTCCTAAATTATTTGAAAAAATTATCACTTCAAATTTGCAGCATTTCTGCAAATCTGTTGTCTGTGCAACATGGATTCGTAGAGAATCAGTCAACTACGACCAAACTACTAGAGTTTACTTCCTTGGTAAATGATGCTTTAATTTCGAAAATGCAAGCTGATGTCATTTACACTGACTTCAGTAAGGCGTTTGACTCTGTGCACCACGACATTTTACTTTTTAAACTTGACCGAATAGGTTTCCCTCTTATTTAAAAGGTGGGACCCAAAGAGTAATGCTGAGGCTGACTACCTCTAAACAGGTTCACGTTACTTCTGGTGTTCCTCAAGGTAGTCATCTTGGTCCTTTACTCTTTACTCTTTTTATAAATGATCTCCCCTTTGCTATATCACATGCCCGGGTACTTATGTATGCGGCTGATGTGAAACTTATTCTATCATACACTAATCCCCTACATCATTCTCGTCTACAAGACGATTTGAACGCTATGTAATTTTGGTGTTCGGCCAATCAATTGAATCTGAATTGTTCAAAGTGTATGTTTATGACCTTCAGTCGCACTACACCTTACGTATAACGTAACACGTATTCTATCAGTTAAGGATCTAGGCGTTCCTTTTGATTCTAAAATCTGTTTCAATCTTCACATAGATACCATCGTTAATGAGGCAAAAGGTGTACTTGCATTCATTAAACGATGGTCTAAAGAGTTTAACGATCCTTTTATAACGAAACTTCTGTACATCTCTCTCGTTCGCTCTATCCTTGAATACTGCTCTTGCATCTGGTCTCCGCAGTATATCAATAGCCAGGATCGTATTGAATCTGTTCAGAAGCAATTTCTGCTTTTTACCTTACTCGGTTTAAATTGGGACCCTAATCTTCGGTTGCCATCTTACTCCAGCAGGATGCTTCATCTTAATCTTCCGTCGTTAATCAACCGTAGGACAGTTCTCGGTGTTGTCTTTCTACATAAGTTGATTGTTGGCGATATAGATTCTCCTTCTCTGCTAGAGCGTCTTCAATTCTCTGTTCCGGCTAGACCAACCAGAAATTATCGCCCCTTATTCCTATCTACGTGCACAACAGACTACGCTATGCACAATCCTTTTCGCGTGCTATGTAAAAATTATAATAGTTTACATCACGTTTTCTCTACATAACTTTCTCTACCCCTAATAAAATCGTTGCTTTCTGGATACCTTTGGGAAGTCACTGACCATTCCCAGCTATGAGCAGGGGCATAGCTTGCCGGACCGGCTATAAATTTTCCCCCACCGGGTCGGTGATTTCCCATTTCTATCTCTCTATCCTATCTACCTAACATTCTTTATATCTTGTTTAAATTCCTTTACTCTATTAATAACTCATTTCTTTCTTTTTCCATATTTATTGTATTTTCTTCAATAAAATAGCAAATTAAGATTATTTTTAGTTTTACTTCAGAACACTTTTTTCCTACATACTCCCTTCTTCTTAGATGTAGACTCTAATAGCGCCACTGACAAAATTAGCTGTGAAAAGGGGCACAGCTGGCCGGACTGGCTAATAAAACAATAAAATCACCGACCGATGGATGCTATTAGAAAAGTGTGTTCTCTAATTAGGCTTTTAGCATTTAATTTTCATTATGTATGTATAATTTTCTGAATAATGAGAAAGACACTCGTTTTGTCGACCCTTAATAAAATAAATAAATATATAAATAAAATTTATAGGTAGCGGCCACGCGCAGGCGGCAATGACATAAAATAATTTATTTGCCATATTTATTACTTATGATCAAATTAAATTAATTTTTTTGTCCGCATTGGTAGTGTCATCAAGCCGTTTTCGTGTTGCCCTGCAAAATTGCCTTAATTAATTAAATGCATATGTATAAATGACATTGAACATGTCCGAGTAGGGATTTAATGGGGGAGAGATAAGAGTGTAAGGCGGGTGCCCGTCAGGACTTGGAAGTTGGTAGGTGCCTTTATGGCCATCTCAAGGTGGGTAGGAGTCCGTTAGGGTGGACCTTAACAACTGTTCACCATATGCATGTTTGCAGGATGTCCGATTGTCGAAAAGTAACCGGAGTTCGCAAATCCGAGTTTAAATATAAATTATTTTGTTAAACGACTCTACCATTTATCGAGGTCTTACTAACCCCTGGTAGATCTCTGTCTAGCCGGCGAATCAATAAAAATGTGAACGACAAGGCAGATCGTAATTATAATATAAATTATCTTGAATGTTACAAAAGCCACAGTTGTTTTATTTTATTGATAAGAGTCAAATGGACAAAAAATTTGAGACGATAGTTCAAATGGTTTTGATAATATTGAACATTAACAAAGATTGTAAGGAGGGGAGCTAATCTGATAATGCACAGTGCAAATAGTTTTTAGTTTTATCTGTCTGCATCTTTGACCATTAAGCTAGAGTATCATTACCGATGTTGCTTAATGGATCCTGGTTCCTTTCAAATTTAAATCATTAGTTTGGAAACTATATACATATGTAGGTTTTGAACATGAACATTATTCATTTCTGAGCGGAATTTTTTACAATTGTTGACATCGACTTGGTGCCTTCAGGGAAAACTCGAAAAAAAATACTTTCAATATTTGTTTTAGCCATGTTTTTACATAATTCTATTCAACAGGAGACGATTCAAATTATATTCATTGAAATTGAATGACAGACGGCTAAATGGGACATCTTTAAAACTAGATACGTTTTTGTCGGATCGCTTGCTTTGTAGAATGCTAAAAGAAATTCAGAGCTTAGTGTCCCCAAAGCTTACAACCCTGGAAAATTTTCGTGACTGATTTGATAATCAGTAAAATATATTAATGGATCATTCATTAAAACATCATTCACTATAATTAATGATGATGTTATACTACCAAGTCCGATATTTTGTAGTTTTTACCGATACCTGGCCGGTCAATCAAGTTTATAAAACAATTAAAAATGATATCTCTATATATAAAACTGTTTGTCCTGACTGACCGTAAGAGCTAGGAAGCTGAAATTTTCACTGTAGTTACCCTGTGTGATAAAGGTGCACGTTTAGACGGTGTTTCAGGAAATTCCACTAGCAAGTATGGAAAAATCGCGAAAAACGTTTGTATGAAACTTTTTTGTTACCATCCGATCGGCCTGAAACTCAATTGTAAAGTTCTTTGTTCAAATTCATTTGAGGGGTGTTTCACACTTTTGCAAAAATGTATTCCTCCTTGGTGGAAATGGGGGTCAAAGATTTGGTGGATAACGTTTCGCGCTCAAATTCATTTTCAAGGATCTATATGAAAAATCATTTGAGACGTGTTTCACATTTTTTCGCAAAATCTAAACTTCTTCGGTAGAAATACAATTCAAAGAATTTTTTGGTGAAGTTTTAAGTGGTGTTCGATTTGCTTTAAACTTATTTTCAAAGCTCTACATAAAACCGTAATGAATTCGTGTCTCAGCGATTTGGGAAATTCCACCCACAACAGTGTTTAATTAGCGAAAAACTTTGGTATGAAACTCTTTTGTTAACCATCGGATCGGCTCCAAACTCATTTTCAAATATCTTTGCTCAAATTCATTTGAGGGGTGTTTCGCACTTTTTGGAAGCTATACATAAAACTTAATGAATACGTGTTTCAAAGATTTGGGAAATTTCACCCACAACAGTGGTAAATTGGCGAGTTGTTCGTTTACCGTTCTTTCAGTTTCAAAATCGTTTTCAAAGCTTTTTGAGAACATTTATTTCATACACGGGCAAGGCCGGGCTATACCCGCTAGAAGATCAATAAATGTTTTAAAAATACGATTATAATTTTTTTTTTTTTTTATTAATGTTTATTGTATTAACTCAAAAATAGCGTACATTTTTATTATAACACAGTTGACTTGGGTGGTATTTCGCCAAGCCTGGTTGGGTCCTCAGGCTTTATCGTGGACAAACGTCAATGGCGTCTGCTTTGAATAAGGCTGCATCGACTGACTACACACCTTCCAGCGAGGTCTCTTGCTACCCGGTTACAGTGTCGCTGCAAGGGTTCGTTCTATCGGTTGGCGTATGCTTCGACTTGGCTGTCTATAGTCTCTATTTTGAGGGCTCTGTTCAAGGTAGAATTTGTGACGTACCAGTCAGCACCGGTTATTCGCCGCAAGGCCGAGTTTTGGAGTGTCTGAATCCGTCTTTGATTTGTACGAGATGCAATTCCCCAAACCTGGATACCGTATCTCATTTAAATTTTTTCTTAACTATTTCTTTCTTTCCCTTAACAAAGTCGGCATTTATTAATGGTTCAAATATCGCTCACTTAAGTTGGTCGGAAATGAAAATGGATTTTTATTAACATTATAAACACCAAATAAACATCGCTCGCCTTAGCTTTACAATATACTCCCATTCTAAGGAATATTAAGCAAAATTAAAAGAAAGAGTAATTTCTCTCTGTCAGTGTCGAACCCGGAATTATCGTTAACGGATCTAACTACTTGCCATAGCCTTTTACTCAGCCATACCAAAAATTGAGTTTAAATGAAAAAAAAATTGACATAAAATAGCAGTACATACACAAAACACAGCATTCATTGCAATCGCAATTGCAATTATATTTAAAGAATTTACGAAATGTATGTATGCCTTGCGCTTGTTGCCAAATGCCTTGCCAATATGACCACATGATTTCTTAAATATCTTCTTTACTTAGCCGATCTTGATGAATATTTCTGCAGTAGATAATATTATGCTAAAGAATACTTAAACTATATATTCACAAAAAGTTAACATCATTAAACTTGTGGATTATATTGATAGCTAGTTCCAATTTGTTTATTTATTTGATTTTTGTATTGGTGGGTCGGGAAAGGGCTGGTGGTACCCTAAAATGAAAAATGCTTAATCTGTATAAGCTGTTTGTAAAGGTAAATGTCAACAGTGATAATTCTGCCTCTTAAGACTTAAGAGATTTAATAAAACTAAAAAGGATTTCAAAATTTGTATTGATTAGAAACGGGCGTATTATTTCTATAAGGCACAAAATCGTACTCACAGGATGGCTTCAGTTTTTCAATTTTGCAGAAGAGGAGCCTCTCCGTTTTCCAAAAACATTAATATTTCATATCTATAATCTATATTTTTTAGTTTGAAGAACTTAAGACGCGATGTTTTAAGATACAATATTATATATAATGTTGCGACCTTTCCATTTTTATAATTATTTTTCGAAAAAATTGTGTGTTCAATTTTGGTTTAAATGAGTGAACCCCGGCCCTCGAGCCAGCCAAACAAATAATTATACTGTAATAGTTCCATTCTTGGATATCAGTGACGAGAGGACGTCAGTCTTCTTTGATGGTTATTTATTCAATGAATCTTAGAGTTAGAGCTGTCCACCGTGAAGCAGTGAGCAGCCGTTTTACATACATGGTTTTTAGGCTTATTATATACAACAAGAGAGTCAGAGAGAGTCATGCGCGCACATATGTATACACAGCGACGGTCAAGCGTGAGAACGCTGACTTAGCTATTTGGGCGGTCGTTGTTATCAAGTGCGGATCATATTTCGTCTGCACTTGAATATGCGCGACAAAGTCGCTGCTTATGTTTGCATTCTGTTGGCATAACAACAAAGTGTTGCAGCCTTATTCATATGTATGTATATACATATGTACGCATGCTACATCTCCCTCCTTTTAAAAAATAACGTAATTTATGTAGTTATTTTAAGTATTAATGTTAATTATTTTTGTTTGTATGTTTTTTTTTTTGTTTATATTATTTTAATATAACAATTTTTGTTAATATGTATGTGTAAATGTATATGTTTAAAACTATGTGTATTTAAAAAATATATATGTATGTGTTAGTATTTTATTTTAAATGTTGTCTCTTTTTATAAAAGAAAAGATTTTTTCTTTCTATTTGAGTTTCCTTTTCTTAAATTCCATTTTCATTTTTATTGTTTTGTATTATTTTGTTCGAACAATTTTCTTTGTTTATATTAGAGTTTTCAATTCAATTATTATAAAATTTTAATCTATCCTTATGTACTTTTTGTTTTTTCTTTTTAGTATCCCTAATTATTATATTATCGTTATCTTCTAACTTTTCTACTGTATAGGGTCCTAAATAAGTTGGATCTAACTTATGTCCTGTTTCATTCTTAAGTAGGACTTTATCTCCTATCGATATATCTATGTTTATTACTTTTTTATCATATAATTCCTTATTATTTCTCTTATTTTCTTCTAACATAATTCTAGCTCTTTTATATGCTATTTCTAATCTATATTTACTTTCCTTAGCATAATCATCTATATTATATAAAGGTTCTATGGTGTCTGTGCTATTAAAATGTTTTAATAAATTGTTTGTTTTACCGAAAACAAGTTCATATGGACAATAGTCATGTGCCATAGATGGGGTTGTGTTGAAACAGTAAACGAAATATTGGATCCATACGTCCCAGTCAGTTTTATCAACCGATATATATGAACGTATGTATTCATTAAAAGTTCTGTGACTTCTTTCGACTGTTCCAACTGTCTGGTGGTGGTGTGCAGTTGATGTTATGTTATTTATTTGTAAATACTTGCACAAATCATTTATTATAGAATTTTTGTATTCTGTTCCCATGTCCGTAATGAACGTCTTCATTGGACCGTACTTTAGAATAAAATTCTCAAAAATCGCCTTTGCTACTGTGTTAGCACTTTTGTTTGGAATTGGAATCGCGACTAGATATTTAGTCAGATCACAAATTAATGTGACTGCGTATTCATTTCCATTTTCAGACTTGGGTAGTGGACCAATGGTGTCTACTATAACCCTGTCGAAAGCGTGTATTGGCGTATTAGTTATTGTTAAAGGGGTTTTTATTTTTCTTGTCACCTTTGATTTTTGGCATTTTGGACATTTTCGTATGTACTCAGTAATATCTCGAGTCATACCTTTCCAATAATAATGTCTTTTGACCTTGGCCAAGGTTTTTGAGATGCCTGTGTGACCTCCTTGTATTGGATCATCATGGAACGTAGACAATAGAGCTTCTTTTTCTTTTATTGTTTCTATTTGGGTCACCGGGTTGAGTAGCGCTACTCTCAATGAAATTAATATTTTATTGCCCATATTTTTGAAATTATCGATTGAAACGTGTTCAAAGATATTTTCCCACGGTGCCACTTTGAGTTGGCTAATTTTATTTATACCGGCTTGCGTTTCAAGCCTTTGGAAAAATTGACCTAAGTCAAGAGTTCCATTGGTATATAAATCGCTAACATCATATCTTGCAGTAATTTTCTTACCATGTTTAAAAAAACATAGCATATTTTTTACATGCAAGGTCACTACTTTACGTACTTCGTCATTGTTAATGACTTTATATACGTTGGGCTTTGAAGCTTTTTCTATAGATTGCCAGGGCAATTCTATTTTTTCTTTTCCTGCGCAGGAATTTTGTCTACTTTGATATCTTGTAGTGACTTTCTTTATTGATCCATTTATTTGTTGTAGCTGTTGAATGGTTATTCTTGATAACGCATCCGCCACAAAATTGTCTTTACCCTTCAGATATTCGACTGTAAAATTATACTCCTCTAGTTCAAGTCTCATACGCGTTAGCTTTGAGCTTGGATTTACCATTGAGAACAAGTATGTTAATGGTCTGTGATCTGTTTTGACATTGAAGTGTCTACCATAAATATATGGTCTGAAATAAGTTATTGCCCAATGGATTGCTGCCAATTCTTGTTCTGTTGTACTTTTATTACTTTCACCCTTAGTAAACGATCTTGATGCATAAGCAACTGGAAGTTGGAGTCCATTTTTGTTTTGAGTTAAAACTGCTCCACATGCTTGTTTACTTGCATCTGTTATTATGCAAAATTCTTTGCTGAAGTCTGGGTATTGTAATAAATTCGGATTTATTAGTGCCGATTTGAGATGTTCGAAAGCATGCTGACAATCAGCTGTCCATTCGAATTCTACATCTTTTTACATAATCTTGTTATGTGACGAGCATAGTCGGCAAAATTTTTGATAAAACGTCTATAGTAGTTGCAGAATGCAACGAATCGTCTGGCGCTGTCCGCATCATGTGGAACTGGGTAATTTTTAATGACGTCGTATTTTTTGTCGTCAGGCAAGATTCCTTTATCCGTGCATTTGTGTCCCAAAATGTGACTTCATGCATGAAAAATGAACATTTTTCAGGATGTAATTTAAGATTGTATTTCCTACATTTCTCAAAAACATCAGTTAAGTTTTTGAGCATATGTGTTTCGGAACAACCAATGACTATTAAATCATCCATATAAAGGAAAGCTTGAGAAGGTTCTAATCCGGAAAATGCTATAGTCATCATTCTCTGGAAAGAATTTGGCGCTATTTTTAAACCGAATGGCAATCGCGTGAAGCGATACGAGCCATTGCTTGTTGAGAAGGACGTTATATCTCTTGAACTTTTTTCGAGTTCAATTTGATGAAATCCTGACATTAAATCAAGGCATGAAAAGTATTTTGCTCTTCCTAGTTGATCCAAAATGTCATCAATTCTAGGCAGCGGGAATTTATCCGACAACAGTTTTTTATTAATTTGACGATAGTCAATTACTAATCGCCATTTTTTCTTGTCAGAACCTGGAAGAGATTTCTTCGGAACTAACAAAAGTGGGCTGTTATAAGGGGATACAGACGGTTCGACTATTTTATTGTCGATTAATTTTTGTACTTGTACTTGTATCTCATCTATTTGACTTTGAGGGTTTCTATAATTTTTTATGTAGACTGGTTCATCATCCTTCAATCTTAGCTTTTGTTTGTAGAAGTTATTGGTAGTGATCGATTCGGTTTCGAGTCCGAATACGTCACTAAACTGGGTGCATAAGTTAGTCAATTCGTTTTTGAACTGTGGTGGAAAATTTTTAGCTAATTGAGATAAGACAGTTTTTTCTCTATTTTCTGGATTGTTTTGAACTATGTCGTAGTTCGAAAGTGGTTCATATGACAAATTTTTAATATCTACTACTTGATCGGTACTGGTCGTATTCAGTAATCGGACAAATACATTTTTAGTTGTTGCAACTGTGTTTGCAACATAAATGCCTTCTTTAATTTCCTGGTTTGGAATTAGTACACTATCTTCATCTGATGATAGGTGAATTTTTCTGACTACTTGGGATCTTGCTGGTAGAACAATGGAATTATTACCAGAACTGTATGTTATTGGAACATAAATTGGGAAATTTAGATTATTTGGTCTCATTATGAGCCAATCTTCATTTGGTTTGAAATCTAACTGGCAATTGAATTTCTTAATGAAGTCAATGCCTATTATTCCATCACAAGGTATTGCGAAATGCAAATCTACTAAGTGAAAATCGTGTGGAATTATGTATTTACTTGTCTGTATCTCTATTGAAATCAGTCCTTTGGACTGTATTATGTCTTGGCCTATGCCTTGAATATTGATCTTCTTATTTATTTGGATATCATGAAAGATATCAGAATTTTCCTTTAACAGAGATATGTCTGCACCAGTATCTATTAAAAATACAAGTTTTTTATTTGTTTTCACATTGAAAAAGTTTACAAATATATTCAAACTAAGATTGATGGTATGAACCGCATAATTTCCTACTGCTGAATATCTGAGGGTTGTTGAGAGTTTCCCTGATTGTTCTGGGTTACTCTAACATTGTTTGTATTATTATTATTTTGGTTGTTTCGGCCTCGGTTGGAATTGTTGTTTCCATTTCCTCGGCCTCTATGGTAATTGTTGTTTTGATTACCGTAGTTATTATTTCCTCTGTTTTGGTAGTTACCATTGCCTCTACCACGATAGTTACCACGATTGTTACTACCGCGGTAGTTGTTATTCCCTCTTTTAGAGTACATCACTGTATTCACACTACCAGTAAGCCTTGTACTAGTACGGATGTATGCACTAACGGCAGCATCCATGGTAGTGAAAATACCAGACTCCATAACGGTTTTAACACTTTCGTGACTAGTTTTACTAATCATTGTGTTAACGGCTTCTGTAGTGCTGAGCGTGTCAGCATTTTCAGATGGTATGCCTTGGTCAATATAAGCAGCTTCAAGAAGCTGTCGCAGATTTTCTAGTTCAGTTGTGAACTGAGTGGCTGTTTTGCCTTTCTGCGTTAAAGTGTCCATTTTTGCCTTTATGTTGGCGGGTGTTTCACCGACAACTACTTCTTTTAATTTTGCAATGATTCCATCTATTGTGGTTTCATTTTTTATTTTGTTGAGGGTTGTGCCCGTTATTTTTGATTTAATCAACTCTATGGCAATTTCCTCATAAGTTCCCTTTGTTAAGTTGACAAGTCTTAATGCCGTTAAGAATTTTTCAAGACGGGTTTTCTTTCCGTCAAATTCTGGGACTGCTTGTGCAATTTCCCTAATATATGCCCTCTGGGCAGCGGCTGTGTCAACCATTATACGGCTATTATCAGCACTTTCTTCACTTTCGGATAAAATATCTTTGGAATCCAGTGTGATAACAGCAGGGATTGTTAGATTTGTTAAATCTTCTTCTTCTAATTGAATATCCTCAGTCCGAACTTCAAGGTTTTCACCGAGTTCCAACTTTGCAGGTGTATTCAAAATAGAAGGTAGTATTAATTTTAAATTATGCTTGTCTTTAACTGTTTGTATATTATTTCTCAGTCTTATTAGCAACCTTGACGTTTCTGACCAATGTTCATCGGTTAATACATCTTTATGTTGATATATCAATAATCGAGCTTCGTTAAAGCTGTCGATTAATGTTATGGAGTGCCTATTAACTGTATCTATATGCGTTTGTCTATTTTGTGTTAGACATTTATACGCTTTTTCAAATGTCGTTTTAATATTTTGGATCCGCTCAGAAAGTTCTGGCCATTCCATAATATTGACAAGCTACTTTGTTTTTCAAGGTTATTCTGGGATATTCTTACTATTCATCATACTGTGTGTTCATTATTATTTTTTTTTTTTTATTTATTTAGTTTAATTGGTATCTTATAGTTATTATGATATTGTCAATTATGATTAATCATTGTTGTTTGTGCTGTGCAAATTTAAATTTTGTCCAAGTCATTTGCTCGGCTCATGAATCTTTTCTTTAGGCATTTGTTATGCAGTTTATATATTTTATAAAAACAATTTGCACACATTATAACAACTATGATTACCAGTAATATATTTGTTAATTCTAAATCTGTGTTGTTTGATTCAACTTTATTTATAACGTTGGCAGTGGAATCCACTGTTTTTACATCTAATACTGCCATTTTTGTGGGTATTGTATATAGTATATATTTAATATGTTCGACTGTTTCAATATTTTCGACAGATTTGCTAATTCTGTTGTTATTCATATATTAAATGAAATTAAAACTTTAGTTTAATGTCTTTGTTTGATACAACCACTCTTTACTTTGCTTCAAATATTTTAGTTTTACATATTTTCCTACCTAGTTTTTGTATGGTTTTCAGGCCATACGCTAATCGGGCAACTTTAATGTCGCTCAATTGTACATTAGTTTTTTATAATATATAAAAAAATATGCAACGCAGTGCAATGGAAAAAAAATATGCGCTCTTGGAAGCGCTGTCGGTTCATTTATCTTTGGCCTGACTTGGTGCGTCAGACGGGACCGGTGCTGGCTGCACAGGTTGTTACTGCTTCTGTGTTGGGGCACCGGTGCAGGCTGCACAGGTGTATCGGCAATGTGGTGTAAATAGAGGTCCCTCGCAGTCGTTCGGGCAGGCCTTCTTCAGCTTCGGTATCTCTTTTTGTTTGGGTGGAGATTGTTTAGTTAATTGTTTATTATATATATTTTTAATCACAGGGTAGGTGGATGTGCGCGCGGCTGGTGTTTGATTTTTTCGCTCTATTAATAGCGTTTTTATGTGTTCAACTTCGGCATGTAACTTAACCGAGTTGTCCCAACTTATGTCATTTTTGCTGTTTAACAGCTTCAACAATTCTGCCTTTCTGGCCTTAAGTCTTTTTACCTGGCCACTTCTTTTTGCACACATCTCACTCTACTCACTGCGTTTCTTCAATAGTTGCTGCTGTTCGTTTCTTCAATTGTTGCTGCTGTTCGTTTCTTCAATTGTTGCTGCTGTTCGTTTCTTCAATTGTTGCTGCTGTTCGTTTCTTGAATTGTTGCTGTTGTTCGTTTCTTCAATTGTTGCTGCTGTTCGTTTCTTCAATTGTTGCTGTTCCAGTCCCGCTAGTCCCGATCCTGTGACGTCCTGTCACGGTCGCCATGTAATAGTTCCATTCTTGGATATCAGTGACGAGAGGACGTCAGTCTTCTTTGATGGTTATTTATTCAATGAATCTTAGAGTTAGAGCTGTCCACCGTGAAGCAGTGAGCAGCCGTTTTACATACATGGTTTTTAGGCTTATTATATACAACAAGAGAGTCAGAGAGAGTCATGCGCGCACATATGTATACACAGCGACGGTCAAGCGTGAGAACGCTGACTTAGCTATTTGGGCGGTCGTTGTTATCAAGTGCGGATCATATTTCGTCTGCACTTGAATATGCGCGACAAAGTCGCTGCTTATGTTTGCATTCTGTTGGCATAACAACAAAGTGTTGCAGCCTTATTCATATGTATGTATATACATATGTACGCATGCTACAATACAATATTATATTGATTGTGACGTACAGGTCATTTTGAAGTCGAACACACTACATTTTTTTTATATCATTTAAATTCAGTTACACAAATTAACAAAATTAAATTGATTTGTATCAGTTACTGTTTTGAATACATATGTATCCCAAATTTTCAATTTAAATCATTAGTTTGCAACTATATATAAATTAATTTAGAATTAACAAAGATGTATATGGGCAAAATGTAAATGTATATATCAGCCAGAAGGAAGCTTCTCCGACCCCTTAAAGTATATTTATTCTTGATCAGCATCAATAGCCGAGTCGATCTAGTCATGTCCATCTGTCCGTCCGTCCGTCCGTTGGTCCGTCCGTCCGTATGTATGAACGCAAGGATATCAGAACCTATAAGAGCTAGAGACTTGAAATTAGCTGTAGGTCCTGCTAGTACCTACGCTGATCGAGTTTGTTTCCGATAAACGATAACTTACTCCGTTTCCAACCAATCGATAAAAATCGATATCGTCATCCTATTTTTTGAGAAAATGGACCCCGAAGTCATAAAAAACAACAACGCGCGTCTGACGCGGGTTCTGGTCCTTTTCGCTGGCTAGAGATGGGGGCGTTGTTGTCTTTGCTGAATACAGCTAGTCCTCTTCTGGTGGCAGCAGCGTATAAAAGCCCTTATACTTGTTCAGTGAATGCTGGTCGGGTGAAGTCAACAGGTGTAGACCCATGAACTTTATTGCTGCGGCTTCGGTTCGCTTGAATCGGTTGAAGATTTTAGCGGTTTTGGGGCCCCCGCATGCTTAAATATTCAGTGAACCACTCGCAGCCTTTATAGTTGGCAGGGTGGTTACCACCATAGTGGGAACTTAATCGAGCCGTGTGCAATCGGCCGTGCGATGATTGAGCCCACATTTAACGCATTTGTGTTGTTTTCTACAGTATGTGGCCGTGTGCCCGTACTCATGATATTTATAGCATTGCACCACATCCTGGCTTGTTCGAGCAGTCTCCACCTTGACCACCTGATTGCACAGCTTCCTGATGGTAAGAACCTTCTTGTTGTTGGCAGCCGGCTGCAAGTTAATAAAGTGAATATTCGTTGGCCTTGGTGACTTTGCTGTTTGGATAGTGTACGTGGAGACCCTGGTATGGTATGACCCTGGCTCCGCAGGTCATTGATGAGCTCTCGGTTCAGTGTGGAGTGGTGGAGGCCTGTGATAACTATGCGGTAGGGCTTCTCCTCCTTCAGCTGGTATAAGTAGAACTCCATTTTTTATTTTTCCAGATTCTGTACGAAGGCCCTGTAGATTGGCACATTATTGGCTAGGAGCCGCATAGTCCTACCCAGGTTGGATTTGATGGTCGGGCTATCGAGGCCTAGTACTTTGGTTAGTACGAGCTACACGTCGTGGATGTCGTCGATGCCATTCAGGACAATGGGGTGCGGCTTCATTCCTCCAGTGGGGGCATTGTTCTTGGCTCTTGGCACGGAAGAGCTGGTCGTGGCGACAGCCAGCCCAAAGCTGTCGCCCCCAACCTGAGAAGTCGCTGAGCCAGGCAAGTTTCCTTCTTGGGCTGAATTGACCTGCTCGGCCACTGATTCGTCAGTCTCTATGTCTGCGTCCTTACGGGGTGGTGCCAATAGAAAATATCCCTTGGAAGCATATTTGCAAGCTGAATTGGTGTCAGCCTTGTTCTGCTTTCGGCGTGTGGCAGGAGGGGACCTGCTGTCTAAGACTTTACACTTCAAGGTTTTTTTCGTCTGTGATTGAATCAGTCAAGCCGCGGCTGCGGCCACGTTAGAAAGTTTGACGATATCAGTTATTTTCATTATAGATGAGAATTCTCATATAGATGAGAAGTTTTTACAAAAAAGTAGCCAGTTTTTTCATTATGTGAGTCCAAGCATTGGGTTCGTTATTGCTCGGGTCCATAACTCGCTCTCGCTCTTATAGAGCAAGAGAGTTAGTTATGTTCTTTTTAAGAAAGGCGCATTGCCGAAATTTATTTCTTAATGCTCTCTCAGATGACATGATGTTGATAAATTGTAAATTTTCTTGAACTGGGCTTAATCGGTACGAGAAAAAATTCGTTTGCAGTATCAAGTGTAGTAAACACTCATTCTCCCTGCAATACTCTGAACCCATTGTATATGGGTAAAAATTTTAAAATGGTTTTGCGCAAATGTATGTTATTTTTTCTTTTTTATACCCTGAACCCATTGAAAATTGGTAAAAAGGGTATATTGTATGTGTGCAAAATGCAAATGTATGTAACAGGCAGAAGGAAGCATCTCCGACCCCATAAAGTATATATATTCTTGATCAGCATCAATAGCCGAGCCATGTCCGTCTGTCTGTCTGTCCGTCCGTCCTTCCGTCCGTCCGTCCGTCTGTCCGTATGTATGAACGTAAGGATCTCAGAAACTATAGGAGCTAGAGAGCTCAAATTTTAGATGTAGGTGCTCCTAGTGCCTGCGCAGATCGAGTTTGTTTCCGATAATCGATAACTTAATCCGTTTCCAAGTAATCGATAAAAAAAAATCGATATCGACATCCTGTTTTTTTTGAGCAAATTGGGTAAATAATAAGGCTAGAGTCACCAAACATGATTTGTTGCTTCTAGAATATTATATATCTTTCATTTTATACCTATCGCCACCTCTCCTCTAACACTGCCCAGCTATAAATCAAGTTTATAACCCAACTTATATTGCCAACCAATCTAAGCCACAATTTTAATGCAATTGACTTTTTGAGAATACACAAATATTCTATGGTACAATAATATATACTGTAGACAATTTCATTAAGCTCGGTTAAGAGAAAACCAAAGTTATATGTAACTGCGCAATGGGATGGCACAGCTAGCGAAAACATCAAGAATTTGTGTACACACACACATTCAAGCGCGTCTGCTTCGCATTCTATCGCATTCTAACAGCATTGTATTTGCGACTTTTTTCTGTAATGCTATTTTAGTTCGTTTTTTTCTCAATGATACTTAATTATTGGTGTGGCTGTTGAGTAGAGGCATAGCAAGTGTTGCGGTCTGTCGCGAGTTCGATCCCTACCTGGGAAACTATTTTTTTTTTTGTTTTTTTTTTTGCTGGTTTGTCTGTTGAGCAGAGTCGTCCGCAAGTAATACGGTCAGTTGCGATTTCGAATCCTGCCAAGGAAACTTTTTTTTTTTATACCCTTGCAGAGGGTATTATAATTTTGTCGTGAAATGTGTAACGCATAGAAGGAGACATCTCCGACCCCATAAAGTATATATATTCTTGATCAGCATCAACAGCCGAGTCGATATAGCCATGTCCGTCTGTCCGGCTGTCCGTCTGTCCGTCTGTCTGTTTCTATGCGAACTAGTCCCTCAGTTTTAAAGCTATCTTAATGAAACTTTGCAGAAGTCCCTATTTCTGTTGCACGCAGCACATATGTCAAAACCAGCTGGATCGGACCACTATATCATATAGCTGCCATAGGAACGATCGGTCGAAAATTAAGTTTTTGTATGAAAAAACCATTTGTTTATCAAGATATCTTGACCAAACTCGACACTTATTAGTTTTACTATGCTCCTCATATATATGCAAAATTCTATTAAGATCGGACCACTATATCATATAGCCGCCATAGGAACGATCGGTCGAAAATTAAGTTTTTGTATGAAAAAACATTTTGTTTGTCAAGATATCTTGACCAAACTCGGCATTTATTAGTTTTACTAAGCTCCTCATATATATGCAAAATCCTATTAAGATCGGACCACTATATCATATTATTAAGTTTTTGTATGGAGAATTTTTTGTTTTTCATGATTTTGCGATTAAACACGGCATTTAAAGATTTCACTATGCTCCCTTCATTTTTGCTAAATCTTATTTACATCGGTTTTTGATTAAAAGCCTTTTTTTTGTTTATCAATATACCTTGACCAAACTCGGCCTTAACCATTTTCTCGGCATTAAAAGGTTGGGTCTGCAAGGGTATTAGATCTTCGGCATGCCGAAGATAGCCCTTCTTTCTCGTTTTAATTTATCTTTATTACTTCAAACGAGCGCGATGCGCGAACTGCATTTGGTGTTGGAATGGGAGATTTCAGGGTATTCCCTAGTCGGGAGCTCCCGACTAGAACGTCTTACTTGTTTTATTTTTTATTCATATATTTATAAATGGTGTCTTCCTTATTATTCAATACATTATACATACATTATGAAAATTAAATGCTAAAAGCCTAGTTAGAGTACACAATTTTCAAATAGCATCACCGACCGATGGAGGTGTTTTATTTATCCGTCCGAATAGCTATGCTCCTTTTCACAGCTAATTTTGTCAGCCTATTTATTTTTTTATTAGAGCCTACAGCTAAGAAGAAGGGTGTAAGTAGAGAAAATTAAAAATAAAAATTAAAAATAATCTTTATTTAATATATTATTTAAGAAAATACAATAAATGGGAAAGAAACAAGAGGTTCTAGTCGGGAGCTCCCGACTAAGGAATACCCTGAACCCTCTTATTCCAACACCAAATGGAGCTCGTTTGAACCGCACCACTCGCTACTGCCTCTACTCAACATCCACACTAATAATTGAGTATTATTGAGAAATAAACCAATTAAAATAGCAACACAGAAAACAATCGCAGTCAAGACAGAATTCGAAGCAGACGCGCATGAATGCGTGGGTGTACAATGTACACTGTACACTGTACATGTATATATAAAGTCATAGAGTAATAAACAGACAAAGAGCGGAAGATTCGCTCCGAGCTTTTATTACCGTTTTAATTCTGAAGCCAGGTCGTTAAGGTTGGTCCGCAAACGCAAAATCAAATTCAAAAAATACAGCTCATTTACCATAGGAAGCAACAACAAATCACTAGCAAAACAACAACATTGCGCACGAAAACCCATTTTTACTTCGTCCCCCGTTGTGATCTATGAAATTCTGAAGCAAGATTTAGAGGACATAGGAAACTCAGTGCAAAGAATAGGGACAAATAATGCCACTGTGTTCTTTGCGGGTTTCTCTGTCGTTCCTACAAGGCAGCGCGTAGAAACAACAACAGCACAATTTGGGTACTAATGTTGTTGTTGCATAGCCGAGTCTCGGCGCAAGTAGGTAGAAAATTTGAATGGCATGCCATTCAACTCAAAGGGTTACGCATACGGCGCGTCCACATCATATACTATTACGTCACGTTTTAAAGAATTTCATATCTTGTGATGCTTAGAATATGTGACGTCACATGCGCAACAGAATATTGCAATCTTCTTAAATTCATATACTTCCCTTGGCTTCGAAAACACACACATGCATATTTTTTGCCAATGTGTGTGAGATGAGGCACACATGCCAACAACTATTTGGCGCGTCGAGGCATTGATACCCTTATTTATAGAAATGGTATAGAATGTTTCAAGAAAACAGTTATTATTGATTGTACTAATAGTTGCACACTAAATAAGATATTATATATTTCTCAGAGATTAGATAAAAATGTTTATATGAGAAGGTTAGTGGTACTTGGTTACAGAACTTATGAATAGTTAAAATACACTATTTTGAGCAAGGGTGCCTTGCTGATCGAAAAATGAAAAATGATAAAATCTGCCGGGCTGCTTGCAAGTTGAAAGCAAGTGGAGAAGAAGAAGACATGACTTTGCGAATTATAGGCATAGCAGTGCTTAGAAACCACAACAATGAGTTAGAAGGGTGCAGAAGCTAAGATCATAGGCTGTAGCCTCAAACAAAAAAGGGATAGCAAGGATAGAACTTGTGGTGTGCCGTTTTTATTGTCGAGTCATTTGTTTTGATTATGGTTGTTGTTGGTTCTTATGGAAAATGTTTTGAAGCTGTTTTTCAAAAATTCTGAAGCCAGATACCGAGGTTGCAAACACAACGCCCGGCTGTCTGCAGCTACTTCTGCCAATGACCAAAATTGAATGACAACTTCAAAACATTTTCTATAAGAACCAACAACAACCATAATCAAAACAAACGACTCGACGATGAAAAAAGCATACCACAAATTCTGTCTCTGCTATCCCTTTTTGTTTGAGGCTATGCCTATGATCTTAGCTCTGCACCCTTCTAACTCATTGTTGTGGTTTCTAAGCACTGCTATGCCTATAATTCGCAAAGTTATGTCTTCTTCTCCACTCACTTTCAACTTGCAAGCAGCTCGGCAGATTTCTCAAAATAGGGTATTTTAACTATTCATAAGTGGTGTAACCAAATAGCACATACCTTCTTAAATATACATTTTTATCCAATGTCTGAGAAAAATTTAATTTCGTATTTAGTGTGCAACTATTGGTACAATTATTATTAATTTTTTCTTGAAACATTATATTCCATTACTATAAATAAGGGTATCAATGCCGCGACGCGCCTAATAGTTGTTGTATGTGTGTCTCATCGCACACATTTGGTGCAAATCTGCACACATGTTTGTGTCTGCCAAGCCAAGGGAAGTCTATGAACTTAAGAAGATTGCAATATTCTGTTGCGCAGGTGACGTCACAGCCTAAGGCTTTTTCCGTGCGATCATTTCGTAATTAAAATGATTACATATGTCCATCAATTATTTACTATAAAGGACCCTATTCTTGTTGTTGGCAAGTGATTGAAGTGATTTGTTGTTGCTTCCTATGGTAAATGAGCTTTTTTTTTGGGTTTGATTTTGCGCATAGAGTAATAAACAGACCAAGAGGAGGCATTTGGATCAAAAGCTCTTTTCCAAAAATTCTGAAGCCAGATACAGAGGTTGCAAACACAACGCTCGGCTGTCTGCAGCTACTTCTGCCGATGCCCAAAATTCAAAGACAACTTCAAAACATTTTCCATAAGAACCAACAACAACCATAATCAAAACAAATGACTCGACAATAAAAACGGCACACCACAAGTTCTATCCTTGCTATCCCTTTTTTGTTTGAGGCTACAGCCTATGATCTTAGCTTCTGCACCCTTCTAACTCATTGTTGTGGTTTCTAAGCACTGCTATGCCTATAATTCGCAAAGTCATGTCTTCTTCTTCTCCACTTGCTTTCAACTTGCAAGCAGCCCGTCAGATTTTATAATTTTTCATTTTTCGATCAGCAAGGCACCCTTGCTCAAAATAGGGTATTTTAACTATTCATAAGTTCTGTAACCAAGTACCACTAACCTTCTCATATAAACATTTTTATCTAATCTCTGAGGAATATATAATATCTTATTTAGTGTGCAACTATTAGTACAATCAATAATAACTGTTTTCTTGAAACATTCTATACCATTTCTATAAATAAGGGTATCAATGCCTCGACGCGCCAAATAGTTGTTGGCATGTGTGCCTCATCTCACACACATTGGCAAAAAATATGCATGTGTGTGTTTTCGAAGCCAAGGGAAGTATATGAATTTGAGAAGATTGCAATATTCTGTTGCGCATGTGACGTCACATATTCTAAGCATCACAAGAAATGAAATTCTTTAAAACGTGACGTAATAGTATATGATGTTGACGCGCCGTATGCGTAACCCTTTGAGTTGAATGGCAGGCCATTCAAATTTTCTACCTACTTGCGCCGAGACTCGGCTATGCAACAACAACATTAGAACCCAAATAGTGTTGTTGTTGTTTCTACGCGCCGCCTTGTTAGAACGACAGAGAAACCCGCAAAGCACACAGTGGCATTATTTGTCCCTTTTCTTTGCACTGAGTTTCCTATGTCCTCTAAATCTTGCTTCAGAATTTCATAGATCACAACGGGGGACGAAGTAAAAATGGGTTTTCGTGCGCAATGTTGTTGTTTTGCTAGTGATTTGTTGTTGCTTCCTATGGTAAATGAGCTTTATTTTTTGAATTTGATTTTGCGTTTGCGGACCAACCTTAACGACCTGGCTTCAGAATTAAAACGGTAATAAAAGCTCGGAGCGAATCTTCCGCTCTTTGTCTGTTTATTACTCTATGGACCAACCTTAACGACCTGGCTTCAGAATTAAAACGGTAATAAAAGCTCGGAGCGAATCTTCCGCTCTTTGTCTGTTTATTACTCTATGGGATTTTGCTTTTGCGGACCAACCCGATCTATATTTCGTGGTTTTTAAAACGGTAAAAAAAGCTCAGTGTGTCAGTTCAGCTCTTTCTCTTTATTACTCGATAAGGGCCGTGCAAGCAATTATGTTTGTATGTGTGTGAATATACATACATAACGGAGAATATTTGAATGCTTTGCTATTCACTGCTCTGGCTTTTGCTGGTAAAGAATTGAATTTTCCTAGTTTTCTAGCACTGATCATGAACTATCCCCAATTTGTATTGACATATAAATATATGTTGTGTACTGAGGTAAAAAATGATTTTTTTTTAAGTTGATTAAAATATTAATATAATTTCTATAAATTAAATTTGTGAATTAAAATTAAAGAGTGGAAATTTGTGGCTTTTAAAGATACATTTTATTAATTGTTTTTTTTTTATTAAATTATTTTTTTCGAATTTTAAAGTACAAAGTCGCCGCTCGCTGATGCAAAATCGGTACCCAGGGCACACCGTGAGGCGTCCATTACAATCCATTACATTAATGGGGTCATAACTTAATATGACCTTCGAGTAGACTTGAAATGCTTTAATTTTTTTATAAATTGAATTAATAAATATCTAACTAAATATTAAGTCATAATTGATATTCATTTATGCAAATAAATATTTGATTTACTTTTTTTTGTATTTTTGAGCACTCTTTTATTTCTTAATTGGGGAACAAAAATAATATTGATTTAATTTAAATTATTTATTTATTTGTTATTATTATTATTTGCCCATTTATTTATTAAAGTATTATATAAAAAAATAATATAATAACTAAAGGTAGGGAGTGCTAGCTTCTAAGGCCATCGACTCGACAGTTAAATCATATATATATTATCATATCTAAATTATATAATATTATACATACTATATTATATGCTATTTAGTATGTTATTGATGTTTAAGAATTTGATTAGCAATTTTAAATTATTGTGAGTAAAATAAATAAACAAGTCCTAATGTTGCGGGCAGGTCCAATCACCACAGACCAAATAGAAATAAGTAAAAAGTTCTAGTCGAGAGCTCCCGACTAGGGAATATCCTGAACCCTCTTATTCCAACATCAAATGCAATTCAAAAGAAAAAAGTTCCATAGGCCGGTTCGAACTTGCAACTGACCGCATTACTTGCTGCCGACTCTACTCAGCAGCTACACCAGCCAAAAAAAAATACTTTCCTCGGTAGGGCTGGAACTAGCGACACACCGCACCACTTGCCACTGCCTCTACTCAACAGCCACACCTGAGTCTAATTGAGAAAGAATACCAATTTAATTAGCAGCACAGAAAACTGTCGCAATTGCAATGCTGTTGACAGAATTCGAAGCAGACGCGCATGAATGTGTGTGTGTACATGTATACCGAAATTCTTGGAGTTTGCGTCAAAAACATGTGCGCAGTCAAAATACAGAAAAACAAATCAAAAACCGATCTTAATGAAATTTTCTACAGTATATCTTATTGTACCATAGAATATTGGGTATTCTCAAAAAGTCAATTGCATATAAATTGTGGCTTAAATTGGTGGGCAACACAAGCTGGGTTATTGATTTACTTGATTTATACCTGTGGTGGTAGCGGAGGGGTGGCGATATAAAATGAAAGATACTTGATAAATATATATGATATTCTAGCAGCAACATATCAAGTTTGGGGACTCTAGCTCTTATTTTTTACCGAATTTGCTTACAAAACAGAATGTCGATATCGATTTTTATCGATTGCCTGGAAACGGAGTAAGTTCTCGATTATCGGAAACAAACTCGTCTCTAGCTCTTATAGGTTCAGATATCCTTGAGTTCATACATACGGACAGACGGACGGACGGACGGAAGACTCAGATATTGATGCTGATCAAGAATCGATATACTTTATGTGGTCAGAGATGTTTCTTTCTGCCTGTTACATACATTTGCACAAAAACATTATATGTACCTTTTTTACCCATTTTCAATAGGTTCAGGGTATAAAAACAACAAATTTGTGTGCCACTTTATGCCTCAAAATGATTCTAAGAAGCTTAACAGGACCATTAAAAAGTATTGTATATTGTATCTATGAGACCGTTATACTTTAAAAGAGACGCTTAATACTTTAAAAGAGACGCTTATATTTTTTTAAAAGAGACGCTTACATGATTGTTTCCACAGCAGCGTTACAATAGTTGCAGTGCTACCAGAATGTAGACGCTAAACGGCCAATTCCCTGCAATGCAGACCTTACCCACAACTAAATGAGCCACACAAATAAGAAAAAGCAGGGACAGCAACAAGCCAACAATAAATACAACACCAACAAAATCGACGAAGGGTTATCCCATAATAATCGTAGCAGGAAAACAATTCCCAAGTTAGATAGTAGAAACGGCAAATGCGGAAAGTTCGGGAAAACTAAAACTCAACTTAACTAAACAACAGACATGGAAAGCTACACAACTTAGAGGAACTCATACATATTACCAGGAAAGTTTCACCCAACAAACAGGATATTTAAAAGAATACAAAACTAGACATGTCTCTTAAATACAATTTCTTCTGATCGATTCAGCTTTTTGACAATCGACGTTTCCCTCTAGGCCCAGGAGTTTCCCATTCATTGATTGACTCACAATATGTAGCAAGGGATCAAAGAATCAAGCTACAAAAACTCATTCTAAGTAAAGCTGCAACTAAAGTACTGACAGTTTACAAAAAAGCTAAAATATTCCACGATAACTTTGACGGAGTAATTGGTATTGATATCCTAAAACAGCTGTTAGTCAGTTAGAGACGCCAACGGGCTCAATAAAAATTCAATTAAAAGAAAATAAGTCTACTGAAATATTTACAATAGAAGCCCTATCAAAACCAATTCTCTTACTACCAGTAGCGATTAAAGAAGAAAAATTTTGATGTGAAGTCACACTTGTTACCAGTACAGTTACAGTTCAAAACGGTTATAGTTACATGCGGATAGTTAACCGCTACGATTAAGTAAGACTTAACGCAAGATGGGCCGAGGAATAAGTTACAACCAAAAGGAAAATATCGACACTACCCACTTAAACTTAAAAGAATATATTGCACTTAAGAATGTATATTTTAAGATTTTTTAATCTTTTCTTCGATGAAACTGAATGGCTATCACCAAATCGAAATGAACCCCAAAGACACGAAAAAACAGCATTCAAAGCTTTTAGTGGTCATTACAAATTCTTGAGAATGCCTTTCGAGTCATGAATTTTTGTCAATGTTATTAGGCTATTTTGCTTAGTTTAACAAGAAGACAAAATAGTATTTTCGACATCGTTACAGGAACATACATAACAGATTTAGGAAACATTTGGAAAAAACTTAAACCAGCCCACCATCATTTACATCCCCAAAAATCATAATTCCTCAGGAGGGAAATCGATTTTTAGGACACATTGTCACAGACGCGGACATTTATTCTTACCCCAGCAATATCGCATCCAAATTCCGAGGATTCCCTATCTCTAAATTTAGAAAGGAAATAAAATCGTTTTTGGGACTCCTCGGTTATAACAAAATTTACCAGGGACTTTAAAGGGTAAAAACCAGTTTAAATCAGCAAACACTACGTCAATACCTTTGAAGCTTGCAAACACTTCTCTGTAATGATCCCTTGTTATAATACCCAGAACACAAAGGTCACAATTGTTAGAATTTGACTACTAGGTAATTTACAAAAAAGGTTCACAAAGCTTTGTTGCGGATTCATTAGCCTACTATTCTGCCTTCGATATTAGCATAAATTAAGCGAATTCTAGGGCAGTAATCTATGGATACACCACCCACTCAGCAGATGAAGAAACAGATAACCCCATTTACACTGCAAAAATTAATGCGATACCAATTTCTAAATCGACCTCACTACAGACCTAACCAAAAACAAACAAGTAAGAGGCTCTAGTCGGGAGCTACCCTGAACCCTCATCTACCAACTCCAAAGGCAGCTCGCGCTACGCGCTCGTTTGCAGTAACAAAAATAAATTAAAAAATAATAAAAATGTCTTGATAGGTCTAGAACTCGCACTACTTGCAACCGCCTCGACTCAACAGCCACACCAAGAATTGAGTCTTATAGGAATAGTTTTTTTTATTATTGGATTAAAATCGCCAAGAAAGGCTGAAAGGTCCTTATCAGAAAGTTGGGAAGAGATAGATTTAATAGCGTTATGATGGCTTTGGTAAATATACATGTTGGATAGTGGCTGAATATAGGAACATTAAATAGAGATACAGAAATTTCCAGACACAACTCTGACAGCCACCAACTCGAAGTTTAATGAGTTCCGACGAAAGAAAAGACTCAACAGCTATCAGTTCTTCTACTACAATACGGGAGGCTCGATCACATCTTAAAGTAGTGTATTTGGAAGTAAATATTGCGGAATCTGAGATATTCGGCTTAAGCCAGGTCTCAGTGAATGCGATAGTATCAAAATTGGAGGCAAGAGAATCCATACATAGGCTTAAAAGCCTAAATTTTCTTTTGAGCCCATGATCTGCCCATTTACACACAGAGTGTGTAGAGGTCGAAAATCTGAAATCCAAAAATCTTGCAGGCAGCCAGGCAGCCAAAAGGCACACAAGCGCATATACAAAATATGCAAGTGTGCGTGAATATGACAAGTCCAAAGAATCGTGTATTCACACATGCCAACGCTCAGGTACCATTGACAACGAAAACGAGCTAAAATGCAAGAATTACGCATCGACGTGGCAAACCCTTTCATTATTTCATATTACTCGTCCCTTCAAAAGGGAGGAAAGCCACCGAATTTTGAGAAAAACTGAATTTATGGGCATTGTTGCTTGTGCGGACACATACACACACAGACAGTAAAACGGCAATAGACAAATTGAAAGAGCACTGAGAGTAAGCCAAAGCATTTCCTGTAGCGTGTCTGAATAAAAAAATGCATCGTTGCCGTTCTTTCACACAAGTCATATGTATTTCTTACTCACACTCTCTGTCTGAGCGTGCGGCCGCTCTCGGACCCGAACAAAAACGAAGGCGACGTGGCCCAAGCAACACACACTGGATGTACAAACAAGGGAGGACCCAAAGAGTAATGCTGAGGTTGACTACCTCAAAACAGGTCACGTTTCTTCTGGTGTTTCCCAAGGAAGTATTCTTCATCCTTTAGTCTTTATTCTTTTTATAAATGATCTCCCCTCGGATATATCACATGCCCGTGTACTTATGTATGCGGACGATGTGAAACTTATTCTATCATACACTAATCCCCTCAATAATTCTCGTCTACAAGATGATTTGAACGCTATACAACTTTGGTGTTTAGCCAATCAATTGCATCTAAATTGTTCACAGTGTATGTTTATGGCCTTCGATCGTACTACACCTTATCTTGTTAGTTATACAATTGACAATACTCCATTGCAAAGTATACTAAAAGTTAAGGATCTAGGTGTTCTTTTTGATTCTAATATCTGCTTCAATCTTCATTTTAATATCATCGTTAATGAGGCAAAAGGTGTACTTGGATTCATCAAATGATAGTCTAAAGAGTTTAACGATCCTTTTATAACGAAACTTCTGTACATCTCTCTTGTTCGCCTTATCCTTGAATACTTCTCTTGAATCGAATTGAATCTCTTCGGAAGCAATTTCTGCTTTTTGCCTATGAGGCTTAAATTGGAACCCTAATTTTTGGTTGCCATCCTTCTCTAACAGGCATCTTCTTCTTGATCTTCCGTCGTTTATCTACCGTAGCACAATCCTCGGTGTTGTCTTTCTATATAAGTTGATTGTTAGCGACATAAATTCCTCTTTTCTGTTAGGGCGTCTTTAATTCTCTGTTCCGTCTAGACCTAACGGGAATTATCGCCCCTTATTCCTATCTACGTGCACAACAGATTACGCTATGCACAATCCTTTTCACGTGTTATCTAAAAATTACTATAGTTTGCATCACGTTTTCTCTACATAACTTTCTCTACCCCTGATAAAATCTTTGGTTTCAGGATACCTTCGGGATCTCACTGACTATTCGCAGCTATGAGCAGGGGCATTACTTGCCAGACAGGCTATAAATTTTGCCCCACCGGGTCGGTGATTTCCCATTACTGTTTCTTTATCCTGTCAACACTCTATATGTCTATTTTAAATAATTTCTTTCTTTTTATACCCTGAACCCATTGAAAATGGGTAAAAAGGGTATATTGTATTTGTGCAAAATGCAAATGTATGTAACAGGCAGAAGGAAGCATCTCCGACCCCATAAAGTATATATATTCTTGATCAGCATTAATAGCCGAGTCGATCTAGCCATGTCCGCCTGTCTGTCTGTCCGTCCGTCCGTCCGTCCGTATGTATGAACGTAAGGATCTCAGAACCTATAAGAGCTAGAGAGCTCAAATTTTATTTACACAAATAATACACAAATATTCTATGGTACGATAAGATATACTGTAGAAAATTTCATTAAGATCGGTTTTTGTTTTGTTTTTGGTATTTTGACTGCGTACTGCTGCGCACGTGTTGCGACGCAATTTGCAAGACTTTATATCATAGAGTAATAAACAGACCAAGAGGAGGCATTTGGATCAAAAGCTCTTTTCCAAAAATTCTGAAGCCAGATACAGAGGTTGCAAACACAACGCTCGGCTGTCTGCAGCTACTTCTGCCGATGCCCAAAATTCAAAGACAACTTCAAAACATTTTCCATAAGAACCAACAACAACCATAATCAAAACAAATGACTCGACAATAAAAACGGCACACCACAAGTTCTATCCTTGCTATCCCTTTTTTGTTTGAGGCTACAGCCTATGATCTTAGCTTCTGCACCCTTCTAACTCATTGTTGTGGTTTCTAAGCACTGCTATGCCTATAATTCGCAAAGTCATGTCTTCTTCTTCTCCACTTGCTTTCAACTTGCAAGCAGCCCGTCAGATTTTATAATTTTTCATTTTTCGATCAGCAAGGCACCCTTGCTCAAAATAGGGTATTTTAACTATTCATAAGTTCTGTAACCAAGTACCACTAACCTTCTCATATAAACATTTTTATCTAATCTCTGAGGAATATATAATATCTTATTTAGTGTGCAACTATTAGTACAATCAATAATAACTGTTTTCTTGAAACATTCTATACCATTTCTATAAATAAGGGTATCAATGCCTCGACGCGCCAAATAGTTGTTGGCATGTGTGCCTCATCTCACACACATTGGCAAAAAACATGCATGTGTGTGTTTTCGAAGCCAAGGGAAGTATATGAATTTGAGAAGATTGCAATATTCTGTTGCGCATGTGACGTCACATATTCTAAGCATCACAAGAAATGAAATTCTTTAAAACGTGACGTAATAGTATATGATGTTGACGCGCCGTATGCGTAACCCTTTGAGTTGAATGGCATGGCATTCAAATTTTCTACCTACTTGCGCCGAGACTCGGCTATGCAACAACAACATTAGAACCCAAATAGTGTTGTTGTTGTTTCTACGCGCCGCCTTGTTAGAACGACAGAGAAACCCGCAAAGCACACAGTGGCATTATTTGTCCCTTTTCTTTGCACTGAGTTTCCTATGTCCTCTAAATCTTGCTTCAGAATTTCATAGATCACAACGGGGGACGAAGTAAAAATGGGTTTTCGTGCGCAATGTTGTTGTTTTGCTAGTGATTTGTTGTTGCTTCCTATGGTAAATGAGCTTTATTTTTTGAATTTGATTTTGCGTTTGCGGACCAACCTTAACGACCTGGCTTCAGAATTAAAACGGTAATAAAAGCTCGGAGCGAATCTTCCGCTCTTTGTCTGTTTATTACTCTATGATTCAATGGCAACCTCGGTATCTTGCTTCAGAGTTTTTGAAAAAGAGCTTTTGATCCAAACGCCCTCTCTGTATATTTATTACTCAATGCTCATTGGGGATGATCGATAGTGTTATTTCTGTGTCACAGCGACAACTGTGACAATTACAAAAAAATATCAGTGACAAAGAACAGCGACTGTTACTTAAATTATGGGCGCGCACTTTTTATAAAAAAATTATATAAATAAACCAAATAAAATGGATATATGTATTATTATGTTATGTTATTTTTATCATAGTTTATTATTTGTATATGTTATTTAAAGTTTAGTTAGTTAGTTATAGTTGCAAGTTCAAAATAACAGCCAAGTACCCGCCAGTTACACAGATCTTAGCTTTGCATCCAGAACGAAAGGAACAGCCTGAGTAAAGATCTGTTATACAGTACTCAGCTCTTCGTCGAGTACGAAACGAACAACCTGAGTACAGGCCTGTGACACAGCACTCAGCTTCTCGAAGAGTACGAAAGTAGCAGCCTGAGTATAGGCCTGTGACACAGTACTCAGCTTCTCGAAGAGTACGAAAGGAACAATCTGAGTACGGGCCTGTGACACAGTACTCAGCTTCTCGAAGAGTACGAAAGAAACAACCTGAGTACGGGCCTGTAACACAGTACTCAGCTTCTCGAAGAGTACAAAAGGAACAACCTGAGTACGGGCCTGTGACACAGTACTCAGCTTCTCGAAGAGTACGAAAGTAACAACCTGAGTACGGGCCTGTGACACAGTACTCAGCTTCTCGAAGAGTACGAAAGGAACAACCTGAGTACGGGCCTGTGACACAGTACTCAGCTTCTCGACGAGTACGCAAGGAACAACCTGAGTACGGGCCTGGGACACAGTACTCAGCTTCTCGAAGAGGACGACAGGAACAACCTCAGTACAAATTTGACAAGACAGCAACCATCAAAATAAAAATTGTGCAAGTTTTTGATAAGACAGCAACCATAAAAATTTAGAAACTGTGCAAGTTTTTGATGTGTATATATCTTCGTGTAAAGTGTATTTAAATTTCGCCATCAACATTGATCCAGTCATTTGTTATATCGTCGTAATAATCTCTTAATGAAATTTTCGGTGTCAATCTTTTGAGTAAACAACGACCAAAAGTAGACCCTTGCCATAAGATTATTTTTGTCGCTGTTACTTTTGAAAGGTGTAACAGCAGTAACTAGTTACTTTTAAATACTTGTTACTTGTAACAGGTTGAGTAAATATCGCTCATCCCTAGTGTACATGTGAACAGAAATTCTCGCAATTTGCGCTAGCTACCGGAAACACTGCCAGAACACATTTTCTCTAATAACTTTTCAGTTTCTTAGCCGATCTTGATGAAAAATATAGATTATTGATATACATACATATTGTAAAAAAGACAATTGCACTAAAATTGCAGCTTAAATTGGAAGGTAGTTCAGATTGGATTACTTTGCTAATTTCTATGCGGTGGGCTATAAAATGAAATATATGTATATATATATCGACTGTCGCAAGAAATACGACTAGCGAGCGTTTTGTGATATTTTTTGCGAGCCTTTTCTGATATTTCTAACGAGTCGTTTTTGTAGGTAAGCAATATTAAAAAAGTCTCTTAAAAGATATCGCAAAAGCCTCGCATAAAAAATGATTTACGAAACTTTTTTTCTTGTTTCATGCCCATTTCGTTCCCATTAAAATGTTTGTTGCTGTTTATTTTTAATATTCATTTTCAATTCAAATTTTATTTAAAAAATACATAACATTTTATTTGATTTAAAATTTAAACGCATTTCCTTGGCAATCTTATAATTATAAAAAAGTTAATACATAAATAAAACAGTTTAATTTCAAACTATAAATGAAAGAAGAAATTATATTTTCATTTTTTTGCTTCACCTTTCCTATGCGTATTGAAATATTGAATAACATTCTGAAAGGGATTAATAAAATAAAATTAAATAATAAACACTTGTTATTTACTTACCTCGCTACAGAATTCCAATTTTCTTCACTTATAACACATGTCTGCTCGCTTCGACGGACAATAGAAAAGAGAGCAGTCATTTTTCAACCCCCAAAAAACGGACTGAGCATGAAACAACAACAAAAACAACACAGCATCCGAATGCCACGTCGTTTTTACTCTCTCGCTCTCATGACAATGTTGCACTCTCTGAGCACGATTAACATTTGAAACAAAAACAACACACCATTCTCTCTACTGTGCACGCATTTTCATCGCAAGGATCTCACTGCAACGCTCGTGTGCGAGTGTTTTGCGATAAAAATATATGCCACTCGTTTTCTGCTCACATACGACCTCATTTGTGAGCATTTTGCGAGACTCTCGCTAAAGGCTCGCGTGTTGGTCCGCTGGGAAGCCAAGGGAAGTCTATGAACTTAAGAAGATTGCAATATTCTGTTGCGCAGGTGACGTCACAGCCTAAGGCTTTTTCCGTGCGATTATTTCGTAATTAAAATGATTACATATGTCAATCAATTATTTACTAAAAGGACCCTATTCATAAATTATTTAAATGTACGTTATAAAGGTAGAAATATATACTAAACATCACAAGAAATAAAATTCTATGAAATGAGACGTCATAATTTCTTATGTTAACGCGCCGTGCGCGTAACCCTTTGATTTGAATGCCATGGCTTGCTGGGATTCAAATTTTCTACCTACTTGCGCCGAGACTCGGCTCTGCAATAACAACAATAGTACCCAAATTGTGCTGTTGTTGTTTCTACGCGCTGCCTTGTATGAACGACAGAGAAACCCGCAAAGAACACAGTGGCATTATTTCGATCAAAACGGTGGACGCAGAAAAAATGGGATTTCGTGCGCACTGTTGTTGTTTGGCAAGTGATTGAAGTGGTTTGTTGATGCTTCCTATGGTAAATGATCTTTATTTTTTGGGTTTGATTTTGCGTTTGCGGACCAACACGAGCTAGTCCCATGAATTTTAAAGCGGTAAAAAAAGCTCAGAGTGTAATTTCAGCTCTTTCTCTTTATTACTCAATGGATTCGAAACAGACGCGCATGAATGTGTGTGTCTACATGTATACAGAAATTCTAGGAATTTGCGTCGCAAACACGTGCGCAGTCAAAATACTGAAAAACAAAACAAAAGCCGATCTTAATGAAATTTGAATATTTATGTATGTATATGAATGTTTGTATTCTCAAAAAGTCAATTGCATTTAAATTGTGGCTTAAATTGGTTGGCAATGCAAGTTGGGTTATTAGCTTGGTTTATATTTATACTGTGGTGGTAGCGGGGAAGTGGCGATAGGTATAAAATGAGATATATATAATATTCTAGAAGCAACATATCAAGATTGGTGACTCTTGCTCTTATTATTTACCCAATTTGCTCAAAAAACAGGATGTCGATAGATAACTTCTCGATTATCGGAAACAAACTCGATCTGCGTAGGCACTAGGAGGACCTACAGGTAAAATTTCAAGTCTCTAGCTTTTATAGGTTCTGATATCCTTGCGTTCATACATATGGACATATGGACTCGGCTATTGATGCTGATCAAGAATATAAATACTTTATGGTGTCGGAGATGCTTCCTTCTGCCTGTTACATAATTAACATTTTGCACAAATACAATATACCCTTGTTAGCCATTTTCAATGGGTTCAGGGTATAAAAACGAGTACCGCGCGTCAGTCGAGTGCCAATAATAAAATTTGTTTTTCGCCCATGATCTGCTCATTCACACACATTTGTGTATGTTTAATGCGCGACATTCATAAATCCCAAAAACCTCAAATCTTCTCAACTTTGCATAGGACAGACTGGCAACCAACAGGCCCACAAACGTATAAATGCTTCTATCCATATACAAAATTGTGTAGTTGTGAGTGCCATGGCCGGCCCAACAAGTGCCCATGCACAGAATTCAACATTTAGGTGCCTTGACTTACAATAACGAGCTAAATTGCAACAATTTCGCATTGACGTGCAAACCCTTTCATTATTTCATTCCCTGTAAAAGGAAAGAAATACGTCCAAAATTTGAGAAAAACTCAATTTGTGCGCGTTGTTGCTTGTGTGGACTCTTACATTTAAACGACCTTTAGGCATAATGAGAGAGCATCGAGAGCACCGAGCGTAAGCCAAAGCAGTATCCTGAAGTGCGCGAAATAAAAAACAACGTTGACGTTTTATCACACAAATCATATGGATTTCTTACTCTTGTTCTCTGAGCAAGTTTCGGACCCAAGCAAAAAGAAAGTCGACTTTGGACCATTCTCTCAAAAGCAATGGCTACCAATTTTTCTTCTAGCTGTCCAATCTATATGTTGTATGGTTAGTGGTCGTATGCACTGTATCTGTCCACATTAACTGGTCCGATTCTGACTGCGCCAAATATTTCAGTAATTTCTATTATTGCCAGATTGGCGCGTTCCACACCATTTTGTTGCGGAGTGTACGCTGACAGTTATCTTGCTATTTCATTTGTTTGTAAAGAACCCTAAAAAGTTCAAACCCGTTATGTTTCTTTACTGTTTGACACTTGTATTTCTACAAATTTTTCTTTCAAGAAATATTCAATATTCCGTTAATTGTACATACATTCTATGAACTAAATTCAGAAATCCCTGCACGTGGCTTTAAGTTAAGCTTGGATATAGCTGCTCTTGAGCATTGTTCATCATGTACATCTCGTAAGGAAATTTCAATAAAACATTAATTCTTTCCACTCTTAAAAAATAAAATTGGCCTTTAACTTGGGACGCAAAGCATATTTACAAATTAGCTTTATTTCTAGTATGCCCTTAGCACACATGTATTCGGCATCTGCTAAAACAATCACCTTTTATGTTGAGCAAAGTTTTAATATATTTTTGTATCTTAACACATATAACTCGTTGATTCCATTCTCCAAAATCCAGATAGCACGCTTGCTACGTACATTGGATTAAGTTAGCCAAGCATTTCGGCCTTGCTCAAATTGAAAAAGTGAGAGAAATTTGAGATCTTCTGCTCGGGTCCACTTACTGAAGACTTCATACAACTTAGTCTATGCTCCATGTGGGGTCTATACGTATGTATATCACAATCCACTCATAAACGCATGCATATGTATGTATGTCCATTTATAGACTGGTCGAGGTTGTAACTCCAATTAAGATGAGGTATTCACGCTGGAAATAAAACCTGAATAATATAAAAATGCGTAGCTTACGATGTGTATTCTACCACTAACCATACAATGCATAGATACTCCAAACAGCATTTTAATCGAAGCAGGATTTTTCGCAACGAGTGAGCCCCATGGGTGTCTGAGACCATTTTAGTATGCCCAGATAAAGTAAGACTGCTGAGAGCAGCAGCCGTTCAGTATGAAGCCGCATCTCGCTCAGCTCACATCGTCGCTGCGGCTGATGTCTTTTCTTAATGTATGTATGTATGCCTGTTTTAAATGCTTACAGCCCAAATACGTATGTATGTGTATACGCATTTGCCTCGCCCTCACTCATTGCTTTGCGCACTTGTGTGCATCTCTTTCTCCCTGCATATCTTCTCACAAAACCCCGAGATCTACACACATACATACATACATATGTTTGTGTTGTGTGGATATGCACACAAGTAGATCACGGCGTTTGTCGCGAGCCAGAGGTTTTTCTTCAATTGTGTGCCCTTTGTGCCTGTGGTAGCAAAAGGAACACACATTCAAATGCTCTATCATATATTTCTTCGTCCAGTCAGGTAAAATGAGAAGAATCTGATCTATATTTATTAAATAAACAATTCATTGACCTAAATAAAATAAATATATTTATTTTCTATTTACTGTAGGGACTTATTTTGCTTAAAATAAAAATATATCTAAGTCGTATTTCTGCAAGGGTAATTCATCGTCGGCTTGTCGAAAAACTCTAAGAAAATACGAAAAATTTAACATTTTCAAATTTTGCGATTTGCTACTTGTGCACACGCACACTCTTTCGACGGAGCAGTCGTGTGATATTATAAAAGGGTTTGGCCTGTTTATCTGCAAATTTGCTATTTTCCAAGCTTGTTGTAGGGGTAAGGGTACCTGAACGTTGGCATTTGTGCATGATAACTTTTTGGGTCTGCCAAGCACGCATACTTACACACTTTTCTATATGGATGCCCAGCGGACCAAACTGTCGCAAATGATATCGCAAACTGGTCAAATGCGAGACTTTACCCGACAAAACTCTCGCAAACGCATCGGGAAACGATAGCAATATGAATCATATGTCGTTCAGTTTGTGGCAGTCAAAGTTTCATTTACGACTGTCGCAAGAAATACGACTAGCGAGATTTAAAAATATTTTTTTTAAGCCGGTAGCAATATTAAAAAAGTCTCTTAAATGATAAGGCAAAAGGCTCGCTGGAAATATGTTTTACGAAACTTTTTTCTTGTTTCATGCCCATTTTGTTCCCATAAAAATGTTGCTTGTTGTTTTTTTTTTTAACATTCATTTTAAATTCAAATTTTATTTTAAAAATAAATAACATTTTAATTGATTGATTTAAACTAATTTCTTAATTATAATAAAAGTTTATACATAAATAAATTAGAGTGATTTAAAACTATTTTTCATTAATATTATAAATGACTATTATTATTAATATTATATTATATTATATTATAAAATTATATTTAAATTTTTTGGCATCAGCCTTTTCTATGCGCGCCACTCTTTCCTGCGCGTACTGAAAATATTTTTGTGTGACGCGGTCGAAATCGCTGTCTTCCAGCGCAAACTTCTGTTTAAATGCATCTGTAGACAATAACAAAATAATATTAAATCACAAATATACAAGTTTTAAAAGTAATGCTTACTTCGTATTGCCAATGTGGTTCGAAGGCCTCTAACACACATTTTTTTCTCCGTCCCACGCCAGGAGCATTGCCTTGCCACATCGTCAGTTATTATTTGGCGCCAGGAGCTCCTAATCAACTTGTCGTAGGTCTTTTCACCGC
This sequence comes from Drosophila littoralis, assembly GCA_018903485.1. Lineage (NCBI taxonomy): Eukaryota > Metazoa > Arthropoda > Insecta > Diptera > Drosophilidae > Drosophila > Drosophila littoralis. Next base: position 675,266 of record JAEIGF010000598.1, read on the forward strand.
TTTCGACTAATTCAACGACCTTAAGGAAAATGTAGGATTTATAAGTGAATAGTAAAAGTATTTAATTTAAAGTTTCCTTACCAAGTTTTTAAGGGACTTCTCTTCTTTGAGGCATTCTTCAAATGCCTCAAAGTCCCCAATAGTTGCTTTTGGCGCACTTGGCAGCGTCAATTTTGCCTTGTGCGCCTCTCCGCAAACTCGTCCCTTAATAATAGAAATTTCATTTCTTAATGAAATAAGCTCAGCCCCTTGACGGTCAATTTTCCGCATTATCTCATGCATCAAGTTTAATAGTTCTGCAAGTATATTAAAAAAAAAATCTATTAAATGTGGATTTAATTCGAAATTGTTTTAATACATTACCGGAATGATTGCATTGAGCTTGTGAGTTATTCATTCCTTTTGTATTTGGTGGATTATTAGTTAAGCCTGAATATAGGTGAAATAAAAATGAATAAAATATATACAAAATGTATAAGTAAGTCAATAAGTTATCTGATAGACTGTAATTTTGACTATTGTCGTATCCTCCTCCATTTTCGCTGCCATCCAAAACAAAATTATACGACGAACTCATTGTTATCTGAATTTAGTCAATTAAAGGAAAGTAAGTGTGTATACCATTTTCTTCATAATGAAATATTTTGCCTGATATTTTTTCAACGCTATGTAGCACTACTTTCGAGTGGAAATTGAGTTGTTTTGAAGAGAATATGCCTACAAAGATGGAATTTATTGGAAAAGTAAAAAATGGCTCTAGGTCAACAACTAATCGGCTATGCAAAATTTTGTTGTCAATGTCAATAATTTTATATATTTTATATATGTTGCCATCCTTTACGAAAAAAAAACAATTGCGATCTTTTAGATCAAAATACCAGTGCTTATATGAAATTTTACCGTTGGACCCATTGAAATTTAAAGTTTTTTCTTTCAAAGCAACTTTTAAAATACTGCGTTCAACAGTTCGGTTGTATAATTGCTCCAAGGAGTAGTCCGACTTTTTCACCATTTTTTTTAGATGCCCCAGAAAGTTTTCGAATGGAAAAGAGCTTATGGTCTGAAGAGAACCATATTGTAGGCATTGTTTGCTTAAATGTGTTAAGCAATGAAAATTAAATGTGAGCATCGGAAACATATACATAGTAGGCACTTGGCTTACAAAGTCATTTAGCAAACTGGATGCAAGAGAGTTTTGTGTGACACAATACTCCTTGTGTAGAAGAAGTCTAATTCCTAAGCTAAGTAATAAAAAATGATTGTATAAATTTGAGTCTATAATGTCTTTCAAGACAATGGGTCCGGTATATAATAAAAAGTACGAAACTCTGTGGCCTTAAATCTATCGAGATTGTCTAAAGACCTAACTTCTCTATTGAATTCTCTAGGCAAAAATTTTTTGAAGTGCGTTAGTTTATTATTAAGAGAAGTTAGGGATTGCCGACTCAAAGAAAAGGAATGACCCTTGGCTCTCGCTAATGCCACTAAAACGGATTTTGTGACGCCAAGACAAACTACGTGCATATAGTCTAGGGGAAACTGATTTACTAAGTCAATCGGCAAATTTTCAAGAATGAGTTTGCTTTGTATGTTGTGGTGCTCTGGTTGAAGACGGTTTCGGAAGCTATCATTGGTTCGTGGAGGATTACATGATCCTCTGAAAAGCACTCGCCTATTAAAAGTTTCTCCCTTCTGAACGCAATAGTTGCATGAGTAAAACCCAGAGTGATATTTCACACCCAAAATGAAGGCGCGGGCCGGCGCATCGCAAATAAATGCTCTAATAGATATTTTGAATTGCGTATCTCGAAACATCATGCCCTCTGTGATCAATTCTGATAATTCACAGACAAATTCTTCCAAATAAACATTTGGATCACGGGGTTTGGAATGACCTACATATATTCCAGCTACAAATACTGGCTTTGTACCATTGACGTTAATCAAAATTGGCCATGTTTGTTCTTTTGTGCTTTTACACAATGGAAGCCCATCTACATTTATATTTAAACTTATATTGGGAGAAAGATAAGTGAAATTGGAAAGGAAATCCGTTAACGCGTCTTTTAAGCCATAGTGAACGTACTCGCCTGGAACAACGATTCGTTTCACAATGCCACGTGGAGTACATTTTAAAGTACGTACATCCAGTGGTAAGCCAGGAATTTTTTCGCCCAACAGCAAAAGCAAATCATTGCCTGCCCTTTTGCTGATGTTATTAGCGGACAGCCACTGGGCTAAGCGAGTATTAAACTCGGTTGAGCTGGAATGTTCTGTAGATAGCAACTCATTGCTATCTGAAAATAATAAATTAGACTCAAATTTCATTTCTACTTCATTTTAATCAACAATCTCAATTTTTTCCGCGACTCGATTCACATGCCGAGCTTCGCAAATATATTGCCTGCTTTTTCTTTAAATGGCATTTTCACTACTTTCCTATTTATTTATTTATTTATTATTTTTTAATTTATTGATATCTCGTGAAAATATTGAATACTATTCTGAAAGTGAATAGTTTAGTTATTAATAAACACTTGTTAGTTACTTACCTCTCTACAGAAATCCAATTTCCACTAACCACTTTAACCACGTGTCTGCTCGCTTCGGCGGACAATAGAAAAGAGAACAAAGGAATTTTTCAACCCCCAAAAAACACATATGTATTTTACGGGCTGAGTAGGAAACAACAAAAACAACACGGCATCCGAATGTCGCGTCATTTTTACTCTCTCTCTCTCTCTTGACAATGTTGCACTCTCTGAGCACGATTAATATTTAAAACAAAAACAACACACCATTCGCTCTACTGGGCACGCAATTTAATCGCAAAGATCTCACTGCAACGCTCGTGTGCGAGTGTTTTGCGATAAAAATATATCCCACTCGTTTTCTGCTCACATGCGAGCTCATTTGTGAGCATTTTGCGAGACTCTCGCTAAAGGCTCGCGTGTTGGTCCGCTGAGTGGCTAGATCGACTCAGTTAATGATGCTGATCAAATATATACATAAATACTTTATGGGGTCGGAGATCCTTCATTCTGCTTGTTAGATACATTTTCACAAACACATACCCTTTTTACCCCGTTATAACGGGTACAGGGTATAAAAGCAAGTTAGAGGCAGAACTGGCTGGTCAGGAAACAACAAATACCGCATGTGATCTTAGGTTGTATGCCTTTTAACTACACAACTAAGCTTTGATTGACGAGATTGACACTGTTGCGCTATTGAGCTTTTTCAATAGCTTTCACAAATAGAAATAATTAACTATTTATTTCTTGTGTTCAAAATTGTTTTGTATTTCTTAAAGTTACGAGAAGCAGGCAGACCCGAATTGGTTATTATTATTTAAGAACAATAGTTTATATATAGGCAAGCGAACCCGAATTAGTACGTGCCAATTTTAGCGAAGCGACAATTATTAGTTATAATTTTGAGTAATGCAAGTGGCCGATGCGTACCAAATGCATGAAGCGAACGAACTTAACTAACTCGATGCGCAGCATCGAGGCTTTCGCATAAGTAAAGCTAGGGCAATAAAACGATCGTTACAGCGAAGAGCAGCAGCTCTATGTAACTGAATTCTTAAGAGCGAAATTTAGGCAATTGCTTTGCAGAGCGAGTATTATAAGATAAAATTAAGATGCTGCTCTTATCAGTTGCGAGGTCGCTCCAGTTGTTTTGGCTGCGTAACCAGACATTCTCCCCCCGTTGGAAGGCATGGGCTTTCAACAGATTCCCTGATGGGCAATAGGCATAACTTGTTTGCAGCTCTTCTCGTTTCTCCTGTTGCGGTGCGCAAAATGGCTACTCGAGCGACTCCATCCTTTCCCACGATTAACTCTGTGATTCTCGCCAGTGGCCACCTTAGAGGCGGCAGATTTTCATCCTTTACGAGGACTATGTCGTTGACGCATAGGCCTGGTTTCGGAGTTCGCCATTTGGAGCGCTGCTGAAGCAGTGTTAAGTATTCTTCACGCCAGCGAGACCAAAACAGTTGTTGGAGGTATGTTACGCGTTGCCAACCATCCAGACGATTGAATTGAAGGTGCGTCACATCAGGTTCAACGAACGATGAGCTGGGTCCACCAATCAAGAAATGAGCTGGAGTGAGCACATCTAGATCTGCTGGATCTTCTGAAAGTGGAAACAATGGCCTGGAATTAATTATCGATGCTATGTGGCAGACTAGGGTGCGAAACTCTTCGAAGTTGAGAACACAAGATCCAACAGCACGATAAAAATGATGTTTCGCTGTCTTCACTGCTGCTTCCCAAAGGCCGCCAAAATGCGGTGAACGAGGAGGTATAAATTTCCAATCAATGGAATCAGCCATGCAAAATTTATGCACTGACTCAATATGATTGCGACTTATGAATAGACGCTTGAGATCCAGAAGCTTGTTTTTGGCGCCGACAAAGTTGGTAGCGTTATCCGACCATATCTGAGATGGCCTGCCTCGAGTCGATATAAACCTCTTAAGCGCATTCAAGAATGAAGCTGTCGACAGATCCTTGACCAGTTCCAGGTGAACCGCTTTAGTCGCGAAGCAGACGAAGACAGCCATGTAACATTTGACTGGAGCTTTATTTCGTACGTCTGGCTTATAGAAAAATGGTCCACAATAGTCAACGCCAGAGACTTCAAAGGCTCGACAAGCAGTCAAACGTTCTTTGGGCAGATCAGCCATTATATGCTCTATTAATCGAGGCTTGGCACGAAAGCATCTCACACATTTTCCAACCACCTTGGATACGGTCTTCCTTCCACCAATCGGCCAATACTGCAACCGAATATGAGCAAGAAGTGCCCGTGGACCAGCGTGTAAGTCCCGATTGTGAAATCGTGTGATGACTGAGTCTGTGATGGGATGGTGAGACGGGAGAATTATTGGATGGCGAGCGTCGAAATCCAGCGAAGAGTTTTTCAAGCGCCCATCAACTCTAAGAATGCCGAAATCATCCAAAAAAGGGTTAAGTGATGCTATACAACTGGACGGTTTAACAACTCTTCTCGATTGCAATGATTTGATCTCTTCCCACAGGTGTGCTCTCTGGACGAGCCTTAGTAAGAGTTGGGTCCCATGTTGTATATCAGACACTGTTAGTCCAGGATGCCTGCTTCTGTGTATGAATTTATAAATATATCCGAATATACGCTGCATTGTATCAAATGAGTTGACGTATTTACAAGTGGCAGTTATATCAACGAAGGGAGATGACGCAATAAGGACCCTTTTTTTAAGTTCGAGTTCTGTCCTTTCTGACAAGCAAGAAGCAGGCCAGTCCAATTTGTTTTTAACTAAAAATTCTGGGCCGTTGAACCACAGTGACGATTGATCTAATTCACTGGGCGTAGATCCTCTCGAGAGTATGTCTGCCGGGTTGAGTGAAGTAGGCACGTAACGCCATTCCATGCCATTAGTTAGCTCTTGAACTGCTGTGACGCGATTAGCCACAAACACATTGAGCTTGCAGGGCTCCGTCCTTATCCAGGAAAGGCATACAGAAGAATCCGACCAACAGTAGAATTTTCCATCGAACAGATTCATTTTAGATATCTCACGCATGAGATTAGATAATAAGACGGCGCCACAGAGCTCTAGCTTTGGAACTGTGATTGTTTTCAGAGGAGCTACACGCGATTTGGAACACAACAACTGACAACTGGCTGATGTTCGTCGAGAAAGGACGTAGGCACAGGCCCCATATGCTTCGATGCTGGCGTCGCAGAAACCGTGAACTTCTAACTCTGCTGCAGGTATTGACACGAGTCGAGGAAATTTAAGAAACTGTGCCTTCTCAAAACTGCAGCAAAGATCATGCCAAGCTGTTGCTAGTGATGATGGCAAGCTCTCGTCCCACTCAAGGTTCTCCTTCCAGATCTGCTGCAAAAAGATTTTAGCCTTGGCAATTACCGGCCCTATGAGTCCAAGCGGGTCATACAAGCGAGCTATGGTCGATAGTATTGATCTTTTGGATGGTTTAGATCTCTGCTGAATGGACGAAAAAGAAAACAACAACCGATCCGACGCTGAGTCCCAAGCGAGTCCAAGAGTTTTGGTGATGTCGCTACCATCATCAAACTTTAGAGAAGATTCTCTGTCCTCTACGGGTGTCCCTTCCAGTACAGCAGAATTGTTTGAGCACCACTTTCGCAACTTGAAGCCCCCACTTGCCAAGATTCCAGCCATCTGATTAAGAATTTCCTTTGCTTCTTGAATTGAATCACCCCCTGAAATGAGGTCATCAACGTAGAAGTCACGCCGCAAAATCCGAGATCCAATTGGAAAATTAGTTTCCGTATCCATAGACAGCTGATGCATAGCACGGATAGAGAGGAATGAAGCTGGCTTTGTTCCGTATGTAACTGTATCCAGCTTAAAAATCTTTATATCCTGTTCTGGCGAGTCTCGCCACAGAATGCATTGGAGAAAATCATCCGGTGCTGAAACGCGTACGCAGCGATACATTTTTCCAATATCTCCTGTTAGGGCGATCGGGAAATTACGAAAGCGAAGAAGGATATGAAACAGCGAGCTTTGAATAACAGGTCCAGCCATCAATAGTTCATTTATTGAATAACCTGACGAGGTAGCTGCTGAGCCGTCGAAAACGACTCGCAATTTTGTCGTTGAACTGTTGACACAGTGATGAGGAAGAAAGTATTGACAAAGTCCTATAGACTCTGGAGCAACAGGCGACATATGACCAAGATCCAAATATTCCTTTAGAAAGTTTGAATATTGAATCTTCAGATCTGGACGATTTTGTAGTTTGCGTTCCAGGGTCAGGAACCGACGAAAGGCTTGTTGGTATGACGTCCCCAGACATTCCAAACTTCGCTTGAAGGGTAAACGAACTGAATATTGGCCACTAGGCAATCTGATATGAGTATTTACGAAATGTTCTTCACAGATGTTTTCTTCCTTTGAAGTGGTAGGTTTACTTTCCAAGCAGGATTCTATCTCCCAAAATCTTCGAACCAATTCATCAGCACGTTCTTCAGAACTTGACTCAAGTTTGCCCGCAGTATGCTTTGCCATTAACATAGAACCACTCATGCGTGGTCCGCCTCCAGAAACTACCCAACCAAGCCGTGTTTTTTGAAGACACGGTAGTCCTGGGAGAAGCCTTATCTGGCCGACGCTGAGAAGGTCGTAAAACAGGCTAGCTCCAAGTAGCAAGTCCACGCGTTGAGGTTTAAAGAAAGACGGATCTGCAAGTTTTATGTTATCGGGAATGTTCCAATTCGTCGTGTTGATAGTAAAACTCGGTTGACTATCAGTTATGTTAGGCGCTACCAGAGCTGTAAGGCATGTTGAGTATTCAGAGACTTGAGACTGTATTGTGATAGTGACCGTGTTTCCTTCTGTTTCAAAACGAGGACTTGTGCTTCTTTAGCTGAAGCTGTTGAGCAAGGCGCGACGTTATAAGGTGAAGCTGAGAACCAGAATCCAAAAGGGCACGACAAGGTATCAAAGTGCCGGAGCGATTTTTAACAAAGATCAAAGCCGTAGCCAAGACGACAACATCACTACTGAAATACTGGGCAACAAGAGATGTGGAGGTAGATGGCGATGACTTAGCGAAAGAGGCATGGGCTATCGGCGATGAATTTGCAGGCTCAGTCAGCTGACCAGACGGAAATACGGAATTATTTAAATGCAGCAGAGAATGATGTTTCGCCCCGCAGGTCCGACAGCATCCAGAGCAGCATGATCGCAATTGATGACCTTTCTTTAGGCAATTCAAGCACAATGCAACTCGTTTTGCCTCCCTAAGCCGTAATGCAGGGGTCAAATTTCCAAATCGAGAACAATTATATATATTATGACCAGGGCTGTCACAAAAGACGCAGACAGGGGCGTCGTGGTTAGTGGCGATAAATGACGATCTACTGGTGTTAATTGCTCTAGTTTTTCCCACCTGATGGCTAGGGGCATAGCTCGCCATAGCAAAATTTACGGTTTCCATTGTTCGGCATCTCTGCTCCAGAAACGTAGCCATATGCTCCCACGATGGTATTAAGTTGACGAACGACGAATCCTCTAGCCTTTCTTCCCATTTGGCTTGTGATATTGGGTCCAGCTTTTGTAAAATAATCTGCACAATGATGCATCCAGCGATTTGTTCGGAGTTGCCCATGCTCTTTAACGCGCGAATATGTGCGTTGAATTGGTCGGATAACTCCCTTAGCGACACGGCCGATCCACCTGCCACCCTCTTGAGCCCCAATATCTCAAGTATGTGTGCCTGAAAAACCAAACGTCTATTATTAAACCTTTTCTCCAATAAATTAAGTGCTATGGCATAATTATTGTTTGTTATTTCCAATGATCGAATCGCGTCCAGCGCTGTATCCTTCAGGCACGATCGAAGATGCTGCAGCTTTTCGATATCTGCTAGATCAGGATGATTTTCTATGACGGTTGTGAACATAGAATAAAAGTCGGCCCATTCTGTGTATCCACCACTGAACGTAGGCAACTTTATTGAGGGTAGTGTCGGCGGTGCCTTAGCTCTAACTGTCTGCGAGGGCAGCACAGATTGGTCGAGAAATGTTGAGCAGGGCAATATTGAGACACGTTTCGCAATTTCACTCCGAACCGAAATTTCCATAGAAACTGCTAACTCGTCGAAGTCCTCACGCAATTGGTTACCGATTTCATCGAAGTCTAGTTCTTCGAGGCTAGTGTGAGTAATATCAAATGAGGTCTGAAGCCGCTCGATTTGCTTCAGCCTAACACTAAGACCGCACTCATCAATTGCACTAAGTGGCGAATTAGTTAGAGCATTTCGAAGTGTTTGCAAACTGTCATAAATTGAAATGGCTTTGCGCTTCAGAAAGGTCACCCTGTTTGCAGAGGGCACTGCATTAGAGGCATTATTTTCGGTTGCCATTAGAAGCGTGATAGAAAGCGCGTGCGAAACTAGCTGAGTAACTGACAACGGTGATCGCTAGTACATGCAAACCGTTCAAAGAACAATAGTTGTACAATAAGAACTTCGGCGAACGCAAGTGTCAAGCTATGTAACGAAGCAACGGCAATAGCTTTTACATAAGTACCGCACGAATGAGCAAAGACTTTAAGCGACCGAAAGAGTAGGCAAGGCGACGGCGATAAGTATGTATGTATATAAAGTGCACAAAACGAAATGCCAGGTGGTGTCTTTTAAGATTATTGCTTTAATGTAAAGCAAATAATCTTACAACAACAAAAATAAAAAATCACGTCGGGGTCACCAAAATGTTGCGCTATTGAGCTTTTTCAATAGCTTTCACAAATAGAAATAATTAACTATTTATTTCTTGTGTTCAAAATTGTTTTGTATTTCTTAAAGTTACGAGAAGCAGGCAGACCCGAATTGGTCTGTGCTTATTATTTAAGAACAATAGTTTATATATAGGCAAGCGAACCCGAATTAGTACGTGCCAATTTTAGCGAAGCGACAATTATTAGTTATAATTTTGAGTAATGCAAGTGGCCGATGCGTACCAAATGCATGAAGCGAACGAACTTAACTAACTCGATGCGCAGCATCGAGGCCTTCGCATAAGTAAAGCTAGGGCAATAAAACGATCGTTACAGCGAAGAGCGGCATCTCTATGTAACTGAATTCTTAAGAGCGAAATTTAGGCAATTGCTTTGCAGAGCGAGTATTATAAGATAAAATTAAGATGCTGCTCTTATCAGTTGCGAGGTCGCTCCAGTTGTTTTGGCTGCGTAACCAGACAGACACCTTATCATAAAAAAAATGGCATGATTTTTTTTTCTGCTGTTTAGCTTTGGGGCAACCTACCATGTAGTCTTAAGACAATCAGCAATACACAAAAATTTAAATCAAGGCATATATCGAGTTTATAGCTGGTATGGGCGAAACTTTAAGTTTCGTACGATCGTCTTCTTAATTATTTTCGAAACGTCATATAAAAAAAAATTTACCGGCAACTCCCAAAATTTGACAAAAAATGGTTGCATGATACTTTTTTTTCTATACTTTTTTCATAGGTTCACCGTTTACATTAGCGAAGTTTCGGGTGCAAGCTCAAAGATGATAAAAATAAATTAATTTGGGACGTTTTTGACACTTTTCACAAAATTCAAATTTTATTTAAACTTATTTGCTTTCCATCACATCGTCTTCTCATTTTCGAAGGTCTTTGTGAATATGTATTTGATATGTGTGAAAAATACGGGTCAACGTTAGAATGGACGAAATTTCGGATGCAAGCTAATTTACTAATCTGTATATATAAAACTGTTTGTCCTTTTTAAGCAACTTACGTCTTAATTAGCTTACGTAATAGAGGTGCAGGCTAAGACGTTTTTTTTTTTTTTGTTTGGAAATTCCAACCGCATGTTTGGGAAAATAGCAAGAAACTTTTAACCATCCATTGCATTACATTGTTAAAGATGTTTGTTCAAGTTGACATTTATTACCAAAGGTCTTAATGAAATTGTATTTGGGACGTGAAGTACGTCTGTTCGTAGAATCTAAGTTGCCTCTGAGTAAAATGTGGATTATTGATTTTTTAATTATTGATTTTAAGTTTGTCCGCTAGATCTCAAACTTATTTTCAACGCCCGCTATACGAACTTAATGAATAACCGAAGCGTTAGGTGCCAGCTCAGTTGCATATATCATAATATTCCACGCCTCTTTGGCGGAAAACCTTTTTTATTACCTTCCGGCTTGAAACTTATTTTTTTTGTGAACATTTATTTGATACGCTTATTGCAAAATCCACTGATTTTGGATGAAGAATGCAGTTCGAGGTAGTGCTGGTAGAGTTAAATCGTCCCACCGTGAAATTGAATTACAAATATAAACTCTGTTATATCAAAGATGAAAAATCAAAGAAAAATATTGTTCATATTTTTTTTCAATTTGCTACATGAATGTTACCAGCCGCACAGATTTCAATTGTCATATGTTTCGACTTTTAACACAGTGCTTTTTGGTGTAAACAGTTGTCCGATATTGTGGCCATTTTTCTAATAATACGTTCTTAAAGTTAATGTTCAGAATAAAAACAAACACTGTTCTTATTTTAGAAATATACCGATTTTAGTTCCATTAAATTAGATTATAAACTGAGACATTGGTTTTTATAGACACAGTCAGACAGAAGTATGCGGCTAAGTCGACTTGGTTGTTGCTACTGATCAAGATTTTGCGTTCGGAGAGGCTTACTCATAGAAATGCGTTACACATTTTCTGACGATATTATAATACCCGCAATGTTATAACATTTTTAATTAGCATATATACGGCTTAATATGTCACATACAAATTTCGAAATTGTTATTGAGCTCGATAAAACGGGAAAAAGTATGATTTAAGGTAAAACCATTTTTTTGCAAACATATTAGTAAAAGAATGTTCTAAAATAATGCTAAGTAATGAAATTGAAATATGATATCTTAAAAATTTAAGTTAATTGTCAAGCTGAGGTATCAAACAATTTCTAAATGAAAACAAATTTTTAAATATATTTTATTTGTACGAATAACTATTGAAAAAAAATAATGATATTGTGTAGTGCCGATGGTAACTTCGAAGTGACTCTTGCAACAAAAGCTACAATTTACTCTGAAGGATTAGTTGAATGGAAACCACCAGCAATATACAAGTCATCCTGTGAGATAGACGTAGAATATTTCCCATTCGATGAACAAACATGTGTTCTAAAATTTGGCAGTTGGACTTATGATGGGTTCAAGGTAGGTTTGTCAATTCTCCCGCACGATCTATATTTGTACTTTTTTTACCCTTTCACCTAAATTCATGTATATTACTTATTATTATTTGAATTCCACACATAATGATATTAGTCGTCAACAAAAAAATAAGCATTTATCGCATTTATAATAACACGCTACGCGTTTTGCTATGGTGTGCACGGTTTCAGATTACACAAAGCTAATTGGCAGTAAAAGAATTAAGTTGTTTATAACTTTTTTAAAAACCAACATTTCTTTTAAAAATAATAACTAATATTATTTAAATAATATATACATATTTGACATATATTTATTTATATAATTATTTAAAATTAGGATTGTAAACATACTCCAGGTTTGTTTTTATTTTCAATATCAAATAGCTACGTTATTTAAGGGTACACTTTATAACATTTTTACTCTTTACAATAGGTTCAATTATTAGGAACTGAAAATGATAAAAAAATTTTGTGTGCAAATAATTTAAAAAAAATAGGCTTACTAGTTTTTAACTTTTGTTTCTAATAAATTCACATTATATTTGGCTTTCTTTAGTTACTTAACTAGTAGACTTATGTACCTAGATAAGATACCCACTGTTTTTGTTTAAGACTAGCAAGTTACGTAGATTTTGATTCAGAGATGGTGTTACGGAAAATATACCTATCATTTATTGCACCAACAATAGGTGATTTTTAAATAGGTTTCCTAGGGAAGTCAGAGACTTAAAGTTGCATTTATCATTTGTGTATATCTTTAGATCTTTAGAGCTGGTGTGGGGCTCGAATATTTCCGATGAGAGTAAGCCCTGCATTACAAATAAATGAGGAGATGGTGATTTGTATTTTACCGAAGTTTCTTAGCAACTCATACAATCCAGCTAGATTACAGAATCCATTAACAGTGTTGGTTCACAGTACTCGCGTTTAAAAATTATGCATATGTACATAAGTGCGGTTAAATGCGTTCATTGCTATTAACAGATTTGTAACACTCTTCCGCAATGCAATCGTGCTTATAAAAATCAATTCAAATTGAAGCTTACTTCTACACAAATTTACACAACTTTATAAATTGACACTTTAAATCCTATGCTACATTAATGGGCTAATGGTGCATGGTGCAAGGGGTTCTGTGCAAATTATATAGGTCGTCACCATATAAAACCGATGGAGTTTTCTTTGTGTCGCATTTTACTACCCATGGCGATAGTTTCCTAGCACGCTTTTGACAAGGCCATAAGCTTAAATTCAAAGAATTCAGAGTGCCAAGCTAAATTTTTTCTCTGATTTCCATAATATAGGCAGTATAAGATTTACAAAAAAGTAAAACGTTTAAATGACCTTTCTCACCCTCTGTAGTATTTCTTTTGGTCCGCCGCTTATGCCTGGCCATAAGCTTACCATTAGGATCCTTTCTCCGTAGCGCCAATTTTTCTTTTACACGCAAAATGTCTATTTTCGCTACTTGTTAATATATTTTTTATAATAAATAAATATTTTTCTATGAAATCCATCTAACACATTTGGTTTCTAAGCATCGAAATAACAAGCGAGATGTCGGCCGATCAAATCAAACACAACACAATGACAATTTGTTTTCAATAATAAAAAATCGGGATAGCAAATATCCCGAACCTTCTTCTACGAAAACCAGAATCAGTTATTTACGATTAATTTGGTGATTCCAGCCCTTAAATCCTAAGATATATGTTCACAAAAACTTTGTTTTTTTTTTTTTATCGATTTTTATCTATTGCTTGAAAACGGATCTATTTATCTATCTATATTTTGAAGAAATGAAATGCGCGGTCACTAAAAAAAATCTACGTTCAATACTTCATTTGCTCGGACAGCTCACATTTCCATTGGCGTCATGTCGATCAGAGCCCAAGTGTGCGCACCGTTTCAAAAATAAAATTTCTGGTCCAAAGTCAACATCGTTTTTGTTCGGGTCCGAGATTCACTCACTTGCTCAGAGAGCCAGAGAGTAAAAAATCCATATGACTTGTGTGATAGAACGGCATCGCGGTTTTTAATTTCACTCCCTGGCTGTTGCAGTCAATGAGGGGTCAACAGCCATTCATCAATCTAAGCCCGAAATCATAAAAAGTATGAAGTTCTAGTCGGGAGCTCCCGACTAGGGAATAACCTGAACCCTTTTATTTAAACACCAAATTCAGCTCGTTTGAATTAATAAAGATAAATTAAAAAAAAAAAATTCCGTTGGCAGGGTTCGAACTCGCAACAAACCGCAACTAACATAAACAGCAAAAAAAAAAAAAATTGTTTCTTGTAGGGCTCGAACTCGTGACAGACCGCACCACATGCCACCGCTTCTACTCAACAACCACACTAATAATTGAGTCTTAATAAGAAAAAAAAAAAAACAATTTAAATAGCAGCACAGAAAACAATACAATTGCAATGCTGTTGATAGATTCGAAGCATTGAATAATAAATAGAAAGAGCAGGCGTTTGGATCAAAAGCTCTTTTTCGAAATACTTCATGTGCGAAAATTCGGTTGCAAACACCCGGCTCTCTGCAGCTACTTCTGCCAATGCCCAAAATTTAATGACAACTTCAAAACATTTTCTATAAGAACCAACAACAACCATAATCAAAATAAACGACTCGACGATGAAAAAAGCATACCACAAATTCTGTCTCTGCTATCCCTTTTTAATTGAGGCTATAGCCTATGATCTTAGCTCTGCACCCTTCTAACTCATTGTTGTGGTTTCTAAGCACTGCTATGCCTATAATTCGCAAAGTTATGTCTTCTTCTCCACTCACTTTCAACTTGCAAGCAGCTCGGCAGATTTCTCAAAATAGGGTATTTTAACTATTCATAAGTGGTGTAACCAAATAGCACATACCTTCTTAAATATACATTTTTATCCAATGTCTGAGAAAAATTTAATTTCGTATTTAGTGTGCAACTATTGGTACAATTATTATTAATTTTTTTCTTGAAACATTATATTCCATTACTATAAATAAGGGTATCAATGCCGCGACGCGCCTAATAGTTGTTGTATGTGTGTCTCATCGCACACATATTGGTGCAAATCTGCACACATGTTTGTGTCTGCCAAGCCAAGGGAAGTCTATGAACTTAAGAAGATTGCAATATTCTGTTGCGCAGGTGACGTCACAGCCTAAGGCTTTTTCCGTGCGATTATTTCGTAATTAAAATGATTACATATGTCAATCAATTATTTACTAAAAGGACCCTATTCATAAATTATTTAAATGTACGTTATAAAGGTAGAAATATATACTAAACATCACAAGAAATAAAATTCTATGAAATGAGACGTCATAATTTCTTATGTTAACGCACCGTGCGCGTAACCCTTTGATTTGAATGCCATGGCTTGCTGGGATTCAAATTTTCTACCTACTTGCGCCGGGACTCGGCTCTGCAATAACAACAATAGTACCCAAATTGTGCTGTTGTTGTTTCTACGCGCTGCCTTGTATGAACGACAGAGAAACCCGCAAAGAACACAGTGGCATTATTTCGATCAAAACGGTGGACGCAGAAAAAATGGGATTTCGTGCGCACTGTTGTTGTTTGGCAAGTGATTGAAGTGGTTTGTTGATGCTTCCTATGGTAAATGATCTTTATTTTTTGGGTTTGATTTTGCGTTTGCGGACCAACACGATCTAGTCCCATGAATTTTAAAGCGGTAAAAAAAGCTCAGAGTGTAATTTCAGCTCTTTCTCTTTATTACTCAATGGATTCGAAACAGACGCGCATGAATGTGTGTGTCTACATGTATACAGAAATTCTAGGAATTTGCGTCGCAAACACGTGCGCAGTCAAAATACTGAAAAACAAAACAAAAGCCGATCTTAATGAAATTTGAATATTTATGTATGTATATGAATGTTTGTATTCTCAAAAAGTCAATTGCATTTAAATTGTGGCTTAAATTGGTTGGCAATGCAAGTTGGGTTATTAGCTTGGTTTATATTTATACTGTGGTGGTAGCGGGGAAGTGGCGATAGGTATAAAATGAGATATATATAATATTCTAGAAGCAACATATCAAGATTGGTGACTCTTGCTCTTATTATTTACCCAATTTGCTCAAAAAACAGGATGTCGATAGATAAGTTCTCGATTATCGGAAACAAACTCGATCTGCGTAGGCACTAGGAGGACCTACAGGTAAAATTTCAAGTCTCTAGCTCTTATAGGTTCTGATATCCTTGCGTTCATACATATGGACATATGGACTCGGCTATTGATGCTGATCAAGAATATAAATACTTTATGGTGTCGGAGATGCTTCCTTCTGCCTGTTACATAATTAACATTTTGCACAAATACAATATACCCTTGTTAGCCATTTTCAATGGGTTCAGGGTATAAAAACGAGTACCGCGCGTCAGTCGAGTGCCAATAATAAAATTTGTTTTTCGCCCATGATCTGCTCATTCACACACATTTGTGTATGTTTAATGCGCGACATTCATAAATCCCAAAAACCTCAAATCTTCTCAACTTTGCATAGGACACACTGGCAACCAACAGGCCCACAAACGTATAAATGCTTCTATCCATATACAAAATTGTGTAGTTGTGAGTGCCATGGCCGGCCCAACAAGTGCCCATGCACAGAATTCAACATTTAGGTGCCTTGACTTACAATAACGAGCTAAATTGCAACAATTTCGCATTGACGTGCAAACCCTTTCATTATTTCATTCCCTGTAAAAGAAAAGAAATACGTCCAAAATTTGAGAAAAACTCAATTTGTGCGCGTTGTTGCTTGTGTGGACTCTTACATTTAAACGACCTTTAGGCATAATGAGAGAGCATCGAGAGCACCGAGCGTAAGCCAAAGCAGTATCCTGAAGTGCGCGAAATAAAAAACAACGTTGACGTTTTATCACACAAATCATATGGATTTCTTACTCTTGTTCTCTGAGCAAGTTTCGGACCCAAGCAAAAAGAAAGTCGACTTTGGACCATTCTCTCAAAAGCAATGGCTACCAATTTTTCTTCTAGCTGTCCAATCTATATGTTGTATGGTTAGTGGTCGTATGCACTGTATCTGTCCACATTAACTGGTCCGATTCTGACTGCGCCAAATATTTCAGTAATTTCTATTATTGCCAGATTGGCGCGTTCCACACCATTTTGTTGCGGAGTGTACGCTGACAGTTATCTTGCTATTTCATTTGTTTGTAAAGAACCCTAAAAAGTTCAAACCCGTTATGTTTCTTTACTGTTTGACACTTGTATTTCTACAAATTTTTCTTTCAAGAAATATTCAATATTCCGTTAATTGTACATACATTCCTATGAACTAAATTCAGAAATCCCTGCACGTGGCTTTAAGTTAAGCTTGGATATAGCTGCTCTTGAGCATTGTTCATCATGTACATCTCGTAAGGAAATTTCAATAAAACATTAATTCTTTCCACTCTTAAAAAATAAAATTGTCCTTTAACTTGGGACGCAAAGCATATTTACAAATTAGCTTTATTTCTAGTATGCCCTTAGCACACATGTATTCGGCATCTGCTAAAACAATCACCTTTTATGTTGAGCAAAGTTTTAATATATTTTTGTATCTTAACACATATAACTCGTTGATTCCATTCTCCAAAATCCAGATAGCACGCTTGCTACGTACATTGGATTAAGTTAGCCAAGCATTTCGGCCTTGCTCAAATTGAAAAAGTGAGAGAAATTTGAGATCTTCTGCTCGGGTCCACTTACTGAAGACTTCATACAACTTAGTCTATGCTCCATGTGGGGTCTATACGTATGTATATCACAATCCACTCATAAACGCATGCATATGTATGTATGTCCATTTATAGAATGGTCGAGGTTGTAACTCCAATTAAGATGAGGTATTCACGCTGGAAATAAAACCTGAATAATATAAAAATGCGTAGCTTACGATGTGTATTCTACCACTAACCATACACTGCATAGATACTCCAAACAGCATTTTAATCGAAGCAGGATTTTTCGCAACGAGTGAGCCCCATGGGTGTCTGAGACCATTTTAGTGTGCCCAGATAAAGTAAGACTGCTGAGAGCAGCAGCCGAACGCCGGCCTCGAAAGCCGAACGTTCAGTATGAAGCCGCATCTCGCTCAGCTCACATCGTCGCTGCGGCTGATGTCTTTTCTTAATGTATGTATGTATGCCTGTTTTAAATGCTTACAGCCCAAATACATATGTATGTGTATACGCATTTGCCTCGCCCTCACTCATTGCTTTGCGCACTTGTGTGCATCTCTTTCTCCCTGCATATCTTCTCACAAAACCCCGAGATCTACACACATACATACATACATATGTTTGTGTTGTGTGGATATGCACACAAGTAGATCACGGCGTTTGTCGCGAGCCAGAGGTTTTTCTTCAATTGTGTGCCCTTTGTGCCTGTGGGAGCAAAAGGAACACACATTCAAATGCTCTATCATATATTTCTTCGTCCAGTCAGGTAAAATGAGAAGAATCTGATCTATATTTATTAAATAAACAATTCATTGACCTAAATAAAATAAATATATTTATTTTCTATTTACTGTAGGGACTTATTTTGCTTAAAATAAAAATATATCTAAGTCGTATTTCTGCAAGGGTAATTCATCGTCGGCTTGTCGAAAAATTCTAAGAAAATACGAAAAATTTAACATTTTCAAATTTTGCGATTTGCTACTTGTGTACACGCACACTCTTTCGACGGAGCAGTCGTGTGATATTATAAAAGGGTTTGGCCTGTTTATCTGCAAATTTGCTATTTTCCATGCTTGTTGTAGGGGTAAGGGTACCTGAACGTTGGCATTTGTGCATAATAACTTTTTGGGTCTGCCAAGCACGCATACTTACACACTTTTCTATATGGATGGAAGCATTTATGCGTTTGTGTGCGTGTTGGTTGCCTGCCTGCCTGCCCGATGCAAATTTCACAAAATTTTAAGTTTTTGGCATTTCTTAACTTCGAGCTCTACTCACACACCCATACACACACTCTCAAATGCGTGTGAATGAGCCGATCAAGGGTTTGTCGTGAGACGAGATATTTTCACCAATGGGTGCGTAAATTTGGGCGACGGGCACGGTCTTTGTTTTTTTGGCATGCCTGCGGTGGGCTTGCGGCCGCAAAAGGCACAAATGTGTGAAGGGTCAATAAAAATCAGAGAATCTTGAGAATTTTTTGGCAGTTATGGAGATATTAGGCGTTAAATGTCATAAAAGAGACTGCCTCTCATAAAACCCTTTAACCAACAATTTTTATGTCAATAAATGCAAAAAAAATGTATTTCACCATTTACCTTTTTCATAGATATATAACAAGGGAGAAAATATATTAAAAAAAATTTCCATAACTGCCAAAAAATTCGTAAGAATGCAATTGATCTGTTTATGCATTTATTGACGCATATGCGTGCAATATTGCATTTATTGATATTTATGCATTATTGATATATTGTATAGAATTTTGGTTAAAGGGTTTTATTGCAGGTCATTACGGTCGAAATGTCTAGCATGCGTCTGTATCCATAATAAAATGCAAACGAACGACAAGTGCGGCTTACCTATTTTTATTAACCCTTCACACATTTGTGCCTTTTGCGGCCGCAAGCCCACCGCAGGCATGCCAAAAAAAACAAAGACCGTGCCCGTCGCCCAAATTTACGCACCCATTGATGAAAATATCTCGTCTCACGACAAACCCTTGATCGGCTCATTCACACGCATTTGTGAGTGTGTGTATGGGTGTGTGAGTAGAGCTCGAAGTTAAGAAATGCCAAAAACTTCAAATTTTGTGAAATTTGCATCTGGCAGGCAGGCAGGCAACCAACACGCACACAAACGCATAAATGCTTCCATCCATATAGAAAAGTGTGTAAGTATGCGTGCTTGGCAGACCCAAAAAGTTATCATGCACAAATGCCAACGTTCAGGTACCCTTACCCCTACAACAAGCTTGGAAAATAGCAAATTTGCAGATAAACAGACCAAACCCTTTTATAATATCACACGACTGCTCCGCCGAAAGAGTGTGGGTGTGCACAAGTAGCAAATCGCAAAATTTGAAAATGTTAAATTTTTCGTATTTTCTTAGAATTTTTCGACAAGCCGACGATGAATTACCCTTGCAGAAATACGACTTAGATATATTTTTATTTTAAGCAAAATAAGTCCCTACAGTAAATAGAAAATAAATATATTTATTTTATTTAGGTCAATGAATTGTTTATTTAATAACAACGACAAACGCCGTGATCTACTTGTGTGCATATCCACACAACACAAACATATGTATGTATGTATGTGTGTAGATCTCGGGGTTTTGTGAGAAGATATGCAGGGAGAAAGAGATGCACACAAGTGAGCAAAGCAATGAGTGAGGGCGAGGCAAATGCGTATACACATACATACATATGTATTTGGGCTGTAAGCATTTAAAACAGGCATACATACATATATTAAGAAAAGACATCAGCCGCAGCGACGATGTGCGCTGAGCGAGATGCGGCTTCATACTGAACGTTCGGCTTTCGAGGCCGGCGTTCGGCTGCCGCTCTCAGCAGTCTTACTCTATCTGGGCACACTAAAATGGTCTCAGACACCCATGGGGCTCACTCGTTGCGAAAAATCCTGCTTCGATTAAAATGCTGTTTGGAGTATCTATGCATTGTATGGTTAGTGATTCTACCAAAGTTTATTAGCGACTGACACAATTCTGCTAGTTTACAGTTTTTCATGCTGACTTAGCGCTTACAGTTCACGCACTTAGAGATTATGTATATGTATTTATGTGCGTCTTTAAATAACTTAATATATTATTATAATATTTCTGGAAGGGTTTGATCACGCTCATATAATAATAAAGTTGTTTTTAGAAATAATTTTAGCTCAACCATAATTTTTTATATTTTTTTAACGTCTGTATATTGACTGTATACATGACTCCTTAAAAACAAAGTTCTTCCAAGATGCAATTATTATATTAAGTTATTCTTATAATTTTTTTACATTTGGAAAAAATTGTAATTCGAAAAAAAAATTTAATGTCAAATGTTTATTATTAATAAGATTAATTACAGAATGTGTTTATATGATCGATGTTCCGAATGTTATAAAGGTTAAATAGCATTCTGTCATTAAGTAATGCAATTATACGTATTTACATTTGGTATGTACATACATATATGCGTAGTCTAACTTATCTGATATTTTTGATAATTTATTAAGCGTACAAAAACCGACATGGAAGTCTGTATGTATGTATTTCAAATATGTATTTCAATAATAACCTTACTGCTATTACGAGAATGAAATAGTAAAGAATTATAATGTTTTTGTCGAGCTAAGACTTCCATATCTCAATTTCCCTAGCCTCAATTTATAATAGTGCATAACATAATAGTGCAAAAATACAAAAAAATTGATATTTATATATGTATATAAGAAAAATACATATGTATAAATATATTATTATATATAATAAATATATTATTATATATATATATATATACATATATATATATTATTATTATTCACAATGTTTTCTTCAAGCAATGCTATGCTAAGAAATGTCATAAAGAAATAAATGATGTATCCGTGTGCCCGATATATCGATACACAAATTTTCAAATTGTTAAAAAAAATGTGCCTAAGCTATTTAATGAGGTAAATGCAAGCCAATAATTCTGATCTACCACTTTTTTAATTTTAACGATTAGCTTATCCTTATCCTTTTCGGATATATGCAACCGTATATTAGAAAGCTTGTCCAGAGTATGAATCGGTATATTGCCGGAAAATCTTTCTGGCTGGAAATTAAGTGTCAATAAAAAAGACATATATTTGGCAGCAATTTGGTATAAATGGGGATAACTTGCTTGTATTTTGTTACTTTGACAGTTGCTAAGAGCAGCCAAAAGAATTTTTAAAATTTGTGTTAGCTGTATATTTTTCGTCTGAGCAGGCTATGCTGGTGGACCAATTTGGTTATACCGTTTGAAAATTATAATTTAGGCATAGACGCTCAATTTTTTTTTTTTTTTTGCTGCCTTATCTGTTACTACAGATTTGCGAAAGATCAACTCGATTTTGTAAAAATCAAATGTTGTAAAACATATATGAAAAAAAAAAACAAAAAACAAAATCTTCGAGCTAGAATCGGTTATATTGGTTTGATAAATATCAATGTTTTCTTACATCGTTTACATGGATTAGTCTGTAGCAGTAATCAAACAACATATACATAAGACATGCAGTACAATTAATGTGGTCATTCAAAATTGTTGACATCAGGTCCAAAGTCGACTTCGTTTTTGTTCGGGTTCAAGAACCGCTCACATGCTCAGACAGCAAGAGAGTAAGAAATACATGTGATTTGTGTGATAGAAGGGCATCGCTGTCTTTTATCTCGCTCTCACTTACTTATTCTCATGATGACTTGCGCGATAGAAAGGCATCGCTGTTTTTATCTCGCTCCCACTACAGAACACTGCTTTGGCTTACTCTCAGTGCTTTCTCATTATGTCTAGGGATTGCTTAAATGTATGTGTGTGTATGTGTCCGCACACGCAAAAATGCGCACGAATTCCTTTTTTTCTCAAATCTCAGAGGCATTTCTTCCCTTTTGAAAGAACAAGTGATATTAAATAATGAAAGGGTTTGCCACGTGGATGCGAAATTCTTGCATTTTAGCTCGATATCGTTGGTAAGGGCACCTATTTACAATTTTTTGTACTTGCTATGCACGCACACTTGGACACTTGCCTGCCTGTTCGATGCAAAATTAAAAAGGCTTGAAGTTTATTTTGAAAAATAGCGAGTAAAAATGCAAGAATTTCGCATCGACGTGACAATCCCTTCCTTATTTCATATTACTCGTCTCTTTAAAAGGGAAGAAATGCCTCCGATTTTTCGGAAAAATGGAAATTGTGCGAATTGTTGCTTGTGGCTACACACACAAATGTATGTAAACGGCCCCTAGACATAATAAGATAGCACTGAGAGTAAGCCGAGCAGTTTCCTGTAGTAGGAGCGAGATGAAAAACAGCGATGCCTTTCTGACGCACAAATCATATGGATGCGAGTAAGCCAATGCGAGATAAAAGACAGTGATGCCGGTTTACCACAAAAATTATATGTATGTATATCTTACTCTCTTGCTGACTGATCATGTGAGCTCGTCTCGAACCCGAACAAAAACGAAGACGACTTTGGACTAGGTGTCAACAATTTTCAATGTCCATATTAATCGGACTGCATGTCTTATCTAAATGTTGGTTGGTTAGTGTCTGTAGTGACTATTTAGACATATTTTAAATTAAATATACAGTAAAATATAAAAAATTAATGCACATCAAACTTGAAATTTTATTTGCTTTTATACCTTGTTTGTGAAATATCCGTTTTGCTGTCTGTCCGTCTATCCATTTGATCTCATTTCAGTCGGTTTAATCTATCTATATCTCCCACAGATTCATAGCTAGAGTCATTAAATGAAAATACTTTTTAATACTCTGAGAAATACATTCTATTCCATTTCTTTGGATATACAGTCTTAGAGTCCCCAACATTCAACAAGACTTTTCGACTGATTCAATCTGGTATTAAGCAAAGTTTATTAAGTGAACATAGTATTACAACTAACCATACAGCATATAGATAGGAAAGCTAGTAGAAATGCATGTGGTCATGCATTTTTTTGATTTCTGGTCTAAACTGGACTTCGTTTTTGTTCGGGTCCGAGAATCGCTCACTTACTCAGAGAGCAAGAGAGTAAGAAATACATTTGAATTGTGTGGTAAAACGGCATCGCTGTTTCTTATTTTACTCCCACAACAGGAAACTGCTCTGGCTTACTCTCGGTGCTCCCAATGCTCTCTCATTTTGTCTAGGAATCGTTTAAGTGTATGTGTCAGCACAAGCAACAATGCGCGCAAATTCAATTTTTCTCAAACTGCGGATGCATTCATTCCCTTTGTAGTATGAAATAACTAAAAGGTTTGCAACGTCAATATAAAATTCTTGCATATTAGCTCGTTATCGTTGGTAAGGGTACCTAAGCGTTGGCATGTGTGCATTTAAAATTTGTTGGACTTGCGCGTGAATGGCACACTTGCACAATTTTGTATATGGATAGAATATCTTATGTGTTTGTGTGTCTATTGGTTGCCTGCCTGTCCAATGCAAATATTTTTGATTATTTCATACTACTCGTCCGAAATTTGAAAAAAAACTTGAATTTGTACGCATTGCTGTTTATGCAGACACATACATTTAAACGATCCATAAACATAATCAGAGAGCATTGAGAGCACTAAGAGTAAGCTAAAGCAATTTCCTATAGTGGGAGTGACCAGCGATGCCGGTCTACCACAAAAATCATATGTATTTCTTACTCTTTGCTCTCTGAGCAAGTGAGCGAGTCTCAGACCCAAACAAAAACGAAGTCGAGATTACACCAGATATAAACATGGCGTCTACTAGCTGTTCTGTTGTATAGTTAGTTGTATTACGCGATCGGTTGCATCCGACTGCAACGATCTTACTTGTTAAGTATAATTTTGTACCCAAAAAATGTGTGAATATATATATACAATATACATGCATACAAATCAGCTAGTATAACATAAAAAATAATTTATTGGTAACAGGAGCAGTGTTAAAAATATATGTTTTTCAGTGCTGATGGTCATTATGAAGTGACACTTATGACAAAAGCAATAGTCTATAGTAATGGATTGGTTATTTGGCAACCACCTGCCGTCTATAAATCATCTTGTTCAATCGATGTTGAATATTTTCCATATGACGTGCAGACGTGCATCTTAAAATTAGGAAGTTGGACCTATGATGGTTTTAAGGTGCTAATCAAATCTTTTTAAATCAAAATCATTTGAAATATTTTTTGATATGTTACATCTCTTACACTTCAATATGCAATCACAAATAAGCTTAATGGCATATATGTACTTACTTGTAAATTGGACAATGCATTCAAATTAAAAGTATAATTTTAAAGCTTTACAATTCCGACGTAGAATTGGTGTTTAACTAGAGTACGCGCTAAAAACTAAGCCTGAATTACATTTTTGGAGAGTATTTTAACAACTAGTTTAAATTGAATATACAATAACATTAAGCATGTTTTGTACATTCGACGTACATTCGTAGAATAATGCATGTACTACGAAACTATATTCAATATTGTTTTTGCGGAGGCTTGTTAATATTAATTTTTACTTATTTTACAAGAAACTTAATAAATAATGAATGTATGAAGTAAAATCCGAAAAACAAATATTTGTGTATAATATTCCCTGAAAGCTTGGTCATTACCATACTTTGTACATTTTTTAGCTATAAATATTCGTTTTCAACTAGACTATCTTCTTTGCTTGAATTGTGACTAGCATGTAGTAACTGTCGTGAAAATACTCAATTTTACAATTTTATTTCGGCAGACATCTCCGACCTCATTTTTTTTTTTGTATATTTTTGATCAGTATCAAACCAAAATATAGAACGAGTCGGTCGAAAAATGAGTTTTTGTAGGGATAAAGGAATTTATAATTTTCACTACATATCGGCCAAACTGAGGTCAACTAGAGTATTTAATATTCCTCGCCGGATGTAAC
Source organism: Drosophila littoralis (assembly GCA_018903485.1). Lineage (NCBI taxonomy): Eukaryota > Metazoa > Arthropoda > Insecta > Diptera > Drosophilidae > Drosophila > Drosophila littoralis. Next base: position 700,643 of record JAEIGF010000598.1, read on the forward strand.
CATTATTTCCTGTTAAAATGTATAATTTTACTTATTCCAATCAGTAAATCTAAAATTAGATTCACATTTTTGCTCAGAAAGTCTTTCCAACAATATACTGCTATGGCGCTCAGTTAAAAATTGATTTCTGCTGGCAACGAAGTGCCAACAACATCTGAATATATTTCAGCTCTTTTTGCCTTTAACCAAATTTACACTAGACGTCAACATTTTTATCCATTTTATTATTAAATGCGCAGACAAAATACTTAAAACTTACATCTTTCGATACTTTAGGAAATTTTATCAATACTTTTTGGCGGCTTTATACACCTATATATGTTAGCTTATCATCAATAGTCGCTTTGCCTTTGTCCGTCTTTCCGGTTGTTTGAACATGTCGATCTTAAAACCTACAAGAATTACTAACTTGAACGTCAATCATTCTTTATTTAAAAAAATTTAATTTACTGCTTTTCCTATTAAATAAGCAAATTGAAATGTCAAGTCAAACGAGCGTATAGTGCGAGCATTTGGTGTTTGTAGAAGAATGTTCAGGGTATCCTCAAGTCGGGCATGCCCGACTAAAGCACTTTAACTTGTTTTTAATACAGAATATTTTTTAATGCCACAAAACGCTAACTTCGCTTCGATTGACCAATAATGACGAAGGTCAATTTCACGTTTTTAGTGTTAGCGGCGACACATTCGATTATCATTGCCAAAATTACAGGTTTTAAACCTGCCTTTGAAAAAATTTTTGTTTTCTTTAGCAGTAATAAAAATAAAAAATTAAAAATAAAAAAATCATTCAATAAGACACAAAACCGTAACAGACCACACTACTATTTACCGCCTCAACTCGACAGCCATACCAACAATTCATTTTTCATGAAAAAAAAGTGTTTAAATATAAATTGGTATTTGCGCTAGCTGCCTCAAACACGTGTCAATATAATTAGTTAATTATTGCCGTGATGTTGAAGACAAGTGTGCACAGCGCATTAAAATTCAAAATGGAAGGGCCGACGGAACAATAAAGTGTCTATTCAAAGCTTCACGGAGGCTTTCCATAGTCCGGCAAGCTGCGTAGAGCGAGGAGGGATGAACGGTCAATAAATTAAGTCGGATAGGGAAGAATCCTGAAGAGCGTTGACATGCGCATCAGTCAGGTACAGTCGCTTCAGATCTGGTAGCTCATTCTGGGCCCCTACGAAGTTTTTCGCATTGTCAGACCAGGTCGACAGCGAGCCAAAATGAAAATGATGATGATAAAGCATTTTCGTCATCGATAAGAGTAGCGATTCGAACCGACAGACTGATTTACAAATTGCCCGTTGCAGTTTGAAGTGCGTGTTGATAAACTTGCACCCAACCAAGAGATCAAGTTGCTGTGCAGTTCCGAGTAAGACATATGTCGAAGTTGTTCTGGTAAGGATTCGACGGGCACACAGTAGGCAAGGCAAATCCCTGAATCTCCACTGTACTAACTGAATTTGCTGAGTATGCTCAAAATCAGGGCAGAAGTTTCCCAGGCTGTGCTTGAGTGTGCAGGCAAACTCTGATCAGCGCACAATTTTGTCTCCAGAGATCCTGCATTAAAATGTTTGATTTTGTTATTATAGGACCAATAAGACCAAGGGGTTGTAAAAGCAAGCAGAAAAGGAATAAGCAACAGCCTTAGGTAGAATCCCAGACGAGACCTTATGTTTTCGTAAATAAATTAAGCTCATTAATGACAGGTTTATGCTTAGCACGCTCTGATAGAAAATGGTGGTTTCGTATCGTAGGTGACGGTGTAAGTTGTAACTCTGTATCTTCTGATGCTGTCTCGTACGCAACAATAAATTTTGCAGATGTCGCCTGTAAGGGTAACTGCTATTGTATGAAACCTTGTTAGTATCGAAAACAGCTTCGGTTGGGTGGCGGAACCTGCCATCATTCAGCGAGTATTCAGAGCAATTTGCGGCCAAGACGTCACACTATGCAAGCACAGCCCCTTTTGCAAGCAATTTAGGCACAGGAAACCTCTCGGCTTCGTGAAGACGCAGCATGGGCGAGTAATTTACAAAAAGGGGACATTTATGGATGGTATGGCCTGCGACGTTACAAAATACACATGCAATCGACCACTCTTAGTGACAACAAATATTCTTCTATTAGAGTTGCTTCTCGATGTAGGCTGTAAGCCGCTCAAACGATAGTTTGACGTCCAACGGAGTACCATCTTCCCAAATAGCTGGCGTAGAGAAATGAAATGTGGCTAGAAAATAAGACACCTAAAACGCTTTTCAAGCAGTTCTCAGGCTGCAGTATAATTAGCGTTTGATATTTCCAGTATCCAGTGCTTTTCATTTGAGGCATGTAGTTGTCCAATATTAGTCAAATACGGATCTTTATCAATGGCCGCGGTGAACAAGCTCGAAAAATCAACCCACTCTCTGTAGCCTCCACTGAACTCTGGAAATTAAAAAATGGGTTTGCAACAACAATAATGGAACGCGAATCATCGACTGCGGCTTAACTAAAAGTGAAACATTGCGGCGGATAAACCTTGCACCGATTTCCGCACTAACAATAAAGCGACGCATGTAACCGCCTAATAGTTGTCTCGAATCGTGACTGAAGATCAATGCTGACTCACATCCATGCTTATGCAATCTTGCAGCTCGTAGTCATCGCGAAGTCGCTCGGAATATAAATTGGAGCATAATCTTTGGAGCCGATGATATAAATTCCTTATCTTTATTTTAGGAACAAGGCCTGGTTCCCAGCTGCCAATTCATTCGCTGATGTTGCCTTGCCATTGCCACTTGCACTTGTATTAGTATTATGAGTGTAGCTGATTACAGCGCGCAACGATTAACGGCGATGTTGCTGCGACGTTTGTGTACAACAAACAACTATATGCAGCTGTAAAAGCAAACAAAGGCCTAGCACAGTCACTTGCTTACACAAAATTATTTTTGTTGAGGCGCGGTACGCGCGAACGAAAATAAATTCCGTAGGGGTCACCAAACTGTGTAGTTTCAAGCATTTGTGCAACTAATAATTTGAAACTGCTTATTATCCGTGCAGGACACCAGTTAGATTTTATAAAATATGGTATTATTATTTTCCAACTAACTCCAATAAGTTGTGCCGAAATCGCGATTAACGAGCTACAACGATATGCAATAGAAAACGGAATGGAACTAAAATGCTCACCACTCAGGGCGACGTATAACAGGTTTCATTTTCCTTTTTTCGTTTTGGTTACTCCAAATTATATTCACTTTGAGTTTTCGTCTGTCTCATCCTCTCCTTTTACTTTGTGTTTCCAAACACGGTCACTAGGGTCCTGACTGTCCCCATCATAGAGAGCCGCCTCCTAATGCTTTACCCCCGCGACCTTCCAACAAGGTGAATCAGTTTAATCCCTAACAGTAGGCCCTCAATCCCTACAATTGTAAATACTACTCACTGTAAATACCATACACGCTACAAAACTATCACAATACCTTTTTTACAGTCTTAACCTTGAAAGAGTTCAGAATCTCGAACCATAAACAAATTGAGTCTTAAAAAAAACATATTTTTTTTGTTCTTAAATTTAAAAATAAAATTTCTCACTGTTTTGTAAGGCTTAACTCAAAAACTTGTTACTTATACTTATTTAATGAATATGTAAACATAATTAATTATGCCATTTACTCACTTTTCATGTTGTTGACGCATGTTCCAGTCTCCGCTGTGATTTTATTGAAAGATACCGTGCTCTTCGCACTGCCTGACTTACACATGGCACTACACTGAACTATTCAGCCTTTGCATCGCCAAATTTACAGTATCACTTTCCTGCTTGTGCATAACGACCACTACCACGCGATATATATCTTTTTATTTCATACTTTACTTTAGCAACTAGGAACAGCGAATTCACACATATCACACTGACTCTCAGATTCAAACTAGATTCTTCTTCTCTCATGTTCTATCGATAAATCGCGGGTTATAGCCTCTGTCCACTGAACACATTTCTTACACATTTCCGAAAATGTCACATTTTTGCAAAATGTCTAATATGCGGCCTGTACGTTTACCCATAAGAAAACACATTTAACACATATTTAAAAAAAGGGGACATTTTTCAAAAATGTGTAAATTCGCCATGAAACATTTCATGATTTTTGAAATGATTAATCGAGATTTCTATCGATGTTGTGAAAAATGTAACCATAAACAGCTGATATATCAACGAAGGCAAGCGGCAACTTTAAATAAGAAATTTAAAATTATAATAATCGCACAGTTTTTAGAATTTAAAGTTGGCGAAATGTCGAAAAGAGTCCCAAAAATGGAGCCCTTACTTCAAGAGCGCATTATTTGAATTTTGGAAGAAAAAATTTGCGGCGCTTATGTAAATTAAAACTATTCGATCAGCTGTTTATTTGAAGAAGCGGTACTTTTCCTAATCACATGTTACCGACAACCGGTGTAACAACAATATGTGAAATTTGAAAATGTCACAGTTCTTAAAGCAGTGGACAGAGGCTATTAGTTCTCCATTGCAGGGTTGCACCCTATAAATGAGTATACTATTTCCAAACGAGTATAATGGCTGTATTATAAATGCTTGTTTATCTTAAATGATTATTTAACCACTTCCGATTTTCTTTCCTAATCCTACAATATTTGCAAATGACATATAGTACACACATACATACACAGATAAGAACACGTAAAAACCAAACAGAGAAAACAAGCTGGTGCTTTGCGCCCTTTTGCTTGGGCACTTGAGCACTAACCATACAACATATAGATTGGACAGATAGTAGAACGCATTTGGCCATGAATTTTTTTAATTTCTGGTCCAAACTCGACTTCGTTTTTGTTCGGGTCCGAGACTCGCTCCTTGCTCAGAGAGCAAAAGAGTAAGAAAAACATATAATTTGTGTTTTGGAACGGCATCGCTGTTGATAATTTCGCTCCCACTACAGGAAAGGGCTTTGGCTTACTGTCATCCATATAACTTGTTTGATACAACGGCATTGCTGTTTTTTATTTCGCTCCCACTACCACCGCTTTGGCTTCCTCTCAGTACTCTTAATGCTATTGAATATCGGCTGCACCATGTGCGGAGCCGCAAACTAACCGTAGATTCGATTCGGCCTGCGGCGTTACCAACCGACGGGGCTTTTGAGGGTTTTGCATGATTGTTAGGAATGTTGAGATTAGAAATGGTACCAGCCTGTTGCTCACATGAGTTCACGACCGGGGTTGTGTATTTTAAAAAGACTTAAACTTTTATTGAAGTTAACCTAAATATTATAACAGAGCATACGTCCGGTGACTTGGACTGACGCATACAGAATTTAACATGTGTCGCAAATTCGGTTGTTACTAAGCTTGCAAATTCAAAAGCTCAATAGAATAATAATTACAAGAACGTAAGAAAGTAACAAGACATAAAGCTGGAGCGCTTGAGAGAGCCACTAAAGTCAACTCACTCGACCGTGATAGTGGCTGATTCATTGAGTGATAAGACATTAATGAATGATGCTTTTTCTCCAGTAGCTCTTTTTATGCGCTGTCTTTTAATATACGCTCTTGTGGGTAAGTTGTAGCCCAAACATTCTCCCCCCTTTGAAAATAGCAGCATTCATCATACAAATTTACGTACACCAGCTTTCAGAGTCTCGGGCTTGGTACTTTAAGTTGAACTTAAAATAGAAGAATACAATTTAACATTTAAGTAAGGGTTAGGTGTCATTATCAAGTCAATTCTCTTGTATGGGTAATGAACAGAGCTTTGTTACAGGCCGTTTGACAACACCACTGCTTGTTTTTAGAGTCACAACTCTTACTAATCAATCTGCTCCAGCAGGAGTGTTTGTAATTCGACCCAAGGGCCACCGATGCGAAGAAAATTGTTCATCCTTTATTAACACCATGAATCCAATATATAGATATCTCTTCATCTGCAACCATTTTGGGCTTCTCTGCAACCGTGTCAAATATTCAGACTTACACTTTTTCCAAAATTGATGTGGTTATATTGACAGTTTTTCCAACGACGCATTAAACTTAATTTAGGTACTTCTGGTATGGGGGCGACAAGAGCGCATCACCAGTGAAAAAGTGACCGGGTGTTAACACCATCAAATCCTCGGGATCATGCGAAATAGGACATAGAGGACTTGAATTAAGGCAAGACTCAATTTGATTTAACACTGTCGAAATTTCATCAAAGGTTAACACACGATCTCCAATGTTTCTCATAAGAATATACTTCATGCACTCAACTCCGGCTCCATAATCCACTAATGAGTGGAGCTGATGGAGGGGCGAAATTCCCTTATTCAGCAATTTTGGCGCAATCAATCTTGAAATTTACGAATAGTATGCCTCCCTATCAGCTTGTAGTTTTTAGTTGGCTCGAACAAAGTTTGTACCGCAATCACTATAAATATCTGTACATAGACGACATCTGCCTATGAATCGATGTAAGGCTCCTAAAAATGCATCTGACGTTAAATCTCCAACTGACTCTAAACGTAAGGCCTTGGTCGCCAAACATATAAACACGGCAACGTATCCCTTTTTGGCTATACTTCCCTTTTCCTTTGATGACGAAATATTAATAGGTCCTGCATAGTCAACGTTGGTAAATTTCCTATGTGTTGACTTGAAAAGCGACGCATCATTTAAAAACATGTGATACATTTATGAATACCGAAACGAACTGCGTTAAGCTCGTTGATGCTCTAAAATTTCTCTCTTATAAAATTGAGCGTGATCGATGAGCCTCCATGTAGGGTACAAGCAAAGACAATATAAACACTAAGATTTGTAACGCCCATACATTTGAACGCGACGCAAAATTTCTAGCCTGGCCTTTCATCTGGCTTTTCACACGACATGCCTGCCGACTGGCTCTTCGCTCTTCAAAAGACAGACGAAAAAATGCTGAAGTCCCGCCTTGCTGATGCTGACACAAGTGATGAATTTGTTAGTCAACAGCCTGACTTCAGCAAAGCTGGTCGATGGTTCTTTGCTTCGCTTCGTTTTCGAAGTACATTGAGCGCAAAAGTTTATTATTCATGACATGCATGCTTTATTAAAATGATACAAGCGATAAATTTTACACGAAAATTTAAAAATAAAATAACTTTTCACAAAGCTCATCTTGTGCAATAACTATGTTGTGAAAAATAGCACACATAGATTGATTTTACTTTTGTTTTTGGACAGTGTATGCCCGAGAGATGTTCATGTCTCAGCCAATGGCGTGCAAGCACCTATGTTTGCATGTGTGAATTATGCATGTATAACTACATGAAAACATGTATGTATATGTGTTGTTATTCACTGCTCTGGCTTTGGCTGGTAAAGAAATAAATTTTGTTAGTTTTCTAGCGCTGATCATGACCTAGCCCAAATTTGTGTTGACATATGAATGCATGTTGGCTGGCTCCGCAGAAAATCTGTATTTTAAAGTCGATACAAATATTTGTATAATTTCTTTAAATTAAAAGAATATTATTTTTATTCCGCAATTAAGAAATAAAAGAGTGCTAAAAAATACAAATCAAATATTTATTTTTAAACAAAAATGAAATATACTAATATATAGTTCGATATTTTATTAATTCAATTAAGTGTATTTCCATTGCAACTCTGTGGGCCAAAAAGGGCGACAAGCTTTAAGGATAGGGTCACTAACCATACAATGCATAGATACTCCAAACAGCATTTTAATCGAAGCAGGATTTTTCGCAACGAGTGAGCCCCATGGGTGTCTGAGACCATTTTAGTGTGCCCAGATAGAGTAAGACTGCTGAGAGCGGCAGCCGAACGCCGGCCTCGAAAGCCGAACGTTCAGTATGAAGCCGCATCTCGCTCAGCTCACATCGTCGCTGCGGCTGATGTCTTTTCTTAATGTATGTATGTATGCCTGTTTTAAATGCTTACAGCCCAAATACATATGTATGTATGTGTATACGCATTTGCCTCGCCCTCACTCATTGCTTTGCTCACTTGTGTGCATCTCTTTCTCCCTGCATATCTTCTCACAAAACCCCGAGATCTACACACATACATACATACATATGTTTGTGTTGTGTGGATATGCACACAAGTAGATCACGGCGTTTGTCGCGAGCCAGAGGTTTTGCTTCAATTGTGTGCCCTTTGTGCCTGTGGTAGCAAAGGAACACACATTCAAATGCTCTATCATATATTTCTTCGTCCAGTCAGGTAAAATGAGAAGAATCTGATCTATATTTATTAAATAAACAATTCATTGACCTAAATAAAATAAATATATTTATTTTCTATTTACTGTAGGGACTTATTTTGCTTAAAATAAAAATATATCTAAGTCGTATTTCTGCAAGGGTAATTCATCGTCGGCTTGTCGAAAAACTCTAAGAAAATACGAAAAAATTTAACATTTTCAAATTTTGCGATTTGCTACTTGTGCACACGCACACTCTTTCGACGGAGCAGTCGTGTGATATTATAAAAGGGTTTGGTCTGTTTATCTGCAAATTTGCTATTTTCCAAGCTTGTTGCAGGGGTAAGGGTACCTGAACGTTGGCATTTGTGCATGATAACTTTTTGGGTCTGCCAAGCACGCATACTTACACACTTTTCTATATGGATGGAAGCATTTATGCGTTTGTGTGCGTGTTGGTTGCCTGCCTGCCTGCCACATGCAAATTTCACAAAATTTGAAAATAGCAAATTTGCAGATAAACAGGCCAAACCCTTTTATAATATCACACGACTGCTCCGTCGAAAGAGTGTGCGTGTACACAAGTAGCAAATCGCAAAATTTGAAAATGTTAAATTTTTCGTATTTTCTTAGAATTTTTCGACAAGCCGACGATGAATTACCCTTGCAGAAATACGACTTAGATATATTTTTATTTTAAGCAAAATAAGTCCCTACAGTAAATAGAAAATAAATATATTTATTTTATTTAGGTCAATGAATTGTTTATTTAATAAATATAGATCAGATTCTTCTCATTTTACCTGACTGGACGAAGAAATATATGATAGAGCATTTGAATGTGTGTTCCTTTTGCTACCACAGGCACAAAGGGCACACAATTGAAGAAAAACCTCTGGCTCGCGACAAACGCCGTGATCTACTTGTGTGCATATCCACACAACACAAACATATGTATGTATGTATGTGTGTAGATCTCGGGGTTTTGTGAGAAGATATGCAGGGAGAAAGAGATGCACACAAGTGCGCAAAGCAATGAGTGAGGGCGAGGCAAATGCGTATACACATACATATGTATTTGGGCTGTAAGCATTTAAAACAGGCATACATACATACATTAAGAAAAGACATCAGCCGCAGCGACGATGTGAGCTGAGCGAGATGCGGCTTCATACTGAACGTTCGGCTTTCGAGGCCGGCGTTCGGCTGCCGCTCTCAGCAGTCTTACTCTATCTGGGCACACTAAAATGGTCTCAGACACCCATGGGGCTCACTCGTTGCGAAAAATCCTGCTTCGATTAAAATGCTGTTTGGAGTATCTATGCATTGTATGGTTAGTGATAGGGTGCACAAAATGTAATCGATAGCTTACGATTGCATCGAGCTGCCGACTGTATCTAATAATTGAATTAATATTTGAACGCCTTTTGAAAATTTAAAAGTTAACTATTCGTGTCAGTGATTTAACGAAAAATTGGTGTGCAATTAAAATTTACTGTTTGGTGCCAAAATTACTGAAATTAAAATGACTCGCTGTGTTACCTGGCCACCCATTTGAAATCGGTAGATAAATTGAGCGGCGACCCTGTACTTTATATAAAAAAATAAAAAAACAAATATAAAATGTATCTTTAAAAACAACAAATTTGCACTCTTTTATTTCCTAATTTATTTTTTATTACTTAAAAATAAAAATAATTTAATTAATAACTCAATTTAAAGAAATTATATAAACATTTCCATCGAATTAAAAATACAGATTTTCTACGGAGCCAACCTCAGTACACAATATGCATTTATATTAGAGCTGGAAAAACATAGATGTCCGAGACAATCGATGTTTTCGATTGTTTTTACGCAAAACATCGATACTATCGATAATAACATGTCCACTATTGCCGGCATCAGCGAGCACCTGCTATCTGAAATTATCGGACCGGCTTTATTAAATGTTCTTTCAGATTCTGTGGACTTCGCCCGAGTGCAAACAAATATGGCATCCGACCGTGTTGATTACAATCTTTAAGTTATTTTACTTTCCAAGGAGGTAAAAACTTTTTGAGATTTGTTTTCCTGTAGAGAGGTTGCTTGTGGTGTTGGTGGAGCTGATGGCTGGAGTGAATCAGTTGACAGTTGAATCAGTTTCTTGTTTCAAAGCCTTAGTCGCTTTATCGGCATTGGAAACACAGAAAAGTCCGAACTTTTTGGACCAGGGGTCTAAAGCTGTCGCGAACCTGTAAGCGTTCTTGTTTCGTAATGCGAAAATCGTTCTGGTAATCGTTTTTAATTAACTCAATTGCGCAAATGCCCTTGATTTTATTTACGATTGCAATATATTTATTTTTTGATTCAGCTCGCATATGTCTGGTATTATTAGCGACATTGTTGGTGTTTTGTTCGCCGATACTTGCAGAGTTGCCCCATAAAACGGAGCAAAACTTTCTATTAATTCTTTTAATATATTTATTCAATTTAACATTATTTTATTAACCTGCAGCTCTCTATTGCTCAAAAAGTGTTAGAGCTGGGAAAACATCAATGGTTTCTCAAAACACCAAAAAAATCGATATAATCGATACTCCCATCGATTGTTTTCCAGCTCTAATTCATATGTCAACAAAAATTTGGGATAGGTCATGATCAGCGCTGGAAAACTAACATAATGTATTTCTTTGCCAGCGAAAGCCAGAGCAGTGAATAACAACACATTCAAATATGCTGTTATGTATTTATATTCACGCACATACAAATATAATTGCTTGCACGGCCCTCATAGAGCCGAAGCTGAGAGTACATTCTATTTTTAGCTTTTCGCTTTTTCGGCTGTGAGAGCGCAACGATACTGATTTCGTTTTCGCTCTCAATTTTCAAAAAATCAAGCTGCATAGCAGCATTTTGTTGTATGGCGTTACTCATCTTAGTGTTTATATTGTCTTTTGTACAAGCATGACTATAATTTACGACAAGACTCGTGAAATAATGTGTACAGGGTAATATATAATGACGTTTCTCATTCACTGGCAACAAGGCATCTCGCAATCTTCCTGAGAGCTGTAAGACGCACTCCTCCAAATAAAAAACAAGTAAGAGGTTCTAGTCGGGAGCTCCCGACTAGGGAATACCCTGAACCCTCTTTGAGGTGGTAGCGGGGATGTGGCGATAGGTACAAAATGAAAGATACTTGACATATATATAATATTCTAGAGGCAACATATCATGTTTGGTGACTCTAGCTCTTATTATTTACCTAATTTGCTCAAAAAATAGGATGTCGATATCGATATTTTTATCTGCGATCTGCGTAGGAACAAGAAGAATCAACATCTAAAATTTCAAGTCTCTAGCTCTTATAGGTTCAGAGATCCTTACGTTCATACATACAGACGGTCGGACGGACGGACAGACAGACGGACATGGCTAGATCGACTCGGCTAATGATGCTGATCAAGAATATTTATACTTTATGGGGTCGGCGATGCTTCCTTCTGCCTGTTACATACATTTACATTTTGCACAAAAACATTATACCCCTTTTACCCATTTTTAATGGTTTCAGGGTATAAAAATATGGGCTGAGTAATAAACTGCTATGCCTTGGGAACGACTTGCCAGTAGAGAGTGCATTCTATTCCCTTTTAAAAAGTTCTTCTGCACCACTCTTATTACTTCACTGATTCAAACGGTGATAGCTGAGTTTGCTTGCTGTCAGACACTATTTTATTTTTATTTTTTGCGCGAATCCCGATGGAATGTATCGCTTTCCACCTCCCGCCCAACCGACTGAGGGGCGCAGTCGTATAAAGTACGACACGAGTCGCGAAGTAAAAACTAATACAAACTACGATTTTATGCAAAAACTATCTACCTGCTAAATATAAGACTTTATAGGGGGAAATGAACACAGATCAGTAGATTTCACCAGTAATTAGTTTATGAATAAATATTGCACCAAGCATGGTTCTACGATTATTTAAGGATGGAAGATCCATCATCAGAAGTCCGCTGGAGTCACTGGAACCGCACACGAGGATACCAATTTAAACCACGAAGGGCATACAACAAGAATTGTTTCTGTACAGATTAAATTCTGTCTTGATGGATAGTAATTATGGTGACTAGATACATGTTGCATACTCAAGTATAGGTCGTACTAAAGATATATAGAGAGTCTTTGTCGTGTACGGATCATCAAACTCCTTCGACCATCGCTTGATGAAGCCCAAAACAATTCTGGACTTAAGATGAGAGTCGAATTAAACTGTATGATCAAGAATGACACCTAGATCATTTACTTCATTGCAAGTACTGTTGACACGCTCGCGCGGTAAGCTATTAAAGATGTAAAAAACAAATTGAGGAGGGCTTCTATAGAAAGTCATTACTTTACATTTGGAGAAGTTCAAATTTAAGAAGTTGATTTAGACGCTTACTAAATTTCTGAAAATAACATTTTACTCTGAAATTCAGTTCAAGAGATTGACTGGAAAGCCAAGAAGGTAATTTATGAAGCACTAATGAGTGGTTGACAGAGTCGAAAGCCTTACTGAAGTCAGTATAGATGAAATCAGTCTGCATTCTTTTCTTAAACCCATCAATTACTAGCGAAGTAAACTCAAGAAGGTTAGTGGTTGTAGATCTGCGCTTCACGAACCCATGCTGGGAAGGTGAAACAATAGAACTACATAACTATTCCACCAGTTGAGATGTTATAATTCTCTCAAAAGCTTAAGGTATAGCGGATACTTTTGAGATACCTCTATAGTTTTCGACATTGGACTTTCTGCGACCAAATGGTCGGAAAAGATGAAGTGTTTACGGACAATTCAAAAGTTTTAAAGCAGGTTAAGATACTGCTGCAGCAGAGTACCTGGGCACAAAAGCAGGAACGCCAGCCGGGTCCAGTGAGTATACCGGCTTGATTGTGTTAAGGCCGTTGAGAAGCGAACTTTTCATAATAATGGGATTTAAGATGCAGTTTGTCTTATTTTACTGATAAGGATAAGGCTGCTTTTTGTTTTACTTAGAGGAGGAGGAGGTAGTTTGAACAAAATTTGCGAACAGATTGAATGCCTGGATCGGTATTTGCGCTCTCATTTGCAAACTTAACCGAAGAAGGCAAAATAAATTGGAGACGACAACGGCAAAGGTAATCCATATAGCAGAATTTTGAGTAGAAAAAATGTATCGGGCAACTGCTTAACGGGAGAAATCGGAGTGATTTTCCGATCTCTTAAACATTTTATAACACCTTGACTTCACATTTTTTATCTCATTAGTTCCCTTGAAAACGAGTGAGGCCCCTAAGACTTCGCTGGGTGATCAAGAGAAATGCAGATATCAAAGACAAGTACGAGTACAAGACGAGTACAAGGTATCATAAAATAGTTTAATGCCAACATCAATGTCTGCACAGTTGTACAGTTGGGACCAGTCGACTTGCAAAATAAGATCATTTGATTTATGAAAATTAGCCTTTCGGATACAAGGGAAGCGTTCAGCTAATTCCGATTCCTTGATAGGCGCTCGAAAATCGGATTAAGATATCAATCGACATCTGGGAGATTATAGTCGCCATTAACAACTAAAAGGCCCCTATCAGAGGGAGCAGATAGATATAATAGCGCTAAGACGGCTTTGTTAAATTGAAAAGTTGAATAGAGGAGGTATCTAGAAACATGAAATAAAGATGCAGAAACTTCCCAATACAACTTTTACAGCCACCAACTCAATCCCCGAGATGGGAAGTTCAATGCGTTCCGATGAAAGAGCAGACTCACCAGCTATGAGAACTCCATCTCCAATACGGGAAGCTCGATCACATCTGAAAGTGGTATATTTAGAGGTAAAAATTGAAGAATCTGAGATATCCAGCTTAAGCCCGGTCTCAGAAAAAGCGATAGTTTCAAAATTAAAAGAAAGAGATTCTAAGTACAGGCTAACACGCTTAAATCTAAGAACTCTAACATTTTGATAGGCTCCAGAAAAGAATTTAGTTTTTTGAAGCAGCAGCCAAAATTGGTGCACCATTGGAAACAGGTGGTAATAAAATCGGAGGCAGATTATTCCTTGATTGATGCTGATCAAGAATATATATACTTTATGGGATCGGAGATGCTTCCTTCTGCCTGTTACATACATTTGCCTTTTGCCCAAATATAATATACCCTTTTTACCCATTTAATGGGTTCAGGGTATAAAAAAAGAGTTACTCAGATTAATAGAGTATACAACACCAACATGCGGCGGAAAGTAGAAGAGGATCAAAGCACAAGTTTAAAAAAGGTGAGAAAGCGCGAGAGTGCGAGAGAGTAATCTATTTGTAGATTGATTGCTTGCTCACGAAATCTTGCACACCAAGAGAGGCAATGTACAGTTAAACTAATACAACAAACTACAAGCAGCTTACCCACAGAACTAATAGCGCAAGCGCAAAAAACGAAATGCACAAGATCACAAATTACAAGTAACAATATTTCTATGTAAAAATGCACAGGCCACATGAATGCACTCGCTATGAAAGTAAAAATAAAACCTTCAAGGCAAACTGAATTATGGCTTATATTAATTCGCAAATTCTGTTTAAGATACTTATACGCATACTACTCAGCTCTAGGTTTGGTTAATTGTGGCTTAACAGGCCGGTTACAATAATCTGACTCCCATAGGATCGAATAACCTCGTAACTGTTGACAGAACTGACCGCTTCGTGGATAACCCTGCTGATACTTCGAAATTCAAGTGAAATCGAAATTCTTCCTCCACGGCGCTCCAGTTTATCTCCAACGTACGACTTGTGTCCTCGCCATCAAGGTGCAACAATTCCTTCGATTCTCAAAACTCGATAGGTATCTTTTCTAACAGTTTTGGGCAATGACTTGCCATCTTTCTCAACTCAAATGTGCCACTGCGTAACATACCAATGACTTGACTCTGGATAGCTTCCGCCTCTGCAACCCTATCCGCTCCAGAAAATATGTCCTCAGCATAATTCTGATGTTTCACCACATCCATTGCCAATGGAAATATCTGTTTTACGCTCGCACCTAACTGTTGCATGACTCGCAGTGCTAAATAGGGTGCGGATCTAGATCCAAACATAACTGTTTAGCATACATACTGCATGTGATCGTTCTAATGGGGCTTCTATAAAATGCGATGATACTGGGCATCGTCTCTTAAAATTTTGATACACCTGTACATTTTTTTCACATCAGCCATAAGCACGAATCTTAGACCACGCCAATTGAGAATAACTCCAGGAAACTGCAAGTGTAATTTTGGGCCAATTGCTAGAATATCATTCAATGACTTTCCATTGCTTTAACTGGGTGATGCGCTCAATAACAATGCTGAATTCCTCCTTGATTGCATGATGTTAATAATCTTAGGCGTACCCGCTCCATTTGGCCCAGCTCCAAATATTTATTAATTATTACTAATGGTTTGACAATATGCTTCTTTAACCTTGGTGTCTGCACGTTCAGATAATCTAAACGCATCGGTGCGCTTCGATATGACGATCCAATCACCAAATGGGACAAAAAAGGGTAGACGTACACGATATTTTCCGGATGATAAGCGACGATGGGTATTGATAAAAAATTCTTCGCACCACTTCTCCTTCGCTGATAGGTTTGGAGAATCATTGTCGAATTACTCTAGCTGCCAAAACTTGCGTAAAACATTGTTGAGCTTCTGATTGCATCATGATTGTGTATCTTCACTATGTGCGAGTACACAAACGACGCACGTTCGTTGATCTTTTGTGCTAGAGGTTAGTCCTCGGTATGCTTCACCTAACATCAGCTTATCGTAAATATCGCTCCCAAAAAAAGTTGACACCTTGTGGAATAAAATAATTAGGATCGGCTAAACAGGAATTTGTTAAATGTGGCCACTTCGTGGCAGATATTCTTCTGTCAGGTATTCATTGACTCACCTTGGGTAGGACATACGCAAATATTTGGTGTTTTACCTGTGGATCATATAAGGATCCGTATTTTAACTCAACTCAACTCAACTCTTTGGACTGGATAAGTACCACTGCTGTTGGTAACATGACCTCCTCTCTTGTAAGGACTTCATCCTTTCCGTTGATTAAATTTGTAGATACTTGCTGGGCACTTGTATCCGTCTTCCTTGGGATGCCGATCCTAGGCGCATTAATTTGTCCACGCGTTCTATCCAGGTGGATTAGAGTATGGTGCCGCTCAGCGCACCTTGTACAATTTCGCAGCTGCTTGATGATTCGGACTAAGAGATTTAAAACATAACCGATGTTTCAATACAATTGCCTTACACTCCGACGCACACATGTCCTTCAATACATTACAAGTTCAAATGGAGGGCTCCTGCCGCAGACTTATGTCCGCTTGCCGAGTAATAAATGAAGCTTTTGCGTCTTTTTGCTTGCATATAAGCCAATACGCCTTGCCTTTTATTCCTGCGGCTATCATATGGTAGCGTTCCCTTGCAACTTCCCAACGATGCCGTAAACATCGTTCGGTATTGGTGTTCGAGGTAAAGACAAAGCTCTTTAAGTGCCGGTAGATCTGGCGACGACGCTAATTAACGCTCGCAATTTACTTTAAATTGCTTATTTTTCATTTTCATGCCTTTTCATCAAATAATATACCAAAGCTTGAGATGGCTGCTGCTTCACCTCAACTGTAGCTTTCTCCAACAAATTCACACATGAGCGGCAGGTGTGCACAAAGCGCCTCGGGGTCTCCATGTTGAACTGCTAATTGATGATCAAAAACATTCATGTAATGCAAAAACAATACTTGTTTATTGTCATATAAACTCACCAGCATTCTCCATGCCTCTGGGTAATTCGATTCTATCAAGGTCAAGTGCTATATATCTTTAGCAGCTTCCTCTGATAGCGAGTCCTTTAAATAATGGAAGCGAAGTAGGTCAATAAGTCTCCGACAATGAGACCCTTTGAATGCCGGCAAATCTATACATTTTTGCAGAAAGTTGGCATGATAACCGTGGGCAGCTTCACTTCCTCCATATGGGGCTATACACTGTTCATTCATAGTCTGATGACGTGCTTGCGTCTCATTGAATGCGGTAGGTGCCGGATGTCTTTGCTCCAACGATGTAGGTCTCGTCAAACCCATCCCTGACTGCTGTATCAAAATATCTTGTTTTAATCTCCTCGTTGTCTCGCACTCGTAAAAACTGCTGATGGTTGCCTTTAAATTCTGTGTTAATTTCTACCAGCGATTACAGCCTGGGTTCAAGATGGCACCGCCTTAGCCCTCACAAGTTAGACCACCTTAGGCAATCTCCACTGTGTGGCGAACGTTAGCTTAGACACTTTGACTAAAAGCGCCCAATGTTGTTACAACATAAAACGCATCATCAGTAATAAGCAGTATGTTGGTGTTGCGACAGAGTTTGGAAATGTGACAACGTCGACAACATAAGCTCGGCATCTTGTAGAGTTTAAGACTTATATTAACTTTCTAAACTAAAGAGAATCAGTTTGGATTGAACATTGAAACAGAGCGGTTGCTTTCTTTATTTTAACCATTATCTTAAACTGGAAGGAATCCGTCATCACCATTAGTAGACAGAACTTCACAAGAAGGAAGACAACTCTATCACAAATACCTGGATTCCCGACCGGTAACTGGCGGATCAATAATGAAGCTCCTACCTATTACTATTACGTAGGTTTAAATACAAAAAAGTGTTAAAGAAATAAGGAACTGTTATGGTGGAGCAAGTGTGTATACAAAATATTTGAAATAAGAGAAAGAGAAAAATAATAATAGTATATTAACAAAAGAACAATAATATAAAGAAAAAAATATATATTTATATATATAACAAGTAAGAGGTTCTAGTCGGGAGCTCCCGACTAGGGAATACCCGGAACTCTCTTATTCCAACACCAAATGCAGCTCGTTTGAATTAATAAAGATAAATTTAAAAAAAAGTTCCATTGCCAGGGTTCGAACTCGGAACTGACCGCATGTTTACTTTCCTTGGCAGCACTCGAACTCGCGGCAGACCGCACCACTTGCCACTGCCTCTACACAACAGCCACACTAATAATTGAGTCTTATTGATAAAAAAAATAATTAAAATAGCACAGAAAACAATCGCAATGCTGTTAATATAATTCAAAGCAGACGCTCATGAATGTGTGTTTATACAGAAATTCTTTTAACTGCGTCGCAAGCACGAGCACATTCAAAATACCAAAAAACAAAACAAAAAGCGATCTTTATGAAATTTTTTACAGAATATCTAATTGTACCATAGAATATTTGTGTATTCTCAAAAAGTCAATTGCATTTAAATTGTGGCTTAAATTGGTTGGGAATACAAGTTGGGTTATTAACTTGATTTATAGCTCTGGGGTCAAGAATATATATACTTTATGGGGTCGGAGAAGCTTCCTTCTGCCTGTTACATACTTTGGCATTTTGCACAAATACAATATACCCTTTCTACCCATTTTTAATGGGTTCAGGGTATAAAAAGGAAAAGGAGAAAAAACCAATCATAACCACGTTGTGAAAAAATCGTACAGTTGCAATTGGACTTGTATTTCAGGGCGCTACACAAAACCACACGCAACAACAATGCGGTGCGATTATAGAATTAGAAACTGCTGTAGTTGAATTTGAATTTAAGGGCGACTAACAGAAAATCAACGCAACGCTACATTTCAAAAAGTTGTATAACCTCTTTCGTACAATGAGTTCGAAAACAGCTGCCTTGTATATGGATGTGAGGGCGACTTACACATTCAAAGGCAGCAGCTCACATTGAACCTCCAGACAACGTGGCACAATAAGTTTGAATTAGTTGCAGCCGTGGCTATATTTCAGTGCAACAAGAAGACTAAACGCGGCAATACGCAACGAAATCCATCGAACATTCCCGCTTACGCGACAGAACAAGCTTTAATAGGTTTCAGCTGGTGCTACATTTCAATGCAACTTGAAAAAAAGGAGTAATACTTATTTAAACATCTCAAACTACCCACTCATGCGATAGAACAAGTTGCACCAGTTGTGTTTGATGCTATATTTCAGTGCGACTTAAAGATAAAAAAAAAAACTTCGTCGTTTCAAACCGTAAGAAAATCGCTCAACTAATCAATAACAAAAAGCCTATGGCAACTATTGTTCTACCACTTCGCATAACACATATATTTTTAAAATTAAATTAATTAAACAACAAGTACACTACTAATAAGGATAAGGAGAAGCATTAAGGAATCAAATGGACGCTATCGATTCCAGACGCAATCCGATTTTTACCCTATGACGGTACTCCAAAAACACTGAGCAAATATATCAATAATGTGGAGGAAATTCTCCTACTTATCAGAGAAATCGATCAGATCCCCTATTAAGAGCAATTAGAAATAAGATTGAAGGTAAAGCAAGCGAAGTTATTATAGAAGCAGGAGCTAGCCCCAATTGGGACGAATTCAAAGACGCACTTATTTCATATTATAAGAGACGAAACCACCCTCATGTACGAATTAGCCCTATTCAGATTGAGCGAAACAAAGGAATCGGAACCATGACTTATCAAAACCAAGAACAATTTATTTGCAGACATACATATGTCTGAATTCTTTTCCATCGGGAATTATAGACCCATTAGAAGCCACAGTAAGGTCCATAAGGCCTACCAACCTTCGGAAGGCACTAAAATGGACGTTAAAAGAAACAGAAATATACTTTTCCCAAGAAAACAGGAAAAATCAAGGGGACCGCAGGATTACAGATCTAGACGAAAGGATCGTAAGAACCAAAATCAAAGCAATAACGAAAGACGCTATGACAAACGCAGCCATAACTAAGGTTATGATAGAGACAACTCCAAGCAAGAAAGACACAACAACATCCCGGCTATCATCCCAAATGAAAGCAATTCTGACCAACAATACAAACAATCGAATAGATACCCAGGAAATTCGCAGCCTAAGGGCTCTATGCATAACGTCGAGCAACAACATGCTCAGCTACATAATTATAACGAGGACGCAAATTTTCAAGAAAGAGCCTCGAAGAGGAAACAGGATAATTAATTTTAAAAAACCAGGGTCACCATTGCCATTTATCCTGTTGCACCTGGATTCTGGTGCCACATTTTTAATTGATACGGGTGCAACTTTTTCCATCATTAGTCCTAAACTTAAACTACAAGTAAATCAAAAAAAACTTCAAACGCCAATAGCGATAAACACAGTACTGAACGTACACCAATTATATAAAAAAGCGATTCTGCCACATTTTAAAGAATTTGCTAATAATCTATTAGATATATAATACATAATAATCGCTCTATTCTTCTATTCCAATTCCAATTGATTGGAACAGATATTTTACAACAATTAGAAGCGATCGTAAATATACCACAACGATCTCTTCAAATCAAAACATTCAACATCTAGATAAAATCCGAAGATAGAATTGTGTCACCCCTACACACTTCATGGAAGTACAGAATTTTTGTTTGGATACACGACTAGAAGTCGAAAAGTATAGAAAACAAGACTATTTGGAAGTTACCCATATATAAGAACCTTAAACACTTAAACAGCGAAGAGAAAAAAGAACTTTTGAAATTTTTAAACTTGTTATACTAAACAGGGCCCCCTTGCCTTCACTAACCTAGTTAAATATAGAGTTAAGACAACGGACGCAAGTCCAATTACGCCAAACCATTCCGATATAGTATAAAAGACCGACAGTAAATCCAAGAACAAATACAAAAATGATCAGATCAGCATATTATTTATAAGCACAGCTATTCTCCATGGAGCGCACAAAAATTATGGTTGCGTTAAATGACACGAAATCGAGACTATCTGATGCCAAATAAAAACAAAATAGACAAAATATGCAGGGCAAATTATTTCACGTTCACATCGATACCCACCATAGACTACTCATGAACTTCAAAGAACCAAATTCAAAATTGGTTCGGCGGAAATTACAGCTATTCGAATCCGATTATGAGATTTCTTATAAAAAGGAAGCAGACAATGTCGTAGTAAACGCACTCAGACAGTAAATGTTAACGTAAACAATCAAACAAATGAAGTCAACCACATATATACAGTCTATATAACAAATAAACCAGTTAACGTATATAGCCGGCAACTAATAATTATATGTGTGCGACCTTAATCATTTTCAGGCAAATTTGTTAAAGCAGTGAAAAATAAATTGACCCAATATATAATAAGAATAAATGCTCCGTTACCAAAAAATAGATCCAAAAGAGGTTTAGAGGACGCTCTGGGTAACATAATTAAGGTCGTAACAGGAAATATGGATGCAAAGGATTAAAAAAATATTGACGAAATATTTAACGCAATAAGGGAAAATGGAGAAAAAATTTTTTAAAACGTAAATCATTTTAGTATTTAGCGTATTTAACGAAGAAATAGCTTAAAGAATTAAAAACATAACCGAACACATTAACGAAGAGCCGAATGTTATTAACATCTTTGTTAAAAACTATAAATATAAGACCCGAAACGATGAATATAACAAAATTCCTTTATTGCAATACATATCCAGAGTTAACGTTAACATCGACATTGTACAAACCCAAAATATTAATAACCATATAAATAATATCGCAGAAAGAATTTTGTTAAGAAAACTAAAAGTCATTCCAAAATTCATTTTAACCGAAGAAGAATTCGAAGTAAATTATAAGTTAGTAATCTAACAAGACATTGAAGAAGAATGAGAGGTACATTTATATAGACTATTAAGACTACAATCCTATTTACAGGAAACAATTGTCATGTTTAAAATTATGAAACCAATATTTTCCCAAAAAGCTCTGGAAACTTCTACATATCCCCTTACCTGTAAATAACTCAAGATGTTAATTTTACCAAATAATGTTAGCTATAACCAAGGTGGTCATATTAGGTATTTTAACAACAAATATGCCAAAGTCCATTAAACCAACATGGTCAACTATCAATATCTGAAAGGCATACTATCAGATCAAATAGCAACGTGTATTATAAAGACATGGGCAATGAAGAGAGTGTTAGAGAAGTAGAACAAAGGCACATTTTTAATACGGTCAATACCAGAATCACCTCATCATGCAGTAGATCTCGAACTATAAGAGATCAGCTATTGTCATTTACAAAAACTGTACGGTGAACCTAATAAACGACGACTTAGAATTCGAATAGGATGAAAGAAATCGACTTTCAATACCAGCATTCGAAGACCAGAGAATTAACAAAACCATTGAAGACCTTAATCTACGCAAACTACGCTTGAAGATGTTTTCAGGCCCTTATATCCGAAATGACATCATCGACATCAAAAGCACTGCTACTAACCACCTATTCATAGTCTACACCCTATTTGTAATAATCACAGTAATAATTGGCGTTATATGGAGATGTAAACCCTAGATAGGAATCACGGCCACGCCATCGTTATGTCCCTCACTCCATACTAGGGGGGAGGATTTATTATCTCAGCCCCTCTTTAAATGGCACCGCCTTAGCCGCCATGAGTCAGACCAACTCTGGCCAAGACACTCCGTACTTGACTAAAGGTACCCACACAACATAGTAGCACAATGTTGCAACAACATCAGCAATAAGCAGTATGTTGAAGTTGCGACTTATATATACTTTCTAAAAGAATGAAGGTCCGTTTGGATTGAACATTGAAACAAAATGGTTGCATTCTGTATTTAAATCATTATCTTGAACTGTAACGAATTCGTCACCACCAGAACCAGAACTTTTGATTATTTCTTATTAATCGTCCATTGTTGCTTGTGCGGTTTCCTGTATTGGGAGCGAAATAAAAAAAACAGCAATGCCGTTCTATCACTCAAATCATATGGATGAGAGTAAGCCAAAACGGTTTCCTGTTGTGGGCGTGAAATAAAAATCAGCGATGCCGTTCTACCGCACAAATCATATGTATTGCTTACTCTCTGAGAAGTGGGTGAGACTCGGACCCGAATAAAAAAGAAGTCGAGTTTGGACCAGAATTCAAAAAACTGCATGGCCACGTTCTTTGAGTTCTACTAGCTGTCCTATCTTTATGTTGTCTGGTTAGTGGCGTTAGTCAGAATTGAACTCTTTCGACTGTTTTACCTATTCAATGGGTGAAGGAATACAATCAAAACAACGAGAACCCATTAATCAATTGAACTAATAGCCATCGCCTTATACCTTATCGCCATCCATTAAAAAGAAAATAAAACAATCGTCATTTCAATCCTATGCACCTAATTGTATACACGCATACATCATGCGTTCTTACCGGTTGTGCTATAGAACATTCGTATTTTCGTAAAAGGCAAAAATTCCTTTCAATGTGGCTTGAGTTCCAATGGGAAAATTTAAATACACATGAATTGTATATACTTTACGAAAAGCTATCCAATTTGTTAACTGTTTCTTAAACCTAAGAGATATGGTCAAAAAATTGGGAATTATATATCGATTCTTATCGATTGCTTATCAATTGTTCCCGAGTAAAATCCTGAATCCACTATGCTCAATTTTCTTACATTTACAAACTTCACAATGTCAGAAGTGGGTAAAATATAAATGGAAAACATACCGCTTCTTCAAATAAAAAGCTGATCGAATAGATTTAATATACCCTATGATCCTTCCAATAGTCAAATAATACGAACTCATAGTAGGGGCTCCATTTAATAGACTGCGAGATTGTGTCTTCTTTAAATATTAAAAACTTTAAATATTGAATAATACAAACAAGTAATGGGTTCGAGTCGGGAGCTCCCGACTAGGGAGTACATGTGTGTACATGTATATAGAAATTCATAGAATTTTCGCTAGCTGCCGTGGGAAACCAAAACACGTTTTCTTTTGTGTTTTTTAACCGATTTTGATAAAGTTTTAGCAGTATGTACATCTTATTGTACTGTAAAATATTCGTGTATTCTCAAAAAGTCAATTGCATGTAAATTGTGGCTGAAATTGGTGGGCAATACAAATTGGTTTATTAACTTGATTTTTAGCTTTGCGGTGGTAATGGGGAGGCGGCGATAGCTATAAAATGAAAGATACTTGATATATATATACTATTCCAGAAGCAACATATCAAGTTTGGTGACTCTAGCTCTTATTATTTACCGATTGCTTGGAAACGAAGCACGTTATTGGATATCGAAAAGAAACTCGACTCGGCTGTTGATGCTGATCAAGAATATACTTTAAATACTTTATAGGGTTGCAGATGCTTCTTCTGCCTGTTACACACAAAAACATTATGATTCCCTTTTACACATTTTCATTGGGTTCAGGGTATAAAAAATGATTGTTTTTGTTTTGTTTTTAAATGAGCTGAGTCATCAACAAAAACAGCAGTGAGTTGTCTTAGTTGCTGATTGGGCATCAAATGGGACAATCGGCTGTTGAATATTTTAGAACTACCCGATGAAAATAACCAGGGTATGATTTCAGTGACCTATAGACCTATTTACAATGGATTTGTGAATAATAGATTGCGTACGGGGGAGTATGTAGAATGTAAATGATCGTAGGGCGAATACACCGGAATTGTATATTGTTAACAGCGGCTTAAATTGTATAAGAATCTAGATTAATATAATAAAATATTCTTACAGATTTTGTTTCTTGGTGCTTGTATTTTGGACATTTTGGACAGAGTTAAGCTTCCGTAAATTGGCGACAATTATGTTTTCGTTTCATTCGCTTTATAGAATTTAAAATGAATGCTACATGTTTGTATTAATTAAACAATAATATACTATTTATCAATTTGGTGGAAAATTATCATTATTCAATTTTAATTTATGTTTCTTATAAACAATATTTTAAGTGAACAATATTTATAATTCGATACTCTTCCGAGGTCTGGGTTTATTTAAATGAAACAATGAAAACAATGCTGTAGTTTGCTTCCAATATATTTCGGTTGCACATCGGCAAACCGTCTTCAGGGCACTAGTACAAGGTACAAAAAACAATTAACGTTAAAATATATTAAATTAAACAATATATTGACACATTTAACATACATTATTTTCCACGTCTGCGCTTTTTGACGTGGAAATTTTAAACTGAGTCTGTTTGGCTGTTCGTTGGTGTGTTAATTATGTGTAGCATTTATAATGTGTGTCGTTTATTGTAGTGTTGTTCTTGTTGTAAGATTTTATTTCTTTTTATTTCTTGGTTGATGTAGCAGTCTGAGTTTGTGTGGCGTTCTGATAGTCGTGGGACATATATTACGGATTTGTATAATTTGTTAGGTTCTGTAGGCTTTTCTGTTCCGATATGTTGTCATATAATGTTTGAATTACATTTTGTGGGGAGTCATTTTTCGTCAACAGTTTTCCGATTTCATGTACAGATTCTTTGTGGTATATTGTGGCCGATATGTTAAGCATTCTTTTCATACACTCTGTTGCTGTATTGATTATCATACTATTAGGGTGGTTTGAATTAAAATTGAGTATTCGTCTGGAGGCTGTGGGTATCTTATACCACTTAATTTTGAGTGTGTTGTCTAATCTACTTACTAAACAGTCTAATAATCGTTTTTTCCCGTCTTTTTCTAATTCAATTGTGAATTTAATATGTCTGTGGAACGAGTTCAATTCTTTCAGAATTTGAAGTGCTTCTGTTTGGTCCGTTATGGCAAACAGGTCATCTACATATTTGGTCAATAGTCTTGGTTTTATTGTCAATTTATCCGTAATATTGTCTAACAGTTCCTCCATTACTATGTCTGCGATTACTGGGGAGGCCGGTGATCCCATTGGCATTCCTTTTATTTGTGTGTATATCTTGTCTTCGTATTTGAAATATCTGTTTTCCTGTATACAAAATTTAACTATGTCCATAAATAGTTGTTTGGGTATACCAAAAGATACCAATGTTTCGTCTTTCCTAATGTGGGAATTGTTAACTCTGTATTTAAAATCTATCGGGTTCTTAATGCTGTACTTTGAGTCTATTGTCAGATTTTTTAATATTTTAATAATACACTTGCACAGCTCGTAAGAAGGAGATCCGATGGAAGAGCATATTGGTCTCAGTGGTGTTGTGGAAAGGTCGCCAAAACCATCATTATATATTTACAACTTTTATATATTGCGTTTAATTTAGTCTATGACTATTATTCGTTATTAAAGATACTGCACGAAAATTGCACTATTACATTTAAATATATGAACGTCTCTTAAAACAATAATATAAACTCATTATATATCTTATTAAATATTTATGTAAATGCCTCCAATAGTTTTTTAAGAATTAACCACGTAAAAGTTTGAATATTTTAGTAGATGTCCCAAATAATTTTTTTAGAATTAAGATCCTAAACTAAAACCTATTAATTCCATGTACGAGGTTATGAGAAACCCGAGTAATCCATTTGTGAATCGCAAACCGTTTCAAGGATATTTTAGTCCTTAGCTAAATATTAAGCCGTTAGGCTCATTGTCGCTGTCAATTACCTTCTAAAATATTCAAAACACAACATTGGGTGGATAGGAAAAAAGCAGATAGATTGACTGTGGTTTTCGGTATAAGGTGGCATATATACAAATACGAGAAAACGCTCCTTTCGTTAAACCAAAATATTTGGTTTCAGTGATCTCTTTTAATGTTGGGCAACTTGGATAATACAATGTGGTAAGTTTACAATAACCGGCAAAAAACGTGCAGTTCACATTGTGAAAATAACCACTTACAAACAACATAAAGATGAGACATCCAGTACAATTAACGTGGACATTCAAAATTGCTGACATCGAGACATACGCGACACGTTTACTTGCTCAGCGAGCAAGAGAGTAAGAAATACGTATGATTTGTGTCGTAGAACAGTGCTCTCTCATTATGTCTATGGATCGTTTAAATGTATGTGTGTGTATATATCCGCACAAGCAAAAATGCAAACAAATTCTATTTTTTCTTAAATGTCGGAGGCATTTCTTCCCTTTAGAAGGGACGAGTAATATGAAATAATGAAAGAGGAAAGAAGAAGAACGAAATTCTTGCATTTTAGCTTGTTGTTTTTGGTAAAGGTAAGTGGCATGTGTACATTTACCATTTTTTGGACTTGCCATGCACCTACTCTTCCACATATTGTGTATGAACAGAAGCGTTTGCGTTTGTGTGCTTGTTGGTAGCTTGTCTGTCCGATGCAAATTTGACAAGGTTTGAAGGCCCATCGTTTTTATGATTTCGGGCTTGGATTGAATAAATTGAATGAAAAAGCCAAATGTCTCCGACAATATTGAATTTGTGCGCATTGTTGCACACATATATTTAAACGATCCCTAGATATAATAAGAGAGCATTGAGACCAATGACTCGGGGTCTTTGTTGTTGTTGCCATAGCTCTCGGCGCCCATCTGATATAAATTGACATTCGTTATTAGAGTGGATGACTTCGGGTAATTCAAACTTATAGACTCTTTGGCCAGGAAGTTCACTTTGTTAAATGCTGCAGCATATTGATTCGATTTTTAAAACGTAAGCTTTAAGAAATGGTCGGTGACGATAAAGATGTACGTCTGCATTTGTTTTGACCGCGGGTACTTTACCAAAAAGAAAACATCAAGTTTTTGGAAGGGTCGCTCGGACACTAACTTTTTTCCCAGGGCCATCTAATGTCTATTCATCTTCAAGGAAAAGAAGGTCATAAATTTTCCTTGCTAATCGACATATTTTTGTAACAGCACGTCCCCTACGCCAAACTGAGACGCATAACACTGTACAAAGAAGTGTTTGGAAAAATACGCATGCATGAGCACCGGCGCTGTGGTCAGTGGGCCCTTAAATTTCTCGACGGCTTGTATTGCTTCCTCGTTCAGAAAAAATGTAATGTTTTAAGCGTTCCGTCAGTGAATCGGGTATAGTCTCGCATAAATCGGCAACCAAAAACGAGCGGACTTCCTGCGCCGAATGTCAATTTATATCAGATGGGCGCGGAGCGCTATGGCAACAACAACAACAAAGCCCCCGATTAATGTTTGATTGTTGTTAGATGGATTTAATTTCTGGGTTTTTGCCACTGTTATGTGAGCGTTTGAATCAGCTGTTTATGGATTAGCAGATTTGATAGTGTTCTGCAATTGTTCATGGCGGCCTGCACTCGACCAGGATCCCTGCATAGCACCTATAATAATGCAGAGGTTTTCATGGTTTTGAAGCAGAAATTTGGTTTATGCAATGCGACGGAGAGATGTTCTCTTTTTGAACACTGTCCTACCCGTCGAAGATATTTTAGGCCAGTTTTGAAAGTGGAAGCGATTACTAACAGGCCATCTATATAAACAAAGATTTTGGACCGCTACCCTGTGAGTATTAGTTTATCCATCAGACGTGTGCCGCATGCATAGCCCGAATGGCATGACCTGGAATAGGAATAATTTTCTGTCTGGGACCGTGAATGCCGTAGAGGGTTTGCTTTTGTCGTCTAGTTCAACTTGCCAGTAAGCGAACTTCAAGTCTACGCTAGATATTTAGTTAGGTTGGTCTTTTTTGGACAGAATGCCTCTATACGGTTTGTTTGCGTTTATCGAGTCAGAAACGGGTTTTACTAACCTTTCGCACTACTGTGGTGGTTGGTATAAATAATTGCTTTCTTCTATAACTCCCAAACTCAACATCTTATCCACTTAGTCATCCAATACTTTGTACATAGCTGACGATAGCGGGTAGGGTCTGTTGATCAGTTGGGTCCCGTGACTAAGTCATTGATGGATGATGAATGATCCATCGTATCCTCCAGTAGTTCGTGCTATCAAAATAGTTTCATGTGAATTGCCAGTATAAATTGATATCCTTATTCTTATAAACTTCTCCCGGTCACTCGGCTATTTCTTCTCTTGCCTTCGATTGCCTTCATGAACGTGCCGTCACTCGTCCTCTTCACACTCATCAATCCGTTTCCCACGCGTTCGCGACACTTCGGAAAAGAGGCCATTCGACAGCAAGAATCTTAAACAATACAGCTTACGTTCACGGGATTAATATTCCCAATAATCATAGCCGCGCTCACCACAGTTGGGCCTTTGATCATTTTATTCCACGACTTCTTCGAGCTAGGCATCCATTGTTAATTTGCTCTGTGTGTGAGCCGCTTGTTGTTATTTTTATTTACCTGGCCATCGCCTCTGTTGTGCGCAAGCTTTGTGTGCAGGCGATAATCTCGGATCACACTCTCGATTCGAATACTGTTCCGGATACAGCCGATCTGTTTGCAAACATTTTTCAAATCAGTCTCATCCTAGAGAGGTCAAGCGGGATTCTAAATCCATTGATTACTGAAAGTTCGTTTCTTTGCGACCTTGGTATAATCCAGGCAGTATACTCAACCGGGCTTGATTTTATAGCCGCTTGTGTGCATATTTTAAAACATTTTGTGTTGTCTGTAAACACTTTCTCCTTACCGACCATAAAGAAATATTATTATTTTTCTTGGTAATTAGAGCGGCACTTCAAAGTTTCAAATCTTTGCATTGCCGAATAGTACGATTATTGTTAGTCCCAAATGCCAGCTGCACAGCCCTTGTGTTGCTTGTTCGTGTGCACTTTGAGCGTATATTTGCTCGCTTTTCCAGCGTGACCTTATCAATTGCTTTGTACACATTCATCTGTGTAGTGTTTTGAAGTGTGAGCAGGTACAGGCCTTTTTTATCAGTATGGCCATTTTATGTTATTAGTCATCTGCCGGTGAGCTGTTATGCAAAAAATTTTAAGACGAGATATCGATGTCGGTTTCCTGCTGGTGTATGATGTCCTAGGTAACATAAAAATCGACAGCATCTCGATTTTTTGTATACCCTGAACCCATTGAAAATGGGTAAAAAGGGTATAACATATTAGTGCAAATGCATGTAACAGGCAGAATGAAGCGTCTCCGACCCCATAAAGTATATATATTCTTGATCAGTATCAACAGCCAAGTCGATCTAGCCATGTCCGTATATATGAACGCAAGGATATCAGAACTTATAAGAGCTAGAGACTTGAAATTTGGTATGAAATGCCCTAGTGCCCGAAAAGTACGAGTTTGTTTAAGATAATCGATAAGTTACCTCGCTTCCAAGTAATCGATCAAAATTGATATCATAATCGCATTTTTGAGCAAACCTCTAGGTTTTAAGAGCGAGATTTACCAAACATGACATGTAGCGACTAGAATAGTATATATGTATATATCAAGCATCTTTTATTTTATAGCTATCGCCACCACCCCTCTATCACTACATAGCTATAAATCAAGTAAAAACTCCAATTTGTATTGCCTACCAATTTTAATGCAATTGACGAATAGTCTTTAGTACAATAAGATCTACTGCTGAAAATTTCATCAATATAAGTTTAGAAACACAAAAGTTATTAAAGAAAATGTGTTTTGGCTAGCCTCGTGTTTGCGGCAGCTGGCGCAAATTGCAAGAATTTCTGTATACATGTATACACACACATTCATGAACGTCTTCTTCTGCAATTGCGATTGTATTGTTTTCTGTGCTCCTGTTTCTCATTAAGACTCAATTATTGGTGTGGCTGTTGAGTAAAGGCGTTTGGAAATGGTGTGGTCTGTTACGAGCTCGAGACCTATCGAGGAAACAGTTTTTTTAAATTTATTTTTATTACTGCTGAAGCAAACGAGCGCGTAGCGCGAGCTGAATTTGATGTTGGTAGAAAAGGGTTCAGGATATTCCCTAGTCAAGAGCTCCCGACTAGAGCATCTTACTTGTTTTTTATTGTTGCAGAGATATAAAACTTGATGTGAATCATGTCAAACGCTTATGCTGAATTTTCTCATACGGCGACCATTTACAGATGCATCTTTCACATAGATTGGTCTTAAGAATTATTGTTGTGTGACGGCAACAATGAGTAATGCTGTCACATGCGCGAACGCATGTATTGGCAATCCAGGCGATGGTTTACGCTAGTCAGCCTCCCTGTGCAACAATGCAGCATGAAGGACTGAGCAGGATAAATATATTAAGTGGATAAATATTGCTGCATAATGGCCCATGCCAAAACAATTAAGAGAGAAATAGCAAGATGTTCATAGAGCTGAATGCCAAGCATGACTCTGCGCAAACCAATCAAAGAAAGTTTAAATCAAATTCACAGCTAAGCAATTACAAACATTTGATAACTTTTAAAATATCTTGATATCCAAAAATATTATATTGTTATTCTCCAGCTTAGCAAAGTCTTTCCATCCGAAGCCTCAGCATGCGGTCTGGACTGTTCTCAAAAACATTGTGCGATAAGGAAGCTATTTCGCTACTAATTTGCGAAAACAATTGGCAATTATTTGGTCTCTAAAGAGCTTCGGTCATTACCTATCCATTTGTATGTAAAAACGCGTCTATCCAAAAGATATATTACTTCATATATTGAACGTAGGTCCTCCTAGTGTCCGCGCAGTACAAATTTGTTTCGAATCGTTGATAAACTCGGGTTGTGTATATCTCTTGGGTCTTAAGGGCTAGAGTTGCCCTGCAAAATAAGTAAAAATTGAAACTGGAACCACACAACAAATTTCAGCCGCGATGCAAATGTATCTAACAGACTGAAGAACTCATGTCCGACCTCATAGCGTACATTTTTGTTTATCAGGACGACGAACTGAGTCAATTTAGCCATGTTCGCCTGTGTACGCGTCCGTCTGTTTGCCAGTCAGCGTAGAAGTGATAACCTCTACAAGATACAAGAGCTACAGACTTGAAATTTGAAATATATTGTATGCATAAGAAAATGCGTGGATCATTATTTTTGATATCTCATCACACTTTACAATGAACGAAAATAAAAACAAGTAAGAGGTTCTAGTCGGGAGCTCCCGACTAGGGAATACCCTTAACCCTCTTATTCCAACACCGAATGCAGCTCGCGCTACGCGTTTGTAGAAATAAAGATAAATTAAAAAGAAAGTTTATTTGGCAGTTTTTGAACTCGCAACTAACCGCACTACTTACCGGCGTCTCTCAGCCACAGCAGCCAAATGAAAAAAAAAATTGTTTCCTCGGCAGGGATCGAACTCGCGACAGACCACACCATATGCCACCGTCTCTACTCAACAGTGACACCAATAATTAGGTCCCAGTGAGAAAAACTAATTAAAATAGCAGCACAGAAAACAATACAATCGCAATTGCAATGCTGTTTATAAATTCGAAGCAGACGCGCATGAATGTGTGTGTGTACATGTATACAGAAAATCATGGAATTAGCGCATGCCGCTTCTAACACGTGGGCAATCAAAACATATAACATAACGTAACATTTCTGAAGCGATCTTAATGCAATTTTCTACAGTATATCATATTGTACCATAGAGAATTTGTGTATTCTCAATACACAATACTAGTTGGGATATTAACTTGATTAATAGCTATGAGGTAGTGCAGGGAGGTGGCGATAGGTATAAAACGAAAGATACTTGATGTATGTATATATAATATTCTAGAAGCAACATATCAAGTTTGGAGACTCTAGTTCTTAATATTTACCCAATTTGCTCAAAAAACAGGATGTCGATATCGATTTTTATCGATTGCTTGGAAATGGAGTAAGTTATCGATTATCGGAAACAAACTCGATCTGCGTAGGCTCTAGGAGGACCTACAGAAAGTCCGTAGCTCTAATAGGTTCAGATATCCTTGCGTTCATAAATACGGACAGACGGACGGAAGGACGGACGGACGGACAGACAGACGGACAGACATGGCTAGATCGACTCGGCTATTGATGCTGATCAAGAATATATATACTTTATGTGGCCGGAGATGCTTCCTTCTGCCTGTTACATAATTTAGATTTTGCACAAAAGCATCAGGGTATGAAAAAAAATTTATTTTTAATGCTTTGTAATCTGTTATGTACATACTTTTAGTTAAAATTGTGTAACGCTTGAGCAAGCGGGTGCGCAGCGAAGACGCAACGTGTTGTCAACTGTTCTCCCTGCCCTAGCATTTTTGTGGTAGTTAAACACGCGTTAGACAGTGCTTTGTATTATGAATTTCTTAGCTCCAGCTCGTCCTTTCCCCTTCTCCCACTGTTGGCTCCACCATTCATTTTATGCGCAATGAAGTGGCTGTCTGGGATACCAAGCTGACATCAAGAAGGATCCTAGTTGGAGTTCTTCAAGGGTATCTGGTAGGACATATCCTTTACTGCATATTATGCTGATAGCACCGCCTTCTAGAAAATCCTTCCAAAACTCAGCATGCCTCTTTTTTTTGGATCGTCCCCACATTTCTCCTTTAACTTTTGTCGGCCCTTGCATAAATCGATCGGCTGAAGTTAAGCATTTTGACTTGGTCCTGCTGCTGCGTCCAAGAGTCGACGCATGGATTGATTGCGAAGACCTGAAACTGGGCTGTACCTTGCAGCCAGGATGTTTTGGGATCCCACTCTTACTTGTGTCTTTAACATATGTGATACCGCATGTTTGTCCTCCATTTAACAAACAGAAGTTGCCAAAGCATTTTAATGCGTTCAGCTGCCCGCCGTCGATTCCAATTTATTCAGCTTCCCGCAATCTTGCTGCTCACTTCCTGGACAAACTGATTGCTTACACGAATGTACTAGAGTTTCGGCTAGTTAGGCCGTTAATGAGCCCTCGTCCCTTTAAAATAAATATGTTTTCAAAATCAATGATCAATAAGCTGAATGTCTGAATATCGATTCTATGCGGAATGTGCTGAAGTATTTCTATTATAATAAAAAGATCCCGATATTGACGCTTTCATACAGACGAATGGACAAACAGAAAAACCTGGCTGGATCATCTCGGCGGTTGATGCTGGTTAAGAATATAGAGATCGTTTGTTTATCCATTTTCAATGGGTACAGGGAATGAAAAATAAGTCCAGTTATTTCAAACTTAAACAATATTTTACGTGGGTTCTAGGGCAGTGGCTAACTTTGTTAAATTGTGTTTTTGTGTACAATGTTTAAAATGCAATTTTAATGAAAAGGTAATTGTTCTGGCTGATTAACTGACTTATTAAAGCTTATATTTTTACTGTTGCTATCTTATATTATGATATTACACAATAAGTTAGGATTTTCGAAAACGATTGCATTTTGGATTAATCAATGTTTATCCATGTTTACTCTTTTACAAAAGTCTTATAAGGCAAACATAGCTTACGAAACTATATTGACGAATGGCCTTTACGAGAAATTAAGAGAGGATGCAATACCGGTATTCCTTTTTGGTTTGACACGTGACTTGACAGACATCTTGTATGCAACCGAGCCACCCGATTTGCCTAAGGCCTTGGCGATGGCTTAGGTAGTTGGGTCACAGGCCAAACGTAAGTACGAGCTCGGTATTTTCCTTTAAAGTGCAGTTGACCACGTTCTTTGAGAGCAAATTTGTTGCAGTGCTCCGTGACAAAAGTCGAGTACGATGCCTTTACTGTGTCAAGAACCGACCTTTCAGAAGTACGTTGAGCCAAAAAATCTGGTTGAGGTTTTTAGGCTTGGCCAGCTATTATCAGTGTTTTGTGAAGGAATAAATTAATTTTTGTAAGGAAGTAAAGTTTTTAGGGACCAACTTACTGATTCGATGGTACTAGCCTTTTAAGTTTATCTAGTTAAAACATTTTTCCATCAAATAAAGTAATACAGTTTAGTTACTATGCAAAAAGGTAACAAACTCTCCAGTGGCAAAACGATAGCCACTTTAACCTTCCGCAGCTATCAACGACCGGCCGACTACTGACTACTGACTACTACTACTGACTACTACTATATGACGGAGGCATCGAGGCCAAGGTGCGTCAAGAGCACCTCTTGCCGTCAAGAGGCAATGGATATGTGTTGAGACGTTTTAGAAAAGTGGAATACCGAGTCTTGGCATGATTAAGCGTCATGTTTTTACCCTGGACGATTATCTTCTAGAGCAGGTAGTTGCTAAAAAGGCGTTGTCCTTAACACTAATTGCAGTAAGGTAATAAGAACCTTTAGTTAGGATTCTTCTTGAAGTGGACTTAATATCCCGGAAAATTAATTAAATGAGAGTTCGTGGGGGGAATGACAAGCTTAAGCTAAAAGCGTGATAACTAATCGGGTTCACTATATGTATCGGCTATCGCGTTGTAAATGTTGTCCCGAGTTCGGGGGTTAGTTTATCCTGTTTTACAGCATAGTAAGGTTTGGAAAGTGTCTTCTTCGCTGTGACAGAGCGGTTTCAATGGTTTCAAAAATAAATCAAATCTCCCAAAGTATATGAGAAGTTTTGATAATGTCTAGTCAAAATCTTGTAGTTTTTAAGAGCAATTAAAAATAAGACATAAGTTTATCTCTATATCTAAAACTGTTTGTCCTGACTGACTGACTGACTGGCTGAGTGGCGATCAACGCACAGCCCAAACCGTAAGACCTAGGAAGCTGAAATTTTTACTGTAGTTACCTTATGTGATGAAGGTTTACGTTAAGACGGGATTTCGGCAAATTCCACCCACAAGATGTAATCTTTTTGGAAAATCCATCCCTCTCTGGTGGGTCTCAATTGAGACGTGTTTCACATTTTGTGCAAACTTTAAACTCCTTCGGTGGAAAGGGCATTTCAAAGATTTTTTTGGTTAATTTTAGGTTTTGTCCGATTTGCTTCAAACTTATTTTCAAAGCTCTACATAAGAATTCAATAAATACGTATTTCAGCGATTTGGGAAATTCCACTCGCAACAGTGATAAATTGACGGAAAACGTTTGTATAAAAGTTGATTGCTTACCGTCCGATCAGTTTCAAAATCATTTTCGAAGCTTTTTTAACACATTGATTTTATAACATACTTGCCAGGGGCAAGGCCGGGCTATACCCGCTAGTATTAAAATAAAACAAGTAAGAGGGTATACGCGCTCGTTTGCTTCACCAGTAATAACAAGTAAGAGGTTCTAGTCGGGAGCTCTCGACTGGGAAATACCCTGAACCCTCTTATTCCAACACCAAATGAAGCTCATTTGAATTAATAAGGATAAATTGAAAAAAAAAAGTTCCACTGACAGGGTTTGAACTCGCAACTGACCGCATATTTACTAATAATTGAGTCTTAGTGAAAAAAAAACAATTAAAATAGCAGCTCAGAAGCTACTTGCACCATTTTTTGTTTTTCGCTTTTATCATATTTGCTAAACAAACAGGATTTCGATATCGATTTATCGATAATCGGAAACAAATTCATACTACGCATCCACCAGGAGGACCTACATACGAGATTTCAAGTCTCTAGCTCTTGTAGATTCTGAGACCCTTGCGTTCATTCATACGGACTGACAAACGGACAGACAGACGGACATGTCTAGATCGACTCGGCTATTGATGCTGATCAAGAATATATATACTTTATGCTTATATCGGTAAAATTCTACTGTTGCGGATAAAATATCCAATTCGCTGAAACACGTATCCATTTAATTTTAATGTAGGGCTTAGAAAATAAGTTTGAAGCCGATCGCGCAGAACTTAAAACTTCACCATCATCCAAATAGGGCGGGAAAGTGTGAAATACATCTAAAATAAACTTTCACAAAGATCTTTGAAAATGATTTTGAAGCCGATCGGATTGTAAACAAAACACATTCACACAACCGTTTGCCGCTAAATTTACCACAGTTGCGGATGGAATTTCTAAATATGCTGAAAGCCGTATTCTGTAGGTTCTTATGTGGGAATTTGAAAATAAGTTTGAATCAAAACAAAAACTTTTAACTTTACCTAAAAAATCACTACTAGTATTATTCAGCACGCATTGGAAGAGACTGCGGACTTTTTAATCGCCCTTTTGACAGTATATACAGTTACGGAAAACTTAACCATAGTAATAAATTAATACGTAGGATTGCCTCAGTGTGCAAGTTGGTAGATGGCCAGGAGCGTGGAGTAGGTCCTATAGGTAATGCGGGAACTATGAACAGTTTGGCTATTACATTGGGGATTCCATATCTGACTTTTTCATGCTACGGTCACGGATCTTCCAACGTTTATAACATAGATTTTAGGGTTTGCCCTCGCCGCGTTAAAGAAACCCGTCAAAACGGGGCACTCCGGCAGGTCTACGTCTCCTTTCAGGCTTAGGCAGTTTATAGAAGCTAAAAGCCTGTGTGGACTTATGCTTAACAACTGTGGGGTACTGCTAGCAACTGCAATATTGAAATTATTCAGCGCTATCAGTCAAAAATATTGCGATACATAGTAAATGCTCCTTGTTACATCTCTAATGCAAGAATGCACAAAGACCACAAAATTCCTTATGTAAAAGAAGAAATGAATACAATTATTACAAAATACATTGATAGACTCCACAACCACCAAAATAACCTAGCCTGAAATAATCTAGCAGTAAGAAGACTTAAAAGAGTGCATTTTCTCGATCTCTCAGATAGATAAATTAAATTAAATTTACATACAAAATAAGTAAAATATATTAGTAGGTTGCACTGGAAACTTTCTATTCGTATTTATTTTAAGCAGAGATCGTAAATAACAGTCAACACTTATTTTCAATGAGATTTGCACACAAAAAAAAAAGAAAAAAACGAAGCAGATTCGGTTTCGCTCTCCATAGCTTGTGTTGCGCTTGTGTACTCTGTTAGTGCTTTTGCTTGAGCAATACACAATGTTCTGTCTAACAGTAACATCTTAACAGGACACATTCGGCCGATCGCACAGAAAACATGTGTCTGTCGAAGAGCAAAACAAAAATAAAAGTTGAATCGAAAAGTGCCTTTTCTTGTTGTTGTCGTGTGACGTTATCAATGAAAGCTAGAGCGAGAGAGAGAGAGAGAGAGAGAAAGAGACACGATGTATGCATATGTGTACATGTACATATATATTTAAAGCTATAAGCAAAAACGCATTAAATAATGTAAAGTTTGTAGCTTGTATAAATATATATAATAAAACTAATTAGGTTTATATTTTCTTTAAGTTCATATTTTCTGTTGAGTTAGTTAGTTATTTAATGTAATATTTTTAAGTTAAGATAACCTGAAAGCTACCAGCACTGGTTAAGAAATAAATATAATATATGTATTTTTATTTAATGTTGATCTTAACAACTAACAATGCATGCAATTTGGTTAGTCCCATACAAGCACGCAAGTGCATACATGCATATCCACAAAAGACACTTTGGCAGTTTTAATTCTGTTCAGTGGTCGTGGAAGAAAATGTGCAAAAAAAAAACGACGAAAAGTGTTTTTGCTCGGACCAAGAGTCTTATGCGTAGAAACATAACTGCGTGTGTTTTTTTTTTGCCGCTATTCATTCTGTCGGAAAAAAATTTTTTTTTTGCAGACAACTAACTGTATTTTCTTATTGTCTTAAGACAGAGTGTAAATAAATAAAATGGAAAAAAAAAGATTTTAGCTTTTGCTGTTATCGCTTTTCGTGTTCACCGCTGGGCTTACCTAAGTTGGGCGGAAAACTACCAGTAGGATTGCAGGAAGTGCGACAAAATCACCTTATTTGTTGTTGCAAAGGAAGTGTGGAGTGAATTAGTTCCCGGCTAGTCATCTAATGTCAAAAGAGATCAAAAGTCTTCATTTCCCAATAGTTCTCGCATCTGCGTGCCATTGAATATGCGTTCCCTAATTTATGCCAATAAAATAATACGCCCAGGATATGTGGGTAAGCGTATCAGAATGTGAAACAACTTAGGTTGAGTGATGAGTCCCGCCATCAAAACATCATTAACAGAATGTCCAGAATCAGTCGTCGCTGAGCCATCAAACACAACACTCAACTTGGTATGGTGCTGTCTTCCTTGAAGACGCAATGATGTGGGAGGAAGTATTTACAACAGACAACTCTCAACTGCGGACTCGCGACATGTGATTCAGATCCAGAAACTCGTTGATGAATGCAGCGTACTGCTTCTCCAGATGCGAATTCCGACGCAATTTTCGCTCAAGACTGAGAAATCGACGTTTAGTCTGGCCATAAGACTCTCCTAGCAGCTCTGCACTCCACTTCAGAGTCAACCGCACTGAATACTCGCCGGTAAGCGGGAGAAGTTATTGGCAAAGTGCTGCTCGCATTCCAACTCTTCTTTGGTGGCTTTTACCATAGGCTCTTCCAAGCTTTTCACTTCCCAAAAACTCCGAACGAACTCATCCAGACGAAAGTCCAATTTACCAGCTATCGCTATCAGGAGTCAGGCCAGCAGCCAACAACGAAGTACTGCACAGGCTCTCAAGCCCACCGGTCACGTCCTAGCCAAGACGAATCTTTTGCAGAAGAGGTAGTAGCGAAAGCACAATTTGCCCAACAGACAAAAGCTCACAGAAAAGGCTCGCCCCAATTAAAAGGTCCACCCACTGTGGTTTGGTTGCTAAATAATCTGAGTCTTGTGACTTCATTTGAATTCTTACAGCTGATCCTTCAGTACAGACGCTTGTGTCTCCAAGACTCGTGACAGTAGCCGACGATCTGGTTTGCCTTAACTGAAGTCTCTGTGCAAAACAGGATATGACCATGTGCAATTGAGAGACTGAGTCTAATAAGGCCCTTCAGGGAACGAAGATAACAAAGCAGACCTTTACCATTACCACTACGAAAATGAATACTACTGCTGAACGCGTTTGATGTCCCTTCCTTAGACAGTTATAACAAAGGGGCATTTTCTTGACTTCCTTATGCCGAAGGGATGAAGCAAAATTTGGTATGTTGCACGCTCTCCAGCCTTTGACAACGCCTTTCCAGAAAAATGAAGAGCTCATCGGCC
Organism: Drosophila littoralis; assembly: GCA_018903485.1. Classification (NCBI taxonomy): domain Eukaryota; kingdom Metazoa; phylum Arthropoda; class Insecta; order Diptera; family Drosophilidae; genus Drosophila; species Drosophila littoralis. Next base: position 740,592 of record JAEIGF010000598.1, read on the forward strand.
GCCTCGCATTTGGTCTGAGTCTGGGTGTTCTACTTTCTTGACGCAGCGTGTGCACTATTATGCATCCTGAAATTTCCTACAAACTATCCAAAGTCTGCAACGCACGCATATGCGAATTGACTTTGTCCGAGAACTCACGCAGTTTTGTAGCCGACTTCGATTCCACCCTCTTGAACTCAAGAATCTAATTGCTGGGTGCCTTGAAAACAAGACGTTTGTTAGTAAATCTTTTATTTAGAGTACCCAGAGCCACACAATAATTGGTACCGGAAAACTCCAAAGATCGAACCGAATTCAACGCAGGAACTGACAAACATGGGCGGACGTGCTGCAACATTTCAATGTTTGACAGCTCGGTATCCTTGTCGACAACTGCCTCAAACATCGCGATGAAATCCGAATATTCGGTATAGCCACCGGAAAAGTGGGTAATTTGAGCACGGACAAGCGCGTTCTGTTAGCCACGATCAAGGTAAGGTTTAACGAATCCTCAGGACGAACGAAGGTTGAATAGGATGGAGCGTTAGATTGACGTCGCTGAATATTTACGCGAACGCGAGCTTCAGCCATATCACCTCATCAAAATCATCGCGTTATTTCCTGCCAATCTCATCGAAGTTCAACTCCTCTAGCGAGTTATGCGTGCCATTAAAGGCAGACTTAGTTTGTTAAATTAGCAATAGGCGCACTTCTAAGTCGACGGCACAAAAGGTATTAATTTTCGCCTCACATAACTCTATTTTAATGCCCTTGGCTCGCTCGAACAATGCAGAAAAGGCACCCTGTTTGCCTGCACATTACTTGTGTTCTCGCTGATTAGCTGAAGAACGGTAAGCACACAAAACGCGACGAATTGTGCAGATGCTCATGTACAAGCGTTTGTATATAAGCTGAGCCGGTGAATGACCGCACGGAGAGCCCGAAAGTCAATTAGCGGCGTTTATGTATATGCGAAAAATTGTCAGCTCACACAGGCGTTTTGCAATTGCCTAAGTTACGATAATTATGTTGCACTTGAATAATGACAATTTTAATATATTTAATTTGCTTATATGCACTGCAATGCAATCTCGCCGGGGCCTCCAAATTTTGAGTTGCCAATATTATTTAGCAACTGTTTTTGAAACTATTTCCAAGAACTAAAGTCAATTTTGGCTTTGCACAACAGCACGTTATAATTATGTTTATTTATCAAATTTAAATTATTTATAAAGTTATTTGGCTGTGGCTCAGAACAATTTCTTCGCTTCGCCTCGATCAATAACGAACAAGTGAACAAGATATAGAGAATATGTAATTTATAGCAGCTGCGACGAGAGCAAGAAATGCTTGCTCACTTTGTTTACACCAAACACGGGCGCAAAGGCAAACAGCAGCAGAAAATTGTTGCGCCCTTAATATTGAATTAAATATCAACGTTATAAAACGGAGTACCTGTGACCAGAACATTCGCTCGATGGTGTACTAGGCTATTTAGTAAATCCATGCGCACATTTGTGCACATTTACTATCTGCTTCCTTACGAATTAACGTAACGTTGAAGTCATCAGCACACGTCTTCACATTTGGCGTGCCATAGACTGTGTAAGCTTTAAATGTAAGATAGGCCCCATGAAGTAAAAGGAATAAAGAGTATGTAAAGAAATTGAGAATTGTTAACAGGCAGAGCGGAGGAGTGATTAGAGTTAGGAAAGGGGTTCTCACCTCTAGATGAATATCGCAAGGGAGGGTCCAAAGCATAGCCAAACTGCACTTCAGTTTTACTTGGGAAAGCACAATGGTATGTAATACTAATTTTCCCAATCCTAGTCCTGGGTTGACTGATATAAGTATGTATACATTTTGTCAATATAGTACGCAAAATATAAGGGAGACGCCATTTTCCTGATGGGTGCAGAAAAATAGCAAAGACAGCAAAGCTAAAAGACGGAAAAGTCATTTAAATGTTGTGTCGAGACGGCGCGCGCGATTGTGCGTAAGCTCAACGGATTACACACAAACATGCGTACAGACACAAGCTAGCGGCTCAAAAGTTAACGGCGTATATAACGGCGAATCAGATCGTCAGTGAACTTGTGGCGGTGGAATAGGTCTGCAGCTGGAAAATACATTAAAATTTAAACTGAAAAGCAGTGAAAGTGCATTGAGCATTGAGCAGGATGGATGGCTGGTACAGTATCACGGTAAGACAGTGCAGTGACCGCGTTGAGCCGCGGCAACGTAAACAGTGCAATGAGGTGAACTGAGTGGAAAGCTGGTACGGAGCGCGCTATTGGCAGTGACATAAAATAAAAACAAGTAAGATGTTCTAGTCTAGCTCCCGACTAGGGAGTGCCCTGAACCCTCTTTGAGGTGGTAGCGGGGATGTGGCGATAGGTATAAAATGAAAGATACTTGATATATATATAATATTCTAGAAGCAACATATCATGTTTGGTGACTCTAGCTCTTATTATTTACCCAATTTGCTCAAAAAACAGGATGTCGATATCGGAAACTTACTTGGAAACGGAGTAAGCTATCGATTATCGGAAACAAACTGGATCTGCGTAGGAACTAGGAGCACCTACATCTAAAATTTCAAGTCTCTAGCTCTTATAGGTTCTGAGATCCTTGCGTTCATACATACGGACAGACGGACGGACAGACAGACGGACATGGCTAGATCGACTCGGCTATTGATGCTGATCAAAAATATGTATATTTTATGGGGTCGGAGATGCTTCCTTCTGCCTGTTACATACATTTTTATTTTGCACAAAAACAATTTACCCCTTTTACCCATTATAATGAGTTCAGGGTATAAAAAAAGCAACGAATAAAATAAATGGTAAGAGAATGTGAGAAAAGGGGCAGTAAGAAACAAAAAAACAACAACAGCAACTCGCGCTACGAACTCATTTGTTTTAGCAGTAATTAAAAATATGAACAAAAAGAGTCCCTCCCAATCAGACTCGAGCCCGTAGCGACCATACTACTTGGTTAAAAATGGCTAGACCTCTTAAAAGCAAGGCGTCATTATTAACCATTGGAAGAGAGCCCCATACCACGGAGGGGACCAGATCAGCATCCATAGAGATCCAGCAGAAGCGGAAGGAAAAAAGACGGCAGAAGACCCACTATGAAGTCGAACAATTTAATTAACTGTAGCTTCAGAATACTGCATTAGTTCGTGTACTAGGAAGTAAGAAATCTCCACTTGTGCTACTTCCTAAGAAGTAGCATAACCATCAGGAACGGTCATGAGGCGACAGTCATCGCTATTACGTCAGAGGGACTTGTTATGTGGGGTTACAAAACTATAAGAAGTGCGTAATATTAAGAATACGCTTATCATGTAAGATACCTCACATGGGTCGAGCAGATTATATGTTAAACGCCTTGGAACCCAAAATTTTGTGTTGCGCAACGATTCACTGTACGTTGTTTACAAGTTGTTCTTATTATACCCTGAGCTCGTTAAAAATGGGTAAAAAGGGTACAATGTATTTGTGCAAATGTATGTAACAGGCAGAAGGAAGCATCTCCGACCCCATAAAGTATATATATTCTTGATCAGCATCAACAGCCGAGTCGATCTAGCCATGTCCGTCTGTCTGTCTGTCCGTCCGTCCGTCCTTCCGTATGTATTAATGCAAGGATATCTGAAGAGCTAGAGACTTGCAATTTTAGCTGTAGGTCCTCCTAGTGCCCGCGCAGATCGAGTTTGTTTCCGATAATCAATTAATTAATCCGTTTCCAAGCAATCGATAAAAATCGATATCATCATCCTGTTTTTTGAGCAAATTCTTTAAATAATAAGTGCTAGAGTTCCCAAACTTGATATGTAGCTTATAAAATAGAATATATATATCAAGTATCTTTCATTTTACACCCATCGACCCTTCCCCGTTACCACCGCAGAAATATAAATCAAGTTAATACTTGTATTGCCCACCAATTTAAGCCACAATATAAATGCAATTGACTTTATCAGAATATCCAAATATTCTATGGGACAATAAGATGTACTGTAGAAAATTTCGTCAAGATCGGTTAGGAAACAAACGTTATGAAAGAAACCGTGCTTTTCCTTGTATCAGCGTAAGCAATCGCAAATTCCAAGAATTTCTGCATACATGCACACTCACACATTCAAGGGCGTCTGCTTCGAATTCTATCAACAGCATTGCAATTGCGATTGTATTGTTTTCTGTGTTGCTATTTTAATTGGTTTTTTTTTTCTCATTTACACCCAATTATAAGTGTGGCTGCTGAGTAGAAGCGGTGGCAAGTGGTGTGGTCTGTCGCGAGTTCGAGCCTTACCGGGGAAACTTTTTTTTTATTTTTTGGCTGGTGTGGCTGCTGAGTAACGTCGGCAGCAAGTAATGCGGTCAGTTGCGAGTTCAAATCCTGCCAAGGGAATTTTTTTTTTAAATTAATCTTTATTACATCATACGACCTCGCAACACGAGCTGCATTTGGTGTTGGAATAAGAGGGTTCCGGGTATTCCCTAGTCGGGAGCTCCCGACTAGAATCTCTCACTTTTTTTTCCTTTCCCTTTGTCACGTCTCTGCAGCAGAGCGGACTTTCAAGGTAACACAAGGCAGCAAGAATGCATGCGGTATAAAACATTTGCGTTGATATATTTTTGAACCCTAGTAGAGGGTATAATAATTTTGTCATGGAATGTGTAACGCATTGAAGAATACATCTTCGACTCCATAAAGTATTTATATTCTAGATCAGCACCAGCAGCCGAGTTGATATGACCATATTCGTCTGTCCGGCCATCCTTGCTTCCCGAATTCTGTTTCTATGCGAATTCATCCCTCAGTTTTAAAGCTATCATATTGAAACTTTGCTTACTGTTGTTTTTTTGGTCTTACTTTTGTTTCTGTTGGCTCAAACCACCATATCATATAGCTGCCAAAAACTATCGTCTTTTATGGAAAACTTTTGTGGATCAAGATATCTTGACCAAGGTCGGCATTTATTGTCATTTCGCTAAGCTTCTTGTATAAGTTATTACCAGCTAGTCCGATTGGGCTGGATGCCGTCGCAACAATGTTGTGCCAATTGCAGAAGACGCTGACAGTGCAGTGCCGGCCGGCCAACAGCCAGCTTATAGAAAGAACGGCACGAGGCGCAGAGTCAGCGATCTATCTATGCCGCTGCCGAAACGTCGCGGCTTCATTATAACTTAAGATATCATTGTAAAATTAGTTTTCGCATACCCACGAATCAATTCAGACGGATTGCCGAATAAATAATTAGAACTAACCGGTTTTATTTAAATTTATACATGCAAGGTTATATAAATATATATATATATATAGCGATTTCCAATATAATTGCATCATACTCTGCATTTACGAGCTTCACTATTCTCGCAAATCTGCAAAACGAAAATGTCTACATGGGTATCCTCCTAGTGCCCGCGCATTTCGCGTTTGTTTCCGATAATCGACAACTTACTCCGTTTCCAAGCAATCGATAAAAATCGATATCGAAATCCTGTTTTTTAACAAATTGGGCAAATAATAAGAGCTAGAGTCACCAAACTTGATATGTTGCTTCCAGAATATATATATATATATATATATATATCAAGTATCTTTCATTTTATAATTATCACCACCTCCCTGCTACCACCACAAAGCTATAAATCAAGTGAATAACCCAACTTGTATTGCACACCAATTTAAGCCACAATTTAAATGCAATTTACTTTTTGAGAATACACAAATATTCTATGGTACAATAAGATATACGAAAGAAAATATAAACACTAAGATGAGTAACGCCATACAACAAAATGCTACTATGCAGCTTGATTTTATGGAAATTGAGAACGCAAACGAAATCTGTATCACTGCGCTCCAACAGCCGAAAGAGCGAAAAAGCTAAAAATAGAATGTACTCTCAGCTTCGGCTCTATGAGTGCTGTGCAAGCAATTATGTGAGTATGCGTGTGAATATATGTACATATTTAAATGGGTTGTTATCCATTGCTCTTGCAAAGTCTCTGGCTGGCATGTTTTGTACCGAGGTTTGCTCCTTAGAAAATATGTATTTTTAAGTCGATGCAGCAGGCAGTGGCAAGTGGTGCGAGTTGCAGCCCTACCGGGGAAACTATTTGTTTTCCCCTATTTATAAGTGGCTACAGTCGGAAGTTCCCGACTAGGGGGATACCCTCAACTCTTTCATACCAACACCAAATGTGTTGGTGATAATTCCGCTATAATCTTAAAGATATATCTTATTGTTTTTTAGGTGCGCCTAGGCTTTGTGGTGTAATGCATGCAACGCGATAATTATTGGTGTTTCTTGACAACTGTTTTTAACTTCCTGTGAATTATATACATACATTGTCGGTATTATTTTTTCAGTTTATTTGGTATAACTCAAGTAATTTTATTTCAATCAAATAATTCAAAGCAAATTTTAAAAGAAGAATAAAAACACTACGAAAATGAACAGATGAAAACATGAAAGGGACTAAGAACTGAACTACATGAACATGAAAATTCGAAACAACATGTACATGCACATTAAGACTGCATGCCGTGATTGAAAATATTTATTTTAAGTTAATTAAATGAATTAAACATTAATAGTAAATATATCCTCTAGAAAGACATTATTATTTATACGAATTTGTTTAATTACTGTAACGGAATGCGTTTTTGTTTTTGAAACGAGTAATATTGACTTAAGTGGCATCGACTAATGCATTGTCGTTGTATAATTGTAAAGTTAAGATGTAGATGGTAAAATTAAACTTAAATGTAATAATTTCAAACTAAAATTTAGTTTAGAAACGTTGGATTATTCGCACGATATTCGATTAATAGTTTATTAAAATAGATACCAATTATTTTGACCCATATTTTTAAAATAAGCTGAAGAATATTTTATATTCTCTGTTTCTTTTAAATGGCCCTATAGCTCATATTCATACATACATAAACCCCTCGTCATAAATATTTTGACATGCCTGTTACTGTTACTACTGATTCTATGCAGCAAAAAAATGGAAAAATTTAGTCTCATAAGAAGTTATACCAAATTATATACCTTGTTATAAAACGAACGTTTAACATTTCCAATGTATTCGGTGTATTCGGTTTAATTAAAATGTAAAAATTGAGAACTTTTGTGGTATTACTATTTTGAATTTACTTTTTAATAAGACTCAATATTAGTTATTTGCTATTACATTAAAATCTGAGCTTTCGGACTTCCAATCTAGAGATTTATTCTTAGTCTCTGATAGAATGGTTGTTAATATCTTGCTCTTATGACAAGAATTATTATTTAGTTGGAAAACAAATGTTTCGCCAATAAATATATCGCCAGAGGGAAATGTGAGATCATTTAAATTTCTTAACTATTGATGTTGGTTAATGGGAACGTCAATGGGATAGGCTCCCAAAACAGATACAAATAGGGATACATTTTAAAAACTGAATAAATTTTTATTTACGGATTGTTTATCATTAATTAAACAAAAACAATATTTTGATTATTGCTAAACAAAATTACCCAAGAATGTTTTTATTAAGAATAAAAAATAATATATGTATATGTCGTCATTAATTAAAAATTTGCGAATTTTTGATTCGATTTGCTACATTAAAAGTCAGTATAGCCAATAATCCAAATTTGAATTTTATGCTGCTTTGGGTCTTTTTAAAGCTTTTACACGATCAGCAGGACCTCCGCAGGCTTGTAATCCGACGTTTTCTACCCGATCGAAGCAAATTGATAGCTTGTTGAATTCTTTTTATATTTTTTAATTTAATAATTTGGCGAAGGAAATAATATTCCTTAGGGATATTTACAACGGAAATACTCTATTTAATTTCTGTTACAAAAATCGTATATTTGTTTTGCCTATATGCGAATTTTTACCCTTGATGTAATATATAATGATATCGAAACTAGCCGCAGTAGTAACGCACTGAGCCTTGGCTAAAACCAATAATATGATAAACTACCTTTTAATTCAAAATTTATATGCCACAACTGTTTAGTTCGCTTAACTTAAAAAGAGAATGCATAATGAACTCAACAAAACAATTTTCATACTTATTGCAAGTGTAGGTACGAAAATAAATATTAGTTCAGCGCAATATGTCAAAATAATTATGCCGAAGAGAGTAGTACACAAGTCCTTGATGATTTAAATCTACCAAAAAGCATGCAAAAGCAGTACCGATTTTAATAAGTGTAATATGCGGTCATAAATAGTTGGTACTCTCCATTGTCAAAGGGATGTACACCGCTGATCTGCATATATAATATGCATATATGTACTTTTCTTTCTTTTTGTAACTTAAAATAAATAAAGTCTTTTGTTCTGTAGGTTGACTTAAGGCACATGGACGAGCAACAAGGTAGCAATATTGTAGACGTTGGTGTGGATTTATCGGAGTTTTACATGTCTGTGGAATGGGACATTCTGGAGGTCCCCGCTGTACGGTAAGTTATAAGACTCTTTATACTTTGCCCTGAATATAATATATGGATATAATTTCTCTATATATATAACTGTTTGTCCTGACTGACTGACTGACTGATTGGTGATCAACGCACAGCCCAAACCGTGAGAGCTAGGAAGCTGAAATGTTCATTGTAGTTACCTTATATGATGAAGGTGCACGTTATGACGGGGTTTCGGGAAATTCCACTCGCAAGTATGGAAAAATCGCGAAAAACGTTTGTATGTAACTTTTTTGTTTACCATCCGATCGGCCTCAAACTCAATTTCAAAGTTCTTTGTTCAAATTCATTTGAGGGGTGTTTCGCACTTTTTGGAAAATTCATCCCTCCTTGGTATAAATGGGGGTCAAAGATTTGGTGGATTACGTTTCGCCCTCAAATTCATTTCCAAGGATCTATATGAAAAATCATTTGAGACGTGTTTCACATTTTTCGCAGAATCAAAGCATCCTCGGGGAAATGTGCGATTCTAACATTTTTTTTGTGCACTTTTAAGTGGTGTTCCATTTGCTTCAAACTTATTTTCAGAGCTCTACATAAGATCTTAATAAATACGTGTTTCAGCGATTTGGGAAATTCCACTCGCAAGTATGGAAAAATCGCGAAAAACGTTTGTATGAAACTTTTTTGTTCACCATCCGATCGGCCTTAAACTCAATTTCAAAAATCTTTATTCAAATTAATTTGAGGCGTGTTTCACACTTTTTGGAAAATCCATCCCTCCTTGGTATAAATGGGGTCAAAGATTTGGCGGATGACGTTTCGCCCTCAAATTCATTTCCTAAAAACTATATGAAAAATCATTTGAGACGTGTTTCACATTTTTCGCAGAATCAAAGCATCATCGGAAAAATATGCGATTTTAAGATTTTTTTGGTGCAGTGGTATCCGATTTGCTTCAAACTTTTTTCAGAGCTCTACATAAGAACTTAATAAATACGTGTTTCAGCGATTTTGGAAATACCACCCGCAAAGTGGGTAATTAGCGAAAAATGTTTATATGAAACTATTTTGTTTACCATTCCATCGGCCTCAAACTCAATTTCAAAGATCTTTTCTCAAATTAACTTTTCCAAAAATGTATTCCAAATGGTGGAAATATGGGTCAAAGATTTGGTGGTTGACGTTTCGCCCTCAAATTCATTTCCAAGGATCTACATAAGAAATCATTTGAGATGTGTTTTACATATTTCCAAAAATCTAAACTCCTTCGGTGGAGTTTGCATCAAACTTATTTTCAAAGCTCTACAAAATAATATGACGAATACGTGTTTGAGCGATTTGGGGAATTCCACTTGCAACAGTGGTACATTTTTAAAGCTTTTTGAGAACATTGATTTTATAACATACGTGCCAAGGGCAAGGCCGGGCTATACCCGCTAGTATATATATATATATTTTGATACCGCAAAATAAATACGGTCTAAAAGTTGATTTGGTCCTAGGCATAATCCCTACTCTCTGCTATTTACTCACCTTTTTTTTAAGGGTGTGCCCATATTTTAAATGGCATCTAAAATGAATTTATCTATTATCTCCTGAAGCTTTAATCTATTTATTTTTAAATTCGAATAATTTGTTTTACGACTTTATAAATTTAATTTAAAATTAGGATAAAATTCGAAAAACATTTCTATATTTTCCTCTCTCCTATCTCTATATATAAAACTGCTTGTCCTGATTGATGGACTGACTGATTGGTGATCAACGCACAGCCCAAACTGTTAGAGCTAGGAAGCTCAAATTTTCACTGTAGTTACCTTATGTTATATAGGTGCACGTTAAGACGCAAATGTGGAAAAATCGCGAAAAACGTTTGTATGAAAGTTTTTTGTTTACCATCCGATCGGCCTCAAACTCAATTTCAAAGATCTTTGCTCAAATTAATTTGAGGGGTGTTTCACACTTTTCCAAAAATGTATTCCTTCTTGGTGGAATTGGGGGTCAAAGATTTGGTGAGTGACGTTTTGCGCTCAAATTCATATCCAAGGTTCTGTATGTCATTTTATTTATTTAATTTATTAATGGTCGACAAAACGAGTGTCTTCCTCATTATTAAATAAATTATACCTACAATAAGAAAATAAAATGCTAAGAGCCTAGTTAGAGTACACAATTTTCTAATAGAATCGCCGACTGATGGAGGTGTGTTACTTGCCAGTTCGGCCAGCTTTATCCCTTTTCACAGCTAATTTTGTCAGTGATGCTATTAGAGCCTACAGCTTAGAAAACGGGTGTTAGTAGCGAAAAAAATTTTCTTTATTTAAAATTAAACATTTTTACAGAGGATTGTGCATAGCGTAGTCTGTTGTGCACGTAGATAAGAATAAGTGGCGATAATTTCTGGTTGGTCTAGCCGGAACAGAGAATCGAAGACGCCCTAGCAGAACAGGAGAATCCATACCGCCAACAATCAACTTATGTAGGAAGACAACACCGAGAATTGTCCTACGGTTGGTTAAAGACGATTGAAGAAAGATTGAAAAGAAGCAGCTGGAGTAGGATGGCAACCGATGATTAGGGTTCCAGTTTAAGCCTCGTAAGGCAAAAAGCAGAAATTGCTCCTGAAAAGATTCACTATGATCTTGGCTATTGTTATTCAATATCGTTAAACTCCTTAGACCATCGTTTAATGAATCCAAGTAAACCTTTTGCCTCATTACCTATGTGATTGAAGCAGAGTTTATAATCAAAAAGAACGCCTAGATTCTTAATTGTAAGTATGCGATGCAATGGAGTATTGTCGATTGTATAACTGACAAGATAAGGTGTAGTACGATTAAATGTCATAAACATACACTTTGAACAATTCAGATGCAATTGATTGGCCGAACACCAAAGTTGCATAGCGTTCAAATCGTCTTGTAGACGAGAATGATGTAGGGGATTAGTGTATGATAGAATAAGTTTCACATCGTCCGCATACATGAGTACACGGGCATGTGATATAACAGAGGGGAGATCATTTATATAAAGAGTATAGAGTAAGGGTCCAAGATGACTTTGAGGAACACCAGAAGTAACGTGAACCTGTTTAGAGGTAGTCTGCCTCAGCATTACTCTTTGGGTCCCACCTTTTAAATAAGAAGAAATCCAATTCAAACGAAACGGGGAACACCTATTCGGTCCAGTTTAAGAAGTAAAATGTCATGGCGCACAGAGTCAAACGCCTTACTGAAGTCAGTATAAATGCCGTCAGTTTTTATTTTCGAAAGGACAGCACACACACACACACACACACACACAAATTTGTAGGAATGGGCAGATCATGGGCGCAAAACAAAATTTCATTATTGGCACGCGTCTGACGCGCGCCCTTCTCTTTTATGATTTTAAGCTTGAATTAAAAATCTTAAATATGATAAGCTAATAAAATCTTAAATATTATAAATAGATATATGATCGCTCCTTTTTTGTATTTGGTATATTTGAATATTTTTAAGATTTTAATTTTTTCACAAATTTCCGCTGGTCATAAAATTATTTAAGTGATCAGTCACTTGACCTACATATGCAACATCAGGTGCTTGCAAAGCGGCCCAACGGGCTGCTGCAGGTAATAAGGGGTCAACATTCATTCATCAATTCAAACCGCCCATTCATACACAGTTGTGTGTGTGTCTGTGTGTAGAGGTCGAAAATCAGAAATCCCAAAATCTTGTCAAATTTGCATCGGGACAGGCAGGCAGGCAAGCAACAGGCACACAAGCGCATATATGCTTCTACTCATATACAAACGATCCCTAAACATGAGCGAGCACTGAGAGTAAGTGCGAGCGAGATAAAAATATACAGCGTTGCCTTTCAATCGCACAGATCATGTGGAAGAGCGTAAGCCGAGCAAATTCCTGTAGTGTAAGCGGATAAAAAGACATGATATGTATATATCTACGGCATGTCCAGTCTATATGCTGTATCGTTAGTGGTAATAGTAAGAGCAGGTATTGAACTGGAAAATGTATTAGTATAAGGGTTAGAAATTTTATTAAACGGACTCAAGAGAAAGCTGGTTGGTTAGCAAAGAGGTTAGCAGAGTCAGAATCATTGTTAGCTTTATCCATCCCGAGAGAAAAAGAAGATGGCAAACTTGAAGATTTACGTTTCAAGTTTACAAAATTGTAAAACTGTCTTGCATTTTGGGCAAATTGCCTTTTGCAATGAGTTAGATAATTCTCATAGCATTGAGAATTCAGAAGTTCGACTAGGCTATGGAATATTTAGCCAAGTCTGTACACGAACCAGACTTATTAAACTTTTTTAAATATTTAGATTAAATATTAGATTAAATTTTATACCTTGAACCCATTTAAAATGGGTAAAAAGGGTGTAATGTATTTGTGCAAAATGCAACTGTATGTAAAGTATAAATATTCTTGGTCAGCATCAACAGTCGAGTCGATCTAGCCATATCCATCTGTCTGTCCGTCTGTCCGTCTATCTGTATGTACGAATGCAAGGATCTCAGAACCTATATGAGCTAGAGAAATTTGAAATTTTAACTGTAGGTCCTCCTAGTCCATGCGCAGATCGAGTTTGTTTCCGATAATCGATAACTTACTCCGTTTCCAAGCAATCGATAAAAATCGATATCGCAATCCTGTTTTTTTTAACAAATTGGGTATATAATAAGGGCTAGTGTCACCAAAAGTGATATGTTTATTCTAGAATAGTAAATATATATCAAGAATCTTTCATTTTATACCTATCGCCACCTCGCCGCTACTACTACATAGCTATAAATCAAGTTGATAACCCAACTTGTATTGCCCAACAATTTAAATGCAATATATTTTTTGAGAATACACAAATATTCTATGGTACAATTTGATATACTGTAGAAAATTTCATTGAGATCGGTTAAGAAACACGTGCTTGCAGCTAGCGCAGTTCCAAAAATTTCTGTATGCATGTACACACACACATTCATGCGAGTCCGCTTCGAATTATATAATGTGGTATGTCTCGAGATCGAGCGCTACCGAACAAACTATTTATTTTTTTTTGGCTGGTGTGCCTGTTGAGTAGAGACGGCGGCAAGTAGTGCGGTTAGTTGCGAGTTCGAACCCTGCAAAAGGAACCTTCTTTTGTTTTTAAATGTATCTTTATTACTACAAACGAGCGCGAGCTGGTGTTGCAATAAGAAGGTTCAGGGTATCCCCTAGTCGGGAACTCCCGACTGGAACCTCTTACTTGTTTAGGTTTGATTATCTGGGAGTGAACCAGGATGGCTTTGAAGAAGTAGTCGAAGGAATTGACTTGGGAATACACATATCTAAAAGGGAGTTTAGGGTGTTATAAAAATAATTAATAGCAGTATTCATATCAACCGAGTAATATAAGAAAGACCAATTGGTGGCATAAATAAGTCGATTCAGAAATGAATAATTTCCTTTGCGAAAGCAACGGCGGGGTTTATTGGCTGATGAGCACTAAATGAGAGGATTACAATCGAACATTGCCACCTCTAAAGTAGGATAATATTCATCCTCAGGAAGAGATAAAGGAGGGGACCTAGACACATTAGCAATAAGGTAGTCGTTAACAGATACAAGGTCAAGTGTTCTATTCAAATGATTAGAAATTGAATTGATTTGAAATAACAAAAGATCTAGCATGCAATCTATAAATTCATGATGTGCTGAGGGTACTAAAATCACCCAACACCATAAATGGGTCATTATCACGCACGTGTGAAGAAACTTATTTAATACAAGTAATATGTTTCATATAAATTTGAATATTAGAAGAAGGAGGAACATAAGAGCATGTAATATAGATATTCCGTGTAGGAAAAGACCCCTTTACTGAGACAATCACAGCATCAGTAGGCGAACTAAAAAAGAAAAGTTCTGATTGGAGAGTGGCTTTAACGGCAATTAATACCCCAGCACCTCATGTCAGCCGTTCATTTCTATGCAAAATAAAATTGTGCTAAGAAACCTCAAAATCAAATATGGTTGAATTTAACCATGTTTCTGAAAATGCGATTATATCCGAAACGAAGTAAGTGCTAGCTTTGAAAAGATTCTGATTTTGGAAATGGGACATCTGATATACTGATAATGAATAGAGACTTGGTCAGAAGACATACTTAGGCTTTGGAGCAGAAATGGTACCCTGTATTGAAGGGGCTGGAAGGGTGACAGGCTGGTTACGCTTTTTATACCCTGAACCTATTGAAAATAGGTAAAAAGGGTATATTGTATTTGTGCAAAATGCAAATGTATGTAACAGGCAGAAGGAAGCATCTCCGACCCCATAAAGTATATATATTCTTGATCAGCATCAATAGCCGAGTCGATCTAGCCATGTCCGTCTGTCTGTCCGTCCGTCTGTCCTTCCGTCCGTCCGTCTGTCCTTCCGTCCGTCCGTCTGTCCATATGTATGAGCGCAAGGATATCAGAACCTATAAGAGCTAGAGACTTGAAATTTAAGCTGTTGGCCCTCCTAGTGCCTACGCAGATCGAGTTTGTTTCCGATAATCGATAACTTACTCCGTTTCCAAGCAATTGTTAAACATCGATATCGACATCCTGTGTTTTGAGCAAATTGGGTAAATAATAAGAGCTAGAGTCACCAAACTTAATATGTTGCTTCTGAATATTTTATTTATATGAAGTATCTTTCATTTTATCCCTATTGCCACCTCCCCGCTACCACGGAAAAGCTATAAATCAAGCTAATAACCCAACTTGTATTGCACACCAATTAAGGCCACAATTTAAATGCAATTGACTTTTTCAGAATACACAAATATACTATGGTACAATAAGATATACTGTAGATAATTTCATTAAGATCGGTTTTTGCTTTGCTTGTCGGTATTTTGACAGCGCACGTGCTTGCGACGCAAATTCAAAGAATTTCTGTAATGCAACAGCTCTGCAATTGCGATTGTATTATTTTCTGTGCTAAAAGTCAATTATTAGTGTGGCTGTTGAGTAGAGGCGGTGGTAAGTGGTGTTTTCTGTCGCAAGTTCGATACCTACCGAGGAAACTATTATTTTTTTTTTTTGTGGCTGGTGTGGCTTTTGAGTAGAGGCGGCAGCAAGTTGCGAGTTCGAACCTTGCTAAGGGAACTTATTTTTTTTTTTTTAATTTTTCTTTGTTACTACTAAAAAGCGCGTAGCGTGAACTGAATTTGGTGTTGGAATAAGAAAGTTCAGGGTATTCCTTAGTCAGAAGCTCCCGACTAGAACCTCTTACATTTTATTTTATTTTAATACAATTAAGAAAGTGTTATAAATATTTAGTATCCTTTGGCTAAAAGTTTTTCTTAACTGCAAGTCATGATCGTAACTGAACGAAAATCGACCAACTATTTTTCGTGTTCCCCAGTAGCTGACCCTACCATGACAATTGCTGTCGCTAATAGCTCTTGCCTTTCAGTCAAGCATGTGTTCACACTTTTGCTTTTTTCCAAGTGAAGCATTGTGTGATGGGATTTGTTGCATACTGCACATAAAATTTCACTCGTGCACCTCTTGGCACTTGAATGTTTTAAGCACTTTAAACATAATTGTGCCTTGCTTGCGGTTTCTGCCCTTTCTACTGGACTCATGCCTCTAAATTTAAAGCATTGTAATCCTTAATGCCCTGCTACCTTGCAAACTAGGCAATTTTCCGAAATGTCCTTATTGACTTTCAGTTTTTTCCCCTCTTCCTTCAATGAGCATAGAGCACTCAACCTTTGCTCTAAATACTCCATTACGTCGGACAGTTTTTATACCCTGAACCCATTAAAAATGGGTAAGAGACTTGAAATTAGATGTAGGTGCTCCTAGTGCCTGCGCAGATCGAGTTTGTTTCCGATAAACGATAACTTGCCCCGTTTCCAAGTAATCGATAAAAATGTACATCGAAATCCCGATTTTTAAGCAATTTTGGTAAATAATAAGAGCTAGAGTCACCAAACTTGACATGTAGCTGCTAGAAAAGTATATATATATATCGATTATCTTTCATTTTATACCTATCGCCACCTCCCCGCTACTCTCTATCTATAAGCGCGCGCTGCATTTGGTGTTGGAATATGAGGATTCAGGGTATCCCCTAGTCGGGAGCTCCCGACTAGAACCTCTTACTTGTTGAACTTCGTTTAACATGTTTTTCATAAGATTGCAAAGTTTCTATATTAAACTTTGCGAATAATCATGTCTGCAAAAATTACATCAACGTCTTCTGGTAAGCCCGTTTTCAATTTTATTAAATTAATTGATTCATTCATTGAATCAATAAATGCTTTTATGTGCTTTGCTGAATTACTGTTTAGTACTGCCAACTCTATAAGCCTATTTAATTGCTCGGAATATATTTTCCCTTTGTTTTCATAACGCTTGGTTAACAATTCCCAAGTCGCGTTGAAATTTTTCCCGGAGCCTATTAGAAAATGCGACACCATGCATCTTGCTTCTCCTTTTAAAGCCGTTCTTAAATAGTTTAATTTAAGATCTGGACTCAAATTCTCTCTTGATTGAACCAACTCTGTAAATTACTCGGCAAAGAGATCCCACTCTTTGGAATCTCCATAGAAGGTGGGTACCTTCATTTTCGAAATCATTGGTAGCTCCTCTGTTTTTTGACATGGCAACCCCTTATTTTTGGTTGACAGTTGTCCTGAATCTGTACTGCTAGTTCTTCTATTGTGTTCTCTACATCGAACTCTAGCATTTTAACCTTTCTATTGAAGGTTATATCGCTTTCAAACTCTTTCTTTAATAACAATATTTCTTTCTCTATTTCACTCCAAAGATATTCTATCTTTCTCAGCCTAAAGATTTTATTATTGTTTTCCCTAATATCTACCTGGGTTTTCTCTAAAAATCTGTTCAATCTCTCTTATCCCTAATCTAAACATTATTAGTTTTTGGCTCACTTTTAAATACATAAAAATATATTTTATATTGCTTGCATAATTATTTTTAACAAAATAATAATTTTTTTTTTATATAAAATTCTTTTTATTTCATTTTAATATTTCTCTAAGTGGACTGCATACAAAAAAAATCCATTTGAGTAAAATCTAGTAAATATTTTCTTTATATTATGTTGTGTTTGGCGACCTTTCCATTTTTATACCCTGAACCCATTAAAAATGGGTAAAAGGGGCATAATGTTTTTGTTCAAAATGTAAATGTATGTAACAGGCAGAAGGAAGCATCGCCGACCCCATAAAGTATATATATTCTTGATCAGCATCAATAGCCGAGTCGATCTAGCCATGTCCGTCTGTCTGTCCGTCCGTCTGTCTGTCCGTCCGTCCGTCCTTCCGTCCGTCCGTCCGTCCGTCCGTATGTATGAACGCAAGGATCTCAGAACCTTTAAGAGCTAGAGACTTGAAATTTTACCTGTAGGTCATCCTAGTGCCTACGCAGATCGAGTTTGTTTCCGATAATCGATAACATACTCCGTTTCCAATCAATCGATAAAAATCGATATCGACATCCTGTTTTTTAAGCAATTTCGGTAAATAATAAGAGCTAGAGTCACCAAACTTGACAAATAGCTTCTAGAATACTATATATATTTGCATTTGGTGTTGGAAGAAGAGGGTTCAGGGTATCCCCTAGTCGGGAGCTCCCGAGTAGATCCTCTTAGATCCTCTTACTTGTTATAATTATTTCACTCATTTAAACCAATATTGAAAACGCAATTTTTTCGATTGATTTTAACCAATATATTTCGGCTGCACTTCGGCAACCGTCTTCAGGGCACTAACACAAAAAAAAAAACAAAAAACACAATTAACATTAAGATACATTAAATAAAATTGAAACAACTACTTAAACAATTAAAAAAAAATTTTTTTTTTGTTATAAAAAACAGACATTGTTTTACACGTCTGCGCTCATTGACGTGGAGGTTGAAACTATTTTACAATTCAATAGATGTCTGTAAAGGTGAGCGCAGTTCTCGGTGTCCGTTTTGTAGTTTAGTCGTCTGTTGTTTAATGTGTTTGTTATATGTAACATTTCTAGTGTAAGTCTTTTGTTATAGTGTTGTTCTCGCATCGAAATTTGGTGTGTGGTTGCTTTTTATACAGTTGGTGATAAGTGCTGTTTTTTGTATATTATTTTGATGTCTTAATTTGGAGTCAGATTTGTGTTTTGTCTTGTTTTTAGTTTGGATTTTTTGGTATTTTCGCCTTTGTATTATTAAAGAATTTGTATAAAGTATTAGTGGGTTTGTGGGCTACTTTTATTTCTTGTCTGTTATAGCAGTCTGAGTTTATGAGCCGTTCCGATAATCTTGGTACATATATTAAAGATTTATATATTTTTGGAGATTCTGTTGGCTTTTGTGTTTTAATATGTTGTATTTTAAATAATGTTCTAATTATATTCCTCGGGAAGTCATTTATGGTCAATAGTTTATTAATTTCGTGTTCAATTTCTTTATGGTATATTGTGTCCGGTATTTTTAAAATTAAGTATTCGTCCAGAGGCTACGGGTTTCATATACCACTTAATTTTGAGTGAGTTGTCCACTCGGCTTACCAAAGTGTCTAAGTATGGTAGCTTCCCGTCTTGTTCTAGTACCACTGTGAATTTTATATGTTTGTGAAACGAATTTAATTCTTTAAGAATGTTTTGTACTTCCGTCTTGTCCGTTACAGTAAAAAGGTCATCAACATATTTTGTCAGAAGTTTTGGTTTTGTTGTCAATTTATCAGTAATATTGTCAAAAAGTTCTTTCATTATTATGTCAGCTATTACTGGAGAGGCCGGTGATCCCATTGGCATTTCTTTTAATTGTATGACCATCCTGTCTTCATATTTAAAATACCTGTTCTCTTGAATACAGAATTTAACTATATCCAAAAACAATAGTTTAGGTATAGTTTGGTGTTTCTCTAATTTGGTCCATTTCCGTCTTATAGTGTCCAGTACCAATTCTATTGGCATGCTGGGAAACAGGGATACTACGTCAAAAGATACTAATTTTTCGTCTTCCCTGATAGTGGCGTTATTAACTCTGTCTTTGAACTCTAATGAATTCTTAATGTTATATCTAGAGTCCGTTGTTAAGTTTCTTAATATTTTTATAATATTTTTATATAGTCCATATGATGGGGAACCGAAGGAAGAGCACATTGGTCTCAAAGGTGTTCCTTCCTTGTGAATTTTCGGTAGTCCATGTATTCTTGGGGGTACTGGGGGTATTTCTTTCGTCCTTTGAAATAAGACCCATCTTAAATAATTGTGTCACAAGGCTGTTATTCTTTGTCTGTAATCTTGATGTCGGATCCTGTCTTAATGTTCTATACGCGCATAAGTCATCTAAAATGAGCCACTCTATGTATTGGCTCTGGCTCATATTACGCAGCGCAAGTCACTAGCCCCGCACGCTCCGTCTGAGCGCATTCCATGAGGAACATATATGCTCACTAACACAGGCATATGCAAGCTACTCACTCTCCCTCTCTTTGTAGCTAATAACCAATAACAGCATAAGAACATATATGTATGTATCCATAGGCTAAGCGCGTAACATTGACTTTGAATAAAACGATTCTTATAAAACAACCTAACCAGCACAGACGTGCTTAAATGAATTTCTTTAAATATTTGTAATAATAATATTACATGGCGACCATGGCAAGTGTCATGCAACATGGGAAAAATAAATAAACGACAACAACAACTGTGGCAGGTGCAGCAGCACGACAACAACTACAAAAACAGCGGCGGAAAATAACACAATCATAAATTTCTGAGTGAGTATGGTGTGGCTTTTGTGCATATTATGTCCTTACGCATCACTCTTGATGAGTACAGGGCGCGCCAACTTCTAGCCAGAGAAGCGGCTAACAAAGAAGTTGAGATAAAACAAAAGAAACCAAGAAATTGTGGTGGCTTACGGCTGCGCATAAAGAAGCGCAAAGCCGAAAAGAAACTAGCCGATAAGTTAGATTTCTTAGAGGCGGGAGAGCGCAAGCACAAAGCACAAGCCGTTACACCTGCTCCTCACCCAATAAGAAATTTATTAAAAGCCTATAAACCAACAGAAGAAAAGCCGCTACCTATGATGAAGAAAAGATGTCCTGACGACTGCGCTGGACCACTATATGCCCCAGCCTGTGCGACGACCTGCACCGGCAACGCTGACCGCTCCAAGGCAGCCAAATAAAAAAAAAAAGAGAGGGGAACAACACGACATCAGCAGCAGCAGAAGAAACAACATTATTTAAGATAATATTAAAACTTTATATAATTTGTAATGACGCCCACTGTGTTGTGTGCGTCAAGGTAGAGTACAACCTAAAGAATTGTACGACACATTAGAGAGGAGATCACTGCGTTGATCGAAGTAGGATTATTATATATTAATATACACAAAAAGAAAGGCCTTCTGCCTAAATATAATATTAAAAATACTAAACCCAAAAATATTATTTTAAAAAATAACCCACAAAAGATATACTACAAACACCATAATGAAAATAGAATATTCATTTGCAACAATTTTCAATTTTCAAATATAAAATAACATCATATTTAAAATTTGCAACAATTTTTAAAAAAAATTTAAATTAAAATGGGCTTAAACGAGTCCAAGGTTGAAAAATCGGCCGCAAATGTAATCAATACTGTTAAAATCATCGATTAAAAAGAAAATTTAGAGAATATTACAATGTTGCTAATTATAATCACCGTCGTATCTATACAACCGCTAGCATTGAAGGTGTATGCAATGCATACAAAGAAAATTAAGAAACGCTATATCAGTAGAGCAGACGGACTAAACAAGATCTAAATAAGTAATATCAATTGCAATCAGTAACGACGTTTAAAAATATATACGAGAATTAAAAATATATATAAACAAGAAATGCCCACTAATACAAAAAAACTTCATAGATAAAGAACTATGGAATGGAGTGAATGAGCTAAATAAATAAATAACTTTAAAGACAAATTCGAAAAATCATATAAGTGTGTTAATAAGAACACACCTATAAGAGTATCACCACATAACTATAGTAATCTCAAACTATAATAATATAGTTAAACTTTTCATAAGTAAAGAAAAAAGGCTTACAGATCAGCATAGAAATCAATGCCAAAAAATAATAAATTCACTTGGGGGGACTAGATTATTAAATATTAGCACAAGGCATAATATTAACATAAACATCCCAAAAGATTTAAAATTGATGGCAACTTTTGACTCAGAACAGCTAGAAGACCTTAACGAATCTAAACCAACACTAATTAGTGACACTGATATTGAAGCTGATAGCGACATTGAAACACTTGAATCATCAAAACCAAACATGACGGACCAAGAGCCTTAGATCGCGAATATGTAAGACAAATATCGTCTACAGTTCCAGCATTTAATAGTAAAAAACTATCACTAGCTAGATTTCTAACGGCTTTAAGACTTGTAGAACGTACTAAAGGTACGCAAGAAGACTTGGCCGTAGAGGTTATAAAATCTAAAATAATTGGCCCAATTTTGTACAAAGTACAAAATGAGACTTCTATTATCGGTATCATAGCTTAACTAAATACAAATATCAAAGGCGAGTCCACTGACGTTATTAAAGCAAAATTGCTGAATATAATTGCCAATTACTAATTCACTAATTCTTCGCCCAAACAACTTAATTATCCGATTAAATTACAAATACTTCATACTTGTGACAATAATGCCACAGTACTCCCAGCTCGTTCAGAAGTTGTCCGTAAATCAAGAAATTGATGAAGGAATTTATATCGCAAGTACCATATCCAACCACAAAAATACTTATGTCCGAATTTTAAATACAACAAATACCAATAAGATCGTCAATTTAAATAAAATAAAATATGAAACCTTAAATGATTATGAAATATTAAAAAAACTAACGAAGAAAGAGACAACTTCTTTATGAATAATTTAATTAAAAACTTTCCGCCTTTATTCAAAAATCAATTAAAAGATTTATATACCAGATATACAGACATATTCGTATTAGAAACCGAATCAAAACCAACAAATAATTTTTACAAATAAAAGCTTAGACTGAAGGATGATGAGCCCGTATATATAAAAAATTATAGGAGTCCTCATAGCCAAGTACAAGAAATTCAAGCCCAAGTACAAAAATGAATAGACGATAAAATAGTCGAACCATCATTCTCAGAATATAATAGCCCACTCTTACTAGTCCCGAAGAAGTCTCTTCCGGACTCCGAAAAGAAAAAATGGCGAATAGTAATTGACTATCGTCAAATTAATAAAAAGCTATTGTCCGCTATGCCTATAATTCGCAATGCTATGCCTATAATTCGCAAAGTCATGCCTTCTTCTTCTCCACTTGCTTTCAACTTGCAAGTAGCCCGGCAGATTTTATAATTTTTAATTTTTCGATCAGCAAGGCTGATCAAAATAGGGTATTTTAACTATTCATAAGTTCTGTAACCAAGTACCACTAACCTTCTCATATAAACCTTTTTAATCTAATCTCTGAGAAATATATAATATCGTATTTAGTGTGCAACTATTAGTACAATCAATAATAATTGTTTTCTTGAAACATTCTATACCATTTCTATAAATAAGGGTATCAATGCCTCTACGCGCCAATTAGTTGTTGGAATGTGTGCCTCATCTCACACACATTGGCAAAAAATATGCATGTGTGTGTTTTCGAAGCCAAGGGAAGTATATGAATTTGAGAAGATAGCAATATTCTGTTACGCATGTGACGTCACATATTCTAAGCATCACAAGATATGAAATTCTTTAAAACGTGACGTAATAGTATATGATGTTGACGCGCCGTATGCGTAACCCTTTGAGTTGAATGGCATGGCATTCAAATTTTCTACCTACTTGCGCCGAGACTCGGCTATGCAATAACAACATTAGAACCCAAATAGTGTTGTTGTTGTTTCTACGCGCCGCCTTGTTAGAACGACAGAGAAACCAGCAACAAACACAGTGGCATTATTTGTCCCTTTTCTTTGCCTTGAGTTTCCTATGTCCTCATCATCGCGCAGAAACTTTTGATCAAGACGGACGACGAAAAAAACAAATGGATTTCATGCGCACTGTTGTTGTTTTGCGAGTGATTTGTTGTTGCTTCCTATGGTAAATGAGCTTTATTTTTGAGTTGGATTTTGCGTTTCGGGATTTTCAAAACGGTAAAAAAAGCTCGGAGCAAGCCTTCAGCTCTGTCTCTTTATTACTCAATGCTCAATGGGTTATGATAAAGCTTATTCTCTTAAAGCTCAAAAGCTCGCGGTGATCTTATGCTGCGAATCAGCTGTGTTTATGCTAAAGCTTCTTTCCTTAAAGTTTAAAAGCTCGCGGGGGTGGCTTGCCGGGAATCTGGTTATTTATGTTAGCAGAGCCGCAGCTGTGCGTTAAGTGGACGTAGTGATTGAAACGGGTCTAATAAGCCTGAAAGGGCTAAGTAATTGGGATAGCGACTTATACTGAAATGTTGTTTATGATTGCAATAAGAATTGCCTTGCGGGCTGGGTGATAACTTACATACATAACAGCATATTTGAATGTGTTGCTATTCACTGTTTTCCAGCGCTGATCATGAACAATCCCAAATTTGTATTCACATATGAATGCATGTTATGTACTGAGGTTGGCCCTGTAGAAAAAATGTATTTTTAAGTCGATGCAAATATTTATATAATTAATAATGTTACTCATCTTAGTATTTATATAGTCTTTGGTAACACCCAGTATTCATACATAAAGTATGTTGACTTTGTTGCATACAATAACAAATATAAATTAAACAAACCCAGAGCCACTCTATGTATTGGTATTACGCAGCGCGAGTCACTAGCCCCGCACGCTTTATGTTTACGCTGCATATCCCAGCAACATACATACATATATGCTCACTTACACAGGCATATGCAAGCTACTCACTCTCCCTCTCTTTGTAGCTGTTAACCAATAACAGCATAAGAACATATACATATGTATCCATAGGCTAAGCGCATAACATTGACTTTGAATAAAACGATTCTTATAAAACAACCTAACCAGCACAGACGTGCTTAAATGAACTTCTTTAAATATTTGTAATAATAATATTACACTTGTGTTTCTTTTTCGTTTATCGTCTGTACCAACTCTTCTCCGTCCGCAATGTATTTTAAGACAGGTAATTCTTTCTTATTAATCGGGAGAGCGAATTTTGGGCCTTTCGCAAGTAGCGTTTCTACGTTAGGCGGGAATGCTTTTTTCGTTTTGTTTACAAACCATTCTCTTTGAGTCTTGTTGTCCGCTAAGTCGAGGTTTCGTTTATTTCGTAGCTTGTCGTGTTTTGTCTCTTGCCTTTTCTTCAGTGTTGTTGTTATTTTATTTTCTATGTTCTTCTCGCTCTCAAAAAATGCTTTGGAGTCATCTGTGATCATCAGTTGTTCTATGTTTGTTTTTGCTGTTTCCATATGTTTGGTTTATTTTTGTAATAAGTTGTGTTTGTGTTTTGTAAGTAAGCTTAATATCTTGGTATGGAAAAAGTGTGTGTGTCTAGTTAATGCCTTAGTTATGCCAGGGTGGATTTTGTTGTCAGTAGTCAGTGTGGGTAATTGTTTTGTCAAATTCTTAATAAAATAAGGTATTAGGTTTGATTTCGTTCATTTTAAAAGGAATTTTAAGCTATATTTGAGTTTAACTAACTTTAGTAATGTAATTTGAAATTTGTTAATTGTTTTTATGGAGTCTTTGTACTTAGTTCTTAATTTTGCATAACTTATGTTTGTTGTCATGCTTTCGGCGTGCCTTCCTTTTATATTTAATGTTGTGTTTGGTCGCGTGGGCGACCTTTCCATTTTTATAATTATTTGTTTGGCTGGCTCGAGGTCCGGGGTTCACTCATTTAAACAAAATTTGAAAACGCAATTTTTTCGTTTGATTTTAACCAATATATCGGTATGCACCGATATATCGGCTGCACTTCGGCAACCGTCTTCAGGGCACTAACACAAAAAAACAAAAAACACAATTAACATTAAGATACATTAAATTAAATTGAAACAACTACTAAAACAATATAAAAAAAATTTTTTTTCATAAAAAACATACATTGTTTTACACGTCTGCGCTCATTGACGCGGTGCAGCGTGTGCTGCTCTTGGCTGCACCACTCGAAGGCCCAAATGCACGAGCGTGCCGAAATGCCGGCACTGCTCGAAGGACCAAATGAACCGGAGTGTTCAAGTGTTTGAGTACTTGTAAGATACTAATTTTATTCATACGAATATACGAACAGAGTGTCTTATTTTAGGTCTGCTGTCTATGCATTATCGGCAGCAGGATCATAAACTATTGTGTTTAATTAGGGTCTTTTTTACCCTTGTTACTTATTATTCTAACATGATATTTCTTAGCGTAGGTCACATTTAGAATCTTAAGTGACCACATGTGCGCTATCTATTTTTATGCTGCTGGCTGAAGTTGTGTGAGATATATTTTTACCGAGGGTCAAAGTGAGACTCGGTGTCACGTGTTCATGTGTGAACATTCTGCGGAGGGCTGACATACGTGATGGCCTGCAGTTTTACAATATGAGCTTTTACCGAGGGTCTAAGTGAGACTCGGTGTCAAGTGTTCCTGTGTGAACAGCTTTGAAAATGATTTTGAATCTGAGCGGACGGTAAACAAAAACCTATCATACAAACGTTTTCCGCCATTTAACCACCGTTACGAGTGCAATTTCCTAAATCGCTAAAAGATGTACTCATTATATTCTTATGTAGAGCTTTGAAAATAACTTTGATGCAAATCGGACACAACTAAAAATTCCCTAAAAAAATCTTTAAAATGCACTTTCCACCCAAGGAGTTTAGATTTTGTCAATAATGTGAAACACGTCTTAAATTATTTTTTTATGTAGATCCTTGGAAATGAATTTGTGGGCGAATCGTCACCCTCCAAATCTGTGAATCCCATTTGCACCAATGGGGGATGGATTTTCAAAAATCGGACAAAACTTAAAACTGCACCCAAAATATCGTAGGATGCTTTGATTTCTGTCACGTCCCATCAGCTCCTACTGCTAGCGTGCCAATTACCAAATTTAATTTCTCCACTCCTCGTGACATATCATCATTCAAAATAATTGTTTCACATGATATGTTCCACATCATTTGTGATCCCAGGGTATACCCTCTTATTCCAACAGAAAAATGCAGATCGCGCTACGCGCTCCCTGTACATGTACATGTATACAGAAAAGCTTGGAATTTGCGCTAGCTGCTGCTAAAACAAACACATCAAAACACATGACTTCTGTGTGTTTCTTAACTGATTATTATTGTAACATAGAATATTTGTGTATTCTCAAAAAGTCAATTACATTTAAATTGTGGCTTAAATTGGTGTGCAATACATGTTAGGTTATTAACTTGATTTATAGCTTTTCGGTGGTAGCGGGGAGGTGGCGATAGGTATAAAATGAAAGATACTTTATATATATAATATTCTGGAAGCAACATATCAAGTTTTGTGACTCCAGCTCTTATTATTTACCCAATTTGCTCAAAAAACAGGATGTCCACATCGATTTTTTTCGAGTGCTTGGAAGCGGAGTAAGTTATCGATTATCGGAAACAAACTCGTACTGCGCGGGCACTAGTAGGACCTACATACCAAATTTCAGTCTCTAGCTCTTATAGGGTCTTAGATCCTTGCATTTATACATACGGACGGACGGACAGACAGACAGACGGACATAGCTAGATCGACTCGGCTATTGATGCTTTATGGGGTCGGAGATGCATCCTTCTGTCTGTTACATACATTTCCACAAATACATTATACCATTTTTACCCATTTTCAATGGGTGCATGGTATAAAAATGAACAAGAAAACGATTATATACTTCATTACAAACATAAAAACATTTAATTTTCAACAAAAAATCAATTATATTGTGCGTTTTAGTTTTTTTTTTCATTTTCAATACATTTAATATGGAAAAATACTGATATAAAATCTGTTTTCCCACTTCTTTCAATGGCAAAATAATGTAAGGCGTATGTCTGGCTATGCAGGCAAAACAGCTGGAACGACCTTGCAGCTGATAAGAACAGCATCTTACTTATAATACTTTCTCTGCGAAGCAACTGCCTAAATGTCGCTCATTACATTATATACATTGATTTGGCGCTCTTCGCTGTAACGATCATTTATTGCCCTAGCATTCACTTATGCTAAGGCCTCGATGCTGCGCATCGTTCGTTAAGTTCTTTGTAACTCTTTATAAGCCCTTAAAATAAAATAATAAGCACAGACCAATTCGGGTCTGCCTGCTTCTCTTAATATACAACAAATATACAAAACAATCGAATAAAGAAATATAGTCATATTAATTATTTCTAGTGTGAAAGCTATTGAAAAAGCTTAATAGCGCAACATTTTGGTGACCTCGATGGGATTTTTATCTTTTGTTGTTACAATATTGATTTACTTTACTTACTCTCTCGGTCGTTCAAAGTTTTTTGTTCTTTCGTGCGTAAGTTATGTACATGCTATTACCGTTGCTTCGCTACATAGCTTGACACTTGCGTTCGCCGAAGTTCTTGCAGCTGGGTGACTTTTCTAAAGCGCAAAGCCATTTCAATTTATGACAGTTTGCAAACACTGTAAAATGCCCTAACTAATTCGACACTTTGTGCAATTGATGAGTGCGATCTTAGTGTTAGGCCGAAGCAAATCGAGCGGCTTCAGGCCTCATTTAAAAGTTCTCATACCAGTCTAGAAGAACTAGACTTTGATGAAATTGGAAGGCAATTGCGTGGGAACCTCGACGAGCTAGCAGTTTCTATGGAAATTTCGGTGCGGAGTAAAATCGCGAAACCCGTTCTGATATGGCCCTGCCCAACATTTCGCGACCCAACTGCCCTCATTAAAGTGGTCTACGTTCAGTGGTGGATACAGAGAATGGGGCGATTTTTAATCTATGTTCACAACCATCATAGAAAATTATCCTTATTTAGCAGATATCGAAAAGCTGCAGCATCTTCGATCATGCTAGAAGTATTCAGCGCTAGACGCAATTCGATCATTGGAAATAACAAATGATAATTATGCCATAGCACTCAATATATTGGAGAAAAGATTTATATAATATACTTGACTGATGGATCGGCCATGGCGTTAAGGGATTCAATTCAACGCACACATTCGCGCGTTATAGAAAAGATCGCTGGATGGATCATTGTACAGATTATTCTACAAAAGCTGAACCCAACATCACAAGCCAAATGGGGAAAAAAGATAGAGGATTGTACGATTCTTGATACCATTGAGGGAACATATGACTACGTTTCTAGAGAAGAGATGCCGAACCATGGAAACTGTAAGTTTTGCTATGGCAAAGTATGCCCCTAGCCACCAGGTGGGAAAAGCTAGAGCAATAAAGACAAGTAGATCGTCATTTATCCCCACTAACCAGCCCTGGTCATTGGATACATAATTGTTCTCGGTTTGGAATATTGTCCCCCCAATTACGGTTTAGGGAAGCAAAACGACTTGCATTGTGCTTGGATTGGCTAAAGAGAGGTCATCAATTGAGATCATGCAGCTCTGGATGCTGTCGGTCCTGTGGGGCGAAGCATCATTCCCTACTGCATTTAAGTAACTCTACTTTTCCGGCTGGGCAGCTGACTGCGCCTGCTGATTCATCGTAAGCTGCGCATGCCTCTTTCCCTAACTCGTCGCCATCTACCTCCACCTCTTTTGCTGCCCAGTATTTCAGCAGTAATGTTGTCCCATTGGCTACTCCTATGGTGTTCGTCAAAAATCGCTCCAGCACTTTTATAGTTTGTCGTACCCTCTTGGATTCCGGTTCTCAGCTTCACCTTATAACGGTTCGCCATGCTCCCCAGCTTCAGATAACGAAGCACAAGTCCGCAGCCGTTGTCTCTGGTCTAGGAGATTCTCGTTTCGATACAAAAGGGAATACGGTCACTATTACGATACAGTCTTATGGTTCTGTTTAATGAGCTTCTCAGCGTCGGCCCAGGGCTATCATTTCTTTAGAAAATGAGGCTTGTTCGGGTAGTTTCTGGAGGCAGACCGCGTTTGGGTGGGTCCAAGTTGATAGCGAAGCGTGCTGATGAATTGGTCCGATGATTTTGGGAGCTCCCGACTAGGGAATACCCTGAACCCTCTTTGAGGGTTAGCAGAAAGGTAGCGATAAGTATAAAATGAAAGATACTTGATATATATATGTTATTCTAGAAGCAACATATCAAGTTTGGTGACTCTTTGCTCAAAAAACAGGATGCCGAAATGGATTTTTATCGATTGCTTGGAAATGGAGTAAGTTATCGATTATCGGAAACAAACTCGATCTGCGTAGGCACTAGGAAGACCTACAGCTAAAATTTCAAGTCTCTAGCTCTGAGATCCTTACGTTTATACATTTGGACAGACGGACAGACAGACAGACGGACATGGCTAGATTGACTCGGCTACTGATGCTTATGAAGAATATATATACTTGACGGGATCGGAGATGCTTCCTTCTGCCTGTTACATACATTTGCACAAATACAATATACCCTTTCTACCCATTTTTAATGGGTTCAGCGTATAACAAGTGACTGATTGTAAAGAGCATTTTGTAAGGAGACAACCAGATTGCCTAGTGGCCCATATTCGGTTCGCTTATCCTTCAAGCGAGGTTTGGAATATCTTGGGAAGTGATACCATCCAGCCTTTCGTTGGTTCCTGACTCTGGAACGGAAACTACAAAATCGTGCAGTCCTGAAGACTCAAGATTCAAATTTTTTAAAGGAATACTTGGATACTTGGATCTGGGTCATATGTCGCCTGTCGCTCCAGAGTCCATAGACTTTGTCAATATTGTGTCTTTGAAAAGACAGATCAGCGACAAAGTTGCGAGTCGTTCTCGAGGGCTCAGCAGCTACCTCGTCAGAATATTCATTAAATTATCTGCGGTGTGACTTCTACTTTGACGACCTCATTTCACGCCTCATTTCACGGGGTGAGTCGATTCACGAAGTAAAGGAAATCACTAAGGCTAAAATTATCTTGCAGCAGATCTGGAAGAATAGCTTAATTGCGACGAGAGGCTGCTATTCATCCATTCATCATTAGCAACAGCCTGGCAAGATCTGCTGCAGTTTTGCCATATAGCATCGATAATTAACTCCAGGCCATTGGTTCCTCTTTTAGAAGATCCAGCAGACCTCGATAAGATTACTCCAGCTAATTTCTTGATTGGTGGCCCCAGCTCGTCGTTCGTTGAGCATGATGTGAAGCATCAATTCAATCGACTGGATAGCTGGCAGCGCGTAACATATCCGCTGGCGTGAAGAATATTTAACTCTGCTTCGGCAGCGCTGTAAATGGCCCACTCCGAAACTATGTCTAGCCGTCAACGACCTTGTCCTGGTAAAGGATGAAAAATCCTTCGCCTCTAAGGTGGCCACTGAATGAATCACGGAACTCGCTCATCATCAAGGACTCAGTTGAAAACTTTTGTTTTTCAACGGGGGGAGAATGTCGGTACGCAGCCAAAACAGCTGGAGCGAGCTCGCAACTGATAAGAGCAGCATCTTTCTTATAATACTTGCTCTGCGAAGATTCGAAAGCTATTGGGATATATGAACTCCCACTCATTTTTTACATCTGATGAAAAAATAGCCTGGAACTCGTTCCGAAAAGTAACTGCCCACTTTTTGGTGAACAACAAAAAAGAGGATAATATGGGTAAAAAAAATTGTTACAGACATGCCAAGTTGGGGTCGCTGCGAACCCGGAGAATTGTTTCCATGAGAATTATTGTATCAGAATATGATGGGCGATTACGTGTGGGATCTCATACGAGAAACTGAT
The DNA here is from genome assembly GCA_018903485.1 of Drosophila littoralis. Lineage (NCBI taxonomy): Eukaryota > Metazoa > Arthropoda > Insecta > Diptera > Drosophilidae > Drosophila > Drosophila littoralis. Next base: position 771,910 of record JAEIGF010000598.1, read on the forward strand.
TCTAATACCGTAAACAGAAAGACACGATCTTTCTTTCGTTTTCAAAAATTAATGTCTAACAACAGGGGTGCACAGAGGTGCAAAGCAATTTTTTTTGAGTTTTCCCAAAATTTAAAGTGTACTCGAAATAAGGATGAACGTATTTTGGAAAACATAATATTTTATCATATGAGTACTTAATTTTTGATTAATTGGAACTTATGCGGTTATATGATATAGTTGTCCCATGTTGATAAGTCTTGTATATAAATGAGAAGCATAGTGAAACTTCTAAATGCCGAATGTGGTCAGACATTTAGACAAAAAAAAAGTCTTCCATACAAGAACCTTCTTTAAACCAATGCCTATGGTACCTATATGATCTAGTGGCCCGATCCGGCAGGTTTCGAATTAAACAGAAATACGAACCTACAGAAAGTTTCAAGACGATAGACTAGTTCGCATAGAATCAGGCAGACGGGCATGACTATATCAACTCGCTGGGTCAGACTGATCTAGAATATATGTCGAAGATGTCTCCTTCTATGCGTTACACATTTCATGTCATAATAATATTACCCTCTACGAAGGTATAAAAATGCATGTATTTATTTAAAATTGGTAATGTGACTGTCGAATAATGATCATAAATACAGGCCCACCATCAGTTAAAAATTCGCAAAAATATTGAGAGCGTAGTTCACTTGCGATTTCTTTTTTGCGAATGTCTCCCCGGTTGGTACAATAAATAAAATCTTTAAATTTATAAAGTAATAAACGTTCGCTAACTTGAGTTTTATTGTTTAGGGATGTAAATGTAATAAATTTGAAAGCTTGTTGTAAGTTTTGATGACGATTGTGCGACGATCGATTAAATTCGTCTTTTTCTTCAAAATATAGAGTGTATTACTTGTATAATTTACAAGTCTACCAACACCAAATACAACTTGGGCTACGAGTTAGGACTCGACCTCGTAACAGATCGCACTACTTGCAACCGCCTCTACTCAACAGCCAAACCAACAGCAAATCGGTACTAAAAAAAAAAAACAATTAATACAATTTTGAAAGAATGTACGTGTAAGTCAACGAGTGGCCCTCGCACGCAACTTGACACTTTGATGTCAACCAAAAGATTGGCCATTTGCAGTTGCCAACAGTTGCGCGCATGATGCTGACACAGCGGATTCTTGGTGGCCAGTGCTCTGATCGAAATAGTCAGTGTCGGTAACCTGAGCCCTTGCCTGTGTCGCAAGAGCAGCGTTATCGCTTATGCAAAGTCAGCTTGCCGACTGCGGTTGCAAAAGCTACATTATAATTATTTTATGCACCAGCCGCTGTGGCTTCAAGTTCTTAAGATTCAGTTCTGTTCACAAATTTAACAAGCGCATTGCTTCTGAAATACATTCCTCCGGCTTTGCCGCATTCTTTATCATATTATTTCATTGCGTTATTTGGGTTGGGTTGGTAAAAAGAGCGAAACGATGGCTGAGGTATATTATGCTCACAGTAGAGATTATTTTAGAATTTGTTTCTATTTGAAATTTGTTTGTGGCTTGCGTCCGCCACATATATTGTCCATTACTTTTCTTAATTAAAAAGAGCAACAGTTTGGCTAAAGTATCGTTCTTATTAATGCATTGGATAATTAGGTTTTTAGGTACACCGGACGGATATTTTAAGAATTTGTTCCTTTTTATAATTGATTTCCCGTCCGGCTCCTCCATGGTTGTTGTTATAAGATCTATTAAAGAGAAGCAGATATTTGTATTTATTTTATATAACTGATTGATTCGCTTAACAATTTTTTTGTATTTTTTTTATTTTATTCATTCTTTCAGTTTTTGAGATTTACTGTTGAATAGATTCTTTGCGGTGTTCGACTGGGGGCTTGACATGATTGTTTTTCTGAAAAATGTGATGTGTTCTTGTATTAGAGACTCTTAAAGGATTATTTTTCTTTGCAAACTCTTGTAATTTCTTGTGACGTTTCATCCAGGTATATATAATTATATTTCAGGCTCCGTACTATGTGTGAGTTGCTTACAATAAAATTATTTTGACTAGTTGTGCTATCATGTCTTTTCTCATTGTTGCGGGACAAATTAAGTTATCGATTGCTTAGTATGAAGTATATTTTGAAAGTATGTATTTTTACCCTCTGAATATACGGGAAGATTAGGTTTAGCTTGTTGCCGCCATTACACAAATGTTAAGCTTATACTTGCACTTGCAACAACTGTATTGCTGCACACTTTGCACTACACACGCTGAATATGAAAATATAACGTCGGAGTAACATGTTCAGAGGCCAGGCGTATGTCTTTTAGTGTTCCAATTGCAGCTCCACAACTTCATTTGGTCTTACAATGCATGTACATAGACACAGCACAGGCAGGGCTTCCCCAGTGATAGACTCACCTTTGGTACGCAGCCGGCGTAAAAAACAGTTGAAGTCATTTCCGAGCTGAACAGGATGACACAACGGTCACCCAGAAAAGCCCACGCTTGAACGATGGGCAGGAGATAACTACCACGGCGAGTGAGGTGCAGCCAACCGTGGATGTGGGCACAAGTGTACAACCTGCCAGCACTGTGGCCGCGGGAGCGAGTGCATAAGCCAGCATATAAGCAGGAGGGTCAAGCGCAAGCACGCAACTTTCTAAATTGGTTAATGCTGGCGTGGGCTGTGCAACTAACCTGCCGCCATCTTTGAGGGGAGTGACATTGTCGAGTTGTGGAAGTGGAAGTTTGATTGTAACTGAAACATTGAGTGGAACTGCTATTTTGAGCGGAACTCCATCTTTGAGTGAAGTGTTGTCGATGTCATTGAGTGGAAATTTTGGACTAGAGTTTCAAACGGTAGAACGTGCTACAACATCAAGTTGCTCAACGCCATATTGTTCTGCAGGCATTGCTCAGCCAACGCTGGGCTACTCGCCATCACAAGAGAAGTAACCAGCGATAATTTTGGTTCCATCTCAGGCAACTGGGAACTTCGCCTGGGTGACTCCTAAACCGAACGATGTATGCCTGCTACGCAAACTACCAGATCTTCCCGACTTTGGGGGCCAACCTGATGATTTATTCTTCTTTGCATTTACGAAAACAACTTTGGCGTATAACTCTTTGATTCTGCAAAATAACCAGCGATTGTTGAAGGCACTCAAAGGCAAAGCACGTGGTACTGTGAAGTCCTTGCTCATACACCCCACAAATGAAAAAACGTGATGGGATTATTACGTTACAGATACGGCCACCCAGAACAAATAATACGCAGCTACGATTAAGCTTTTCCCGACTGTCGTACATTTTAGCGCATGGTTGTCGGACTATGCCAATGTGGTATGTACGATTGTGGACGTCGATATTAAGGAGCAACAGTGTAGAGTGCTGCATGGCAGCATCGACCAGAGTCATGAGCGGTGACGGCAAGGTCGCATTAAACAGTGCCCAATCTTAATAGCCAGCACGTAGTCAGGGACTGCAACGTTTTTAACCTATCTTCTCCCCCAAATAGCCGAAGGTTTGTAAAAAGGCACCGGCTTTGTTTCTCGTGACTACGAGATGGCCACATGACAAGGGTCTTTAAAGGGGCCAACGAATGCCGAATCAAAGGAAGCCGGAAAAGGCGTCATCGCCTTTTACATGATACTGTGCACAGTCACAATGCACCGCAGCCAGCAGGTGATGCAGTGATGAATACTGGACTGATGCCACAGCCAGCGGATCCGCACATAAGGGCACCGTTGCCAGTGGATGCCAGTGTCGATTCGGATGGAGAATGCCTACTGTTCCGCATATTGCCAGTGACATTGTACGTGGCCGAGGGCTCGTCTGTAACTATGTTCAAAAACGAGTTACTCCGCGATCTAGATCTAAAAGGGGAACGCAGACAACTAAATATACAATGGTTTGGTGGAAGAGTAATAAGAGAGCCGACTACAGTAATCATGGAAATTGATTGAGCGAACAAACGCAAAAGTAATGTGTTGCGAAATGTCTACGCCGTGTCCAACCTGAGCTTAACAATGAAAAGTCTGCATCGACGTGATGTCCAAACGTTGGGCAACGGCGAACTACTTCCTTTAAACCGTATCACGGTGCGGTACTTAAACTTTTGATTGGACTAAACCATGCACTTCTTGGACTGTCAAGGCAAACTAGAAGGTTTGCAACACAAGGGCCTCAGGTCAAAAGGTCAATCGACGGCAACGTCATCGAAAACATGCCTCCTAACAGTGGCACTGGAGGATGCACCCCAAGCAAATAATGGTAAATGACTACTTTGATATCGAGAACTTTGGTGTGAAGCAAAGTCGCAGCCAGCGACGATCTACAAGCGCAGAAGATTCTCAAAGACACCACGGTAGAAATAGGGCACCGCTACCATAAAGTTTTATTATGGATCCGCGATATTGTTGAGATGCCACAAAGCTACGAAGCACGATTCTTAGTTATACTGAGCCTATATGAAAATTATGGACGATTGTGTTCATAAAGATATACTCGATGGTTGGAGCATCATGTGGTCGCTTTAGCCAACAGCAACAAACTCTGGTACCTGCCGCACTCTGGAGTTGAGAAACCAAATAAGTAAGATAAAACTGGTATTCGACGAAGGGGCCGCAGCACTACAAGTCACTGCCGGCTACCATCTTCCACTTCCGGGAAGATGCCTTTGGCGATTGTAGTGACATCAGAATCATGCTCCATCAGGTGTTAATCCGGCCGCAGGATCGATGCGCACAACAATTCGCGAATCGGCGATCGCCGGGAGCCTGATGTTTATGAGATAAACGTAATGACGTTTTCAACAACATGCTCGCCAAGCGCCGCGCACTATGTGAAGACCATGTATGCCCTGCATTATGGGGTTCAGATCCTCGCGCAGTTAAAGCTATTATTGAATTTCATTATGTGAACGACTATGTGGATAGGTTTGAAAGTGAAGACGAGCCCATCGCCATGTAAAAGCTGGATTTCAATTGTGCCAGCTTACTTCCAGTTCGCCAACTTTAGCCGACGCCTTGGGCCAACATTGGGCAACCAGGAGCATCAGACAGGGCAAAGCTGAAGCCACGGACGATTTCAAATTCAACATGAGATACCAAAAAGTTCCCCGATGTGTGCTAAATTTGGAGCGAGCCTCTACGAAAAGGGAATTCTTGAGCTTGATCATGTCAACATTTGATCCTTTGGGATTTCCTAGCTGTCTCATGATAACTGAAAAGTTACTAATGCGTGAAGCAATGGGATGAACCGTTGCCGGATGAGATCGCTCACACCTTTAGTAAATGGCGTGAGGATATGAACAATATGGTCACTTTCGAAGCTCGAGCCATTACTTTGACCCAACACCTGTGCGGGCAATACAACTGCACGTTTCTGTCGACGCTAGCCAGTCAGCAGTGGCCTACTTAAGGCAAGTGCGTGCAAGTATGCTTCGCATGTGCCAAGACGAAGTGTGCCGCAATGAAAACGATATTAATTTGACAACTTAAATTGCAAGCAGCCGTGTAAGGTACGAGGCTGATGGACACTGTCAAAAAGGGGAACAGTGTGGCAATCAGCGACACTGTACTATGGCCTGACTCCAAAACCGTGATGCGTTCGATAGGCAGCATCCTTAGTCGATAAAAGCAGAAAATCGAGTAGAAAAATTTGGAGTCAACAATGGTTTCCCAATTAAAATGGTTTCCTACTGCTGAAAATGCAGCAGACGGTGCCGCACTGCCTCGTAGACCTCAGCCAACGGTCACGATGGTTAGACGGGCCAAAACCGCGCACAGAACACTCACCCTGCGATGATGAAGAAGCGATGCCGAGTGAATTCGCCCTGGTTGCAGCAATTCACTTGCTCTTTTAATTTCAGAGATTCTCTAGCTACAGTCGGCTGGTGAGAACAACGGCTAGGGTTCTAAGGTACACAATGATGCCGTGGCTTGAGAGATTAGGCCTCACCGCTACGGAATGTGAGGACGCTGAAAACATGCTCATACGGCGAACGCAATGCGGAGCGTTCCCTGACGAGCTTCGAGCCTCGTACAATGGAGAATCAATCGGTCATCGAAGCTACATAAGAGGGCTGACGCCTATTTGGATGGCAATGGAGTCTTGCGTACGTATGGCAGGATCGATGCAGCACTGTGTATACCGCATAGTGCGAGAAGGTTATTAATCTTGTCATACCCGCACGCACTCACGGAACTGATTGTGTATTACTACCATGTGAAAATTAAGCATCAAAATGTGGATGCAACGATGGGCGACATCAGGACCAGATTTTGGATAACAAAGCTGCGTCGAGTGTTACGTACAGTAATATCTGGATGTAGTGTGTGCAAGCTACATAGAGAGCACCCAGCTCTCCAATGGATGGTCATTTAAGTTAACGGGTCTGGACTACTTTGGTCCACCTCTTGTGACGATCGGACGTCGAAAGGAAAAGAGATGGGTTGCCTTGTTTACGTATCTGATAACCAGGGCCATACATTTGGAGTTGGCACGTGGCCTGTCAACTGATTCCTGCTTAATCGTGATCAGGAACTTTCTTTGCACTCACGGGCCTGTAATGAAGTTGCGCAGTGGCAACGGAAAGAACTTTGTTGCTGCCAACAGGGAAGCCAAAGGTTCGTAGATGTATTCGTGCCGGAGAAGACTCAAGGTGAGCTATCTTATTGTACGGTCATTGTGTTTGGCTTGTTGCCGCCATTAATTAAATGCTATGCTATCGTGAGCTAGAAGGCCGTAGGAGGAAAGACTGTGGTAAGATTCTGAGGGAATATATATCTAAGTTCTAGCCTATGCAATTCGTTCAAAATAAAATACTTGCACTTGCAACACCTGTATTGCTGCACATTCTGCACTATTTAAGTTAACTCTATAAACATGGCCAGGGGCCAGGCTTCAGCCTTGCAGGGTAAGAAGCGTAAGAATTTCTGTGTAAGTGTACACACACACATTCACGCGCGTCTCCAGTGAATCCTATCAACAGCATTGCAATTGCGATTTTATTGTTTTCTGTGCTGTATATATGTGCTGTTATTTTAATTGGTTTTTTCTTTTATAAGAAATAAATTGTTTGTGTAGCAGTCGAGTAGAGGCGTTTGCAAGTGGTGCGAAATGTTACAGGTTCAACTCCTAGTGAGGGAACGATTTTTGTTAAACTGCTAAAGCAAATGAGCTCGTAGCACGAGCTGCATTTGGTCTTGATAGAATAGGGTTCAGGGTAGCCCCTAGTCGGGAGATCCCGACCAAGGCATAAGGCTTGGAAAGTCCATCTCTCCTTGGTGGAAAAGGGGGTCAAAGATTTGGTTCAAAGTCATTTCCAAGGATCTATATAAAAATCATTTAAGATGTGTTTTACATTTTCCTCAAAATCAAAGCTTCCTCGTTGGAAAATGCGGTTCAAAGATTTTTTGGGGGGGCAGCTTTAAATTTTGTCCGATCGGCCTTAAACTTATAGCCAAAGAACTTAATGAATACGTGTTTCAGCGATTTTAGAAATTCTATTCGAGACTGTGGTAAACGATTCTATGCAAGTTTATTGCTTACCAGCCGCTCGGCTATAAAATCAATTTCCTTTGCGGATTTGTGGATGAGAAATGCCGGTATATATATGAGGCTTCAGGGTATTCCCTAGTCGGGGCAAAGACCGCCAAAATTAAAAATCTCCCACAGATTCCAGCGAACCGAAGCCGCAGGCAGCGAAAAGTACCAGCGCAAGCTAGGCTTCATAGACAGCTAAGGGAACAGCATCAGGACAGGCTGACTGCGCAACAACAGCAACAGCAGACATCGGGAAACGGAGAAGGACTTCCTCTGCCACTGAGGTATGAGGCGAGCTATCGAGAGGACGGGAGACGGAATGCAACCGCAAGTTTTGGGTATGGAACAGCAAATCTTAACCCTTTTGACAGCGTTGCTATCCAACTGAACACACCGCTGAAGGTGTTAATCTGGAATGTTAATGGCATTTCAGGTAATGTACTAGATCTGGAGGACCAGTGGCCTTACTTTCCCAAGAATCTTTGGCTTCGAGGCGTTCCCTATACACTGGACTCATAATCGCTCAGCTTGTTTAGGCTGCGCCGTCCTCGTCTGGAGTAACTTGGTGCACTTACCGCAATTGAGCATTGCTTATTGTGTTTACCAATATTCGACTGTGAAAGATTCCACTGATGCTGGACTTTGGGGCAGTCTATTGCAGGCCAAATGAGCAGACGTCGACTGATGGTGGGAGGCGACTAGAATGCACATCACTGGCTGTGGGGCGCAAATAGCAGCAATGCGCGTGGCCTTCAACTAGCAAGCAGCCTAGCGCATCATCAAGCGAAGGTACTGGCTACAGGTTCCCACAAGATACCCGTACGGCAGCAGAGGCATAGACTTCGCCATCTATTAAGTGATAATGAGCGTAAATAATTGTGATATTAAAAAATTGTTATATTGCGTACTATATATATAAGTATAAGATATAAAAACAGTTGGTTTGGTAAAGGTATTGCTATTGAGTATTTTGGAAATGGACAAATGGAATAAATCAGTACCTTATCATAAGCAGGTACTAGCGTTTGTATTAAACGTATATTTTATTAGCCTTTACGCGACTTTCGAAAGAACTAAAAAGGTTAACATTTAGTTTTACCTTTATGTAAATATTTACAAGCTATATTATATATCTATTTTTATTCATTATATTTATTTATTTTTTTATTATTTATTAATGGTCGACAAACGAGTGGGTTCCTAATTATACATTATAAAAATTAAATGCTAAAAGCCTAGGTAGAGTACACAATTCTCTAATAGCATCACCGACCGATGAAGGTGTTTTATTTACCGTCCGGCCAGCTATGCTCCTTTTCACAGCTAATTTTGTCAGTGACGCTATAGAGAAAAAGTGTTCCTAAGTATAATTAAAAATGTTCTTAATTTATTTATTATTTAAGAAAATACAATAAATAGGAAAAAAGAAAGTTAGAAGTTGTTAATAACGTAAAGAAATGTAGGATAGATATAAAGAGTGTTAAGTAGATAGGATAAAGAAATAATAATGGGAAATCACCGAACCGGAGGAGAGAAAGTGATGCAAACAATTGTAATTTGTATATAGTACATGCAGTCTGTTTTGCACGTACGTAGGACTAAGGGGCCATAATTCCTGGTAGGTCTAGACGGAACAGAGAATTAAAGATGCCCTAACAGAAAATAGGTTGTCCTACGGGTTGTCCTACGAAGGAAGATTAAGAAGAAGCATCCTTCTGGAGTAGGAAGGCAACCGAAGATTGAGGTCCCAATTTAAACCTCGTAAGGAAATAAGCAGAAATTGTTTTTAAACTGATTCAAAACAATCCCGGCTATTGTTATACTGCGGAGACCAGGTGCAAGAGTAGGGAATGTGATATAACCGAGGGGACATAATTAATAAAAATAGTAGAGAGTAAAGGGCCGAGATGACTACCTTGAGGAACACCAGAAGTAACGTGAATCTGTTTTGAGGTAGTCAGCCTCAGCATTACTCTTTGGTTCCTAACTTTTAAATGTGAAGATATCCAATGCAAAAGAGACGGGGGAAGCCTACACGGTTAAGTTTCAAGAGTAATAGATCATGGTGCACAGAGTCAAACGCCTTACTGAAGTCAGTGTAAATAACGTCAGTATGCATTTTAGAAAGAAAAGCATCGTTTCCCAAGGAAGTAAATTCTAGCAAACTGATCGTAGTTTGACGATTCTTTACGAATCCATGTCGAAGTCATTAATAATAATGTAATTTCCACCTTTCTTGTGGAGAGGAATGATATAAGATTCTTTCCAAAAAGATAGAAAGACAGAAGATTCAAGTGATAGTTTAAAAAGGTTTAGCAATGGATAAACAAAGGAAGAACTACACTTCTTGAGTAAACAATTAGGAATATTGTCAGGCCCAGGAGTGTAAAAAAATTTCAAAGAAATTATAGCAGAAAGCAGAGAGGAATGGAAAATAATAGGAGGAGGTATAGAACCGGATGAAGTAATATTGTAATAGTAAGAATTATTATTAAGACAGGAGAAAGAGTAAGTTGATTGGAAAAAGTTAGCAAATAATTTAGCAGAATCGGATTCATTGCTAGCTTTATCTGTCCCGAGAGAAAAAGAAGAAGGCAAACTTGAAATTGTAAAACTGTCTCGGACTTCGGGCAAATTGCCGTTTGCAACGATAATTCTCATAGCACTGAAAATTAAGAAAAAAGACGTTCGATTTGGCTAAGGAATATTTAGCCAAGTCAATTTTATTTATTTATTTATTAATGGTCGACAAAACGAGTGTCTTCCTCATAATTCAGTAGATTATACATACAATACATAATGGAATTACATGCTAAAAGCCTAGTTAGATAACACAGTTCTCTAAATAGCATCACCGACCGATGGAGGTGTTTTAGTTGCCAGTCCGGCCAGCTGTGCCCCTTTTCACAACTAAATTTGTCAGTGACGCTATAAGAGCCTACCTCTAAGCAGAAGGGTGTAAGTAGAAAAAAAGTGTTCTTAAGTAAAATTAATAATAGTGTTAGTTTGCCATATTAATTAATAAAATACACTTAATTAGAAAAATTAAAGTAAGAAGATTTTTAATAAAGTATAGAAATGTAAGCTAGATATATAGAGTGTTAAGTAGATAGGACAGAGAGAAAAGTAATGGGAAAAGTAATGGGAAATCACCGACCCGGTGGGGGAAAATTTACAGCCTGTCCGGCAAGCTAAGCCCCTGCTCATAGTTGGGAATGGTCAGTGACTTCCCGAAGGTGTCCTGAAAGCAACGATTTTATTAGGGGTAGAGAAAGTTCGATAGAGAAAACGTGATGCAAACTATTATAATTTTTACATAGCACGCGAAAAGGATTGTGCAGGAATAAGGGGCGGTAATTTCTGGTTGGTCTAGACGGAACAGAGAATTGAAGACGCCCTAGCAGAAAATGGGAATCTATATCGCCAACAATCAATTTATGTAGAAAGACAACACCGAGAATTGTCCTACGGTTGATTAACGACGAAAGATTAAGAAGAAGAAGCCTACTGGAGTAGGATGGCAACCGAAGATTAGGGTCCCAGTTTAAACCTCGTAAGGCAAAAAGCAGAAATTGCTTCTGAACAGATTCAATACGATCCTGGCTATTTTTATACTGCGGAGACCAGATGCAAGAGCAGTATTCAAGGATAGGGCGAACAAGAGAGATGTACAGAAGTTTCGCTATAAAAGGATCGTTAAACTCTTTAGACCATCGTTTTATGAATCCAAGTACACCTTTTTGCCTCATTGACGATGGTACCCATGTGAAGATTGAAACAGAGCTTAGAATCAAAAAGAACGCCTATATCCTTAACTGTGAGTATACATTGCAATGGATTATTGTCGATTGTATAACTGATAAGATAAGGTGTAGTACGATTAAATGTCATAAACATACACTTTGAACAATTCAGATGCAATTGATTGGCCGAACACCAACGTTTCATAGCGTTCAAATCGTCTTTTAGACGAGAATGATGTAGGGGACTAGTGTATGATAGAATAAGTTTCACATCGTCCGCATATATGAGTACACGGGCATGTGATATAACAGGGGGGGAAATCATTTATATAAAGAGTATAGAGTAAGGGTCCAAGATGACTACCTTGAGGAACACCAGAAGAAACGTGAACCTGTTTAGAGGTAGTCTGCCTCAGCATTACTCTTTGGGTCCTACCTTTTAAATAAGAATTAATCCAAAGGAAAAGAGACGGAGGGAAACCTATTCGGTCAAGTTTAAAAAGTAAAATGTCATGGTGCACAGAGTCAAACGCCTTACTGAAGTCAGTATAAATGACATCAGTTTGCATTTTCGAAAGAAAAGCATCATTTACCAAGGAAGTAAATTCAAGCAGATTGGTCGTAGTTGACCGATTCTTTCCGAATCCATGTTGCACAGGGGAGACAACAGATTTGCAGAAATGCTGCAAATTTGAAGTGATTATTTTTTCAAATAACAGTAATAATAATTTCAAGAAATAGCGGACAGTTTTGCAATACCCCTGTAATCTTGTATATCAGAGTTTCCACCTTTCTTGCGGAGAGGAATGATATAAGATTCTTTCCAAATAGATAGATAGATTAAAAAGCTTTTGCAATGGATAAAGAAGGGAAGAACTACACTCCTTGAGTAGACAACTTGGATTATTGTCAGGCCCAGGAGAGTTAGAAGATTTTAAAGAGTATATAGCTAAAAGGAGAGAGGAGTTTGAAATAATAGGAGGAGGTATAGAACTAAAGGAAGAAATAGTATAAAGGTAAGAATTATTATTAGGACAGTGTAAAAAGAGCACTCTTTAAATGAAAAAGACAGCACGTCAGTGCTGTTTAGTATCTTGGTTCAGAATGAATTTATTCAGTTTTTATAATGTTCGCTTAGCCTATGGATATACATATATACTTATGCTGTTATTCGTTAACAGCTACAAAGAGAGGGAGAGTGAGTAGCTCGCATATGCCTGTATTAGTGAGCATATATATTGCTCACGGAATGCGCTCAGACGGAGCGTGGGATATGCAGCATAAGCATAAACGGTCAGCTAGTGAGGCTAGTGAACCGCGCTGTTTAATATGAGACCGAGCCAATACATAATGTGGCTCTTGGCTCGTTTACTATATTATTGTTATTGTATGCAACAAAGTGCTGCATACTTTATATTTAAGTACAGGGTATTCTGTAAGGGCATATACGCACTACACCTCCCCTTTTAGAGAAATAACGTAACATTATGAATGTGTAGTTATTAAATGAACTTAATTATTAAGGTTTTCTTTTTTTTTGTAAAAAAATTGAAAAATTTTTTTTTTTATATAATAAGATATTTAAAATGTTGGAGTATAAAAATACAAAATTATTAAAGGTATAAAAATTTATAATTCGTTTATTTGTAAAAAAAAATTTTTTTTCATTCGGTTGATTAGGCCGTCATATATTTTTATTTTATTTTATTTTTTTTTGGAGTTCGAATTCATAAAGAGAATTTTGGATTATTAAGAATTAAAAATTTTTAATCTTTTCTTATGAACTTTTTGTTTTTTATCTTTACTATCTTTAATAAGAATGTTGTCATTTTCTTCTATTTTCTCTACTATATATGGTCCTAAATATACTGGGTCTAATTTGTGCCCTGTTTCGTTTCTTATAAGTACTTTATCTCCTACTTTTAATTCAAAGTTTTTTGTTTTTTCGTCATATGCTAATTTCCTATAAGCCTTGGCTTTTTCTAACATAATTCTAGCTCTTTTGTATGCTATTTCTAATCTAAACTTTATTTCCTTAGAATAGTCATCTAAATTATAAATAGGATCTATGTAATTAGTTTTGTTTAAATCTATGAACTGTTTCGGTAGTCTGCCAAATACTAGTTCGTATGGACAATACTCATGCGTTGCTGATGGTGTCGTGTTGAAGCAATAAGTGAAATATTGAATCCAGACATCCCAATCAGATTTGTCTGCAGAGATGTATGAACGAATGTATTCATTAAAAGTTCGATGATTTCGTTCTATTGTCCCTAATGTTTGATGATGATATGCAGTAGAGGTGAGATTCTTGATCTTCAAATACTTGCATAAATCAGTTAAAATCTGGTTTTTATACTCTGTTCCCATGTCCGAGATGAACGTCTTCATTGGACCAAACTTGAGTATGAAATTTTCGAATATAGCTTTTGCGATATTATTTGCGCTTTTGCTTTTTACTGGAATGGCTACTAAATATTTTGTAAGGTTACATATTAATGTGACTATGTATTCATTACCATTTTCCGATTTGGGTAGCGGACCAACTGTATCCACTATCACTATATCGAAAGCATTCACAGGTGTTTCTGTGAGAGTCAGAGGAGTTTTTGTGTGCGTCTTTGTTTTAGACATTTGTCATTTTTGACATCTACGTACGTACTCTTTTATATGACGTGTCATATTTTTCCAGTAGTAGTGTCTTTTTATTTTCGCTAACGTTCTTGTTATGCCGCTATGACCTCCTTGAATTGGGTCGTCATGGTATGTAGACAATATTTGTTGTATCTCTTTTTCATCTTTTATTTGGGTCACCGGCTGGAGTAGCGCTACTCTTAAAGATTTTAATATTTTATTGCCCATATTTTTAAAAGAATCTATTGAAACTGATTCAAAGATCTTTTCGCTCGGTGCCACCTTGAGTTGGCTGATTTTTAATATACCGGCCTCTTTTTCGACTCTTTGGAAGAACTGACCTAGGTCGAGATCTCCATTAGTATATAAATCGCTAACTTCAATTCTTGCGATAATTTTATTTCCATGTTTAAATAAACATTTAGATGCTGTTATGCGCAAGGTCACTACTTTTCGTACTTCATCATTTGTAATGACTTCGTGTACGTTGGGCTTAGATACATTTTTTTGACTTTGCCTTGGCAGAAGTTCATAATTTTCTACTGTACGGTTTTTTTTTTTATCTACTTTGTCGCCTGGTAGTGACTTTCAGGACTTTATGTTGCATATCTTTGAGTTCTTTTATATTAATACGCGAAAGTGCATCTGCTACGAAATTATCTTTCCCCTTTAGGTATTCTACTGTGAAGTCGTATTCTTCAAGCTCTAGCCGCATGCGAGTTAATTTAGAACTGGGATTAGTCATAGAAAAAAGATATGTCAATGGTCTGTGATCCGTTTTAATAGTAAAGTGTTTGCCATAAATATATGGTCTAAAATGGGTAATTGCCCAATGAATTGCCGCTAACTCTTGTTCTGTTGTGCTCTTATTGCTTTCCCCTTTTGTAAATGAACGAGATGCATAAGCTATTGGGAGCTGAATTCCGTCACGATTCTGAGTTAGAACTGCTCCGCAAGCTTGTTTACTGGCATCTGTTATAATGCAAAATTCTTTGCGAAAATCAGGATATTGTAATAATGTGGGGTGCATAAGCTTTTCTTTAAGGTATTGGAATGCGTTTTGGCATTCACTTGACCATTCAAAAGGAACATTCTTTTTACATAATGTAGTTATGTGCCGTGAATAATCGGCGAAGTTTTTTATAAATCGACGATAATAATTGCAGAATGCTACAAATCGTCTCGCGCTGTCCGCATCATGAGGGACAGGATAATTTTTGATGACGTCAAATTTCTTGTCATCTGGCAATACTCCTTTGTCAGTGCATTTATGACCTAAAAATGTCACTTCATGCATGAAAAATGAACATTTTTCTGGATGCAACTTTAGGTTATATTTCCTACATACATTAAAAACATCAGTTAAGTTTTTAATCATGTGTTTTTCGGAACATCCTATCACCATTAAGTCATCCATATAAAGGAATGCCTGAGAGGGTTCTAAACCCGAGAATGCTATAGTCATCATTCTCTGAAATGAATTTGGTGCTATTTTAAGACCAAATGGTAATCGCGTGAAGCGATATGAGCCATTGCTCGTTGAAAAATATGTTATATTTCTTGAATTTTCTTCAAGTTCAATTTGGTGGAAACCTGACATTAAATCAAGGCATGAAAAGTATTTAGCTCTGCCCAGTTGGTCTAGAATATCATCAATTCTGGGGAGCGGGCATTTATCAGAAAGTAGTTTTTTGTTGATTTGGCGATAGTCAATTACTAATCGCCATTTCTTCTCTTCCGAATTTGGTAATGATTTTTTCGGAACTAACAAGAGTGGGCTGTTATACTCGGATACAGACGGTTCTACGATTTTGTCGTTTATTAATTTCCCTACTTGTTTTTGAATTTCTTTAACGTGGCTATGCGGGCTTCTGTAGTTTTTAATATAAATGGGCTCAGCATCTTTAAGTCTTAATGTTTGTTTATAGAAATTATTTGTCGCTATTGGTTCGGTTTCCAGTCCGAACACATCACTATTCTTGGTGCATAATTCTGTTAGTTGACTTTTGAATTGTTCTGGAAAATTTTTCTTTAATTTTGAAAGTACTTGTTCGCTTCTATTTTCTGGATTAGTGCTATGAATGTCGTAATCTGTTAAATTTTCATATTGGATTTTGTTTACTTTGACCAATTGGTCGAAATTAGTTGTGTTTAGAAGGCGAATGTATACATGTTTGGATGCTGCTATTGTATTTGCAACATAAATTCCATTATGTATTTCTTGATTAGGAACAAATATATAATCATTTACTGTATTAATGTCTATTTTTCGAATTACTTGGGATCTGGCTGGCAAGAGAACTGTATTGTTGCCAGCACTATATGTTATCGGAACATAAATTGGATAATTTAAATTTTGAGGTCTAATTATAAACCAGTCTTCACTTGGTTTGAAATCTAATTGACAATTTAATTTTTTAATAAAATCAATGCCTATTATTCCATCACACGGTATTGAAAAATCTGAATCTACTAAATGAAATTCGTGTGGAATAATATATTTCTTTGATTGAAGTTCTATTGAAGTCGTTCCTTGAGATTTTATTACACCTTGGCCTATGCCTTGGATGTTTATAATTGTTTCTTCTTGAATTTTAAAATTGTCTGAATTTATTTTTAAAAGTGAGATATCTGCACCAGTATCTATTAGGAATGTGAGTTTATTTTCAGTTGAATGATTATAAAAAGTGACAAATATATTAAGACTGTAATTGATGGAAGGAACCTTTACATTTACTGGTTGTTTCCTAAAGGGTTCTGAGAGTTTTTCGGCGTATTTTGCGCCATTCTCACATTGTTACTATTATAACCTTGGTTGGAGTTACCTCGGCCTCTTCCTCTATTTTGGCCTCGTCTTCCTCCACGGTTATTGTAATTATTTTGTTACCGCCTCGGTTATAATTGTTGTGGTTGTAATTTCTGCCACGATTATAACCTCGGCCTCTTCTATTTTTATTGTTTGCACCTCTTCGATAATACAGGACAGTGTTACTTTGACCTGTTATCTCCGTGCAGCTATTAACAAATTTGGAGACTGCATCATTCATATTTATGAATGTGCCTGCCTGCATGATAAGTTTTACCTTATCAATTGAACAATTTTGGGTCATAGCTTTTACAGCTGTTGTAGTGCTGTATTTGTTTGCTAGTGATTGGCTTAGACCTTCACTGATATAGGCGCCTTCAAGGGCCTTTGCCAGTTTTTCCACCTCTTGGGTGTATTGGTTAGCCGTTTTATTTTTCTGCTGCAAATTAAGAAGCTTAGTAGATACAACTTCTACCGATTCTCCTTTTACTGCATTTGATAGTTGCGTAATGATTGCAGCAATTGTCTGCTCATTACTTATCTACCGATGGTAGATAAAGCTGGAGATCATACTTTTTATTTAAGTTTACCAGATTATCCCTTAGACGCTGTAAAACGTCTGCAGTTTGGACTCTGTGTAAACTTGTCAGTTTATTTTGACACTCGGTAACTAGACTCCTGATTTCATTGTACTCATATACAAGGATCTCAGTATGTTTAATTATTGTGGGTCTTAAAACTGGTGCGCTTTTATTAAGGCACTTGTATGATATATCGAAATTTTCCCTATGCCGCTTTATCTTTTCTACTATTTGGGACCAGTCCATGTAAACTTCCGCTACTTAAATACTTTATTTAAGCAGTGGCTTAGACCTTGTCTAAGTCGTTGGCTCGACTCATGTAACGCTTCCTCAGAGATTTTTTATGAAGAAGATAAATCTTCAGAAGGATGTTTACGGAGGCTATTACAATGAGTATTATTAGCAGTATGTTTGTTAACTGCACATGGGGAGTGGTGTCTACGAATTCTACTACGTTAACTACATTAGCAGTTATCATCTGCCTTTGATTGTTTTCCCCCCATATTCCTATATAAATACTCTTGCTTTTTGATTTGACTACTACCTATGCAGACGTACTAAGACAATTGTTGTCTGCCCTAGAATCGGGTGCTCGTCAATAATTGTTTTTATTTTGACGTAGGGTAGTGTAGACTAGATTATTCCGCTCTCCATTTTAGAACATGAATAGAGTGGACTTGTCACTGTGCCGAATGTTTCTATATATTCGGATTCGAACTCATATACTGATATGAATTCTCTATGCCTTTGCAAAATTTGTATGGCTCGCATACGAAAGTCTGTATAGTCGTTATATACTTTGTTAATCGTGTCCTCGATCATGCTAATTCTTGATCATAATTTTGAATTACCTAATGAGACAAACGGAGCACTTATTTCTTTATATTCCAACTGAACGAATTATTACTTTTTAATTTCCTCTTTTCAATTTAAAATTCTTGTATATTCTCAAAGTTTAGTAATGTTTTTGTACTTATGTACAATTAGATATATATATATTTTTTTTTTTTTCGGTTTAATTTAGGCAGAAGACCATTTTTTTTTTTGTTAATCCTTTTTTTTCTTTTAATATTAGTATTCATATATAATATGGGATCATACATAAAATTAAAAAGGAATTATTCATAAAAAATTTACAAATGCGTAATGTTAAATTTGTTTTCGTTTACTTTTACAAGACAAGTTGTTGTTTGTATCGTTCATTTTGAGGTTTTATTACATATAATTATTGAATTGGATGCTTTTATTGTTTACAAGTCGGGTTTTGTTTTGCTTGTTTGTTTTCTGCTTAAAACGCATCTTAATTTTTTTTTTTACAATCTGTATTTTTCCTACCTATTGTTTCGAATGACTGTACGGGCCAAACGTCTTGCCGGTCGACTCAATTGTCGTCGGGCATTACAATTTTTAAGTTTTATTTATTAATATTTAGTTTAATATGTTGGGCGCTGCCGGTACTGTTGTTATAGGGTCTTCTTCTTCTTCTTCCCTCGTAGGCATAAGCGGCGGTTTGCCTCTCATGCGTTGGTTGACTCTGCTTCCTTAGTGCGGCAGGTGCCCTCGCAATGGGGGCTGTAGAGGGGGCCCTCACAATCTGGTGGGCATCTGCGTGGGCGTGCTGGTATCTGTCTTGGCAGTGGACGATGATTCTTTGTTAGTTTTTTTTATATATTTATAGCTGAGGGACAGGGCTCGCTCTTTGATTTTAATAACGACTCGAGATGTTCGAGTTCGTCATTTAGTTTCACTGCAGTGTCCCATGGGAGGGGATTTTTGCATTTATAAAGGAGTCTTACGATTTCAGACTTTCTTCGTCTGATTCGCTCCTTAATGCCACTCCGTCTTGGCTTATTTTTTGCCTTAGAGCTCATGCCCTGTACTCACTCAGTATATTTTTTGTTTTTTTTGTTTGTGTCCAGCTCCAGTCCAGCTCCAAGCTCCGGCCGCCTGAGTGTGGGTGACATCGGTTTCACGCCAGAGCTGGGTAACGGTCTTGGCTGTTGCTGCTGCCGCTGCTGCACCTCCGGTTACCAATTTTATATTTTATATTTATGTACTATTACTTTTTAACATGTTCGTGACACTTGTCACGGTCGCCATGTAAAAAGAGCACTCTTTAAATGAAAAGACAGCACGTCAGTGCTGTTTAGTATCTTGGTTCAGAATGAATTTATTCAGTTTTTATAATGTTCGCTTAGCCTATGGATATACATATATACTTATGCTGTTATTCGTTAACAGCTACAAAGAGAGGGAGAGTGAGTAGCTCGCATATGCCTGTATTAGTGAGCATATATATTGCTCACGGAATGCGCTCAGACGGAGCGTGGGATATGCAGCATAAGCATAAACGGTCAGCTAGTGAGGCTAGTGAACCGCGCTGTTTAATATGAGACCGAGCCAATACATAATGTGGCTCTTGGCTCGTTTACTATATTATTGTTATTGTATGCAACAAAGTGCTGCATACTTTATATTTAAGTACAGGGTATTCTGTAAGGGCATATACGCACTACAACAGACTGAGGAGTAAGTTGATTGGAAAAAATTAGCAAAGAGGTTAGCAGAATCAGAGTCATTACTAGCTTTATCCATCCCGAAAGAAAAAGAAGTTGGCAAACTTGAAGATTTACGCTTCAAGTTTACAAAATTGTAAAACTGTCTCGGATTTTGGGCAAATTGCCTTTTACAACGAGTTAGATAATTCTCATAGCATTGAGAATTCAGAAGAAAGAAGTTCGACTTGGCTATGGAATATTTAGCCAAGTCTGTACACGAACCAGACTTTTTAAACTTATTAAAATATTTAGATTTTACGTTTTTAAGATGTGACAATCTGGGAGTAAACCAGGGTGGTTTTGAAGAAGTAGTCGAAGGAATTGACTTGGGAATACTCATATCTTAGAGGGAGTTTAGGGTGCTATAAAAAAAAGTAATAGCAGTATTCATATCAACCGAGTCATATAAGAAAGACCAATCGGTTGCATAAATAAGCTGATTCAGCAATGAATAATTTCCTTTGCGAAAGCAGCGGCGGGGCTTATTGGCTGATGAGCACGAAATGAGACGATTACAATTGAACATTGTAATCTCTAAAGTAGGATGATACACATCCTCAGGAAGAGATCAAGGAGGGTACCTAGACACATTTGAAATAAGGTAGTCGTTAACAAATACAAGGTCAAGTGTTCTATTCAAATGATTAGAAATTGAATTGATTTGAAGCAACGAAAGATCAAGCATGCAGTTTATAAAATCATGCTGTGCTGAGGGCACTAGATAATTTTTGGGCAGTGAATAATGACCAAGAAATGGTCGGCAAATTAAAATCACCCAATACCATAAATAGGTCATTATCACGCACGTGTGAAGAAACTTCTTTAATACAAGTAATATGTTTCATATAAACTTGAATATCAGAAGAAGGAGGGACATAATTCCTATCTACTTAACACTCTATATATCTAGCGTAAATTTCTTTACTTTATTAACAATCTTCTTACTTTCTTTTTTCTTATTTATTGTATTTTATTAATTAATATAGCAAACTAAGATTATCTTTAATTTTACTTAAGAACACTTTTTTCCTACTTACACCTGTTGCGCTATTGAGCTTTTTCAATAGCTTTCACAAATAGAAATAATTAACTATTTATTTCTTGTGTTCAAAATTGTTTTGTATTTATTAAAGTTACGAGAAGCAGGCAGACCCGAATTGGTCTGTGCTTATTATTTAAGAACAATAGTTTATATATAGGCAAGCGAACCCGAATTAGTACGTGCCAATTTTAGCGAAGCGACAATTATTAGTTATAATTTTGAGTAATGCAAGTGGCCGATGCGTACCAAATGCATGAAGCGAACGAACTTAACTAACTCGATGCGCAGCATCGAGGCCTTCGCATAAGTAAAGCTAGGGCAATAAAACGATCGTTACAGCGAAGAGCGGCAGCTCTATGTAACTAAATTCTTAAGAGCGAAATTTAGGCAATTGCTTTGCAGAGCGAGTATTATAAGATAAATTAAGATGCTGCTCTTATCAGTTGCGAGGTCGCTCCAGTTGTTTTGGCTGCGTAACCAGACATTCTCCCCCGTTGGAAGGCATGGGCTTTCAACAGATTCCCTGATGGGCAATAGGCATAGCTTGTTTGCAGCTCTTCTCGTTTCTCCTGTTGCGGTGCGCAAAATGGCTACTCGAGCGACTCCATCCTTTCCCACGATTAACTCTGTGATTCTCGCCAGTGGCCACCTTAGAGGCGGCAGATTTTCATCCTTTACGAGGACTATGTCGTTGACGCATAGGCCTGGTTTCGGAGTTCGCCATTTGGAGCGCTGCTGAAGCAGTGTTAAGTATTCTTCACGCCAGCGAGACCAAAACAGTTGTTGGAGGTATGTTACGCGTTGCCAACCATCCAGACGATTGAATTGAAGGTGCGTCACATCAGGTTCAACGAACGATGAGCTGGGTCCACCAATCAAGAAATGAGCTGGAGTGAGCACATCTAGATCTGCTGGATCTTCTGAAAGAGGAAACAATGGCCTGTAATTAATTATCGATGCTATGTGGCAGACTAGGGTGCGAAACTCTTCGAAGTTGAGAACACAAGATCCAACAGCACGATAAAAATTATGTTTCGCTGTCTTCACTGCTGCTTCCCAAAGGCCGCCAAAATGCGGTGAACGAGGAGGTATAAATTTCCAATCAATGGAATCAGCCATGCAAAATTTATGCACTGACTCAATATGATTGCGACTTATGAATAGACGCTTGAGATCCAGAAGCTCGTTTTTGGCGCCGACAAAGTTGGTAGCGTTATCCGACCATATCTGAGATGGCCTGCCTCGAGTCGATATAAACCTCTTAAGCGCATTCAAGAATGAAGCTGTCGACAGATCCTTGACCAGTTCCAGGTGAACCGCTTTAGTCGCGAAGCAGACGAAGACAGCCATGTAACATTTGACTGGAGCTTTATTTCGTACGTCTGGCTTATAGAAAAATGGTCCACAATAGTCAACGCCAGAGACTTCAAAGGCTCGACAAGCAGTCAAACGTTCTTTGGGCAGATCAGCCATTATATGCTCTATTAATCGAGGCTTGGCACGAAAGCATCTCACACATTTTCCAACCACCTTGGATACGGTCTTCCTTCCACCAATCGGCCAATACTGCAACCGAATATGAGCAAGAAGTGCCCGTGGACCAGCGTGTAAGTCCCGATTGTGAAATCGTGTGATGACTGAGTCTGTGATGGGATGGTGAGACGGGAGAATTATTGGATGGCGAGCGTCGAAATCCAGCGAAGAGTTTTTCAAGCGCCCATCAACTCTAAGAATGCCGAAATCATCCAAAAAAGGGTTAAGTGATGCTATACAACTGGACGGTTTAACAACTCTTCTCGATTGCAATGATTTGATCTCTTCCCATAGGTGTGCTCTCTGGACGAGCCTTAGTAAGAGTTGGGTCCCATGTTGTATATCAGACACTGTTAGTCCAGGATGCCTGCGTCTGTGTATGAATTTATAAATATATCCGAATATACGCTGCATTGTATCAAATGAGTTGACGTATTTACAAGTGGCAGTTATATCAACGAAGGGAGATGACGCAATAAGGACCCTTTTTTAAGTTCGAGTTCTGTCCTTTCTGACAAGCAAGAAGCAGGCCAGTCCAATTTGTTTTTAACTAGAAATTCTGGGCCGTTGAACCACAGTGACGATTGATCTAATTCACTGGGCGTAGATCCTCTCGAGAGTATGTCTGCCGGGTTGAGTGAAGTAGGCACGTAACGCCATTCCATGCCATTAGTTAGCTCTTGAACTGCTGTGACGCGATTGGCCACAAACACATTGAGCTTGCAGGGCTCGGTCCTTATCCAGGAAAGGCATACAGAAGAATCCGACCAACAGTAGAATTTTCCATCGAACAGATTCATTTTAGATATCTCACGCATGAGATTAGATAATAAGACTGCGCCGCAGAGCTCTAGCTTTGGAACTGTGATTGTTTTCAGAGGAGCTACACGCGATTTGGAACACAACAACTGACAACTGGCTGATGTTCGTCGAGAAAGGACGTAGGCACAGGCCCCATATGCTTCGATGCTGGCGTCGCAGAAACCGTGAACTTCTAACTCTGCTGCAGGTATTGACACGAGTCGAGGAAATTTAAGAAACTGTGCCTTCTCAAAACTGCAGCAAAGATCATGCCAAGCTGTTGCTAGTGATGATGGCAAGCTCTCGTCCCACTCAAGGTTCTCCTTCCAGATCTGCTGCAAAAAGATTTTAGCCTTGGCAATTACCGGCCCTATGAGTCCAAGCGGGTCATACAAGCGAGCTATGGTCGATAGTATTGATCTTTTGGATGGTTTAGATCTCTGCTGAATGGACGAAAAAGAAAACAACAACCGATCCGACGCTGAGTCCCAAGCGAGTCCAAGAGTTTTGGTGATGTCGCTACCATCATCAAACTTTAGAGAAGATTCTCTGTCCTCTACGGGTGTCCCTTTCAGTACAGCAGCATTGTTTGAGCACCACTTTCGCAACTTGAAGCCCCCACTTGCCAAGATTCCAGCCGTCTGATTAAGAATTTCCTTTGCTTCTTGAATTGAATCACCCCCTGAAATGAGGTCATCAACGTAGAAGTCACGCCGCAAAATCCGAGATCCAATTGGAAAATTAGTTTCCTCATCCATAGACAGCTGATGCATAGCACGGATAGAGAGGAATGAAGCTGGCTTTGTTCCGTATGTAACTGTATCCAGCTTAAAAATCTTTATATCCTGTTCTGGCGAGTCTCGCCACAGAATGCATTGGAGAAAATCATCCGGTGCTGAAACGCGTACGCAGCGATACATTTTTCCAATATCTCCTGTTAGGGCGATCGGGAAATTACGAAAGCGAAGAAGGATATGAAACAGCGAGCTTTGAATACCAGGTCCAGCCATCAATAGTTCATTTAATGAATAATCTGACGAGGTAGCTGCTGAGCCGTCGAAAACGACTCTCAATTTTGTCGTTGAACTGTCTTCTTTAAAGACACAGTGATGAGGAAGAAAGTATTGACAGAGTCCTATAGACTCTGGAGCAACAGGCGACATATGAGCAAGATCCAAATATTCATTTAGAAAGTTTGAATATTGAATCTTCAGATCTGGACGATTTTGTAGTTTGCGTTCCAGGGTCAGGAACCGACGAAAGGCTTGTTGGTATGACGTCCCCAGACATTCCAAACTTCGCTTGAAGGGTAAACGAACTGAATATTGGCCACTAGGCAATCTGATATGAGTATTTACGAAATGTTCTTCACAGATGTTTTCTTCCTTTGAAGTGGTAGGTTTACTTTCCAAATCTTCGAACCAATTCATCAGCACGTTCTTCAGAACTTGACTCAAGTTTGCCCGCAGTATGCTTTGCCATTAACATAGAACCACTCAAGCGTGGTCCGCCTCCAGAAACTACCCAACCAAGCCGTGTTTTTTGAAGACACGGTAGTCCTGGGAGAAGCCTTATCTGGCCGACGCTGAGAAGGTCGTAAAACAGGCTAGCTCCAAGTAGCAAGTCCACGCGTTGAGGTTTAAAGAAAGACGGATCTGCAAGTTTTATGTTATCGGGAATGTTCCAATTCGTCGTGTTGATAGTAAAACTCGGTTGACTATCAGTTATGTTAGGCGCTACCAGAGCTGTAAGGCATGTTGAGTATTCAGAGACTTGAGACTGTATTGTGATAGTGACCGTGTTTCCTTCTGTTTCAAAACGAGAATCTCCTAGACCAGAGACAATGGCTGAGGACTTGTGCTTCTTTAGCTGAAGCTGTTGAGCAAGGCGCGACGTTATAAGGTGAAGCTGAGAACCAGAATCCAAAAGGGCACGACAAGGTATCAAAGTGCCGGAGCGATTTTTAACAAAGATCAAAGCCGTAGCCAAGACGACAACATCACTACTGAAATACTGGGCAACAAGAGATGTGGAGGTAGATGGCGATGACTTAGCGAAAGAGGCATGGGCTATCGGCGATGAATTTGCAGGCTCAGTCAGCAGACCAGACGGAAATACGGAATTATTTAAATGCAGCAGAGAATGATGTTTCGCCCCGCAGGTCCGACAGCATCCAGAGCAGCATGATCGCAATTGATGACCTTTCTTTAGGCAATTCAAGCACAATGCAACTCGTTTTGCCTCCCTAAGCCGTAATGCAGGGGTCAAATTTCCAAATCGAGAACAATTATATATATTATGACCAGGGCTGTCACAAAAGACGCAGACAGGGGCGTCGTGGTTAGTGGCGATAAATGACGATCTACTGGTGTTAATTGCTCTAGTTTTTCCCACCTGATGGCTAGGGGCATAGCTTGCCATAGCAAAATTTACGGTTTCCATTGTTCGGCATCTCTGCTCCAGAAACGTAGCCATATGCTCCCACGATGGTATTAAGTTGACGAACGACGAATCCTCTAGCCTTTCTTCCCATTTGGCTTGTGATATTGGGTCCAGCTTTTGTAAAATGATCTGCACAATGATGCATCCAGCGATTTGTTCGGAGTTGCCCATGCTCTTTAACGCGCGAATATGTACGTTGAATTGGTCGGATAACTCCCTTAGCGACACGGCCGATCCACCTGCCACCCTCTTGAGCCCCAATATTTCAAGTATGTGTGCCTGAAAAACCAAACGTCTATTATTAAACCTTTTCTCCAATAAATTAAGTGCTATGGCATAATTATTGTTTGTTATTTCCAATGATCGAATCGCGTCCAGCGCTGTATCCTTCAGGCACGATCGAAGATGCTGCAGCTTTTCGATATCTGCTAGATCAGGATGATTTTCTATGACGGTTGTGAACATAGAATAAAAGTCGGCCCATTCTGTGTAACCACCACTGAACGTAGGCAACTTTATTGAGGGTAGTGTCGGCGGTGCCTTAGCTCTAACTGTCTGCGAGGGCAGCACAGATTGGTCGCGAAATGTTGAGCAGGGCAATATTGAGACACGTTTCGCAATTTCACTCCGAACCGAAATTTCCATAGAAACTGCTAACTCGTCGAAGTCCTCACGCAATTGGTTACCGATTTCATCAAAGTCTAGTTCTTCGAGGCTAGTGTGAGTAATATCAAATGAGGTCTGAAGCCGCTCGATTTGCTTCAGCCTAACACTAAGACCGCACTCATCAATTGCACTAAGTGGCGAATTAGTTAGAGCATTTCGAAGTGTTTGCAAACTGTCATAAATTGAAATGGCTTTGCGCTTCAGAAAGGTCACCCTGTTTGCAGAGGGCACTGCATTAGAGGCATTATTTTCGGTTGCCATTAGAAGCGTGATAGAAAGCGCGTGCGAAACTAGCTGAGTAACTGACAACGGTGATCGCTAGTACATGCAAACCGTTCAAAGAACAATAGTTGTACAATAAGAACTTCGGCGAACGCAAGTGTCAAGCTATGTAACGAAGCAACGGCAATAGCTTTTACATAAGTACCGCACGAATGAGCAAAGACTTTAAGCGACCGAAAGAGTAGGCAAGGCGACGGCGATAAGTATGTATGTATATAAAGTGCACAAAACGAAATGCCAGGTGGTGTCTTTTAAGATTATTGCTTTAATGTAAAGCAAGTAATCTTACAACAACAAAAATAAAAATCACGTCGGGGTCACCAAAATGTTGCGCTATTGAGCTTTTTCAATAGCTTTCACAAATAGAAATAATTAACTATTTATTTCTTGTGTTCAAAATTGTTTTGTATTTATTAAAGTTACGAGAAGCAGGCAGACCCGAATTGGTCTGTGCTTATTATTTAAGAACAATAGTTTATATATAGGCAAGCGAACCCGAATTAGTACGTGCCAATTTTAGCGAAGCGACAATTATTAGTTATAATTTTGAGTAATGCAAGTGGCCGATGCGTACCAAATGCATGAAGCGAACGAACTTAACTAACTCGATGCGCAGCATCGAGGCCTTCGCATAAGTAAAGCTAGGGCAATAAAACGATCGTTACAGCGAAGAGCGGCAGCTCTATGTAACTAAATTCTTAAGAGCGAAATTTAGGCAATTGCTTTGCAGA
Organism: Drosophila littoralis; assembly: GCA_018903485.1. Taxonomy (NCBI): domain Eukaryota; kingdom Metazoa; phylum Arthropoda; class Insecta; order Diptera; family Drosophilidae; genus Drosophila; species Drosophila littoralis. The sequence continues at coordinate 799,259 of JAEIGF010000598.1, forward strand.
GCGAGTATTATAAGATAAATTAAGATGCTGCTCTTATCAGTTGCGAGGTCGCTCCAGTTGTTTTGGCTGCGTAACCAGACAACACCCTTCTGCTTAGATGTAGGCTCTAATAGCGTCACTGACAAATTTAGCTGTGAAAAGGGGCACAGCTGGCCGGACTGGCAACTAAAACACCTCCATCGGTCGGTGATGCTATTTAAAGAACTGTGTTATCTAACTAGGCTTTTAGCATATAATTTCATTATGTATTGTATGTATAATGAGGAAGACACTCGTTTTGTCGACCATTAATAAACAAATAAATAATAATAAATAAATAAAATAAAATAAGAGCATGTAATATAGATATTCCGTGTAGGAAAAGACACCTTAACTGAGACAATCTCAGCGTCAGTAGGCGTACTAAAACAGAAAAGTTCTGAATGGAGAGTGGCTTTCACGGCAATTAACACCCCACCACCTCGAGTCGGCCGATCATTTCTATGCAAAATAAAACTATTCGAAAATACCTCAAAATCGGATATGGTTGAATTTAACCATGTTTCTGAAAATGCTATTATATCCGAGTCGAAGGAAGTACTGGCCATGAAAAGATTTTTAAGCTTTGAAATAAGACCTCTGACATTCTGATAATGAATACAGATTTGGTCAGAAGATGAAGTTAGTTTTTTTGGGGCAGAAATTGTACCCTGTATTGAAGGGACTGGAAGGGTGACAGGCTGGTTACGCTTTTTTGGCTTGAACTCGTGAGCAATCATGTGTGGAGGCCAAAATTTGGGATCACAAATGATTGGGAACATATCATGTGAAACATTTATTTTGAATGATGATATTTCACGAGGGGTGGAGAAATTAAATTTGGTTATTGACACGCTAGCAGAAGATTTGCTAGTAATATAGGCTGCCAATGACTCAGAAATGGTGTCCGATGAAAGTCGAGACACGAAAACTTGCCTACGAGGTGCAACAACCGTTAAAGTAGGTGCTGATGGGGCTGCAGGTAATACAGGAGATGGAGGAGCTAAAGAGGCACCATGATTGTGTTTAACAATCTGGGCAAGATTACGCGCAGGTCTACCTTTGCGGCCAGGAGCTGACGGGGCTGAGGCAGTTTGGATAACTGGGACGGTATCAGGTACGGGCTCTACTGGAACTACTATAGGGGTTAAAACGGAGGTCATTGGGCAGTCGCTTGGAGAAGGCGATAAAGACAACATTGGAGATAAATCCATGTTGCTAGGTAGGGACAAGAAAGGCGTAGGTGTCTGAACAGACGGAGAGGGCAATTGCAAAAGTTGAGGCTCCAACCGGCGATTGGTTGGAGGCTCGAATTTATAATTGGCAAGCAACTCAAAACTCGAGTCAAATTTACTCGACAGTTGCTCAGCCACATTATTCAATTTTAAGAATTGATTTCTCACAGAATTATACATTCTGGAGAAATCAATTTGCTTGTCGATGCAATCTGGGCACGGCCAACGCAAGCCACCGCAGCCCTTCTTGGCAACTGCAGCGATCTTGTCGCAATCACGCCCAGTGAGACCTGCACATTTAGCATGCATCATATTCTCACACAACCAGCAATTAACAAATTGCGGCTGTGCAGAATCATCAGCCTGCTTGATCGTGCAAGGTTTCTTACAGCACTATATAATTATTACAAGTATGCAAGTTGCGAGAGCGCAGAGCAAAACGAAAACGGTGCACAATAATAGAGCAAGTAAACACTCAAAAACAATTATCGTACACAAACAAATTGTTTGGAGCGAAAAGCAATAGCAAAAATTTGCGAGAGCGCGATGCACAAGCAGAAATATGCAGCAGCGAACACATGCACAAACAAGTGTATGCACAGGGGAGCACCAAAGCAAAAGAATCAAAACAGGCAATAACAACAATACGGAACTGACGCCGCGTTCAATAAATGCAATTATTAACAGACTTACGCTGCGACAACAGAATAACACTTTGCACAATTAAAAAGCTTTTTAAATAAAGCACAAAAAAGTCAAAATTTAGAAATAAAAAGCAGGATTAAAGCGCAAAAAAAGATATAAAAATCTTGGAGCACAAGTAAAACACGTCAATCACTCTCAACTGAGAACTCTCTCTGAATCAGACCAATAAAACTTTTAAATATATTTAGACATAATATTTTGTAGGTTTGATAGTCTGGGAAGCCACCAGGGTGGCTTTGAAGAAGCAATTGAGGGAATTGAATTAGGAATGGAATTATCTAAGATAGAGTTCAGGGTATTATAAAAAAGATTAATAGCAATATTCGTATCAGCCGCGTCATATAAAAAAGACCAATCGATTGCATGAATACGTTGATTAAGCAATTGAACATTGCAACCTCTAAAGTAGGATGATATACATCCTCAGGAAGAGATAAAGGAGGGGACCTAAACACATGAGAAATAAGGTAGTCGTTAACAAATACAAGGTCAAGTGTTCTGTTCAAATTATTAGAAACTTAATTAATTTGAAACAACGAAAGATCAAGCATGCAGTTTATAAAATCATGCTGTGCTGAGGACACTAGATAATTTTCGGCAGTGAATAATGACCAAGAAATGGTCGGCAAATTAAAATCACCCAATACCATAAATAGGTCATTATCACGCACGTGTGAAGAAACTTCTTTAATACAAGTAATATGTTTTATATAAACTTTAATATCAGAAGAAGGAGGAACATAGGAACAATTATTAACATAGTCGACATTTATTAATGGTTCAAGTATCGCCCACTTAAGTTGGTCGAGAATGAAAATGGATTTTTATTAACATTATAAACATCGCTCGCCTTAGCTTTACAATTACTACCATTCTAAGGAATATTGACATAAAATAGGAGTACATACACACAACACAGCAATCATTTCAATCGCAATTGCAATTATATTTAAAGAATTTACAAAAGACTCACATATAAATGTATGTATGCTGTGCGCTTGTTGCCAAATGCCTTGCCAATATGACCACATTATTTCTTAAATATCTTCTTTACTTAGCCGATCTTGATGAATATTTCTGCAGTAGATAATATTATGCTAAAGAATACTTACACTATATATTCGCAAAAAGTTAACATAATTAAAATTGTGGATTAAATTGGTAGCTAGTTCCAATTTGTTTATTTATTTGATTTTTGTATTGGTGGGTCGGGAAAGGTCTGGTGGTACCCTAAAATGAAAAATGCTTAATTTGTATAAGCTGTTTGTAAAGGTACATGTCAAAAGTGATAACTGGCTCTTAAAACCTAAAAGATTTACTAAAAAAAAAAAGGATTTCAAAATTTGTATCGATTAGAAACGGGTATATTATTTCTATCAGGCACAAACTCGTACTCACATGATGGCTTTCTTCAATTTTGCAGAAAAGGGACCTCTCTGTTTTTTTAAAACATTAATGTTTCTTATCAATAATCTATATTTTTTTAGTTTGAAGAACTTAAGATGCTTTGTTTTAAGATAAAATAATGTATTGATTGTGAAGTACAGGTCATTTTTAAGTCGAACACACTACATTTTTTATACCCTTGCAGAGAGTATCATAATTTTGCCGTGAAATGTGTAACGCATAGAAATGAAACTTATGAAACTTTGCAGAAGTCCCTCTTTCTGCTGCACGCAGCACATATGTGAAAACCAGCTGGATCGGACCACTATATCATATAGCTGCCATAGGAACCATCGGTCGAAAATTAAGATGTTGTATCTTGACGATTTACTTTTTGTACCCTGAACCCATTGAAAATGGGTAAAAAGGGTATATTGTATTTGTGCAAAATGTAAATGTATGTAACAGGCAGAAGGAAGCATCTCCGACCCCATAAAGTATATATATTCTTGATCAGCATCAATAGTCCGTCCGCCCGTCCGTCCGTATGTAGGATATCAGAACCTATAAGAGCTAGAGACTTGAATCGTTCCAATCGATAAAAATCGATATCGACATCTGTTTAAATACAATTTATTTTTATTTTATTTTTATTGAAATATTTTATGGTACAATAAGATGTACTAATTTTGGATATGAATAAAGCGAAGCGTATCGCTCTTTTGTATAATTCACCCACTGTTCTTAGGTAACTCAAACTGCATTTGTAAGTGCAAATAATCAAACAAAAAAAAAAAAAGATTTTATAAATGCACTAATTGGCGCCTAGCGTGTTAATTTTAAAACGTGCAACGATAACACGTAAGAGGTTCTAGTCGAGAGCTCCCGACAAGGGAATACCCTGAACCCTCTTTGATTTGATAGCGAGGAGGTGGCGATAGGTATAAAATGAAAGATACTTGACATATATATAATATTCTAGAAGCAACATATCATGTTTGGTGACTCTAGCTCTTATTATTTACCCAATTTGCTCAAAAACAGGATATCGATATCGATTTTTATTGATTGCTTGGAAACGGAGTAAGTTATCGATTATCAGTTACAAACTCGATCTGCGTAGAAACTAGGAGAACTTACAGCTAATTTTTCAAGTCGCTAGCTCTTATAGGTTCTGAGATCCTTGCGTTCATACGGACGGACGGACAGACAGACGGACAGACGGTCATGGCTAGATCGACTCGGGTGTTTATGCTGATCAAGAATATATATACTTTATGGGGTCGGAGATGCTTCCTTCAATTTACATTTTGTAGAAAAACATTATACCCCTTTTACCCATTTTTAATGGGTTCAGGGTAAAAAAACGCGAAAGGCAATAACAACTCTCGACGATAAAATCTCAAGTAAAACAAAAAAGAAAGAAAAAAATTAAAAAAATAAAGCTACAGGTTCGAAGAAGAACTACGCGCAACTATGAAAACCCGAAATATAAAGCCACAACGTTCTTCTGTCGGGTATTGAGTATTTTTGTGAGTGCAGCAAGAAACTTCATCGTAGCGTAGATTGACCAAAGTCACGACAGAATCATGTAAGTGATTTGTGATGTGAGAAAAAATATATTGGATATAATTTCAAGTAGATGCGTTAGCTCGCTGCTTGAGACATATCATCTTATAGAGTTTTTAGTGAAAAATATACATATAAAAATATCGAGACATTTTTATAAACAACATTAGTTTTGTTAAACTCAATTCTCCACAAAAGCAAAGCAAAAGTTAAAAGAAAATAATAATAACATTTCGGAAAATTTTAAATCACTCTGTGTAATGAATGGTTTTGCTTAGAATTTTGTTTAAGTCCGAATGAATGACCGTGACTACGACGTACACGATCAGGGGCACTACGACAGCGACAATAGTGTGTAGTGCAGTTCATAATCATACTCATAGGGTGTAAGCATTGTGTTAGAACAAGCGTATAGTTAAGGGCAAGGAGCCCCTCATAATTTAAGTTTGAATTTTACCGCTGGCCGCCGTTGCTGATCGGTTGCTCAACACCATTTACGAGAGCGCAGCTTCAATTCGGCGGCGAAGAGCGCAAGCTCCGAGGCGAAGCTGTCAAGTTTAGCGGCCGAGGCAAGCGCACGGCTCGCTAGCGAGCGAGCCGGCACTCTGTGATCGAGCTTCAGGGTGAGTACTCGCGTGTCAAGGAGTAGAAGGAAAAGAAACTGAGAGTGTACAGCGGAGCGCTATGGCTCCGAACTGTGCGGCAGAGCCTCAGCTTAGGGAAACCGTGTAGGATAGTGCTTAGTAAGTGAATGTGAATAAAATGAAGTCAGTAAAGAGAGTCGATTAGTTTTTTTCATTATTTGCTATTAATACTAACCTCGAGCACCGGAGTTAGCCGATGTTCAACATAACCTCTTTCCATAACTTAGTGTGCTGTGTGTGTGGATCTAGGTCATGTATGTATGAATCGGGGCTTAGCTTGCCGACCGCGTGAGCAATCCCGGCCATGTGTATGTACTTCCCTTACTAGCCTATGAAAGAAGAAGGAGTCATAGTTTGTTTAAAGCACTTCCTCCCCCCTCTAAACCCACCATCCCAGCAAACTAAAAAATATCTTGTAAATTACTGGACCTGGTAAGACTGAGAGTTGTAGCCCGGCCAGGAACTTCCTTACAGTGCATTTAATTGATACTATAAAGACATCAGGGTGTGCTGTTCCGACTGAACAGACACAAAAACAGATCTAGCTATGGATCCGGAGCGGTTGCGCATGATAATTGATACCGCAGTGCAGAGCGCGCTCGCAGCACAAGCTCTGTTAATAGGGAAGCTAGGCTAAAGCAGGAGCTTAAACACCAAATTTTACAGGTGTCAAGTAAGTTAAGAAACATACAACTTTCGGTACCGAAAGGGAAAGTTTACAATGAGGCCGATATCATAGATGGGGTTGAATGCAACAAGCCCCCTCACGCGGTAAAGTGCCTTGCTTCTTGGAACTCAGGACAATTAGGTATCTGAGAGGCAGACTGCGCATGGCGCCTATAGACTTTTCAGAAAATTCGACGGAAGCTCACATCACTACCAAGCCATCTCAATAATTAGAAGTAAAATTAGAGGTTCGGCGGACGCGGCTTTTTCTTCGTTTAACACACCGTTAAACTTCGAGGCCGTCATAGCACAGTTGCACTTCACGTATAGTGACAAGCAACCTATCCACGTGATCGTGCAGTAAATGGGCACGAATATTATTTATTTATTTATTTATTAATGGTCGAAAAAACGAGTGTCTTCCTCATTATTATTAATGATTATTAATGAAAATTAAATGCGAAAAGTCTAATTAGAGCATCACCGACCGATGGAGGTGTTTTATTTGCCGGCTGCTGGCCGGACAGCTGTGCCCCTTTTCATAGCTAATTTTGTAAGTGACGTTATTAGAACCTACATCTAAGAAGGGTGTAATTAGGAAAAAATGTTCTTAAGTGAAATAATCTTAATTTGCTATATTATTCAAGAAAAAACAATAAATAGGAAAAAAGAAAGAAAGAAGATTGTTAATAAACTAAAGAAGTGTATGCTGTAGAGTGTTTAGTAGATAGGATAAAGGCTTAGGCAGGGAGGCATGTCTATCCTACAGTACTACGATGAGGTTAAAAAAAAATCTCACGTTTCTTACAAACAAGGTCCATACGACTTGATATGATTCTGGCAACGGGCATGTGTGCGAAATTCAAGGGATACGAGCGCCGCGTAACCGTCTCTGGACTTAAACGCAGTTCAACCGATGTGTTGTTTGCGGCACACCCTCCGGATTTGCCGAGGGCTCTGGCACTAGCCTAGGAGGTCGATGCTAATCACGAGAGGTATGCTTTCGCGAGAACCCTCATTTCAAAAGGCAGAACGGCCAGTACACAGATAGAGCCCAAAATAGAGCTGGGACCGGTAGTGCCCCAGTGCTCATGGAATTCTATCCTTCTTCCTTAAAGTTTAAGCAGCCTACAATCTTCCAGAAATCCCAGGGCTCAGCTAAATGTATCGCAACCGAGGGTCACGGAAACAAGCATCCCGCCGGATCTGTCCGCGCGACAGGTCAAAAAAGTCAAAGGGTGGATCACTTCCAAGCAAGCGAGCGAGAGGGCGCGGAATATAACGGCACAGCACAAGAGGTGTCGGGCGAGGAAGAGGATGAATATAGCATAGATTATGAAAGCGAAGGGGAAGGTCCCTGCTGCCGTTCATTCGAGGGAGAATAGAGGGAACAAATATGAAATCCTGAATCGACACGGCCGCACAAGCGCCAAAAAGGCGTCAGCCATGTCGAATCCCATTTTGTTGTCTATTCCATTCATGGGTCAAACAACAAATGCAAAATGAAAGTTGTCCATGTTTGGGTACGACACTTTTTTTTCTTGCTTGCTTGATTCCTCATCCACGTTCGATGGAATCATAGGGCTGGACCTACTAAAGCAGGTGGGCACAGTCTTATGCCTAAAATAGGGCATGTTAAAATATGGTGCGACCCCGGAGGTGTTGCAGTACTACAAATTTACGAACGTTAATCACACGTAGGACAAAGAAATGCAAGCACCACCTGCGGTGAAGGCCAGTGCTTCACCGAAACAACAAGGCTTTTGCGGACTCAAACGAGGCACTGCTCTATCCCAAGGGTGTAGAAGATTATGTCGCTTCAGAGGTCAACGACCTCCTCAAAACCGGCAGAATCAGAAAGTCTAAGTCTCCGTACACCAATCCGTTGTGGGTGGTAGACAAAAAAAGTCGCAGATGATCTGGGCAATAGAAATAAACGTCTAGTGATAGACTTTAGGAAGCTCAACCTTTAAACAATTGCCGAATGCCAAGCATCACCATAAAATTCGCTAATCTCGGTAGGGCCAAATACTTCCCGACGCTCGACCTAAAATTAGGTTATCACCAGATCTCTTAAGTAGAGCAAGATCGTGAAAAAACAGCTTTTTCGGTTAACGGTGGGAAGTACGAATTTTGTCAACATCCCATTGGTTTGAAGAATGCAGTAAGCATTTTTCAAAGAACCATAGATGACGGTCTCCGCGAGCAGATTGGAAAATCGTGCTACGATTATGTCGATGATGTCATCGTATTTTCGAAAAGCGACTAGGCTTATCGTCTAGGCTTTAAAGAGCCTTCGCGTGCCACACGAGAAGTTACAATTTTTTAAAGAAAGGTTTTATCGGCTTTATAGTCACTTAAGATGGTGTGAAGTCAGGTTATTGGGTTTGGCAATCTATCCGCTGCTTTATCAAAGAATATGCGGCAATAGCAAAACCGATCTTCGACATGAAAGGAGAAAACGGGTCCATTAGCAAGTACAAGTCTAGAAAGATACCAGTACAGTTCAATGAGGCTCAGCGCAAAACGTTCCATAAACATTAACATTTTCACTGACCACCAACCTCTTTCATTCTCAGTATCCGAGAGCAATCCTAATGCAAAAATAAAGCGATGGAAAGCGCGCATTGATGAAACAGGAGCAAGGATTATGTAGCTGACGCGCTGTCGCGCTAGAACGTGAACACCCTGCAGGGCAATCGCGATGAGCCAGAATCTGTCGCGGCTACGATTCACAGTCAATTGTCCTTGTCTTCTACAATCGATTTGACAGAGAAGCCTGGGAACTGCTTCCTGAACCAGATTGTATTAGAGAAGAAATGTTGTCCTCGCCATAAATTTCATCAATAGGGTCGCCCTTATTGAAACCATTAAGGCCTTCATTAACCCAAACGTGGTTAATGCATTTCACTGTATTTTTCCAGCTTTGGTTACTTTCAAACACGAGTTGGTAAGGGCCTTCCCAGCTACGAAGTTTTTGCAATACCAAGCGCCATCAGTAATAAAAGCGAAATCATCACTAAAGAACACAATCGAGCATATGGGGCGGAATATAAAAACAGGTCATGTCGGAATACTATTTCCCAAAAATAAATGAGTCTCCTCGTCATAACTCGACTAATGGGCAGGTAGAACGCTTTCACAGCACCCTACTGGGTGTTTAAAGCTTCAAAGGGGTATAGTTGATACGGTCGACCTTAACCTGCAGGCCACTATCGAGCTAAGCAGCTCAATCTACTCAGTGGTTGAAAAGAGGCCTAAGGACATCTTGTTTAACTCCACGCCGGAAGGTACCCGCGAGGTTAGGGGTAAGATAGAAGGGGCCCAAATTCAGCAGAATGCCAGGGTTAACCAAAGGCGCCAGAACAATGTCTTTAAAGTAGGCGAAAAGGTCTTGGTAAAGACAAACCACAGATTCGGCAACAAGCTATAGCCTTTGTGTGTTGAAGAAAAGGTTAAAGCGGACTTGGGGACAACGGTCCACATAGAGGGAAGGGTGGTCCACAAGGACAACCTCCGCCGCCGTTTTAAAAAAAAGAACCAATTTTTCATTACCTTTTATTAATATTAGCTTCAACATTTTAGGATGACGCTTATCATACATTCAATCATGACCATGACGACGGCACGGGTGACTGACTAAATGCACGCGGACTACATACCGATCACGGACGGGACCATTTTACTATGGGACAGCTAATTGGGGTCAGGCGTTTTGAAAGTGTCTAATATTAAAGTAGAACATATGATCAATGTAATAACTTTCATAATTCAGTACCCTATAATAATGCAAAAAAAAACCACTTTCCCAGTCGCCCACAATGGTTCCGTGCTTCAACTCCAATTTGGTGGCTGATTGCGATGGCCAGATTGTAGCTAACTTCGCGGAGATCAGTAGTGTTTTTGTGCATTCTAGTGTGTGTGTGTAATCAGTGCATCACAGGCAAAAAGCAAACACTTACAGTGGCAGTAATACTAGCTAAGCCCGTCTCAACTAACAAATCGCGCCAGTAGAACGCGACAAACTATAAGTGCTGTCCAAAGTGCTTTTTGATTTTACAAAAGTGCAACCGCGTGCGAGCGTAAGAGACCAAGCTTTAGCTAAGCTCAACTGTGCTCAGCTGATCACACCTATTTAGCCGAAGTGTCTGTGTGAGTGAGCAGAGCTTTTGTGGGAGAGCTTTTGGCAAGTATCACTCACACAAGCATTACACTAGCCACTGCTGGAAAGCCAATCACTGCCCGTGATAGGGCTGAAACAACTCAGTCACCGTTTCCCCTCCTGTTCACTTACGTCACTTTTTACAAAACTACTAGTGATTTTTGTAATTAAGTGCGGGTTGATTTTTGATTATATTATTTAATAATTAATACTAATGGCGTAAAACAATTCAAACCACTTTTATCCTACGTCTCCAATTTATAATTTATTTAATATTTTCTACCTACATACGTTATGCTGTGCGGGGGCACTAGGTAGCCCACTACGGTAACATCGTCTCTCGCACGTGGCATCAGCTCCCTGGTCCCCTCTACCCCATCTCTCTCTATAGCGGACCCTGCTACAAGTCCGGACCTCCATGCCTTTTTGGGCAAATACCCTTCAAGTCTGCAGCCAGGTATCAAAGGGACCCGTACAAAAAGGGGGCCGTTAAAAAAAATGAGAAGATGGTGTTCTCTCGCCCAGTATATCTTGCAAGAAGGCGAGCACCACCAATGCCAAAAGAGGCAGCCAAAACCGGTTTTCGGCCCTCTGTGACGAAAAGGAGAGCCACATGGACACGGAGGTAGAGCTAACTGCCAACAACAATGTCGCTAATGGTGTAGATGAAGCTGATGTTAGCCCATCCACTTCGCACGCAGCACGCGCAAGGGCCAGCAGGCAACAAACGGCAAACCAGAAGCTTTCCACCCACCAGTAACCCAACCAGAACAACTGTGCCAGGTACCGTCAGCTTCGCCACGTTCTGCATCGAACTAGACGGCATCGTAGGCGCGAACACCGTCAGAGCGCTCAACTCTAGCGACTGCATCATCCAATGCCGAAACTCGGAAGATTACGATAACCAATACGGGCACACCAAGTCCTACTGCTTGAGACACTAAGTGTGCACGGAGTGTGGGAAAAATCATCCTACAAGCGAGTGCACAATTAGCAAAGACAAGGATAAGTGTTGCTACCACTGTGGCGAATCACACGCAGCAAACTTCAAAGGCTGCAAGAAGTTCCTGCGGTACGCTTTTCAGCAGAGACACCAGAACAAGGCAAATGGCAGGGACGCAAGCCGCTCCAGGGATCGCCGCCCCCAAGCAGCGCCTCCTACTCACAGCTTCGTTACTGGTCAGTAATCCTTTGCCAGCGTCCTGCGCGGTAGACAGCCCACCGAGCACAGAGCTCGCTCTTCGTCTCGCAGAAGGAATACATTAGGCATTCCCAATCGATTCCACCCAGTCCCTGACAACAGTTCCAACTCAGCCCTCGAGATCAGGTTTGCCAGAATAGATTGAATGTTGTCTCTTGTAGAGACCCTAACGCAAGCGCTAATAAAGGCTAGCGCTTAAAATTACCTCCCGTAGGGTAGCACTGTGGAACGCCAACGGAGTCTTTTCGAAGGCGAATGAGATCTCTGCCTTCAAAGCTCCACCTCGTCGATATATTTCTTTTCATGAAGACTCACTTCTGCTCCCCTATCACCCTCAGAGTGCCAAACTACACTCTCCACACCGCAAACCACCCAAACAACAGCCTACATGGAGGAGCAGCAATACTGATCAGGTCCTCCTTGTCCCACCACCCACTTGAGTCGTCCTGCCACTGGCATATGCAAGCCGCTGTTATCCAACTCGGATCTGACAGAGGCGACTTCAACCTCGTGTCAGTATACTGCCCTCCGGCCTTGAGAGTGACTGAGGTACACTTTTAAACCCTCTTCGACCAGCGCCAAAATTCGTGGCAGGGGGAGAGTGGAACACCAAACAGTTGCGCATGATAATTGATACCGCAGTGCAGAGCGCGCTCGCAGCACAAGCTCTGTTAATAGGGAAGCTAGGCTAAAGCAGGAGCTTAAACACCAAATTTTACAGGTGTCAAGTAAGTTAAGAAACATACAACTTTTGGTACCGAAAGGGAAAGTTTACAATGAGGCCGATATCATAGATGGGGTTGAATGCAACAAGCCCCCTCACGCGGTAAAGTGCCTTGCTTCTTGGAACTCAGGACAATTAGGTATCTGAGAGGCAGACTGCGCATGGCGCCTATAGACTTTTCAGAAAATTCGACGGAAGCTCACATCACTACCAAGCCATCTCAATAATTAGAAGTAAAATTAGAGGTTCGGCGGACGCGGCTTTTTCTTCGTTTAACACACCGTTAAACTTCGAGGCCGTCATAGCACAGTTGCACTTCACGTATAGTGACAAGCGACCTATTCACGTGATCGTGCAGTAAATGGGCACGAATATTATTTATTTATTTATTTATTAATGGTCGAAAAAACGAGTGTCTTCCTCATTATTATTAATGATTATTAATGAAAATTAAATGCGAAAAGTCTAATTAGAGCATCACCGACCGATGGAGGTGTTTTATTTGCCGGCTGCTGGCCGGACAGCTGTGCCCCTTTTCATAGCTAATTTTGTAAGTGACGTTATTAGAACCTACATCTAAGAAGGGTGTAATTAGGAAAAAATGTTCTTAAGTGAAATAATCTTAATTTGCTATATTATTCAAGAAAATACAATAAATAGGAAAAAGAAAGAAAGAAGATTGTTAATAAACTAAAGAAGTGTATGCTGTAGAGTGTTTAGTAGATAGGATAAAGGCTTAGGCAGGGAGGCATGTCTATCCTACAGTACTACGATGAGGTTAAAAAAAAATCTCACGTTTCTTACAAACAAGGTCCATACGACTTGATATGATTCTGGCAACGGGCATGTGTGCGAAATTCAAGGGATACGAGCGCCGCGTAACCGTCTCTGGACTTAAACGCAGTTCAACCGATGTGTTGTTTGCGGCACACCCTCCGGATTTGCCGAGGGCTCTGGCACTAGCCCAGGAGGTCGATGCTAATCACGAGAGGTATGCTTTCGCGAGAACCCTCATTTCAAAAGGCAGAACGGCCAGTACACAGATAGAGCCCAAAATAGAGCTGGGACCGGTAGTGCCCCAGTGCTCATGGAATTCTATCCTTCTTCCTTAAAGTTTAAGCAGCCTACAATCTTCCAGAAATCCCAGGGCTCAGCTAAATGTATCGCAACCGAGGGTCACGGAAACAAGCATCCCGCCGGATCTGTCCGCGCGACAGGTCAAAAAAGTCAAAGGGTGGATCACTTCCAAGCAAGCGAGCGAGAGGGCGCGGAATATAACGGCACAGCACAAGAGGTGTCGGGCGAGGAAGAGGATGAATATAGCATAGATTATGAAAGCGAAGGGGAAGGTCCCTGCTGCCGTTCATTCGAGGGAGAATAGAGGGAACAAATATGAAATCCTGAATCGACACGGCCGCACAAGCGCCAAAAAGGCGTCAGCCATGTCGAATCCCATTTTGTTGTCTATTCCATTCATGGGTCAAACAACAAATGCAAAATGAAAGTTGTCCATGTTTGGGTACGACACTTTTTTTTCTTGCTTGCTTGATTCCTCATCCACGTTCGATGGAATCATAGGGCTGGACCTACTAAAGCAGGTGGGCACAGTCTTATGCCTAAAATAGGGCATGTTAAAATATGGTGCGACCCCGGAGGTGTTGCAGTACTACAAATTTACGAACGTTAATCACACGTAGGACAAAGAAATGCAAGCACCACCTGCGGTGAAGGCCAGTGCTTCACCGAAACAACAAGGCTTTTGCGGACTCAAACGAGGCACTGCTCTATCCCAAGGGTGTAGAAGATTATGTCGCTTCAGAGGTCAACGACCTCCTCAAAACCGGCAGAATCAGAAAGTCTAAGTCTCCGTACACCAATCCGTTGTGGGTGGTAGACAAAAAAAGTCGCAGATGATCTGGGCAATAGAAATAAACGTCTAGTGATAGACTTTAGGAAGCTCAACCTTTAAACAATTGCCGAATGCCAAGCATCACCATAAAATTCGCTAATCTCGGTAGGGCCAAATACTTCCCGACGCTCGACCTAAAATTAGGTTATCACCAGATCTCTTAAGTAGAGCAAGATCGTGAAAAAACAGCTTTTTCGGTTAACGGTGGGAAGTACGAATTTTGTCAACATCCCATTGGTTTGAAGAATGCAGTAAGCATTTTTCAAAGAACCATAGATGACGGTCTTCGCGAGCAGATTGGAAAATCGTGCTACGATTATGTCGATGATGTCATCGTATTTTCGAAAAGCGACTAGGCTTATCGACTAGGTTTTAAAGAGCCTTCGCGTGCCACACGAGAAGTTACAATTTTTTAAAGAAAGGTTTTATCGGCTTTATAGTCACTTAAGATGGTGTGAAGTCAGGTTATTGGGTTTGGCAATCTATCCGCTGCTTTATCAAAGAATATGCGGCAATAGCAAAACCGATCTTCGACATGAAAGGAGAAAACGGGTCCATTAGCAAGTACAAGTCTAGAAAGATACCAGTACAGTTCAATGAGGCTCAGCGCAAAACGTTCCATAAACATTAACATTTTCACTGACCACCAACCTCTTTCATTCTCAGTATCCGAGAGCAATCCTAATGCAAAAATAAAGCGATGGAAAGCGCGCATTGATGAAACAGGAGCAAAGATTATGTAGCTAACGCGCTGTCGCGCTAGAACGTGAACACCCTGCAGGGCAATCGCGATGAGCCAGAATCTGTCGCGGCTACGATTCACAGTCAATTGTCCTTGTCTTCTACAATCGATTTGACAGAGAAGCCTGGGAACTGCTTCCTGAACCAGATTGTATTAGAGAAGAAATGTTGTCCTCGCCATAAATTTCATCAATAGGGTCGCCCTTATTGAAACCATTAAGGCCTTCATTAACCCAAACGTGGTTAATGCATTTCACTGTATTTTTCCAGCTTTGGTTACTTTCAAACACGAGTTGGTAAGGGCCTTCCCAGCTACGAAGTTTTTGCAATACCAAGCGACATCAGTAATAAAAGCGAAATCATCACTAAAGAACACAATCGAGCATATGGGGCGGAATATAAAAACAGGTCATGTCGGAATACTATTTCCCAAAAATAAACGAGTCTCCTCGTCATAACTCGACTAATGGGCAGGTAGAACGCTTTCACAGCACCCTACTGGGTGTTTAAAGCTTCAAAGGGGTATAGTTGATACGGTCGACCTTAACCTGCAGGCCACTATCGAGCTAAGCAGCTCAATCTACTCAGTGGTTGAAAAGAGGCCTAAGGACATCTTGTTTAACTCCACGCCGGAAGGTACCCGCGAGGTTAGGGGTAAGATAGAAGGGGCCCAAATTCAGCAGAATGCCAGGGTTAACCAAAGGCGCCAGAACAATGTCTTTAAAGTAGGCGAAAAGGTCTTGGTAAAGACAAACCACAGATTCGGCAACAAGCTATAGCCTTTGTGTGTTGAAGAAAAGGTTAAAGCGGACTTGGGGACAACGGTCCACATAGAGGGAAGGGTGGTCCACAAGGACAACCTCCGCCGCCGTTTTAAAAAAAAAGAACCAATTTTTCATTACCTTTTATTAATATTAGCTTCAACATTTTAGGATGACGCTTATCATACATTCAATCATGACCATGACGACGGCACGGGTGACTGACTAAATGCACGCGGACTACATACCGATCACGGACGGGACCATTTTACTATGGGACAGCTAATTGGGGTCAGGCGTTTTGAAAGTGTCTAATATTAAAGTAGAACATATGATCAATGTAATAACTTTCATAATTCAGTACCCTATAATAATGCAAAAAAAAACCACTTTCCCAGTCGCCCACAATGGTTCCGTGCTTCAACTCCAATTTGGTGGCTGATTGCGATGGCCAGATTGTAGCTAACTTCGCGGAGATCAGTAGTGTTTTTGTGCATTCTAGTGTGTGTGTGTAATCAGTGCATCACAGGCAAAAAGCAAACACTTACAGTGGCAGTAATACTAGCTAAGCCCGTCTCAACTAACAAATCGCGCCAGTAGAACGCGACAAACTATAAGTGCTGTCCAAAGTGCTTTTTGATTTTACAAAAGTGCAACCGCGTGCGAGCGTAAGAGACCAAGCTTTAGCTAAGCTCAACTGTGCTCAGCTGATCACACCTATTTAGCCGAAGTGTCTGTGTGAGTGAGCAGAGCTTTTGTGGGAGAGCTTTTGGCAAGTATCACTCACACAAGCATTACACTAGCCACTGCTGGAAAGCCAATCACTGCCCGTGATAGGGCTGAAACAACTCAGTCACCGTTTCCCCTCCTGTTCACTTACGTCACTTTTTACAAAACTACTAGTGATTTTTGTAATTAAGTGCGGGTTGATTTTTGATTATATTATTTAATAATTAATACTAATGGCGTAAAACAATTCAAACCACTTTTATCCTACGTCTCCAATTTATAATTTATTTAATATTTTCTACCTACATACGTTATGCTGTGCGGGGGCACTAGGTAGCCCACTACGGTAACATCGTCTCTCGCACGTGGCATCAGCTCCCTGGTCCCCTCTACCCCATCTCTCTCTATAGCGGACCCTGCTACAAGTCCGGACCTCCATGCCTTTTTGGGCAAATACCCTTCAAGTCTGCAGCCAGGTATCAAAGGGACCCGTACAAAAAGGGGGCCGTTAAAAAAAATGAGAAGATGGTGTTCTCTCGCCCAGTATATCTTGCAAGAAGGCGAGCACCACCAATGCCAAAAGAGGCAGCCAAAACCGGTTTTCGGCCCTCTGTGACGAAAAGGAGAGCCACATGGACACGGAGGTAGAGCTAACTGCCAACAACAATGTCGCTAATGGTGTAGATGAAGCTGATGTTAGCCCATCCACTTCGCACGCAGCACGCGCAGGGGCCAGCAGGCAACAAACGGCAAACCAGAAGCTTTCCACCCACCAGTAACCCACCCAGAACAACTGTGCCAGGTACCGTCAGCTTCGCCACGTTCTGCATCGAACTAGACGGCATCGTAGGCGCGAACACCGTCAGAGCGCTCAACTCTAGCGACTGCATCATCCAATGCCGAAACTCGGAAGATTACGATAACCAATACGGGCACACCAAGTCCTACTGCTTGAGACACTAAGTGTGCACGGAGTGTGGGAAAAATCATCCTACAAGTGCACAATTAGCAAAGACAAGGATAAGTGTTGCTACCACTGTGGCGAATCACACGCAGCAAACTTCAAAGGCTGCAAGAAGTTCCTGCGGTACGCTTTTCAGCAGAGACACCAGAACAAGGCAAATGGCAGGGACGCAAGCCGCTCCAGGGATCGCCGCCCCCAAGCAGCGCCTCCTACTCACAGCTTCGTTACTGGTCAGTAATCCTTTGCCAGCGTCCTGCGCGGTAGACAGCCCACCGAGCACAGAGCTCGCTCTTCGTCTCGCAGAAGGAATACATTAGGCATTCCCAATCGATTCCACCCAGTCCCTGACAACAGTTCCAACTCAGCCCTCGAGATCAGGTTTGCCAGAATAGATTGAATGTTGTCTCTTGTAGAGACCCTAACGCAAGCGCTAATAAAGGCTAGCGCTTAAAATTACCTCCCTTAGGGTAGCACTGTGGAACGCCAACGGAGTCTTTTCGAAGGCGAATGAGGTCTCTGCCTTCAAAGCTCCACCTCGTCGATATATTTCTTTTCATGGAGACTTACTTCTGCTCCCCTATCACCCTCAGAGTGCCAAACTACACTCTCCACACCGCAAACCACCCAAACAACAGCCTACATGGAGGAGCAGCAATACTGATCAGGTCCTCCTTGTCCCACCACCCACTTGAGTCGTCCTGCCACTGGTATATGCAAGCCGCTGTTATCCAACTCGGATCTGACAGAGGCGACTTCAACCTCGTATCAGTATACTGCCCTCCGGCCTTGAGAGTGACTGAGGTACACTTTTAAACCCTCTTCGACCAGCGCCAAAATTCGTGGCAGGGGGAGAGTGGAACACCAAACATCGCTGGTGGGGAAACTACCGGATGTGCCCATGAGAGAAAACGCTCTTCTCTTCCATTGAAGCCGAAGGCGTCGAAGTTATAGCCACATGCTACCCATATATGTGGAGCTACTGCAACACCAAGTGCAGTCAACTTCGGGCACTATAAGAGACTCAGACAGGAACAGATGAGAGTAAGTAGCCTTCTGGACCTGACCTCGGATCACCTTTCACTCCACTTTGAGCTAGAGGAGACACCTAAGTCGGTCGTTGCCATCCGCAAAATGCTAGAAACAGCTGGGCATGACGGCAAGAGCACCTTCTCAGTGTGGGAACTCACCAAATTCCTTAAAAGGTAACCAATTTTTTCTTCACCGATCATGGATCATTCTGGCCAATTCGTTTGCTGACCACCTGTAGGTGACCTTCACGCCCTTTTATTTCGCTGATGTTGCACAGCGCCGTAAGTGGCTGAAACACTTGATGCGCCACTGCAGATGGCTCTTCCAAAAAGGAGCTTATCCCCTGCGCAAATCGGAATACAGTACAGCGCTCGAGCTGAAGAAGACACCTGGATGCGACAAAATTGACAGCAGAGCAGCCAAGGCACTTTCACGCAAAGGCATCATGGCACTCGTGTTAATTATCAACTCATTGCTCAGGCTTGGTCTCTTCCCGAATCAGTGGAAATGTGTCAAAATTATTATGATCGCCAAACCCGTAAACTGCTAACTCAACTGGAATCTTACTGCTGCCGACGCTTTCCAAAGTCTTTGAGCGACTCCTACTAAGTCGACTATGGACTTCAGTTGACCTCATAGCTGCCCCGAGCAGGTCCACCGAGTAGTCAAACATGTACTGGAAGCATTCGAAAAGAAGGAATACTGCGTTTGAGTTTTCATCGACGTCAAACAGGCGTTTAATAAGGTCTGGCACGATGGCTTTACAAAACCTAAGACATAGTCCCTGCGCCATATTTCAGCATCGTCACCTCATTTCTGGTAACACGCACCTTCAACGTGGCCGTCAAAGATCAAAGCTCGGGTGTCAAGGGCATCAAAGCAGGTGTCCCACGATGCAGCGTCCTCGGCCTGGTGCTGTACACGCTGTACACGGCCGACCTCCCCACACGAGGGCAAACAGACAGCAACAAAAGCAAAATGCCTTAAAAGGCTTCAAAAACTCGACTGGCTCTTAAGACCGCAAAGCAAGCTCCATACGAAGGCGCTGCTCTTTATAACGATGGTAACGCCCATCTAGACATACGATATCCAAGTTTGGGGCACGGCGACAGCACACCAGCTGCGCAGCATAAGAGTGGTCCAAGCCAAGGCAGCACGCAAGGTCTCCGGCCTGCCATGGTAAGAGACAACCGATGCCATCGAACGCGATCTCCGCCTAACAAATGTCGGAGATCAGCTAAACTTCTTTAGCAGCCGATACGCCGACAAGCTGCTGCAGTCGCCGAACGCGGCCAGATTCCTGGCGGACCTCATCAGTGATAGGCGCTTTCGAAGGCACCCCGAGGACCTTCCTACGAAGCGTATTACTTAATTATCTCATTCCCCATAATTGTAAATAATTTCATTGTAAATATCATATCATCATAAGTAAGTTAATAGTAACTATACATCCTTTCAACGATCGCAGCGCAATACTTAGCTATGACGACTGCGCCGTGATGAAAGTAGGTGGTAGAAACCTTGTCTCTATCACGTCCCATGCCGCTGTAAATGGCACGCGATACTTCAATCGCATGAGCGTGCAAAATCGGTTCCCGGCAGTAGCGGCATACCCGTTACTAAACATCAAGAGTAACGACATGGTGCTCAGCCTTCCTTCTATTCATCGTTTGAGTGAGGAGAACCTTAACTACATCAAAGAGGTCAGAGACAGTGTCGCAGTCAGAAACAAATCTGCAATTTCCCTCGGTATAATCTACTGGTTTCATCAGCTAGTGATCAAACGCCGAAACTCCCGAAAGAGCTCACAGATGCTGGAATACTTAAACCCGACTGAGGACGGACAGTCTTCGAGAGACGGAGTAGTTAACCACTGACTATTGGTATTTGCTAACCCAGCGTTCTGGGGTTGCCAATGACTAGAGTCGTGATCGCGGCGGATTTGTGGCAACTATGTTGCCAGGCGCAACGGTCACCCGACACCAGACACGAGGAGCCAACGCTGCACTTTTGGGGACAACGACGGCGACTCCGCGACAGCGACGGCTACTCCGCGGCAGCGACTGCGACTCAGGCTAGCTTTACTTATTGTAACCGAAGTGATATTTCATTAGTCTTAGTTTGCAAGAATTTCCTGCAGTACGCTTTCCAGCAGAGAAACCAGAACAAGGCAAATAGCAGGCACGCAAGCCGCTCCAGGAATCGCTGCCCCCAAGCAGCGCCTCCTACTCACATCTTTGTTACTGGTCAGTAATCCTTTGCAAGCGTCCTGCGCGGTAGACAGCCCACCGAGCACAGAGCTCGCTCTTCGTCTCGCAGAAGGAATACATTAGGCATTCCCAATCGATTCCACCCAGTCCCTGACAACAGTTCCAACTCAGCCCTCGAGATCAGGTTGGATCAACTGTTTGCCAGAATAGATTGAGTGTTGTCTCTTGTAGAGACCCTAACGCAAGCGCTAATAAAGGCTAGCGCTTAAAATTACCTCCCTTAGGGTAGCACTGTGGAACGCCAACGGAGTCTTTTCGAAGGCGAATGAGATCTCTGCCTTCAAAGCTCCACCTCGTCGATATATTTCTTTTCATGAAGACTCACTTCTGCTCCCCTATCACCCTCAGAGTGCCAAACTACACTCTCCACACCGCAAACCACCCAAACAACAGCCTACATGGAGGAGCAGCAATACTGATCAGGTCCTCCTTGTCCCACCACCCACTTGAGTCGTCCTGCCACTGGTATATGCAAGCCGCTGTTATCCAACTCGGATCTGACAGAGGCGACTTCAACCTCGTGTCAGTATACTGCCCTCCGGCCTTGAGAGTGACTGAGGTACACTTTTAAACTCTCTTTGACCAGCGCCAAAATTCGTGGCAGGGGGAGAGTGGAACACCAAACATCGCTGGTGGGGAAACTACCGGATGTGCCCATGAGAGAAAACGCTCTTCTCTGCCATTGAAGCCGAAGGCGTCGAAGTTATAGCGACATGCTACCCATATATGTGGAGCTACTGCAACACCAAGTGCAGTCAACTTCGGGCACTATAAGAGACTCAGACAGGAACAGATGAGAGTAAGTAGCCTTCTGGACCTGACCTCGGATCACCTTTCACTCCACTTTGAGCTAGAGGAGACACCTAAGTCGGTCGTTGCCATCCGCAAAATGCTAGAAACAGCTGGGCATGACGGCAAGAGCACCTTCTCAGTGTGGGAACTCACCAAATTCCTTAAAAGGTAACCAATTTTTTCTTCACCGATCATGGATCATTCTGGCCAATTCGTTTGCTGACCACCTGTAGGTGACCTTCACGCCCTTTTATTTCGCTGATGTTGCACAGCGCCGTAAGTGGCTGAAACACTTGATGCGCCACTGCAGATGGCTCTTCCAAAAAGGAGCTTATCCCCTGCGCAAATCGGAATACAGTACAGCGCTCGAGCTGAAGAAGACACCTGGATGCGACGAAATTGACAGCAGAGCAGCCAAGGCACTTTCACGCAAAGGCATCATGGCACTCGTGTTAATTATCAACTCATTGCTCAGGCTTGGTCTCTTCCCGAATCAGTGGAAATGTGTCAAAATTATTATGATCGCCAAACCCGTAAACCGCTAACTCAACTGGAATCTTACTGCTGCCGACGCTTTCCAAAGTCTTTGAGCGACTCCTACTAAGTCGACTATGGACTTCAGTTGACCTCATAGCTGCCCCGAGCAGGTCCACCGAGTAGTCAAACATGTACTGGAGGCATTCGAAAAGAAGGAATACTGCGTTTGAGTTTTCATCGACGTCAAACAGGCGTTTAATAAGGTCTGGCACGATGGCATTCTCTACAAAACCTAAGACATAGTCCCTGCGCCATATTTCAGCATCGTCACCTCATTTCTGGTAACACGCACCTTCAACGTGGCCGTCAAAGATCAAAGCTCGGGTGTCAAGGGCATCAAAGCAGGTGTCCCACGATGCAGCGTCCTCGGCCTGGTGCTGTACACGCTGTACACGGCCGACCTCCCCACACGAGGGCAAACAGACAGCAACAAAAGCAAAATGCCTTAAAAGGCTCCAAAAACTCGACTGGCTCTTAAGACCGCAAAGCAAGCTCCATACGAAGGCGCTGCTCTTTATAACGATGGTAACGCCCATCTAGACATACGATATCCAAGTTTGGGGCACGGCGACAGCACACCAGCTGCGCAGCATAAGAGTGGTCCAAGCCAAGGCAGCACGCAAGGTCTCCGGCCTGCCATGGTAAGAGACAACCGATGCCATCGAACGCGATCTCCGCCTAACAAATGTCGGAGATCAGCTAAACTTCTTTAGCAGCCGATACGCCGACAAGCTGCTGCAGTCGCCGAACGCGGCCAGGGTCCTGGCGGAGGACCTTCCTACGAAGCGTATTACTTAATTATCTCTTTCCCCATCATTGTAAATAATTTCATTGTAAATATCATATCATTATAAGTAAGTTAATAGTAACTATACATCCTTTCAACGCTCGCAGCGCAATACTTAGCTATGACGACTGCGCCGTGATGAAAGTAGGTGGTAGAAACCTTGTCACTTTCACGTCCCATGCCGCTGTAAATGGCACGCGATACTTCAATCGCATGAGCGTGCAAAATCGGTTCCCGCCAGTAGCGGCATACCCGTTACTAAACATCAAGAGTAACGACATGGTGCTCAGCCTTCCTTCTATTCATCGCTTGAGTGAGGAGAACCTTAACTACATCAAAGAGGTCAGAGACAGTGTCGCAGTCAGAAACAAATCTGCAATTTCCCTCGGTATAATCTACTGGTTTCATCAGCTAGTGATCAAACGCCGAAACTCCCGAAAGAGCTCACAGATGCTGGAATACTTAAACCCGACTGAGGACGGACAGTCTTCGAGAGACGGAGTAGTTAACCACTGACTATTGGTATTTGCTAACCCAGCGTTCTGGGGTTGCCAATGACTAGAGTCGTGATCGCGGCGGATTTGTGGCAACTATGTTGCCAGGCGCAACGGTCACCCGACACCAGACACGAGGAGCCAACGCTGCACTTTTGGGGACAACGACGGCGACTCCGCGACAGCGACGGCTACTCCGCGGCAGCGACTGCGACTCAGGCTAGCTTTACTTATTGTAACCGAAGTGATAGTTCATTAGTCTTAGTTTGCAAGAATTTCCTGCAGTACGCTTTCCAGCAGAGAAACCAGAACAAGGCAAATAGCAGGCACGCAAGCCGCTCCAGGAATCGCTGCCCCCAAGCAGCGCCTCCTGCTCACATCTTTGTTATTGGTCAGTAATCCTTTGCAAGCGTCCTGCGCGGTAGACAGCCCACCGAGCACAGAGCTCGCTCTTCGTCTCGCAGAAGGAATACATTAGGCATTCCCAATCGATTCCACCCAGTCCCTGACAACAGTTCCAACTCAGCCCTCGAGATCAGGTTGGATCAATTGTTTGCCAGAATAGATTGAGTGTTGTCTCTTGTAGAGACCCTAACGCAAGCGCTAATAAAGGCTAGCGCTTAAAATTACCTCCCTTAGGGTAGCACTGTGGAACGCCAACGGAGTCTTTTCGAAGGCGAATGAGATCTCTGCCTTCAAAGCTCCACCTCGTCGATATATTTCTTTTCATGAAGACTCACTTCTGCTCCCCTATCACCCTCAGAGTGCCAAACTACACTCTCCACACCGCAAACCACCCAAACAACAGCCTACATGGAGGAGCAGCAATACTGATCAGGTCCTCCTTGTCCCACCACCCACTTGAGTCGTCCTGCCACTGGTATATGCAAGCCGCTGTTATCCAACTCGGATCTGACAGAGGCGACTTCAACCTCGTGTCAGTATACTGCCCTCCGGCCTTGAGAGTGACTGAGGTACACTTTTAAACTCTCTTTGACCAGCGCCAAAATTCGTGGCAGGGGGAGAGTGGAACACCAAACATCGCTGGTGGGGAAACTACCGGATGTGCCCATGAGAGAAAACGCTCTTCTCTGCCATTGAAGCCGAAGGCGTCGAAGTTATAGCGACATGCTACCCATATATGTGGAGCTACTGCAACACCAAGTGCAGTCAACTTCGGGCACTATAAGAGACTCAGACAGGAACAGATGAGAGTAAGTAGCCTTCTGGACCTGACCTCGGATCACCTTTCACTCCACTTTGAGCTAGAGGAGACACCTAAGTCGGTCGTTGCCATCCGCAAAATGCTAGAAACAGCTGGGCATGACGGCAAGAGCACCTTCTCAGTGTGGAAACTCACCAAATTCCTTAAAAGGTAACTAATTTTTTCTTCACCGATCATGGATCATTCTTGCCAATTCGTTTGCTGACCACCTGTAGGTGACCTTCACGCCCTTTTATTTCGCTGATGTTGCACAGCGCCGTAAGTGGCTGAAACACTTGATGCGCCACTGCAGATGGCTCTTCCAAAAAGGAGCTTATCCCCTGCGCAAATCGGAATACAGTACAGCGCTCGAGCTGAAGAAGACACCTGGATGCGACGAAATTGACAGCAGAGCAGCCAAGGCACTTTCACGCAAAGGCATCATGGCACTCGTGTTAATTATCAACTCATTGCTCAGGCTTGGTCTCTTCCCGAATCAGTGGAAATGTGTCAAAATTATTATGATCGCCAAACCCGTAAACCGCTAACTCAACTGGAATCTTACTGCTGCCGACGCTTTCCAAAGTCTTTGAGCGACTCCTACTAAGTCGACTATGGACTTCAGTTGACCTCATAGCTGCCCCGAGCAGGTCCACCGAGTAGTCAAACATGTACTGGAGGCATTCGAAAAGAAGGAATACTGCGTTTGAGTTTTCATCGACGTCAAACAGGCGTTTAATAAGGTCTGGCACGATGGCATTCTCTACAAAACCTAAGACATAGGACCTGCGCCATATTTCAGCATCGTCACCTCATTTCTGGTAACACGCACCTTCAACGTGGCCGTCAAAGATCAAAGCTCGGGTGTCAAGGGCATCAAAGCAGGTGTCCCACGATGCAGCGTCCTCGGCCTGGTGCTGTACACGCTGTACACGGCCGACCTCCCCACACGAGGGCAAACAGACAGCAACAAAAGCAAAATGCCTTAAAAGGCTCCAAAAACTCGACTGGCTCTTAAGACCGCAAAGCAAGCTCCATACGAAGGCGCTGCTCTTTATAACGATGGTAACGCCCATCTAGACATACGATATCCAAGTTTGGGGCACGGCGACAGCACACCAGCTGCGCAGCATAAGAGTGGTCCAAGCCAAGGCAGCACGCAAGGTCTCCGGCCTGCCATGGTAAGAGACAACCGATGCCATCGAACGCGATCTCCGCCTAACAAATGTCGGAGATCAGCTAAACTTCTTTAGCAGCCGATACGCCGACAAGCTGCTGCAGTCGCCGAACGCGGCCAGGGTCCTGGCGGACCTCATCAGTGATAGGCGCTTTCGAAGGCACCCCGAGGACCTTCCTACGAAGCGTATTACTTAATTATCTCTTTCCCCATCATTGTAAATAATTTCATTGTAAATATCATATCATCATAAGTAAGTTAATAGTAACTATACATCCTTTCAACGATCGCAGCGCAATACTTAGCTATGACGACTGCGCCGTGATGAAAGTAGGTGGTAGAAACCTTGTCTCTTTCACGTCCCATGCCGCTGTAAATGGCACGCGATACTTCAATCGCATGAGCGTGCAAAATCGGTTCCCGGCAGTAGCGGCATACCCGTTACTAAACATCAAGAGTAACGACATGGTGCTCAGCCTTCCTTCTATTCATCGTTTGAGTGAGGAGAACCTTAACTACATCAAAGAGGTCAGAGACAGTGTCGCAGTCAGAAACAAATCTGCAATTTCCCTCGGTATAATCTACTGGTTTCATCAGCTAGTGATCAAACGCCGAAACTCCCGAAAGAGCTCACAGATGCTGGAATACTTAAACCCGACTGAGGACGGACAGTCTTCGAGAGACGGAGTAGTTAACCACTGACTATTGGTATTTGCTAACCCAGCGTTCTGGGGTTGCCAATGACTAGAGTCGTGATCGCGGCGGATTTGTGGCAACTATGTTGCCAGGCGCAACGGTCACCCGACACCAGACACGAGGAGCCAACGCTGCACTTTTGGGGACAACGACGGCGACTCCGCGACAGCGACGGTTACTCCGCGGCAGCGACTGCGACTCAGGCTAGCTTTACTTATTGTAACCGAAGTGATAGTTCATTAGTCTTAGTTTGCAAGAATTTCCTGCAGTACGCTTTCCAGCAGAGAAACCAGAACAAGGCAAATAGCAGGCACGCAAGCCGCTCCAGGAATCGCTGCCCCCAAGCAGCGCCTCCTACTCACATCTTTGTTACTGCTCAGTAATCCTTTGCAAGCGTCCTGCGCGGTAGACAGCCCACCCAGCACCGAGCTCGCTCTTCGTCTCGCAGAAGGAATACATTAGGCATTCCCAATCGATTCCACCCAGTCCCTGACAACAGTTCCAACTCAGCCCTCGAGATCAGGTTGGATCAACTGTTTGCCAGAATAGATTGAGTGTTGTCTCTTGCAGAGACCCTAACGCAAGCGCTAATAAAGGCTAGCGCTTAAAATTACCTCCCTTAGGGTAGCACTGTGGAACGCCAACGGAGTCTTTTCGAAGGCGAATGAGATCTCTGCCTTCAAAGCTCCACCACGTCGATATACTTCTTTTCATGAAGACTCACTTCTGCTCCCCTATCACCCTCAGAGTGCCAAACTACACTCTCCACACCGCAAACCACCCAAACAACAGCCTACATGGAGGAGCAGCAATACTGATCAGGTCCCCCTTGTCCCACCACCCACTTGAGTCGTCCTGCCACTGGTATATGCAAGCCGCTGTTATCCAACTCGGATCTGACAGAGGCGACTTCAACCTCGTGTCAGTATACTGCCCTCCGGCCTTGAGAGTGACTGAGGTACACTTTTAAACTCTCTTTGACCAGCGCCAAAATTCGTGGCAGGGGGAGAGTGGAACACCAAACATCGCTGGTGGGGAAACTACCGGATGTGCCCATGAGAGAAAACGCTCTTCTCTGCCATTGAAGCCGAAGGCGTCGAAGTTATAGCCACATGCTACCCATATATGTGGAGCTACTGCAACACCAAGTGCAGTCAACTTCGGGCACTATAAGAGACTCAGACAGGAACAGATGAGAGTAAGTAGCCTTCTGGACCTGACCTCGGATCACCTTTCACTCCACTTTGAGCTAGAGGAGACACCTAAGTCGGTCGTTGCCATCCGCAAAATGCTAGAAACAGCTGGGCATGACGGCAAGAGCACCTTCTCAGTGTGGGAACTCACCAAATTCCTTAAAAGGTAACCAATTTTTTCTTCACCGATCATGGATCATTCTGGCCAATTCGTTTGCTGACCACCTGTAGGTGACCTTCACGCCCTTTTATTTCGCTGATGTTGCACAGCGCCGTAAGTGGCTGAAACACTTGATGCGCCACTGCAGATGGCTCTTCCAAAAAGGAGCTTATCCCCTGCGCAAATCGGAATACAGTACAGCGCTCGAGCTGAAGAAGACACCTGGATGCGACGAAATTGACAGCAGAGCAGCCAAGGCACTTTCACGCAAAGGCATCATGGCACTCGTGTTAATTATCAACTCATTGCTCAGGCTTGGTCTCTTCCCGAATCAGTGGAAATGTGTCAAAATTATTATGATCGCCAAACCCGTAAACCGCTAACTCAACTGGAATCTTACTGCTGCCGACGCTTTCCAAAGTCTTTGAGCGACTCCTACTAAGTCGACTATGGACTTCAGTTGACCTCATAGCTGCCCCGAGCAGGTCCACCGAGTAGTCAAACATGTACTGGAGGCATTCGAAAAGAAGGAATACTGCGTTTGAGTTTTCATCGACGTCAAACAGGCGTTTAATAAGGTCTGGCACGATGGCATTCTCTACAAAACCTAAGACATAGTCCCTGCGCCATATTTCAGCATCGTCACCTCATTTCTGGTAACACGCACCTTCAACGTGGCCGTCAAAGATCAAAGCTCGGGTGTCAAGGGCATCAAAGCAGGTGTCCCACGATGCAGCGTCCTCGGCCTGGTGCTGTACACGCTGTACACGGCCGACCTCCCCACACGAGGGCAAACAGACAGCAACAAAAGCAAAATGCCTTAAAAGGCTCCAAAAACTCGACTGGCTCTTAAGACCGCAAAGCAAGCTCCATACGAAGGCGCTGCTCTTTATAACGATGGTAACGCCCATCTAGACATACGATATCCAAGTTTCGGGCACGGCGACAGCACACCAGCTGCGCAGCATAAGAGTGGTCCAAGCCAAGGCAGCACGCAAGGTCTCCGGCCTGCCATGGTAAGAGACAACCGATGCCATCGAACGCGATCTCCGCCTAACAAATGTCGGAGATCAGCTAAACTTCTTTAGCAGCCGATACGCCGACAAGCTGCTGCAGTCGCCGAACGCGGCCAGGGTCCTGGCGGACCTCATCAGTGATAGGCGCTTTCGAAGGCACCCCGAGGACCTTCCTACGAAGCGTATTACTTAATTATCTCTTTCCCCATCATTGTAAATAATTTCATTGTAAATATCATATCATCATAAGTAAGTTAATAGTAACTATACATCCTTTCAACGATCGCAGCGCAATACTTAGCTATGACGACTGCGCCGTGATGAAAGTAGGTGGTAGAAACCTTGTCTCTTTCACGTCCCATGCCGCTGTAAATGGCACGCGATACTTCAATCGCATGAGCGTGCAAAATCGGTTCCCGGCAGTAGCGGCATACCCGTTACTAAACATCAAGAGTAACGACATGGTGCTCAGCCTTCCTTCTATTCATCGTTTGAGTGAGGAGAACCTTAACTACATCAAAGAGGTCAGAGACAGTGTCGCAGTCAGAAACAAATCTGCAATTTCCCTCGGTATAATCTACTGGTTTCATCAGCTAGTGATCAAACGCCGAAACTCCCGAAAGAGCTCACAGATGCTGGAATACTTAAACCCGACTGAGGACGGACAGTCTTCGAGAGACGGAGTAGTTAACCACTGACTATTGGTATTTGCTAACCCAGCGTTCTGGGGTTGCCAATGACTAGAGTCGTGATCGCGGCGGATTTGTGGCAACTATGTTGCCAGGCGCAACGGTCACCCGACACCAGACACGAGGAGCCAACGCTGCACTTTTGGGGACAACGACGGCGACTCCGCGACAGCGACGGTTACTCCGCGGCAGCGACTGCGACTCAGGCTAGCTTTACTTATTGTAACCGAAGTGATAGTTCATTAGTCTTAGTTTGCAAGAATTTCCTGCAGTACGCTTTCCAGCAGAGAAACCAGAACAAGGCAAATAGCAGGCACGCAAGCCGCTCCAGGAATCGCTGCCCCCAAGCAGCGCCTCCTACTCACATCTTTGTTACTGGTCAGTAATCCTTTGCAAGCGTCCTGCGCGGTAGACAGCCCACCGAGCACAGAGCTCGCTCTTCGTCTCGCAGAAGGAATACATTAGGCATTCCCAATCGATTCCACCCAGTCCCTGACAACAGTTCCAACTCAGCCCTCGAGATCAGGTTGGATCAACTGTTTGCCAGAATAGATTGAGTGTTGTCTCTTGTAGAGACCCTAACGCAAGCGCTAATAAAGGCTAGCGCTTAAAATTACCTCCCTTAGGGTAGCACTGTGGAACGCCAACGGAGTCTTTTCGAAGGCGAATGAGATCTCTGCCTTCAAAGCTCCACCACGTCGATATACTTCTTTTCATGAAGACTCACTTCTGCTCCCCTATCACCCTCAGAGTGCCAAACTACACTCTCCACACCGCAAACCACCCAAACAACAGCCTACATGGAGGAGCAGCAATACTGATCAGGTCCTCCTTGTCCCACCACCCACTTGAGTCGTCCTGCCACTGGTATATGCAAGCCGCTGTTATCCAACTCGGATCTGACAGAGGCGACTTCAACCTCGTGTCAGTATACTGCCCTCCGGCCTTGAGAGTGACTGAGGTACACTTTTAAACTCTCTTTGACCAGCGCCAAAATTCGTGGCAGGGGGAGAGTGGAACACCAAACATCGCTGGTGGGGAAACTACCGGATGTGCCCATGAGAGAAAACGCTCTTCTCTGCCATTGAAGCCGAAGGCGTCGAAGTTATAGCCACATGCTACCCATATATGTGGAGCTACTGCAACACCAAGTGCAGTCAACTTCGGGCACTATAAGAGACTCAGACAGGAACAGATGAGAGTAAGTAGCCTTCTGGACCTGACCTCGGATCACCTTTCACTCCACTTTGAGCTAGAGGAGACACCTAAGTCGGTCGTTGCCATCCGCAAAATGCTAGAAACAGCTGGGCATGACGGCAAGAGCACCTTCTCAGTGTGGGAACTCACCAAATTCCTTAAAAGGTAACCAATTTTTTCTTCACCGATCATGGATCATTCTGGCCAATTCGTTTGCTGACCACCTGTAGGTGACCTTCACGCCCTTTTATTTCGCTGATGTTGCACAGCGCCGTAAGTGGCTGAAACACTTGATGCGCCACTGCAGATGGCTCTTCCAAAAAGGAGCTTATCCCCTGCGCAAATCGGAATACAGTACAGCGCTCGAGCTGAAGAAGACACCTGGATGCGACGAAATTGACAGCAGAGCAGCCAAGGCACTTTCACGCAAAGGCATCATGGCACTCGTGTTAATTATCAACTCATTGCTCAGGCTTGGTCTCTTCCCGAATCAGTGGAAATGTGTCAAAATTATTATGATCGCCAAACCCGTAAACCGCTAACTCAACTGGAATCTTACTGCTGCCGACGCTTTCCAAAGTCTTTGAGCGACTCCTACTAAGTCGACTATGGACTTCAGTTGACCTCATAGCTGCCCCGAGCAGGTCCACCGAGTAGTCAAACATGTACTGGAGGCATTCGAAAAGAAGGAATACTGCGTTTGAGTTTTCATCGACGTCAAACAGGCGTTTAATAAGGTCTGGCACGATGGCATTCTCTACAAAACCTAAGACATAGTCCCTGCGCCATATTTCAGCATCGTCACCTCATTTCTGGTAACACGCACCTTCAACGTGGCCGTCAAAGATCAAAGCTCGGGTGTCAAGGGCATCAAAGCAGGTGTCCCACGATGCAGCGTCCTCGGCCTGGTGCTGTACACGCTGTACACGGCCGACCTCCCCACACGAGGGCAAACAGACAGCAACAAAAGCAAAATGCCTTAAAAGGCTCCAAAAACTCGACTGGCTCTTAAGACCGCAAAGCAAGCTCCATACGAAGGCCCTTGTCTTTATAACGATGGTAACGCCCATCTAGACATACGATATCCAAGTTTGGGGCACGGCGACTGCACACCAGCTGCGCAGCATAAGAGTGGTCCAAGCCAAGGCAGCACGCAAGGTCTCCGGCCTGCCATGGTAAGAGACAACCGATGCCATCGAACGCGATCTCCGCCTAACAAATGTCGGAGATCAGCTAAACTTCCTTAGCAGCCGATACGCCGACAAGCTGCTGCAGTCGCCGAACGCGGCCAGGGTCCTGGCGGACCTCATCAGTGATAGGCGCTTTCGAAGGCACCCCGAGGACCTTCCTACGAAGCGTATTACTTAATTATCTCTTTCCCCATCATTGTAAATAATTTCATTGTAAATATCATATCATCATAAGTAAGTTAATAGTATCTATACATCCTTTCAACGAGCGCAGCGCAATACTTAGCTATGACGACTGCGCCGTGATGAAAGTAGGTGGTAGAAACCTTGTCTCTATCACGTCCCATGCCGCTGTAAATGGCACGCGATACTTCAATCGCATGAGCCTGCAAAATCGGTTCCCGGCAGTAGCGGCATACCCAACATTACTAAACATCAAGAGTAACGACATGGTGCTCAGCCTTCCTTCTATTCATCGTTTGAGTGAGGAGAACCTTAACTACATCAAAGAGGTCAGAGACAGTGTCGCAGTCAGAAACAAATCTGCAATTTCCCTCGGTATAATCTACTGGTTTCATCAGCTAGTGATCAAACGCCGAAACTCCCGAAAGAGCTCACAGATGCTGGAATACTTAAACCCGACTGAGGACGGACAGTCTTCGAGAGACGGAGTAGTTAACCACTGACTATTGGTATTTGCTAACCCAGCGTTCTGGGGTTGCCAATGACTAGAGTCGTGATCGCGGCGGATTTGTGGCAACTATGTTGCCAGGCGCAACGGTCACCCGACACCAGACACGAGGAGCCAACGCTGCACTTTTGGGGACAACGACGGCGACTCCGCGACAGCGACGGCTACTCCGCGGCAGCGACTGCGACTCAGGCTAGCTTTGTAGTTTGGATATGAATAAAGCGAAGCGTATCGCTCCTTTGTGTAATTCACCCCCTGTTCTTAGTTAACTCAAACTGCATTTGTAAATGCAAATAATCAAACCAAATAAAACTGCATTTATATATGCACTACATTTGAATCAAAACGTGCGGGTATCTAACACTTATTTGCCGCGTCTAGGCATGGATACTCTTTTGTATAAAATAGTATATAATGTTTAAAGAAAACAATTATTAATAATTGTACCATTAGTTGTACAGTTAATCCGAAATTATATTCGGATCGACATTGGATAAAAGTTGGTATATAAGAAGGTTAATGGTCTATGATAACAGCACTGTTCAATAGTTAATTTACACTACTTTGAGAAAGGGTGATTTGCTTGTATATGCCGGATAGATGCCAGATAGATCACGTGATGTAGCCCCAAATCAAAAGGGATAGTAAGGACTGCATTTGTTGTCTGTTTTTTTCATAGTCGAGTTTTCATTCTTGGTTGTTGTTGTTTTTAATATCAAATGTGTCGAAGTTTTCTTTTCATTTTTGGGCAACGGTAGAAGTCGCTGTAAGCAGGCAGGTGTAGTGTTTGCACTTTTTTTTTTGCAGCCACTGTATTTTAGTGTCTTCATGCATGCGCTTTGTTACAATGTTACAATCTTAAATATTGCTATTGACAACAATGGATAGGCACATGAACAAATCAAAACATAAGCCACTTGACGGCCAACGGCTTTTGCCGACATACTACATAAGAGCTTACCATGCATCCCACGGACAAGGCCCGGGAGCGCTATGTACGAGAAGTACATAGCTGCACGATCACTAATGCAGTATAAATTGCTTAGCTGCCACGATACTTAGCTTCATCGGTAAGATCGCTGACTGAAATTTTCTTTTCGCTGCAATAATTACTTTTAGTGCATCTAACTTAACAGCCTTTTGCATTTAAGCGCCTCCTATCGGCAGTCATTTCATGCCAATTTCTATGAATATCATGTAAGTTAACTGCGCCATCAATGATCAGATGTGTTGATTTTTGTTTGTTTTTCTTCTGTATACAATAAACTGTATTGAAATTGAATTAAATGTAATTAAATATATAAAATGAACAAAAACTTAAATAAGTTAACTGCCTTTTTAGGATAGCTGCCTCTAATGTCTGTGCAAAGTACTTGAGGCAGCTAAGCACATTATACTGTACTTTAATGCAAATTTATATGCATGAGTACGCTCTCCCTCCCCGACTTTGTTAGTTTTAATATAATTATGATACTTCAAATTTGTAAGCTACGATAAGCTCAGTTCATTTCAATAAAAAATAATGATAAAACTGACGTTAAGTGGACCAGTTATATACGGCATTTCTACAGTACTTGCATTAAGTATTTTGAAAAAGCGCTTTTGATCCAAAAGCCCTCTCTCTATTTATAACTCAATAACGCGTACTTGTTTTTTTTTTCACTTGATTTCGTTAATAGGTTTAAGAAAGTCAACATATATATATATATATATATATATGTATATATATATGCTACATAATATTAATTTATTTTTGTAGGAATGAAAAGTTTTACACCTGTTGTGATGAGCCCTATTTGGATATAACGTTTAACATAACCATGCGAAGAAAGACTCTTTTTTACACTGTTAACATTATAATACCATGCATGGGTATCTCATTTTTAACGGTACTAACATTCTACTTGCCTTCGGATAGTGGAGAAAAGGTATGTAAACCAATTTCATTCAATTGCACTTGTATAACAGGTTAAATGGTAGTTCCATTAATTTTTAAATCAAATACAGTTTAAATATTATAAGCAGCATACGAAAATAAACCATCACTTTCTGTAGTTTTTTCTTGTAAAATGTATTGGGTTTTTATTTCTGAAAGAAATTATTAATAAAATAATCAATATATTGCTACTGTACATTTTATTAGCTGACTTTTGTCACATTTAAATTAAATTAAAGCTTATTTAATTGCCAATTAATGCAATTGTTACGTTTTCATTTGTTTTCCTCTCAAACAATCTTTTGTATGAGTTCTATACTGATCGAGGTTACCTCCTCATATAAGATGTACGCTGTCAACGATACTCCTTTAATAAGATGCCTTTTTCGAATTTAAGTGCACGCATAAAACTAACTCTTTAAAAATCTCTATTTTATAGAATAAACGTTGAAGCACAAATGAAGGTGAATCATTAGCGGATTATGATGAGATAGACACATATGTTTTTTTTTTGTTACTTACTTACAGACTGGAGATGCACTCAGCCAAGCGCCAAGCTGCCGTTAACTACTAAATTCCTTCTATGCAAACTCTTGGTTGTTTAACTTTATACAACTTTCAGGATATATGTAAATATGACCTTCAATGTTGTATAAATACATAAAATTAAAATCTTGATTTGGAAAACTATGATTGCTATTGTTATACCCTGAACCCATTAAAAATGAGTAAAAAGGGTATTATGTATTTGTGCAATATGTAACAGGCAGAAGAAAGCATCTCCGACCCCATAAAGTATATATATTCTTGATCAGCATCAATAGCTGATTCGATCTAGCCATGTCCGTCTTTCCGTATGTATGAACGCAAGGATATCTGAGCCTATAAGAGCCTATAAGAGAGACTTGAAATTTTAGCTGTAGGTCCCCCTAGTGCCCGCGTAGATCGAGTTTGTTTTCCGATTATCGATAACTTGCCCCGTTTCCAAGTAATCGATGAAAATCGAAATCGACTTCCTGTTTTTTGAGCAATTTGGGTAAAGAGCTAGAGTCACCAAACTTCTATATACTTCTAGAATGGTATACATATACCAAGTATCGTTCATTTTATACCCATCGCCACCTCCCTGCACTACCTTATAGCTATTAATCAAGTTAATATCCCAACTAGTGTTGTCCACCAATTTAAGCTACAATTTTAATGCAATTTACTTTTTAAGAATACACAAATAGTATATGGTACAATAGAAAATTTCATTAAGATCGGTTCAGAAATGTTACGTTATGTTATATGTTTTGAATGCCCACGTGTTAGCAGCGGCATACGCTAATTCCAGGCATTTCTGTATACATGTACACACACACATTCATGCGCGTCTGCTTCGAATTCTATCAACAGCATTGCAATTGCGATTGTATTGTTTTCTGTGCTGCTATTAGACTTAATAGGTGTGGCTGTTGAGTAGAGGCAGTGGTAAGTGGTGCGATCTGTCGCGAGTTCGAGCCCTACCGGAAAAACTATTTGTTTTTTTTTTGCCTGGTGTGGCTGTTGTTAATGTTTTTGTGCAAATGTATGTAACTTTCAGAAGAAAGCATCTCCGACCCCATAAGGTATATATTTAAATTCGTTTTTTTCTCATCAAGAATAAATAATTGGTGTGGCTGTTGGGTAGTGCCGGCGGCAAATAGTGCGGTATGTAATGATAAAATAATGATCTCTTTGGGTAACTTTCGTCATCCTGCAGAACATGTGTCTTTTTTCTATGCAAACTGGTATTTAAGCTAGTATTTTAATATTTGTTAGTATTGTTATTAAATTGGATACTCTATTTACTTCTTTTCTTAGGACAAATGTTGTATGAGGCGTCTCTAGTACTCCTAAGTCTAAGTCGAATTTTTCTCTGAGTCTGTTCAGGATATCTAGTCCTTACAGTCCTTCGAAAAATGGGAGGAAATTAAATACTTAATATTCAATTACACCTTTTCCGTTTAGTTATTGAAACATTTTTAATTTAAATTTGGATTTTATGTTATGTGTGTTTAGGTTTGTCCTTATTTCTATGGGTTTGTTTAACGATTTTCTAATTCTCTAATGTCGTGATTTTCGTGAC
Organism: Drosophila littoralis; assembly: GCA_018903485.1. Classification (NCBI taxonomy): domain Eukaryota; kingdom Metazoa; phylum Arthropoda; class Insecta; order Diptera; family Drosophilidae; genus Drosophila; species Drosophila littoralis. The sequence goes on from JAEIGF010000598.1 coordinate 835,841, forward strand.
AATTAACGAAGCTGTTGCTCCTGTGTCCATCAAAAATATTAGCGGTCTACCGAAGTGTTGTGAATTTCCCTGACTCAGTTGGGTTTGTCGGTCTGTTAGTTTTGCTGCCATTTCTTGCAAAACGATATCTCCTTCTTTAATTGCAATCTGTAGAGCTTCTTGCAGTGTATTTGGTCTCATGGTTCTGACTGTTACTCCTAACGGGTGTTTAAGCACGTTCTTGTAAACAATTCTGTTTTTGCTTTTATTTTGTCTTTGTTATATCCATTACTGTCAATGGCAATATTTATGATTGTAATAAAGTGTAACAATGCGCATGCATGAATAACCTGCAACTCCCTTTTTAAAAGAAATATTATAATTTTATGAAGTTATTTGATCTTCAAAAAGTTTTTTTTTTTTTTTTGAGTTCCTATCTTGTGTGTATTTATGTATGGTATATTATTCAATATTAGTAAAAGGAACATTTTTGTTTATTGTTTTTTTTTTTTTGTATACGTGAAGTTTTAAAATTCTTGTTATTGTTTTTTTGATTTTGAAATTACAACGAGTAATTTGTTTTTATTAATACCTTTACTGTTGTTTTATGGTTGCTCACATTTACATTTAATGTGGAGTGTAAAACAATCTATCCTTATGTAATATTTGTTTTTTATTTTTAGAATCTATTATGACAATATTATCATTGGGATCTCTCTATCTATCTATAGTTTGTTTTTATTTTCTTTTATTTAAGCTTATTTTCTGTTACTTATGTTTAGCATCTTTTATCAGCGTGAATATCTATATTCTAGCATTCACCTGTTTCATTTCTAAGTTACACTTGGTTTCATAATTCTATTTTAAAATCTGACACTTTACATAATATTTTTTTTGTTTTTTCCTTTTATTTTCTATCTAGAGCTCTCTACAATCTTTTAAGTAAGGAATGTGAACCAAGTCGCAAGTGCTTCACATGACAACATCCCCATTTGATTTTGATGCCATAGTACTAGTTGAGACATGGCTCAACTCTCAAACTAGCCTTGTCGTCGTTTCCTAATTCCACATCCTATCTGTCATCCAATGTTCATCATCCACACGAAATTGTTGTCATTGATGAAATAATTAGTATGGGCTTATCCCAAATTAATACAATTTTCAATCAATTGCATAAAATATTAGATTTAATTTTTCTGAACTTAGACGTTAATTTTAATTTAAGTAAATGTTTGAACCCTCTAACTAGTAGTGACATGCATCATGTTCCTATCCTATTGTGGTCAAATTTAATACATTTTTGCCTCTTACACAGTCATATAACATATATGACTATAATCTTACTCACTGCAGCTATAATATTGTAAAGGTCGTTTACAATTGTAGTGGCCGTAATATAAATTCAAACGCCTTTCACACCAATTTTGAATAGTTCCATTAGGTGAAATAGTCAGGAAATCTATCGGGTTAATTTAGCTCGGCAAAAGTTTGTTTTTTGGTTTAGAAAGATGAAAGACAGACCTACAATTTTATGACAATTTGAAACACCACTATTTACAATTAATTTTTGTGTTGAGGACAAACATTCGTATAAGAACCAAAAATGCCACTCCAGCATAGTACTGAAGATTTGAGCGCTATACAAGAGCGGGATCCATTCTGTGGCAGATGCAACGAAGTGTTGGAGGACACTGACTTAATAGCCAAGGCCCTTGCAAACATAAATTTCATAAGGATTGCATCTTGGACGTAGTGCGAATTACACCTAAGTGCCCAGTTTGTGGAGCAGATTGTACGTAAATGAATTTGACGTACTCAAACAATAACTTGACAGCGGAGTTAAACTCAGCAGCGTCAAGCGTAAATGACTCGCTAGGGACGAATGAAAGGTCACAGGGGGGGGCAGCCAAACATTTTAGAGGGAAAGGTCGAGGAGCCAGCCCTAAAAGAGGCATGTCCACCAGGTCGTCCAGCCGAACATATTTGGATCACGCTCTGGACGAACCGAAGCAGAATAAAAATCGATTTCACAAGTTGATATGGCGAACTTCGTTAACTCAGCTATAGCTAGTCAGCAAGCAGAAATGCTTGACAACCTGACCGCTTTCTTGAGCAAAAACATAGAAGATTGCATTCAGAAACAGTTAGCTATGCTCCGCTTAGACCAAACTGAACTTACAACCATAAGAGGCAATAGAAATAGACTAGATCTATTGCACTTAGGAGCAGAACCCGACCAGTCTTGGGGTAGTTGTAACCGAAGTGGAGCTACATCGCAAATTGCTGCAGAAAAAGCATTCAGTATCATACAAAATTGGCGAATAAAATTTGACGGGTCAAAACAAAGTATGTGCACTGATGAATTCATCTATCGCGTTCGCGCATTGACCGAGCAAAACCTGAACAGAGATTATCAATTCTTGTGTGATCACGTCTATCTTCTGTTGAGTGGAAAAGCAAGTGATCGGTACTGGAAGTTTCATCGCAGCCATACCAATTTTACTTGGGAAACTTTTTGCAGGGAGTTTCGTGAAAGATTTGACGAGGGGGAGACAGATATAGATATTTGGGAAATGATAAGGAAACGACGTCAAGGGGAAAACGACCCCTTTGACGACTTTCAATTCCAGTTGGAAGATCTGGCTTATAGGCTCCAAAGAAATATGTCTGAAGAGCAACTAGTAGCCACATTAATAAGAAACTCGAAGCCTAGTCTCCACCATGAGTTACTGCATCTGAAGATTTCGAGGAGGTCGCAATTGCGTGAGGCAGTCCGTAAGCACGAGCAGTTTTACGCGGAGATTAAACCGCTTAAGCCCCGAAGGCTTCGATCGTATATATCTGAGCTAGAAGCAGATAGCGAAGTCCAGTCACAAGCCAAAATGTCAGAGCCCGTAGAGGAAGTACTAGCCTTACAGAGGAGGTCCGCTAATCCAACTTGTTGGAATTGCGATAAGCCAGGCCACCGATTCGATGATTGTATTGAGCCCAGAATCATCTTCTGTTATGGATGTGGTGCAAAAGATATTTTTAAGTCTAGATGTCCAAAATGTAACCCCTCGGGAAACCGCCAAGGGGATGTGTCGAAACCCCCAAAGTAGACACATCCATTAATATTGTTCAAGGAAATAAAAAATTAACTTAAGAATCAACGTGTATGGATTCAGAAGTACCATTTAGTTTTGTCACCAGCCAGTTTTATAACCGGCTTGGATATGAAACACGCCTATTGGCAAATACCTTTCGATGAAACGTCACGTCAGTATACCGCCTTCACGATACCAATTCGACCTCTTAACCAGTATAAAATGATGCCCTTCGGACTATGCAACGCAGCGCAAACGCTTTGTCGATTAATGGATCAGGTGATACCGGCTCACTTACGTACTAGGGTTTTCGTTTATTTAGACGACTTGTTAATATTGTCGGACGACTTTACTTCGCACATTGTATTGCTACAGGAGATAGCATTGTGTTTGCGCAAAGCGAATTTGACTATCAATGTCAGTAAATCAAAATTCTGTATGCGGGCAATAAAATATCTGGATTTATAATAGGACAAGGACGCATAATGACAGATCCTGATACGATTTTAGCCATTAGAGAATTTCCAATTCCATCCACGGTGAAACAATTGCGCCGGTTTTTTGGTTTAGCTCGGTGGTATAGGCGATTCGTCGAGAATTATGCCACTGTTAGCTTTCCTCTCACAGAATTGTTGAAGAACAAGAAGTCACTGTGCTGGAATGAAGATCCTAAACAAGCCTTTGAATCCTTAAAAGATAGTTTACTCCGGATTTTGCCAAACAATTTAACTTGTTGTGTGACGCAAGCACATATGGCCTCGGTTGCGTGCTTGCACAAGAAGAAGATGGGGTTGAGTTGCCGATGGCCTATATGTCGGAGAAATTATCAAAAGCTCAACGGAACTATTCCATTAGTGAATTAGAATGCTTGGCAGTATTGAAAGGGATTAAGAAATTTCGTGCGTACATAGAAGGTCAGGATTTCGTCGTTATCACGGATCATGCATGCTTACAATAGCTTATGCGTCAAAGGGACCTGTCTGGCAGCTTAGCCAGGTGGTCTATGAAACTTCAAACATTCACGTTTACGATAAAACATAGCCGTGGTTTCGAAAACGTCGTTGCTGACGTGTTATCGCGGCAAAATGAGTTAGTTGTGGAGTCAATTAGCCCCATTGTCGATTAACAATCGGATCACTTCAAGTCTCCGGAATAGTTGAACTTGATAGAACGTATTCGGGTAAATCAAGCTAAACTACCCGACCTGAAAGTAGTAGAAGGATACGTCTACAAAAAGACAGATTTTAGCAGCGGAGATGAGACTCAAGAATTGAACGCGTGGAAACTATGAGTTCCATCTGAGTTAGTTTCAGAGATCTTGCAGCAAGCTCAAGCTAACCCAGCTCTGCTCACTGTGGAATGCAAAAACCGTGGAGAAACTTAAAAGATATTTATTTTGGCCACGCATGGTTACACAAGCACGAGCTTACATCTCCAACTGTGACATTTGTCGTTCTACAAAGAGCCCGAATATAGTTTTGAAACCTCCGATGGGTGAACCATTGACGTCCGATAGGCCTTTTCAAAAACTATATTTAGATCTACTAAGCCCATACCCGAGAACGCACTCTGGCAACATTGGTTTACTCATCGTCGTAGATCACAACACTAAGTTCCACTTCCTCAGCCGGCTTAAGAAGCTTACGGCCCAAAAAATTTGCGAGTACCTGGAAAGCACAATCTTTTATACCTTTGGAGTTCGAGAAGCAAATATATATATTCACCCCAAGCGAATGCTAGCGAGAGGTTGAACCATTCGGTGTTGGCAGCCATGCGCGAGGATGATGGAAACGAGCATTCTAATTGGGATGTGAATCTCAGCGCTATAAGCGGAGCCTTGAGAGCTTCTGTGCACCGAAGCACGGGATACTCGCCCTATTCCCTCAGTTTCGGACAAAACATGATACTTAACGGGAAAGATTATAGCCTTCCACATAATCTCGACATTCTAAACAACGACACTAGATTCAATAATCCAGATGCTCTAACATAAATAAAGCTCACGCGGAGAACGCTTCGCGGTATAACTTGCGCAGTCGCAATGTTCAACTCACTCTGGGAGACACAGTTTTCGCCAGGAATTTAACTCAGAGCAATGCAAAAAGTTAGCCCCGGTATTCATCCCGGCCAGAGTGTTAAAGAAGCGTAGTCCATATTATTATGAATTAATGGATCATACAGGCAAGAAACTAGGTGTTTTTCATTTAAAGGATATCCAAGTGAAGAAAAATCCATAAGTCTTCAGATAATGCCTCGTCAAACAAGTCTTGTTCCATTATCTGTGGTGTAGTGGCCGTAATATAAATTAAAAATAGGGGGAAGCTTTATTTAAAGAAATTTTAGGCTTAAGTAGTGAGACACCCTGCTCTAGTTTTTTTTTTTGGGCCGCACACGTGGTCAACGGTAGCAGGCAGCACAACTTAGCAGGTGTACACCAAGCTGCAGAAATATCAGTCGACCATTGAGTCAAGAGTACTAGTGCCGAACAGATGTCCCACCGTCAAGTCTTTTCTTATCTAAATAAAAGAATTAAATAAAAACGTGGTGCACCACGATTAGAAAAAAAGTACAGACGGTCCCATATCGGGATGAAACCGTGTAAATTCCATGAATATACATAGATCAGAATAAAATGCGGAATATAAGTTCTAGTGGAGTTAAGCCTATCTAAGGTACGTTAGGGTTACCATTGCAGGCAGGTACCAGACATAATAATCTAAGAGGCAAACACTAGGTGACCACAACAGCTAATTTAAGAGTTCAGTGGGAAACAGAATAACGGCAGCCTGGCCATAAACTTGGCTGCCTGACCATATAAAACAGAGCCAGTCTAATACCAGGCTGCACCGGCGTTACAGAGTTTATCCCCTGGCGCTCCGCGCCTCCACTTATCGGCATCCGGCATATAGTGCTAACAACGTCGCTTCTACGCGCACGGCGCGATTAAAGAGACATTCAGCCATCCACTTGGTGATTGGCATCGACAACAGTGTAAGCCTTCGAGCATAACTGACAATTGGACGTACCGAGGGACCTGTCGGCACCCTTCAACTAAGAGAGATTAGACGGTTACATCCGAATCAGGAGATCTTCCCAGTCTTCAAAGGCAGCCCCAGGAGCACTTGAAAACAAAACAAAAAAAAAAAGAAAAGAATGAAAAGAGAGACATGCTGATGCTTAGAGCCATGGATATATAATTTTATTTTTTTGGTAGAAATACTTTGAACTAACCTAAATTTTGTTTAAACAGCGGCAATGCAACGTCTACGTCATCTTGGGCCCAACTATCAACGTAAGAACCACAAGTAAAAGTGTGAGTAACGCAAAAAAAAGGTTGTAACATCTTAAAAAAAAAAAAAAAAAACATATGTAACGTCTAATGACAACTACTAAATACTAGTCGTCACGCATTTAAAAAGAAAAATGATATCCCCCTTGGGCCCCACCGACACCTCCTTGGTCATCGGCAATTCAAAGCTCAGCATCAAGCACAGTGAGGCCCTTTTGGCTCAGTAAATTACAATACTCGAATTTAATTGGAACTTAAGTTAAGGGAATGGACATCAGTTGTTCAAATTTATAATACCTACTTTAAAACTTAATCATGGAGATCCTAAGTTTTAAGCTCTATTAATTAAACAAAAAATGAAGATATTATTTGGAAATGAACCGATAAAAGTTTATCTTTATGGTCTGTCCAGTAGTTTTGCTAGATTTGGAAAGAATGCTTTAGAAAGGTTGTAGAGTGTTTTCTTTCGGGACAACGCCAATATTTCCGTGATTGTAAAGAAGAGGGATCATACCAGCGGATCTCCTCAATAGAGCGAAATTACCGTGAGAGTAATTTTCTTTTTATACCCTGAACCCATTAAAAATGGGTAAAAAGGGTATATTGTATTTGTGCAAAATGCAAATGTATGTAACAGGCAGAAGGAAGCATTTCCGACCCCATAAAGTGTATATATTCTTGATCAGCATCAATAGCCAAGTCGATCTAGCCATGTCCGTCTGTCTGTCCGTCCGTCTGTCCGTACGTCTGTCTGTCCGTATGTATGAACGGAAGGATCTCAGAACCTATAAGAGCTAGAGACTTGAAATTGTAGATGTAGGTGCTCCAAGTGCCTACGCAGATCGAGTTTGTTTCCGATAATCGATAACTTACTCCGTTTCCAAGCAATCGATCAAAATCGATATCGACATCCTTTTTTTTTGGGAAAATTGGGTAAATAATTAGAGCTAGTCACCAAACATGATATGTTGCTTCTAGAATATTATATATATATCAAGTATCTTTCGTTTTATACCTATCGCCACCTACCCTCTGACACTGCACAGTTATAAATCAAGTTAATAACCCAACTTGTATTGCCAACCAATTGAAGCCACAATTTAAATGCAATTGACTTTTTGAGAACACACAAATATTCTATGGTACAATAATATATACTGTAGAAAATTTCATTAAGATCGGTGTATGTTTTGATTTTTTGGTATTTTGCGTGCTTGCGACGCAGTTCCAAGAATTTCTGTATGCACACACATTCATGCGTGTCTGCTTTGAATTATATCAACAGCATTGCGATTGTTTCTGTGCTATTTTAATTGGTTTTTTGTTCGCAATAAGACTCAATTATTAGTGTGGCTGTTGAGCAGAGGCAGTGGCAAGTGGTGCGGTCTTCCGCAACATGCGGTCAGCATGTTCGAATTCGAACCCTGCCAATGGAATTTTTTTTTTCTTAATTTTTCTTTATTAATTCAAACGAGCTGCATTTGGTATTGAAATAAGAGGGTTCAGGGTATTCCCTAGTCGGGAGCTTCCGACTAGAACCTCTTATTTTTTTTTTTTGATTGCGTGTCGGCGCACCCTAACAACATAATAATTTAGCTACTTGATTATTTTAGAGGATTTCTTTCTGTCCGTGCGTTAATAATATTATGTGTGTCAGAGTACTCGTTCAATTTGGTAAGAAGGACCCCGACCAATCCGACGAGCTAGGCCAAAGCATAGCTAGAATGCGCATCTCGAAACAAATTGCACATTTTACATCCTAGGGTACGGCTGTCCGAATTATAGGATCGCCGCCAGTACACTACACAATTGATTCCGTTAATCATTGGAGCTTCTGCTCCTTCAAGAACTTTGGTTTACATTTCGTTTTGGAATAATTCTTACAATCTTTACTTAGGTACTACTTAGCTAAGACCGCCCGAGCTGCGCTGCCAGCGACGCCAGCAGCGGAGCGGCTATATTATATACCTATATATGTATGCAGCATTAAGAGCCGCGCTAAGAGAGAGTATGTTTTGTGCACTTATGTACTGTAGTGCGCAGCCGGCTTGCGTGGGAAACGCTGACGGTGCGTTGTTGCCTACACACATATATGTATTACATATGTAATACATACGATGGAGGAGATTGAAATTAAAAAACTCTTAACGAAAAATTACTTCCCACAAAATGTAATTAAAACATTATTAAAAAGACGACATATCGGAACAGAGAAGCCTACAGAACATAACAAAATATACAAATCCCCTAATATATATCCCACGACTATCAGAACGCCTCACGAACTCGGATTGCTACAACAACCAAGAAATAAAAGTAGCACACAAACCTACGAACACGTTACAAAAATTCTTCAATAAGATTAAAGCAAAAATTCCTTTGGCCGATAAAAGTAATGTTATTTACCAAATACCATGTGCTGGGGAAAATAACAACAAATGTAATAGTGTGTACATAGGCACAACAAAATCAAAACTTAAAAAAAGGATTACCCAACATAAATCAGACTTCAAAGTAAGACATCAAAATAATATGCAGAAAACAGCACTAATGACCCATTGTATGAGAAGCAACCACACACCAAATTTTGATGCAACAACAATCTTACAACAAGAACAACACTATAACAAACGACACACATTAGAAATGCTACACATAATTAACACACCAACGGACAAACGACTAAACTACAAGACGGACACCGAAAATTGCGCTCACTTGTACAGACACCTATTGAACAGCCAAACAGACTCAGTTTAGATCTCCACGTCATAAAGCGCAGACGTGGAAAATAATGTAGGTTAAATGTGTCAATTTATTGTTTAATTTAATATATTTTAATGTTAATTGTTCTTTGTACCTTGGGTTAGTGCCCTGAAGACGGTTTGCCGATGCGCAACCGAAATATATCGGAAGCAAAAATCAACAAAATTGTTTCATTGGTTTATTAAAACAAACCCGGACCTCGAGCCAGCCAACTAAACATTTTTAAAATGTTATATTTATATGGTTATATAGTGACATAGTCGCACATATGCACAGTTAGTTTCAAATATAAGAAGGCAACGTAATTGCAGCTCCGAATCTGCAAGGGCTTATCGCTTGAAAAACATAAATACAGTTAAGTAAAGCAATAAATCATTATTTTGATAATTGCAGCTGCATCCATACTGATAAGCAAAGCAATAAACACCTTACATAGATAATTGCAGCTGCACTTGTACAGTTACACGAAATAAACGGCACCTCACTCAGATAATTGTAGCTGCGCGTCTAAAAGTGCCTTTACGTAGTAATAAGCTCACAACATAAAATAAGCCCTACTTCTACTGAACTTTAAGTCTTAAGCTGATCTTCAAATAAACACCCCGCAAAAAATTTGCTCGCGTTATTATTTAAAGGATAAGTTCGGCGTTGACCTTAGTGATATTATCACGGGTCATTTATTCGACTCAACAAACTATTTAACTGGCGCAGCCGGTAGGATACTAAAAAGTATCCGACAAAAGAACTACTAGTGAAAAATAAATTAACTTTTATAATTCGTGACTAGTAAAATTACGTGTATTTTTTTTTTTTGTGCTTCAACCAGGATTTGTAAATCCGTTTCGGTTATCCTGTCAAGGTGGAAGAAATATAAAAAAATATATACATATATATATTAAAACCAAACAGTTAAACATTTAAAGTGAATACAAATAGTTTTTTGACCTCGAATTGTAAAAGAAATCAAGAATAAAAATAAAATTAAATTATAATTAAATAAAACGCTAATTGTAATACATTGGCAAATAAAAACGAGAAAGAAGGACTATCTTCGGCATGCCGAAGATCTAATACCCTTGCAGACCCAACCTTTTAATGCCGAGAAAATGGTTAAGGCCGAGTTTGGTCAAGGTATATTGATAAACAAAAAAAAAGGCTTTTAATCAAAAACCGATGTAAATAAGATTTAGCAAAAATGAAGGGAGCATAGTGAAATCTTTAAATGCCGTGTTTAATCGTAAAATCATGAAAATCAAAAAATTCTCCATACAAAAACTTAATAATATGATATAGTGGTCCGATCTTAATAGGATTTTGCATATATATGAGGAGCATAGTAAAACTAATAAATGCCGAGTTTGGTTAAGATATCTTGAAAAACAAAATGTTTTTTCATACAAAAACTTAATTTTCGATCGATCGTTCCTATGGCAGCTATATGATATAGTGGTCCGATCTTAATAGGATTTCGCCTATATATGAGGAGTTTAGTAAAACTAATAAATGCCGAGTTTGGTCAAGATATCTTGACAAGCAAAATGTTTTTCATACAAAAACTTAATTTTCGACCGATCGTTCCTATGGCGGCTATATGATATAGTGGTCCGATCTTAATAGAATTTTGCATATATATGAGGAGCATAGTAAAACTAATAAATGTCGAGTTTGGTTAAGATATCTTGATAAACAAAAGGTTTTTTCATACAAAAACTTAATTTTCGACCGATCGTTCCTATGGCAGCTATATTATATAGTGGTCCGATCTTAATAGGATTTTGCATATATATGAGGAGCTTAGTAAAACTAATAAATGCCGAGTTTGGTCAAGATATCTTGACAAACAAAATGTTTTTTCATACAAAAACTTAATTTTCGACCGATCGTTCCTATGGCGGCTATATGATATAGTGGTCCGATCTTAATAGAATTTTTGCATATATATGAGGAGCATAGTAAAACTAATAAATGTCGAGTTTGGTCAAGATATCTTGATAAACAAAATGTTTTTTCATACAAAAACTTAATTTTCGACCGATCGTTCCTATGGCAGCTATATGATATAGTAGTCCGATCCAGCTGGTTTTGACATATGTGCTGCGTGCAACAGAAATAGGGACTTCTGCAAAGTTTCATTAAGATAGCTTTAAAACTGAGGGACTAGTTCGCATAGAAACAGACAGACGGACAGACGGACATGGCTATATCGACTCGGCTGTTGATGCTGATCAAGAATATATATACTTTATGGGGTCGGAGATGTCTCCTTCTATGCGTTACACATTTCACGACAAAATTATAATACCCTCTGCAAGGGTATAAAAATGGCACAACCTAAACCCCTTAAAGACATCCCCGCATTTACTGGAAAGCCGGCATCATTTTACACCTTCGTTGCTTCGTTGTAAACAAATATAATGAAGATACAAATAAATGTAAAGCCCAAACCCAATATCCGAATTCGAGTCAATTTAAGATAAGTCCAACTAATCAAGCTAGCTATCAACAAAGATATCTACAATATTGTCAACTATTACAGCTCAAGCAGTACTCAGCCAGACCGACTCATGCACCATCAATGATAAGTAAACAACCTATGACGTACGGACAAAACCAATTTGGTCCCAATAGAATTGTGAACTCACAATCTACGTTTAATAGAAACCCATTTCCTCAAACACCACAACAAGCCCCTACCCCCAACAACCCCAACTTTCAATCTACTAAAAGATTTAGACCATCGGACAGTGAACAAACAAAAATGTCTATTGACGAGGTGAGAATACAGGATGCTCAAGAATATAATCACAACGAAGAGAACTACGACCAACAGTTGTACGAACAGGAGTACTATGACTACAATCAGTACCAAGACCAGGTTGACCAAAATCAATACGATTGATTCACCAGCTGAACAAAATCCAAATGACATAGTATTGAAAGAAAATTTTCCGTTAATAGCCTCGGACAATACCAGTACCTAGAAATAGGACAAAAAGGTTACAAATACAAATGCCTTATTGATACAAGGTCTTCAACTAACATAATGCGAAAAAATATTTTTTCCCTTCCAATTAAGAATACAAAATGTGACGTTCTTCCATCAAATGGTCCCCTAAAAATAAAAAAAATCAGTTATCTTACCCAGTAATAATACTAATAATACAAAATCAAAACACCTCAACAATTCTATTTGCATAATTTCTCTAACGATTACGACACGTTAATTGGCATAAGATTGCTCAATACTGCACAAACTATTATGAATTACAAAATTCGCACAGTTACACTTTTTGACAAAACATACCAATTGATTAATTCAGGTCCAGAATCCGATCATTCTTTTCATATACAAAAAACACCAAAATCAAATGAAGAATCAGTTTCAATACCAAGTAAAAACTTAAACTTTTAACAATTCCGACTGGATCATCTCAACCAAGAGGAAAGCTCTAAACTAAAACAATAATTAAATAAATTCAAGAATCTTCAATATCTTGAAGGAGATCATTTAACATTTACAAGCAAATTTAAACACGTATTAAATACAACACATAATTTCCCCATTTACTCAAAGCAATATCCACAAGCACAAATGCACGAAGTAAAGGTTGAGAGACAGGTACAAGAAATGCTTGTACAAGGATTAAATAGAGAGAGAAATTCACCCTATAATAGCCCCACTTGGGTTCTACCTAAGAAACCTGACGCTTCAGGTAAAATAAAATACAGAGTAGTAATTGATTACAGAAAATTAAATGAAGTAACCTTACCGGATAGATATCCTATACCCAACATGGAAGAAATACTCGGTAAATTAGGAAGATGTCAGTATTTTACGACAATTGATTTGCCGAAAGGCTTTCATCAGATAGAAATGGATCTGGAATCCATACCAAAAACTGCATTTTCTACCAAGAATGGTCATTACGAATACGTTCGTATGCTATTTTGTTTGAGAAACGCACACGCTACATTTCAAAGATGTATGAACAATATACTTCGACCACTGTTTAATAAACATTGTCTAGTTTACCTAGACGATAGAATTACTTTTTCCACATCTCTCGACGAACAGTTAAACTCACTACAATAAGTTTTAAAAAAATTATCCGAAGCAAATTTAAAATTACAATTAGACAAGTGCGAGTTCTTCAAAAGAGAACCAAACTTCCTTGGTCATATCGTGACTCCCGATGGAATTAAACCAAATCCTCTCAAAATTAAAGCCATAGTTTCGTACCCAATTCCAACAAAAGTAAAAGAGATAAGAGCATTCCTTGAATTAACAGGTTACTATCGTAAATTCATCCCAAGTTACGCTGATGTGGTACAACCCATGGCACGTTATTGAAAAAAAGGAGCCACATTAGACATACAAAACCACGACTATGTACAGGCATTCGAGAAGCTCAAAGCTTTAATAACAAGTGAACCAATTTTAAAACTCCCTGATTTCGGAAAAAAGTTCGTATTAACCACAGATGCTAGTAATTTAGCACTTGGGACCGTCCATTCTCAAAATGGTCATAGTGTATCATTTATTAGCAGAACACTAAATGATCACGAATTAAAATACAGCGCTATCGAAAAAGAATTACTCGCCATTGTTTGGGCCACTAAAACGTTCCGCCATTATTTACTTGGAAGACATTTCAATATAGCCAGTGACCATAAACAAGCATACTATAAAAGAACCGAATGCTAAAGAATTAAGAATTAAACTGGCTGAATTTGAATTCTGAAAGTGAATATATTAAATTAAAACAAAATTCAATTGCTGATGCGTTGTCCAGAATTAAACTGGAAGAAAATCATTTCGGTGAAGCCACCCAACATAGTGGACGAAGACAGTAATGACCTAATTCAATTAACAGAAAAGCCAATAAATTTATCAAAAAATCAAATAACATACATTAAATCAGATCAAAACAGGATAGAACAATCGACTATTTTCGGCAATTCAATAACTACAATCTTCAAGATAAAATTATCCCAGAAAAGGCAAAACAGTATTTGCTTGATTATTTCATTCCTAAAAAGATCACCATGTACATCCCGAGTGATGCATACTTCGAAGTTATCCAAACAGCTCACAAGGTAGTTATTAATACCTTTTACACTAAAGTGACCCGTAGTCTAATCCTATTAAAAAACGCTCATATGCCGAATTCAAAGAAATTATACTCCAATCTCATAAAAAAAACTTCTACACGCTGGCATCCAAAAGATGATTAATTTATTTAAGGAAAATCATTATTTTCCAAAAAGCCAACTGTTAATCCAAAATATATTAAATGAGTGCAATGTGTGTAACCTAGCTTAAACAGAGCACACTGTCGAGACAAATTCGTGGTGGACATCTGAAGGTTAGCACTACGTCAGTTGCATAGACAGCTATTCAAAATTTGCCACCCCTGAACAAATAAAAACAAAGGAATGGATAGAGTGTAAAATTGCAGTTTTGCGTATTTTTAATCAGCTTGGTAAGCCCATACTCTTAAAGGCAGACAGAGATGGCGCTTTCTCCAGTTTGGCTCTTAAGTAATGGCTTGAGAGTGAAGGAATTGAGTTTCAGCTCGATACAGCTAAAACGGGTATAGCAGACTAAGAAAGACTACATAAAACAATAAATGAAAAAATTCACCACTGGACAGACACCTGCACACATATTTCTTTATGATGACAGCCAACGCTAGATACTCAAAAAAATAAAAAAATAAAAATAGTAAAATAAATTATAACCGACAGGAATACAACATTGACACTAGATACAGAAAGGGTCCCATTCAGAAAGGAAAATTGAAAAACCCGTTTAAAGCAAAAACAGATTCCGATCATTATAAAATAACTAATAGAAATAGAGTCACCCACTATTACAAAACACAGTTTAAGAAACGAAAGAAATTTTATCAAATCCCAATACCGCAGGTCTCTGGAGTACAAAAATGAAGTTGCTTCTATTAATCAACGCATACTCAAAAAATTAAAACTAATAATTTGAGAGAAATTGGCATTATTTTTTTTATATTATTCTTTATTTTTAGCGCTGGAATCGATCAGTGCCTTCTGATCTCTTCCAAGCGAATATTAAGGGAACGATTTATAGTTACTACTATTATATGTTACTTATATAATATATTCAGAAATGTTATTTACAAAGATGTTTTAAATAATACGCCTCGTAGGTAGGTCGTCGGAGTGCAGCCTTCGGAGGCGCCTCTCACTGATGGGGTCAGCCAGGACCCTGGCGGCAGCGTTCGGGTGCTGCAGCAGCTTGTCGCTGTATCGGCTGTAAAGAAGTTTAATTGATCTCCGACCTTTGTTAGGCGGAGATCGCGTTCGTTGGCGTCTGTTGTAACATACCATGGTAGGCCGGCGACCTTGCGTGCTGCCTTGGCTTGGACCACTCTTATGCGGCGCAGCTGGTGTGCTGACGCCGTACCCCAGACTTGGATGGCGTATGTCCAGATGGGCGTTACCATCGTTTTATTAAGCAGCGCCCTTGTCGAAAAGTGGAGCTTGCTTTTCGGTTTCAAGAGCCAGTTGACTTTTTGGAGCCTTCTTAGGCATTTTGCTTTTGTTGCAGTGATGTGGGATCCCCAAATGGGCTTTCGGTCTAAGTGGACGCCCAATTTTCGATGTGCAGCAGCCAGTCTTGCACTGCATTTGTTGCAACTTGCAGGCGGTCTCGCGCAGCTAGAAAAGCGGTATCATCCGCGTACATTGCTGCCAGCAGTCTCGTGGGGCTGAAGTCTACACTGTTTTGTCCTTGTATGGGAGATCCACCTTTGATAGCCCACGTTAAAGGTGCGTTCTGCCAGAAAGGAGCTCAGAATGCTTAAGTATGGCGCTGGGAGTAGGGCTTTGATCTTGGACAGAAGGCCATCGAGCCAGACCTTGTCGAACGCCTGTTTGACATCGAGGAACACTCCGACGCAGTATTGCTTTTCTTCAAATGCCTTCAGAAGATGGTTTACTACCCTGTGGACCTGCTAGGGGCAGCCATCAGACTTTCTGAAGCCAAACTGATGATCCGGGACCAGGCGCGTGACTTCGTTTGGAACGCGTTGGCAGCAGGCTTATAGGGCGGTAAGATTCCAGCTGAGTTAGCGGCTTACCGGGTTTGGCGATCATAATAATATTCGCACATTTCCAGTGCATCGGGAAGTGACCAAGCCTGAGCATTGAATTGAAAATAACAGCGAGCGCCATGATGCCTTTGCGTGGGAAATTGTTAATTTCGTCGCGTCCAGGTGTCTTATTCAGCTCGAGCGCTTCGATTTCCGCGGGGGATATGCTTCTTATTGGGAGAGCCATCTGCAGTGGCGCATCAAGTGTTTCAGCCACTTGGCGGCGCTGTGCAACATCTGCGAAATGGAAGGGCGTAATAATCGATTCCAAGTGGTCAGCAAACGCATTGGACTTCTCGTCCTCCTCGTCCGATCGCAGCCAGAGGCCTGAACGATCCATGATCGGGGAGGTATAAATTGGTTGCCTCTTAATGTATCTTGTGAGTTTCCACACTGAGAAGCTGTTGTTGCCGTCGGGCCCAGCTGTTTCTAGCAGGCTGTCAAGGTTTTCTCTTCGGGTCCTGGCCAGCAGTCGCTGGAGCCGGTTGGACGCGCTGACCATTTCCGCCTTGGCAGAGGGATCTCCGTTGCGGATGTACAGCCTCCTTAGACGTCTTTTGTTCGGCAAGGAGACTCCTGGCTTCTGGGTTAAGTAGGGAGCTTCTAAAGGTGTGAGTGCAAGGAAGAGTTTGCGGGGCTGCACGTCTGGCAGCTTCCGTAATTTTTGCTGTGAAGTGGTCATAGCTCTCCAGTTCACGTGCCGTACTTATGGCGACGTTGAGCTCTAAGGTGTCCTCGAGGCAGGTCCGGTAGACGTCCAAGTTAGAGCGCGGCGGGAGCATGTTGTGGGTGCCAACGAACCGCTTTGGATTCTCTTCCAGCTCGATCAGTAGTGGGAGGCGATCCGAGGTAAGGTCCAGGACACTTCTTATTCTCAACTGCTCGTGTCTGAATCCCTTGTAGAGCCCGAAGTCGAGTGCACTTGGTGTTGCAGTAGCTCTATATGGGTAGCACGTTGCCTCTCCGGTGGCTGTAAACTCGATGCCTTTGGTCTCAATGGCAGAGAAGAGCGTTCTTCCTCGGGGGCACATCCGGTAGTTTACCCACCAGCGATGATTGGCGTTCCAGTCTCCCCAGCCAGGAACCTTGAGCCGAGCTGGTCGAAAAGGGTTTGGAAGTGCGCCTCAGTCACTCTTAAGGCCGGAGGGCAGTATACAGAGGCAAGGTAAAAGTCGCCTCTGCTGGATCCGAGTCGGATAACAGCGGCTTGCATATGCTACTGGCAGGATATGCTAGTCGCAGGTGCTGCTCCTCCATGTTGGCTGTTATCTGGATGGTTGGCGGTGTAGAAAGTGTAGCCTGGCACTCTGAGGGTGATACGGGAGCAGAAATGAGTCTCCGTGAACAGAAACACATCAATGTGGTCGATGAAGGTGGCGATCTCGTTCGCTTTCGAAATTGACAACATAATTAACTTTTTTAGAAAGAGAATACCTGAATAACCCTACACCAAGAAATAACACAGAAACAAGGACTGTTTAACATAATAGGCTCAGCATAAAAATATCTTTTTGACATTATCGATTATTATCGATTAGATTCATGAGCTAAATGACGTAATACGAACGATGAAATGCAAAAAAAAAAAATATTACCAAAAAAAACAAACAAAATAATACAATTTATACGAATTTGTAACCTTATACCAATACAAGCAACAGAAATGATTAAATACATTGAACATAATAATAAAACTAGGAGCTCAAGTCAAATTGTCAAAAACTAAACCTCTTGAATTAACAAAAATAAATGTCACAACATCATTGTTCAAATAATTTTCAAAAATTTCGAATTATATTAGACTTATACCTAGCATTTTTAAAATTAAATCCAATTAAACTTATGTAAAATGATGCAAACAAAGATACAAAACCAATATATCCCATAAAATGTAATGTTAACCAAACACCATTATCTGTATTGTACCAATAAGTCTCTGCTTAAGCATAGACTTCTCTAAAAGGGAAGGGAAGTGGCATAGTCGCACATATGCACAGTTAGTTTCAAATATAAGAAGGCAACGTAATTGCAGCTGCGAATCTGCAAGGGCTTATCGCTTGAAAAACATAAATACAGTTAAGTAAAGCAATAAAACATTATTTTAATAATTGCAGCTGCATCCATACTGATAAGCAAAGCAATAAACACCTTACATAGATAATTGCAGCTGCACTTGTACAGTTGCACACGAAACAAACGGCACCTCACTCAGATAATTGTACCTGCGCGTCTAAAAGTGGCTTTACGTAGTAATAAGATCACAACATAAAATAAGCCCTACTTCTACTGAACTTTAAGTCTTAAGCTGATCTTCAAATAAACACCCCGCAAAAAATTTGCCCGCGTTATTATTTAAAGGATAAGTTCGGCTTTGACCTTAGTGATATTATCACGGGTCTTTTATTCGACTCAACAAACTATTTCACTATATATGTATAGAATATAATTAATTTTTGTTTTGTATATTTTTTTTTTTTTTTTTGTTTTTGTATGGCCATACTACAAAAATGATTATGTATTAAAAATGTTTAACCTATCCTTATGTACTTTTTGTTTTTTATTTTTAGTATCTGATATTACGATATTATCTCTATCTTCTATACCAGTGACATTATACGGTCCAATATAATTAAAATCTAGCTTATGACCTGTTTAATTTCTTAGTAAGACCTCTTCTCCTATTGATATTCCTATGTCATTTACTTTTAAATCGTATAACTGTTTATTCTTCCTTTTATTTCCTTCGAGCATTACTCTTGCTTGTTTATATGCTACTTCTGATATATATTTACTTTCTTTAGCATAGTCTTCTATATTGTATAATGGACTTATATTACTTACTGATTTAAAATACGTTGGCAAATTACTTTGTTTGCCGAAAACTAACTCATATGGACAGTAGTTATGTGCCATAGAGGGGGTCGTGTTGAAATAGTAAACAAAATATTGGAGCCATACATCCCAATCAGTTTTATCAACTGATATATAACAACGTATGTAGTCCTTAAAAGTTCTATGACTTTCTTCTTTCTTTCTAATGTTCCAAATGGTTGGTGGTGGTGTGCTGTAGACGTTAAATTGTCTTCTTCTTCTTTAAGTATTTGCACAGGTCATTAATAATAGAATTTTTATATTCAGTTCCCATGTTCGAAATGAACGACTTAATCGGACCAAACTTCAGTATAAAAGATTCAAATATTGCTTATACAACTGTATTATTGGTTGGTACTAGCATAGCTACAAAATATTTTGTTAAATCGCATATCAATGTAATTGCATATTCGTTACCATTTTCAGATTTTGGTAGTAGACCTATAGTATCCACTATCCACTATCACTCTGTCGACCGCATTTATCGGCATTTCTGTAATGGTCAGAGGTGTTTTTGTGTGGGTGGTTGTTTTTGACTTTTGGCATTTAGGTCATCTACGTATGTACTTGGTTATATGACGTGTCATATTTTTCCAGTAGTAGTGTCTTCTAATTTTAGCTAGTGTTCTTGAAATGCCAGTATCACCTCCGTGTATGGTATCGTCATGATATGTAAAAAGTATCGCTTCTTGATCTTTTTCATTTTCTATAAGGCCACTACTTTTCGTACATCATCATTACAAATGATTTCATATACTTTGGGCTTAGAAGCGTTGTCAAGAGTTTGCATATGCAAATCTACTTGATCTTTTCCTGCGCAGGAGTTTTTCTGTTTACTTTGGGGCCTGGTAGTGACTTTCAGGACTTTAACTTGTAAGTCTTTGAGTTCTTGAATGGTTATTCATGATAACACATCCGCTACATGATTATCCTTACCCTTAAGATACTCTACTGTAAATTCATATTCTTCTAGTTCTAATCTCATTCGTGTTAGTTTTAAACTTGGGTTTAGCATTATGTGACCTGTTTCTACTATGAAATGTTTTCCATAAATGTATGGACCAAAATGTTTTATTGCCCAGTGGATTTTGCTCTCACCTTTTGTGAAGGTTATTGAGGCGTATGCTACTGGTAGATGTGTATCATTGTGCTCTTGTGTACGAACTGATTCGCACGCTTGATTACTTGCGTCGGTGGTAATGCAAAATTCTTTGCTGGAATCGGGGTATTGTAGCAATGATGGCTTAATTATTTCTCTTTGTAGATATTCAGAAGCTTATTGACATTCAGCTGTCCATTCAAGCTTTACATTCTTTTTGCATAAACGTGTTATGTGACGAGAATAATCCGATAAGTTTTAAATGAAACGTCTGTAATCATTTCAAAATGCAACAAATCTTCTAGCGCTATCTGCGTCCGTTGGGACTGGATATTTATCAATGACATCGTATTTTTTGTCATCTGGTAAGATACCCTTGTCAATGCCCTTGTGACCTAAAAAAAATTACTTCGTGCATGAAAAATGAGTATTTCGCTGGATGTAGCTTAAGGTTGTATTTTCGACACACCTCAAAAACATTTGTTAGGTTTATAATCATGTGTTTTTCGGAAAAACCTATAACTATCAAGTCATCCATATATAGGAAAGCTTGAGAAGGTTCAAGACCTGAAAATGCTATTGTCATCATTCTTTGGAATGAGTTATTTTTAGTCCGTATGTTAATCGTGTGAAACGATAAGAGCCATGCCTCGCTTTATATGTATGTGGAATTCTATAATTTTTTATGTATACAGGCTCCTTGTCTTTTAATCTCAACTTTTTTTATAAAAGTTATTTGTAGAGATTGTTTCCGATTCTAGTCCGAAAATGTCACTTTATTCAGTGCAAAGTTTATTTAATAGTTTAGCTAATTGTTGTGAAAAATTTTTATTTAATTTTAATAATACTTCATTTTGTTTTTCTACAATAGGTGAGTGTAAAATCTTGTATTTACTGATAGGTTCATAGGAAATATTTTCAAAGTCTACTATTTCATTGGTATTTGTAGTGTTTAATAGTCGAATGCAAGTGTTTGTTGAATCTTTATTTATTTATTTATTTATTATTGGTCGACAAAACGAGTGTCTTCCTAATTATTTAATACAATTTACATATATAATAAAATTTAATGCAAAAAGCCTAGTTAGAGTACACAATTCTCTAATAGCATCACCAACCGATGGAGGTGTTTTATTTGCCAGTCCGGCCAGCTGTGCCCCTTTTCACAGCTAATTTTGTCGGTGACGCTATTAGAGCCTACAGCTAAGAAGAAGGGTGTTAGTAGAGAAAATAGTGTTCTTTAGTAAAATTTAAAAATAATCTTAATTTACTATGTTAATTAAGAAAATACAATATATTGGAAATAATAAAGAGAGAAGTTATTAAAGTAAAGGAATTAAACAAGATATATAGAGGGTTATGTAGATAGGATAGCGAGATAGTAATGGGAAATCACCGACCCGGTGGCGGAAAATTTATAGCCGGTCCGGCAAGCTATGCCCCTGCTCATAGCTGGGAATGGTCAGTGACTTCCCGAAGGTATCCTTAAAGCAACGATTTTATTAGGGGTAGAGAAAGTTCGGTAGAGAAAACGTGATGTAAACTATTATAATTTTTACGTAGCACGCGAAAAGGATTGTGCATAGCGTAGTCTGTTGTGCACGTTGATAGGAATAAGGGGCGATAATTTCTAGTTGGTCTGAACGGAACAGAGAATTGAAGACGCCCTAACAGAAAAGGAGAATCTATATCGACAACAATCAACTTATATAGGAAGACAACACCGAGAATTGTCCTACGGTTGATTAACGACGGAAGATTAAGAAGAAGCAGTCTGCTGGAGTAAGATGGCAACCGAAGATTAGGGTCCCAATTTAAACCTCGTAAGGCAAAAAGCAGAAATTGCTTCTGAACAGATTCAATACGATCCTGACTATTGATATACTGCGGAGACCAGATGCAAGAGCAGTATTCAAGGATAGGGCAAACGAGAGAGATGTACAGAAGTTTCGTTATAAAAGGATCGTCAAACTCTTTAGACCATCGTTTATTGAATCCAAGTACACCTTTTGCCTCATTAACGAAGGACATATGCAGATTGAAGCTGAGTTTAGAATCAAAAAGAGCGCCTAGATCCTTAACTGTTAGTATACGTTGCAATGGAGTATTGTCAATTGTATAGCTGACAAGATAAGGTGTAGTGCGATCGAAGGTCATAAAAATACACTTTGAACAATTCAGATGCAATTGCTTAGCGTTCAAATCGTCTTGTAGACGAGAATGATGTAGGGGATTAGTGTATGATAGAATAAGTTTCACATTATCCGCATAGATGAGTACACGGGCATGTGATATAACAGAGGGGAGATCATTTATAAAAAGAGTAAAGAGTAAAGGTCCAAGATGATTACCTTGAGGAACACCAGAAGTAACGTGAACCTGTTTAGAGGTAGTCAGCCTCAGCATAACTCTTTGGGTCCTGCCTTTTAAATAAGAGCTAATCCAAAGCAAAAGAGACAGAGGAAAACCTATTCGGTCAAGTTTAAAAAGTAAAATGTAGTGGTGCACAGAGTCAAACGCCTTACTGAAGTCAGTGTAAATGACATCAGTTTGAATTTTCGAAAGGAAAGCATCATTTACCAAGGAAGTAAACTCTAGTAGATTGGTCGTAGCTGACCGATTCTTTACGAATCCATGTTGCACAGGGGAGACAACAGATTTGCAGAAATGCTGCTAATTTGAAGTGATTATTTTTTCAAATAATTTAGGAATAGCGGACAGTTTTGCAATGCCCCTGTAATTTTGTATATCAGACTTTCCACCTTTCTTGTGGAGAGGAATGATATGAGATTCTTTCCAAAGAGATGGAAAGACAGAAGATTCAAGGGATAGATTAAAAAGCTTTAGCAATGGATAAACAAGGGACGAACTACACTCCTTGAGAAGACAACTAGGAATATTGTCAGGCCCAGGAGAGTAAAAAGATTTTAATGAATTTATAGCTAAAATGAGAGAAGAATGGGAAATAATAGGTGGAGGTATAGAACTAGAGGAAGTAATAGTATAAGGGTAAGAATTATTATTGGACAGACTGAAGAGTAAGTTGATTGGAAAAAATTAGCAAAGAGGTTAGCAGAATCAGAGTCATTGCTAGCTTTATCCACCCCGAGAGAAAAAGAAGATGGCAAACTTGAAGATTTCTGCTTTAAGTTTACAAAATTGTAAAACTGTCTCGGATTTTGTGCAAATTGCCTTTTGCAATGAGTTAGATAATTCTCATAGCATTGAGAATTCAGAAGAAAGAAGTTCGACTTGGCTATAGAATATTTAGCCAAGTCTGTACACGAACCAGACTTATTAAACTTTTTAAAATATTTTGATCTTAGATTTTTCAGATTTGATAATCTGGGAGTAAGCCAGGGTGGCTTTGAAGAAGTATTCGAAGGTATTGACTTGGAAATACATGTATCTAAGAGGGAGTTTAGGGTGTTATAAAAATAATTAACAGCAGTATTCATATCAACCAAGTCATATAAGAAAGACCAATCGGTTGCATAAATAAGCTGATTTAGCAATGTATAATTTCCTTTGCGAAAGCAACGGCGGGGCTTAATGGCTGATGAGCACAAAATGAGAGGATGACAACCTCTAAAGTAGGATGATATACATCCTCAGGAAGAGATAAAGGAGCGGACCTAGACACATTAGAAATAAGGTAGTCGTTTACAAATACCAGATCAAGAGTTCTATTTAAAAGATTAGAAATTGAATTGATTTGAAACAGCGAAAGATCAAGCATGCAATCTATAAAGTTATGCTGTGCTGAGGGCACTAGATAATTTTCGGCAGTGAATAATGACCACGAGATGTTCGGCAAATTAAAATCACCCAACACAATAAACAGGTCATTATCACGCACGTGTGAAGAAACTTCTTTAATACAAGTAATATGTTTCATACAAACTTGAATATCAGAAGATGGAGGAACATAAGAGCATGTAATATAGATATTCCGTGTAGGAAAAGACACCTTGACTGAGACAATCTCAGCGTCAGTAGGCACACTAAAACAGAAAAGGTCAGACTGGAGAGTGGCTTAAACTGCAATTAATACCCCACCACCTCGACTCGGCCGATCATTTCTATGCAAAATAATATAATTCGAAAAGTAAGTAAGTAAGTATGAAAAGCTGGTTACGCTTTCTTGGCTTGAACTCGTGAACAATCATGTGAGGTGGCCAAAATTTGGGATCACAAAAGATTGGGAACATATCATGTGAAACATTTATTTTGAATGATGATATTTCACGAGGAGTGGAGAAATTAAATTTGGTAATTGACACACTAGCAGAAAATTTGCTAGCAATATAGGCTGCCAATGACTCAGAAGTGGTGTCAGACGAAAGTCGAGACACAAAAACTTGCCTACGAGGGGCAACCACAGTTAAGGTAGGAGCTGATGGGGCATCAGGTAATTCAGGATTTGGTGGGGCTAAAGAGGCACTTTGATTGTTTTTAACAATCTGGGCAAGATTGCGCGCAGGTCTACCTTTGCGGCCAGGAGCTGACGGGGCTGAGGCAGTTTGGTTAACTGGCACAGGTACAGGTACGGGGACTAATGGGACTATTAATTGGGATAAAACGGGGGTAGTATTTGGGCAGTCGCTTGGAGAAGGCGATAAGGACAACATTGGAGATAAATCCAAGTTGCTAGGCAGGGACAAAAGAGGCGTAGGTGTCTGAACAGACGGAGAGGGCAACTGCAAAAATTGAGGCTCCAACCGGCGATTGGTTGGAGACTCGAATTTATATTTGCCAAGCAACTCAAAACTCGAGTCAAAATTACTCGAGAGCTGCTTAGCCACGTTGTTCAATTTGAAGAATTGATTTCTCACAGAATTATACATTCTAGAGAAATCAATTTGCTTGTCAATGCATACTGGGCATGACCAACGCAAGCCGCCGCAGCCCTTCTTGGCAATTGTAGCGATCTTGTCGCAATCACGCCCCGTGAGAATACACATTTAGCGTGCATCATATT
Organism: Drosophila littoralis; assembly: GCA_018903485.1. Taxonomy (NCBI): domain Eukaryota; kingdom Metazoa; phylum Arthropoda; class Insecta; order Diptera; family Drosophilidae; genus Drosophila; species Drosophila littoralis. The sequence goes on from JAEIGF010000598.1 coordinate 861,042, forward strand.
CTCACACAGCCAGCAATTAACAAATTGCGGCAGTGCAGAGTCATCAGCCTGCTTGAACGTGCAAGATTTCTTACAGCACGACATAATAAGTACCAGCGTTAAAAGGTAAGCAGCAGTTGCGAGAGCGCAGAGCAAAACAAAACACAGTGTACAGAAGTAGAGCAAGTAAACGCTCGCAAAATAACTATTCGTACACAAAGAAATTGTTTGGAGCGAGAAGTAACAGCAAAAATTTGGGAAAGCGCGATGCACAAGCTGAAATATGCAGCAGCGAACACACGCACAAACAAGTGTATGCACAGGGGAGCACCAAAGCAAAAGAATCAAAACAGGCAATAACAACAATACGGAACTGACGCCGCGTTCAATAAATGCAATTATTAACAGACTTACGCTGCGACAACAGAATAACACTTTGCACAATTATAAAGCTTTTTAAATAAAGCACATAAAATTCCAAATTTACAAATTAAAAGCAGGATTAAAGCGCAAAAATATATTAAAATCTTGGAGCACAAGTAAAACACGTCAATCACTCTCAACTGAGAACTTTCTCTGAAATCTGTATCTGAATCTGTAATACACGCTCCAATAAATATACCATTTTTAAATGGGTAAAAGGGGTATAATGTTTTTGTGCAAAATGTAAATGTATGTAACAGGCAGAAGGAAGCATCTCCGACCCCATAAAGTATATATATTCTTGATCAGCATCAATAGCCGAGTCGATCTAGCCATGCCCGTCTGTCTGTTCGTCCGTCCGTCCGTCCGTATGTATGAACGCAAGGATCTCAGAACCTATAAGAGCTAGAGACTTAAAATTTTATAAAAATCGATATCGACATCCTGTTTTTTGAGCAAATTGGGTAAATAATAAGAGCTAGAGTCACCAAATAGATATGTTGCTTCTAGAATATTATATATATTTGTCAAGTATCTTTCATTTTATACCTATCGCCACCGCCTCGCTACCACCTCAAAGAGGGTTCAGGGTATTCCCTAGTCGGGAGCGCCCGACTAGAACCTCTTACTTGTTTATTTCTTGATTTGGTATGAAAACTTGGTGATCAATAATTATTTCAATTTGTTTAACTACTTCGGATCGGGCTGGTAGCAGAGTGGAATTGGTTCCGCATGTATGCGTAATTGGTATATGGATGCGCGTTTTAATATTTGTGGGTCTGACTATTAACCAATTTTGTGGTGCTTGTAAATCTAACAGACATTTGTATTACGTTAGGAAATCCATGCCGATAATCCCATCACATGGTATAAGAAATATATCGTGCAAGGTATGAAAATTATGAGGTATAATGTAGTTGTCTGACCTAATTTCGACATAGGCAAGTCAAATAGAATTTATTGTATCTTCGCCAATTCCTGTTATTTGTGTGCTGCAGTATTGGTCTTTGTTGTCATTAGTATCTGAACTTGATTTTAAAATGGAAATATCTGCGCCTGTATCGATTAAAAGAGTGAGCTTGCTGCCTGAATTTTCGTTTTTAACGGTTATAAATATACTTTTGCTGAGATTGAGAATATGAATTTTGGTTCTTTTTAATTTTTTTATCCTAAGGGGGCATCCTGGTTTTCCAAGTTACTTTGGGCTACTCTAATATTGTTGTTGTTATTGTTGGGGCCTCAATTCGACTTGACACGGCCTCTATGGTTTCCTCTATATTGACCTCGTCCTCTTTGTTATTATTGTAGCCGCCTCTGTTGTATGGCCGGCCTCTATAATTACCTCTGCCGCTGTTTCTACCGGGAGAGTAATTTTGGTAATAAAGGACAGTATTGGTTTGTCCGGTTGCTTCTGTGCAACTATCGACAAATTTGAATATGGCATCCTTCATGTTATGGAATGTGCCTGCCTGTTTGATAGTTAGTTTTGTCTTGATCAGACTCACAGCTGTTGTTTCATGCGCACCTTTAGGGAATCAAGTGGATTCAAAGCGACTATGAAACTTTTTAAATTCTCTGCCTTTCCCTCGAACTCAGCAATGAGTGATGAGGCTTATTTTAAAAATTCAACTACTGTTTGAGCCATGTTTACTTTGTTTATCTCTTCTAGTTTTTCGTTTGTTGTTGATTCTGCCAATAGGGACTTATCAAATGTTACCGGTGTATTTAACACCGATGGTAGATAAAGCTTGAGATACTTTTTATTTAGGTTTACCAGATTATCCCTTAGACGCTGTAAAACGTCTGAAGTTTGGACTCTGTGTTAACTTGTCAGTTTATTTTGCCATTCGGTAACTAAATTCCCTATTTCATTGTATTCATATACAAGAAGTGAGTTTAATTATGGTGGGTCTGAAGACTGGTGCGCATTTATTAAGGCACTTGTATGGTTTATAAAAATTTTCTTTATGCCGTTTTATCTTCTCCACTATTTGGGGCCATTCCATGTGGAACTTCCCCTACTTAAATATGATATTTAAGCAGCGGCTTAGAACTCTTTCTAATGACTCTTTCTATTTTTTTGATACTACCTGTTCAGACGTACTAAGACAATTGTTGTTGGCCCAAGAATCGGATGCTCGTCAATAATTAATTTTATTGTGACGTAGGGTAAGGTTGACAAGATTATTTCACTCTCTATTTTAGAACATGAATGGAGTAGGCTTGTTATTGTGTCATATTTGTCTATATATTCTGATTCGAATTCATATACGGATGTGAATTCTCTGTGCCTTTGCAAAATTTATATGGCTCGCATACGAAAGTCTGGATAGTCGTTGTATACTTTATCGATTTTGTCTTTAATCATGACTAATTTACATGAGAAGTGAAATGTTATATGTCTTTAATTCGTCAAATACCTAATGAAGATTACGGAGCGTCTATATCTTTATAGTTATATTTTTATTGTTCATTAAAAATTTTTTTTTAATTTTTAAGGTGCTCATACAAATCCAAAATATACATATCTACTTTTTTTTTTTATTTCGTTGAGATTACTTTTATAAACTTTCTTATATTTTGTCAAGGTTGGGTGTATTATCTTTTGTCTGACTGTCGTCAGAACCAAAACAACCCATTTTGAAATTGTGTTTAAAAATTAATCTATTGTAATCTACATGCAATTATATATTCGTTCTGTATGAAGGAAAAAGTAGTGTTAGTTGTTCATACGAATGACTTACAAGTTTTTCGTTATATAATTCTATTCCAATCATATGGTTTTAGTATATAGCCTAGCAGAGGTTTGTAGTTTCCAAGTTGCACTTTGAGGGTGCTTCAACTTGTTTGTGAGAATTTAAACTAAAGCCAACGTGGGGCATTCGCATTTCTGCAGCCTTTTTGCCCTTTTTGCGTTACTTCTTTTAATTCGTCAATACGCTGCATTGTCAGTCCTCCTCGTTAGTGTAATTTTTGAAGATCCAGTTCCAGTCTTTTCTGGAGAAGTTTCCTTATTCGTCCACCACGCCTTGTCTTCTTACGTGGTTTCTTCTGTTGTCTTGCCCTATACTCAGCTAACGTGAGTGGGCGGGGTCCATCGTTTGGATACACCTTTAAAGCATCAGTCAGGCTCGGTGCATCCCTTTGCTCAACAGGAGCAGTATCATTGAGTTTGACGGAATCCACTTTGTTGATTTTAATGTAAAGTTGATTTAAATTAGTTGTGCGAACCTATGGGCTCAGTCGGTGCCGGTGCTGGTCATCGCACAGGTCAATTGCATTCTGTAGTTCGCAACTTTATGGCAAAGTTTTATTTATGTAGTTTGCTATTTTAATCATTGTTCAAATCATTTCGTTTATTGACAGTTATTCTGTTCAAAGCTTTCGTTCGAAGGTGTAGTTTAAATCATTTCGCGTCTTAAAAGATATTCTGTTCCAAGTTTTTGTTCGACGGTTTTTAAAGAATTGTTTTGTTCGCTTGTTGTTCACATTATTAATTGCACACACACAACGGCGAATGACCGACAACCGCTGTCACGGTCGCCATGCAAAGGTCGATTACAATTGATTCTGTTAATCATTGGAGCTTCTGCTCCTTCAAGAACGTTATTGGTTTAAACTTCGTTTTGGAATAATTCTTACAATCTTGACTTAGGTTCTACTTAGCTACGACCGCGCGAACTTCGCTGCCAGCGAAGCCAGCAGCGGAGCGGTTATATTATATACTTATATATGTATGCAGCATTGAGAGCCGGGCTGAGCGAGAGTATGTTATGTGCACTTATGTACTGATGTGCGCAGCCGGCTTGCGTGGGAATCGCTGACGCTGCGTTGTTGCCTACACACATATATGTATGCACATATTACACATTAACCACTGACTATTGGTATTTGCTGACCCAGCCTTCTGGGGAAGCCAATGAACAGAGTCATGATCGCGGCGGATATGTCGCAACTATGTTGCCGGCCGCGACGGTCATCCGACACCCCACACGAGGCCCTAACGCCGCACTTTTGGGGGCAGCGACGGCGACTCTGCGACAGCGGCGGCGGCTCCGTGGCAGCGACGGCGACGTAGGCTAGCTTTGCTCATTATTGTAACTCGAGTAATAAACCTACTAGAGGAACTACGCGCAAAAATAAAGCCACAACACGACGCTCCACGAAGAATACCTTTTGTGATTGCAGCGAGGGAGTTCATCGTAGTGTACTAGATTAACCATAGTCTCAACAGAATCATGTAAGTGACTTGTGACGAGAGAATAAACATATTGGATATACTTTCAAGCCGATGCGCTAGTATAACAGAGTTTTTAGAAAAAAAAAATATAAAGAAATATATAATAAATAACGCTTTTGTAAAGAACACCTGTTTCGTTTAACCTTACTTGCCACAAAAGTAAGTAAAAGGAAACCCATTTTGGGAACTTTTTTTACATACGTCAGTTCAAAAAATTTTAAATCACTCTGTGAACGGTTTTGCTTAGAATTTTGTTTAGGTGCGAATGAGTGACTGTGACTCCGACGTACACGATAAGGGACACTACGACAGCGACGATAGTGTTTTTGCTCGTTTAATAGGAGGATTTGATACATTACAGATAGCTAAAGTGTGCTATTCCAACTGAACCAGTCACAAACACAGTTTTAGCAATGGATCCTGAGCATTTGCGCATGATAATTGATGCCGCAGTGCAGAGCGCACTCGCAGTACAAAAATTCGTGAATAGGGAAGCTGCGCTAAGGCAGAAGCTTCAACAACAGATTGCGCAGGTGTCAAACAAGTTAAGCAACACACAACTTTCAGTGCCAGAAGTGAAGGTTTATAAGGAAGTTGAAATCATAGACGGGGTGGAATGTAACGAGCCGCTCGACGTGGTAAAATGTCTTACTGAGTTCCATGGGATTCAAGACATTTACGTGTCCTGGAGGCAGGCCACGCACGCCGCCTATAAAATTTTCAAAAACTACAACGGAAGTTCACGTCACTACCAAGCCACCGTTCTCATTCGGAGTAAAGTGAGAAGCCCGGCAGACGCGGTTCTCGCCTCTTGTAACACGCCGTTAAATTTTGAGGCCATTATAGCGAGGATGGACTTTACTTATAGTGACAAGCGGCCTATCCATGTGATTGAACAGGAAATGGGTACGCTTAGGCAGGGAGGTATGTCCATTCTACAGTACTACGACGAGGTTGAGAAAAAAATCACGTTACTTACGAATAAAGCCCATATGACGTATGACAGCAATTTGGCGGCGGGCATGTGTGAAAAATTTCAATGGTGACGCACTTCGCGTATTCATCTCTGGACTAAAACGCAGTTTAACCGATGTGTTGTTTTCTGCTCACCCTTCGGATCTGCCGACGGCAGAAGCGTTAGCCCAAGAGGTGGAGGCTAATCACGAGAGATATGCCTTCGCGACAAGCTTTGCTAGGGGACAAGAAGAGCGAGTTCGTCCAGAGCAGCGCCCACAAGGGCGCCAGAAACAACAGCAACAAGAGAAAAAGCAATTCTCTCAGGGTAGCCAGGGCAAGAATCCTCATTTCAAGAAGCATAACGGCCAATCCACAGATAAAGCCCAGAATAGAGCTGGGGCCGATAATGCCCCAGTTCCCATGGAAGTCGACCCTTCTTCCAGGTTTAGACAGCCCACAAACTTTTTGAATTCCCAAGACTCGGCTAAGTTGAGCGCCAGCCAAGATCAGGGAAATAAACGCCATGCCGGTTCGGAACGCGCGATGGGCCAAAGGAGGCAAAGGGTAGACCACATCCAGGCAAGCAAGGCTGAGGGCGCAGGGTATGCCGATGCGGCACAAGAGGCATCAGACGAACAACAAGGCGAACACAGCCCAGACTATGATAGCGATAGCGCCCATTTTTTAGGGTAATGTCCCTACTACCGTTCATTCGACGGAGAATAGCGGGGATAGATATGAAATTTTTAATCGACACGGGTTTTTCCAACTAGACTCCTTATCCACTTTTGATGGAATCATAGGGCTCGACCTGCTAAAGCACGTGGGAGCGGTTTTATGCCTACAAAAAGGTATGTTAAAATTGGTGCGACTTCGGAAGCGTTGCAGTACCATAAGTGTGCGAACGTAAACCACACGAAAAACAAAGAGGTCGAGGCACCACCTGCGGTGAAGGCAGATTTCCTGCGAGTACTTCACCGAAACACTAAGGCTTTTGCGAACTCTAACGAGGCGCAGAAAGTCAAAATCGCCATACAACAATCCGATGTGGGTGGTTGATAAGAAAGGCACAGATGAGTTAGGTAATAGAAATAAATGTCTGGTGATAGACTTTAGGAAACTTAACCTCAGGACTGTTGCCGACAAATACCCAATGCCAAGTAACGCAATGATACTGGCCAATCTGGGTAAAGCCAATTACTTCACGACGCTCGACCTAAAATCAGATTATCACCAGATTACTCTGGCAGAGCAAGACCGTGAGAAGACGGCCTTTTAGATCAATGGTGGAAAGTACGAATTTTGTCGACTTCCCTTTGGCTTGAAGAATGCAGCGAGCATTTTTCAGAGGACCATAGATGACGTTCCGCAGGAGCAAATTGGAAAATCTTGCTACGTTTATGTAGACGACGTCATCGTGTTTTCGGAAAACGAGTCTGACCATGTCAGTATTAGGGAGCCTTTTAAACGCAAACATGCGTGTGGCGCACGAGAAGTCACAGTTTTTTAAGGAAAGCGTCGAGTATTTCGGCTTTATAGTGACTAAAGATTGTGCAGAAAAGGTAAAATCCATTCGGGAATACGCTGAGCCGACTACTGTGTTTGAAGTAAGAACCTTTTTAGGATTGGCAAGCTATTACCGCTGCTTTATCAAAAATTTTGCAGCAATAGCGAAACCAATCTCTGACATCCTTAAAGGGGAAAACGGGTCCAGTAGCAAGTACAAGTCTAAAAAGGTCCCCATACAATTCAACGATGCTCAGCGCAACGCGTTCCAGAGGCTTAGGAACATATAAGCGTCGGTAGACGTCATACTGATATACCCGAACTATAAAAAACCATTTGACGTGACTACAGACGCCTCAGTCTACGGCATTGGCGCAGTTCTGTCACAGAATGGCCGCCCCATAACGATGATATCCCGGACTGTAAAAGATAGTGAAGCAAACTACGCTACTAACGAGCGAGAGTTGCTTGCTATCGTTTGGGCATTAGGCAAACTACGACACTTTCTTTACGGGGTTAAAGATATAAACATTTTCACTGATCACCAGCCTCTTACGTTCTCGGTATCCGAGAGCAATCCCAATGCAAAAACAAAGCGCTGGATAGCGCGCATTGATGAATCAGGGGCCAAGCTTTTCTATAAGCCTGGCAAAGAGAATCATGTAGCTGACGCACTGTCGCGCCAGAACGTGAACGCTCTGCAGGGCAACCACGATGAGCCAGAATCTGACGCGGCTACAATTCACAGTGAATTGTCCCTGTCTTACACAATCGATTCGACGGAGAAGCCTCTAAACTTCTTCCGGTACCAGATTGTATTAGAAGAGGCACGCTTTCCTCTGAAGAGGAATTTCATACTTTTCAGCGAAAAAACTCGCCACAATAAATTTCACCGATGGGGACGCTCTATCGAAACAATAAAGACCGTCATTAACCCGAATGTGGTTAATGCGTTTCACTGTACTCTCCCAATCTTGGCCAGTTTCTAGCATGAGTTGGTAAGAGCCTTTCCGACTACGAAGTTTTGGTATTGCAAAAACTTCGTGGCCGACGTGTTCTAAGGAACACAATCGAGCCCATAGGGCGGCTCAGGAGAATGTGAAACAGGTCATGACGGAATACTATTTTCCTAAAATGACCAAATTGGCTAATGAGGTGGTCCTTAACTGTAAGATTTGCACAAAAGCTAAATACGACAGACACCCAAAAAAGCAGGAACTCGGCCAGCCGCAACTTCCCTCAAAAACAGGAGAAATGTGACATTGACATTTTCTCCACATACAAAAAATTCTTTTTGACTTGCGTAGACAACTTTTCAAAGTTTGCGGTGGTCCAACCTATAGCATCTCGAACGATAGAAGATACGAGACCGCCCCTGCTAGTTTTAATGAATATTTTCCCTTCGGCTAAGCAGGTATATTGCGACAATGAACTCGCATTCAAGTCAGAGACTATCTGGTCTCTGCTATCGAATAATTCCGGCGTCAGCGTGGTAAACGCGCCTTCCCTTCATAGCACGTCTAATGGGCAGGTAGAACGCTTTCACAGCACTCTTCTGGAAATAGCTAGGTGCATAAAGATACAAAGATACAAATCCTGCAGGCCACAATCGAATATAACAATTCCATTCACTACTAAGTGGTTAAGAAAAAGCCTAGGGACATATTGCTTAACTCTCTGCCGGAATCTACCAGCGAGGTTAGAGGCAAGATAGAAAGGGCTCAAATTCAGCAGAACGCCAGGGTTAACCAATGGCGTCAGAACAGAGTCTTTGAAGTTAATGAAAGGTCCTGGTTAAGACGAACCGCAGACTAGGCAACAAGTTATCGCCCGTGCACTCGTGTACACAAATAGGACTGAAAGGCTGCAAACACAGTTTTTAATATTTAATTTACGTTGCCTTAACTTTGCTGACTCCTTACCGCCATACAGAGCTAGGTGTCGATTAATACATTTGTCAGCCCTGGAAGATAGAAGAGTGATATCAGCGTTGCTTTTTCTAAACAATTTAATTGTCGGAATTATTGACTGCCCTTCACTTCTAGCACGCGTTAACTTTAATGTGTCGAGCAGATCTTTGCGATACCATTTGCCGTTTTCTGTGAGTACTCATAGAGCTGCTTATGCAAGTAACGAGCCTATGAACAGATCATTAATGCTTTATAACAGTCTTCCAACTGAAATGCATTTAGATTTTTCTGTAAAAAAAGTGCTCATAATAAACAAAAGCTTAAAGAATTATTTAAAACCAATTAATTTAATATTTTCTCTAAGTTTCATATTTTCTGTTTAGTGAGTCAGTTATTTAAGATAATATTTTTTATGCTAAGATAACCTAAAAGCTACCAGCATAGGTTAATAAATAAATAATAAAATAATCTAATCTACTTTTTGACTCCTTTGCGTAATCTTTTGTTTTATAAAGTGGTTCTATTTTATCTATGCTACTTAAATGCTTTGGTTGGTTTGAGTTTTTGCTAAAAACTAGTTCATAAAGACACCACTTGTGAGTCATTGGCTGCCTATATTGCTAGCAAATCTTCTGCTAGCGTGTCAATAACTAAATTTAATTTCTCTACTCCTCGTGAAATACCATCTTTCAAAACGAATGTTTTTACATGATTCGTTTCCAATCATTTTCGATCCTACATTTTGGCCCTCACACATGGTTGTTCACGAGCTTAAGCAAAACAAGTAAGAGGTTCTAGTCAGGAGCTCCCGACTAGGGGATACGCTGAACTCTCTTATTCCAACACCAAATGCAGCTTGCGCTACTCGCCCGTTTGTAGTAGATAAATTAAAAATAATAAACTCGCACGTAACCGCACTACTTGCCGCCGTCTCTCAGCCACAGCAGCCAAGGGATAAAAAAAATAGTTTCCTCGGCAGGGCTCGAACTCGCGACAGACCACACCACATGCCACCGACTCTACTCAACAGACACACCAATAATTAAGTCCCAGTGAGCAAAACGAATTAAAATAGCAGCACAGAAAACAATACAATCGCTATTGCAATGCTGTTGATAGAATTCGAAGCAGACGCGTATGAATGGTGTGTGACATGTATACAGAAATGCCTGGAATTAGCGCTTGCCGCTGCCAACACGTGGGCAATCAAAACATATAACATAACGTAACATTTCTGAACCGATTGTTGCGCTATTGAGCTTTTTCAATAGCTTTCACAAATAGAAATAATGAAGTTTGTTTTATTTCTTGTTTATTATAACTTAACAGAAGCTGGCCGACTCGAATTGGTCTGTGCTGTAGCGTTATCCGACCATAACTGAGATGGCCTGCCTCGAGTCGATATAAACCTCTTGAGCGCATTCAAGAATGAAGCCGTCGATAGATCCTTGACCAGCTCCAGGTGAACCGCATTAGTCGCGAAGCAGACGAAGTCAGCCATGTAACATTTGACTGGAGCTTTATTTCGTACATCTGGCTTATAGAAAAATGGTCCACAATAGTCAACGCCAGAGACTTCAAAGGCTCGACAAGCAGTCAAACGTTATTTGGGAAGATCAGCCATTATATGCTCTACTAATCGATGCTTGGCACGAAAGCATCTAACACATTTTCCAACAACTATCGATACGGTCTTCCTTCCACCTATTGGCCAATACTGTAACCGAATGTGAGCAAGAGATGCCCGCTGACCAGCGTGTAAGTTCCGATTGTGAAACCGTGTGATGAGTGAATCTGTGATGGGATGGTGCCGAGGGAGAATTATTGGATGGCGAGCTTCGAAATCCAGCGAAGAGTTTTTCAAGCAACCAACAACTCTAAGACAATTATTGCAAGTCGTTTTGCTTCCCTAAGCCGTAATGCAGGGGTCAAATTTCCAAATCGAGAACAATTATATATACTATGACCAGGGCTGTCACAAGAAACACAGCCAGGCGCATCGTGGTTAGTGGCGATAAAAGACGATCTACTTGTGTTAATTGCTCTAGTCTTTCCCACCTGATGGCTAGGGGCATAACTTGCCATAGCAAAATTTACGGCTTCCATTGTTCGCCATCTCTGCTCCAGATACGTAGCCATATGCTCCCACGATGGCTTAAAGTTGACGAAGGATGAATCCTCTAGCCTTTCTTGGCTTGTGATATTGGGTCAAGCCTTTCTAACAGAATCTGCACAATGATGCATCCAGCGATCTTTTCGGTATTGCCCATGCTCTTAAACGCGCGTATATGTGCGTTGAATTGGTCGGATAACTCCCTCAGCGCCACGGCCGAACCACCTGCCACCCTCTTGAGCCCCAATATCTGAAGTATGTGTGCCTGAAAAACCAAACGTCTATTATTAACCCTTTTCTCCAACAAATTAAGTGCTATGGCATAAATATCGAATGATCGAATCGCGCCCAGCGCTGAATCCTTCAAGCACGGTCGAAGATGCTGCAGCTTTTCGATATCTGCTAGATCAGGATGATTTTATATGACGGTTGTGAACATAGAATAAAAGTCAGCCCATTCTGTGTAACCACCACTGAACGTAGGTAACTTTGTTGAGGGTAGTGCCGGCGGTGCCTTAGCTCTAACTGTCTGCGCGGGCAGCATAGTTTGACGAAATGTTGAGCAGGGCAAGATTAAGACACGTTCCGCGATTTCACTACGAACCGAAGTTTCCATAGAAACTGCTAACTCGTATAAGTCCTGACGCAATTGACTACCAATTTCATCAAAGTCGAGTTCTTCGAGGCTGGTGTGAGTAATATCAAATGAGGTCTGAAGACGCTCGATTTGCTTCAGCCTAACACTAAGACCGCACTCATCAATTGCGAGTTAGTTAGAGCATTTCGAAGTGTTTGCAAACTGATATAAATTGAAATGGCTTTGCGCTTCAGAAAAGTCACCCTGTTTGCAGAGGGCACTGCACTAGAGGCATTATTTTCGTTTGCCATTAGAAGCGTTGATAGAAAGCGTGTGCGAAACTAGCTGAGTAACTAACAACGGTGATTGCTAGTACATGCAAACCGTTCAAAAAACAATAGCTGTAAGAACTTCGGCGAACGCAAGTGTCAAGCTATTTAACGAAGCAACGGCAATAGCTTGTACATAAGTAAAGCACGAATGAGCAAGAACATTAAGCGACCGAGAGAATAGGCAAAGCGACGGCGATCGCTTATATCTATGTATATAAACCGCACAAAACGAAATGTTAGGTGATGGTCTCTTAAGATTATTGCTTTAATGTAAAGCAAAAAATCTTACATCAAAAAAATCACGTCGGGGTCACCAAAATATTGCGCTATTGAGCTTTTTCAAATAGAAGTAAAGAACTTTGTTTTATTTCTTGTGTTCCAATTTGTTTGTATGTTTATTATAACTTAACAGACCCGAATTGGTCTGCGCTTAAAAATCGTTTTATGGCTAGCAGTTCCTTTGATTCGGATATAAACGCGATTTCCCTCAGCTCAGCATGACTTTATAATCATTTGAATACAACACTTGATTTTGTATTTGTTAACGACTACCTTATTGCTAATGTGTCAAGGTCCCCTCCTTTATCTCTTCTTGAGGATGTATATCATCCTACTTTCTCATTCATCAGCTACTAATAAGCCCCGCCGTTGCTTTTGCAAAGGAAACTATTCCTTGCTTAATTATCGTATTCATGCAACCGAACGGTCAGTTTTATATGTCGCGGTTGTTATGAATACTGCCATTTATTTTTTTTTATCACACCCTAAACTCCCTCGTAGATGAAGTTCGATTCCTTCAACTGCTTCTTCAAAGCCACCGTAGTTTACTCCGACTATCAAACCTATAAAATATAAAATGTAAATATTTCAAAAGTCGAATGAGTCTGGTTGGAGTATTGACTTGGCTAAATATTCCATAGCCAAGTCGAAGTTATTTTTCTGAATTCTCTGTGCTATGAGAATCATTTTAATCGTTTGCCCAAATTCTCTCGGTATGGATAAAGCAAGCAATGACGCTGATTCTGCTAATATCTTTGCTAATTTTTTTCAATCAACCTTATCTTCAGTTTGTCCTAATAATATTTCTCGGCCTTATACTATTACAGCCTCTATTCCTGCTCCTATAATTTTCCATTCATCTCTCCTTTCAGCTATAAATTCTTTTAAATCTTCTAACTCTCTCGGGCCTCACAATATTCCTAGTTTTCTACTCAAGGAGTGTAGTTCTTCCCTTGCTTATCCATTGCTAACGCTTTTTAATCTATCCCTTGAATCTGCTGTCTTTCCATCTCCTTGGAAAGAATTTTATATCAGACGTTATTTACACTGACTTCAGTAAGGTGTTTGAATCTGTGTAGGTTTCCCCCTTTTTTGCATTTTATTTCTTCTCATTCAATTCTCTGTTCTGTCTAGACCAACTAGGAATTATGGCCCCTTAGTCCTAACTACGTGCAAAACAGGCAACATGTACTATATACAAATTACAATTTTTTGTATCACGTTCTCTCCACCGAACTTTCTCTATACCTAATCGTTGCTTTCAGGATACCTTCGGGAGCTCACTGACCATTCCCAGCTATGAGCAGGGGCTTGCCGGACAGGCAAGTACACTTGTGACCTAGAAAAGATACTTCGTACATGATAAATGAGCATTTCTCTAGATGTAGCTAAATGATGTGCTTCCCAAAAAATTCAAAAACATTTGTTAGGTTTTTAATATTGTGCTTTTTGGAACAACCAATTATTATCAAGTAGAAAAGCTTGAGAAGGTTTAAGGCTTGAAAATGCTATTGTCATCATTCGTTGGAATGACTTTCAAATGTTCTTTTCAACACATTTGGTAATCGTAACGATAGGAGCTATTACTCATAAAAAAATACGTTATATTTTGAGAATCTTTATGAAGTGCAACCTGGTGGAATCCAGGCATTAGGTCGAGACGTGAAAAAAATTGGTTGCTCGTCCTAGTTGATCAAGAAAAAGTTCTATCCTTAAAAGTTAGAACTTGTCAGCCAATAATTTTATGTATTTGAGATTTTTATTAGTGTTTCCAAAAGATTTTTACTTAGTAGACAAGTCGAATTTCTTATTTTTTTTTTGAGTTTGTATTACATTATTACACATATACATTAAATTTGATGCTTCTCTTGTGTACAAATCGTGTTTTTATACTCTGAACCCATTAAAAATGGGTAAAAGGGGTATAATGTTTTTGTGCAAAATGCAAACGTATGTAACAGGCAGAAGGAAACATCTCCGACCCCATAAAGTATATATATTCTTGATCAGCATCAATAGCCGAGTCGATCTAGCCATGTCCGTCTGTCTGTCCGTCCGTCTGTCCTTCCGTCCGTCTGTCCGTATGTATGAACGCAAGGATCTCAGAACCTATAAGAGCTAGAGACTTGAAATTTGAGATGTAGGTGCTCCTAGTTCCTACGCAGATCGAGTTTGTTTCCAATAATCGATAACTTACTCCGTTTCCAAGCAATCGATAAAAATCGACATCACATCATATCGACAACCTGTTAGTAAATAATAAGTAAAGTAAATAATAAGAGCTAGAGTCACCAAACATGATATGTTGCTTCTAGAATATGATATATATATCAAGTATCTTTCATTTTATACCTATCGCCACCTCCCCGCTACCACCTTAAAGAGGGTTCAGGGTATTCCCTAGTCGGGAGCTTCCGACTAGAACCTCTTACTTGTTTATTTTGATTGTATTCTGCTATCCACGAGTCTAAATTGTTTCTTCCCTGTATTATATATATACTCTTTTCTTTAAAGAAATTTTAAATAATTATGCAAATTTTTTTTTATTTTCTTATTTTTTAGGCTTTAAAATTAAGAATTCCTACCTAAATTCTCATACGTCCCTTTGGGCCGTATTCTATCTGAGCGAGCGCCTGAAGCGCTCCGCCCTTACAATATTTGTAACTGTTTGAAATTTTTTTTTTTTTATTATATTATATATGACTCATTTGAAGTGGCGAGCGGTGCCGGTGCTGGTCCACGCACTGGCTGCTAAACTGGTTGGTGGGGGGCCGGTGCAGGTCATCTCTCGGGCCGGGCTCGTTGTTTGGCGGGTACGTCTTCCCTTTGTTTCCGGATTGCATCGTTCCCAGGCGGGGGCTCTTTTCAGTTTGTTATTTTTATACCCTTGCAGAGGGCACTATAATTTTGTCGTCAAATGTGTAACGCATAATAGAAGACATCTCCGACCCCATAACGTATATATATTCTTGATCAGCATCAATGTCCGAGTCGATCTAGCCATGTCCGTATGTCCGTCCGTCCGTATGTATGAGCGCAAGGATCTTGGAACCCATAAGAGCTTGAGACTGAAATTTTTGCTGTAGGTCCTCCTAGTCCATGCGCAGATCGAGTTTGTTTCCGCTAATCGATAACTTACTCCATTTTCAAGCAATCGATAGAAATCGATATCGACATCCTGTTTTTTTAGCAAATTGGGTAAATATTTAGAGCTAGAGTCACCAAACTTGATATGTTGCTTCTAGAATAATTATATATATATATCAAGTATCTTTCGTTTTATACCTATCGCCACCTCCCTACTACTACCTCGCAGCTATAAACCAACCCCAACTTGTCTGGCCAGATAATTTAAGCCAAAATTCAAATACAATTGACTTTTTGAGAATACATAAATATTCTATTGTACAATAAGATATACTGTCGAAAATTTCATTAAGATTGATTTTTGTTTTGTTTTTAGGTATAGTTAAACTAATAAATGCCGAATTTGGTCAAGATCTATTGATAAAGAAAAATGAGAAACAAAATAATTTTCCATATAACAACCTAGTTTTCGACCGATCGATCCTATGGCAGCTATATAATATAGTGGTCGGATCTTAATAGGATTTTCGTATATATGAGGAGCATAGAAAAACTAATAAATGCCGAGGTTGGTCAAAATATCTTGGTAAACAAACATGTTTTTCATGTTTGTTCAGCAACTTAATTTTCGACCGATCGTTCCTATGACAGCTATATGATATAGTGGTCACATATGTGATGCGTGCAGCAGAAAGAGGGACTTCTGCAAAGTTTTATGAAGATAGCTTAAAAACTGAGAGACAAGTTCGCATAGAAACAGACAGACTGGCATGTCTATATCGACTCGGCTGTTGGTACTGATCAAGAATATATATACAGTATAATGTGCTTAGCTGCCTCATGTACTTTGCACAGACATTAGAGGCAGCTATCCTAAAAAGGCAGTTAACTTAATTTTGTTTCCCCTAATAGTGAATCGATTTCATAGTAACCACCATTTTTTTTTAAGTTGAACCGAATTCTTTTTAACAGTACTAAGTTAAATAAATTAATTTGATAGTTTTTATTAACTTTATGTATTTAACGATGGTTTTGGCGGCATTTAATTCAATTTCAGTATAGTTTATTGTATGCATAAGAAAAACAATTCAAAAATCAAATCATCTGATCATAGATGGCGCAGTTAACTTACATGATATTCATAGATATTGGCAAAAAATTATTGCCGATACGAGACGCATAAGTGCAAAAGGCTGTTAAGTTAGATGCACTTAACGTAATTATTTTCATCCAAAATTAGCTCTTATTACAGCGAAAAGAAAATTTCAGGCAGCTATCTTACCGATGTAGCTAAGTATCGAGGCAGCTAAGCAAATTATACTGTACTTTATGGGGTCGGAGATATATACTTTACACGACAAAATAATAATACCCATTGCAAGGGTATAAAAAAAAGTTCCATTGGCAGGGCTCGGACTCGAAACGCATTACTTGCTGCCGACTCTACTCAGCAAGTATACCAACCAAAAAAAAAAAAATTGTTTCCCCGGAACGCATCAATTGCCTTTGCCTCTGCTCAACAGCCACACCTATAGTTGAGTCTTATTTAGAAAAAAAAAAACCAAACAACAAACTACTTTCATATTAAAGTTTTCTGCCATTTTACCATTGCTGCAAGCGGAATTTCCCAAATCGCTGAAAAACGTAATCATCTCATTCTTATGTAGAGCTTTGAAAATAAGTTTGCACATCGGACAAAACTTAAAATTCACCAAAAAATCTTTGAAATGCACTTTCCACCGAAGGAGTTTAGATTTTACGAAATATGTGAAACACGTTTCAAATGATTTTTTATGTAGATCCTTGGAAATTAATTTGAGCGCGAAACGTTATCCACCAAATCTTTGACCCCCATTTCCACCAAGGAAGAATAAATTTTTGAAAAAGTGTGAAACTCGACCCAAATTAATTTGAACAAAGATTTTTGAAATTGAGTTTGAGGCCGATTGGATGGTAATCAAAAAAGTTTCATACAAACGTATTTAGCGACTTTTCCATACTTGCGAGTGGAATTTCCCAAATCGCTGAAACACGTATTTATTAAGTTCTTATGTAGAGCTCTGAAAATAACTTTTTTATTGGGTTCACTTAAAAATAATAGTTTAGTTGATTTTTGGTTAGCTGCTAAATAAACTTTCAGTTAGGCCAGAAATCAAGAACTGATCTGTGACTTTATAATTAGTTTATAATGAAGCCTTTGGTTCTGTGTAAACATTTTGCATTTCGAGACGTAAATGAATGCGCGCTTTAGATGGTCTTTAATGTTTACATCTTTGGTTTTCTGCTTACGTGCTAGGTTTCAAGTTACATATGTATGCGCGCTATTGAATTGGACTTTAGTGTTCACATATGTATATACACAATGTGAGGTAGAGATGCCTAAATACATTTTATTTTGATTACATGTTATACGATCTAAACAATAAGATTTAATCCTTAATATATAAGAAAGTTGAATTGTTTAATTGGAATATATAAGTTTGTATAATGCATTTCATTACAGGTTACTCTATCCATCTCGATTCTCATTAGTCTTCATGTGTTTTTTCTTTTGGTCGTGGAAATTATTCCTCCAACATCGTTGGTTGTACCACTGTTGGGTAAATATCTAATATTTGCTATGATATTGGTTTCTATAAGGTAAGTTATTGGTTTGTTAATATTTGATTCATAATATTAAATTGTTTGTATTATTGTTTAGCATTTGTGTGACTGTTGTCGTACTGAACGTTCACTTTCGTTCTCCACAAACACACAGAATGGCACCCTGGGTAAAACGTCTTTTCATAAACTTTTTGCCCAAATTTCTTTTTATAAAAAGACCAACGTATAACTTTGAAACAAGGTAAGCTTATATTATATTATATCATCAAATATTTGATGCTGATTTCGGCGACATTTTCATTTTGAAATAGTTTATTAGCTGGCTTATTAATTTTTATCAAAATCAAGCGAATAACACCAAATATTGTCAAAAATTAAGCATCGAGCTTAACTCGGTGAAAATAGAAAATAGAAATAGAAATAAAATATTCTTAATCTTTTCATTTTTAAATTGAGAGGACCTGCAGAAACACACACATACATATAAATAATGGCACAGCAAGCATTTTCTACTTAGCACGCATTTTGCGTCCGATTTACTAATACTTTTTGGGCAAGCCCTTCTGCTGTATAACTGCCTCCAAACGCATGGTATAAACCAATTTTCTGGTTGTTTCTACCTATCCAGTTCATTCCATAACTCAGTTGGGATTAGATCTGAAGATTGTGGCCAAAGTGGCAAGACATGTGCCGAGTTATTTTCCAGTCACATTTTAACATCGTAGGCCGTGGGTAATATAACTGTGCTTTGGATCATTATCGTGTTGAATATAAAATGTGATGGTTAGTTTAGGTTTTACACGTTTTTTAAGGTTATCTTTAAAAATGTTTAAAAAATACCGTGTTGTCCATTATCAATAAATACAAGTTCGTCCATGCCTGCAGCAGACATGCAGTCTCATAACATTACATGGCTGAGTCAAAGACAATATAAACACTTAGATGAGTAACGCCATACAACAAAATGCATCTATGCGTCTTGATTTTTTGAAATTGAGATTGACACGTAAATGTATCATTGCGTTCTCACAGCCGAGAAAGCGAAATGCTAAAAATATAATGCTCTGGCTTTTGCTGGCATAGAGATCAATTTCGTTAGTTTCCTAACGCTGACCAAGATCTATCCCAAATTTGTATTCACATATAAATGCATGCTGTGTACTGATGTTGGCTCGGTAAATGATCAGTATTTTTAAGTCGATGCAAATATTTATATAATTTCTGTAAAGAAAATTATTAATTCAAATTTTATTTTTACGAAAAAAGAAAAACAAACATAAAAGTGCTAGTTTTTTATTTCAAATAGTTCTTCTCTCGAACGTGCAATGTCATAAACAAAAGAAAAATTAATTTATGTGTAATATTTTCCTTACATAGTTATTGCAAATAATTCGCTTTGTGAAAAAATTATCGTCATTTAAGTAAAACATGCATTACATGGATAATGCAAAAATATTTTGCGTCGATCGTAAGTTCAAAACTTTTTCGCTCAATGTACTTCGAAAACGAGCGACGCAAAGCACCATCGACCAGCTTTGCTGATGACAGGCTGGCGACTAACTTCGTTGGGCGTGTCAGCATCAGCAAGTCGCAACATCGGCATTCGTTCGACTGAACGAACAGTAGTCAGCTGGCATGTCGTGTGAAGTCGTAAAAGCCAGGCTAGAAATTTGGCGTTGCATGCAAATTTATGGGCGTTACTCATCTTAGTGTTTATATTGTCTTTGGCTGAGTCTTATACTGGGGTGTATACTCCAAATGTTTCATTTAATTGGCAGAAGAAACGAGTGGCTTACATTTAGCTAAACTTGCATTATAGTTGTTCTCACGCAGGCTCTTTCTGTTAGTCATTGGGAATACTTATTTTCCAAAATCCTCAGCAGTTAGTTAAGTAGATGCTATTTTCGGATTCCCTTCAATCTTTCGGGGGCTATCTTGTCGCGCAGTTTTTTCGAGGCTATGAGATCCTTTAAAGCGATTTATGATGCGAATCGGCATCATTCCATAATTTCACTGATCTCAGCATGAGACTTACCTTGATTCCGTCAAAAAAAAAATGTTGCGATGGGATTGAGTGGTTTCCGTTTGCTTTGGACTTATATTTGACTTTATCTATTATTTAGAATACAAAATGCAATTCTAATTGAATAAATATCTATGATTTCAAATAACGGTAGATCGCAACACATATTCTTGCCAATGGTGTTGCAAAGGTTTAAAAAAATATAAAAATAAATCGAGTAAAAAACTAAGTGCGCCACAACTTTTGTGCCAGGAAAATGTGCCAATTTTTATTTAAATAATTTAATAATATTACTATAATGTTATTGTTAGAATAGGTTTACTGAGTTTTGTACGAAATTGATTATTTTATATAGGAAAATTGTTTTAGATCGTTGTTTGTTACCAAAATACGTGCAAAGTATAAAATGTCTGCTGTGTCAATACTTTTGTGTTTGTCTGTACATACGAAATTTGGTTGATCTAGTTTTATAAAAGATTCTGTTCATGTGCAAACCTAGGTCTTAAAATTGACTATTATCGATGTAATGGACTGATATATTGATTGATACATGGAATAAAAAAAAGTTGTGCAATGAAATTTCCAACAACTTCCACAACGTTGTTACATACAAATGCAGTACCACCTTTAACATCAATGAACCTTACAATCAACCAAACACCTATCAACACCAAATGTATGTTGTTGTATGTGCTATGCAAATACTATACTTTAAATTATCTTCTTTTGGGTTCTAATCAAAAAAATAAACTGGTTTTTATCAGATAAATCTTATTGCGGGAGGTTTTAAGATGAAAAAAACACATTGAGCTTTAAAAATAAGCCAGATCAAGTTCTTGATCCGGAAATTTTTTAAAGCCAAAATGTTTTATCTACATATCTTTGTCTATCCAAATTTTCGCAGAATCCATAAAATTTGTTAATGATGTAAATGATGAACTCAGAAAAATCACGACAACCTGAACAAAAGATTTAAACAACTCCAAAGAATATTAAAAAGCTATTTAATAATCATTCAGCTCGCACCATGGATGAATTTTGAGTGAGAAATCGAATAGAGTGTGACAAAATGATCCTTATCATGCTGAACATCATCAGGATCCAATTATTAAGGGTTCAAGAAAATATATATATATATATATATATATGTATATATATATATAAATGTCCCTGATCTGATTTGTCTGATATATTAAAACCCATCCCATTAAACGATCGACAAACACGATTTTGATATCGTGTAGCATTTAGAATTAGGCACGTTTTTAAATTTGGTTCGGAGCGACTGTTCCTGTCGCTCCGGATACTTTTATTGATCTGATTTTACATTTTGGTATTAGGTATTACTAAACCTAAGGCTGCGCAGTCTTCGGTGGCGGCGCTGCCCTTTGTATATACATAAGTCGTTTTATGTATAACATATAAAACGAATATATGCGCCGTCAGTTAAGCGGCCAGCTAGAGAACTAGCGGTCCGCGCTGCGAAATATGAGCCTAAGTCAATAAACTCAAGCGGTTCTGCGCTTTGGCTTTATGTTTGTTATTGTATGCAACAAAGTGTCGCATACTTTGTATTTAAATACAGGGTGTTATTTAATGCATATACTCACTACATTTCCCCTTTTAGAAGAATAACGTAATAAAATGTAGTTGTTCAATTTACTTATATATATAGTTTTGTATCGATAAACTAAATGGGGTCTTGGGGAATGATGAGTGAGTTGGTATAGAAAAATAAAATTTTTATAAATATAATAATAAAAATGTTCTTGTGTTATATTTATACTTTTATATTCATAAGCTTTTTTTTTTTTGATAAATTTTAGATTTCTAGTCTATATAATATATTTTCAATATTTGTGCATATATCCTTTTTTCCGATTGTATAAGGAATGTATAATATAATTAAAAATATATATTTTATATATTTTGTAATTAGTTACTAAGTGGCTGATCAAGCTTAAAATGTACTACGTTCTATGCTCGAGTTAAGCTAAGTTTTGAATAATTTTAACCTGTTCTTATTTACTGCTTGGGGTTTCTTTTTTCCTACATCTATTTTTATGTTGTTTCTATCTTCTATGCTTATAGCTTTGTAAGGGCCAAAATATTTACTTTCTAACTTATGCGCTATATCGTTCTTTAGTAGAACTAAATTTCCTATTTCTAGTTCTATGTCATTTAGTTTCTTATCGTATTCTATTTTTCGTTTTTCTTTTTCTAAATCTGCTAGAGTTTTTACTCTTTTGCGTAGTCGTCTATGTTATATATAGGGTCAACTTTAGTTTGGTTATTAAATTCTATGAATTTAATAATTTAATTCGTAATCTACCATAAACAAGTTCGTATTGACAGTATTCATGTTCTGTCGATGGTGTAGTGTTGAAACAATAATTCAACCATATGTTCCAATCGTCGTTGCCATTCTCTGTACGAGGCAATGGACCGATTGTGTCTATTAAAACAGTATCAAATGCAGTATTTGGGGTATTCGTCAATATAATTGGGGCTTTAGTATGTGTTGTGGTTTTTGCTAATTGGCATTTCACACAAGTTTTCAACTTTACTTTGTAATGGTCTTAGTCATTTGGGGCCAGTAATAGTATTTCTTAATTTTTAGCAAGGTACGCATAATCTCTGCATGGCCTCCCTCTATAGGATCATCATGATATATCGACAGTATGGCTTTTATTTGACTTTCGTCATTTTTGTCTATTTGTGTCACTTTTGTTAGTAGCGCTACTTTTAATGTATTTAAATATTTATTGCTCATATTTTTAAATTCATTTAATGATACAAATTCGAAAATTTGTTCATTTGTATTGACCTAAGTCGAATTTTCCGTTGGAGTACAAATTATTAACTGAAAATTGTGAAATGATTCTTTTTCCTCTTTTATCTTGTTTGAACCATTAATATTTTCCTATTCATGTCAATTAGTGTCTCTATGTTCATGCGGGATAATGCATCCGCTACATGGTTATCTTCCCCTTGAGGTATTTTACCGTAAATTGGTATTCTTCTAAGTCTAGTCTCATCCTGGTTAATTTTGATGTGTGATTTTTCATCGAAAACTAATAAGTTGGGGGTCTATGGTCTGTTTTAACTAAGAAATGCCTTGCATAAACATATGGTCTGAAGTGTTTTATTGCCCAATGTATAGCAGCTAATTCCTGCTCTGTAGTTGATTTATTGCTTTCTCACTGTGTGAAAGCTCGGAATGCGTATGCAATTGGCAATTGCACACCGTTGTACTCTTGGGATAGTACAGCACTACATGCATGTTTACTTGCATCTGTGGTTATGCAAAATTCTTTGCAAAGTCAGGGTATTGCAATAATTTTGGTTTCATTAATGCTTTTTTTAAATATTTAAATGCATCTTCTCATTCTTTTGTCCATTCGAATTGGACATTCTTTCTGCACAATCTAATAAAATGACGCGAGTGTTGTGCGAAGTTGTGTATAAATCTTCTGTAGAAATTGCAGAACGCGACGAAATGTCGTGCACTATCCGGGGGTTGGATAGTTTTTTATAACATCGTACTTTCTGTCATCTGGAAGGATGCCATGGTCTGTGCACTTATGCCCAAGGAATGTTACCTCGTGCATGAAGAACGCACATTTCTCTAGGTTTAATTTATAATTATGTTTTCGATAAAGATCAAATATGCTTGTCAAGTTCTTGAACATGTGCTGCTCTGAGCAGCCGTTAACTACGAGGTCATCCATATAGAGAAATGCTTGGGGTGGCTCTAGGCCAGAAAATGCGAGTGTCATCATTCGCATAAATGAATTTGGTGCTACCTTAAGACCATATGGTAACCGCGTAAAGCGATAAGAGCCAGTGCTCGTTGAAAATGATGTTATATTTCTAGATTTTTCATCTAGTTCAATTTGGTGAAAACCTGGCATAAGATCCAGACATGTCCTAGTTGGTCAAGTATTTCCTCAATTCTTGACAGTGGATATTTATCTGCTAAAAGTTTTTTGTTAATTTGGCGATAATCAACTACTAAACGCAATTTTTGATCCTTTGAATTTGGGAGAGATTTCTTGGGTACCAAGAGAAGTGGGCTGTTGTATTCTGAGATAGATGGTTCTACTATACCATCTTCTATTAGTTTTTCGACCTGTCTGTCAATTTCTGGCTTTTCTGTTTCTGCATTTCTGTAGTTTTTAATATATACGGATGTTTTGTCTGCTAATCTTAATTTTTGTTTAAAAAAATTATTACTTGAAATTGCATCTGTTTCTAGACCAAATATGTCACTGTATTTGGTACATAAATCAGTAAGCTTGTTTTTAAATTGGTCAGGGAATTTTAATTTATTTATGACTTCATTTGTTCTACTGCTGGTATTAATGTGATTTATTTTGATTTCATATTCTTGTAGTGACTCAAGTTTTATTTTTGGATTTTGAATTTTTATGTGTTTACTAGTTGTATTAAAAATACGGACTACAGCGCTATTACTTGTTACGATACTGTTTGGTATTATTACCCCAGGGTGTATTTCCTGGCTTGGTATAAGAACTGTATCTTCATTTGTCAGAAGTGTAATTTTTCTCATTACCTCTGATCTAGCTGGTAATAATATTGAGTTATCAATATCATTATGTAATAGCGGTACATGTATTTGATAATTAAGTGATTCTGGTTTCATGATGAATTCATCATGTTGGTAATCTATTCCCCAGTTTCTCTCCGACTGTTAAACGAGACGGAAGTGCGTAACAACCAAATCAAAGTGATTTACGATACAATATCGGCGTGCAATAAACTTTCTGACGCTAAGCGTCACTGTTTAAGTTTTGGGCAATGCTGCTACGGCATTGCCGGCAACGATAATTTACAAAAAAACTAAAAACAATTATAATAAACAAACAGAAATTAACTTGCCCAAGGGCAATAAAACGCAGCGCAGGAAGCTGCAGCTGCATAGAAGAAAAAAAAAAAACGTTTCTTATCTATTGCGCGCGCGCACCCTAGTGCGTGTGCGTGTGATTGTGCGTGCATTTGTTTACGTTTTTGCACTGCAGGTGTTACCTTTCCGCAAAATTTTTGAGACTTCTGTGGACCGTTGCGGTAAATTCTGCAAGTAATAATACTTCTCAGTATGGACACGCATAGCGACTTAAATGACTCAGAAATATACAACTTGTCACCATCGTATATTGCCAAAATGAGATCTATAGACGCCCAAGCGAGGCGACTAGACGAGCGGTATAAAACTGTGCTTTGCGAGAGCCAGATTCCCGCTACCCCCTCGAGTACGGTCTACATCACGACCATAGCCAACGCTTCCGCTATTACCGCAGTCACATACGCAGTGGCTTCAGCTACTTCTGCGACGGCTCGCAACACAGCAGGCCCCAACAATGCACAAGGCAGCAGCAGAAAGCCATCATGCCACCCTACAACCACCCCTTGCGCCGCTAATATGCCCATCAACACTCCTGTTGCACCGGCAATTAACACCAGCACACAAGTCGATCCCCCGAGTTCGGAATGGCAAAAAGGTGGCACTGCCAAACGCAAGCGCCCTAGCGCTCCCCTCTCGCCTGACCAAACCAACAAAAAGGATAAGACCAAAATTCTACCTAACCAGCAGGCATCAAGGGTAGTCCAAGCTAGCCGGTCAAGCGACGACATCCCATCTACGTCAAAAGATGCTAGTCTAAGGATGAATCGATTTGCAGCCCTTGACACTGTCGACAACGAGGCTGACGAAAATCAGAAAGATACGGAATTAGATGATATGGAGACAGAAGCCAGCATGCTGGAGGACCTACCACTGCCTGCGACAACTCCACCGCCTCCTAAGTCTAGAAAACCTGGTCCCATCATGGTTCCGGGTATAACAGATATTCACAAATTCCAGGATGCCAAGTCATTCCACCTAGCAGCTACTCAACTCGTACGTCTGGCTCAGGACTAACTAGGCTATAAACCAAGGACGTTCCAACATTCCGTAAAGTAATTGCTTTCATGGAAAAGTCTAAATGCCAAAACTACCACTACCAACTCCAAGAAGATAAACCTTTTCGCATTGTCATCAAACAGATGGCGTCCTCTACAGCCCAAGGCTTTATAATAAAGGAAATGCTAGACAAAGGACACAAGGTAGTCAACATCTTCAATCCTAAAGGCAAGACCCCAAATGGCACTGAGCAAAGCAGGCTAAATATGTTTTTCTTAGACCTCAAACCGGCTCCCAACAATAAGGAAGCACTAAAAATTAACCTTTTGTGCCGTCAACGAGTCTTAGTGGAGCGCCCCCGCCGATCTGCTGACGTTGTCCAATGCCACCGCTGCCAAGATTATGGCCATTCTAAAAACTACTGCATGAAGCAATTCGTTTGTGGTAGATGTGCTGAAGAGCACCCAACAGGATCGCCCCTTTGCAAAGCAGTTCAGGAAGGCGACTTCTTTTGCGCCAACTGTGGCGGAAACCACTCTGCCAACTACAAAGGCTGTAAATGGTACATAGACCGAATCAAGGTACGCAAGCCGGCCCCCAATATCTCGGCTACTCTCCACAAGGCGCATATTAACCACGCTCGGCAAAACAACAATGCAAATCAATTTATCCCCCCTCCCATGGTAGCTGGCAAATCTGTTTCTTTTGCGGACATGCTCAGATCGGGCAACCCTACCAACAGCCAGCGAAGAGGCGTCACCCAATGCATACCAGATGGTAAAGCGAACGAAAGGCAGCTCAACAACATCCCCGGAAACAAGCCGAGCGAGGATACGAAGTCGAGAATTTCGGCTCTTGAAGAGGCCATGCTAAGCATTACCTCAAGAATGGACCAGATCCTTAATACGCTTCATAAAAACTCCGAAACCCAGCACATCCTGATGTCGCTAATTTCTCGCCTTATCCCATCAAAATGAGCCAATTAAGGATCGAATTATGGAACGCAGATGGCCTTAACAGAAAAATCCAGGAACTAAGGACTTTTCTCGCCACCCACGTCATTGACATAATGCTCCTAACGGAAACGCACATACACATGTGCTCAAAAATATGTGTCCCCGGTTATACTACATATATAACTCAACATCCCTGCAACTACTGCAGAGGAGGTGCCGGCATCTTAATCCGCCATAGCCTGAGCCACCACCCCCTGGAACACATTTCCCAACCACATCTGCAGATGGCCGCAGTCAAGATAAGCACTAGCAGAGGTGACTTCACAATTGCTTCTCTATACCTCCCGCCGGCTGTGCCATGGACCAAAGCAAATTTTGAGTTCCTAATAATGAACCTAGGACAAAAATTCATTGCCGGAGGGGACTAGAATGCGAAACACAGACTATGGGGAAACAACAGAGCCTGTACGAGAGGGCAGAATTTGCACGAAGCCATCATCGACTGCAGATGCGATGTCTTGGCAACCGGACATGCAATATACTACGCGTACAACTCGCAACGCACTCCTAGTGCCCTAGACTTCTTCATATATGGTGGCCTTAGGCAGAGCTCACTCTCCATCGAGACCAAATATGACCTCTCTTCGGACCATCTTCCTCTTTTGGCTACTGTCCACACCAGTCCTATGCAGCAGCCAAAAAGAAAGAGTCTACTGCCGCCAAATGGGGATGTTGAAAGATTCTAGGCTGAACTCAACAACACAAT
The DNA here is from genome assembly GCA_018903485.1 of Drosophila littoralis. Lineage (NCBI taxonomy): Eukaryota > Metazoa > Arthropoda > Insecta > Diptera > Drosophilidae > Drosophila > Drosophila littoralis. Next base: position 888,717 of record JAEIGF010000598.1, read on the forward strand.
CAATCTCAACATGATCCTGACCTCCCCTGAAGACATTGAGGATGCTATCGATAATTTCATGGCGAAGATTCGAGCAGCAGCCCAACTTGCTTCACATGCTATAGACCCGATCCGGATATCGCCCCCTCGAGGCTCAATCCATCCGGCGGCAGCTCCACTTCTGGCATTAAAAAGGCGGCTACGCAAGGAGCACGTGCGCAGTGGTGACCTAAGAGTAAGCAGGATATATAGAAGGATATCCAACAGGCTCCAGAAAGTCCTCGCGGCCATAAGCAACCAGCAGTTCAGCAGAAAACTTATGGACGCAAGCCCAGATGCTAGCACGGGATACAGCCTCTGGCAGCTGACAAAAAGCTTTAAAAGACAGCCCGTCCGCAGGAGTCCCATAAAAAGAGAGGATGGTTCCTGGGCCAGATCGAGCTTAGAACGCGCTGAAACTTTCGCCACGCACCTAGAGGAGCGATTTAAACCGTTCGATTCCCCCCACTCGCTCCATGAAGAATACATAGACAGGACCCTTGAAGCACCACAACAACCTGATCTGTCCACTCTCCAGGTGACCCTCAAAGAGGTCGAAACACAAATCCAAGCGCTTAAGATTCGTAAAGCCCCTGGATCTGATGAACTGGACAGCAGAACAATAAAGCTGCTCCCCACCAAAGGCATACTCTTCATTGTGCTCTTATATAATACAATGCTTCGAATCGGACCTTTCCCAAGGCAATGGAAAAGCGCTCTGATTGCCATGATTCCAAAACCCAAAAAATCGCTCACGCAAGTCGAATCTTATCGACCAATCAGCCTGCTTCCGACCCTCTCCAAAATATTCGAAAGAATATTAATGGCCAGAGTGTCGGAGCTGGATTGTGTTAAGCGCATCATACCAAGGCATCAGTTCGGATTTCGAAGACGGCATGGGACACCGGAGCAGCTCCACCGAGTGGTGGATTTCATCCTCGACAACCTCGAGAACCTTGAGTATTGCGTCGCGGCATTTGTTGACATCAAACAAGCGTTTGACCGAGTGTGGCACAAAGGACTCCTGTTCAAAATAAAAACTTTGCTTCCCCCCTCTCTTTTTCATATAATCCACAGCTTCCTCAAAAACAGAAAGTTTGTAGTGGTAGTCGACGGCACGTTCTCTGCAGTCAAGGAAATCCAAGCTGGAGTCCCCCAGGGCAGTGTCCTTGCACTGTTTATACAGCCGACATGCCGACGGTGGACCCGACGACACTGGAGCATCCCGATAGCTTCAACCTCGCCACGTTCGCCGACGATACAGCAATCCTCTCAAAAGCCAGCTGTGTTTACCAAGCCACTGACCAACTACAAGAATACCTGCCATCAACAGGCAAAAATCGATATGCTGCACATTCGCGATCCGGAGAGATACCTCGCCAGGAGTATTCTTGTGGGGCTCCCTGGTACATCCGCAACCGGGCCCTAGCAAGAGACCTAAAGGTCCCCTTGGTGGGCGACCTTCTACGTCAGCAGTCCACCAGCTACATGGCCCGTCTTTCTGCCCACCCCAATATTGGCTAGAAGACTTTTCAGAAGAAAGCGACGGAGGCTTCGCAGAATCCACCCCATCGACCTCCCAAACCGGGTAATCATTTGAAAAAAAAAAAAAAAATAAATAAATAAATAAAAATAATAATAATCATACTAAAAATATTTTTTTATTTATTTATTTATTTATTAATGGTTGACAAAACGAGTGTCTTCCTCATTATACATACAATACATAATGGAATTATATGCTAAAAGCCTAGTTAGATAACACAGTTCTCTAAATAGCATCACCGACCGATGGAGGTGTTTTAGTTGCCAGTCCGGCCAGCTGTGCCCCTTTTCACAGCTAAATTTGTCAGTGACGCTATTAGAGCCTACATCTAAGCAGAAGGGAGTAAGTAGGAAAAAAGTGTTCTTAAGTAAAATTAAAGATAATCTTAGTTTGCTATATTAATTAATAAAATACAATAAATAAGAAAAAGGAAAGTAAGAAGATTGTTAATAAAGTAAAGAAATTTAAGCTAGATGTATAGAGTGTTAAGTAGATAGGACAGAGAGAAAAGTAATGGGAAATCACCGACCCGGTGGGGGAAAATTTACAGCCTGTCCGGCAAGCTATGCCCCTGCTCATAGCTGGGAGTGGTCAATGACTTCCCGAAGGTATCCTGAAAGCAACGATTTTATTAGGGGTAGAGAAAGTTCTATAGAGAAAACGTGATGCAAACTATTATAATTTTTACATAGCACGCGAAAAGGATTGTGCATAGCGTAGTCTGTTGTGCACGTAGACAGGAATAAGGGGCGGTAATTTCTGGTTGGCCTAGACGGAACAGAGAATTGAAGACGCCCTAGCAGAAAAGGAGAATCTATATCGCCAATAATCAACTTATATAGAAGGACAACACCAAGAATTGTCCTACGGTTGGTTAATGACGGAAGGTTAAGAAGAAGCAGCCTGCTGGAGTAGGATGGCAAACGAAGATTAGGGTCCCAATTTAAACCTCGTAAGGCAAAAAGCAGAAATTGCTTCTGAACAGATTCAATACGATCCTGGCTATTGTTATACTGCGGAGACCAGATGCAAGAGCAGTATTCAAGGATAGGGCGAACAAGAGAGATGTACAGAAGTTTCGTTATAAAAGGATCGTTAAACTCTTTAGACCATCGTTTAATGAATCCAAGTACACCTTTTGCCTCATTAACGATGGTATCTATATGCAGATTGAAGCTGAGTTTAGAATCAAAAAGAACGCCTAGATCCTTAACTGTTAGTATACGTTGCAAAGGGGTATTGTCGATTGTATAACTGACAAGATAAGGTGTAGTACGATAAAATGTCATAAACATACACTTTGAACAATTCAGATGCAATTGATTGGCCGAACACCAAAGTTGCATAGCGTTCAAATCGTCTTGTAGACGAGAATGATGTAGGGGATTAGTGTATGATAGAATAAGTTTCACATCATCCGCATACATGAGTACACGGGCATGTGATATAACAGAGGGGAGATCATTTATGAAAAGAGTAAAGAGTAAAGGTCCAAGATGACTACCTTGAGGAACACCAGAAGTAACGTGAACCTGTTTAGAGGTAGTCTGCCTCAGCATTACTCTTTGGGTCCCACCTTTTAAATAAGAATTTATCCAAAGCAAAAGAGACGGAGGGAAACCTATTCGGTCAAGTTTTAAAAGTAAAATGTCATGGTGCACAGAGTCAAACGCCTTACTGAAGTCAGTATAAATGACATCAGTTTGCATTTTCGAAAGAAAAGCATCATTTACCAAGGAAGTAAATTCAAGCAGATTGGTCGTAGTTGACCGATTCTTTACGAATCCATGTTGAACAGGGAAACAACTGATTTGCAGAAATGCTGCAAATTCGAAGTGATTATTTTTTCAAATAATTTAGGAATAGCGGACAGTTTTGCAATGCCCCTGTAATTTTGTATATCAGACTTTCCACCTTTCTTGTGGAGAGGAATGATATAAGATTCTTTCCAAAGAGATGGAAATACAGAAGATTCAAGAGATAGATTAAAAAGCTTTTGCAATGGATAAAGAAGGGAAGAACTACACTCCTTGAGTAGACAACTAGGAATATTGTCAGTCCCAGGAGAGTAAGAAGATTTTAAAGAGTTTATAGCTGAAAGGAGAGAGGAATGTGAAATAATAGGAGGAGGTATAGAACTAGAGGAAGAAATAGTATAAGGATAAGAATTATTATTAGGACAGACTGAGGAGTAAGTAGATTGGAAAAAATTAGCAAAGAGGTTAGCAGAATCAGAGTCATTACTAGCTTTATCCATCCCGAAAGAAAAGAAGTTGGCAAACTTGAAGATTTACGCTTCAAGTTTACAAAATTGTAAAACTGTCTCGGATTTTGGGCAAATTGCCTTTTACAACGAGTTAGATAATTCTCATAGCATTGAGAATTCAGAAGAAAAAAGTTCGACTTGGCTATGGAATATTTAGCCAAGTCTGTACACGAACCAGACTTTTTAAACTTTTTAAAATATTTAGATTTTAAGTTTTTAAGATGTGACAATCTGGGAGTAAACCAGGGTGGTTTTGAAGAAGTAGTCGAAGGAATTGACTTGGGAATGCTCATATCTAAGAGGGAGTTTAGGGTGCTATAAAAAAAGTAATAGCAGTATTCATATCAACCGAGTCATATAAGAAAGACCAATCGGTTGCATAAATAAGCTGATTCAGCAATGAATAATTTCCTTTGCGAAAGCAGAGGCGGGGCTTATTGGCTGATGAGCACGAAATGAGACGATTACAATTGAACATTGTAATCTCTAAAGTAGGATGATATACATCCTCAGGAAGAGATAAAGGAGGATACCTAGACACATTAGAGATAAGGTAGTCGTTAACAAATACAAGGTCAAGTGTTCTATTCAAATGATTAGAAATTGAATTGATTTGAAACAACGAAAGATCAAGCATGCAGTCTATAAAATCATGCTGTGCTAAGGGCACTAGATAATTTTCGGCAGTGAATAATGACCAAGAGATGTTCGGCAAATTAAAATCACCCAACACCATAAATAGATCATTATCACGCACGTGTGAAGAAACTTCTTTAATACAAGTAATATGTTTCATATAAACTTGAATATCAGAAGAAGGAGGAACATAAGAGCATGTAATATAGATATTCCGTGTAGGAAAAGACACCTTGACTGAGATAATTTCAGCGTCAGTAGGCGTACTAAAACAGAAAAGTTCTGACTGGAGAGTGGCTTTAACGGCAATTAACACCCCACCACCTCGAGTCGGTCGATCATTACTATACAAAATAAAACTATTCGAAAATACCTCAAAATCGGATATGGTTGAATTTAACCATGTTTCGGAAAATGCTATTATATCCGAGTCGAAGGAAGTACTGGCTATGAAAAGATTTTTAAGCTTTGAAATAAGATCTCTGACATTCTGATAATGAATACAGATTTGGTCAGAAAATGAAGTTAGTTTTTTGGGGCAGAAATGGTACCCGGTATTGAAGGGACTGGAAGGGTGACAGGCTGGTTACGCTACGTACGATAAATTGATACGTATAAGATAAATTGAATAATTATAAAACTTAATAGGTAATATTAAGTATGTTTATCCCATTATACTCCAGGTAGGTTAAGATGCTCATGTATAGTATCAATAAATTAGCTAATAAAGAAAGGAAAAAAAAAAAAAAAAAGGTAATCTATTATGCAATTGAATTTTCTGATGAAGTCGAGTCCAACAATTCCATCACAAGGTATGGGAAATTCATTGTGGACTATTTGGAAATTGTGACTGATTACGAAGTAATCGAAAAGTAGATCAATTGTGGATTGTCCAATTGACTCTATTGTTCCCTGTCCGATTCATGTAATACTTGTTTTATAGTCTTGATTTATATTTGAATCTGTTTTATTGTTCTTTAAAATTGAGACATTTGCTCCTGTATCTACTAGCAGAGTTAATGGTATATTATTTTTCCCATTGTGTATTTTGATGAAAATCCTCAGACTCAGATTTATATGCAAAATTTTTATTATTCGTTGCTCAAGGTGTTTTGTTGGTTTTCCGAGTTGCCTTGTGTAACTCGGATCTGGTTTTGCTGTCTGGGTCCTCTGTTTGAGCCGCCTCTATATGAGCCGCCTCGAGGATTGCCTCTATTATCATTGTTTCTATTACTATTATTGTTGTTATTTCTATAGCCGCCTCTGTTGTATGGTCGGCCTCTATAATTACCTGTGCCGCGGTTTCCACCACGAGGAGAGTAATAAAGAGAGTAATAAAGGACAGTATTAGTTTGTCCGGCTGCTTCTGTGCAACTATCGACAAATTTGGATATGGCATCATTCATGTTATGGAATGTGCCTGCCTGCATGATAAGTGCAGTTCTTGGTCATGGCTTTTACAGCTTGGGCTGTGCTATATTTGGTGGCTAAATCTGAATTTAAGCCATCATTAATATAAGCACCTTTTAGAGCTTTTGCCAGTCGCTCAACTTCTTGTGTATAAGTGTTGGCAGTTTTGCTCTTTTGCTGTAGGTTTTGGAGTTTAGCTGATAGTACTTCAACTGATTCTAATTTTACCGTTCTTGATAATTTTGATATTATTTCGGGGATTGTTTTTTCATCGCTTATCAAGTAACGTGCATGGCATTTTAGTTTTGTCTTTATAAGACTGACAGCTGTTGCTTCATGTTCTTCTTTTAGTGAGTCTATAAGACTCAAAGCATCTTTGAAGCTTTGTAGGTTTTCTGCCTTTCCATCAAATTCTGTTAAGAGCGATGAGGCTAGTTTGAGAAAACTTACAGCTGTTTGGGCCATTGTGTTGTCAATTGATTCGGTATTTAATTTAGAATCTGATGGTTTAGTATCAGCTGGCAATGAAGGTAGTTTCTCGTCGAATGACGCTGAAGTGTTAAGAGAATTTGGAAGGAATATTGTTATATTATGCCTTTCCGAAATTCGTTTAATATTTTTGTTTAACCTGCATAATAGATCAACTGTCTGTGTTAAATGCAAATCGTTTAATTTCGTTGCATTGTCACATATAAGTTGAAGGCTGGTATTGTAGGAATCTACAAGAATTTTAACGTGTTTTAACTTTGTCTCGTTTGAGACAGGTGCACTCTTCTTAAGGCACTTGAAGGATTTATCAAACTCCGCACGTTGTTCCCTAAGAATAGTAACGATTTGCGACCATTCCATTTATAGACATTTTTAATTTATCTGTGCTAACGCACCATAATAATGTCGTTAGGTCCTAAAAAAGGGTGTTCTTATTGTTGTATCTAAGTCGTTTGCACGTCTCATATATTTTTTCTTTAGGTACCTATTTTTTATTTGCACCTTGTACAATTTGAAAAAAATTTTTATGCACATTAGCACTACGATAATTACAAGGAGAACTGTTATTACTCTTAAGTCTTGTGTTTCCACCTCAACTTTATTAATAACGTTGGCGGTGGAGTCCACCGTCTTTGTTAATCCCATGGTGGACCAAGGGAAATGATTATGGCGTGTGAATAATACCTCCGTTTTAAAAGCCTGAAGTATAAAAATTTGAATAATTGACTTTAAATTTAAAAGTTTGAATAATCAACTTGTGTTTGTTTATATATTTTTCTGCCTATGTTTGTGTATGGTTTTCAGGCCACACTCTAATCGGGCAACTTGTATGTCGGTCATTGTACATTAGTTTTTAAGTTAATATTATTTATGCATCGCAGTGCAATTAAAAAAAATTATTATATTGTGCGCTCTTGGAAGCGCTGTCGGCTCTCTTATCCGTGGTCTGGCTTGATGCGCTAGACTGTGCCGGTGCTGGCTGCACAGGCTGCTTCTTCCATGTTGGGGCACCGGGGCTGGCAGCACAGGTGTACTCACAGTGAGGTGAGTTTAAGGGTCCCTCGCAGTCATTAGGCATCTTTTGGGTTGGCTGGACAACACCTTTTTCTCTGTATTTTGAATAAAAGTTTAATTAGAAACGCTTTTTATAGGTTGAATGGAAGGCGTTTTCGTGTTGTGTTTTGTAATTCTTGGAGACATGGCATTGCTCTTCAAGAAAGTCCAGCTCATCGGCTAGCCTCTTGGCATCTTTCCAACTCGGGGGTTTGCTGCTATAATATATATTATTATGCATATTTCCGCTTCTCATTTCTTTATGTGTAGCTGAATGCCACCACGATTTCTTTTTGGTTTAATTTCATTACTTGCAGCCGTTCGCTGGCTGTTCGTCTTGCGTGATGCTTATAGACATTTGAACTTTTGACACAAACGAAATACACATTACTCACTCAAAACTTTGTCTTTAATCCCTCGCTGTTGCAGATTATTATTCTTTTTTCGTTTCTGCACTTCTTTATCCCGCGCTGTTGTAGAATCTAGATTGTTTGCTACTGCCGTTGCTGCTGTTATTGTTGTTGTTACTGCTATTGTTGTTGTTGTTACTGCCGTTGCTGCTGCTGTTGTTGTTGTTACTGCCGTTGCTGCTGTTGTTGTTGTTGTTGCTGCCGTTGCTGCTGTCCTTCCATGTCCAGGTCTGTTTTCACCTAAGTCACGGTCGCCATGTAGTATTTAGAATTACGCACGTTTTTAAATTTGGTTCGGAGCGACTGTTCTTGTCGCTCCGGATACTTTTATTGATCTGATTTTACATTTTGGTATTAGGTATTACTAAACCTAAGGCTGCGCAGTCTTCGGTACGGATACCTACGTTTAACTTTTTAGCCTCAAGCTCTTATAGGTTCTGAGATCCTTGCGTTCGTATATACGGACGGACGGACTGACGGACAGACAGACGGACTGGCGGACGGGCAGAAAGACATAGCTAGATCGACCTGGCTATGCCAATAAAGAATATATATACTTTATGGAGTCGAGGATGCTTCCTTCTACCTGTTACATAAATTTGCGCAGAAACATTATACCCTTTTTAAACGGGTTAAGGGTATAAAGAATGTGAATCAAAATAATTTCACATAAATTCAGCATTTAATAATATATATATTATATATATAATATAGCCTATAATAATTATACAATGGCTTAAAACATTTCCATAGTTCACTTTTTAGAGAATCACCAAATAATTGTAAGGACAGGCTTCCAGCTGTTTATGAGCTGATTTTTTATTCTGTCCACTGATTCAGGGTTGTTTTCCCAAAATCTTCATCAGATGTAAGTAAGTTTGTAGGAATCCCACTGTTATATATTAACGACCCTATTTTAGCTTGGATCAAAGGCAACTTAAGCACAGGTTAGCAGAGGGTATAAGGCAACGTTTGATTGAGGGCGTACAGATTGGCCCTTTTGAATGTTGATCCTTATTTTTGTGGATTGCACACTTTGTTATTCAGGAATACTCGTATGTCAAGATTCGTGTACAAGAGCTGTGTAGGTGTTGGCACCGTCTTCAGCATTATAACTATTAACCCGACCGGACCGGTTGGATACTTTACGGAAAGGTAGGACGGTATCCCAATTTAAAGTAAGATATCCTGGATATACGATATGAAGTACTTTCAAACGTATTCCCAGCCATAACCAGTAGGCACTTTAAAGTATATCAGTGTTGTTTCAATCGTTTAGGGAATACTCCATCTTGTCTATATAAAGTGCACGTAACAGCGAAGACGTTGGAAATTGTATACATGGCTAGCTTCTATGCCTTTTGGCTTTAACCTTGTCGCCTATTTGGTAGATTGCCGCCACCACTTCATATGCCGACAACTTCTGCACTAACACTGTGCTGCGTGAGTAGCTGACCACCTTCCTTTGTGGGTGTCGAGGAAACAGTGCCTAGACCATGGCGGCGATCGCAGTAGGTCAGGGAACGAAGACTGTCTGTTCCAATCCTTGCATGCCGTTCCAAATAATATTTGCTTAAGGTAAATGGATTTGTCTTGTTTTATTTATCGATTCTCTTTCTGCATTTTTAACCTTGAGGTAAAGTCTTGACAACCCTGGGATCTTTGTACGTCCGCAGGTCTTCCATAGATCGCTTTCTTTCGTTCCACCAGAAGGCCTTGTGTTTGGCTTCATCATGTTCATAGATAAGTCTAGCGCATTCGAAATGATTTGCATTGCCGTTTCGCCATTTCCTCAGCTCAATATGTGGTCCGCTTGAGGGTCATGAATGTAACCTCTTCGCTGGTTTTCCTCATAGTTCCGCAACACACTGAGCTGCTAAGTGGGATAAAGCTAGGAAGAACATCTACCGGCTATATATTGCCCATTCATCACCGCAAACTCTTTCCGTCGGCTGTTCCCTCACTTGTTGATTTTCTTACTCCCTTATTCGAGCGTTAAAGCGTCTCCTTCGCATCAATATTTCAAATAGATCGTTGGTAGCATTATTATTCTAGTTCTCTTATAGGCTATATTTAGATTTGTAGAGGGAGAGTAGGAGGAGAGCAAATCGGGTGCCCTTTGTAATGCCCTTGACCTTTAGCTGTGCATATGGGCAGCAATGGGGTTGCTCATGTTGCTGCCCAGATTAAAAGCGAGCGAATACTTCGATTTTAACAGCGGTAAACGGCGTGCGTGCTGTGCGCATAAGACCTTGGTCAAGTTTAGCCCAACCAACTCAAGTTTTACCTACAGCCCCATCAGCTCCTACTTTGATTGGTTGATATGAATACTGCTATTCATTTTTCTATAGCACCCTAAACGCCCTCTTAGATGTGTGTATTAAATTCTTTCGACTGCTTCTTCAAAGCCACCCTGGCTTACCCTAGTTTACATTTTTATACCCTGAACCCATTGAAAATGGGTAAAAAGGGTATAATGTTTTTGTGCGAATGCAAATGTTTGTAACAGGCAGAAGGAAGCATCTTCGACCTCATAAAGTATATATATTCTTGATCAGCATCAATAGCCAAGTCTAGCCATGTCCGCCTGTCTGTCCGCCCGTCTGTTCGTGCCTATAATAACCTATAAGAGCTAGAGACTTGAAATAGCTGTAGCAATAGCTTTAGCTATAGGTCCTCCTCGTGCCTGCGCAGATCGAGTTTGTTTCCGATAATCGATAGCTTACTCCGTTTCCAAGCAATCGATATAAAACCGATATTCCCATCCGGTTTTTTGAGCAAATTGGGTAAATATTCAGAGTCACCAAACTTAATATGTTTATTTTAGAATAGTACATATATATCAAGTATCTTTCATTTTATACCTATTACCACCTTCCCGCTACCACCGCAGAGCTATAAATCAAGATAATAGCCCAACTTGTATTGTCCACCAATTAGCGCCAAAATTTAAATGCAATTTACTGTTTGAGAATACACAAATATTCAATGGTACAGTAAGATATAGTGTAGAAAATTTCATTAGGATCGTATATCATATAGCTGTCATAGGAACGATCGGTCGAAAATTAAGTTGTTGTATGAAAAACATTTTTGTGTCAAGATATCTTGGCCAAGCTCGGCATTTATTAGTTTTACTATGCACCTCATATAATTGCAAAATTTGATTAAAATCGGACCACTATATCATATATCTGCCATAGGAGATCGGTCGAAAAATAAGTTGTGGTATGAAAAACATGTTTCTTTATCAAGATATCTTGACCAAACTAGGCATTTATTGGTTTTACTATACTCCTCATATATATGCAAAATCCTATCCTAAGATCGGACCACTATATCATATAGCTGTCATATGAAGGATTATTGTATGGAACATTTTTATTTGTTTATCCCGATATCTTGACCAAACTCGGCATTTGTTAGTTTTACTATGCTCCTCATATATACGCAAAAACCTATCAACATCGAACCACTATCATATAGCTGGCATTGATCTTCATCGCCATATTAAGGACGCAACACTTCCCTGCCCAGTGGAAGTTAGCGTGGATCCATATGATCCATAAGTCGGGCAAGCCGGAATACGACCCTGAGTCATATCGGTCGATCAGTCTCCTGCCTTCCTTGTCGAAGGTTTGGGAAAGACTGATTGTCGCTCGACTTGCTAGGCTTATGGATCAATTCCTCCTGATCACCAATTTGCGTTCAGGGGTGGGCATGGCGCTGTTGAACAGGTTCACAGAATGATTAACGTTATTCTTGAGGCTTACGACGACAAAGACGATTGCTATGGAGTCTTTGTAGACGTTAAACAGGCCTTCGACCGAGCCTGGAAAGATGGATTGCTCCAGAAAATCAAGATGAGTCTTCCCGCTCCCTTCTTTCTACTTTGGCGCTCTTATCTAATGGAGCGTAAGTTTGAAGTCAAAGTCAGGACGGCAATCTCTCCGGTTCGCTATATGAAGGCGGGTGTCCCTTAGTAGCGTACTTTGTACTTTGTCCCTTCCTTTACAATTTGTACACGGCAGACATCCCCACTCCTGATGACCTACATGAGTACGCCACCCAAGGCAAACACTTAATAACCACATTTGCTGATGACGTGGGAATATTTTACTCCGCCCACTGTGAGTACGAAGTCACTGATGGGGCCCAGCAATACACCCACTTGCTTGAGAGCTGGGCTCGCAGGTGGAACATCAAGCTCAATGCCTCGAAGTGCCAGGCGGTCAACTACGCACTGAGGCGTGGCAAGGCTCCAGCAGTCTGGATAGATGACAGCCCCCTTCACCCTGGCATAAGCGCCAAGTATCTCGGAATTGTGCTGGATAAGAGGCATACCTTTCGGGCGCACATCGACGGCCTTCTCAAACAGTGCCGCTTTAACATGGCCAATGCCAACTGGCTACTAAGCCCCAACAGCCCATTGCCACATCGCTGCAAACGGGCAGTTTACAACGTCGTGGTGGCGCCAACTTGGAGATACGGTATCCAAGTTTGGGGAATTGCATCTCGTACACATCGAAGCCGGACTTAGACACTCCAAAACTCGACCTTGCGCCGAATGACCGGTGCTGACTGGTACGTCAGAAATTCTACCTTGCACAGAGATCTCAAAATAGAGACTATAGACAGCCAAGTCGATGAATACGCCAACCGATACAACGAACGCTTGCAGCGACACTGTTACCGGGTAGCAAGAGACCTCGCTGGGAGGTGTGTAGTCAGGAGGCTCAAGAGAAGATCCTTTAAGATCCTCCAACCACGACACAGGAGACGCCCCAGAGCCCCTCGACTCCCTACGTGACGATGCAGCCTTACTCAAAGAAGACGCCATTGACGTCTGTACACGATAAAGCCTGAGGACCCAACCAGGCTTGGCGAAATACCACCTAAGTCAACTGTGTTGTAATAAAAATGTATGCTATTTTTAATTCAATACAATAAACATTTACAAAAAAAAAAAAATTTTTTTTAAATCTGTATTTTTATACCCTGAACGCATTGAAAATGGGTAAAAATGGTATAATGTTTTTTGGAAATGATGTAACAGGCAGAAGGATGCATCTCCGACACCATAAAGTATATATATTCTTGATCAGCATCAATAGCCGAGTCGATCTAGCCATGTCCGGCTGTCTGTCCGTCCGTCCGTCCGTCCGTCCATCCGTCCATCCGTCCGTCCGTCCGTCCATCCGTCCATCCGTCCGTCCGTCCGTCCATCCGTCCATCCGTCCGTCCATCCGTCCGTCCGTCCATATACTATAAGATATTCTGTATACAATTTCATTAAGATCGGTTAACAAATACCCAAATAATATTTTTTTTACTGCGCAATTGGATGGGGCGAATAGCGCAAATTCATGCTCGTCTGCTTTAAATTCTATCAATAGCATTGCAATTGCGATTGTTTTGTGTGCTGCTATTTTAATTCGTTGTTTTCTCCATAAGTCTCGATTATTGGTGTGGCTGTTGAGTAAAGGCAGTGGCAAGTGGTGCGGTCTGTCGCAAGTTCGAGCCCAACCGGGGAAACTATTTATTTATTTTTTGGCTGGTGTAGCTGCTGAGTTGAGTCGGCAGCAAGTAATGCGGTCAGTTGCGAGTTCGAACCCTGCCAATGGATCTTTTTTTTAAATTTATATTTATCACTTTAAACGAGCGAGTAGCACGTGCTGCATTTGGTGTTGTAATAAGAGGGTTAAGGGTATTCCCTAGTCGGGAGCTCCCGACTAGAACCTCTTACTTGTTTTGCTTTATTAATAGTGCGATTCTTTCTTTTTAGTATTTAATTTTTATTATTTTATATATTGAATCATTAGGATGACACTCGTTTTTGTCGACCATTTTATAAATAAATAAATAATTTAGAGCCGCCGGGCCTAGGTCTTTCTGAGCAACCTCTTTAAATTATACTAGTGGTTTTTTATTTGCATGGCGATTGTTTCTTTTCAACCACACTTTTTCCACTACCTGATACTCTTTGTAAACTATGTCTTTGTTAACCTGGTTCAGATTTGCTTCTTGGGCTTTCTGAATCCTATCCCTAATTTGCGATTCGAATTCTATTGCGGTTGAGTGTATTATTTCTTAAAGTTTTTTGTTGGTGATGGAGTGGACTGAACAAAATGTTTTTCATACAAGATCCTACTTTTCAACCGATCGTTCCTATGGCAGCTATATGATATAGTGGTCCGATCCAGCTGGTTATCACATATGTGCTACGTGCAGCAGAAAGAGGGACTTCTGCAAGTTTCATAAAGATAGCTTTAAAACTGAGAGACTAGTTCGCATAGAAACAGACAGACGGACATGGCTATATCGACTCGGCTGTTGATACTGATCAAAAATGTATATACTTTATGGGGTCGGAGATGTCTCCTTCTATGCGTTACACATTTCACGACAATATTATAGTACCCTCTGCAAGGGTATAAAAACAGCACCTATGACCCACTGTATGAAAAGCAACCACACACCAAATTTCGATGCGACAACAGATTTACAACAAGAACAACACTATAACATACACTAGAAATGTTACACATAATAAACACACCAAACAACAGACGACTAAACTATAAAACGGACACCGAAAATTTCGCTCACTTATATAGACATCTATTGAATTGTTAAATAGTTTCAACCTCCTCGTCAATGAGCGCAGACGTGTAAAACAATGTATGTTTTTTGAAAATTTTGAAAATTGTTTAAGTTGTTATTTCAATTTTATTAAATGTATCTTAATGTAAATTGTTTTTTGTGTTAGTGCCCTGAAGACGGTTGCCGAAGTGCAGCCGAAACATATTGGTTAAAATAAAAAAAATTGCGTTTTTAATTTGGTTTGAATAAGTAAACCACGGACCTCGAGCCAGACAAACAAATAATTAATAAAATCGCGAGGTGGCCGTAAGGTTAGAGAAAGAAAATCGAGAATTGACGGTGCAGCAGGGCCAGAGATTTCAATTGAATAAATAGGAGTAACAGTATTTTAAGTGTTTTGTATTAATAAATAAGAATTGCTTACTTTTAGTACTTTTCACTTAGCGGCAAAACGACCCCAGCAGCACCCATCACGCTGATAACCCTAGCCGCGGCGGAGAGATCTCCTCTTTCCCATAAAACTAACCACTCTGTGGCGGATCAACCCCAACGACTCCCTACCTCCTCTTTTCAAATTCTCGTCTCGGTAAACTACAAATGTCTTGTAGAGTGGACTTTTTAGACTGAGCTTTACAACCCCGGCTAGTAACATTATTTTACAAACTAAATGGAACTCTGAAGCAGAAAGTCTTAAATTATAGATAAAGTTTGAGTGAATAACTATACATGTTGAAATATGTGTCATATAAAGCTTATGTATTTCGGGCACAAACCAGTTGTGTCTGTGCGGAAGAGATCGTATAGATATACCTATAATGTCAAAAGACATACACATACATGTTACTCTTATACCTACGCATGAATACCCAGCTCTCTTCTTAAAGTTCACTTATTGAACTGGCAAAGTGCATTCAGTTAGTGCTGTGTAATTTAACACTTGTCGGTAAAAGACCTCCAATGGGTCATCGAACTAGAACATCCGGTATTGCCCAACTGAAAACAAGTTAACTGAAACATCTTTGCAACTTATCGAAGCAACAACATGAGTAAAATATGACTACAATAAAAATCTAGGCAGCTAAATGCATGTATGTGTGTTAATTGTGATCTGTAAACAAAATAAATCCAACACGCCTACCTGCCGAGAATATATCGGCTCAAGCCGATGAAAAAGAATATTAAACACAAAATATTATATATTTCCACATGTTGAAGAGATTATTGATAAAGCAAAAATATAATAAATTTGAAAAGTGTTTTTCATTCAAATTAGGTACTGATGAATATTACCAGCAAAGACAATATAAATACTAAGATGGGTAACGCCCATACATATACATGCGACGCAAAATGTCTTGCCTGGCTTCCTAAACTGGCTTTTACGATTTCGCACGACATGGCAGCCGACTGCTGTTCGTTTAGACGAACGAATGCCGAAGTAGCTGCCTGCTGATGCTGACACGACCAACGAAGTTAATCGCCAGCTTGCGATGAATGAATTCCTTAAGCATTTTAAATTTTTGAAATTATAGATTATATAGCGAAGGCCTCCAGCCATTTCGTCTGCAATTAGGTCAGACTGATGATCACCTGTTATTTGCCGCTTTCTTGCTATACTCCACCAATAAACGTAGCTAAAACCGCGCTGAAGTTTCAAAAAGTCCTTTGTAAATTAACATTCCCCGATAACATCGGAAGTCTCCCTCGTCTTAATCAGTCCACCTCAAACGTTATGGGAACCACTGGTCGTGGCACCGAACACTGATTAATGAGCTCCTGTTCGCCTCGGTATCTCTGCCATTGAGCCGCGTAACTTCGCGATCTTCATCCTAGTATTGCACGAATATCTTGACTAAAATCAGTGTAGGACTCAAGAATCCCAAAGGATCGAACACTTGAGCTAGTTCTGATAGAACTGCTCGCTTGGTAATAGTTGTAGAGCTTTTGACACTAAACGAGAACTGAAATTGGTCGCTTTGACACACCCAACCTATTCCAAGTGTTTTGGCTGCATTATCAGTTTTGAGCAATAAAGGCTCTTAGTCATCCGCATTGCTGAGGGCTTCATGACAATTACCACACCATTTGTGTAGCAGCTGTTTTAATTCTAGACAACATATCATCCATGTAAAAACTACGTCTAATCGCTTTAGCTGCCAGTGGATAATGTTTTCCTTATTTTTCTGCTAGATAGATCAAAAAGATCGGGCTGCAAGCTCGGCCCTAACAAGCATAGTATCGTTTAATAAGACACTCTGGACAATCTGGTATGTATCCGCTAGTACTTTCTTGGGACTTTTAAATGGAAGTGCTACAGTTTAATGGCCATCTTTAGATTGTCCAAAGAAGCTGTTTTCGCTTTGTGTTTCCACTTCAGTGAATTTCTCAATGGGCTGCAGTGTTTTCTCGCATCTCCGAAATTTGCTTTTGCAACTCATTACAGTTTGGCACATTTTGCTCCTCTCCTTGGCTAGCAGCGACACGCTAGTCCTGGGTGTAAACTCACCAACGACTACCCAGCCTTATAGTTTAATCCTGCAACAATCTGCTTTAAGATTAAATAAACTCCCAAGAGGATGTCAATTCTTTGAGAAGAGTCAAATGTCGGATCCGCAAGTGTTACTCCCTTGGGTGGTTTCTAATTCAAATATAGAGGGGAACGTGTCGGACTATATTGCGTAATTTCGGTTAACACACAAAAATTGTCCGTGGCTTATTACCTCACCAATAATCTGAGATGTTGCATTGTCAATCCATTGAGTCGCATGCTTAATTCACGTATTTCTAGATCCAAACTCGAAACTAACTTAGAAGTTATAGCCTAATTCCACTTCACCACTGTCACCTTTTTGAAATATGTGAAAAACGTGGCCTGTATTTTTTTAAAGAAGAAAACACATTTTCACATTTTTCAAAAATGTGGCACGCACACACGACTGTTGCTAGCTAGCTATAACTACTCTAGCTTTCTTTAATACGTTTTGGTCGTTGGGTCAAGAACCATTGTTCCGCGGAAGTTCTCGATTAGCCAAGTTCATATCTCTATTTATTAAGAATTGCGATAGCAATGGCCACGAATGTAATTTTCTGCAATCCCATTTGCTTTCCCACTTATCGAATGTCTTTTCAAATAAAAAACTAGCGCGTCAAAAATGCCTTGCTAAGTGGCAAGAGATTTAAGTGCAGCTAACTGGGAGTTTACTGTTTACAAGTACTCTCAGAGTCTCCGAGTCCACATGCTTGACACGTTTCAGATTAAACAGCACATTTATGTGGGATTGCCTTGTTTTCATAACGGTCTTGCAGTAACCGTAGGGACCGATGGTAGTTAACACCCGACAATTCCAAACAATCAATGGTTCCTAAAGGAACGACAACTAAAGCGGATTGGAAATATATTAGCTTCGACATAAACTCATTAAGCTTAGCATCTGACCCTAAGAGCAAAGTGAATGTATTGAACCAACTGGTCCACTTGGTGTACTTTCCTGAGAACTCAGGCACCTTTAATTTAGGAAGGTTCGGCTACCGAGACCCCTGTGTGCTGTTCAATACATCATTACTACTAGCAGGTCGATTTGTTTGACTCAGACTGCTAAGTATTTTAGCCTTTATTTCGCAATAAGGCTCTTCAAACGCTTCGCGACTATCAAATTCACTGGTATTATCACTCTCCTCTTCCTTTTTGGCTTGGATTACACAAAACTGGCTATAATTTGCTTCAATAAGGCTTAGCCGTGCTTCCCAGTCTGAGGTGTCATTGAAGCATTATGTTTCGCAATATAATTTTTGTTGCGGGTAATAGAATTAACTCATCTCTCTTTTTCGGAGCCATTGCTCCACAAATGCATAATTTCATAACTAAATGTTAGTTTGAACTTCACATAGAATGCTTCTTGCCCAAATTGGCTTCCGGAAGCCAACTGCCGCCGCAGTCGCCAGCATATTCCCTTGGTGAATAATTCCAATAAGCTTTAATGTTTAGCTTCTTCCGGATGTACACCTAATCCTCATGCCATGCTTGGGCGCTAATGTTCCAGCTAGAGTCCTCCACGAGATTTGAAATTAATAATTATTCTGCAAATCCTCCATCCCGGCAAAAATGCTCATGAGCTCCGCTTCAAACCTTTTACTCGACAGAAAAACTAATCGACAATATCGATAGGTATTCAATTCAATTAACATTTTAATGTAAGGAAGGAATGTAAGCAAAAAAAAAAACTAAAAAGCAGTGACATCGTTACTAAATAATAATATATATTAACTTGTGGCACGAACACAGAATTGCAACTCTTTAACGTATTCCCAAACATATGCTCATTATATTGTGACAATGAAAAATTACTTAGTTCCGAAACTATCAGGTCCATGCTGGAAAATAACTTCGATATTCAAGACTCAAATGCTGCCCCCTTACATTGTATATCACCTGAATAGCACGGTTCCTAAAGCTAGAGAGGCAACTAGACTACACTGTCGATCCAGTCCACTCCATCACCAACAAAAAACTTTAAGAAATAATACACTCAACCGCAATAGAATTCGAATCGCAAATTAGGGATAGGATTCAGAAAGCCCAAGAAGCAAATCTGAACCAGGTTAACAAAGACATAGTTTACAAAGAGTATCAGGTAGTGGAAAAAGTGTGGTTGAAAAGAAACAATCGCCATGCAAATAAAAAACCACTAGTATAATTTAAAGAGGTTGCTCAGAAAGACCTAGGCCCGGCGGCTCTAAATTATTTATTTATTTATAAAATGGTCGACAAAAACGAGTGTCATCCTAATGATTCAATATATAAAATAATAAAAATTAAATACTAAAAAGAAAGAATCGCACTATTAATAAAGCAAAACAAGTAAGAGGTTCTAGTCGGGAGCTCCCACCTAAGTCAACTGTGTTGTAATAAAAATGTATGCTATTTTTAATTCAATACAATAAACATTTACAAAAAAAAAAATTTTTTTTAAATTAGTTAGGACCACTATGTCCTTTAGCTGCCATAGGAACGATCAGTCGATAATTAAGTTGTTGTATGAAAAATAACTGTTGTTGTATAATAATATAGCTGCCACAGGAAGGATCGGTCGAAAATTAAGTAGTTTTATAGACCATTTTTTTGTTTTTCGCGATATCTTGAGCAAACTCTGTATTTTTATACCCTGAACGCATTGAAAATGGGTAAAAATGGTATAATTTTTTTTGGAAATGATGTAACAGGCAGGAGGATGCATCTCCGACACCATAAAGTATATATATTCTTGATCAGCATCAATAGCCGAGTCGATCTAGCCATGTCCGGCTGTCTGTCCGTCCGTCCGTCCGTCCGTCCATCCGTCCGTCCGTCCGTCCGTCCGTCCGTCCGTCCATCCGTCCATCCGTCCGTCCGTCCGTCCGTCCATCCGTCCATCCGTCCGTCCATCCGTCCGTCCGTCCATATACTATAAGATATTCTGTATACAATTTCATTAAGATCGGTTAACAAATACCCAAATAATATTTTTTTTACTGCGCAATTGGATGGGGCGAATAGCGCAAATTCATGCTCGTCTGCTTTAAATCCTATCAATAGCATTGCAATTGCGATTGTTTTGTGTGCTGCTATTTTAATTCGTTGTTTTCTCCATAAGTCTCGATTATTGGTGTGGCTGTTGAGTAAAGGCAGTGGCAAGTGGTGCGGTCTGTCGCAAGTTCGAGCCCAACCGGGGAAACTATTTTTTTTTTTTTGGCTGGTGTAGCTGCTGAGTTGAGTCGGCAGCAAGTAATGCGGTCAGTTGCGAGTTCGAACCCTGCCAATGGATCTTTTTTTTAAATTTATATTTATCACTTTAAACGAGCGAGTAGCACGTGCTGCATTTGGTGTTGTAATAAGAGGGTTAAGGGTATTCCCTAGTCGGGAGCTCCCGACTAGAACCTCTTACTTGTTTTGCTTTATTAATAGTGCGATTCTTTCTTTTTAGTATTTAATTTTTATTATTTTATATATTGAATCATTAGGATGACACTCGTTTTTGTCGACCATTTTATAAATAAATAAATAATTTAGAGCCGCCGGGCCTAGGTCTTTCTGAGCAACCTCTTTAAATTATACTAGTGGTTTTTTATTTGCATGGCGATTGTTTCTTTTCAACCACACTTTTTCCACTACCTGATACTCTTTGTAAACTATGTCTTTGTTAACCTGGTTCAGATTTGCTTCTTGGGCTTTCTGAATCCTATCCCTAATTTGCGATTCGAATTCTATTGCGGTTGAGTGTATTATTTCTTAAAGTTTTTTGTTGGTGATGGAGTGGACTGGATCGACAGTGTAGTCTAGTTGCCTCTCTAGCTTTAGGAACCGTGCTATTCAGGTGATATACAATGTAAGGGGGCAGCATTTGAGTCTTGAATATCGAAGTTATTTTCCAGCATGGACCTGATAGTTTCGGAACTAAGTAATTTTTCATTGTCACAATATAATGAGCATATGTTTGGGAATACGTTAAAGAGTTGCAATTCTGTGTTCGTGCCACAAGTTAATATATATTATTATTTAGTAACGATGTCACTGCTTTTTAGTTTTTTTTTTGCTTACATTCCTTCCTTACATTAAAATGTTAATTGAATTGAATACCTATCGATATTGTCGATTAGTTTTTCTGTCGAGTAAAAGGTTTGAAGCGGAGCTCATGAGCATTTTTGCCGGGATGGAGGATTTGCAGAATAATTATTAATTTCAAATCTCGTGGAGGACTCTAGCTGGAACATTAGCGCCCAAGCATGGCATGAGGATTAGGTGTACATCCGGAAGAAGCTAAACATTAAAGCTTATTGGAATTATTCACCAAGGGAATATGCTGGCGACTGCGGCGGCAGTTGGCTTCCGGAAGCCAATTTGGGCAAGAAGCATTCTATGTGAAGTTCAAACTAACATTTAGTTATGAAATTATGCATTTGTGGAGCAATGGCTCCGAAAAAGAGAGATGAGTTAATTCTATTACCCGCAACAAAAATTATATTGCGAAACATAATGCTTCAATGACACCTCAGACTGGGAAGCACGGCTAAGCCTTATTGAAGCAAATTATAGCCAGTTTTGTGTAATCCAAGCCAAAAAGGAAGAGGAGAGTGATAATACCAGTGAATTTGATAGTCGCGAAGCGTTTGAAGAGCCTTATTGCGAAATAAAGGCTAAAATACTTAGCAGTCTGAGTCAAACAAATCGACCTGCTAGTAGTAATGATGTATTGAACAGCACACAGGGGTCTCGGTAGCCGAACCTTCCTAAATTAAAGGTGCCTGAGTTCTCAGGAAAGTACACCAAGTGGACCAGTTGGTTCAATACATTCACTTTGCTCTTAGGGTCAGATGCTAAGCTTAATGAGTTTATGTCGAAGCTAATATATTTCCAATCCGCTTTAGTTGTCGTTCCTTTAGGAACCATTGATTGTTTGGAATTGTCGGGTGTTAACTACCATCGGTCCCTACGGTTACTGCAAGACCGTTATGAAAACAAGGCAATCCCACATAAATGTGCTGTTTAATCTGAAACGTGTCAAGCATGTGGACTCGGAGACTCTGAGAGTACTTGTAAACAGTAAACTCCCAGTTAGCTGCACTTAAATCTCTTGCCACTTAGCAAGGCATTTTTGACGCGCTAGTTTTTTATTTGAAAAGACATTCGATAAGTGGGAAAGCAAATGGGATTGCAGAAAATTACATTCGTGGCCATTGCTATCGCAATTCTTAATAAATAGAGATATGAACTTGGCTAATCGAGAACTTCCGCGGAACAATGGTTCTTGACCCAACGACCAAAACGTATTAAAGAAAGCTAGAGTAGCTATAGCTAGCTAGCAACAGTCGTGTGTGCGTGCCACATTTTTGAAAAATGTGAAAATGTGTTTTCTTCTGTAAAAAAATACAGGCCACGTTTTTCACATATTTCAAAAAGGTGACAGTGGTGAAGTGGAATTAGGCTATAACTTCTAAGTTAGTTTCGAGTTTGGATCTAGAAATACGTGAATTAAGCATGCGACTCAATGGATTGACAATGCAACATCTCAGATTATTGGTGAGGTAATAAGCCACGGACAATTTTTGTGTGTTAACCGAAATTACGCAATATAGTCCGACACGTTCCCCTCTATATTTGAATTAGAAACCACCCAAGGGAGTAACACTTGCGGATCCGACATTTGACTCTTCTCAAAGAATTGACATCCTCTTGGGAGTTTATTTATTCTTAAAGCAGATTGTTGCAGGATTAAACTATAAGGCTGGGTAGTCGTTGGTGAGTTTACACCCAGGACTAGCGTGTCGCTGCTAGCCAAGGAGAGGAGCAAAATGTGCCAAACTGTAATGAGTTGCAAAAGCAAATTTCGGAGATGCGAGAAAACACTGCAGCCCATTGAGAAATTCACTGAAGTGGAAACACAAAGCGAAAACAGCTTCTTTGGACAATCTAAAGATGGCCATTAAACTGTAGCACTTCCATTTAAAAGTCCCAAGAAAGTACTAGCGGATACATACCAGATTGTCCAGAGTGTCTTATTAAACGATACTATGCTTGTTAGGGCCGAGCTTGCAGCCCGATCTTTTTGATCTATCTAGCAGAAAAATAAGGAAAACATTATCCACTGGCAGCTAAAGCGATTAGACGTAGTTTTTACATGGATGATATGTTGTCTAGAATTAAAACAGCTGCTACACAAATGGTGTGGTAATTGTCATGAAGCCCTCAGCAATGCGGATGACTAAGAGCCTTTATTGCTCAAAACTGATAATGCAGCCAAAACACTTGGAATAGGTTGGGTGTGTCAAAGCGACCAATTTCAGTTCTCGTTTAGTGTCAAAAGCTCTACAACTATTACCAAGCGAGCAGTTCTATCAGAACTAGCTCAAGTGTTCGATCCTTTGGGATTCTTGAGTCCTACACTGATTTTAGTCAAGATATTCGTGCAATACTAGGATGAAGATCGCGAAGTTACGCGGCTCAATGGCAGAGATACCGAGGCGAACAGGAGCTCATTAATCAGTGTTCGGTGCCACGACCAGTGGTTCCCATAACGTTTGAGGTGGACTGATTAAGACGAGGGAGACTTCCGATGTTATCGGGGAATGTTAATTTACAAAGGACTTTTTGAAACTTCAGCGCGGTTTTAGCTACGTTTATTGGTGGAGTATAGCAAGAAAGCGGCAAATAACAGGTGATCATCAGTCTGACCTAACTGCAGACGAAATGGCTGGAGGCCTTCGCTATATAATCTATAATTTCAAAAATTTAAAATGCTTAAGGAATTCATTCATCGCAAGCTGGCGATTAACTTCGTTGGTCGTGTCAGCATCAGCAGGCAGCTACTTCGGCATTCGTTCGTCTAAACGAACAGCAGTCGGCTGCCATGTCGTGCGAAATCGTAAAAGCCAGTTTAGGAAGCCAGGCAAGACATTTTGCGTCGCATGTATATGTATGGGCGTTACCCATCTTAGTATTTATATTGTCTTTGCTGGTAATATTCATCAGTACCTAATTTGAATGAAAAACACTTTTCAAATTTATTATATTTTTTGCTTTATCAATAATCTCTTCAACATGTGGAAATATATAATATTTTGTGTTTAATATTCTTTTTCATCGGCTTGAGCCGATATATTCTCGGCAGGTAGGCGTGTTGGATTTATTTTGTTTACAGATCACAATTAACACACATACATGCATTTAGCTGCCTAGATTTTTATTGTAGTCATATTTTACTCATGTTGTTGCTTCGATAAGTTGCAAAGATGTTTCAGTTAACTTGTTTTCAGTTGGGCAATACCGGATGTTCTAGTTCGATGACCCATTGGAGGTCTTTTACCGACAAGTGTTAAATTACACAGCACTAACTGAATGCACTTTGCCAGTTCAATAAGTGAACTTTAAGAAGAGAGCTGGGTATTCATGCGTAGGTATAAGAGTAACATGTATGTGTATGTCTTTTGACATTATAGGTATATCTATACGATCTCTTCCGCACAGACACAACTGGCTTGTGCCCGAAATACATAAGCTTTATATGGCACATATTTCAACATGTATAGTTATTCACTCAAACTTTATCTATAATTTAAGACTTTCTGCTTCAGAGTTCCATTTAGTTTGTAAAATAATATAAAAGAGGAGGTAGGGAGTCGTTGGGGTTGATCCGCCACAGAGTGGTTAGTTTTATGAGAAAGAGGAGATCTCTCCGCCGCGGCTAGGGTTATCAGCGTGATGGGTGCTGCTGGGGTCGTTTTGCCGCTAAGTGAAAAGTACTAAAAGTAAGCAATTCTTATTTATTAATACAAAACACTTAAAATACTGTTACTCCTATTTATTCAATTGAAATCTCTGGCCCTGCTGCACCGTCAATTCTCGATTTTCTTTCTCTAACCTTACGGCCACCTCGCGATTTTATTAATTATTTGTTTGTCTGGCTCGAGGTCCGTGGTTTACTTATTCAAACCAAATTAAAAACGCAATTTTTTTTATTTTAACCAATATGTTTCGGCTGCACTTCGGCAACCGTCTTCAGGGCACTAACACAAAAAACAATTTACATTAAGATACATTTAATAAAATTGAAATAACAACTTAAACAATTTTCAAAATTTTCAAAAACATACATTGTTTTACACGTCTGCGCTCATTGACGAGGAGGTTGAAACTATTTAACAATTCAATAGATGTCTATATAAGTGAGCGAAATTTTCGGTGTCCGTTTTATAGTTTAGTCGTCTGTTGTTTGGTGTGTTTATTATGTGTAACATTTCTAGTGTATGTTATAGTGTTGTTCTTGTTGTAAATCTGTTGTCGCATCGAAATTTGGTGTGTGGTTGCTTTTCATACAGTGGGTCATAGGTGCTGTTTTTATACCCTTGCAGAGGGTACTATAATATTGTCGTGAAATGTGTAACGCATAGAAGGAGACATCTCCGACCCCATAAAGTATATACATTTTTGATCAGTATCAACAGCCGAGTCGATATAGCCATGTCCGTCTGTCTGTTTCTATGCGAACTAGTCTCTCAGTTTTAAAGCTATCTTTATGAAACTTGCAGAAGTCCCTCTTTCTGCTGCACGTAGCACATATGTGATAACCAGCTGGATCGGACCACTATATCATATAGCTGCCATAGGAACGATCGGTTGAAAAGTAGGATCTTGTATGAAAAACATTTTGTTTTTCAAGTTATCTTAACTAAACTCGGTATTAATTGGTTTTACTATGCTCCTCATATACAGTATAATTTGCTTAGCTGCCTCGATACTTAGCTGCATCGGTAAGATAGCTGCCTGAAATTTTCATTTCGCTGCAATAAAAGCTTATTTTGTATGAAATTAATTACGTTAAGCGCATCTAACTTAACAGCCTTTTGCACTTAAACGCCCCATATCGGCAGTAATTTTTTGCCAATTTCTATGAATATCATGTAAGTTAACTGCGCCATCTATGATCAGATGATTTAATTTTTGAATCGTTTTTCTTATGTATACAATTAACTGTACTGAAGTTGAATTAAATGTAATTTAAGTACATGAAGTTAATAAAAACTACAAAATTAATTAATTTAACTTAGTACTGTTATATAGAATTCAGTGCAACTTAAAAAAAATTTGGGTTATTTTTAAATTTTATTTATTTATTTATTAATGGTCGACAAAACGAGTGTCTTCCTCATTATACATACAATACATAATGGAATTATATGCTAAAAGCCTAGTTAGATAACACAGTTCTCTAAATAGCATCACCGACCGATGGAGGTGTTTTAGTTGCCAGTCCGGCCAGCTGTGCCTCTTTTCACAGCTAAATTTGTCAGTGACGCTATTAGAGCCTACATCTAAGCAGAAGGGAGTAAGTAGGAAAAAAGTGTTCTTAAGTAAAATTATAGATAATCTTAGTTTGCTATATTAATTAATAAAATACAATAAATAAGAAAAAGGAAAGTAAGAAGATTGTTAATAAAATAAAGAAAGTTAAGGTAGATGTATAGAGTGTTAAGTAGATAGGACAGAGAGAAAAGTAATGGGAAATCACCGACCCGGTGGGGGAAAATTTACAGCCTGTCCGGCAAGCTATGCCCCTGCTCATAGCTGGGAGTGGTCAGTGACTTCCCGAAGGTATCCTGAAAGCAACGATTTTATTAGGGGTAGAGAAAGTTCTATAGAGAAAACGTGATGCAAACTATTATAATTTTTACATAGCACGCGAAAAGGATTGTGCATAGCGTAGTCTGTTGTGCACGTAGACAGGAATAAGGGGCGGTAATTTCTGGTTGGTCTAGACGGGACAGAGAATTGAAGACGCCCTAGCAGAAAAGGAGAATCTATATCGCCAATAATCAACTTATGTAGAAGGACAACACCAAGAATTGTCCTACGGTTGGTTAATGACGGAAGGTTAAGAAAAATCAATTCACTTTTAGGAAAAAAAAAAATGAAGTTAACTGCCTTTTTAGGATAGCTGGCTCTAATGTCCGTGCAAAGTACTCGAGGCAGTTAAGCACATTATACTGTACATGCAAAATTCTATTAAAATCGGACCACTATATCATATAGCTGCAATAGGAACGATCGGTCAAAAATAAAGTTTTTGTATGAAAAACTTTTTTATCAAGATATCTTGACCAATCAAGATATCTTGACTAACCTCGGCATTTATTAGTTTTACTATGATCCTCATTTATACTAAAAATTCTATTAAAATCGGACCACTATATCATATAGCTGCCATAGGAACGATCGGTTGAAAATTAAGGTGTTTCATAAAAAAAAATATTGTTTATCAAGATATCTTGACCAAACTCGGCATTTATTAGTTTTACTATGCTCCTCATATTAATGCTAAATCCTATTAAGATCGGACCACTACTGCAATAGGAACGATCGGTCGAAAAGTAACTAGTTGTATGGAAAACTTCATTCAAGATAATTTGATTAAACACGGCATTAAATAATTGTACTATGTCGGTCGAAAACTAGGTTTTTGATTAAAAACCTTTTTTGTCTATCAAGATATCTTGACCAAACTCGGCATTAACTATTTTCCCTGTGCTTCTTAGATACGGGCAAAGCACTATGAGCATTATGAAAAGGTTGGGTCTGCAAGGGTATTAGATCTTCGGCGTGCCGAAGATAGCCTTTCTTTCTCGTTTGTATATTATTTTGAAGTCAGATTTGTGTTAGTTATTTTTATTAGTTTGGATTTTGTTGTGCCGATGTACACTCTGTTGCAATTATTGGTATTATCCACGCCACATGGTATTTTGTAAATGACATTACTTTTGTCCATCATTGGTATTTTCGCCTTTGTATTATTAAAGAATTTTTGTAAAGTATTAGTGGGCTTGTGGGCTACTTTTATTTCTTGTCTGTTATAGCAGTCTGAGATTATGAGCCTTTCCGATAATCTTGGAACATATGTTAAAGATTTATATATTTTTGGAGATTCCGTTGGCTTTTGTTTTCTAATATGTTGTCTTTTAAATAATGCTCTAATTATATTCTTCGGGAAATCATTTATGGTCGATAGTTTTTTAATTTCGTGCTCAATTTCTTTATGGTATATATGTTCCGATATGTTTGTCATCCTTCTCAAACAGCTAAGTGCTGTATTTATAATCATACTTTTTTATTATATTTGCTGTTGAGTCGATTACTGACGTCTATTTTTTCTGCAATTCGTTTTAATTGTGTTGATTTTGAAGCAATGTTTTCATATTTTCCTCCATTATTTCCCTATCGTCGGCGTCCATTATACCAAACCAAATGTGATATAAGGAACCCATAAAATTCAATGGTGAACGCTTTTTATACCCTTAACCCATTAAAAATGGGTAAAAGGGGTAAAATGTTTTTGTGCAAAATGTAAATGTATGTAACAGGCAGAAGGAAGCATCTCCGACCCCATAAATTATATATATTCTTGATCAACATCAATAGCCGAGTCGATCTAGCCATGTCCGTCCGTCTGTCTGTCCGTCCGTCCGTCCGTATGTATGAACCCAAGGATCTCAGAACCTATAAGAGCTAGAGACTTGAAAATTTTTCTGTAGATCCTCCTAGGGCCTACGCAGCTCGAGTTTGTTTCCGATAATCGATAACTTACTCCGTTTCCAATAAATCGATAAAAATCGATATCGACATCCTGTTTTTTAAGCAATTTTGGTAAATAATGAGAGCTAGAGTCACCAAACTTGACATGTAGCTTCTAGAATAGTATATTTGCATTTGGTGTTGAAATTAGAGGTTTCAGGGTTCAGGAATATCATGTGTGCAAAAATTACATCAACGTCAATTTTATTAAATGAATTGATTCATTTATTGAATCAATAAATGCTTTAATGTGCTTTGCTGATTCACTGTTCAGTACTGGCAACTCTATAAGCCTATTTAATTGCTCGGAAAATATTTTCCTTTTATTTTCATAACAACACATCAACACATCTACCTGCCTGTCGAATCGACTACTCCAATTTTACAAAATACGTGGTGATTTACCTGAAACTGCCTTTGCAGTTCTACTACCTCTTCTAACTCGCCCCCTAGACCACCCTCTATTTCCCTAATTCTTTCCACTAATTGTGACTGCTTCGTCAACAATTCTATGGTTTTATCTGACATCATTTTTTATTTATTATTATTTTTTTCTTTAATAACCAAATTATTTCATCTTACATAAAATTCCCTTTTTTATTTTTAATATTTCTTCTATACAAAAAAAAATTTTTTTTTAGTAAAATCTAGTAAATATTTTCTTTATATATATATATAAATTGTTATAGCGAGGCGATCTTGCCGCCGTTTTCGCATGGGTGCGCCATAGGTCGCACTCTCATTTTATTTATTTATATATATATATTTTTTTTTATGTTGCTTGATGCTCGATTTTTCCACAGGTTTGTGGCTTCTTCCCACGCTGATCTAGGATTTCTGTTGACTTGCTCTACCAGGGCGTTTCCAGGCTTAGGTCCTGATTGCGGTAGCGCTTTTTGCTAAGCGCTACTTATTTCGGTGGGGCCTTGGCCCAAGAATTTCCCCAATGGTCGCCAAGATGTTGGGCTGTTCGTCTTTTACTGTTTCGGCGTGCTGTTGCACTGTTCGAAATTTTTAGGTGTGCCGTTAGTACTCCACTTCTCGAAAAATTTTGTTTCGGCGTGCTGCTAGTACTGCACTGCTCGAAATTTTTCGGCGTGCCGTTAGTACTGCACTGCTCGAAAAAAAATTTTGTTCGGCGTGCCAGAAAGACTGCACTGCTCGATACAAAAATAAAAATTTTTTTGTGTTTCGGCGTGCCAAAGACAGCACTGATTGAGACAACAACATTTTTTGGGGTTCGGCGTGCCAATAAGACGGCACTGCTCGAAGGACCAAATGAACGGAGTGTTCAACGTTTGAGTACTTGTTAGATACTGATTTTATTCTTACGAATCCTAGGTCTTATATACTAACAGAGTGTCTTATTTTAGGTCTGCTGTCAATGCATTATCGGCAGCAGCGGTCATAAACTATTATGTTTAATAAGGGTCTTTTCCTCACCCTTGCTACTTATTATTCTAACATGATATTTCTTAGCGTAGGTCACTTGTGGAATCGTAAGCGACCACATCGGTGCTATCTATTTTTATGCTGCTTGCTGCAGTTATACAATATGGGGTGAGATATATTTTTACCGAGGGTCAAAGTTAGACTCGGTGTCAAGTGTTCCTGTTTGAACAAATATAATCATAGGCAACTCTGACTCCTAAAAATGTTAACGGGAGGAGCAGAGGAGCGAATTAGCTTAAGAGGCGAAAACGGCGAAGCGGGTGAGAAAAGTGTCATAAGGCGGCGAGGCTGATCAGCAGCTTCACTTTGGGATCGACAAGTGTGAGTATCGGACGTGCGTACGCAACGACAAAAAGAGAGACTTAATAAAATCGCGAGGTGGCCGTAAGGTTAGAGAAAGAAAATCGAGAATTGACGGTGCAGCAGGGCCAGAGATTTCAATTGAATAAATAGGAGTAACAGTATTTTAAGTGTTTTGTATTAATAAATAAGAATTGCTTACTTTTAGTACTTTTCCCTTAGCGGCAAAACGACCCCAGCAGCACCCATCACGCTGATAACCCTAGCCGCGGCGGAGAGATCTCCTCTTTCCCATAAAACTAACCACTCTGTGGCGGATCAACCCCAACGACTCCCTACCCCCTTTTTCAAATTCGCGTCTCGGTAAACTACAAATGTCTTGTAGAGTGGACTTGTTAGACTGAGCTTTACAACCCCGGCTAGTAACATTATTTTACAAACTAAATGGAACTCTGAAGCAGAAAGTCTTAAATTATAGATAAAGTTTGCGTGAATAACCATACATGTTGAAATATGTGTCATATAAAGCTTATGTATTTCGGGCACAAACCAGTTGTGTCTGTGCGGAAGAGATCTTATAGATTTACCTCTAATGTCAAAAGACATGCACATACATGTTACTCATATACCTACGCATGAATACCCAGCTCTATTCTTAAAGTTGAAAAGACATACACTAGAAATGTTACACATAATAAACACACCAAGCAACAGACGACTAAACTACAAAACGGACACCGAAAACTGCACTCACTTATACAGACATCTATTAAATTGTCAAATAGTTTCAACCTCCACGTCAATGAGCGCAGACGTGTAAAACAATGTGTTTTTTTAAAATTTTTAAACTGTTTAAGTAGGTATTTTAATTTAATTTAATGTCAATTAATGTTAATTGTTTTTTGTGTTAGTGCCCTGAAGACGGTTGTCGAAGTGCAGCCGAAATATATTGGTTAAAATCAAACAAAATTGCGTTTTCAATTTGGTTTGAATTACTAAACCCCGGACCTAATAACTACATTGGTTTGATATCTGAACAGTGCTAAAAGTAAATAATATAAAAGTTCCATTTCGTTCCGTATGTATGAACGCGACAATCTCGCTACCTATGTATAAGAGTTGAAGACTTGGCATTTTTAGCATGTTTCCCCATTGAGCTCGTGCAGTACAATCATCCTCATCCGAACATCGATTACTTGCCCCGTTTCTAAGCAATAAACATCGATATCAAAATCCAAAATAGCTATAAATCAAATACATAAATAAGTATATTGTGTACCCACCAATTTAAGCCATAATCGCTTAAGAAACTGCTGTTTTTCAATTTTATACACAGAATTGCAATTGCGGCAGTGGTGTGGATGTGATTGACAAAGTTTTTTCGTTTTAACCGACAATTCCTCAATATTTCTGACTGTACGTTTATAGTGATTAATTCATACTCATTATACCCTGAACCAATAGAAAATGGAGTGGAGTGAAAAAAATACGATAGAAGAGCAATAAATATAAGCTCTAATTTTTGGAGGTGTCTTTAAATCACCCCTCAAACGGCGTTTAAGTAAGCAGCCTTTTGTACAATAATTCCTTGGTTACATTGTATTATTAGACTACTAATAAAAGTTATATTAAATAAAATATAAATAAATATTCCTGCTAAAGTCGTTTTTAAATTTCAGCAAGTTGCTTTTAAAGGATGCTCACGCATGTTTCTATCCGTATTACTCTTCGTCTAATATTGATCGGCTCCCATCAGCAGGGTACTATACCCATACAGTCTCGAAAGAAGAATTAACAACACCAAGGTAGGATAAAGTTATACGACTTAAAATTAATTATTTATTATTTATAACCGTCGCAATTTTGCTGCATCTTGTTAAATGTTTTTCATACAAACTTTGCCCCTCATTCTCGGTCGCCTTTTCTTTAGTTACATTTTCAGCTTCATATATTTTATGTTTTGAGCTGCCCGTTGATCACCAATAAGTCATTAGTAAGTCGGGGCAACATATTAAAAATATATTTATATACAAATTGGGTAAATGTTAGTCATTTTTATACCCCGAACCCATTGAAAATGTGTAAAAAGGGTATAATGTTTTTGTGCAAATATGTAACAGGCAGAAGGCAGCATCTCCGACCCCAAAATATATATATATATATATTCTTGATCAGCATCAACAGTCGAGTCGATCTAGCCATGTCCGTCTGTCTGTCCGTCCGTCTGTCCGGATCTATGAACGCAAGGATATCTGAACCTATAGGAGCTAGAGACTAGAGAAGAGAGCTAGAGAAATTTTAGCTGTAGGTCCGCCTAGTGTCTGCGCAGATCGAGATTGTTTCCGATTATTGATAACTTACTCAGTTTCCAAGCAATCGATAAAAATCGCTATGGACATTCTGTTTTTTTGAGCAAATTGGGTAAATAATAAGACCTAGAGTCACTAAACTTGACATATAGTATCTTTCACTTTAGACCTATCGCCACTTCCCCGCTACCACCCCAGAGCTACAAATCAAGTTAATTAAAGTATTGCCCACCAATTTAAGCCACAATTTGAATGCAATTGACTTTTTGAGAATATCCAAATATTCTAAGGCACAATAAGATGTACTGTAGAAAATTAAATCATGATCGGTTAAGAAAAACAAAAGTTTTTAAAGAAAACGTGCTTTGACTTTCCTTGTATCAGCGTCAATAAGCGCATATTTCAAAGAATTTCCGTAAACATGTACACACACACATTCATGCGCATCTGCTTCGAATTCTATCAACAGCATTGCAATTGCGATTGTATTGTTTTCTGTGCTGCTATTTTAATTCGTTTTTATTTCTCAAAAAGACTCAATTATTGGTGTGGCTGTTGAGTATAGGCAGTGGCAAGTGGTGCGGTCTGTCGTGAGCTCGAGCCTTACCGGGGAAACTTTTTTTTTATTTTTTGGGTGGTGTGGCTGTTGAGTAGCGTCGGAAGCAAGTAATACGGTCAGTTTCGAGTTCAAACCCTGTCAAGGGAACTTTTTTTTAAATTTATCTTTGTTACTTCAAACCAGCGCGTAGCGCGAGCTGCATTTGGTGATGGAATAAGAGGGTTCAGGGAACACTCGAATAGAATCTCATACTTGTTTATACTTTATTTTGTATCAGTCATTTTTATTAAGACATAATTGATTTGCTCAGATTATGAATGCGTTTTACAGGAGCTGAGTCAGCGACTGTGCTGGGGTCAAACCCGGTCGCGTTAACTTATATTAAATACTCCGCCCTCGGCCGACCCTATTTCAGCGATCACCTCGTTCAACCTTTGATCCTTAGCCTTCTTCCTGATGATCCGCCAATAGATGAAGCCGATGCAGATGACTGTGCCACAGGCTGCTCCAATAAGAAGCAGCTATATGGGCAAGTTGATGTTGCCAATTTCGTCTCTGACTTCTTGTATTATCTCTAGATTGCGTTTATTTAATTGATGACGCCTGGGGACCGGTTCTGAACGTTGTTGCGATTGGTGTACCTTGTTCCATTTATAGTAACCCAATTATTGATTAATTGTGTGCCATGCACCCAGGACTCGGTGCCGTTATTTACGCAGACCGACGCCGCTCCATTGCTTGCCTGCATTTCGAAATGGGCTACGCCGTCAGCATGAAGTTCCTTGGCGCATGAGCTGTCGATCGTTGACAAATGTCGTTCGGTGGCTGTGCAATTCTTCAGCGCGTAGAGTTGATCCTGGCATTCTGCAATGATGTTGTTCTCCATTCGCAGAACATTGTTTTTATTTATTTAATTTTTGGAAATGGGATTATAAAATATATTATATTTTTGGATTGTAAGACCTTAACGGATGAAACTGACATAAGGTCGGCAATGGGAGTATCTGTGGGCTCTTCTAACCAAACAGATTTTACGTCTGCGTGGTCTAAGTTATTTGGACTTACAATATTAGCCTTACCTAAGGTTATGTTGAGCATTAAGTTCTGCAAATCCATTGACAACATTCTGTTTCTGGGCAAAAGTGTTTCGTTTAAATTGCCGGAATCAATTTGGCTATCATTTGCAGCTTTTAAAATTTGGTTAACTGTGAGGGTGAGTTCGTTAATCTGATCCTGTACTCTAGTGTTTATGTGCACCTCTCTATTGTTCGAATTTATTAATAGAGCTTCATTAATTCTCATTCTCTCTAAGTCCCTGGCGTCGGGAGTGCATGCAAACACTTTTAAAATTGAACCCAGAAAGTCCAGACTCCTAAAGAATATATGGTGTGTGCCCAGGGCCTCCAGCATATCCCTGAGATGTTCTGTGTCCATATTTAGAAGTTTTTTCATATGTGACTGTGGAAACAGGTCACACAGTCTCGCCGTCTTGTCCACTCATATACAGATATGTTCACCAAATGTCGGATGAACTCATCCCTGGCCTTCAACGATCGGAATGTATCTAGCATGTGAGTGTGTGAGTCGGTGACACGTGCCGAAGTCGTCGTGAGGATAAGCAATACCATAACCCCAAACCTGTGGTGTGAAAATTACTCTTTTTTTTTAAGAACGCGGAAAAAAACGTTGAACAACCCATCACCGAACTTATCTAATAGCCTCTGTCCACTGAACACATTTCTTACACATTTCTCAAAATGTCACATTTTTGCAAAATGTGTAAAATGCGGCCTGTAAGTTTCCCCATAAGAAAACACATTTCACACCTTTTTCAAAAAAGGCCCATTTTTCAAAAATGTGTGAATTCGCCCCGAACATTTCGTGTTTTTTGCGATGATTAATCGAGATTTCTATCGATGTTGTGAAAAATGTGAAATTATCATAACCATAAACAACTGATATATCAACGAAGGCAAGCGGCAACTTTGAATAAGAAATTTAAAATATAATAATAATCTCACAGTTGCCGAAATGTCGAAAAGAGTCCCTAAAATGGAGTCCTTACGTCAAGAGCGCATTATTTGAATTTTGGAAGAAAAATTTGCGGCGCTTATGTAAATTAAAGCAACTCGATCAGCTGTTTATTTAAAGAAGCGGTACTTTTCCCACTCACATGTTACCGACAACCGGTGGAACACCAATATGTGAAATTTGAAAATATGACATTTCTTAAACCAGTGGACAGAGGCTATAACTTATAAAGATTGCCAAGTGGCATGAAATTGACCCATCACCAAGAACTATCTAAAGTGGGGTGCCAAGTTGCTTAAACTTATGTCTCTAGTAACTTTATTTATAAATAAAAATGCCAAATGGCACAATAAAATTAAAAGTAAAATGAGAAACCCTACCTAAGGTTGTCCTTGTGGACCACCAATCCCCTTAATGAGAACTGTGGTCCCCAGGTCAGCTTCCACGGCTCTTTCTTCACACATAGGTGTGGGTTTGTTTCCGAGCCTGCGATTGGATTTGTGTTTTTTCTATTGTGTTTTTTTTAACACGAATCCCTATATAACGTACTGCATCCCACCTCCCGGCCAACCGACCGAGAGGCGCAGTCGTGTAACGTAGGACACAAAATGCAAGAAATTTCACCAGTAATTAATTTATGAATAAATATTACGCCCAGCATGGTTCTACGATTAATCAAAGAAGAAAGGTTAATCATCAGAAGTCTGCTGGAGTATGACGTTAACCGTGCACGAGGATCCCAATTAAAACCCCGAGGGCAAATAACAAGAATGGTTTCTGAACGGATTCAATTCTGTCTTGACGGATAGCGGATTGTGTTAACCAGATACATGAAGCATACTCAAGAATAGGTCGTAAGCGGTTGGCTAGACACCAAGTTGAAACGCATAAATGTCAGCTAATAAGAGATAACATGATGCCATATCTTTATATGCAAGGCATAATTTTTCGTCATCAGCATACATTAATACTCGAGAAAGAGACAGTTTCGAAACAAGATTATTGAGTAAAGAGTAGCGGGACTACCTTGATGAACACTGGAAGTGTCCAGAATACGTTTAGAAAACGAATTTCAGAAAAGAACCTTTTGCGTTCTATTACGCAAATACTCTGAAATCCAGTCCAAGAGATTGACTGGGAAGCCGAAAAGGCATAACTTATGAAGCAGCAATGAGTGGTTGACAGAGTCGAAAGCCTTACTGAAATCAGTATAGTATAGCGGGACTACCTTGATGAACACTGGAAGTGTCCAGAATACGTTTAGAAAACGAATTTCAGAAAAGAACCTTTTGCGTGAAATAATAGAACTACATAAATTTTGCAGCTGAGGTGTTATGATTCTCTTAAAATTTTTAACTGATTTTTTTTATAACTAGAGGAGGAGTAGGTAGTTTGAAAAAAGTTTGCGAACAGATCGGCTATGCCTGTATCAGTATTCGCGCTCTCATCTGCAAACTTAACCGAAGAAGGCAAAATAGATGACTTTCGTTTGGAGTTGACAAAGTTATAAAATTGCTTGGGATTATGTGAATATTGAAG
Organism: Drosophila littoralis; assembly: GCA_018903485.1. Taxonomy (NCBI): domain Eukaryota; kingdom Metazoa; phylum Arthropoda; class Insecta; order Diptera; family Drosophilidae; genus Drosophila; species Drosophila littoralis. The sequence continues at coordinate 925,433 of JAEIGF010000598.1, forward strand.
GCGACAACGGCGAAGGTAATCCTTTTAGCAGATGGAATTTTGAGTGGAAAATTTTGATCGGGCAACTGCATAACGGGAGAAATCAGATTGATTTCCTGATTCTTAAACTTTTTATTACTTCCGAGCTTCACATTTTTTTGATCTCATAAGCTCAATTGAAACCCCGGGCGGCCTATCAGGCCTTGATGGGAGATCAAGAGGAACGCAGACATCAAAATTTGAGTATAAGGTATCATAAAATGGTTTATTGGCAACACCAATTTCTGCACAATTGTACAGTTGGGACCAGTCGACTTGCAGAACTAGATCATTCAGTTAATGAAAATCAGCCTTTCGGAAACAACGCACACGTTCAGCTAATTCCGATTCCTTGATAGGGACTCGGTCTGGTAGATCAATGACCATTTCCAGAGTTGGATGAAAAGGGTCTTCAGGAAGGGTAAGCGGATTAATGCTGTGCACAACACTGTCGAACGAATCCAACACGAAAATTAGATCAAGATATCTGTTTCTTAAATTCCGCATACGATTAACCTGCCGCAAGCACATTTCATGTATACCGTCAATAAATTCGTTAGACGAAGACGGCAACAGAACATGTGGGAGATTAAAGTCCCCAAGAACTACTAAAAGGTCCCTATCTATATATAGGATATAGATTTAATAGCATTAAGATGGGTTTGAGTGGACAAGTTGAATAGAGGAGGCATATATGAGCATGAGATAAAGATAGAAAAACTTCAAAATACAAATACTTTTTCAGCCACCAACACAATCTATAAGATGGGAAGATCAATGCGTTCCGACGAAAGAGTAGACTCGACAGCTATGAGTACTCCTCCACCGATACGGGAAGCTCGATCACATCTGTAAGTGGTGCATTTGAAGGTAAAAATTGAAGATTCTGAGATGTCCGGCTTCATCCACGTCTCAGTTAAAACGATAATTTGAAAATTAAAAGAAAAAGAATCTAAATACAGGTTAGCAAGTTTAATTTAACATTCTGGTAGGCAAGCTCGAAAGAAGAATTTAGTTTCTTGACGCAGCACTTGATGCGCCACTTGAAACAGGTGGTAATAAAATCGGAGTCCGATTTTTCTTTTTGGCCTTAAATTCTTTGACTATTAAGTGTTCCGGCCAAAACTCTTTACAACAAATGTTAGTAAATATTTCTGGCGGAACACTTATTTTAAAGAATGCAATATTCTTTTCATATGTGAATTTAAATTTCTCCACCGTTATACCTGGGGCTAGCATTTTTGCCTGTATAAAGGCTTTTAGATCATCTGATAAGTGAGGAGCAGGCCTAGAAACGAAAATATGTCTTTTCGGTGGAACACCCATACGAGGCTTGGGCACCACAGAAAGGACAGTGGGAAGACTATTAGCGGTGGTACCTACAACAGCCGGTAGTCCGGACGACGAGCCTTCTAGCGGCTGTTGTAAATTTAATTGTTGCTGTCGCCCTTTCAGAACTGCTACGACAGCGGACGACACGGATAATTCGACTGGTTTTTCTCGTGCCGATGTCACACAATTTGGGATAGTATCAGTGTCCACAGCAGAGCTCATGGACTCAAGGACCCTATTTCGCCGGAAGTCATTCTCTCTAGCTCGGAGTGTGCCTTGTGCCGTTTTAAGCTAATTTTAAATTTCCGTCTTTGATTCGCCTGGGAGTGAACGGACGATATCAACTGGCCGCTTGTCAGTGACCGAATGGATTGTCTTGTTGTTCTCCACAGTAGACAACAAGATTACCTCTACAGTGTCGCTAATGTTTTTGTCAATTTTTAAACATCTAGCAAGTTCCAGCAGGGTACTAGGGAAACGCTCGACCTGCCCGTTGGAAACGCTATGCAAGGGCGGGGCTTTTGAAATGCTGGCTCCATAATTATTCATCAGCAGCGAGCTGATAGTCTTTGAGTTCAAAAGTTGCTCATTGTCGCAGTAAATTTTTTTGAAAATAAATTAATGGGCTGTTTATTACAGTTACAGTTACAGTTACAGTTACAGGTACTTTCAAGTCCTCTATTGTTCCAAATGGGGTGGGTTAAACTTTGGCAAATTTCGAAAATTTGTCAATACAAGTCAAACAAAATTTTTTGTCAGTTGAGAAGATGACCACATGTAACATTTCCCCTTCATGTGAAGGAATCGGTGTCTCACCAATTTCTCGTTTCCTAGGGTGTCTGCCGTCAACAATTTTATGGGCTATTTCAGCCATTTTTGGGAAATAGTACTCTGAGAGGACCTGTTTTATATTCTCCTGAGCTGCACTGTGGGCTCTGTTGTGTTCAATAATGAGAATTTCTCTTCTCTCACTAATAGCCTCTGTCCACTGAACACATTTCTTACACATTTCTGAAAATGTCACAAAATGTTGCAAAATGTGTAAAATGCGGCTTGTAAGTTTCCCGATAAGAAAACACATTTCACACCTTTTTCAAAAATGTCCCATTTTTTAAAAATGTGGAAATTCGCCCCGAATATTTCGTGCTTTTTGCGATGATTAATCGAGATTTCTATTGTGAGGCGACCACTAGGGTAGCCACCCCACAATTCATAATTATATATATATATATTATATCGTAATCCATAAGCATTGTATAGTATATAAGCATTGTATTAGTCATAAGTTAAGGGCAAGGAGCCAAGTTTGAATTTAACCGCCGTCCGCCGCTGCAACCGTGGGTTGCTGATCGGTTGCTCAACACTGCCTTCGAGAGCGCAGCTTCAATTCGGCGGCGAAGAGCGAAATCTCGCAGCGAAGTTGAGCAACCGAGGCAAGCGCATGGCTCGCTAGCGAGCGAGCCGGGACTTTTGGAGATAACGATCATGGTGAGTAGACGTGCCGAAAAGGAATGTGAGCAGAAAACGTGAAGTGCATAGCGGAGCGCTAGGGCTCCAAGACAGTGCGGCAGGGCCTTAGGCTAGGAAGTTCGTTAGGGTAGGATATAACAAAATTTGTGAATAAAGTGAATGCAGTCGCAACAATTAACTGAAATGCAGACCTTCGTAATCTCGGGCGGGTATATTTGTGCTAAACATCGGAAATAGCCCATGTTCACCCTAACCTAGGGAGGGTAGTGTAGTTGGTGTGTGGCCAAGGCCCGATAGAGTAGTTGGTGCGTGGCCAAGGCCCGGTAGAGTAGTTGGTGCGTGGCCAAGGCCCGGTAGTGTAGTTGGTGCGTGGCCAAGGCCCGATAGAGTAGTTGGTGCGTGGCCAAGGCCCGGTAGCGTAGTTGCTGCGTGGCCAAGGCCCGGTAGTGTAGTTGGTGCGTGGCCAAGGCCCGATAGAGTAGTTGGTACTTGGCCAAAGCCCGGTAGTGTAGTTGGTGCGTAGCCAAGGCCCGATAGAGTAGTTGGTGCGTGGCCAAGGCCCGGTAGTGTAGTTGGTGCGTGGCCAAGGCCCGATAGAGTAGTTGGTGCGTGGCCAAGGCCCGGTAGCGTAGTTGCTGCGTGGCCAAGGCCCGGAAGTGTAGTTGGTGCGTGGCCAAGGCCCGATAGAGTAGTTGGTACGTGGCCAAAGCCCGGTAGTGTAGTTGGCCCGATAGAATAGGTAGCACGAGGCTGCGCCCCGGTATGTAGTTAGGATAGTGGTAGTGCGAGGAATGCATAGGTCGAAACATTCATGCCCCCCCCCCCTGAGCCCTCTGAGTCCCAGCGAACTTATAAATATCGTGTAACTCGCTGGACCTGGTAAGACTCAGATTCGTACCCCGGCCAGTAGCTCCTTTACAAGTGGCGCCCGAGCAGGGACCTAGATACGTTTAGGGGCGTGGCATAGTTGCAGATTAAAGCCCCGCAAGTATGCCAAATAGGTGTTTAAAAAAAAAAAATATTTTTTTTTTTTTGCATACAGGGTATTTTCAAGTCGGGCATACCTTAGAATGTATATACCCCAGTAGAGAGCAAGAAAAAAGAAGACATAGTATACGGGTAAAATGCGAGTCTAGGGTATAAAGCAGTCGTGTATACCCCGACAAGTGCATTTCATACCCTATGTATGGCGACAAGATGAACAACTGCAAAATTTCGGCAACCAAAATGTGCACAGAACTCGAGCTCAGCAACAAGAGAAAAAAAAGGGGAGTGATAACGGCCGGCCGAAAAGTACAGCGCGCGCCAGACGGGCGACTCGAGACCATGCTTGCACACGTGTGCACAAACGCGCGCCGCAGTCGACGTCGGCGTCGAAGGGCCGTTAAAGTGTCGCGGCTGTACAGTGGGACGAATTCAGTTCACGCGCGGTGAAAACTGAATTCGTCAGTACAGTCGGGTGTGCAGTGAACAAAGTAATAAATAACAATAATAAAGTAATATAAAACCAAATAATATAATATAAGACTAAAGTGAATGATGGTCAAAAGTTTAAAAGAGCTTTAAGTGCATATTTTTTTATTATTTTTTGTGTTGTTCGCCGGAAAAAAAAAAAAAAGGACAGCAAAAGAAAAAAACAAGAGAGACAAAGACAAAAGTGAAAAAAAATAAACCTACGGAACGAGAATTGCCCAGACGCCAAACACAAAAATCAAGCGAGAGTCTAGAAGAATTGAAGTTGAGTCCAGAGTGAGTAGTAAAAATCATTGGAGCCGGCTTTCTGGGGCACTCTACCCGACGTTGGTGGGCGGCCGCGTCAAAAATCGGAACCAGACCTGAGGAGTTCGCAGCTGTACGAGCGTCTGCAGGTTCCGACCCCTAGTTTAGCCGTCACGAGTGCTGGGGAAACTCGTGAGATTAGAAGCAGCGGAGCTCGCCGGACGATGGCGGTCGACGTGGAGCTAGGGCGAACCCCTTACAACTCAAATAGTGGTCCTTATATTCCCCGGGCATATTCTTAGTCGGTGGCCAGGCCTCTCGCGAACGTTCCGGAACAAGTCCTCCGACCCCCTTGGGTTCCTGGAGGACCTAGAGGAGCGCGCCATTACGTACGGTATTGCCCTCGATCGACTGCCTCGGGCCATGAGCGAGGTATTCTGCGACCGTGCTGCTCGTTGGTTCCTGAGTAGTGGACTGAGGGATGTGCCATGGTCGGTATTCAGGAGGGGTTTCTTGGAGTTCTTTCTACCACCACGCTACTTCGAGAGGCTGGAGGATGAAATCCGATCCCGCCGGGTGGGGGAAGAGTTCAAAGAATACCTGATAGAGCTGAGGGCCTTGATGCATCATGCCAGATATGAGCCGGCGCAGGAGTTGCACCGAATATACGAGAATGCCGCCCCCGAATACAGGCTCTACGTACGACGGCAAGATTTTTCCACCTTGTCCCAGCTGACTCAAGTCGCCGTGGAGTATGAAACGGTCATGCGGCAGCGAGCGGAATACTCCGGAAGCCGGGCAGGGAGTCAGGTGGTCACGAGCTCACGTAGCGCGGAGTGGGAATGGACGGTACAGCCCCCGGGGGGACACCTTAACCCATTCCGGTCTACTCCCATTGGAGCCGGAGCAAGCGTCGTGGATAGACGAGTCTCCGCTCCGCCGGCAACGGCCCCTGCGGAAGTGGCCCACCAGATGATGAACCAAGAGGCCGGAACCGGATGTGATCCGCGACGAGCATGTCGCCGGTGCGCACAGGAGGGGCACTTTGCCAGGGAATGTCCCAACAGGCCCGTTTTGTTTTGTTGGGTATGTGGGCACCGGGGCTGGAGTAGCCAGGATTGTTGTCGCCGCACGGAGGCGGGAAACGGGCAACAGCGTCCACCAGGTCAGGGTCGGATCGACGCCGACACACACGGGACTCGACTGTAGTACACCCGCTTAAGGTGGAGGGTGGCCGGATCGTCGCCACGGTGGAGATTGGCGGGCGGACGATGCCCGCCACTATAGGGGCCACTCGCAGCTTCATGAGTGAAGACTGCGTACGCAAGTGGGCGATTCGGGGAAGAGTGGAGAACGTACAGGCGCGCATTCGTCTGGCAGATGGGTCCACGGTCGAAGTAGAGAAGGCATTGAGGATAGACGTCGGCCTAGCGGGGAAGGTGGCCAGCATGTTAATGCTTGTCATGCCCGCAATGCTGGACCACGTCTTCCTGGGGATGGACTTATTGGGTGCAATGGGCACTACGATACGCTGCGGCAAGGCGGAGCTGGTCCTAGAGGCGGTGACGTCTCCGGCCGCGGGGCCTGGAACCGGGGAAGAGCCGAAAGAAGACCTCACGCGCCAAGGAGCGGGCAACAGAGTGGAGAGAAGTCGAAGGAAGGCCTCCCAGGTCATGAAAGGGGAGCACCTGCTCGGCAACAGAGTGGATAGAAGTCGAAGGAAGGCCTCCCAGGTCATGAAAAGGGAGCACCTGCTCGGCAACAGAGTTGAGAGAAGTCGAAGGAGGGCCTCCCAGGTCATGAAAAGGGTGCACCTGCTCGGCAACAGAGTGGAGAGAAGTCGAAGGAAGGCCTCCCAGGTAATGAAAGGGGAGCACCTTCTCGGCAACAGAGTGGAGAGAAGTCGAAGGAAGGCCTCCCAGGTCATGAAAGGGGAGCACCTGCTCGGCAACAAAGTGGAGAGAAGTCGAAGGAAGGCCTCCCAGGTCATGAAAGGGGAGCACCTGCTCGGCAACAAAGTGGAGTAAGGTCGAAAAAAGGCCTCACGCGTCAGGGAACAGGAGCGCTTGCTCGGCGACTGCCGGAAAAGGACAAGGAGAAGGAAGCGAAAGGTGGGTCTCACTCGGGATTGGACCGAGAGCTCGCAGGTCGAGCCCAGCGTCGAAGAGGCAGAGTGTCCAGCGGATTTGGATCCGGAACTTAGAGAGTTCCTGGAGTCGGAACTGACACTCTTCGAGGGGCTGCAGGGAGTCTCGCACATCGCGGAGCACAGGATCAGGCTTAAGGACGATAAGCCACTAAAGCAGAGATATTACCCGAAGAACCCGGCCAGGCAAAGGGTGATTGATGAACAGGTGGACGAGCTGATGCAGGCAGGTGCCATCGAGCCGTCGCGTAGTCCACACAGCGCCCCAATCGTCTTAGTCAAGAAGAAGACTGGCGAGTGGCGCATGTGTATCGACTATCGACAACTCAACGCGCATTCCGTCCAGATGCTTATCCTGTTCCCAGGATTAATCACATCCTTGAGCGGTTGCGTCACGCCCGGTTCATCTCCACTCTGGATTTGAAGCACGGGTACTGGCAGATTCCGATGGCAGCCGATAGTCGGGAATGTACGGCGTTTACAGTCCCCGGAAGAGGTCTTTTCCAGTGGCGGGTGATGCCATTTGGTTTACACTCGGCGTGTGCGACCTTCCAGCGAGCCTTAGACACGGTCATAGGGCCGGAGATGGAGCCTCATGCGTTCGCCTACCGTTCGCGTATCGTGGTAATAGGAGCGGCGAAGGAGCAACATGTAGAGAACTTGAGGTAGGTATTCCGCCTGTTAAGGGCGGCTAATAGGAAGAAGTGCAGTTTCTTCCGGGAGAGGTTGGTCTACCTAGGACATGTCATTTGTGGGGAAGGAATACGTACCGATCCAGAGAAGGTGGAGGCGATACGTAACCTGAGGGCCCCGACAAATTGTAAGGAGTTGCGGCAATGTCTCGGGATGGCGTCATGGTACAGGCGCTTCGTTCCCAACTTCGCGACTCAGGTACAGCCGCTAACAGCGCTCTTAAAGAAGGGGCGGAAATGGGCATGGGATCAAGAACAGGAGGAGGCACTGCGTCAATTGAAGGATAGCTTGACGACTGCCCCTGTGTTGGCTTGTCCAGACTTTTCCGCCAAATTCGTCCTACAGACTGACGCGAGCGAGTACGGTCTCGGCGCAGTGCTGACGCAGACGATAGAAGGGCAGGAGCGGGTTATAGCGTACGCGAGCAGAAAGTTGCTGAAGGCCGAAGTGAACTATTCCGCCACCGAGAAAGAGTGCCTGGCAATCGTTTGGTCGATACGGAAGTTGCGTTGCTACCTGGAAGGGTACCGGTTCGACGTGATAACGGACCATCTGGCACTCAAGTGGCTTAATTCTATCGAGAGCCCGTCAGGAAGGATCGCGCGATGGGCATTGGAACTGCAACAATTCCAATTCGACGTTCACTACCGTCGAGGGAAGCTCAACGTCGTGGCCGACGCACTATCAAGGCATCCTCACCCTGCAAATGGATCGCGAGTATGCGTGCCAGGATCGCCGAAGAGCCAGCCAAGTTCCCGGACTACGCAGAAGAAAATGGGCAGCTATATAGGCATTTAGGCCACCGGACGGACGACGAAGATTACATCCCTTGGAAGCTATGTGTGGCCAGTGGTCAACGGCAGAGGGTATTGGCGGAATGCCATGATGCCCCCACGGCCGGACATCAAGGCGTGAGGAAAACTGCTCTTGCCGGAGATATCGCTAGCGGTCAACACAAGCGTCGCGGACTCGACAGGATTTAGTCCCGCTTTCCTGGTGCAGGGTAGGGAGCCGCGGTTGCCCGCCGCTCTGTACGAGCAAGTAACTCCGGGGTCCGCAACTAGTGCGTTCGACCCTTGGACAAAGGCGGATAGGTTAAAAGAAATCTTTTATATCGTTCACAGCAATCTCCAGCGCGCATCGAAGGACCAGGGCAGACATTATAACTTGAGAAGACGAGAGTGGCGGCCATTGTTGGACTCGATGGTCCTGTTGAGACAGCACCAGCTATCCAACGCCGCCGAGGGTTTCGCAGCGAAGTTGGCACCTAAGTTTGACGGCCCCTACAGGGTCAGCAAATTCATGTCCCCCAATATTGTGCGCCTGGTGTAACCGGGCGAACATAAGAAGAGGGTGGCCAACATCTCGCAGCTGAAACCATTCCACAGAGAAACGACGGAGGACGAAGGGGAAGACCCAGGGCCCAGGGGTGCCCACGAGAGAGAGTGCGAGCGACACCCGTCGCCCAACTTAACCATTGTACTAAATTTAGTTTAGTGGTCACAAGTGAATAGCGTAATCAGAATGGGCTTAGTATAATGTGAGCTGCACTGTTAAGGCAGGGAATAACATAAACAACGAATAAGTAATAAGTTAGTCGAGGAAGTCGTCACCATGAATGCCGCCGAAGAAGCGACGGCATCGTCGTCGAAGTAAGGGGGGGGTGTGAGGCGGCCACTAGGGTAGCCACCCCACAATTCATAGTTATATATATATATATTATATCGTAAGCCATAAGCATTGTATAGTATATAAGCATTGTATTAGTCATAAGTTAAGGGCAAGGAGCCAAGTTTGAATTTAACCGCCGTCCGCCGCTGCAACCGTGCGTTGCTGATCGGTTGCTCAACACTGCCTTCGAGAGCGCAGCTTCAATTCGGCGGCGCAGAGCGAAATCTCGCAGCGAAGTTGAGCAACCGAGGCAAGCGCATGGCTCGCTAGCGAGCGAGCCGGGACTTTTGGAGATAACGATCATGGTGAGTAGACGTGCCGAAAAGGAATGTGAGCAGAAAAAGTGAAGTGCATAGCGGAGCGCTAGGGCTCCAAGACCGTGCGGCAGGGCCTTAGGCTAGGAAGTTCGTTAGGGTAGGATATAACAAAATTTGTGAATAAAGTGAATGCAGTCGCAACAATTAACTGAAATGCAGACCTTCGTAATCTCGGGCGGGTATATTTGTGCTAAACATCGGAAATAGCCCATGTTCACCCTAACCTAGGGAGGGTAGTGTAGTTGGTGCGTGGCCAAGGCCCGGTAGTGTAGTTGGTGCGTGGCCAGGGCCCGATAGAGTAGTTGGTGCGTGGCCAAAGCCCGGTAGTGTAGTTGGTGCGTAGCCAAGGCCCGATAGAGTAGTTGGTGCGTGGTAAAGGCCCGGTAGTGTAGTTGGTGCGTGGCCGAGGCCCGATAGTGTAGTTGGTACGTGGCCAAGGCCCGATAGCGTGGGTGGTACGAGGCTGCGGTCCGGTATGGTAGGTAGGATAGTGATAGTGCGAGGTATGCATAGGTCGAAACATTCATGGATAAATTATATTGTTCTGGAAACAGTTGAAGGGCTTGTCAGTGGACTCAATGGTGTAAGTCAAGGACAGCTCACTATGATGAGCTCACTTGCGATACATGAGTCAGCATCTTGCTGGCTTAAAGCGATGAGATTGATGGTGAGATGCGGGCGTTTATGCGTCAGACCAGGAGTGGCTTTAGGGGTTTGATTGTTGGTTTTCGTAAACTTAACGATCAGCTCACAGCCCTGGACACCCAATTTAATAGCCTTAAACTGTTGGATGAGTCTCCGGGGCCTAAAAAGCCCACTCCTTGTGATCCGCCATTGCCTAATACCCTTCAGCCTCCGACTGCTATTCAGCAGCCTACTACACCGATTACACAGCAGCTCATCTCGTTTGTTACTCCGGTAGCTGTGAGGTCTGCTGTGGACACTGATTCTGTCCCGAAAAGTGTGACATCGGCACGAGAAAAACCACTCGAATTATCCGTGTCGTCCGCTGTCGTGGGTGTTCCGAAAGGGCGACAGCAACAATTAAATTTACAACAGCCGCTAGAAGGCTCGTCATCCGGACTACCGGCTGTTTTAGGTACCATAGTCAATAGTGTTCCCACTGTCCTACCTGTGGCACCTAAGCCTCTAGTCGGTGTTCCACCGAAGAGACTTATTTATGTTTCTAGGCTTGCCCCTCACTTTTCATCAGATGAGGTAAAAGCCTTTATACAAGCAAAAATTCAGGCCCCAGGTATACTGGTGGAGAAATTTAAGTTCGCTTATGTAAGGGATATTGCGTCCTTTAAAATAAGTGTTCCGCCAGAAATATTTACTGATATTTGTTGTAAAGAGTTTTGGCCGGAGCACTTAATAGTAAAAGAATATAAGGCCAAAAAGAAAAATCGGACTCCGATTTTATTACCACCTATCTCTAATGGCGCATCAACTTTAGTTGCTGCGTCAAAAAACTAATTTCATCTTTCGAGCTTGCCTACCAGAATGTTAGAGGTCTTAAATCTAAACTCGCTAAACTGTATTTAGACTCTCTTGCTTTTAATTTTCAAATTATCGCTTTTACTGAGACCTGGCTGAAGATGGAAATCTCAGACTCGTCAATTTTTACCTCCAAATACACCACTTACAGATGCGATCGAGCTTCCCGTATCGGAGGGGGAGTACTTATAGCTGTCGAGTCTGCTCTTTCGTCGGAACGCATCGATCTTCCCATCTCAGAGATTGAGTTGGTGGCTGTAAGAGTTGTATTTGGTACTTTTTCTATCTATATTACATGTTCATATTTACCTCCTCTATCTAATTTGTCTACCTATCAAACCCATCTTAATGCTATTAAATCTGTCTCCTCCCTACTTTCTGATAGAGACCTTTTAGTAGTTCTTGGTGACTTTAATCTTCCTGTTGTCGAGTGGTCATCGCCATCAGACTCAAACTTTCTGTTGCCGTTATCGTCAAACGAATTTATTGATGGTCTACATGAACTGTCCTTACGGCAGGTTAATCGTGTGCGCAATTCAAGAAACAGATCTCTTGATCTAATTTTTGTGTTGGATTCGTTCAATAGTGTTGTGCACAGGATCAATCCGCTTACACTTCCTGAAGACCCTTTTCATCCAACTCTGGAAATGGTCATTGATTTACCAGCCCGAGTCCCTATCAAGGAATCGGAATTAGCTGAACGTATGCGTTGTTTCCGAAAGGCTGATTTTCATAAGCTAAATGATCTTATTCTGCAAGTCGACTGGTCCCAACTGTACAATTGTGCAGACATTGATGTTGCCTTGAAACTTTTTTATGACACCTTGTACTCGATTTTTGATGTCTGCGTTCCTCTTGATCACCCAGCGAGGCCTGATAGGCCTCCCTGGTTATCAAATGAACTGATGAGGTTAAAAAACGTGAAGTCGAGGTGTTATAAAAAGTTTAAGAAATCGGGAAATCACTCTGATTTCTCCCGCTATGCAGTTGCCCGATCAAATTTTTCTACCCAAAATTCCATCTGCTATAAGAATTACCTTCGGCGTTGTCGCCTTCAATTTTCACATAATCCTAAGCAATTTTTTAACTTTGTCAATTCTAAACGAAAGACATCTACTTTGCCTTCTTCGGTTAAGTTTGCAGATGAGAGCGCGAACACTGATCCAGGCACAGCCGATCTGTTCGCAAACTTTTTTCAAACTACCTACTCCTCCTCTAGGTATAATAAAAATCAGCCTTATCCTTATCAGTTACAGAGGTCAAACTGCATCTTTAATCCCATTATTACCGAAAGTTCGCTTCTTAGCGACCTTAACACTATCAAGCCGGTTTACTCACCGGGCCCTGATGGTGTTCCTGCCTGCGTGCTTAGATACTGCGCTGCAGCATTATGTAAACCTGTTTTAAAACTTTTTGAATTGTCCGTTAACACTTCATCTTTTCCGACCATTTGGAAGGAATCATATATTATCCCTCTCCATAAGAAAGGGAGTAAGTCCGATGTCGAAAACTATAGAGGTATTTCCAAATTATCCGCTATACCTAAAGCTTTTGAGAGAATTATAACATCTCAACTGCAGCATTTATGTAGTTCTATTATTTCACCTTCCCAGCATGGGTTCGTGAAGCGCAGATCTACAACCACTAACCTTCTTGAGTTTACTTCGTTTGTAATTGATGGGTTTAAAAAAAGAAAGCAGACTGGCGTCATCTATACTGATTTCAGTAAGGCTTTCGACTCTGTCAACCATTCCTTGCTGCTTCATAAATTAAGTCTTCTCGGCTTCCCAGTCAATCTTTTGAACTGGATTTCAGAGTATTTGCGTGACAGAACCCAAAAGGTTCTTTTCAGAAACTCATTTTCTATACGTATTCTGGTGACTTCCGGTGTTCCTCAAGGTAGTCATCTTGGCCCGCTACTCTTTACTCTTTTCATCAATGACCTTCCCTCGATACTGTCTCACTCTCGAGTATTAATGTATGCTGATGATGTAAAATTATGCCTTTCATATAAGGATATGGCATCATGTTATCTCTTACAAGCGGACATTGATGCGTTTCAGGCTTGGTGCCTAGCCAACCTGTTAAACTTAAACTGCTCTAAATGTAAGGTAATGACCTTCTATAGAAGCCCTCCTCAATTGGTTTCTTACATCCTTGATAGCATACCGCTCGAGCGTGTTAATAGTACTTCTAATGAAGTTAATGATCTAGGTGTCATCCTTGATCATAAACTTAAATTCGACTCTCATGTTAATACCGTAGACAATAAGGCCAGAATAGTTATGGGTTTCATCAAGCGATGGTCGAAGGAGTTTGACGATCCGTACACGACAAAAACACTTTATATATCCTTGGTACGACCTATTCTTGAATATGCCTCATGTATCTGGTCACCACAATATTCTACCCATCAGGACAGAATTGAATCCGTTCAGAAACAATTATTGTTGTTTGCCCTCAGTGGTTTAAATTGGGATCCTCGTGTGCGGTTACCGTCATACTCCAGTAGACTTCTGATGATTAACCTTCCTTCTTTAATTAATCGTAGAACCATGCTGGGTGTACTTTTTATTTATAAATTAATTACTGGTGAAATCGACTCTTCTGTGTTGACTAGCCAATTAAATTTCTCTATCCCTACTAGACTAACACGTAATTTTGTACCTTTATCGCTTCAATTTTGCTCCACTAATTATACCTTGCATGAACCGTTCAGGGTTCTCTGTGATGACTACAACAAGCATTACAGAGTATTCTGCTCGGAAGCTTCTCTTCCTCGTATAAAGTCTTCTATTCTAAACTATTTAGCAAGTAGATAGTCCTATTTTTATTTGTAATTGTATTTGTACACATACTCGTAGCTTGTATCGATTTTTTTTTTTTTTAATATTTTTTTCATATTTACTTTTTATTTCGTGTCGTACGTTACACGACTGCGCCCCTCGGTCGGTTGGGCGGGAGGTGGGATGCAGTACGTTGCATCGGGATTCGCGCTAAAAAAAAAAAAAAAAAAACTGTTGCCTAGACAAGGCAACTAGATTCTCTTTTTCTGGATTAAAAAAATGCGAGCGTTATACTCGTCAGTGTGTGCTTTCCGCCGCTTGATTTTAGCGTTTGGGTAGGAATCAGACACGGCTGGTGGTCTGTGAAGATGTTGATGACTTTTATACTGTATAAGTAGTGACGCAACTTGCCAAGGGCCCAAACGATGGCTTGAAGCTCTCTTTCATTCGTGGCGTAGTTAACTTCCGGGCTTTTCAACGTCCTCGAGATCATTGTGAAGGGTCTGCGTTTTTGGGAAAGTATTGCTCCAATACCATACCGCGAAGCGTCGGTCGTTAGATCAGACGCCTTCTTGAAGTCTATTGAAGGATGACATCGTCGGATGCCAATATATTCCGAAGTGTCTGAAAACCACTGCGTTGGCACTGAAAATTCGACTGAACTTATTCGTGATCTATGTTTGCTGATTGACCCATTTTCCCCCTTTAAGGTATCGGAGATGGGTTTCGCTATTGATTCAAAATCTTAAATAATGCATCTATAATAGCTTGCGAGTCCCAAGAACAATCTGACTTCAAAAACTGTCTTGGGTTCTGGGAAGCCTGGAATGGCCTTAAACTTGACCGGGTCTGCTGTGGCACCGTCACTAGTTACAACAAATCCAAGGAAATGTACACTCTTCTTAAAAAAGTGAGGTTTTTCCTCAGATGCCCTCAAATTTGCTTCATACAAGCTCTTCAGCACCCAGTAGACATGTCTGACATGGGATTCTTCATATTGGTGGAGCGATGACGTCATCGACATAGACGTAACATGACTTGCCGATATGTTCTCGCAATATGTCATCAATCGCCCTTTGGAAAATGCTGGCGCCGTTTTTTAGCCCGAAATTAAGTCGACAGTATTCATATTTCCCTACGTTCACCGAAAAATAAGTTTTATCTCGGTCGCGGTCTGCGAGCGTGATTTTGTGGTAGCCAGACTTATTATCCAGCGTTGAAAAGTACTTGGCTTACCTAAATTTCCCAGAATCATAGAGATACTGGGCATGGGGTATCTGTCCGCTTTAGTTCTCTCATTGAGTTTCCGAAAGTCTATCACAAGATGCATGTTTCCATTTCATCCGTGCCCTTTCCGTCAACCACCTAAGTGGGGTTGTTAAAGGGAGATACGGATATTTGAATTATACCATTTTCCAAGAGATTTTGAATTTCTTTATTGACAAATTCAGCTGCGCCCATAGGATATGGGTACAGCTTAGCATAGATAAGTTGTTCGTCAACAGTTCCTTTAGCGGCTACTACAGAAGTGTTGTATGGCAGCGCTACGTTAGCGTCGGCAAAAGTCTTTTTCCTATCTATTAACATTTTTAAAAAATTTTCTCTTATTAGTGGAGGTGCGTCTGCGCAATCTACGTTAGTGATATCGACATTCACACACCTATGGTACAATATTGGTTTAGAATTATTGCCAAATTTGAGTTGGCTGGAGCTTAGGCAAAGTTCTGTCCCGACTTGTGTTAACAGGTCGAGGCCTATAATACTATCATCTGTTGAAAGTTCTGAGAGAAGGAAAAAAGTAGCCTTTTTTCCAAACATTGATACATAGCACGTATCTGAAATCTTGGTAGTGCCATGAATGGAGTGGGTGGTAAATGAATTATCGACTGGACGGACTCCTTTCAGCTCATGGGGCGGACGAACGTAATTTTTTACCGCACCCGTGTCGATGAGGAGCTTCATCTGAGTCCCCGCTACTTCCCGCCTTATGAAGGGCAGCAGGGACCTACTCCTGCTGTGCAGCAGAAACGCTTAGCTTGCGCCTCGTTCATTGCCTGCTATGCAAAGACATCCGGCCCAGAGCTGAGTCAGCGTTTGTGCTGGAGTCAAGCCCGGTCGCGT
Source organism: Drosophila littoralis (assembly GCA_018903485.1). Classification (NCBI taxonomy): domain Eukaryota; kingdom Metazoa; phylum Arthropoda; class Insecta; order Diptera; family Drosophilidae; genus Drosophila; species Drosophila littoralis. The sequence continues at coordinate 941,203 of JAEIGF010000598.1, forward strand.
TACTTACACCAACCCACAAACAAAGAACGTAAGATTACATGCACTTCATACATTTCAAAGGAGAGTGCAATTCATTTTGTATGATTGAAAAACGACACAAATGGATGAATGTGTGCACATGCATACAAAAATTCTTTCGCTTTGCGCTTGCAGCCACGTGGCCTGCAAATATAACCGAACGTTCCCTATAATATCTTCTGTGTTTCCCCACCGATCTTCGTGAAATTTTCTGTGGTCGATCTTATTTGAGCTGTAAAAGTCACGAAACAAATTGTGGGTTAATTTGGTTGGTAGCTCCAATCGATTTGTCAGAGGCGGGAAGGTGGCGATAGCTATAAAATTAAAGATATTTGATCTGTATATAAGTTAGCATAAACAACTCACAAAGTGTCGTAAGACCGAACGCACACGCTACAAAGTAGCTAATCTATACAGCATAACGAACAACGAATCTTGACACTCGCATGCTCGCGCTGAGTGATCAAGCTAAGAACGGCTTCTAGGCGCCGAGTCAGCAATCTGTCTTGAATTTGACGCTAAATCATTAAATCGTTTTTTAACAGCCTTAAGGCTTATTGAACGAACAAAAGGCAACCAAGAGGAGTTGGCTGTTGAAGTTATAAAATCAAATATAATTGGCCCAATACATCGACCTATTATGAATAAATTAAAAGGTAGCGTCAAACGTGAATCCACTGACGTGATTAAGGCAAAGCTGTTAAAAACAAAACAGCAAAAAAACGGCAAAACAGCAGCTCAATATACATCTAAAATTGATAACTTGCGTAAGCAACTCGAGGTAGCATATTTTGAAGATAGCCTAGATCCGGATAATGCAGAGAAATTCTCAACTAAGTCAATATCTGCAATGACCAAAAACTGCGAATATTAAAAACTTCGCAAAATACTAGATGCACGAAACTTCAACACATTTAATGATGCAATGGGTAAATATATTCATTGCAGCACTGAAATGACTGGAAGTGCCAGCACAGTATTATATCAGCGAGGCAGACATAATAAAGGCAATGACTATCGCAATTACCAAAGAGGTAGAGGCAATGGCCGCGGTAATTATAATGCAAATTACACTTACAATAACAATGGCAGAGGATATTTCATAGGAAATGCCGGGGTTACAACCGAGGAAGAAATAATTCCAACCGAGGCAACAACCAAGCCAACAGCAACCGAAATAATAATGTTCGAATTACGCAAGGTAATTCGGAAAACCAGCAAGGCCCTTCAGATATTCAAAACAATTAAATAAAACTGTACACACTATTAGTCTAGACATCAGTATTTCTATTAAAATTAAGAAAATAGATACTGGTTTAGACATATCTTTATTAAAAAAAAATGTTGATATATTTGAAACTGTTAATTTAAACATATCAACCCAAATATCTGGAATTGGTGAAGGTTTAGTTTTTTCTAAAGGTTTAGCATTCGTAGAATTATCTACCGGAAAATATGTCATTTCACACGACTTTCACTAATGACATTAAAATAGAAAAGCTAAGTGACTATGAAACAGTCCTTGAAATTAGCAAAGATCGCCAAGAAACGGTGATGGAAAAACTAAAAAAGAACTTTCCCCCATTATTTAAAACACAATTAAAAAATCTTTGCACCAAGTATACAGACATATTCGGACTCGAAACCGAATCAATAACGACCAACCATTTTTATAAACAAGAATTAAGACTAAAAGATACTGAGCCAGTGTACATTAAGAATTACAGAATTCCTCATACTCATAAAGAAGTTAATAAACAAGTCGAAAAACTCAATTAGTTATGGACTATCGTCAAATCACCAAAAAGCTCTTGTCCGACAAATTTCCACTACCAAGAATATATTATATTCTTGACCAACTAGGCAGAGTAAAATACTTCTTAGGTTTAGATTTAATGTCCGGTTTTCACTAAATAGAATTAAAAGAAGAGTCCAGAAATATAATGTATTTTTCAACTAGCAATGGCTTATATCGTTTTACACGATTGCCTTACGGTTTAAAAATAATGATGACAATCGCTTTCTCTGTGTTAGATCCTTCACAAGCATTGTCATAGTCATCGGGTGTTCCGAAAACCATATTATCAAAAATTTGACAATGTTTTTGACTTATGTAGGAAACTCAATCTCAAATTACATTCAGAAAAGTGCTCATTCTTCATGAACGAAGTGACTTTTCTAGTGTACTGATCAAGGTATTTTGCCAGATGACAAAAAATATGATGTCATTGAAAAATACCCAGTCCCTACGGACGCTGATAGCGCTGGACGATTCGTTGCATTTTGCTTACTACAGAAGTTTCATCAAAAATGTTGTAAACTATTCACGTCACATAACAAGATTATGCAAAAAGAATGTAACATTTGAATGGACTAATGAATTTCAAGCAGCATTCGAATATTTAAAGAATGCTCTAATGAAGCCAATTTTACTTAAGTATCCCCATTTTAGCAAAGAATTTTGCATAATAACGGATACAAGTAAACAAGCTTGCGGAGCAGTTTTAACCCAAACTTATGGTGGTAAGCAATTACCAGTAGCATACGCTTCACGTGCATTCACAAAATGTGAATATAACAAAAATACCACAGAACAAGAGTTATCAGCAATTCATTGGGCAATAACCCGTTTTCGACCTTACGTATATGGTCAACATTTCACTATTAAAACTGACCACAGATTTACTTACTTATTTATTATCAATGGTAAATCCCAGCTCAAAATAAACTAAAATGAGGCTAGACTTAGAAGAGTATGAATTTACTGTAGAATATCTCAAGGGAAAAGATAACTTTGTTGCAAATGCGTTTTCTAGAATAACCATCAAAGATTTAAAAAATACAATAACAAATGTCTTGAAAGTCACTACAAGACAACAAAGTTCACAAAATAAATGCGCAGGAAAAGAAAAGAAAAAAAATTTGCCCTAATAAAGCTTCTCAGCCCAACGTATATGACGTCAAGTTTTCCAAAGGCTTGAAAAAGAAGTCGGTATAATAGGAATCAGTTAACCCAAAGTGGAACGGAGCGAAAAATTAATTTCAATTCATACTTTTAAACAGATGGGCAAGAAATATCTTTAAAAACTCAGAGCAGCGCTACTCATGCCGGTAACGCTAATAGAAAAAGAGAAAGAAAAATAAGCTATATTGTCCACAATCAATGATGATCCTATTCAAAGCAAAAATAAAAAGACATTACTAAAAATAGATAACATAACATCAACAGCACACCACCATCAAACAGTTGATACTGTTGAAAGAAGTCACAGAAACATCGACGAATACATACGTTCCTACATATCACTTTATAAAACTGATTGGGATGTATGGCTTCAATACTTCGTTTATTGTTACAATACAATTCCATTAATGGCACATGATTATTGTGCTAATTTTTAGCAAACACCCAAATTTACCAACCTATTTTAATAGTATAGAACCACTCTATAACGTAGATGATTACGCTAAGGAATCTAAATATAGATTAGAAACACCTTATAAAAGAACAAGAATAATGATAGATAAACATAAGCAGAAAAAAAGGAACTATATCTTTGTATTTTTACATTTTTGCATTGTTTACATTTTCGTAAATTTTAATCAATTTTTAAATTCATATTATTTTTTTATCATTTTTATTACATTTTACAATTTTATATAAAACAAAAAAAAAAACAAGTAAGACGTTCTAGTCGGGAGCTCCCGACTAGGGGATACCCTGAACCCCCTTCTTCGAACACCAAATGGAAATATACATACTATTCTAGAAGCTTCGTGTCAAGTTTGGTAACTCTAGCTCTTATTATTTACCAAAATTGATCAAAAAACACGATATCGATTATCGGAAACAAACTCGATCTGCGAAATCACTAGGAGGACCTACAGCTAAAATTTCAAATTTCTCTAGCTCTTATAGGTTCTGAGATCCTTGCGTTTATACATACGGACGGACGGACGGACGGAAGGACGGACGGACGGACGGACAGACAGACGGACATGGCTAGATCGACTCGGATATTGATGCTGATCAAGAATATATATACTTTATGGGGTCGGAGATGCTTCTGCCTGTTACATACATTTACATTTTGCACAAAAAAATTATACCCCATTTACCCATTTTTAATGGGTTCAGGGTATAAAAACAAACAAATATTTTTATTATAATTAAGCTTATTAAATAACTACATACACAGTTAATATGTTACGTTATTTCTCTAATACATAACTGAACTACTTGTAACACTTTGTTGCGAGTATAAACAAATATAAGAGTCAAGCGCATAGCATTCGTATATATGTATGCACATACACATGCACATACATACATACAGAGCTGCGTACATACAGAAGTACCATGATTCCGCATTGGCATGCCAAGACAGCGTGAGACCGTTGACCACGGATAACCGCTGATCTTGCATTTTAGCCGCTCCGAGAGTGAGCGCCAATATGTATGAGTACACCCGCTCTCCCTCTCTTTGTAGCTGTTAACCAATAACAGCATAAGTAAATATATGTATGCATAGGGTAAGCATATGCCCTTAACTTTCAATAAAATCATTCTCATATCTAATCACCAAACCAGCACAGACGTGCTTAGGTGTTTTCAATAATATTTGTATATATATAACTGTAATTATAACATTACAAGGGAATACCCCGAACACTCATCCACCAACACCAAACTAGCAACTAGCGCTACCCGATCGTTTGCTTCATCAGCAAAAAAAATTAATTAAACAAAAAAAATGGTGTCTCCTAAAAAGGTCTTAAGCTCGTAATATATCGCGCTACTTGTAACCGCCTCTACTCAACAGCCACACCAAGAATTAAGTCTTATTGAAAAAAAAAAAACGGAGCAAAATAACACGACAGAAAACTATACAATCGCAATTGCATTGCTGTTGATAAAATTTAAGAAGACGCGCAGGAATGTGTGTGTGTACATGTATACAGAAATTCTTGGAGTTTTCGCAAGCTGCCGCAAACACAACGCCAGCTAAAACACATTATCTTTAATAACTTTTGTGTTTCTTGACCGATCTTGATGGATTTTTCTACAGTAGATTTTATTGAACTATAAAATATTCGTGTATTCTTAAAATGACCATTGCATTAAAACTGTGGTATCGGGTAGGTGGCGATAGCTATAACATAAAAGACACTTGATATATATAGACTATTGTAGAAGCTTATTATTTAGCAAATTTTCTCAAAAGACAGGATCGATTTTTATCGGTTACTTGGAAACGTACACTAGAATATATATATTCTTGAAATTTTGAACGTACGTCGTCCTAGTGCCCGAGGAGTACAAATTTCCGACAATTGTCCTATTTCCAAGCAATCGATAAAAATCCATATCGACATGTTTATTTAATACTTAGCTATTCAAAGCTGAAGAATTTCTGTATACATGTGCAAACCTGGGCTTCCTTCTTGTTGTCTCTACGGTGTATGTTGGCTAGCCACCAAATGAAAGGTATAAGGTTACCGCTGCGGAGCGTTCCACTTAAAGTGTTTTTTAATGTACCTCATATAAAAGTTAACTACTACCCCCTATCGTCGAGATCACACATTGCTTAACACCCGCTGGGTCACCTGCCCCTACGCTGCACAACCACGGCAGCCTGCCCAGAAATTAAGGAGTGAATTAGTAACCCACCTATTTTATTGATGAATCGATCGGCCATCTAACATAACAAAAGACGACTTAATTAATTGACGTTCAACGGACAACGAACTCGCAAAAAAAAATCAGTAATACCCGTGAAAAGTGCGACGTGCAAAATAATATCGCAAAAAAGAGTATAAAAATCAAATACAAAAAGAGCTAAAAACATAGAAAGGCCTGACTGCGGCGTTGGACCATTGGAGGCAGCTGCTTATTTATACTAAGGAATTCTGAAGCATGTTAGTGAGCTGTTTAGCGAATATTGCTTTCAAATCGGTCAGAGCGAATCATCCTCATTTTCCTTACGAAAAATTTGTTAAAGATACAATAAAAATTAAAGGAAAAAAAAAAGAGAAGTTGTAGAAGCATTTGTTAAAATTTCCATTGACAGTTGAAAACATTACTGTTTTTCTGGACATCCAGGGTGTTCTTCGGACAGTCGATAATAATTTTTAGTGTGTGTTTGGTTGTTCGGGTTTTATTTATGAGCCTTAACGGGGACGAAAACGACAAAAGTTTACTAGTACGCTTACAAAACCTCAAAATTAGACCATGCGAAAACAAAGACATGGTCCCGCAACAGTTACGCGCAATCTTATACGTATATTAAAATGCGCTTTCTGTCGCATTGACGGCTCAAGCAGAAACTTAAAATCAGAGAGAAGCCGTTCTGAGGGACGACTTTTTACAACAGATTAGTGAGTTGTCAACTCTACTAAAGGTCACGCATGTGGCAATCACACATATCAAGGTGTATAAAGACATAGAAATTTCGGTAACAACAAGTAATTTTTATAAACAAAAATATTGAAGGATACTAGACCAATTTATATTAAAAACTATCAAAGCCCGCATAGCCAGGTAGAAGAAATTCAAAAATAAGTGGGCAAATTAATCTCCGACTAAATTGTCGAACCATCAGTGTCAGAATATAATAGCCCACTTTTACTAGTTCCAAAGAAAGCACTTCCAGGCCAGAAGATAAGAAATGGCGATTAGTAATTGACTATCGTCAGATTAATAAAAAACTGTTGTCTGATAAATTTCCACTATCTAGAATTGATGATATTTTAGATCAACTACGTAGAGCAAACTATTTTTCATGCCTTGACTTAATGTCAGGTTTTCACCAAATTGAACTTGAAGAAAGTTCAAGAAATATAACGTCTTTTTCAACGAGCAATGGCTCATATGACTATTGCATTCTCTGGACTTGAACCTTGTCAAGCATTCCTTTACATGGATGTTTCAATAGGTTTGGGTTGTTCCGAAAAACGTATGATTAAAAATTTAACTGATGTTTAACTGAAGTTACATCCCGAAAAATGTTCATTTTTTATGCATGAAGTCACATTTTTGGGACACAAATGCACAGATAAAGGAATCTTGCCAGACGACAAAAAAAACGACGTCATTAAAAACTATCCAGTCCCACACGATGCGGACAGCGCTAGAAGATTCGTTGCATTCTGCAATTATTATAGACGTTTTATAAAAAATGTTGCCTACTATTCTCGACACATAACAAGATTATGTAAAAATGATGTTAAGTTCGAATGGACAGCCGACTGCCAGCATGCTTTTGAATGTCTCAAATCGGCACTAATAAACCCAATATTATTACAATACCCAGATTTCAGCAAAGAATTTGTAAGTAAATAATTATGCTATGTTTCTTTAAACTTGGAAAAAAAATTATTGCAAGATATGATGTTAGCGATTTGTATAGTAATGGAATTCTTGACTTAGGTCAGTTCTTCCAAAGGCTTGAAATGCAAGGCGGTAGTTATCGAGTCAACCCAAGTCAAAGTGGCACCGTGGGAAAATATCTTTGAACTAGTTTCATTTGATATTTTCATAAAAATGGACAATAAAATATTGGAAACATTATGAGTAGCGCAACTCAACCCGGTGAGTTGACAATAGACAAAGAAAAAAAAGCTATATTGGCTACATTTCATGATGATCCAATACAAGAAGGTCACACAGGCATTACAAAAACCTTAGCCAAGGTTAAAAGACATTATTTTTGTAAAGGTATAACCAGATATATTACTGAGTACGTACGAAAATGAAAACGAAAACCTTAGCCAAGGTCAAAAGACATTATTTTTGTAAAGGTATGACCAGATATATTACTGAGTAAGTACGAAAATGTCAAAAATCAAAAGTGACAACAAACACAAAAACTCCTATAACTATAACAAAAATCTAAATCAATGCTTTTGATAGAGTAATAGTAGACACGATCTGTCCACTTCCAAAATCAGAGCACGGCAATGAATATGCAGTTACACTGATATGTGACTTAACAAAATATCTTGTTGCCATACCTATAGCAAACAAAAGCGCAAATACTGTCGCTAAAGCTATATTTTAATCTTTTATTCTGATGTACGGTCCAATGAAGACGTTCATTACGGACATGGGAACAGAATATAAAAATTCAATAATTACTGATTTGTGCAAAAATTTAAAAATTAAAAATATAATATTTACCGCACACCCCCACCAGACAGTTGGAACAGTCGAAAAAAGTCATAGAACTTTTAATGAATACATACGATCATACATATCAGTTGATAAAACTGATTGGGACGTATGGCTTCAATATTTCGTTTACTGTGTGGCGGCACTGTTATACACCATTTGTTGTTCGTAGTCCAACATAATGTAAGATTAGTATTAATTGATATTGAGGGAATTTGGCCGATGGGCATCCCTCTCAGCCCTTAGGCTCTGGTGAAATAGAAAAGACAGCTACCGACAACTCAAGCTTAATGTACAGATAATTTTAATACACTAAAGAACATTAACAAACTCTTTTGGAGTAATACAAATCTCCACATTGGTGACCCCGACGTGATTTGAAAAGGCATTTTGATCACAAATTCTTCAAAAATTGTCTTTTGATTATGAAATATACATACACACACACAAGCACGCTCGGCTAGACGGCGCCTTAATGGCGCGCTCAGCAAAAGGAAGCCACTCACACACGCTTGCGCTACAAAATACAGTTTTTACACAAGTCTCGCGACAATTTACGATTATTAAAACAAAAAAGCTGATCTTTATGGAGGAGTGCAATAACGCCTGCAATATGCTTGGTGTTTCAGAGCAGATTTGAGAACTGCAGCGGCAAATTGATGCACTGGAAGCTAGTGCGTCTTCATCACAACCTGCAATGGCAGCTGCATCTGCCAAAGTTCACCTGCAACAACCCATTCTTGTGGTTTGTTCAAGTAGAACGATCGTTCTATCTAAATGGCATAAACAACGACGATGATAAGTTTGATCATATCACTGTCAATTTAAGTGCTGATGTTATCTTAGTCGTAGAGGATTTAGTAACTTGCCCTCCATCTACAAACAAATACCAAGCTTTAAAAAATCGTTTGCTGGAGAAATTTACGGAGTCCCCGGAATCCAAGATGCATCGTTTGCTGGGTGGGGAAACGTCTAAAACATTCCGAATATTCGGCTCGCATGTCTCGGCTCGCTCCAGACTCAAGCAGCGAACATATCATTCGCACTCTGTTCCTCGCGGAGATGCCCCAAAACATCCGACCGATCCTTACGGTCTGGGAGGAAAATGATGTGGACAAACTTGCTAAAATATCGGATAAAATGCTTGACACAGTTAATGCAGCTACTATGTTTGCTGGCCCCGACTCGCAATCCACTACTGTAAGTGCTGTTGCTACCACGGACACCCTAAGGACATTGCTGACTTCTGCGCTCACTCTATCAAAAATTTCAGTACCTGCAAAATGATGTCAAACGCCTGCATTTGGCTGACCGTTCTCGTGATACATCGCGAGATCAATTTAGCCAGCCTCCTATATTATTGAAAAACCGTCTCGGCTTCACCGATCGCAAATCGCACATCCGTTTTCTCATCAACTCCGGATCAGTGGTATCTGTCATATCCCACTTGGTAGTTAGACAAAATACATGCATCCGCATGTACCGAAAGCTCTGCGACAGCAAGTGTTCTCCTTCCGGAGAAAATCATTGTTCCCACAGGCAGATTTGATCATGTCCATCTAGACAACGTGGTCATGCCGCCGCATCAAAACATTCGCTATTATCTCACAATGTTTGATCGTTTTTCACGCTGGCCAGAAGCAGTTCCGCTTACAAATATCACTGCTGAAACGATTGCACAAGCTTTTTGGTCACAATGGATATCGCGGCTTTGAACATCATCTAGTCGGTAGCGAACACATTCATACCACTGACTATAATCCACAATCAAACGGACTTTAAAGAGGTGGCACCGATCATTGAAAGCAGCCTTGGTGTGCGACTCGGATACTCCATGGACTCAACTGAAATTGCTGAAATTTTGTATGGCACACCAATTCGTTTACCAAATGACTTTTTTGATAACGCAGACGTGACCACGTGCCCTTCAACTTTTATAAGCACTTTTCGTGATTACATACGAAAAATACGTCCAACTCAAACTGCTCATCATGTCAGCCAATAGATGTTTCTTCTAAAAGGATTGGATAAATGCAAGTATGTCTTCATTCGTACAGACGCAGTTAAGCATCCTCTGGAGCCCCCCTATAAAGGCCCTCATAAAGTCATTCAACGCCAGAGCGACAGAGTCTACGAGCTGGAGATAAACGGCAAAAAGTCGCAGTTTCGGGGGAACGACTCAAACCAGCATTTGTAGACAATGAGGACATCCAAAAGGAGTCACAGCGAAACGCCCCTCGGACCTATGAAAAGCAGTTTCGTGTACGTTTGTCAAATTCGTGACGTAGTCACTAGAGAGGGAGTACTGCGGCGGCACTGTAACACGCCATCTGTTGTTCGTATTCCAACATAATGTAAGATTAGTATTAATTGATATCTAGGGAGTTTGGCCGATGGGCATCACTAACTCTCATCCCTAGGGTTCTGGTGAAATAGAAAAAACAGCTAGCGACAGCTCAAGCTTAATGTACAGATAATTTTGGAACAATAAAGAGCTAGTATTTGGTAAAACAAATAACTTACCAAAACATTTCAATAGTAAAGATAACATAGAGCAGTGAATAATATAGATGACTACGCAAAAAAAAGTAAACATCGATTAGAAGTAGCATATAAAAGAGCTAGAATAATGATAGAAGAACATAAGAAAAAGAATAAGAAAATATATGATCAGAAAGAAAGAATCATAGATATATCAATAGGAGATAATATTTTATTAAAAAACGAATCAGGACATAAACTAGATTTTACATGTACAGGTCCGTATACTTTGACGGAAATAGGAGTAAGAGGCAACATAGTAATATCAAACAATTAAAATAAGAAACAAGCAGTTCATAAGGATAGTATTAAATTTTTTATTAATTAATCATTTTAGAATGGCCATACACTGATACAAATACATTTAAAAATACAAAAATATATACAAAGGCCTGATCAGCCATATAAGAAAAAAAAAAACATTTAAAAGAAAAGCACATTATTATAATGAATTTTTTTAAACATTTAACCATTTTAAATTGCCTCCACAACACGTAATCGCCTTGGGCTCCACTAATTTCTGGGACAGACTTTACAATATCTAACGGTACTTGACACCTAATTCCAGGATCTACAGTGATTCTTTGGTACACCTCGACTTGGGGTGGTTCTAACTGTGAAGAGTTCATTTGAGTTTTTATTTATTTGAATTCTTCTTTTTGGCCTGGCTAACTGCGCCGGCAATAAGCGCTTGAAGCTGGGTGGCATCCATGTCTGCCAAATTTTCTCTATATTGCTGATGACTTTGTATCTGAGTATCCCACTCTTCTTTGTCTAAGTCTCTTATAACTGAGAAATTCATCAGCTTGTTGGCAAGGAAGGCACAAAAAACAATCTGGTAGACACTTCAGTACGTACTCTTGTTTTAGCAATGGATGACTATAAACACATAGTCGACATGAAAAGGAAAAAAAAATAAAAAACAAAACCCAGAAACAAATGCCCCAAAACGAATATGCTGTCACAATGAACAAATAAATTTTTAACACTTAGAAGTCGACTTATATGTCTTTGTCTTAACTTAAGGTGTCCGTGTCCTAGTCCTCCAGGGTTATTCCAATCGCAGGATTACTGGAGTATAATTTGGTGGCTTGAAGCTCCCACTCGCTGGCCTCGTGGCGCAGCAATAAAATAATATGATATAAATTGCGGCAAAGCCGGAGTAATTTATTTCAGAAGAGGTGCGCTTGCTGAACAGAACTGAATCTGGTGCATAAAAATAATTATAATGTAGCTTTTGCAACAGCAGTCGGCAAGCCAGCTAAGCATAAGCGATAACGCTGCTCTTGCGACACGCAAGGGCTTAGGTTACCGACACTGCCCATTTCGAGCACTGACCACCAAGAATCCGCTGTGTCAGCATAATGCGCGCAACGCTTGGCCAATTTTCTGGTTGATCACGGTGTTTGTCGCGAGCCAGCGATTTTTCCTGTGGTAGCAAAAGGCACACACATTCAAATGCTCTACCATGTATTTCTTCGTCCAGTCAGGCATAAAGAGAAGAATCTGATCTATTTTTATTTAATAAAAACTTAAATGACTATTAAAGGGTTTGCCATGTTCATTTACAAAACTCCTATTTTCAATGCTTGTTGATGGTTTTTTTTTTTTTTTGGTATTCTGTTTCTTATTATCATCAAACTATTATAAAATTATAAGTTACATTTTATGCTTAGGATGTAATTGGGGGACGTGGTGATTGGGTAGCGTGAATTGCCTGCGGAACGGCCGCAAAGCATTGCTTCACAGGCATGTTGTCTCTACCTAAACTTCCTCCGCTCTCCGTCTGTTGTGCTCAACTCTCCTGAGTTCCAGCATTACTTCTGCTGCAAAGGTGCTGGCTGCGTTCCACTTTTGTGCAATCTCTAGCATGTTGCTGACCAGGTTGTCCACCGTGATAGGTCTGCCCATGTTGGCTTCCAGTTCCTGTCTGTTTGCTGAGAACCGTCCACACTCGAAGATGATGTGGTTTGCGTCCTCTGCGATTCCTCTGCCGCACCAAGAACACTCGTCTGTATTGTCGTGACCAAATCGCTTCAAATAGCTTCTGAAGCATCCGGAGGAGCACCGTTAAGTAAAAATTAGAGTTTCCATACTTGCGGTTTATCCAGGCTTCCAAGTTTGGGATAAGCCAATGCGTCCAGCGTCCTATGGATGAGCGATCCCAACGTGCTTGCCACAATCAAGATGATAACACTGCCAATGTAGTTAAAGTGGTAGAAGTTGAAGACACCACTCCCAATGTGCAGTTAACAAATATACTGCTAACAATACTAATTGTAATAGCTTCTGTAAACATCCTTCTAAAGATTTATCTTCTCCACAAAAAATTACATGAGTCGAGCCAACGACTTAGACAAGGTCTAAGCCGCTGCTTAAATTGCAAAAATCAGTAATTAATGAACACCCAATATAAGGCAGAACGTTAGATTTTGTAGCATTTAAAACAAAAAACAATAAGAACACCCTATTTTAAGACCTACTAACATTATAATTGTGCGTTTGCACAGATAAATTAAAAATGTCTATAAATGGAATGGACGCAAATCGTTACCATTCTTAGGGAACAACGTGAGGAGTTTAATAAATCTTTCAATAAAACACGTTAAAATTCTTGTAGATTCCTACAATATCAGCCGTCAACTTATATGTGACAATGCAACAAAACTAAACGATTTGCATTCGACAAAGACAGTTGATGTATAAGGCACGTTAAAAGAAAACATTAGACGAATTTCGGAAAGGTATAATATATCAACATTCCTTACAAATGCTCTTAACACGTCAGCGTCATTCGACGAAAAACAACTTTCATTGCCAGCTGATACTAAACCATCAGATTCTGAAATAAATACCCAATCAACTGACAATACAAACAGCTATAAGTTTTCTTAAACTAGCCTCATCGCTCTTACCAGAGTTCGATGGAAAGGCAGAAAACTTACAAAGCTTCAAAGATGCTTTGAGTCTTAAAGACTAAAAGAAGATCATGAAGCAACAGCTGTCAGTCTTATAAAGACAAAATTAAAAGGCCATGCACGAAACTTGATAAGCGATGAAAAAACAATCGCCGAAATTATATCAAAATTATCAAGAACGGTAAAAGGAGAATCAGTACAAGTACTACCAGCTAAATTCCTAAACCTACAGCAAAAGAGAAAAACTGCCAACACTTATACGCAAAAGCTCTGTCAGGTGCTTATATTAATGATGGCTTAAATTCATATTTAGCCACCAAATATAGCACAGCCCACGCTGTAAAGGCCATGACCAAGAACTGCGCTATAGATAAGGTAAAACTTATCATGCAGGCAGGCACATTCCATAACATGAATGATGCCATATCCAAATTTGTCGATAGTTGCACAGAAGCAACCGGACAAAATAATACTGTCCTTTATTACTCTCTTTATTACTCTCCTCGAGGTGGAAACCGCGGCAGAGGTAATTATAGAGGCCGACCATATAACAGAGGCGGCTACAATAATAACAATAGAGGACGAGGTCAATATAGAGGTAACCATAGAGGCCGTCGTGATGGGATTATCGGCATGGATTTCCTCACGAAATACAAATGTCTGTTAGATTTACAAGCACCACAAAATTGGTTAATAGTCAGACCCACAAATATTAAAACGCACATCCATATACCAATTACGCATACATGCGCAACCAATTCCACTCTGCTACCATCCCGATCCGAAGTAGTTAGACAAATTAAAATAAAATCAATTGATCAACAAGTTTTCATACCAAATCAAGAAATAAAAAATGGTATATTTATTGGAACGTGTATTACAGATTCAACAAACACTTACATTCGACTATTAAACACCACAAATACCAATGAAATAGTAGACTTTGAAAATATTTCCTATGAACTTATCAGTTAATACAAGATTCTACACTCACCTACTGTAGAAAGACAAAATGAATTATTATAAAAATTAAATAAAAATTTTCCCCAAACAATTTAAATAAACTTTGCACTGAATATAGTGACATTTTCGGACTAGAATAAGAAACAATCTCTACAAATAACTTTAATAAACGAAAGTTGAGATTAAAAGACGAGGAGCCTGTATACATAAAAAATTATAGAATTCCACATACACTAGCGGATAAGTTCCCACTTCCAAGAATAGAAGATATTCTTGATTAACTAGGACGAGCATATTTTTCATGTCTCGACCTAATGTGTGGCTTCCACCAGATTGAACTTCAAAATGATTCTCGAAATATAACGTCTTTTTCCACGAGCAATGGCTCTTATCGTTTCACGAGATTACCATACGGATTAAAAATAGCGCCAAACTCATTCCAAAGAATGATGACAATAGCATTTTCAGGTCTTGAACCTTCTCAAGCTGGATGATGGATGACTTGATATTTATAGGTTGTTCCGAAAAACACATGATTAAAAACCTAAAAAATATTTTGAGGTGCAGCGGAAATACAACCTTAAGCTACATCCAGAGAAATGCTCATTTTTCATGCGCGAAGTAATTTTTTTAGGTCACAAGGGCACTGACAAGGGTATCTTACCAGATGACAAAAAATACGATGTCATTGATAAATATCCATTAGATCCAGTCCCAACGGACGCAGATAGCGCTAGAAGATTTTTTTAAACAAAGAAAAAACAAACTATTATAATAAATTTTAAATTTTTATATTTTTATATTTCAAATTTTTTGAATAATTTTTATATTTTCATAAATTTTTAAAATTCATATTATTATACCCTTGCAGAAGGTATTATAATTTTGTCGTCAAATGTGTAACGCATAGAAGGAGACATCTCCGACCCCATAAAGTATATATATTCTTGATCAGCATCAACAGCCGAGTCGATATAGCCATGTCCGTCTGTCCGTCTGTCTGTTTCTATGCGAACTAGTCTCTCAGTTTTAAAGTTATCTTAATGAAACTTTGCAGAAGTCCCTTTTTCTGTTGCACGCAGCACATATGTCAAAACCAGCTTGACCAAACTCGGCATTTATTAGTTTTACTATGCTCTTCAGATCGGACCACTATATCATATAGCTGCCATAGGAACGATCAGTCAAAAACTTAGTTCTTGTATGAAAAAAATGTTGTTTATCAAGATATCTTGACCAAACTCGGCATTTATTAGTTTTACTAAGCTCTTCATATATATGCAAAATCCTATTAAGATCGGACCACTATATCATATAGCTGCCATAGGAACGATCGGTCGAAAATTAAGTTTTTGTATTAAAAAACATTTTGTTTTTCAAGATATCTTGACCAAACTCGGCATTTATTAGTTTTACTAAGCTCCTCATATATATGCAAAATTCTATTAAGATCGGACCACTATATCATATAGCTGACATAGGAACGATCAGTCGAAAATTTAGTTCTTGTATGAAAAAAATTTTGTTTATCAAGATATCTTGACCAAACTCGGCATTTATTAGTTTTACTAAGCTCCTCATATATATGCAAAATCCTATTAAGATCGGACTACTATATCATATATCTGCCAGAGGAGCGATCGGTCGAAAACTAGGTTTTTGATTAAAAACCTTTTTGTTTATCAAGATATCTTGACCAAACTCGGCATTGACTATTTTCCCTGTGCTTCTTAGATACGGGCAAAGCACTATAAGCATTATGAAAAGGTTGGGTCTGCAAGGGTATTAGACCTTCGGCGTGCCGAAGATAGCCTTTCTTTCTCGTTTTTAATAATTTTAATACATTTTACAATTTTATACCACAAAAAAAATTAAAAAACCAAAAAAAAAAAGTTATTATAATTAATTAATTAAATAACACATTTATTATGTTGTTGTTTCTTTAAAAAGAAATAACTTGTAAGACTTTGTTGCAAGTATAAAAAAATATAAAAGACTCAAGCGCATAGCATAAATATATTTGTATATATGTATGTACATACACATGCACATACAGACATACAGAGCTGCGCACATATGTAAGTAATATGATGCCGCTTTGGCATGCCAAGACAGCGTAAGACCGTTGACCACGGATAGCCGCTGATCTTGCATTTCAGCCGCTCCGAGAGTGAGCGCCCATATGTATGAGTACACCCTCTCTCTCTCTCTCTTTGTATGTATGTATATATCCATAGGCTAAGCTCATGACTTTAATTTTGAATAAATGATTCCGAACATCAAAGCCAAACTGCACTGACGTGCAAATGTCTATTTCATTCGAGCTTCCTAAAGATAATATATTATATATGTACATTACATTGAGTAATATTACTTAATGTGTACATTAAAAGGGAAAAACCGATGCACGCAAGTGCGCAAAGCAATGAGTGAGAGCGAGGCACACTCTGCACATATGTAAGCATCAGCCGCAGCGTCATTGTGTGCTGAGGTGAGATGCGGCTTTATTCTGAACGTTCGGCTTTCGAGGCCAGAGTTCGACTGTCCCTCTCAGCAGTCTTACTCTCTTTGGGCATAACAAGATGGTCGCAGGCACCCAAGTATTTAAAAGTAACTAGGTACTGCTGTTACACCCTTTAAAAGTAACAGCGACAAAAAATATCCTATGACATGCACGGATAGTAAAGCAAGGGTCTACTTTTGGTCGTTGTTTACTCAAAAGATTGACACCGAAAATTTCACTAAGAGATTATTACGACGATATAACAAATGACTGGATGGCGAAATTTGTATTCACTTTGCACGAAGATATACTTTTCAATACATATCAAAAACTTGCACAGTTTCTAAATTTTTATTGTTTGCTTTCTTACCAAAAACTTGCACAGTTTTTATTTTGATGGTTGCTGTCTTGTCTAATTTGTACTCAGGTTGTTACTTTCGTACTCTTCGAGAAACTGAGTACTGTGTCACAGGCCTGTACTCAGGCTGTTACTTTCGTACTCTTCGAGAAGCTGAGTGCTGTGTCACAGGCCTGTACTCAGGTTGTTCGTTTCGTACTCGACGAAGAGCTGAGTACTGCATAACAGATCTGTACTTAAGCTGTTTCTTTCGTTCTGGATGCCAAGCTAAGATCTGTGTAACTGGCGTGTACTTGGCTGTTATTTTGAACTTGCATCTATAACTAACTAACTAAACTAAAAATAACATATATAAAAAAATAAAATATAATAAAAATAAAATATGTATTATACATTTTATTTGGTTTACTTATATAATTTTTTTTATAAAAACTGCGCGCCCAAAAGTCAAGTAACAGTCGCTGTTATTTGTCACTGATATTTTTTTGTAACTGAAATACAGCTTTTTTTGTAACACAGAAATAACACTATCGATCATCCCTAGGGCTCACTCGTTGCGATTTATCGTGATTCGATTAATCGGCTGTTTGACGCATCTTCGGAAAAGGAATCGGTCACTTTTAAATGCATTTATTTATGATTTTAAGCACGAAACCAAATAGGTTTAAATGCAGAATTGCAAAAAATTAAATTATTTACTGTCTACATTCATTTGTTTTTGAATTTTAATTTATAATGTGGGTAAACAAAGGCGTTGAAAAATTAGGTTTCCACCATTCTTTAAATATCTTTACTTAAGGATAATGGCCCCGAAAACCGCATATACACATATATAGTTTCACCTAGACAACTGTGAAAAATTGATTACAATCGTCGGTACCATTTTTAAGATATTCGGAAAACAGTGCAGCAACCCCCTTACCTGCCCCATATAAAATTACCGGAAAATATCAACCTTGTTTTTGAGCCCTAATTTCTTAATTCAGGGACAATGGACCTCAAAGCACGCTATACCCTCTTGTAGATACATATTTTAAGAAGCTTTAGGTACTAATTTCAAATAAATGGACGGTACAGATTTTGAGAAAATAAGTTAATTGTAAACCAACCTTATATAGTTCATTCATAAAGTCTATCGAACAGCTAGTTCCTACGCGAACTGAATCACTGCCTGGAATCAGTGCTAAACAATTCTCTAAAGTATTGCGCGGTAACAAATAAATTTTAATGATATGTATTATCGAAAAAATGAATAGAACTCACAAATAATGAAATTAATAAGTCAAAGCTAATTGTATGATAAGTATTCAGTCATAGTTAATAGTTAATAGTGCAGTTTATAGAAAAATGTCATTTTTTTTTCGCATAACATCCCATTTTAATGCAAAAAAAAAGCTGGCAATATTATATTTCATACTGTAAAATGGCGGCATTATTTCAACATTTATTATTCTATTTCTCCGATAATGGCCCTAAATGCACTGTAGTTGTGCATATAGAGCACGATGGTGACAATATTTTAAATTAATTTTTAAAACTTAACAATGTACGAACATAAAAATAATAAAGCACCGGCAGACCTCGTAGCAGCGATGAATAGTTTGTAATTAGGCTCACAATAAAAATATATATTTTGTATCTATATATATATATACACAGATAATAATCCAAATTGTAGAATATTTTAACAACTATATAAAATATTTATTTTATATAAATAACAGGTTTACAAAATATATTTCTTAAAATCTGTACCCCGGTTTTCGGGGCCATTATCCTTAAGTAAAGATATTTAAAGAATGGTGGAAACCTAATTTTTCAACGCCTTTGTTTACCCACATTATAAATTAAAATTCAAAAACAAATGTATGTAGACAGTAAATAATTTAATTTTTTGCAATTCTGCATTTAAACTTATTTGGTTTCGTGCTTAAAATCATAAATAAATGCATTTAAAAGTGACCGATTCCTTTTCCGATACCAAATACCAAAAATCGAAAAGTACCGATTCTTTAAATAATCCGCTGATCGAGTTTCTTTAATTTACATAAGCGCCGCAAAGTTTATCTTCCAAAACTCTAATGCGATCTCGAAGTAAGGGCTCCATTTTAAATACTCTTTTCGACATTTCGCCATGTTTAAAAGCTAAAAACTGTGGGATTAGTACAATTTTAAATTTCTTATTTAAAGTTGCCGCTAGCCGTCATTGATGTATCAGCTGTTTATGGGATTGATATTCTCACATTTCTCCCAACATCGATAGAAATCTCGATTAATCATCGCAAAAAACACGAAATGTTCGGGGCAAATTTACACATTTTTGACAAATATGCCTTTTTTGAAAAATGTGTGAAATGTATTTTCTTATGAGGAAACGTACAGGCCGCATTTTACACATTTTGCAAAAATGTGACATTTTCAGAAATGTGTTCAGTGGACAGAGGCTATTATGTATATAAAATAAAATACGCAGTATAGTCAACTTCCACCACCGTAAATAGATCGATCACAAAAATTAAATTTAAAATTTTTTTTATTTGGTTAATTTTATTTTTGTATTGTAGTTCAGATTTAAAATAACATACGCTTTGCACAATAGCTTAAATAAGCCAAACTGGAAAATAAACTTATCTTAAACATATTGATGAATTTTAAGCTAAATTGTTGGTGATACAAATTTATATCCAAAGCTTTTATATATCTCAACTATAAAACTAGCTTTTTTATTTTATTTTTAAAAAATATAGTTTAACCAGCACGGGACCTTTCGGTGGCAGCTGTCAAGTTCATGGACCATTGCCCCAAATTACGCATTCTAGTTCAGACGATTTAACAGCCGTTCCTGATGTAGATTCTGGAAATTCAGGAATGAAGAGCCCAATATTAAACAACCCCGCCTTTTCTCATTCAAAATGCCCACCTCGAGTTCATCGGAGCTGCTTTTGTGTACGATTTATTGCAGAGCATACCAAAATGCAGGAGGATTCTACAAAAGTAAGTAATTAAATAATAATTCGAAGCTACAAAATATATTTTTTATTGTAAAACATATTAATTTTATATAAAAGGTTAAAGAAGATTGGAAATATGTCGCAATGGTGCTGGACAGACTCTTCCTATGGATCTTTACATTAGCTGTTCTGGCGGGAACAGCTGGAATAATTTTACAAGCGCCAACTTTGTACGATGATCGGATTCCTATAATCGAACAGAAAGATTTGGAGTTTGCTGGAACT
Source organism: Drosophila littoralis (assembly GCA_018903485.1). Classification (NCBI taxonomy): domain Eukaryota; kingdom Metazoa; phylum Arthropoda; class Insecta; order Diptera; family Drosophilidae; genus Drosophila; species Drosophila littoralis. Next base: position 961,910 of record JAEIGF010000598.1, read on the forward strand.
TCAGCCGGACGATGTAGACCAGCGCAATAGCGTTTTTATACTAATATAACGTACATTATCTTGAACTGACCATATTTAAGTTATTTACATGGTTTATTAAGTTTTTTGTAAAAGTTGCATCAGGTCAAAAGCAAAATCAAATATATTAAATATTTTTCGTTCAGTCTGTAATAGCTTATATATTATTGATGTATCGCTTCAAACCATAAAAGAAAAACAAAGAATCGGTATTACAATTTTTTTTTTTTGCAATATGATCGGTTAATGTGTATTATAAAACCTATTAACGGGTATAATTCATTCCATGGCTATAAATAATTATTACATTTTATTTGATAGGCCTGAGAATATTCAAAGATATAAAAATATAAATAAACTTTCTGACATGGCTATATTTACTAGCCTGTTATTGTCAATATCAAATACTTACACCTTTTAAGAATCGATTGCATTCCGCCAGAAACTCATATTTACACAACTTAATTGTATAGCTTTAAACCGTTTGTTTCATGCAAAGAATATGATGAATAAGTAAATGTCAACATGTAAGCCGAAAAATAGATACACAATATTGTTTACAACTAGTTTTAACGCTTTCAACATAGCAATTACATCTGTTTGCTTTAGGTTTAAAGGAAATTTACAACAACATTAACGACATCGTCCATGCCAAATGGGGCAGCAAAAATAAGTCCTCTTTTTATTATTTATTATTAACTATTTAGTCCTTTTACTTATTCTAATTTGTTCTAGCTCGTAAATAAATTCATCCACTGCATCCACTTGAGCACCATTATTATGTTGTTTGTACTTATGTATATGAAATAGTCCGTTATCAGCCTCCATTAAGATATATGTATCTTCTTTAGCTCGTCAGTAGTCTTCTAAATTTTATAACTCTAGTTTATTAACTGTAGAAGATACAGATAATAATCATTTCAGATGGTAGAATTAATTACCAGAGAGATAAACAATTTCACACACTGTGGTATGTGCATTCTTGAATAATTTTTGGGTATAATAAAGTCGATATAAATATTTATATAGGGTAACTAGGGCCTAGCGCAAATCCGAAATTGAAAACGAGACATTGTTTTATTCGTGTTAACTTTCTTGCTAGAACCGTACACATGATCAAAATTAAAAAAAACATTACAGACAAGACAAGCAACAACCAAGGGGAGTCCAAGGACGACAATTACTGATTTAAATTTGGAAGCAATGACTATACTTGCAATTAGCATTACGAGGCTAACGAGCATGGTTTAAGCTACGCGTTTAGTTTTATTTGTTTGGACAAACATGTTTGGTATCAAATGAATAACGTCGTTGAGTATTTTTGAAGCAATTGCTAGCATATGCATTCCCATACATATGTATAACTTTTATGTGTATTGTCCGATAAATTAAAAATTTTTAGGGCCAAGCGAATTTTTATAAGTTTCATTTTTAAAATTGCGGTGTATGTAGTCCAATAGTTATAAATAAATATTTTTAATTTTATGGCTTGCATAAGTCATTTAATTTTTGTGCATATGCATACATATCTATTGGGGTCGGAAATGTCTCCTTATGGCTGTTGTATACATGTTCGCAATTAATTTCACAATTTTTAATATTTCTATTTTATTTTAGCAATTACAAAATTTGTGAATCCCTTTAGGCACAGAATATATAATTAATAGTCAGTATATATTATAACTATTCATTGGTACATATGAGGTTATGTGCGTACCCATTTCACCAAACTAAAAAAATAATAATAAGTAATATATACAGCAGTGCGTGGGACTCCATTAATTATGATTAAAGACTTTTTTCAAATCCTTACAGCAATCTGTAACCAAGACCTAATTTATACTACAGTATATTTGATTCTATAATACATACATGCGCAATGTATGCATGTGTTATATACTGTAGATTAAAATACAAAATGTGAAATAGAAAGTTAACATTAAAATGTATAAGGTAAAATATTAGTTAAAGTACGTATTTGTTACTTAATAAAGTTGAAAATTAAATTATTTGAATGATTTGACGTTATTTTATCTTAAATGATTAAACACTAATATATGTATAGCAGTGGGTATTGCACGTCCTTGCACGTGGCACATTTTGTGCTAAAAATTTCAGATATTACCTTTCCACTAATTATACACGTATCAAATGATTTTTCGTATAGAGCTTTGGAAATAAATTTGAGCCCAAAACGTCAACCGCCGTACCCCATTTCTACCAAGGTGGAATGCATTTTTTTGAAAAGTGTGAAATTGAATAAATTGAACAATTTGAGCAATGAACAATTAATTTAATCATTTAATTTAAGCTCCCTCGGTGGAAAATGTGATTCAAAGATTTTTTTGGCAGCATCTTGCAGCACTGGCATCAGCTAATTGCTTGACCACGGCGGTAGTGGCGCTGCAGATCGTGGCCATTCTTTTAAGCTTTAGTTACCAATGATAGAGGGCGCTGCCAATCGTAGTGGGGACACACACCACCTTTAAAGCGGGAAACATTGCATACCCACAAGGCGCAATACTTTATATTAAGTCAATATTATTAACTAATATGCAAATCAAGGTATTTTCAGAATTAACAGTCTCAGTTCTCCCAGGGGAAAAGGTACATCAGGTTACGGAACCGACCCATGGTGTACCTAAATACCCGCATGAGGTGTACCTAAAGAGGACTCTGGTAACCGAGTTGGAGCGGTAAAACTGCCAACGGCTATGCGCTGGCTGCACCTCGCACACACAAATCCACCAAGCGTCTGCTTCACATTGAACGGCTTGGTAGTCTGCGTCTGAGTCTGCGCCGAATCACCCGGCAGTATACCTAAACCAGGCAGCTGGTATAAACCTGGCAGTAGGCATAAAATGCAACATATGGAGAGGAATGGATTGTTTTAACGCAACTACTCCAGGTGGCAGTCACACATGGGAAAATCCACCCGTGGGACAGTCCACGATCGGGACACGGATTCTGGAGGCCCAACAACCGTTACCAACCAAACTTCTACGATGGTGGCACACTTGGCTATCGTAGCGGACAATGCGACAAGCAACATTACAGCAGCAACAACAGATATGGATCCCTTCCGCAAAAATGCGAAGATGGCAAGGACCCTCTCGCAAACAACTTTGTCTGCACAGCAAGCAGCACAGGCGGAGGAGCGCAAGGATGGAGACGCGGCCAATGGCACGCCGGCCATTAAGCGAAGCAGGGATATATGTAGTTCCCCAAACGCAACAAGCGACCGCCCCGAGAAAAAAACCAAAAGGGCATGGCGTGTGCACCATCACACCACTCCCTGAGTTGGGAGCGATTTAGGTCAGGCTCCTCACGACTGTTGAAAGCAAAAAACCAGCTGTGCGCCATATTAACCAGGGTATGAAAGATGATCTTGCCAAGATGAAGGAGATTCAGAAAGCAAGCACAGCACAATCGCCAAGTGAGCAATCCGCGCAGCAATCCTGCCAGGATAGCATGCATGTACAGCCATGCGCGCCGGCTAAAGCACATAACACCAGCAGAGAAAGTGCAGTGCAAACTTTCCCGGCACTACTGCAATCACGGAGAAGAACCCCGATAGACAAGCCGGTGCGGAGTTCGACCCCAACGTCCATCAGGAAGGCGACGCCAGTAACAGCGCGAACATCCCAGTGGCGAAATGCGGACAAGCGCTGGACCACGGAAATTAGGCCCCAGATAACAACAAAAAGCCAGGCAAATGGCTATAAGTGGGAGCCGAAAAGAACAAGAGGAGCAACACCCAGCCGCCAATGAGAAGTCGACCTTATGCCATATTGGTCAAATGCCGGAGTCCAGATATACCAACGTGATCAAAACTGTACAGACCAATCAAGAACTACAACAGTATAGAAAGAATGTTAGCGACTGAATGAGCCGAATGAGCATTTCTGAGGACGAACCCTCGTCTAAGCTGCAGAAAGCCGTTGAGGAATCCGTTGGGAATACTAGACGTCAAAACGATCTCTGACGAAGTCCTCATAGAGATACGAGACATACCGGGATGGTCAACCAGCGACGACGTGCTTAGAGCCGTATTTGCAGAAATCGAAGAGGACCTGCCTGCTGAAGCCCCACCGAAACTGAGGAAAAAACACGATGCCTTAAAAGTGTGCTTCAACTGTGGAGAAGCCAACCAATTATCGAAGGAGTGCACCTGCAAGCCAATGTGCATTATTCGCAGAAGGTCCGAGACCGCGAACACGGCACACAATACCCATAGCAGGGCTTGCATACGGGAAGAGAACGCTAACGTCGCTATCGTCAGCGAACCATACCGGTCCAAACATGATTGCACTTGGATGCAGAGCAATGGAGGTGGCGCAGCACTTTGGAGCTGCGGAAGCCCACCAGCGCAGCTTACCGACAGAAAAGCAGCAACCGGATACATTAGAACCAAGTATAGCGGAATATATATATATATGTAGCTTCTATATTGCACCCAGCATAGAAATCAACGACTTCGCCGACATACATGATAACATATCTTAGAGGGCGATTTTAATGCGTGGTCAGTTGAATTGGAAAACAGCAAAACAAGCCAACGTGGGCGCCTTTTGCTGTCGCTACTTAACATATATAGAGACGCCTAGAAGAGAATTCCATATAGCCAGAAGACGCTACCAACGGGCAAACAGGAGACACAATTGCCAGGAGATTCAGAAGGCCTACAGAGCAAAGAGGGCCACACCTAAGAAAGCTATATGCGCTGAAACCGACGCACAGCCCTTTGGATTAGCCTACAAATTGGTCATGGGGACCAACGCTGCACACAGCCACCACGAATGCCGCAACATCGGCGGTAAAATGGACGGACGCTGAGGAGGTGATACAGGACCTGGACCGGATTCAGCCTAACAAAGTTCCAGGACCTGATGTTGTACCAACAAAAGCGCTGAAACTAATAGTGACCACGCACCCAGCAGCTTATGCAGCGCTATTCAATAAGTGCATGGACGATCGCCGCTTCCCTACAAGGTGGAAACACCAGACACTGGTGTTGCTCCCCAAAGGCGACATATCTTGGCTGAGAGCTTTGGGAGAGCGCTCACACTCCTACTCGATCTTACCCTCCAGACTTGGTCTAAGCGAACTTTAAGAGTGGAAAGAGTTAATTCATGCCTCGAACTGACTGAGTCTGTCAGTCAAGGCAATGAATTCGCTAAGCGCCATTTTTTGGGTGCTGGAGAATTTGAGACCTGCTGCACGAGTGGTAAGAGGACCGGATACCGAAATTGTCGGACCCTTAGCAGAGATCATTAAAGAAGTTGAAGTCGAATAGCAAACTTTTATAAGGAAGGATTGAGGACCCTTTTGACGATTGATGGCAACGAATCCTTTTTTATCGGAGGGTGTGAAAGTTAATTTGTTCTTCTGGGCTGTATTGATGGAACGAAAAGTTGTTGCTTACTGCTTTTATCGCTATCAATTGGCTGAGTAGGCTCATAAAGAGCCTCGGACTTGGATGACAGTGGAGAAACAGAGAAAATAATTGTTTATTTTAATTAAACAAATACGATGGAATCGGTCCAATTTGAATGTAATAGTTTTTATTTTATTTAAAAAAAACCACCAAAAACAGAAAACAGGGAAAAAAAATGATTTATTTCATTTAATAAATCGAATGAGACTAATTTTAACGATGGAAACGGTCCCATTTGGATGAAATGTTTTTTTATTTAAAAGAAACCAGGAAAAACATAAAAAACAAATATAAAATATTTATTTATTTTAATTAATCAAATGAAATTAATTACAACGATGGAGTGTAAAAATATACCAAGGAAAACAGAAAAAACAAATAAAAAATATTTATTTAATTAATCAAATGAAATTAATTGGAATTATTACATGCACACAAATATTTATAATAAAAAAATTATATTAATAAATAACGGAAAACAAAACACAAATATTGTATATACATATATAAATCTTATTTTAATGTCATCTAATGTGATCGTGTATGTGGTATGTGGTCGTGGCTTGAATCAATAACTTCTTTCCGAGTACAAATACAATTTACAATTAACCAAGTGTAACGAGTACTTTGCGACAGGTACTTCGTAAACAGGTACGTCTGGTACCTTCGCTATTTTGTGTTGGGATTTATGTTGTTTAATGTTTTATTATAAAATAAAATACAATAATGCGTCGTAGTCTAACTGCAAGCAAAGCAATTGATTGACAGATATGTTTTGCTAGAGCGTCGCCTCAGTTTGTGGCACCCAACAGATATTGAGGAGGTGGTTTTGATACGTGTTTTTTTAATTTTTGGTTGTTATGCTTTGTTAATTTAACGGAGCTTATATACAATACCCGGGATAATTTGTTCAAGTACTATTTATTTTGGATGTCTATGTTTTACTGCTTGTATATGGAACCACGCGCATATGTCTATGTATAAGGTGGTAATGTGGAAAAAGAGTACGTGTTAGCAAATAATATTTATTTATTATTTATATGGATATGGAAACACAAACCATTTTTAGCGAGAGGTTTATTTCTCTTTTTGTTATTTTGGGTAACTGGCATTGCGTAATAAATATACAAAGGAAGCTTTTGAATCGAAAGCTTTTTTTCAAAATACTTGATGCAATATACCAAGGTAGCAAACACAAATTGCTAACACAGCACGCGGTTGTCTACAGCTACTTCCGCCTTTGCACAAAAATTCAAAGACAACTTCAGAACATTTTTTATAAGAATCAACAACAACCAATATCAAAACAAACGACTCAACAATGAAAAAATCACACCACTAATTCTCTCCTTGTTATCCATTTTTGGTTTGAGGCTACAGCCTATAGTTTCTGCACTCTTCTGCTATGCCTTTAATTCGCAGTCACAAAGTCATGTCTTCTTCGTCTTCACTCGCTTTCAACTTGCAGGCAGCCAGGCAGATTTTTATAATTTTTCATTTTTCGACCAGTAAAGCTCTCTTTCTTAAAATGTGGTATTTTAACTATCGACCAGCGCTGTAACAAAATACCACTAACCTTATTTTATAACATTTTTAATCCAATGTCTGAGAAAAATATAGTTTCGTATTTAGTGTGCAACTATTAGAACAATCAATAAGAATTGTTTTCTTTAAAAATTCAATAATAAGGGTATCAATGCCTCGACGCGCCAAATAGTTGTTGGCATGTGTGTCTCATCTCACACAATCTGTTAAAAAAATCTGCAAGTATGTGTCTGCCTATCCAAGGGAAGTATATAGATTTAAGAAGTTTGCAATATTCTGTTGCGCATCTGATGTCACACCCCAAGGCTGTTTTGTGTACGATCATTTCGTGTTTCGAATAATTGCATATGTATGCTAATAAATTATTTACCATAATAGATCTTATTCATATATTATTTAAATGTACATAATAAAGGTGGGAATATATACTAGACAGACAGGCAGCCAACAGGCATGACCTGCTGGCATTCAAATTTTCTGCAACAACAATTTAGTACCCAAATTGTGTTTTTGTTGTTTTTACGTGCTACCTTGTAGGAACGACAAACCAGCAACAAACATAGTGACAATATTTGTCCCTTTTTTTTGCACTGAGTTTCCTATGTCCCCGAAATCTTGCACCAACTTTTCAGCGATCAAAACAGACGACGAGAAAAAATGGGGCTTCATGCGCACTTTTGTTGTTCTACAGCTGAATTGTTGTTGCTTCCTATTTTTATTTATTTTTTTATTTATTAATGGTCGACAAAACGAGTGTCTTTCTCATTATTCAATAGATTATACATACATAATGAAAATTAAATGCTAAAAGCCTAATTAGAGAACACAATTTTCTAATAGCATCCCCGACCGATGGAGGCATTTTATTTGCCAGTCCGGGTAGCTGTGCCCCTTTTCACAGCTTATTTTGTCAGTGCCGCTATTAGAGCCTACATCTAAGAAGAAGAGTGTAAGTAGGAAAAAAGTGTTCTTAAGTAAAATTAGAAATAATCTTAATTTGCTATATTATCTAAGAAAATACAGTAAATGAGGAAAAAAGAATGTAAGAGGATTTTTAATAAAGTAAAGAAATGAACGCAAGATATATAGAGTGTTAAGTAGATATTGTAAAGGGATAGTAATGGGAAAGTAATGGGAAATCACCGACCCGGTGGGGGAAAAAATTTACAGCCGGTCCGGCAAGCTATGCCCCTGTTCATAGCTGGGAATGGTCAGTGACTTTTCGAAGGTATTCTGAAAGCAACGATTTTATTAGGGGTAGAGAAAGTTCGGTAGAGAAAACATGATGTAAACTATTGTAATTTTTATATAGCACGCGAAAAGGATAGTGCATAGCGTAGTCTGTTGTGCACGTAGATAGGAATAAGGGGCGACAATTTCTAGTTGGTCTAGCCGGAACAGAGAATTAAAGACGCCCTAGCAGAAAATGGGAATCTATATCGCCAACAATCAATTTATGTAGAAAGACAACACCGAGAATTGTCCTACGGTTGATTAACGACGAAAGATTAAGAAGAAGAAGCCTACTGGAGTAGGATGGCAACCGAAGATTAGGGTCCCAGTTTAAACCTCGTAAGGCAAAAAGCAGAAATTGCTTCTGAACAGATTCAATACGATCCTGGCTATTTTTATACTGCGGAGACCAGATGCAAGAGCAGTATTCAAGGATAGGGCGAACAAGAGAGATGTACAGAAGTTTCGCTATAAAAGGATCGTTAAACTCTTTAGACCATCGTTTTATGAATCCAAGTACACCTTTTTGCCTCATTGACGATGGTATCTATGTGAAGATTGAAACAGAGCTTAGAATCAAAAAGAACGCCTATATCCTTAACTGTGAGTATACATTGCAATGGATTATTGTCGATTGTATAACTGATAAGATAAGGTGTAGTACGATTAAATGTCATAAACATAAACTTTGAACAATTCAGATGCAATTGATTGGCCGAACACCAACGTTTCATAGCGTTCAAATCGTCTTGTAGACGAGAATGATGTAGGGGATTAGTGTATGATAGAATAAGTTTCATATCGTCCGCATATATGAGTACACGGGCATGTGATATAACAGGGGGGAGATCATTTATAAAAAGAGTATAGAGTAAGGGTCCAAGATGACTACCTTGAGGAACACCAGAAGAAACGTGAACCTGTTTAGAGGTAGTCAGCCTCATCATTACTCTTTGGGTCCTACCTTTTAAATAAGAACTAATCCAAAACAAAAGAGATGGAGGGAAACCTATTCGGTCAAGTTTAAAATGTAAAATGTAGTGTCAAACGCCTTACTGAACTCAGTGTAAATGACATCAGTTTGCATTTTGGAAAGGAAAGCATAATTTACCAAATAAGTAAACTCAAGCAGATTGTTGACCTATTCTTTACGAATCCATGTTGAACAGGGGAAACAACTGATTTGTGGAAATGCTGCAAATTCGAAGTGCTTATGTTTTCAAATAATTTAGGAATAGCGGAAAGTGGATAAACAAGGGAAGAACTACACTCCTTGAGAAGACAACTAGGAATATTGTCAGGCCCAGGAGAGTAAAAAGATTTTAATGAATTTATAGCTAAAATGAGAGAAGAATGGGAAATAATAGGAGGAGGTATAGAACTAGAGGAAGTAATAGTTTAAGAGTAAGAATTATTATTGGACAGATTGAAGAGCAAGTTGATTGGAAAATTAGCAAAGAGGTTAGCAGAATCAGAGTCATTGCTAGCTTTATCCATCCCGAGAAAGAAAGAAGATGGCAAACTTGAAGATTTACGCTTCAAGTTTACAAAATTGTAAAACTTGCCTTTTGCAACGAGTTAGATAATTCTCATAGCATTGAGAATTCAGAAGAACCAGACTTATTAAACTTTTAAATATATTTAGATTTTAGATTTTTAAGATTTGATAATCTGGGAGTAAGCCAGGGTGGCTTTGAAGAAGTATTCGAAGCTATTGACTTGGGAATACAAATATCTTTTTAAAAATTTATAGCAGTATTCATATCAACCGAGTCATATAGGAAAGACCAATCGGTTGCATAAATAAGCTGATTTAGCAATGAATAATTTCCTTTGCGAAGGCAACGGCGGGGCATATTGGCTGATGAGCACGAAATGAGAGGATTACAATTGCACATTGCAACCTCTAAAGTAGGATGATATACATCCTCAGGAAGAGATAAAGGAGGGGACCTAGACACATTGGAAATAAGGTAGTCATTTACAAATACAAGGTCAAGTGTTCAATTCAAATGATTAGAAATTGAATTGATTTGAAACAACGACAGATTAAGCATGCAATCAGTGAATAATAACCAATAAATAGGTCATTATTACATACGTGTAAAGAAACTTCTTTAAAACAAGAAATATGTTTTATATAAACTTGAATATCAGAAGATGAAGGAACATAAGAGCATGTAATATTCCGTGTAGGAAAAGACACCTTGACTGAGACAATCTCAGCGTCAGTAGGCGTAAAACTGAAAAGTTCAGACTGGAGTGTGGCTTTAACGGCAATTAAAGTCGAATCAGCCGAACATTACTATGCAAAATAATTATTCGAAAAAACCTCAAAATCAGATATGGTTGAATTCAACCATGTTTCTGAAAATGCGATTATATCCGAATCGAAGGAAGTGCTGGCCAGGATAAGATTTTTAAGCTTTAAAATGAGACCTCTGACATTCTGATAATGAATAAAGACTTGGTCAGAAGACGAAGTTAGTTTTTTGGGGCAGAAATGGGACCATGTATTGAAGGGACTGAAAGAATGACGGTTACGCTTTTTTGGCTTGAACTCGTGAGCAATCATGTGTGGAGGCCAAAATTTGGGATCACAAATGATTGGGAACATATCATGTGAATCATTAATTTTGAATGATGATATTTCACGAGGAGTGGAGAAATTAAATTTGGTAATTGACACACTAGCAGAAGATTTGCTAGCAATATAGGCTGCCAATGACTCAGAAGTGGAGTCAGACGAAAGTCGAGACACAAAAACTTGGTAAATGAGCTTAATTTCTTGTGTTTGATCTTGCGTATGCAAGCTTGGGTAGCTTAGAAGCGCACTGGTAAACTAGAAGGCAATCCCAGTTCACAGGACTTATGCGAATTGGCACTGGAGAGCTCAAGAGCTGTCAAGCAACCTTAGATGTTGCACTATACGACTTTAATAGCAGCTCCTGAATCCGGCGAAGCAGAAGATTGAAGAGACGTGCAGTTGGCTGTTAACTATCAGCATCTTATTCTCAAATCTGTCAGTTAAGTCACTCCACGATGATGCGAAACCATCATTTGTGAGAGGAGACTTGGACACGATTGCCTTGGCTTTCCCGCCTGTCTTTGAGTTAAGGAGAAATAGATTTTCGACCTCTATTAACCGTGCATTGGTCATATAGACAGCTGTGAAAAGTTCTCGGAAAGTGGGCCATTTTAGGTAGGGAGACTGCTGGAGCATCTATTTGCTTATTATGAGTAGAGGCACAGCGCTCATTAAAAAAGTATCAGTGATCATATTTTGCTTGCATGGCTTGCATATCTTGGCTAAGAGCTTTGGGAGAGCGCTCACACTCCTACTCGACCTTACCCCACGACTTGGTCTACGCGAACTTTAAGAGTGTAAGAAGACACTACAAGATTCGGAAACGATTTAATTTTTGCCTCGAACTGACTGAGCGCCATTTTATGGGTGCTGGAGAATTTGAGACTTGCTGCACGAGTGGTTAGAGGACCGGATACCGAAATTGTCGGACCCTTAGCGGAGACATGTGAAGAAGTTGATGAATAGCTAACTTTTAAAAGGAACGATTGAGGACCCTTTTGACGATTGATGGCGAAGAATCCTTTTTTATCGTAGGGTATATTGATGGAACGGAAAGTTGTTGCTTACTGCTTTTATCGCTATCCATTGGCTGAGTAGGCTCATAAAGAGCCTCGGACTTGGAGTAACCGAGAAAATAATTGTTTATTTCGATGAAACAAATAAGATTAAATGGAGCGATGGAATCTTTCCCATTTGGATGAAATGGTTTTTATACCCTTGCAGAGGGTATTATCATTTTGTAGTGAAATGTGTAAGGCATAGAACCCCATAAAGTATATATATTCTTGATCAGTATCAACAGCCGGGTCGATATAGCCATGTCCGTCTGCCTGTTTCTATGCGATCTTGTCTCTTAGTTTTAAAGCAATCTTTATGAAACTTTTCAGAGGTCCCTCTTTCTGTTGCACGCAGTACATATGTCGGAACCAGCTGGATCGGACCACTATATCATATAGCTGCCATAGGAACGATCGGTCGAAAATTAAGCTGTATGAAAAACATTTTTGTTATCAAGATATCTTGACCAAACTCGGCATTTATAACCTTAACTATGTTCCTCATTATATGCAAAATCCTATTAAGATCGGACCACAATATCATATAGCTGCCATAGGAACGATCGGTCGAAAACTAGGTTCTTGTATAATAACTTTTTTGTTTATCAAGATATCTTGACCAAACTCGCCAGTGACTATTTTCCCTGTGCTTCTTAGATACGGGCAAAGCACTATGAGCATTATGAAAAGGTTGGGTCTGCAAGGGTATTAGATCTTCGGCGTGACGAAGATGGCCCTACTTTCTCGTTTTTTATTTAAAAGAAATCAGGGAAAACAGAAAAAAAAACAAATATAAAACATATATTTATTTTAATTTATCAAATGAAATAAATTACAACGATGGAATTTAAACAAAAAAAAATTCCAAGGAAATCAGAAAAAACAAATAAAAAATATTTATTTAAAATAATCAAATGAGATCGATTGGAATTTTTGCATGCACATAAATATTTATTAATTTATAAAAGATGTGGACAAAAAGAGAGATATGTATGTGAATAAATTATTTACTATAATAGATCCTGTTGCGCTATTGATCATTTTCAATAGCTTTCACACATAGAAATAATTAACTTTGTTTTATTTCTTGTGTTCCAATTTGTTTATATGTTTATTATAACTTCACAGAAGCAGGCAGACCCGAATTGGTCTGTGCTTATAATTTAAGTTTACGAAATAAACATAATTAATTAATTAAATTAAAAAGGGCAAGCGCACCCGAATTGGTACGTGCCGATTACAGCGAAGCGACAATTGATTTTTTATGATTTTAAGTAATGCAAGTGCCCGATGTGTACCAAATGCACGAAGCGAACGAACTTAACTAACTCGACGCGCAGCATCGAGGCCTTCGCATAAGTAAATGCTAGGGCAATAACATGATCGTTACAGCGAAGAGCGCCAGCTTAATGTAATCATAATCTTAAGAGCGAAGTTTAAGCAATTGCTTCGCAGATTAAGTGTTTCAAGATAAGATTAAGTTGCTGCTCTTATCAGTTGCGAGGTCGATCAAGCTGTTTTGGCTGCGTAGCCAAAGCTCTAGCTATGGAACTGTGATTGTTTTCAGAGAAGCTACACGCAATTTGGAGCACAACAGCTGACAACTGACTGATAGTCGTCGAGAAAGGACGTAGACACAGGCCCCATATGCTTCGATGCTGGCATCACAGAAACCGTGAACTTCTAACTCTGCTGCAGGAATTGGCACGAGACGAAGAAATTTAAGAATCTGCGCCTTCTCAAAACTGCAGCAAAGATCATGCCAAGCTGTTGCAAGTGATGATGGCAGGCTCTCGTCTCAATCAAGCCTTTCCTTCCAGATCTGCTGTAAGAAGATTTTAGCCTTATGAAACCAAGCGGGTCATACAAGCGAGCAATAGTCAACAGAATTGATCTTTTGGATGGTTGGATCACTGCCGAATGGACGAAAAAGAAAACAGCAACTGATCCGACGCTGAGTCCCAAGCGAGTCCAAAAGTTTTGGTGATGTCGCTCCCATCATCAAACATTAGAGAAGATTATCTGTCCTCTTCGGGTATCCCTTCCAGTACAGCAGAATTGTTTGAGCACCACTTTCGCAACTTGCCAAAATTCCAGCCGTCTGATTAAGACGGCTTCTTGAATTGAGTCACCCCCTGAAATGAGGTTATCATCAGAAATCACAAAAACTTCAAATCTTGTCAAGTTTGTATCGGACAGACAGGCAGCCAACAGGCATGACCTGTTGGCATTCAAATTTTCTGCAACAACAATTTAGTACCCAAATTGTGTTTTTGTTGTTTTTACGTGCTACCTTGTAGGAACGACAAACCAGCAACAAACATAGTGACAATATTTGTCCCTTTTTTTTGCACTGAGTTTCCTATGTCCCCGAAATCTTGCACCAACTTTTCAGCGATCAAAACAGACGACGAGAAAAAATGGGGTTTCATGCGCACTTTTGTTGTTCTGCAGCTGAATTGTTTTTGCTTCCTATTTTTTATTTATTTTTTTATTTATTAATGGTCGACAAAACGAGTGTCTTTCTCATTATTCAATAGATTATACATAGATAATGAAAATTAAATGCTAAAAGCCTAATTAGTGAACACAATTTTCTAATAGCATCCCCGACCGATGGAGGCATTTTATTTGCCAGTCCGAGCAGCTGTGCCCCTTTTCACAGCTAATTTTGTCAGTGCCGCTATTAGAGCCTACATCTAAGAAGAAGAGTGTAAGTAGGAAAAAAGTGTTCTTAAGTAAAATTAGAAATAATCTTAATTTGCTATATTATCTAAGAAAATACAGTAAATAGAAAAAAAAAAAGAAAGTAAGAGGATTGTTAATAAAGTAAAGAAATGAACGCAAGATATATAGAGTGTTAAGTAGATATTGTAAAGGGATAATAATGGGAAAGTAATGGGAAATCACCGACCCGGTGGGGGAAAAATTTACAGCCGGTCCGGCAAACTATGCCCCTGCTCATAGCTGGGAATGGTCAGTGAAGGTATTCTGAAAGCAACGATTTTATTAGGGGTAGAGAAAGTTCGGTAGAGAAAACATGATGTAAACTATTGTAATTTTTATATAGCACGCGAAAAGGATAGTGCATAGCGTAGTCTGTTGTGCACGTAGATAGGAATAAGGGGCGACAATTTCTAGTTGGTCTAGCCGGAACAGAGAATTAAAGACGCCCTAGCAGAAAAGGAGAATCTATATCGCCAACAATCAATTTACAGAACAGATTCAATACGATCCTGGCTATTTTTATACTGCGGAGACCAGATGCAAGAGCAGTATTCAAGGATAGGGCGAACAAGAGAGATGTACAGAAGTTTCGCTATAAAAGGATCGTTAAACTCTTTAGACCATCGTTTTATGAATCCAAGTACACCTTTTTGCCTCATTGACGATGGTATCTGTGTGAAGATTGAAACAGAGCTTAGAATCAAAAAGAACGCATATATCCTTAACTGTGAGTATACGTTGCAATGGAGTATTGTCGATTGTATAACTGATAAGATAAGGTGTAGTACGATTAAATGTCATAAACATAAACTTTGAACAATTCAGATGCAATTGATTGGCCGAACACCAACGTTTCATAGCGTTCAAATCGTCTTGTAGACGAGAATGATGTAGGGGATTAGTGTATGATAGAATAAGTTTCATATCGTCCGCATATATGAGTACACGGGCATGTGATATAACAGGGGGGAGATCATTTATAAAAAGGGTATAGAGTAAGGGTCCAAGATGACTACCTTGAGGAACACCAGAAGAAACGTGAACTTGTTTAGAGGTAGTCAGCCTCATCATTACTCTTTGGGTCCTACCTTTTAAATAAGAACTAATCCAAAGCAAAAGAGATGGAGGGAAACCTATTCGGTCAAGTTTAAAAAGTAAAATGTAGTGTCAAACGCCTTACTGAACTCAGTGTAAATGACATCAGTTTGCATTTTGGAAAGGAAAGCATAATTTACCAAATAAGTAAACTCAAGCAGATTGTTGACCTATTCTTTACGAATCCATGTTGAACAGGGGAAACAACTGATTTGTGGAAATGCTGCAAATTCGAAGTGCTTATGTTTTCAAATAATTTAGGAATAGCGGAAAGTGGATAAACAAGGGAAGAACTACACTCCTTGAGAAGACAACTAGGAATATTGTCAGGCCCAGGAGAGTAAAAAGATTTTAATGAATTTATAGCTAAAATGAGAGAAGAATGGGAAATAATAGTAGGAGGTATAGAACTAGAGGAAGTAATAGTTTAAGAGTAAGAATTATTATTGGACAGATTGAAGAGCAAGTTGATTGGAAAAAATTAGCAAAGAGGTTAGCAGAATCAGAGTCATTGCTAGCTTTATCCATCCCGAGAAAGAAAGAAGATGGCAAACTTGAAGATTTACGCTTCAAGTTTACAAAATTGTAAAACTTGCCTTTTGCAACGAGTTAGATAATTCTCATAGCATTGAGAATTCAGAAGAACCAGACTTATTAAACTTTTAAATATATTTAGATTTTAGATTTTTAAGATTTGATAACCTGGGAGTAAGCCAGGGTGGCTTTGAAGAAGTATTCGAAGCTATTGACTTGGGAATACAAATATCTAAGAGGTAGTTAAGGGTGTTTTTTAAAAATTTATAGCAGTATTCATATCAACCGAGTCATATAGGAAAGACCAATCGGTTGCATAAATAAGCTGATTTAGCAATGAATAATTTCCTTTGCGAAGGCAACGGCGGGGCTTATTGGCTGATGAGCACGAAATGAGAGGATTACAATTGCACATTGCAACCTCTAAAGTAGGATGATATACATCCTCAGGAAGAGATAAAGGAGGGGACCTAGACACATTGGAAATAAGGTAGTCATTTACAAGTACAAGGTCAAGTGTTCAATTCAAATAATTAGAAATTGAATTGATTTGAAACAACGACAGATTAAGCATGCAATCAGTGAATAATAACCAATAAATAGGTCATTATTACATACTTGTAAAGAAACTTTTTTAAAACAAGAAATATGTTTTATATAAACTTGAATATCAGAAGATGAAGGAACATAAGAGCATGTAATATAGATATTCCGTGTAGGAAAAGACACCTTGACTGAGACAATCTCAGCGTCAGTAGGCGTAAAACTGAAAAGTTCAGACTGAAGTGTGGCTTTAACGGCAATTAAAGTCGAATCAGCCGAACATTTCTATGCAAAATAATTATTCGAAAAAACCTCAAAATCAGATATGGTTGAATTCAACCATGTTTCTGAAAATGCGATTATATCCGAATCGAAGGAAGTGCTGGCCAGGATAAGATTTTTAAGCTTTGAAATGAGACCTCTGACATTCTGATAATGAATAAAGGCTTGGTCAGAAGACGAAGTTAGTTTTTTGGGGCAGAAATGGGACCATGTATTGAAGGGACTGAAAGAATGACGGTTACGCTTTTTTGGCTTGAACTCGTGAGCAATCATGTGTGGAGGCCAAAATTTGGGATCACAAATGATTGGGAACATATTTCACGAGGAGTGGAGAAATTAAATTTGGTAATTGGCACACTAGCAGAAGATTTGCTAGCAATATAGGCTGCCAATGACTCAGAAGTGGAGTCAGACGAAAGTCGAGACCCAAAAACTTGGTAAATGAGCTTAATTTCTTGTGTTTGATCTTGCGTTTGCAAGCTTGGGTAGCTTAGAGGCGCACTGGTAAACTAGAAGGCAATCCCAGTTCACAGGACTTATGCGAATTGGCACTGGAGTGCTCAAGAGCTGTCAAGCAACCTTAGATGTTGCACTATACGACTTTAATAGCAGCTCCTGAATCCGGCGAAGCAGAAGATTGAAGAGACGTGCAGTTGGCTGTTAACTATCAGCATCTTATTCTCAAATCTGTCAGTTAAGTCACTCCACGATGATGCGAAACCATCATTTGTGAGAGGAGACTTGGACACGATTGCCTTGGCTTTCCCGCCTGTCTTTGAGTTAAGGAGAAATAGTTTTTCGACCTCTATTAACCGTGCATTGGTCATATAGACAGCTGTGAAAAGTTCTCGGAAAGTGGGCCATTTTAGGTAGGGAGACTGCTGGAGCATCAATTAGGGCGGTTGCGCTCTCTATTTGCTTATTATGAGTAGAGGCACAGCGCTCATTAAAAAAGTATCAGTGATCATATTTTGCTTGCATGGCTTGCATATCTTGGCTAAGAGCTTTGGGAGAGCGCTCACACTCCTACTCGACCTTACCCCACGACTTGGTCTACGCGAACTTTAAGAGTGTAAGAAGACACTACAAGATTCGGAAACGATTTAATTTTTGCCTCGAACTGACTGAGCGCCATTTTATGGGTGCTGGAGAATTTGAGACTTGCTGCACGAGTGGTTAGAGGACCGGATACCGAAATTGTCGGACCCTTAGCGGAGACATGTGAAGAAGTTGATGAATAGCTAACTTTTAAAAGGAACGATTGAGGACCCTTTTGACGATTGATGGCGAAGAATCCTTTTTTATCGTAGGGTATATTGATGGAACGGAAAGTTGTTGCTTACTGCTTTTATCGCTATCCATTGGCTGAGTAGGCTCATAAAGAGCCTCGGACTTGGAGTAACCGAGAAAATAATTGTTTATTTCGATGAAACAAATAAGATTAAATGGAGCGATGGAATCTTTCCCATTTGGATGAAATGGTTTTTATACCCTTGCAGAGGGTATTATCATTTTGTAGTGAAATGTGTAAGGCATAGAACCCCATAAAGTATATATATTCTTGATCAGTATCAACAGCCGGGTCGATATAGCCATGTCCGTCTGCCTGTTTCTATGCGATCTTGTCTCTTAGTTTTAAAGCAATCTTTATGAAACTTTTCAGAGGTCCCTCTTTCTGTTGCACGCAGTACATATGTCGGAACCAGCTGGATCGGACCACTATATCATATAGCTGCCATAGGAACGATCGGTCGAAAATTAAGTTGTATGAAAAACATTTTTGTTATCAAGATATCTTGACCAAACTCGGCATTTATAACCTTAACTATGTTCCTCATTATATGCAAAATCCTATTAAGATCGGACCACTATATCATATAGCTGCCATAGGAACAATCGGTCGAAAACTAGGTTCTTGTATAAAAACTTTTTTGTTTATCAAGATATCTTGACCAAACTCGCCATTGACTATTTTCCCTGTGCTTCTTAGATACGGGCAAAGCACTATGAGCATTATGAAAAGGTTGGGTCTGCAAGGGTATTAGATCTTCGGCGTGACGAAGATGGCCCTACTTTCTCGTTTTTTATTTAAAAGAAATCAGGGAAAACAGAAAAAAAAACAAATATAAAACATATATTTATTTTAATTTATCAAATGAAATAAATTACAACGATGGAATTTAAACAAAAAAAAAATTCCAAGGAAATCAGAAAAAACAAATAAAAAATATTTATTTAAAATAATCAAATGAGATCGATTGGAATTATTGCATGCACATAAATATTTATTAATTTATAAAAGATGTGGACAAAAGAGAGATATGTATGTGAATAAATTATTTACTATAATAGATCCTGTTGCGCTATTGATCATTTTCAATAGCTTTCACACATAGAAATAATTAACTTTGTTTTATTTCTTGTGTTCCAATTTGTTTATATGTTTATTATAACTTCACAGAAGCAGGCAGACCCGAATTGGTCTGTGCTTATAATTTAAGTTTACGAAATAAACAAAATTAATTAATTAAATTAAAAAGGGCAAGCGCACCCGAATTGGTACGTGCCGATTACAGCGAAGCGACAATTGATTTTTTATGATTTTAAGTAATGCAAGTGCCCGATGTGTACCAAATGCACGAAGCGAACGAACTTAACTAACTCGACGCGCAGCATCGAGGCCTTCGCATAAGTAAATGCTAGGGCAATAACATGATCGTTACAGCGAAGAGCGCCAGCTTAATGTAATCATAATCTTAAGAGCGAAGTTTAAGCAATTGCTTCGCAGATTAAGTGTTTCAAGATAAGATTAAGTTGCTGCTCTTATCAGTTGCGAGGTCGATCAAGCTGTTTTGGCTGCGTAGCCAAAGCTCTAGCTTTGGAACTGTGATTGTTTTCAGAGAAGCTACACGCAATTTGGAGCACAACAGCTGACAACTGACTGATAGTCGTCGAGAAAGGACGTAGACACAGGCCCCATATGCTTCGATGCTGGCATCACATAAACCGTGAACTTCTAACTCTGCTGCAGGAATTGGCACGAGACGAAGAAATTTAAGAATCTGCGCCTTCTCAAAACTGCAGCATGCCAAGCTGCTGCAAGTAATGATGGCAGGCTGTCGTCTCAATCAAGCCTTTCCTTCCAGATCTGCTGCAAGAAGATTTTAGCCTTATGAAACCAAGCAGGTCATACAAGCGAGCAATAGTCAACAGAATTGATCTTTTGGATGGTTGGATCTCTGCCGAATGGACGAAAAAGAAAACAGCAACTGATCCGACGCTGAGTCCCAAGCGAGTCCAAAAGTTTTGGTGATGTCGATCCCATCATCAAACATTAGAGAAGATTATCTGTCCTCTTCGGGTATCCCTTCCAGTACAGCAGAATTGTTTGAGCACCACTTTCGCAACTTGCCAAAATTCCAGCCGTCTGATTAAGACGGCTTCTTGAATTGAGTCACCCCCTGAAATGAGGTCATCATCAGAAATCACAAAAACTTCAAATCTTGTCAAGTTTGTATCGGACAGACAGGCAGCCAACACCTGACCTGTTGGCATTCAAATTTTCTGCAACAACAATTTAGTACCCAAATTGTGTTTTTGTTGTTTTTACGTGCTACCTTGTAGGAACGACAAACCAGCAACAAACATAGTGACAATATTTGTCCTTTTTTTTGCACTGAGTTTCCTATGTCCCCGAAATCTTGCACCAACTTTTCAGCGATCAAAACAGACGACGAGAAAAAATGGGGCTTCATGCGCACTTTTGTTGTTCTGCAGCTGAATTGTTTTTGCTTCCTATTTTTTATTTATTTTTTTATTTATTAATGGTCGACAAAACGAGTGTCTTTCTCATTATTCAATAGATTATACATAGATAATGAAAATTAAATGCTAAAAGCCTAATTAGAGAACACAATTTTCTAATAGCATCCCCGACCGATGGAGGCATTTTATTTGCCAGTCCGAGCAGCTGTGCCCCTTTTCACAGCTAATTTTGTCAGTGCCGCTATTAGAGCCTACATCTAAGAAGAAGAGTGTAAGTAGGAAAAAAGTGTTCTTAAGTAAAATTAGAAATAATCTTAATTTGCTATATTATCTA
Source organism: Drosophila littoralis (assembly GCA_018903485.1). Lineage (NCBI taxonomy): Eukaryota > Metazoa > Arthropoda > Insecta > Diptera > Drosophilidae > Drosophila > Drosophila littoralis. The sequence goes on from JAEIGF010000598.1 coordinate 983,068, forward strand.
AGAAAATACAGTAAATAGAAAAAAAAGAAAGTAAGAGGATTGTTAATAAAGTAAAGAAATGAACGCAAGATATATAGAGTGTTAAGTAGATATTGTAAAGGGATAATAATGGGAAAGTAATGGGAAATCACCGACCCGGTGGGGGAAAAATTTACAGCCGGTCCGGCAAACTATGCCCCTGCTCATAGCTGGGAATGGTCAGTGACTTTTCGAAGGTATTCTGAAAGCAACGATTTTATTAGGGGTAGAGAAAGTTCGGTAGAGAAAACATGATGTAAACTATTGTAATTTTTATATAGCACGCGAAAAGGATAGTGCATAGCGTAGTCTGTTGTGCACGTAGATAGGAATAAGGGGCGACAATTTCTAGTTGGTCTAGCCGGAACAGAGAATTAAAGACGCCCTAGCAGAAAAGGAGAATCTATATCGCCAACAATCAATTTACAGAACAGATTCAATACGATCCTGGCTATTTTTATACTGCGGAGACCAGATGCAAGAGCAGTATTCAAGGATAGGGCGAACAAGAGAGATGTACAGAAGTTTCGCTATAAAAGGATCGTTAAACTCTTTAGACCATCGTTTTATGAATCCAAGTACACCTTTTTGCCTCATTGACGATGGTATCTATGTGAAGATTGAAACAGAGCTTAGAATCAAAAAGAACGCATATATCCTTAACTGTGAGTATACGTTGCAATGGAGTATTGTCGATTGTATAACTGATAAGATAAGGTGTAGTACGATTAAATGTCATAAACATAAACTTTGAACAATTCAGATGCAATTGATTGGCCGAACACCAACGTTTCATAGCGTTCAAATCGTCTTTTAGACGAGAATGATGTAGGGGATTAGTGTATGATAGAATAAGTTTCACATCGTCCGCATATATGAGTACACGGGCATGTGATATAACAGGGGGGAGATCATTTATAAAAAGAGTATAGAGTAAGGGTCCAAGATGACTACCATGAGGAACACCAGAAGAAACCTGAACCTGTTTAGAGGTAGTCAGCCTCATCATTACTCTTTGGGTCCTACCTTTTAAATAAGAACTAATCCAAAGCAAAAGAGATGGAGGGAAACCTATTCGGTCAAGTTTAAAAAGTAAAATGTAGTGTCAAACGCCTTACTGAACTCAGTGTAAATGACATCAGTTTGCATTTTGGAAAGGAAAGCATAATTTACCAAATAAGTAAACTCAAGCAGATTTGTCGTAGTTGACCTATTCTTTACGAATCCATGTTGAACAGGGGAAACAACTGATTTGTGGAAATGCTGCAAATTCGAAGTGCTTATGTTTTCAAATAATTTAGGAATAGCGGAAAGTGGATAAACAAGGGAAGAACTACACTCCTTGAGAAGACAACTAGGAATATTGTCAGGCCCAGGAGAGTAAAAAGATTTTAATGAATTTATAGCTAAAATGAGAGAAGAATGGGAAATAATAGGAGGAGGTATAGAACTAGAGGAAGTAATAGTTTAAGAGTAAGAATTATTATTGGACAGATTGAAGAGCAAGTTGATTGGAAAAAATTAGCAAAGAGGTTAGCAGAATCAGAGTCATTGCTAGCTTTATCCATCCCTAGAAAGAAAGAAGATGGCAAACTTGAAGATTTACGCTTCAAGTTTACAAAATTGTAAAACTTGCCTTTTGCAACGAGTTAGATAATTCTCATAGCATTGAGAATTCAGAAGAACCAGACTTATTAAACTTTTAAATATATTTAGATTTTAGATTTTTAAGATTTGATAATCTGGGAAATGCAGTAAGCCAGGGTGGCTTTGAAGAAGTATTCGAAGCTATTGACTTGGGAATACAAATATCTAAGAGGTAGTTAAGGGTGTTTTTTAAAAATTTATAGCTGTATTCATATCAACCGAGTCATATAGGAAAGACCAATCGGTTGCATAAATAAGCTGATTTAGCAATGAATAATTTCCTTTGCGAAGGCAACGGCGGGGCATATTGGCTGATGAGCACGAAATGAGAGGATTACAATTGCACATTGCAACCTCTAAAGTAGGATGATATACATCCTCAGGAAGAGATAAAGGAGGGGACCTAGACACATTGGAAATAAGGTAGTCATTTACAAATACAAGGTCAAGTGTTCAATTCAAATGATTAGAAATTGAATTGATTTGAAACAACGACAGATTAAGCATGCAATCAGTCAATAATAACCAATAAATAGGTCATTATTACATACGTGTAAAGAAACTTCTTTAAAACAAGAAATATGTTTTATATAAACTTGAATATCAGAAGATGAAGGAACATAAGAGCATGTAATATAGATATTCCGTGTAGGAAAAGACACCTTGACTGAGACAATCTCAGCGTCAGTAGGCGTAAAACTGAAAAGTTCAGACTGGAGTGTGGCTTTAACGGCAATTAAAGTCGAATCAGCCGAACATTTCTATGCAAAATAATTATTCGAAAAAACCTCAAAATCAGATATGGTTGAATTCAACCATGTTTCTGAAAATGCGATTATATCCGAATCGAAGGAAGTGCTGGCCAGGATAAGATTTTTAAGCTTTGAAATGAGACCTCTGACATTCTGATAATGAATAAAGGCTTGGTCAGAAGACGAAGTTAGTTTTTTGGGGCAGAAATGGGACCATGTATTGAAGGGACTGAAAGAATGACGGTTACGCTTTTTTGGCTTGAACTCGTGAGCAATCATGTGTGGAGGCCAAAATTTGGGATCACAAATGATTGGGAACATATCATGTGAATCATTAATTTTGAATGATGATATTTCACGAGGAGTGGAGAAATTAAATTTGGTAATTGACACACTAGCAGAAGATTTGCTAGCAATATAGGCTGCCAATGACTCAGAAGTGGAGTCAGACGAAAGTCGAGACACAAAAACTTGGTAAATGAGCTTAATTTCTTGTGTTTGATCTTGCGTTTGCAAGCTTGGGTAGCTTAGAGGCGCACTGGTAAACTAGAAGGCAATCCCAGTTCACAGGACTTATGCGAATTGGCACTGGAGTGCTCAAGAGCTGTCAAGCAACCTTAGATGTTGCACTATACGACTTTAATAGCAGCTCCTGAATCCGGCGAAGCAGAAGATTGAAGAGACGTGCAGTTGGCTGTTAACTATCAGCATCTTATTCTCAAATCTGTCAGTTAAGTCACTCCACGATGATGCGAAACCATCATTTGTGAGAGGAGACTTGGACACGATTGCCTTGGCTTTCCCGCCTGTCTTTGAGTTAAGGAGAAATAGTTTTTCGACCTCTATTAACCGTGCATTGGTCATATAGACAGCTGTGAAAAGTTCTCGGAAAGTGGGCCATTTTAGGTAGGGAGACTGCTGGAGCATCAATTAGGGCGGTTGCGCTCTCTATTTGCTTATTATGAGTAGAGGCACAGCGCTCATTAAAAAAGTATCAGTGATCATATTTTGCTTGCATGGCTTGCATATCTTGGCTAAGAGCTTTGGGAGAGCGCTCACACTCCTACTCGACCTTACCCCACGACTTGGTCTACGCGAACTTTAAGAGTGTAAAAAGACACTACAAGATTCGGAAACGATTTAATTTTTGCCTCGAACTGACTGAGCGCCATGTTATGGGTGCTGGAGAATTTGAGACTTGCTGCACGAGTGGTTAGAGGACCGGATACCGAAATTGTCGGACCCTTAGCGGAGACATGTGAAGAAGTTGATGAATAGCTAACTTTTAAAAGGAACGATTGAGGACCCTTTTGACGATTGATGGCGAAGAATCCTTTTTTATCGTAGGGTATATTGATGGAACGGAAAGTTGTTGCTTACTGCTTTTATCGCTATCCATTGGCTGAGTAGACTCATAAAGAGCTTCGGACTTGGAGTAACCGAGAAAATAATTGTTTATTTCGATGAAACAAATAAGATTAAATGGAGCGATGGAATCTTTCCCATTTGGATGAAATGGTTTTTATACCCTTGCAGAGGGTATTATCATTTTGTAGTGAAATGTGTAAGGCATAGAACCCCATAAAGTATATATATTCTTGATCAGTATCAACAGCCGGGTCGATATAGCCATGTCCGTCTGCCTGTTTCTATGCGATCTTGTCTCTTAGTTTTAAAGCAATCTTTATGAAACTTTTCAGAGGTCCCTCTTTCTGTTGCACGCAGTACATATGTCGGAACCAGCTGGATCGGACCACTATATCATATAGCTGCCATAGGAACGATCGGTCGAAAATTAAGTTGTATGAAAAACATTTTTGTTATCAAGATATCTTGACCAAACTCGGCATTTATAACCTTAACTATGTTCCTCATTATATGCAAAATCCTATTAAGATCGGACCATATATATCATATAGCTGCCATAGGAACGATCGGTCGAAAACTAGGTTCTTGTATAAAAACTTTTTTGTTTATCAAGATATCTTGACCAAACTCGCCATTGACTATTTTCCCTGTGCTTCTTAGATACGGGCAAAGCACTATGAGCATTATGAAAAGGTTGGGTCTGCAAGGGTATTAGATCTTCGGCGTGACGAAGATGGCCCTACTTTCTCGTTTTTTATTTAAAAGAAATCAGGGAAAACAGAAAAAAAAACAAATATAAAACATATATTTATTTTAATTTATCAAATGAAATAAATTACAACGATGGAATTTAAACAAAAAAAAATTCCAAGGAAATCAGAAAAAACAAATAAAAAATATTTATTTAAAATAATCAAATGAGATCGATTGGAATTATTGCATGCACATAAATATTTATTAATTTATAAAAGATGTGGACAAAAGAGAGATATGTATGTGAATAAATTATTTACTATAATAGATCCTGTTGCGCTATTGATCATTTTCAATAGCTCTCACACATAGAAATAATTAACTTTGTTTTATTTCTTGTGCTCCAATTTGTTTATATGTTTATTATAACTTCACAGAAGCAAGCAGACCCGAATTGGTCTGTGCTTATAATTTAAGTTTACGAAATTGACAAACAATTATAAGGGCAAGCGCACCCGAATTGGTACGTGCCTATTACAGCGAAGCGACAATTGATTTTTTATGATTTTAAGCAATGCAAGTGCCCGATGTGTACCAAATGCACGAAGCGAACGAACTTAACTAACTCGACGCGCAGCATCGAGGCCTTCGCATAAGTAAATGCTAGGGCAATAACATGATCGTTACAGCGAAGAGCGCCAGCTTAATGTAATCATAATCTTAAGAGCGAAGTTTAAGCAATTGCTTCGCAGATTAAGTGCTTCAAGATAAGATTAAGTTGCTGCTCTTATCAGTTGCGAGGTCGATCAAGCTGTTTTGGCTGCGTAGCCAAAGCTCTAGCTTTGGAACTGTGATTGTTTTCAGAGAAGCTACACGCAATTTGGAGCACAACAGCTGACAACTGACTGATAGTCGTCGAGAAAGGACGTAGACACAGGCCCCATATGCTTCGATGCTGGCATCACATAAACCGTGAACTTCTAACTCTGCTGCAGGAATTGGCACGAGACGAAGAAATTTAAGAATCTGCGCCTTCTCAAAACTGCAGCATGCCAAGCTGCTGCAAGTAATGATGGCAGGCTGTCGTCTCAATCAAGCCTTTCCTTCCAGATCTGCTGCAAGAAGATTTTAGCCTTATGAAACCAAGCAGGTCATACAAGCGAGCAATAGTCAACAGAATTGATCTTTTGGATGGTTGGATCTCTGCCGAATGGACGAAAAAGAAAACAGCAACTGATCCGACGCTGAGTCCCAAGCGAGTCCAAAAGTTTTGGTGATGTCGCTCCCATCATCAAACATTAGAGAAGATTATCTGTCCTCTTCGGGTATCCCTTCCAGTACAGCAGAATTGTTTGAGCACCACTTTCGCAACTTGCCAAAATTCCAGCCGTCTGATTAAGACGGCTTCTTGAATTGAGTCACCCCCTGAAATGAGGTCATCATCAGAAATCACAAAAACTTCAAATCTTGTCAAGTTTGTATCGGACAGACAGGCAGCCAACAGGCATGACCTGCTGGCATTCAAATTTTCTGCAACAACAATTTAGTACCCAAATTGTGTTTTTGTTGTTTTTACGTGCTACCTTGTAGGAACGACAAACCAGCAACAAACATAGTGACAATATTTGTCCCTTTTTTTTGCACTGAGTTTCCTATGTCCCCGAAATCTTGCACCAACTTTTCAGCGATCAAAACAGACGACGAGAAAAAATGGGGCTTCATGCGCACTTTTGTTGTTCTGCAGCTGAATTGTTTTTGCTTCCTATTTTTTATTTATTAATGGTCGACAAAACGAGTGTCTTTCTCATTATTCAATAGATTATACATAGATAATGAAAATTAAATGCTAAAAGCCTAATTAGAGAACACAATTTTCTAATAGCATCCCCGACCGATGGAGGCATTTTATTTGCCAGTCCGAGCAGCTGTGCCCCTTTTCACAGCTAATTTTGTCAGTGCCGCTATTAGAGCCTACATCTAAGAAGAAGAGTGTAAGTAGGAAAAAAGTGTTCTTAAGTAAAATTAGAAATAATCTTAATTTGCTATATTATCTAAGAAAATACAGTAAATAGAAAAAAAAGAAAGTAAGAGGATTGTTAATAAAGTAAAGAAATGAACGCAAGATATATAGAGTGTTAAGTAGATATTGTAAAGGGATAATAATGGGAAAGTAATGGGAAATCACCGACCCGGTGGGGGAAAAATTTACAGCCGGTCCGGCAAGCTATGCCCCTGCTCATAGCTGGGAATGGTCAGTGACTTTTCGAAGGTATTCTGAAAGCAACGATTTTATTAGGGGTAGAGAAAGTTCGGTAGAGAAAACATGATGTAAACTATTGTAATTTTTATATAGCACGCGAAAAGGATAGAGCATAGCGTAGTCTGTTGTGCACGTAGATAGGAATAAGGCGACAATTTCTAGTTGGTCTAGCCGGAACAGAGAATTAAAGACGCCCTAGCAGAAAAGGAGAATCTATATCGCCAACAATCAATTTATGTAGAAAGACAACACCGAGAATTGTCCTACGGTTGATTAACGACGAAAGATTAAGAAGAAGAAGCCTACTGGAGTAGGATGGCAACCGAAGATTAGGGTCCCAGCTTAAACCTCGTAAGGCAATTTTATATCCTGGCTATTTTTATACTGCGGAGACCAGATGCAAGAGCAGTATTCAAGGATAGGGCAAACAAGAGAGATGTACAGAAGTTTCGCTATAAAAGGATCGTTAAACTCTTTAGGCCATCGTTTTATGAATCCAAGTACACCTTTTTGCCTCATTGACGATGGTATCTATGTGAAGATTGAAACAGAGCTTAGAATCAAAAAGAACGCCTATATCCTTAACTGTGAGTATACGTTACAATGGAGTATTGTCGATTGTATAACTGAAAAGATAAGGTGTAGTACGATTAAATGTCATAAACATACACTTTGAACAATTCAGATGCAATTGATTGGCCGAACACCAACGTTTCATAGCGTTCAAATCGTCTTTTAGACGAGAATGATGTAGGGGATTAGTGTATGATAGAATAAGTTTCACATCGTCCGCATATATGAGTACACGGGCATGTGATATAACAGGGGGGAGATCATTTATAAAAAGAGTATAGAGTAAAGGTCCAAGATGACTACCTTGAGGAACACCAGAAGAAACGTGAACCTGTTTAGAGGTAGTCAGCCTCATCATTACTCTTTGGGTCCTACCTTTTAAATAAGAACTAATCCAAAGCAAAAGAGATGGAGGGAAACCTATTCGGTCAAGTTTAAAAAGTAAAATGTAGTGTCAAACGCCTTACTGAACTCAGTGTAAATGACATCAGTTTGCATTTTGGAAAGGAAAGCATAATTTACCAAATAAGTAAACTCAAGCAGATTTGTCGTAGTTGACCTATTCTTTACGATTCCATGTTGAACAGGGGAAACAACTGATTTGTGGAAATGCTGCAAATTCGAAGTGCTTATGTTTTCAAATAATTTAGGAATAGCGGAAAGTGGATAAACAAGGGAAGAACTACACTCCTTGAGAAGACAACTAGGAATATTGTCAGGCCCAGGAGAGTAAAAAGATTTTAATGAATTTATAGCTAAAATGAGAGAAGAATGGGAAATAATAGGAGGAGGTATAGAACTAGAGGAAGTAATAGTTTAAGAGTAAGAATTATTATTGGACAGATTGAAGAGCAAGTTGATTGGAAAAAATTAGCAAAGAGGTTAGCAGAATCAGAGTCATTGCTAGCTTTATCCATCCCTAGAAAGAAAGAAGATGACAAACTTGAAGATTTACGCTTCAAGTTTACAAAATTGTAAAACTTGCCTTTTGCAACGAGTTAGATAATTCTCATAGCATTGAGAATTCAGAAGAACCAGACTTATTAAACTTTTTAATATATTTAGATTTTAGATTTTTAAGATTTGATAATCTGGGAGTAAGCCAGGGTGGCTTTGAAGAAGTAGTCGAAGCTATTGACTTGGGAATACAAATATCTAAGAGGTAGTTAAGGGTGTTTTTTAAAAATTTATAGCTGTATTCATATCAACCGAGTCATATAGGAAAGACCAATCGGTTGCATAAATAAGCTGATTTAGCAATGAATAATTTCCTTTGCGAAGGCAACGGCGGGGCATATTGGCTGATGAGCACGAAATGAGAGGATTACAATTGCACATTGCAACCTCTTAAGTAGGATGATTTACATCCTCAGGAAGAGATAAAGGAGGGGACCTAGACACATTGGAAATAAGGTAGTCATTTAAAAATACAAGGTCAAGTGTTCAATTCAAATGATTAGAAATTGAATTGATTTGAAACAACGACAGATCAAGCATGCAATCAGTGAATAATAACCAATAAATAGGTCATTATTACGCACGTGTAAAGAAACTTCTTTAAAACAAGAAATATGTTTTATATAAACTTGAATATCAGAAGATGAAGGAACATAAGAGCATGTAATATAGATATTCCGTGTAGGAAAAGACACCTTGACTGAGACAATCTCAGCGTCAGTAGGCGTAAAACTGAAAAGTTCAGACTGGAGTGTGGCTTTAACGGCAATTAAAGTCGAATCAGCCGAACATTTCTATGCAAAATAAAATTATTCAAGAAAACCTCAAAATCAGATATGGTTCAATTCAACCATGTTTCTGAAAATACGATTATATCCGAATCGAAGGAAATGCTGGCCAGGAAAAGATTTTTAAGCTTTGAAATGAGACCTCTGACATTCTGATAATGAATAAAGACTTGGTCAGAAGACGAAGTTAGTTTTTTGGGGCAGAAATGGGACCATGTATTGAAGGGACTGAAAGAATGACGGTTACGCTTTTTTGGCTTGAACTCGTGAGCAATCATGTGTGGAGGCCAAAATTTGGGATCACAAATGATTGGGAACATATCATGTGAATCATTAATTTTGAATGATGATATTTCACGAGGAGTGGAGAAATTAAATTTGGTAATTGACACACTAGCAGAAGATTTGCTAGCAATATAGGCTGCCAATGACTCAGAAGTGGTGTCAGACGAAAATCGAGACACAAAAACTTGGTAAATGAGCTTTATTTCTTGTGTTTGATCTTGCGTTTGCAAGCTTGGGTAGCTTAGAGGCGCACTGGTAAACTAGAAGGCAATCCCAGTTCACAGGACTTATGCAAATTGGCACTGGAGTGCTCAAGAGCTGTCAAGCAACCTTAGATGTTGCACTATACGACTTTAATAGCAGCTCCTGAATCCGGCGAAACAGAAGATTGAAGAGACGTGCAGTTGGCTGTTAACTATCAGCATCTTATTCTCAAATCTGTCAGTTAAGTCAGAGGAGACTTGGACACGATTGCCTTGGCTTTCCCGCCTGTCTTTGAGTTAAGGAGAAATAGTTTTTCGACCTCCATTAACCGTGCATTGGTCTTATAGACAGCTGTGACTTTTATACCCTTGCAGAGGGTATTATCATTTTGTAGTGAAATGTGTAAGGCATAGAACCCCATAAAGTATATACATTCTTGATCAGTATCAACAGCCGGGTCGAAATCTTGTCTCTTAGTTTTAAAGCAATCTTTATGAAACTTTTCAGAGGTCCCTCTTTCTGTTGCACGCAGTACATATGTCGGAACCAGCTGGATCGGACCACTATATCATATAGCTGCCATAGGAACGATCGGTCGAAAATTAAGTTGTATGAAAAACATTTGTTATCAAGATATCTTGACCAAACTCGGCATTTATAACCTTAACTATGTTCCTCATTATATGCAAAATCCTATTAAGATCGGACCACTATATCATATAGCTGCCATAGGAACGATCGGTCGAAAACTAGGTTCTTGTATAAAAACTTTTTTGTTTATCAAGATATCTTGACAAAACTCGCCATTGACTATTTTCCCTGTGCTTCTTAGATACGGGCAAAGCACTATGAGCATTATGAAAAGGTTGGGTCTGCAAGGGTATTAGATCTTCGGCGTGACGAAGATAGCCCTACTTTCTCGTTTTTTATTTAAAAGAAATCAGGGAAAACAGAAAAAAACAAATATAAAACATATATTTATTTTAATTTATCAAATTAAATAAATTACAACGATGGAATCAGCCAGGCCTTCTCGCTTGAAGCGAACAGACGTGTTTTTTTGTGCTCTCAGTTTTGTTTTTGATTTAATAAAACACCGGCGTTTTAATTATTTATATTTTATATATTTCTACTATTCTGTTCGCCTTCTCGGTTATTTTTTATTTATCGCGAGTGCATGCTTGTGGTCTGTGCATATTGATTATTTAAATATTGTTTCTTTTAAACTTGTGTTCTTGTGCATTTTTGTTTGTGCGCTTGCGCTATTAGCTCTGTGGGTAAGCTTCTTGTTGTTGTTTGTTGTTTATGTTTAACTGCACATCGCCTCTCTGGTGTGCAAGATTTCGTGGGCAAGCAAGCAATCTATAAATAGACTACTCTCGCACTCTCGCGCTCTCTCTCCTTTTTTTTTCAACTTGCGCTTTGATCTTTTTCTACTTTCTGCCGCTTGTTGGTGCTCCCTACGCTATTAATCTAATCTAAATAACTCTCTTTTTACATTTGGCTGCGTTATTACAGTAGAGACCCATAATAATGGACCATAAAATTGTCTGTTTTATAAAAACTTGCCAAATGCCAATTGCGGCAAGTCAATCCTGCATACCTTGTTGGCTGTGTGATAATGTCGTGCATTCTAAATGTGCGGGTTACACTGGTCTTGTGGGGGATGCTGTTGCCAAACGAAATGGTTTGCACTATAGTTGCGACTCGTGTAGGGAGTTTGATGGTGAAATGCGGGCGTTTATGCGCCAGACCAGGAGTGGCTTTAGGGGTCTGATTGCTGGACACCCAATTTAATAGCCTTAAACTGTTAGATGAGTCTCCGGGGCCTAAAAAGCCCACTCCTTGTGATCTGCCGTTGCCTAATACCCTTCAGCCTCCGACTGCTATTCAGCAGCCTACTACACCGATTACACAGCAGCTCATCTCGTTTGTTACTCCGGTAGCTGTGAGGTCTGCTGTGGACACTGATTCTGTCCCGAAAAGTGTGACATCGGCACGAGAAAAACCAGTCGAATTATCCGTGTCGTCCGCTGTCGTGGGTGTTCCGAAATGGCGACAGCAACAATTAAATTTACAACAGCCGCTAGAAGGCTCGTCGTCCGGACTACCGGCTATTTTAGGTACCTTAGTTAATAGTGTTCCCACTGTTCTACCTGTGGCACCTAAGCCTCTAGTCGGTGTTCCACCGAAGAGACTTATTTATGTTTCTAGGCTTGCCCCTCACTTTTCATCAGATGAGGTAAAAGCCTTTATACAGGCAAAAATTCAAGCCCCAGGTATACTGGTGGAGAAATTTAAGTTCGCTTATGAAAGGGATATTGCGTCCTTTAAAATAAGTGTTCCGCCAGAAATATTTACTGATATTTGTTGTAAAGAGTTTTGGCCGGAGCACTTAATAGTAAAAGAATATAAGGCCAAAAAGAAAAATCGGACTCCGATTTTATTAGTTGCTGCGTCAAAAAACTAATTTCATCTTTCGAGCTTGCCTACCAGAATGTTAGAGGTCTTAAATCTAAACTCGCTAAACTGTATTTAGACTCTCTTGCTTTTAATTTTCAAATTATCGCTTTTACTGAGACCTGGCTGAAGCCGGACATCTCAGACTCTTCAATTTTTACCTCCTCTTTTTAGAGACCTTTTAGTAGTTCTTGGGGACTTTAATCTTCCTGTTGTCGAGTGGTCATCGCCATCAGACTCAAACTTTCTGTTGCCGTCATCGTCAAACGAATTTATTGATGGTCTACATGAAATGCCCTTACGGCAGGTTAATCGTGTGCGCAATTCAAGAAACAGATCTCTTGATCTAATTTTCGTGTTGGATTCGTTCAACAGTGTTGTGCACAGGATCAATCCGCTTACACTTCCTGAAGACCCTTTTCATCCAACTCTCGAAATGGTCATTGATTTACCAGCCCGAGTCCCTATTAAGGAATCGGAATTAGCTGAACGTATGCGTTGTTTCCGAAAGGCTGATTTTCATAAGCTAAATGATCTTATTCTGCAAGTCGACTGGTCCCAACTGTACAATTGTGCAGACATTGATGTTGCCTTGAAACTTTTTTATGACACCTTGTACTCGATTTTTGATGTCTGCGTTCCTCTTGATCACCCAGCGAGGCCTCCCTGGTTCTCAAATGAACTGATGAGGTTAAAAAACGTGAAGTCGAGGTGGTAAAAAGTTTAAGAAATCGGGAAATCACATCTGATTTCTCCCGCTATGCAGTTGCCCGATCAAATTTTTCCACCCAAAATTCCATCTGCTATAAGAATTACCTTCGGCGTGGTCGCCTTCAATTTTCACATAATCCTAAGCAATTTTTTAACTTTGTCAATTCTAAACGAAAGACATCTACTTTGCCTTCTTCGGTTAAGTTTGCAGATGAGAGCGCGAACACTGATCCAGGCACAGCCGATCTGTTCGCAAACTTTTTTCAAACTACCTACTCCTCCTCTAGGTATAATAAAAATCAGCCTTATCCTTATCAGTTACAGAGGTCAAACTGCATCTTAAATCCCATTATTACCGAAAGTTCGCTTCTTAGCGATCTTAACACTATCAAGCCGGTTTACTCACCGGGCCCTGATGGTGTTCCTGCCTGCGTGCTTAGATACTGCGCTGCAGCATTATGTAAACCTGTTTTAAAACTTTTTGAATTGTCCGTTAACACTTCATCTTTTCCGACCATTTGGAAGGAATCATACATTATCCCTCTCCATAAGAAAGGGAGTAAGTCCGATGTCGAAAACTATAGAGGTATTTCCAAATTATCCGCTATACCTAAAGCTTTTGAGAGAATTATAACATCTCAACTGGAACAGTTGTGTAGTTCTATTGTTTTACCTTCCCAGCATGGGTTCGTGAAGCGCAGATCTACAATCACTAACCTTCTTGAGTTTACTTCGTTTGTAATTGATGGGTTTAAAAAAAGAAAGCAGACTGGCGTCATCTATACTGATTTCAGTAAGGCTTTCGACTCTGTCAACCATTCCTTGCTGCTTCATAAATTAAGCCTTCTCGGCTTCCCAGTCAATCTTTTGAACTGGATTTCAGAGTATTTGCGTGACAGAACCCAAAAGGTTCTTTTCAGAAATTCATTTTCTAAATGTATTCTGGTGACTTCCGGTGTTTCTCAAGGTAATCATCTTGGCCCGCTACTCTTTACTCTTTTCATCAATGACCTTCCCTCGATACTGTCTCACTCTCGAGTATTAATGAATGCTGATGAAGTAAAATTATGCCTTGCATATAAGGATATGGCATCATGTTATCTCTTACAAGCGGACATTGATGCGTTTCAGGCTTGGTGCCTAGCCAACCTGTTAAACTTAAACTGCTCTAAATGTAAGGTAATGACCTTCTATAGAAGCCCTCCTCAATTGGTTTCTTACATCCTTGATAGTATACCGCTCGAGCGTGTTAATAGTACTTCTGATGAAGTTAATGATCTAGGTGTCATCCTTGATCATAAACTTAAATTCGACTCCCATGTTAATACCGTGGTCAATAAGGCCAGAATAGTTATGGGTTTCATCAAGCGATGGTCGAAGGAGTTTGACGATCCGTACACGACAAAAACACTTTAAATATCTTTGGTACGACCTATTCTTGAGTATGCCTCATGTATCTGGTCACCACAATATGCTACCCATCAGGACAGAATTGAATCCGTTCAGAAACAATTCTTGTTGTTTGCCCTCCGTGGTCTAAATTGGGATCCTCGTGTGCGGTTACCGTCATACTCCAGTAGACTTCTGATGATTAACCTTCCTTCTTTAATTAATCGTAGAACCATGCTGGGTGTAATATTTATTCATAAATTAATTACTGGTGAAATCGACTCTTCTGTGTTTACTAGCCAATTAAATTTCTCTATCCCTACTAGACTAACACGTAATTTTGTACCTTTATCGCTTCAATTTTGCTCAACTGATTATGCCTTGCATGAACCGTTCAGGGTTCTCTGTGATAACTATAACAAGCATTACAGAGTATTCTGCTCGGAAGCTTTTCTTCCTCGTATAAAGTCTTCTATTCTAAACTATTTAGCAAGTAGATAGCCCTATTTTTATTTGTAATTGTATTTGTACTCATACTCGTAGTTTGTATCGATTTTTTTTTTAAATTTTTTTTTTTATATTTACTTTGCATTTCGTGTCGTACGTTACACGACTGCGCCCCTCGGTCGGTTGGGCGGGAGGTGGGATGCAGTACGTTGCATCGGGATTCGCGTTAAAAAAAAAAAGAATACCAAGGAAATCAGAAAAAACAAATAAAAAATATTTATTTAAAATAATCAAATGAGATCGATTGGAATTTTTGCATGCACATAAATATTTATTAATTTATAAAAGATGTGGACAAAAGAGAGATATGTATGTGAATAAATTATTTACTATAATAGATCCTGTTGCGCTATTGATCATTTTCAATAGCTTTCACACATAGAAATAATTAACTTTGTTTTATTTCTTGTGTTCCAATTTGTTTATATGTTTATTATAACTTCACAGAAGCAAGCAGACCCGAATTGGTCTGTGCTTATAATTTAAGTTTACGAAATTGACAAACAATTATAAGGGCAAGCGCACCCGAATTGGTACGTGCCTATTACAGCGAAGCGACAATTGATTTTTTATGATTTTAAGCAATGCAAGTGCCCGATGTGTACCAAATGCACGAAGCGAACGAACTTAACTAACTCGACGCGCAGCATCGAGGCCTTCGCATAAGTAAATGCTAGGGCAATAACATGATCGTTACAGCGAAGAGCGCCAGCTTAATGTAATCATAATCTTAAGAGCGAAGTTTAAGCAATTGCTTCGCAGATTAAGTGCTTCAAGATAAGATTAAGTTGCTGCTCTTATCAGTTGCGAGGTCGATCAAGCTGTTTTGGCTGCGTAGCCAAAGCTCTAGCTTTGGAACTGTGATTGTTTTCAGAGAAGCTACACGCAATTTGGAGCACAACAGCTGACAACTGACTGATAGTCGTCGAGAAAGGACGTAGACACAGGCCCCATATGCTTCGATGCTGGCATCACATAAACCGTGAACTTCTAACTCTGCTGCAGGAATTGGCACGAGGCGAAGAAATTTAAGAATCTGCGCCTTCTCAAAACTGCAGCATGCCAAGCTGCTGCAAGTAATGATGGCAGGCTCTCGTCTCAATCAAGCCTTTCCTTCCAGATCTGCTGTAAGAAGATTTTAGCCTTATGAAACCAAGCGGGTCATACAAGCGAGCAATAGTCAACAGAATTGATCTTTTGGATGGTTGGATCTCTGCCGAATGGACGAAAAAGAAAACAGCAACTGATCCGACTCTTAGTCCCAAGCGAGTCCAAAAGTTTTGGTAATCGCTCCCATCATCAAACATTAGAGAAGATTATCTGTCCTCTTCGGGTATCCCTTCCAGTACAGCAGAATTGTTTGAGCACCACTTTCGCAACTTGCCAAAATTCCAGCCGTCTGATTAAGACGGCTTCTTGAATTGAGTCACCCCCTGAAATGAGGTCATCATCAGAAATCACAAAAACTTCAAATCTTGTCAAGTTTGTATCGGACAGACAGGCAGCCAACAGGCATGACCTGCTGGCATTCAAATTTTCTGCAACAACAATTTAGTACCCAAATTGTGTTTTTGTTGTTTTTACGTGCTACCTTGTAGGAACGACAAACCAGCAACAAACATAGTGACAATATTTGTCCCTTTTTTTTGCACTGAGTTTCCTATGTCCCCGAAATCTTGCACCAACTTTTCAGCGATCAAAACAGACGACGAGAAAAAATGGGGCTTCATGCGCACTTTTGTTGTTCTGCAGCTGAATTGTTGTTGCTTCCTATTTTTTATTTATTTTTTTATTTATTAATGGTCGACAAAACGAGTGTCTTTCTCATTATTCAATAGATTATACATACATAATGAAAATTAAATGCTAAAAGCCTAATTAGAGAACACAATTTTCTAATAGCATCCCCGACCGATGGAGGCATTTTATTTGCCAGTCCGGGCAGCTGTGCCCCTTTTCACAGCTAATTTTGTCAGTGCCGCTATTAGAGCCTACATCTAAGAAGAAGAGTGTAAGTAGGAAAAAAGTGTTCTTAAGTAAAATTAGAAATAATCTTAATTTGCTATATTATCTAAGAAAATACAGTAAATAGAGAAAAAAGAATGTAAGAGGATTTTTAATAAAGTAAAGAAATGAACGCAAGATATATAGAGTGTTAAGTAGATATTGTAAAGGGATAGTAATGGGAAAGTAATGGGAAATCACCGACCCGGTGGGGGAAAAAATTTACAGCCGGTCCGGCAAGCTATGCCCCTGTTCATAGCTGGGAATGGTCAGTGACTTTTCGAAGGTATTCTGAAAGCAACGATTTTATTAGGGGTAGAGAAAGTTCGGTAGAGAAAACATGATGTAAACTATTGTAATTTTTATATAGCATGCGAAAAGGATAGTGCATAGCGTAGTCTGTTGTGCACGTAGATAGGAATAAGGGGCGACAATTTCTAGTTGGTCTAGCCGGAACAGAGAATTAAAGACGCCCTAGCAGAAAAGGAGAATCTTTATCGCCAACAATCAATTTATGTAGAAAGACAACACCGAGAATTGTCCTACGGTTGATTAACGACGAAAGATTAAGAAGAAGAAGCCTACTGGAGTAGGATGGCAACCGAAGATTAGGGTCCCAGTTTAAACCTCGTAAGGCAAAAAGCAGAAATTGCTTCTGAACAGATTCAATACGATCCTGGCTATTTTTATACTGCGGAGACCAGATGCAAGAGCAGTATTCAAGGATAGGGCGAACAAGAGAGATGTACAGAAGTTTCGCTATAAAAGGATCGTTAAACTCTTTAGGCCATCGTTTTATGAATCCAAGTACACCTTTTTGCCTCATTGACGATGGTATCTATGTGAAGATTGAAACAGAGCTTAGAATCAAAAAGAACGCCTATATCCTTAACTGTGAGTATACATTGCAATGGATTATTGTCGATTGTATAACTGATAAGATAAGGTGTAGTACGATTAAATGTCATAAACATACACTTTGAACAATTCAGATGCAATTGATTGGCCGAACACCAACGTTTCATAGCGTTCAAATCGTCTTTTAGACGAGAATGATGTAGGGGACTAGTGTATGATAGAATAAGTTTCACATCGTCCGCATATATGAGTACACGGGCATGTGATATAACAGGGGGGGAAATCATTTATAAAAAGAGTATAGAGTAAGGGTCCAAGATGACTACCTTGAGGAACACCAGAAGAAACGTGAACCTGTTTAGAGGTAGTCAGCCTCATCATTACTCTTTGGGTCCTACCTTTTAAATAAGAACTAATCCAAAGCAAAAGAGATGGAGGGAAACCTATTCGGTCAAGTTTAAAAAGTAAAATGTAGTGTCAAACGCCTTACTGAACTCAGTGTAAATGACATCAGTTTGCATTTTGGAAAGGAAAGCATAATTTACCAAATAAGTAAACTCAAGCAGATTTGTCGTAGTTGACCTATTCTTTACGATTCCATGTTGAACAGGGGAAACAACTGATTTGTGGAAATGCTGCAAATTCGAAGTGCTTATGTTTTCAAATAATTTAGGAATAGCGGAAAGTGGATAAACAAGGGAAGAACTACACTCCTTGAGAAGACAACTAGGAATATTGTCAGGCCCAGGAGAGTAAAAAGATTTTAATGAATTTATAGCTAAAATGAGAGAAGAATGGGAAATAATAGGAGGAGGTATAGAACTAGAGGAAGTAATAGTTTAAGAGTAAGAATTATTATTGGACAGATTGAAGAGCAAGTTGATTGGAAAAAATTAGCAAAGAGGTTAGCAGAATCAGAGTCATTGCTTGCTTTATCCATCCCGAGAAAGAAAGAAGATGGCAAACTTGAAGATTTACGCTTCAAGTTTACAAAATTGTAAAACTTGTCTTTTGCAACGAGTTAGATAATTCTCATAGCATTGAAAATTCAGAAGAACCAGACTTATTAAACTTTTTAATTTATTTAGATTTTAGATTTTTAAGATTTGATAATCTGGGAGTAAGCCAGGGTGGCTTTGAAGAAGTATTCGAAGCTATTGACTTGGGAATACAAATATCTAAGAGGTAGTTAAGGGTGTTTGTTAAAAATGTTTCGGTTGCATAAATAAGCTGATTTAGCAATGAATAATTTCCTTTGCGAAGGCAACGGCGGGGCATATTGGCTGATGAGCACGAAATGAGAGGATTACAATTGCACATTGCAACCTCTAAAGTATGATGATATACATCCTCAGGAAGAGATAAAGGAGGGGACCTAGACACATTGGATATAAGGCAGTCATTTACAAATACAAGGTCAAGTGTTCAATTCAAATGATTAGAAATTGAATTGATTTGAAACAACGACAGATCAAGCATGCAATCTATAAAGTCATGCTGTGCTGAGGGTACTAGATAATTTTCGGCAGTGAATAATAACCAATAAATAGGTCATTATTACGCACGTGTAAAGAAACTTCTTTAAAACAAGAAATAAGTTTCATATAAACTTGAATATCAGAAGATGAAGGAACATAAGAGCATGTAATATTCCGTGTAGGAAAAGACACCTTGACTGAGACAATCTCAGCGTCAGTAGGCGTAAAACTGAAAAGTTCAGACTGGAGTGTGGCTTTAACGGCAATTAAAGTCGAATCAGCCGATCATTTCTATGCAAAATAAAATTATTCGAGAAAAATTAAAAATCAGATATGGTTCAATTCAACCATGTTTCTGAAAAAACGATTATATCCGAATCGAAGGAAGTGCTGGCCAGGAAAAGATTTTTATGCTTTGAAATGAGACCTCTGACATTCTGATAATGAATAAAGGCTTGGTCAGAAGACGAAGTTAGTTTTTTGGGGCAGAAATGGGACCATGTATTGAAGGGACTGAAAGAATGACGGTTACGCTTTTTTGGCTTGAACTCGTGAGCAATCATGTGTGGAGGCCAAAATTTGGGATCACAAATGATTGGGAACATATCATGTGAATCATTAATTTTGAATGATGATATTTCACGAGGAGTGGAGAAATTAAATTTGGTAATTGACACACTAGCAGAAGATTTGCTAGCAATATAGGCTGCCAATGACTCAGAAGTGGTGTCAGACGAAAATCGAGACACAAAAACTTGGTAAATGAGCTTTATTTCTTGTGTTTGATCTTGCGTTTGCAAGCTTGGGTAGCTTAGAGGCGCACTGGTAAACTAGAAGGCAATCCCAGTTCACAGGACTTATGCGAATTGGCACTGGAGTGCTCAAGAGCTGTCAAGCAACCTTAGATGTTGCACTATACGACTTTAATAGCAGCTCCTGAATCCGGCGAAGCAGAAGATTGAAGAGACGTGCAGTTGGCTGTTAACTATCAGCATCTTATTCTCAAATCTGTCAGTTAAGTCACTCCACGATGATGCGAAACCATCATTTGTGAGAGGAGACTTGGACACGATTGCCTTGGCTTTCCCGCCTGTCTTTGAGTTAAGGAGAAATAGTTTTTCGACCTCTATTAACCGTGCATTGGTCATATAGACAGCTGTGAAAAGTTCTCGGAAAGTGGGCCATTTTAGGTAGGGAGACTGCTGGAGCATCAATTAGGGCGGTTGCGCTCTCTATTTGCTTATTAAGAGTAGAGGCACAGCGCTCATAAACAAAGTGTCAGTGATCATATTTTGCTTGCATGGCTTGCATATCTTGGCTAAGAGCTTTGGGAGAGCGCTCACATCCTACTCGACCTTACCCCACGACTTGGTCTACGCGAACTTTAAGAGTGTAAAAAGACACTACAAGATTCGGAAACGATTTAATTTTTGCCTCGAACTGACTGAGCGCCATTTTATGGGTGCTGGAGAATTTGAGACTTGCTGCACGAGTGGTTAGAGGACCGGATACCGAAATTGTCGGACCCTTAGCGGAGACATGTGAAGAAGTTGATGAATAGCTAACTTTTAAAAGGAACGATTGAGGACCCTTTTGATGATTGATGGCGAAGAATCCTTTTTTATCGTAGGGTGTGAAAGTTAATTTGATCTTATGGGCTATGTTGATGGAACGGAAAGTTGTTGCTTACTGCTTTTATCGCTATCAATTGGCTGAGTAGGCTCATAAAGAGCCTCGGACTTGGATGACAGTGGAGTAACCGAGAAAATAATTGTTTATTTCGATGAAACAAATAAAATTAAATGGAGCGATGGAATCTTTCCCATTTGGATGAAGTGGTTTTTATACCCTTGCAGAGGGTATTATTATTTAGTAGTGAAATGTGTAAGGCATAGAACCCCATAAAGTATATACATTCTTGATCAGTATCAACAGCCGAGTCGATATAGCCATGTCCGTCTGCCTGTTTCTATGCGATCTTGTCTCTTAGTTTTAAAGCAATCTTTATGAAACTTTTCAGAGGTCCCTCTTTCTGTTGCACGCAGTACGCATATAGCTGCCATAGGAACGATCGGTCGAAAATTAAGTTGTATGAAAAACATTTTTGTTATCAAGATATCTTGACCAAACTCGGCATTTATAACCTTAACTATGTTCCTCATTATATGCAAAATCCTATTAAGATCGGACCACTATATCATATAGCTGCCATAGGAACGATCGGTCGAAAACTAGGTTCTTGCATACAAATTTTTTTGTTTATCAAGATATCTTGACCAAACTCGCCATTGACTATTTTCCCCGTGCTTCTTAGATACGGGCAAAGCACTATGAGCATTATGAAAAGGTTGGGTCTGCAAGGGTATTAGATCTTCGGCGTGACGAAGATGGCCCTACTTTCTCGTTTTTTATTTAAAAGAAATCAGGGAAAACAGAAAAAAAACAAATATAAAACATATATTTATTTTAATTTATCAAATAAAATAAATTACAACGATGAAATTTAAAAAAAAAAAAAAAAAATACCAAGGAAATCAGAAAAAACAAATAAAAAATATTTATTTAAAATAATCAAATGAGATCGATTGGAATTATTGCATGCACATAAATATTTATTAATTTATAAAAGATGTGGACAAAAGAGAGATATGTATGTGAATAAATTGTTTACTATAATAGATCCTGTTGCGCTATTGATCATTTTCAATAGCTTTCACACATAGAAATAATTAACTTTGTTTTATTTCTTGTGTTCCAATTTGTTTATATGTTTATTATAACTTCACAGAAGCAAGCAGACCCGAATTGGTCTGTGCTTATAATTTAAGTTTACGAAATTAACAAACAATTATAAGGGCAAGCGCACCCGAATTGGTACGTGCCGATTACAGCGAAGCGACAATTGATTTTTTATGATTTTAAGTAATGCAAGTGCCTGATGTGTACCAAATGCACGAAGCGAACGAACTTAACTAACTCGAGGCCTTCGCATAAGTAAATGCTAGGGCAATAACATGATCGTTACAGCGAAGAGCGCCAGCTTAATGTAATCATAATCTTAAGAGCGAAGTTTAAGCAATTGCTTCGCAGATTAAGTGCTTCAAGATAAGATTAAGTTGCTGCTCTTATCAGTTGCGAGGTCGATCAAGCTGTTTTGGCTGCGTAGCCAAAGCTCTAGCTTTGGAACTGTGATTGTTTTCAGAGAAGCTACACGCAATTTGGAACACAACAGCTGACAACTGACTGATAGTCGTCGAGAAAGGACGTAGACACAGGCCCCATATGCTTCGATGCTGGCATCACAGAAACCGTGAACTTCTAACTCTGCTGCAGGAATTGGCACGAGACGAAGAAATTTAAGAATCTGCGCCTTCTCAAAACTGCAGCAAAGATCATGCCAAGCTGTTGCAAGTGATGATGGCAGGCTCTCGTCTCAATCAAGCCTTTCCTTCCAGATCTGCTGTAAGAAGATTTTAGCCTTATGAAACCAAGGGGGTCATACAAGCGAGCAATAGTCAACAGAATTGATCTTTTGGATGGTTGGATCTCTGCCGAATGGACGAAAAAGAAAACAGCAACTGATCCGACGCTGAGTCCCAAACGAGTCCAAAAGTTTTGGTGATGTCGCTCCCATCATCAAACATTAGAGAAGATTCTCTGTCCTCTTCGGGTATCCCTTCCAGTATAGCAGAATTGTTTGAGCACCACTTTCGCAACTTGCCAAAATTCCAGCCGTCTAATTAAGAATTTCCATTGCTTCTTGAATTGAGTCACCCCCTGAAATGAGGTCATCATCAGAAATCGCAAAAACTTCAAATCATGTTTGTATCGGACAGACAGGCAGCCAACAGGGATGACCTGTTGGCATTCAAATTTTCTGCAACAACAATGACTCAGAAGTGGTGTCAGACGAAAATCGAGACACAAAAACTTGGTAAATGAGCTTTATTTCTTGTGTTTGATCTTGCGTTTGCAAGCTTGGGTAGCTTAGAGGCGCACTGGTAAACTAGAAGGCAATCCCAGTTCACAGGACTTATGCGAATTGGCACTGGAGTGCTCAAGAGCTGTCAAGCAACCTTAGATGTTGCACTATACGACTTTAATAGCAGCTCCTGAATCCGGCGAAGCAGAAGATTGAAGAGACGTGCAGTTGGCTGTTAACTATCAGCATCTTATTCTCAAATCTGTCAGTTAAGTCACTCCACGATGATGCGAAACCATCATTTGTGAGAGGAGACTTGGACACGATTGCCTTGGCTTTCCCGCCTGTCTTTGAGTTAAGGAGAAATAGTTTTTCGACCTCTATTAACCGTGCATTGGTCATATAGACAGCTGTGAAAAGTTCTCGGAAAGTGGGCCATTTTAGGTAGGGAGACTGCTGGAGCATCAATTAGGGCGGTTGCGCTCTCTATTTGCTTATTAAGAGTAGAGGCACAGCGCTCATAAACAAAGTGTCAGTGATCATATTTTGCTTGCATGGCTTGCATATCTTGGCTAAGAGCTTTGGGAGAGCGCTCACATCCTACTCGACCTTACCCCACGACTTGGTCTACGCGAACTTTAAGAGTGTAAAAAGACACTACAAGATTCGGAAACGATTTAATTTTTGCCTCGAACTGACTGAGCGCCATTTTATGGGTGCTGGAGAATTTGAGACTTGCTGCACGAGTGGTTAGAGGACCGGATACCGAAATTGTCGGACCCTTAGCGGAGACATGTGAAGAAGTTGATGAATAGCTAACTTTTAAAAGGAACGATTGAGGACCCTTTTGATGATTGATGGCGAAGAATCCTTTTTTATCGTAGGGTGTGAAAGTTAATTTGATCTTATGGGCTATGTTGATGGAACGGAAAGTTGTTGCTTACTGCTTTTATCGCTATCAATTGGCTGAGTAGGCTCATAAAGAGCCTCGGACTTGGATGACAGTGGAGTAACCGAGAAAATAATTGTTTATTTCGATGAAACAAATAAAATTAAATGGAGCGATGGAATCTTTCCCATTTGGATGAAGTGGTTTTTATACCCTTGCAGAGGGTATTATTATTTAGTAGTGAAATGTGTAAGGCATAGAACCCCATAAAGTATATACATTCTTGATCAGTATCAACAGCCGAGTCGATATAGCCATGTCCGTCTGCCTGTTTCTATGCGATCTTGTCTCTTAGTTTTAAAGCAATCTTTATGAAACTTTTCAGAGGTCCCTCTTTCTGTTGCACGCAGTACGCATATAGCTGCCATAGGAACGATCGGTCGAAAATTAAGTTGTATGAAAAACATTTTTGTTATCAAGATATCTTGACCAAACTCGGCATTTATAACCTTAACTATGTTCCTCATTATATGCAAAATCCTATTAAGATCGGACCACTATATCATATAGCTGCCATAGGAACGATCGGTCGAAAACTAGGTTCTTGCATACAAATTTTTTGTTTATCAAGATATCTTGACCAAACTCGCCATTGACTATTTTCCCCGTGCTTCTTAGATACGGGCAAAGCACTATGAGCATTATGAAAAGGTTGGGTCTGCAAGGGTATTAGATCTTCGGCGTGACGAAGATGGCCCTACTTTCTCGTTTTTTATTTAAAAGAAATCAGGGAAAACAGAAAAAAAACAAATATAAAACATATATTTATTTTAATTTATCAAATAAAATAAATTACAACGATGAAATTTAAACAAAAAAAAAAAAAAAATACCAAGGAAATCAGAAAAAACAAATAAAAAATATTTATTTAAAATAATCAAATGAGATCGATTGGAATTATTGCATGCACATAAATATTTATTAATTTATAAAAGATGTGGACAAAAGAGAGATATGTATGTGAATAAATTGTTTACTATAATAGATCCTGTTGCGCTATTGATCATTTTCAATAGCTTTCACACATAGAAATAATTAACTTTGTTTTATTTCTTGTGTTCCAATTTGTTTATATGTTTATTATAACTTCACAGAAGCAAGCAGACCCGAATTGGTCTGTGCTTATAATTTAAGTTTACGAAATTAACAAACAATTATAAGGGCAAGCGCACCCGAATTGGTACGTGCCGATTACAGCGAAGCGACAATTGATTTTTTATGATTTTAAGTAATGCAAGTGCCTGATGTGTACCAAATGCACGAAGCGAACGAACTTAACTAACTCGAGGCCTTCGCATAAGTAAATGCTAGGGCAATAACATGATCGTTACAGCGAAGAGCGCCAGCTTAATGTAATCATAATCTTAAGAGCGAAGTTTAAGCAATTGCTTCGCAGATTAAGTGCTTCAAGATAAGATTAAGTTGCTGCTCTTATCAGTTGCGAGGTCGATCAAGCTGTTTTGGCTGCGTAGCCAAAGCTCTAGCTTTGGAACTGTGATTGTTTTCAGAGAAGCTACACGCAATTTGGAACACAACAGCTGACAACTGACTGATAGTCGTCGAGAAAGGACGTAGACACAGGCCCCATATGCTTCGATGCTGGCATCACAGAAACCGTGAACTTCTAACTCTGCTGCAGGAATTGGCACGAGACGAAGAAATTTAAGAATCTGCGCCTTCTCAAAACTGCAGCAAAGATCATGCCAAGCTGTTGCAAGTGATGATGGCAGGCTCTCGTCTCAATCAAGCCTTTCCTTCCAGATCTGCTGTAAGAAGATTTTAGCCTTATGAAACCAAGGGGGTCATACAAGCGAGCAAT
This sequence comes from Drosophila littoralis, assembly GCA_018903485.1. Taxonomy (NCBI): domain Eukaryota; kingdom Metazoa; phylum Arthropoda; class Insecta; order Diptera; family Drosophilidae; genus Drosophila; species Drosophila littoralis. The sequence continues at coordinate 1,008,710 of JAEIGF010000598.1, forward strand.
AGTCAACAGAATTGATCTTTTGGATGGTTGGATCTCTGCCGAATGGACGAAAAAGAAAACAGCAACTGATCCGACGCTGAGTCCCAAACGAGTCCAAAAGTTTTGGTGATGTCGCTCCCATCATCAAACATTAGAGAAGATTCTCTGTCCTCTTCGGGTATCCCTTCCAGTATAGCAGAATTGTTTGAGCACCACTTTCGCAACTTGCCAAAATTCCAGCCGTCTAATTAAGAATTTCCATTGCTTCTTGAATTGAGTCACCCCCTGAAATGAGGTCATCATCAGAAATCGCAAAAACTTCAAATCATGTTTGTATCGGACAGACAGGCAGCCAACAGGGATGACCTGTTGGCATTCAAATTTTCTGCAACAACAATGACTCAGAAGTGGTGTCAGACGAAAATCGAGACACAAAAACTTGGTAAATGAGCTTTATTTCTTGTGTTTGATCTTGCGTTTGCAAGCTTGGGTAGCTTAGAGGCGCACTGGTAAACTAGAAGGCAATCCCAGTTCACAGGACTTATGCGAATTGGCACTGGAGTGCTCAAGAGCTGTCAAGCAACCTTAGATGTTGCACTATACGACTTTAATAGCAGCTCCTGAATCCGGCGAAGCAGAAGATTGAAGAGACGTGCAGTTGGCTGTTAACTATCAGCATCTTATTCTCAAATCTGTCAGTTAAGTCACTCCACGATGATGCGAAACCATCATTTGTGAGAGGAGACTTGGACACGATTGCCTTGGCTTTCCCGCCTGTCTTTGAGTTAAGGAGAAATAGTTTTTCGACCTCTATTAACCGTGCATTGGTCATATAGACAGCTGTGAAAAGTTCTCGGAAAGTGGGCCATTTTAGGTAGGGAGACTGCTGGAGCATCAATTAGGGCGGTTGCGCTCTCTATTTGCTTATTAAGAGTAGAGGCACAGCGCTCATAAACAAAGTGTCAGTGATCATATTTTGCTTGCATGGCTTGCATATCTTGGCTAAGAGCTTTGGGAGAGCGCTCACATCCTACTCGACCTTACCCCACGACTTGGTCTACGCGAACTTTAAGAGTGTAAAAAGACACTACAAGATTCGGAAACGATTTAATTTTTGCCTCGAACTGACTGAGCGCCATTTTATGGGTGCTGGAGAATTTGAGACTTGCTGCACGAGTGGTTAGAGGACCGGATACCGAAATTGTCGGACCCTTAGCGGAGACATGTGAAGAAGTTGATGAATAGCTAACTTTTAAAAGGAACGATTGAGGACCCTTTTGATGATTGATGGCGAAGAATCCTTTTTTATCGTAGGGTGTGAAAGTTAATTTGATCTTATGGGCTATGTTGATGGAACGGAAAGTTGTTGCTTACTGCTTTTATCGCTATCAATTGGCTGAGTAGGCTCATAAAGAGCCTCGGACTTGGATGACAGTGGAGTAACCGAGAAAATAATTGTTTATTTCGATGAAACAAATAAAATTAAATGGAGCGATGGAATCTTTCCCATTTGGATGAAGTGGTTTTTATACCCTTGCAGAGGGTATTATTATTTAGTAGTGAAATGTGTAAGGCATAGAACCCCATAAAGTATATACATTCTTGATCAGTATCAACAGCCGAGTCGATATAGCCATGTCCGTCTGCCTGTTTCTATGCGATCTTGTCTCTTAGTTTTAAAGCAATCTTTATGAAACTTTTCAGAGGTCCCTCTTTCTGTTGCACGCAGTACGCATATAGCTGCCATAGGAACGATCGGTCGAAAATTAAGTTGTATGAAAAACATTTTTGTTATCAAGATATCTTGACCAAACTCGGCATTTATAACCTTAACTATGTTCCTCATTATATGCAAAATCCTATTAAGATCGGACCACTATATCATATAGCTGCCATAGGAACGATCGGTCGAAAACTAGGTTCTTGCATACAAATTTTTTTGTTTATCAAGATATCTTGACCAAACTCGCCATTGACTATTTTCCCCGTGCTTCTTAGATACGGGCAAAGCACTATGAGCATTATGAAAAGGTTGGGTCTGCAAGGGTATTAGATCTTCGGCGTGACGAAGATGGCCCTACTTTCTCGTTTTTTATTTAAAAGAAATCAGGGAAAACAGAAAAAAAAACAAATATAAAACATATATTTATTTTAATTTATCAAATAAAATAAATTACAACGATGAAATTTAAAAAAAAAAAAAAAAAATACCAAGGAAATCAGAAAAAACAAATAAAAAATATTTATTTAAAATAATCAAATGAGATCGATTGGAATTATTGCATGCACATAAATATTTATTAATTTATAAAAGATGTGGACAAAAGGAGAGATATGTATGTGAATAAATTGTTTACTATAATAGATCCTGTTGCGCTATTGATCATTTTCAATAGCTTTCACACATAGAAATAATTAACTTTGTTTTATTTCTTGTGTTCCAATTTGTTTATATGTTTATTATAACTTCACAGAAGCAAGCAGACCCGAATTGGTCTGTGCTTATAATTTAAGTTTACGAAATTAACAAACAATTATAAGGGCAAGCGCACCCGAATTGGTACGTGCCGATTACAGCGAAGCGACAATTGATTTTTTATGATTTTAAGTAATGCAAGTGCCTGATGTGTACCAAATGCACGAAGCGAACGAACTTAACTAACTCGAGGCCTTCGCATAAGTAAATGCTAGGGCAATAACATGATCGTTACAGCGAAGAGCGCCAGCTTAATGTAATCATAATCTTAAGAGCGAAGTTTAAGCAATTGCTTCGCAGATTAAGTGCTTCAAGATAAGATTAAGTTGCTGCTCTTATCAGTTGCGAGGTCGATCAAGCTGTTTTGGCTGCGTAGCCAAAGCTCTAGCTTTGGAACTGTGATTGTTTTCAGAGAAGCTACACGCAATTTGGAACACAACAGCTGACAACTGACTGACAGTCGTCGAGAAAGGACGTAGACACAGGCCCCATATGCTTCGATGCTGGCATCACAGAAACCGTGAACTTCTAACTCTGCTGCAGGAATTGGCACGAGACGAAGAAATTTAAGAATCTGCGCCTTCTCAAAACTGCAGCAAAGATCATGCCAAGCTGTTGCAAGTGATGATGGCAGGCTCTCGTCTCAATCAAGCCTTTCCTTCCAGATCTGCTGTAAGAAGATTTTAGCCTTATGAAACCAAGGGGGTCATACAAGCGAGCAATAGTCAACAGAATTGATCTTTTGGATGGTTGGATCTCTGCCGAATGGACGAAAAAGAAAACAGCAACTGATCCGACGCTGAGTCCCAAACGAGTCCAAAAGTTTTGGTGATGTCGCTCCCATCATCAAACATTAGAGAAGATTCTCTGTCCTCTTCGGGTATCCCTTCCAGTATAGCAGAATTGTTTGAGCACCACTTTCGCAACTTGCCAAAATTCCAGCCGTCTAATTAAGAATTTCCATTGCTTCTTGAATTGAGTCACCCCCTGAAATGAGGTCATCATCAGAAATCGCAAAAACTTCAAATCATGTTTGTATCGGACAGACAGGCAGCCAACAGGGATGACCTGTTGGCATTCAAATTTTCTGCAACAACAATTTAGTACCCAAATTGTGTTTTTGTTGTTTTTACGCGCTACCTTGTAGGAACGACATACAAACCAGCAACAAACATAGTGACAATATTTGTTCCTTTTCTTTGCACTGAGTTTCCTATGTCCCCGAAATCTTGCACCAACTTTTCAGCGATCAAAACAGACGACGAGAAAAAATGGGGCTTCATGCGCACTTTTGTTGTTCTGCAGCTGAATTGTTGTTGCTTCCTATTTTTTATTTATTTTTTTATTTATTAATGGTCGACAAAACGAGTGTCTTTCTCATTATTCAATAGATTATACATACATAATGAAAATTAAATGCTAAAAGCCTAATTAGAGAACACAATTTTCTAATAGCATCCCCGACCGGTGGAGGCATTTTATTTGCCAGTCCGGGCAGCTGTGCCCCTTTTCACAGCTAATTTTGTCAGTGCTGCTATTAGAGCCTACATCTAAGAAGAAGAGTGTAAGTAGGAAAAAAGTGTTCTTAAGTAAAATTAGAAATAATCTTAATTTGCTATATTATCTAATAAAATACAGTAAATAGAAAAAAAAGAAAGTAAGAGGATTTTTATTTATTTATTTTATTTATTTATTAATGGTCGACAAAACGAGTGTCTTCCTCATTATACATACAATACATAATGGAATTATATGCTAAAAGCCTAGTTAGATAACACAGTTCTCTAAATATCATCATCGACCGATGGAGGTGTTTTAGTTGCCAGTCCGGCCAGCTGTGCCCCTTATCACAGCTAAATTTGTCAGTGACGCTATTAGAGCCTACATCTAAGCGGAAGGGTGTAAGTAGTAAAAAAGTGTTCTTAAGTAAAATTAAAGATAATCTTAGTTTGCTATATTAATTAAAAAAATACAGTAAATAAGAAAAAAGAATGTAAGAAGATTGTTAATAAAGTAAAGAAATTGAAGCTAGATGTATAGAGTGTTAAGTAGATAGGACAGAGAGAAAAGTAATGGGAAATCACCGACCCGGTGGGGGAAAATTTACTGCCTGTCCGGCAAGCTATGCCCCTCCTCATAGCTGGGAATGGTCAGTGACTTCCCGAAGGTATCCTGAAAGCAACGATTTTATTAGGGGTAGAGAAAGTTCTATAGAGAAAACGTGATGCAAACTATTATAATTTTTACATAGCACGCGAAAAGGATTGTGCATAGCGTAGTCTGTTGTGCACGTAGATAGGAATAAGGGGCGACAATTTCTAGTTGGTCTAGCCGGAACAGAGAATTAAAGACGCCCTAGCAGAAAAGGAGAATCTATATCGCCAACAATCAATTTATGTAGAAAGACAACACCGAGAATTGTCCTACGGTTGATTAACGACGGAAGATTAAGAAGAAGAAGCCTACTGGAGTAGAATGGCAACCGAAGATTAGGGTCCCAATTTAAACCTCGTAAGGCAAAAAGCAGAAATTGCTTCTGAACAGATTCAATACGATCCTGACTATTGATATACTGCGGAGACCAGATGCAAGAGCAGTATTCAAGGATAGGGCGAACGAGAGAGATGTACAGATGTTTCGTTATAAAAGGATCGTTAAACTCTTTAGACCATCGTTTAATGAATCCAAGTATACCTTTTGCCTCATTAACAATGGTATCTATATGCAGATTGAAGCTGAGTTTAGAATCAAAAAGCACGCCTAGATCCTAAACTGTTACCATACGTTGCAATGGAGTATTGTCAATGGTATAGCTGACAAGATAAGGTGTAGTGCAATTAAAGGTCATAAACATACACTTTGAACAATTCAGATGCAATTGATTGGCCGAACACCAACGTTTCATAGCGTTCAAATCGTGAATGATGTAGGGGATTAGTGTCCGCATATATGAGTACACGGGCATGTGATATAACAGGGGGGAGATCATTTATAAAGAGAGTATAGAGTAAGGGTCCAAGATGACTACCTTGAGGAACACCAGAAGATACGTGAACCTGTTTAGAGGTAGTCAGCCTCATCATTACTCTTTGGGTCCTACCTTTTAAATAAGAACTAATCCAAAGCAAAAGAGATGAAGGGAAACCTATTCGGTCAAGTTTAAAAAGTAAAATGTAGTGTCAAACGCCTTACTGAACTCAGTGTAAATGACATCAGTTTGCATTTTGGAAAGGAAAGCATAATTTACCAAGGAAGTAAGCTCAAGCAGATTTGTCGTAGTTGACCTATTCTTTACGAATCCATGTTGAACAGTTGTTGCTTACTGCTTTTATCGCTATCAATTGGCTGAGTAGGCTCATAAAGAGCCTCGGACTTGGATGACAGTGGAGTAACCGAGAAAATAATTGTTTATTTCGATGAAACAAATAAAATTAAATGGAGCGATGGAATCTTTCCCATTTGGATGAAGTGGTTTTTATACCCTTGCAGAGGGTATTATTATTTTGTAGTGAAATGTGTAAGGCATAGAACCCCATAAAGTATATACATTCTTGATCAGTATCAACAGCCGAGTCGATATAGCCATGTCCGTCTGCCTGTTTCTATGCGATCTTGTCTCTTAGTTTTAAAGCAATCTTTATGAAACTTTTCAGAGGTCCCTCTTTCTGTTGCACGCAGTACATATATCGGAACCAGCTGGATCGGACCACTATGTCATATAGCTGCCATAGGAACGATCGGTCGAAAATTAAGTTGTATGAAAAACATTTTTGCTATCAAGATATCTTGACCAAACTCGGCATTTATAAGCTTAACTATGCTCCTCATATATATGCAAAATCCTATTAAGATCGGACCACTATATCATATAGCTGCCATAGGAACGATCGGTCGAAAACTAGGTTCTTGTATAAAAACTTTTTTGTTTATCAAGATATCTTGACCAAACTCGCCATTGACTATTTTTCCTGTTCTACTTAGATACGGGCAAAGCACTATGAGCATCATGAAAAGGTTGGGTCTGCAAGGGTATTAGATCTTCGGCGTGACGAATATAGCCCTACTTTCTCGTTTTTTATTTAAAAGAAATCAGGGAAAACAGAAAAAAACACAAATATAAAATATATATTTATTTTAATTTATCAAATGAAATAAATTACAACGATGGAATTTAAACAAAAAAAAAAAAAAATACCAAGGAAATCAGAAAATACAAATAAAATTTATTTATTTAAAATAATCAAATGAGATCGATTGGAATTATTGCATGCACATAAATATTTATTGATTTATAAAAGATGTGGACAAAAGAGAGTGTTAAAATAGTTACAATAAGCTGTTCAACTTTTGTTAAATTTTGAAAAGTTTATTTCGTGCGAAGAATAACGTGGTGAAATTGTCAGAATGAACATGTCGCATCAAATAGAAAAACTTGGTGAGGACAATTATGACGTATGGCATATGGCCATGAAAAGTGTCTTGGTGGTGGCGGACCTATGGAATGTTGTGTGTGGAAAATATGTTAAGCCAGAAGGAAATGGTGAGGATATCGAAAAATGGGTTAGTGTCGACCAAAAAGCGATGGCTTACATAATTTTAAATCTTAAGCCAACACAGTTGATGCATATCAAGTCATGCCCAACATCTGCAGCCGTATTGAATAAATTAAAGGATATTCATGTCTCAGTTGGACCGATTAGGAAGGTCCAATTATATCAAAAATTAATACGTTTCAATATGCAGCAGGGTGACGATGTAGTCGCATATGTCAATTCATTTGTTGAGACAATTGAAAAGCTGGCAGAATTAGACATCAAACTCAATGACGAGTTGCAGGTCATCATGTTTTTGAGCAGTTTACCAGACACATGGGAAAATTTTGTAATAGCGAGTGAGACACGCGATGAGCTGCCCAAATTCGAAGTCGTCAAGGTTAAAATGTTAGAAGAGGCCACGCGAAAGCAAGAAAGAGCTAGCAGAGACGGCATAGAAACACTAGAAGCAGTGTATACACACAAACATAATGGACCGCGGGACAACAACAGTGTCGAAAGCATTGGCAGAAAGAATAGCAGTAAGCAGCCATTCAGAGAAAAATGTTTTAATTGCGAAAAAGTAGGGCATCGAGCGAGCGATTGCCGAAATAAAAAGAAGGGTTATAAAAAGAGCCAAAAGGACGAAAAGTCTCTATTCTTAATGCACAGTTGTGTCAAGGAGAAGCAAAAGAGTTTTTGGTGCGTTGCAACATCGGCGGTGCAACATCGCACATGTGCTGCGACCGCAGCATGTTCCTTACGTTATGCTGATAAAAAGACGTCGATAATGTTGGCCGCAAATAAGTTCATCGATTCACCCGGCAGTGGCAGTGTTGAATTGCACTGCAATAGAATAAAACTAAAGCTGCAAAATGTTTTATATGTCCCTGACTTAAGCATGAATTTTTTATCAGTAAGTGCTGCAGCAAAGTTTGAGAATTCTACCATATTTGAAGGGAAAATTGCGCTGATAAAAGACAAAGAAGGCAACGATATAATAAGGGCAAGACACGAAAATGGTTTGTATGTGTACAAACATAGTCTTGATCAGGTTCATATGCTAAATAGTTCTGATTCATCTTCCATAAAATGGCACAATAGATTTGGCCACCTGAATTTTAAGGATTTGAAATTGCCTAATGATAAGCAACTGGTGCGTGGTATGAAAGTTAAAAATATACGATTAGAAATAAATGGCGATACATGTAATAAAGCAAAAATTTGTGCATTGCCATTCCCACAGAAAGCGAATCGTGTCTCAAAGCAAGTACTGGACTTAGTGCATACAGACGTATGTGGTCCGATGAATGTTAAGTCGCTTGCAGGCAATCGATATTTCGTAACTTTTATTGATGACTACTCACGCAAGATATTTGTTTACCTTATGCACTCAAAAAGCCAAGCCTTTGAGAAGTTTAAAATGTTTAAAACTTTTGTAGAATGCCAAACAGGAAATAAAATAAAGGCTGTGCGCAGCGACAATGGAACAGAGTATGTGAATAAGCAATTCACTGAATTTTTGATCGAGTGCGGTATAAAAAGGCAATTAACAGTTCCTTACACTCCGCAGCAAAACGGTGTGGCCGAACGTGCTAATCGGACCATCGTTGAAATGGCAAAAAGTCTTCTAATTCATTCAAAGCTTGTAGAATTTTTGTGGGCAGAGGCTGTTGCAACAGCAGTTTATTTGCGCAACAGATGTCCCACAAAAGCATTAGATGGAAGCACACCATTTGAGGTATGGAAGGATCGCAAGCCATCAGTACAGCACTTGAGAGTATTTGGCTCGCGGGCATTTGCACTAGACAAAGTCAGAAATATGATCGCGAGAAGCGAACAGTTATTGAAAGAAGGGATGTCAAATTCATTGAAGGTGAGTTTGACATAGCAATAACTGATGCATGCAGTATTTCAGACAGAAACACCTTCACGACGTACATTATCCCGTTTGAGTCAAATCATGAGGTTGCAATAAACCACCCAGAGCAACCTGCCGAGGTGCAAGAGTACAACAGTGACTCAAATGAAGAAGAGGAGGATTTTGTGAGCGCAAGCGATCCAGAAGAAGAGAGCAACGATGACGACAACGACCAAGTAGCGGTGCCACAAGTTGAAGCTGTAGTACAACATGGGCGTGGCAGGCCAAAAATCATACGTACAGGTCAGCCAGGCAGGCCCAAAAAGCAGTACCAATTGATCAATAGTCTTAATCAGATTGAAGACATTGAAACTCCGCAGTCAGTTGCAGAAGCATTACATGGCCAAAATGCGCAGGATTGGGAAAAGTCTATGCAAATAGAGTACGACGCTCTACCAGCAAATGAGACATGGTCAGTGTGTGAGCTACCTCCTGGACAAAAGGCCATTGGTTCAAAATGGGTTTACCGAATCAAGAGAGATAAAGATGGTAGTATTGAAAAATTTAAGTCTCGACTAGTTGCACAAGGTTGTGGGCAACAATTTGGTGTCAATTACTGGGAAACGTTTTCTCCAGTAATTCGATATGAAACCATTCGCATGTTATTCGCAATAGCTGCCGAAAAAGAGCTGTATATGCATCAGGTCGACATTTCAAACGCATATATAAATAGTAAGCTTAATGAAACTGTGTACATGAAACAACCGCCGAATTTTATTGACAAGCAGCACCCAAATAAAGTCCTCAAACTAGAAAAGCCACTTTACGGACTTAAACGCATTTTAAAATGCACGATGGAGGCCCCATTAGCTATTTCCTAGGCATGGAAATCCAACGCGACGGCGATTGAGGCTCCGTTTCGCTGTGCCAGAAAACGCACATTCAAGGCCTATTGGACAAGTATGGCATGAGCAATTGCCGTCCAGTAAGCACACCTCTTGACCCAGGTTTTCAAGTGGACTGCAACGACGATACTGGTGTAAAGGTAAATATAACGCAATATCAGTCATTAATTGGTTCGCTTATATACTTAGCAGTTTTGAGCCGACCAGACATTTTGCATGCTGTAAACAAATTATCACAAAGAAATGGTAAGATATCTTGCGGGTACAAAGAATATGAAATTAGTATACCGTAAAAATGGCAAACCACCAAAAGGCTATGCAGATGCAGATTGGGGCAACCGGCTGGACAGGAGATCCTATAGTGGCTACGCATTTTTCCTGGCAGGCAGTGCATTTTCTTGGACTTCATCAAAGCAAAGCGTTGTCGCATTGAGCAGCACTGAAGCAGAATATATTTCTTTGTCCATGGCTGCCAAAGAAGCAGTTTATCTATGCAGGCTACTTAGTGAGATGGGATGGTCAAAGGCTACAGAGCCGTTGACTATATGTGGCGACAACCTAAGCGCGCAACATATTGTGCAAAATCCAGTCCATCATAAGCGCACTAAGCACATAGACATAAGGTATCATTTTGTACGTGAAAAGGTACAATGTAATGATATTGCATTAGAATACGTACCTACAAATAATAATGTTGCAGATATACTAACAAAATGTTTAAGTAAGCAAAAGCACGTACGCCTTGTAAAAACACTTGGATTGAATTAAATTTGTTTTTTTTTTTGCAACTGACTATAATTAGCTTAAGAAGAAGTGTTAAAATAGTTACAATAAGCTGTTAAGCTTCTTTATAATCTGGCAACATTGTATCAGCATAGTACTCATTCTGCAATTGAGTACTTGTTCAGATTTTTTGTACTCATGCTTTGAAGTTTCTATTAAACGTTTAACCGAACCACTACGTGTGATTTCTTAATGTGCATCTTAGGCACACCAGAAATATCCCAACAGAGAGATATGTATGTCAATATTTACTATAATAGATCCTGTTGCGCTATTGAGCATTTTCAATAGCTTTCACAAATAGAAATAATGAACTTTGTTTTATTTCTTGTATTCCAATTTTTGTATTTATTTATTTTATTAAGGGTCGACAAAACGAGTGTCTTCCTCATTATTCAGTAGATTATACATACATAATGAAAATTAAATGCTAAAAGCCTAATTAGAGAACAACATTTTCTAATAGAATCACCGACCGATGGAGGTGTTTTATTAGCCAGTCCGGCCAGCTGTACCCCTTTACAGCTAATTTTGTCAGTAACGCTGTTAGAGTCTACATCTAAGAATAAGGGAGTAAGTAGGAAAAAGGTGTTCTTAAGTAAAACTAAAAATAATCTTAATTTGCTATATTATTTAAGAAAATACAATAAATAGGGAAATAGAAAGAAAGGAGTTATTAATAGAGTAAAAGAATTTAAACAAGATATAAAGAATGTTAGGTGGATAGAGAGATAGAAATGGGAAATCACCAGCCCGGTGGGGGAAAATTTATAGCTGGTCCGGCAAGCTATGCCCCTGCTCATAGCTGGGAATGGTCAGTGACTTCCCGAAGGTATCCTGAAAGCAACGATTTTATTAGGGGTAAAGAAAGTTCGGAAGAGAAAACGTGATGTAAACTATTATAATTTTTACATACCACGCGAAAAGGATTGTGCATAGCGTAGTCTGTTGTGCACGTAGATAGGAATAAGGGGCGATAATTTCTGGTTGGTCTAGCCGGAACAGAGAATTGAAGACGCTCTAGCAGAGAAGGAGAATCTATATCGCCAACAATCAACTTATGGAGAAAGACAACTCCGAGAACTGCCCTACGGTTGATTAACGACGGAAGATTAAGAAGAAGAAGCCTGGTGGAGTAGGATGGCAACCGAAGATTAGGGTCCCAATTTAAACCTCGTAAGGCAAAAAGCAGAAATTGCTTCTGAACAGATTCAATACGATCCTGGCTATTGATATACTGCGGAGACCAGATGCAAGAGCAGTATTCAAGGATAGGGCGAACGAGAGAGATGTACAGATGTTTCGTTATAAAAGGATCGTTAAACTCTTTAGACCATCGTTTAATGAATCCAAGTACACCTTTTGCCTCATTAACGATGGTATCTATATGCAGATTGAAGCTGAGTTTAGAATCAAAAAGTACGCCTAGACCCTTAACTGTTAGTATACGTTGCAATGGAGTATTGTCAATTGTATAGCTGACAAGATAAGGTGTAGTGCGATTGAAGGTCATAAACATACACTTTGAACAATTCAGATGCAATTGATTGGCCGAACACCAAAATTGCATAGCGTTCAAATCGTCTTGTAGACGAGAATGATGTAGGGGATTAATGTATGATAGAATAAGTTTCACATCATCCGCATACATGAGTACACGGGCATGTGATATAACAGAGGGGAGATCATTTATAAAAAGAGTAAAAAGTAAAGGTCCAAGATGACTACCTTGAGGAACACCAGAAGTAACGTAGTAGTCAGCCTCAGCATTACTCTTTGGGTCCTACCTTTTCAATAAGAACTAATCCAAAGCAAAAGAGAAGGAGGGAAACCTATTCGGTCAAGTTTAAAAAGTAAAATGTCATGGTGCACAGAGTCAAACGCCTTACTGAACTCAGTGTAAATGACATCAGTTTGCATTTTCGAAAGGAAAGCATAATTTACCAAGGAAGTAAACTCTAGTAGATTGGTCGTAGTTGACCGATTCTTTACGAATCCATGTTGCACAGGGGAGACAACAGATTTGCAGAAATGCTGCAAATTTGAAGTGATTATTTTTATACCCTTGCAGAGGGTATTATAATTTTGCCGAGAAATGTAAAACGCATAGAAGGAGACATCTGCGACCCCATAAAGTATATATATTCTTGATCAGCATCAACAGCCGAGTCGATATAGCCATGTCCGTCTGTCTGTTTCTATGAACTAGTCTCTCAGTTTTAAAGCTATCTTAATGAAACTTTTCAGAAGTCCCTTTTTCTGTTGCACACAGCACATATGTCAAAACCAGCTGGATCGGCCCACTATATCATATAGCTGCCATAGGAACGATCGGTCGAAAATTAAGTTTTTGTATAAAAAAACATTTGGTTTTTCAAGATATCTTAACCAAACTCGGCATTTATTAGTTTTACTAAGCTCCTCATATATATGCAAAAAATTCGTATTAAGATCGGACCATTATATCATATAGCTGCCATAGGAACGATCGGTCGAAAATGTAGTTCTTGTATGAAAAAACATTTTGTTTTCAAGATATCTTGACCAAACTCGGCATTTATTAGTTTTACTATGCTCTCTATATATATGCAATATCCTATTAAGATCGGACCACTATATCATATAGCTGCCATAGGAACGATAGGTCGAAAATTTAGTTCTTGTATGAAAAAAATTTTGTTTATCAAGATATCTTGACCAAACTTGACCAAGCTCCTCATATATATCCAAAATCCTATTAAGATCAGACCAATATATCATATAGGTGCCATAGGAACGATCGGTCGAAAACTAAGTTTTTGAGTGAAAAAACATTTTGTTTTTCAAGATATCTTGACCAAACTCGGTATTTATTAGTATTACTATACTCCTCATATATAGGCGAAATCCTATTAAGATCGGACCACTATATCATATAGCTGCCATAGGAACGATCTGTCGAAAAGTAGGATCTTGTATAAAAAACATTTTGTTTTTCAAGATATCTTGACCAAACTCGGCATTTATTAGTTTTACTATGCTCCTCATATATATGCAAAATACTATTAAGATCGGACCACTATATCAAATAGCTGCCATAGGAACGATCGGTCAAAAATTAATTTTGTATGGAGCATTTTTTGTTTTTCATGATTTTTCGATTAAACACGGCATTATAGCTGCATTTAAAGACTTCACTATGCTCCCTTCATTTTTGCAAAATCTTATTTACATCGGTTTTTGATTAAAAGCCTTTTTTTTGTTTATCAATATACCTTGACCAAACTCGGCCTTAACCATTTTCTCGGCATTAAAAGGTTGGGTCTGCAAGGGTATTAGATCTTCGGCATGCCGAAGATAGCCCTTCTTCCTCGTTTCAAATAATTTAGGAATAGCGGACAGTTTTGCAATGCCCCTGTAATTTTGTATATCAGACTTTCCACTTTTCTTGTGGAGAGGAATGATATAAGATTCTTTCCAAAGAGATGGAAAGACAGAATATTCAAGGGATAGATTAAAAAGCTTAAGCAATGGATAAAGAAGGGAAGAGCTACACTCCTTGAGTAGACAACTAGGAATATTGTCAGGCCCAGGAGAGTAAGAATGAGTTAAAGAATTTATATCTAAAAGGAGAGAGGAATGGGAAATAATAGGAGGAGGTACAGAACTAGAGGAAAAACTTGATTGGAAAAAATTAGCAAAGAGGTTAGCAGAATCAGAGTCATTGCTAGCTTTATCCATCCCGAGAGAAAAAGAAGATGGCAAACTTGAAAATTTCCGCTTCAAACTTACAAAATTGTAAAACTGTCTCGTATTTTGTGCAAATTGCATTTTGCAACGAGTTAGATAATTCTCATAGCATTGAGAATTCAGAAGAAAGAAGTTCGACTTGGCTATGGAATATTTAGCCAAGTCTGTACACGAACCAGACTTATTAAACTTTTTAAAATATTTAGATTTTAGATTTGATAATTAATTAATAGCAGTATTCATATCAACCGAGTCATATAAGAAAGACCAATCGGTTGCATAAATAAGCTAATTTAGCAATGAATAATTTCCTTTGCGAAAGCAACGGCGGGGCTAATTGGCTGATGAGCACGAAATGAGAGGATTACAGTTGCACATTGCAACCTCTAAAGTAGGATGATATACATCCTCAGGAAGAGATAAAGGAGGGGACCTAGACACATTAGAAATAAGGTAGTCATTTACAAATACAAGGTCAAGTGTTCTATTCAAATGATTAGAAATTGAATTGATTTGAAACACCGAAAGATCAAGCATGCAATCTATAAAGTCATGCTGTGCTGAGGGCACTAGATAATTTTCGGCAGTGAATAATGACCAAGAGATGTTCGGCAAATTAAAACGCACGTGTGAAGAAACTGTGAAGATGGAGGAACATAAGAGCATGTAATATAGATATTCCGTGTAGGAAAAGACACCTTAACTGAGACAATCTCAGCGTCAGTAGGCCTACTAAAACAGAAAAGTTCAGACTGGAGTGTGGTTTTAGCGGCAATTAATGCCCCACCACCAAAATAAAATTATTCGAAAAAACCTCAAAATCAGATATGGTTGAGTTTAACCATGTTTCTAAAAAAGCGATTATATCCGAATCGAAGGAAGTGCTGGCCAGGTAAAGATTTTTAAGCTTTGAAATGAGACCTCTGACATTCTGATAATGAATAGAGACTTGGTTTTTGGGGCAAAAATGGGATCTTGTATTGAAGGGACTGGAAGGATGACCTGCTGGTTACGCTTTTTTGGTTTGAGCTCGTGAACAATCATGTGTGGAGGCCAAAATTTGGGATCACAAATGATTGGGAACATATCATGTGAAATATTTATTTTGAATGATGATATTTCACGAGGAGTGGAGAAATTAAATTTAATAATTGACACACTAGCAGATGATTTGCTAGCAATATAGGCTGCCAATGAATCAGAAGTGGTGTCAGACGAAAGACGAGACACAAAAACTTGCCTACGAGGGGCAATTTGTTTATATGTTTATTATAACTTCACAGAAGCAAGCAGACCCGAATTGGTCTGTGCTTATAATTTAAGTTTACGAAATAAACATAATTAATTAATTAAATTAAAAAGGGCAAGCGCACCCGAATTGGTACGTGCCGATTACAGCGAAGCGACAATTGATTTTTTATGATTTTAAGTAATGCAAGTGCCCGATGTGTACCAAATGCACGAAGCGAACGAACTTAACTAACTCGACGCGCAGCATCGAGGCCTTCGCATAAGTAAATGCTAGGGCAATAACATGATCATTACAGCGAAGAGCGCCAGCTTAATGTAATCATAATCTTAAGAGCGAAGTTTAAGCAATTGCTTCGCAGATCAAGTGTTTCAAGATAAGATTAAGTTGCTGCTCTTATCAGTTGCGAGGTCGATCAAGCTGTTTTGGCTACGTAGCCAAACATACTCCCCCGTTAGAAGGCATGGGCTTTCAACAGATTCCCTGATGGGCAATAGGCACAGCTTGTTTGCAGCTCTCCTCGTTTCGCCTGTTGCGGTGCGCAAAATGGCTACGCGAGCGACTCCATCCTTTCCCACGAATAGTTCCGTGATTCTCGCCAGTGGCCACCTTAGAGGCGGCAGATTTTCGTCCTTTACGAGGACTAAGTCGTTGACGCATAGGCCTGGTTTCGGAGTACGCCAATTGGAGCGCTGCTGAAGCAGCGTTAAGTATTCTTCACGCCAACGAGACCAAAATAGTTGTTATCGTTACCAGCCATCCATTCGATTGAATTAAAGGTGCGTCACATCAGGCTCAACGAATGATGAGCTGGGTCCACCAATCAAGAAATGAGCTGGAGTAAGCACATCTAGGTCCGCTGGATCTTCTGAAAGAGGAAACAATGGCCTGGAGTTAATTATCGATGCAATGTGGCAGACTAGGGAGCGAAGCTCTTCGAAGTAGAGCCAAAAGCACGATATGATGAAAATGATGCTTCGCTGTCTTCTCTGCTGCTTCCCAAAGGCCGCCAAAATGCGGTGAACGAGGGGGTATGAATTTCCAATCAATGGAGTCAGCCATGCAAAACTGGTGCACTGAATCAATATGATTTCGACTGATGAAAAGATTGAGATCCAGAAGCTCGTTCTTGGTGCCGAGAAAGTTGGTAGCGTTATCCGGTCATATTTCAGATGGCCTGCCTCGAGTCGATATGAACCTCTTGAGCGCAGTCAAGAATGAAGCCGTTGACAGATCCTTGACCAGCTCCAGGTGAGCCGCATTAGTCGCGAAGCAGACGAAGACAGCCATGTAACATTTGACTGGAGCTTAATTTCGTACTTCTGGCTTTTAGATGGTCCACAATTGTCAACGCCAGAGACTTCAAAGGCTCGACAAGCAGTCAAACGTTCTTTGGGAAGATCAGCAATTATATGCTCAACTAATCGAGGCTTGGCACGAAAGCATCTAACACATTTTCCAACAACCTTAGATACGGTCTTCCTTTCACCTATCGGCCAATACTGCAACCGAATATGAGCAAGAAGTGCCCGTGGACCAGCCTGTAAGTTCCGATTGTGAAACCGTGTGATGAGTGAATCTGTGATGGTATGGTGCTGCGGGAGAATTATTGGATGGCGAGCCTCGAAACCCAGCGAAGAGTTTTTCAAGCGCCCATCAACTCTAAGAATGCCGAAATCATCCAAAAAAGGGTTAAGTGATGCGATACAACTGGACGGTTTAACAGTTCTTCTCGATCGCAATGATTTGATCTCTTCCCACAGGTGTGCTCTCTGGACGAGGCTCACTAAGAGTTGGGACCCATGTTGTATATCACACACTGTTTGTCCAGGATGCCTGCGTCTGTGTATGAATTTATAAATATATCCGAATATGCGGTGCATTGTATCAAATGATTTGACGCATTTACAAGTGCCAGTTATATCAACGAAGGGAGATATAGGGCTCGGTCTTTATCCAAGAAAGGCATACAGAAGAGTCCGACTAACAGTAGAATTTTCCATTGAAGAGATTCATTTTAGATATCTCACTCATGACATTAGATAATAAGACGGCACCACAGAGCTCTAGCTTTGGAACTGTGATTGTTTTCAGAAGCTACACGCAATTTGGAGCACAATGTAATGGTGGCGAGGTTCGGGTTCAGTTTTTTTGCCTTTCGTTTGGCCGTCTACCAAAATAAAAAGAACGGCCGTGGCTGTTGCCTAACCGGGTGCATAGGGATTGGAGGTTCGCACTTCTTGCTAATGCTCGGACAATAGCTCGTCGGACTGGTCGGGGTTTTTTCCTTTCCCTTCTGCACTTACCATAAACATATAGTTTAAGTGCGATCAAAAATAAAAAAAAAAGATTATTGATTTAAGTAAATCTATTAAACAAAAAAAAAAAAAGAAATCCGGATACTAGTATGGGTACCATTTATGTGTTCCGACCGAACATCCAAATTCAAACTATTCATTTTTTTTCGCGTAAGAGAGAGAACTAAGGTGTTGATCGTCTCTCTTTCTCTTTACCCTCCCTACCTTGACAAGCAATAAAAAAAAATGGAATGTGGATGCTTGTCCCTATTTCAGGTTCTTAAACCATCACTATAAATTGCAAGCAGCTAACATGGGTACTTGACAGATAAAAGAAAATTTAAGGAATTAGGATATCATATCAAATAAGCTAATATAATTCATTTATTCACGCATTGTTCATTTTCTTTGGGCATGATGCCAATTAATAGAAAGGTAGGTATAACTCGATTTACAAAATAAAAAAAAAATATACAGTTTCCAAACAAAACTTAAATCCAAATTAATATGATGAATGTGCAATAACTAGTTTAAATCCCATAAAGAAATTAAGTGGCGGAAGAAATTCACCAACATTATCTTGAGACTGACGGATAGTAATTAATTTACCGTCTTGCTAAATTAAGCTGCATTTAAAGGTTCATGTGTGTACATAAATACATATATCTATAAGCGTTGTTTTAAACTCTTACTCACGCGATATCCTTCGAAGCAGACGTTGGGCCCAATGTATACGACGATTATGATCGCTGTTGCTAAATATTACAAAAGAAATTTATAAGTATATAAACACATGTAAATGAGCAGCGGTCAAGGTCGGTGGTGTGGGAATTTCCTCTCGCTTTAACTTATGTAGGCATATTCATTGCATATTTTTACAAAAATTAATAATAGAAAAAATTAAAGGAATTAAAAAAAAAAAAAACTAAGGATCTATTAGCCGTACATCTTGGCAACGTTACATAAGTAATAGAATTATATGGCAATGGCTTCTAAGCAAGCGAAAGGGTACACCAATAGTAATACAGACTCAGCTCCTTTGTTACTCTCCGCGGGTTATGCAATATGCTTAGTGCATGCGGCCCCGATGGTGCTGCATAAATAGTAAGCGTTTCATCCGCTGGACGCCGTTTTCCGAGGCTATGCCAGGTGTTGTTCTTCGCAAGACAGCGGCTGATAATTAAAATAGCAACAAAATTGGTCCTACTGGGTTGCTAAGTGCGACACGTGCTCTTGGTGTTGCCCTTGTCTGGTCCGATCTCCCCCTCTGGTAGCGCCGACTAGTACGTCTAAATATTCCCGCTGCTCTTTGTTAGCAAGCTACTGACGAGTGGAACGGCTCTAGTCAACTGAGCAGGTACGGAAACTGTGGAAGCCTTAATTAGTTCCAAGTCTCAACACTAGCACATATAGATACCTTTTCTTTAGGGTCACCCCGAATCACTCTTAGGTTAGTGGGTCGAGCTGTTATGAAGGTTTTTGGTTTCTATTAGCGTACCAAAAGAACACTTCCAAACTGTACCACAATTGCACTCTTTGTCTTCGACGTCTTTGCAATAAAATTATTTGCAAAGAAAGAAAATGTTATGAACTTAACTCGCCCGCGCATCAAATATAAATGACATGCTGAGCTGTACTTTTAACCTTTACTACTTCCCAAAGACAAAAGAATAAAGAAGCTTTCAAAAGCTCTACATCACGCGATTATATTTTAAAACGGTACTATGGCCTGATCTTATCACCTTTTTTCTCTCTATTCGCCCTATTCGTTTGCGCATGCCCTCAGCTGTGCAATAAACGAAGAATCGGCTTCCAGTGCGGTCGGTAAAGCAGTAACCAAACTAGAGCAGCTGATCAACAAGCAGATTCGCTTAGGGATTGCAAAGCAGCCACTACACCACAGTTTATGCAGCGCTACTTGCTAGCGGGACATAAACTGAAATAGCTATAATAACTGTTGAGTTAGAACTTGTTACTAGTTTGTATATCTTTGAGATGAAAAGTTCCGATGCATTTACCTGTTTCATTAGCTAGCTGATAGTAGGCTGGGCTGATTTTTTGTACAACAACCGCGGGAATGAAAACTGGTGCAAGCTTAGAACTAAACTTCTTTTGCGCGTTACTCTGACAAAAATTGCGTGCGAAGACTTTCGTACCAGCAGTAAGACTTATGTTTCGACTGCGCAGATTATATATCTTAGCATTTCTATTATGTGACTGAGCTACATTTTCTTTAGCTATCTGACGGATTACTTGTAAAGCTGTGGGCCTCTCAATAGCGGTGTCTTCGGACAAGAGGTTAAGCCGCTTTAGCAAGTCATAGTCTTTACCGTTTAACATCATATTCTGTCCAAACGCTAAAAAATATGGAGAGTACCCTGTACTTTGGTGAACGCTGGCTCTCAAGGCTGCACAAATGGCGTACAGCTTTTTATCCCAATTTGAATGATCTTTTCCGATATAGGCTCTAATAGCCGCTAGCACTGATCTATTTACTCGCTCACTCGCATTACTTTGTGGCGAGTATATTGCCGTTCGAATGTGGATGATTCCATACCGGGTAAGAAAAGCTTTAAAGACACTAGAAATGAACTGAGAGCCATTGTCGGTCAGAATAGTTTCTGGCACGCCGAAAGTGCAAAACAGTGTGTTTTCTAGATAGTCGATAATTTTGTTGGTAGTAAACGCGCGAAGAGGCCACATAAAATGAAATTTAGTATTATGGTCTACAACCATCAGGAGACCTATATTGCCGTTCTTTGACCGAGGATATGGCCCTAGAAGATCCATGTAGAGCTTCTGAAATGGCCGTTCTGACGTCATAGGCTTGCCCATTGGGGGTCTCAACACTACATTGGGGCTTTTCGTTTGCCGACAAACTTTACAATTGACTATATATTCATGAATTTGGGCCGACATTTTTGGCCAAAACAAGTATCTCTTGAGTTTCTCTATTGTTTTCCCGATGCCACTGTGTGCAGCGTTAGGGGGATTGTGGGCTCTCTCTATCACTTGTAGGGTGAGAGACGAAGGTATCCAGAGTTTCCAGGATTGTTTCTCCTGAATGCTATATCCCGTCGCTGGCTCAGTACGTTTATATATAAAACCGTCGATTATCTGTAAATCTGGTAATCTGGATTGGTTAGAAGAGATATTATCTATCAGATCCAGATAGTTTGGCGATTTGAATTCAGGTGAAGACAGGTCAACTATGGGACCTTGCTCCTCGAATTCCGCAAGCTCTGTCTCATTTTGACGCGATAGCGCATCAGCGACAACATTTTGTGTACCGCTACGATGCGAGACTTTAAACTTGAAACCCTGTAATTTGATCACCCATCTACCTTGACGTCCTCTGAGATCCTTCTGTCTCATGAGCCATTGCAAGGAAGCATGATCAGTTATTACTTCGAAGTCCTGTCCTTCTATATACGCTCTAAATTTAAAAATACCTCTTATTACGGCTAAGCATTCCAGATCGGTCACACTATAATTCCGTTGGGCCTTTGACAGTTTCTCTGACATGTATGCTATTGGAGCCTCCTCTTCCTGTTCATTTAGTTGAGCTAGAACGCACCCTAAACCAGTTGTGCTAGCATCGCAAACTAATCTAAAAGGTTTTGAGAAGTCGGGTGTAGCCAATACAGGTGCAGAAGTTAAAAGTGTTTTTAAGTCGTTGAAAGCGGAATCAGCATCAGTGTTCCATTTCAATACTTTCGATTTCTTTAGCAACTCTGTAAGCGGAAAGCTAACTGTTGCATAATGATTAACGAAACGTCTGTACCATCCAGCGAGTCCAAGAAAACGTCTCAGTTGTTTTACGCTTTTTGGTACAGGGAATTCGTTAATAGCTTGTATTTTGCTGGGGTCCGTCTTTAGTTGACCATATCCAATTATAAAGCCTAAATATTTAATTTCCCGCATACAAAATTTTGATTTTGCGATGTTGATTGTCAAGTTCGCTTTACGCAAGTGCAACGCTACTTCCTGCAAAAGCAACATATGAGAATCGAAGTTCTCTGAAAGCAGAAGTAAATCATCTAAGTAGACAAATACGCGGGTCCGCAAATGGGCTGGTATCACGCGTTCCATTAGTCTACAAAGCGTTTGTGGAGCGTTACACAATCCAAACGGCATTACTTTGTATTGAAATAATGGACGATTAGGGACTGTAAAAGCAGTATACTGCCGTGATTTTTCTCCTAGGGGTATCTGCCAGAATGCGTGCTTCATGTCGAGACCCGTTATATATTTAGCTGGCGGCAGACGACTAAGAATTCCGTCGATATGGGGTAGAGGGTACGCATCTTTACGAGTGTACTTATTTATGACTCGAGAATCTAGACACAGCCTGTTCTTATCCTTTCTTTGCACAAGGACGCAGTTGCTGCTCCAGGGGCTATGCGATTCCTCTATTATATCTAACGCTAGCATTTTCTCGATCTCGTCGAACATTAGCTTTTCAACGGCTGGCGAAATAGGCCAATGTCTTTGTTTGACGGGGGTCACATTATCCATTTCAATGCGATGTTCGATTAACTCAGTGCGTCCTAATCCTTCCTTTTCATATGAATAGAAATTAGAAACGATCGAATTTAAACGTGACTTTTCTTCAGCGGTTAGCTGATGCATTTTCGCTGTTTCCTGGATATCATGTTCGTTATTGTTGTCTAATTCATTTACGGACTCATCAGGACGAATTAAATTCGTTAACAGTCCAAAGTCCTGCCAAAAATTTATGCCTAAGTAAACATCTTGTTTCAAATCGGGTATAACAAAAAAATCAACATTATGCGCTTGTTCTCTAAATTCAACTTTAAGTGTCAGTTTGCCTACCACTGGGCAAATAGCGTTATTAGCTGTTCGGATTGATCCAGAACATTTGCGCGCTTTGGGATGTGACAACAGTGACTTAGCTGCAACATTACCGAGGCAACTAATCGTGGCTCCGGAATCTAGTAATGCTACATATCTTTCTCCCTCTAGGCTTAACTCAGTGTACAAGCGGTTGTCTGAGCTCATAAACACTGATTGAACGAGCTTCTTACGAAGACACTTAATATTTTTCCAGAATTTTCTAAGTCGAACAGTAGAGCGTTTTGGCCGACTGAGAAATTCGATGGGTTCTATGCTGCTAAAAATTCGTCTTCGTGTGTCAAGATAACGCTTTACTCTAATATGGTACGGTACGTATTTATTTTCAATATCAGTTTGAGTTGCAGCCTCGGCGACTGAACATGTATTTGCCCTATAAGTTGTAAATATAGTATTTGGAGTTGATTGCTCCGTACTACCATATGACTGAATTACTGGCAAGGACTTTATTCTTTTGTGGGATGCGTCAAACAGGTGTTGGTCTGCGCATCCCGCTTCCGGTTTCCCAAAAGATTGCATTTACTACAATTGGGTTTAAAAGTATTTTTAGCACCGCAACCGTAGCAGAATATACGCCTTTCTCCCATGCAGTCATCGAATCGGTGACCCACTTTATCGCAATTCCAGCACACTAATTTCTTGTTCTGTATTTCTGAAATATTATCTTCTATATCAGTATTTTCCAGTAACTCAGAGACATTACTTCTACCGTATTTGGTTCGATTGGGAAACGAGCCAGTTTCTCTACAGAAACTTTCATGTTTCTTAACTTCCTCTCTTAATTCTGCTCGAGTTCTAATCTTCAAATGCAATAGTTCGTACCTGAGCGCTGTTCTCGCATTGCGTTTTAATAGGTCTACAAGCTTGTCTTCGCTTATTTCGTTAGATAATTGGCTAACCAAGCCTTCAATCGCTGATTGAAAATCGTCAAATGTCTCCTGGTCTTTCTGGCGTCTTTTCCTAATTAGTTCCCATAAGTCAAAGTCGTCTTTGACGTCCTCGAATCTAAGTCGAAAATCCGTACAGAAAGCCAACCAGGTATACTGTGGGTTTTTCTTGTGGAAGCTCCAAAACCAATCATTGGCTTTCCCGAAGAAAAGTAAATGCAGATTGTCACAAAGGAGCCTATAGTCGCCGTTCAAATTTTGAGCCGTTAATGAACGAATTCGATACAAGAATTCATCTATCTGCATAGAGTCTTTCGAACCGTCAAATTTAAGTCGCCAGGTTTGCATAATGCTAGCTGCTTTTTCTGAACTCAAACTTGAATTTGATCGATTGCTACCTCTGGGGCTGTATGATCCGCAGTCAAGGGGTATGTCAGAGTTCTGGGCGCGATTAGGGAGAGTATCTGCACCTAATCCCCTTGGAGACTGAACTAATCTAGAGCGTGTTGATTCAGCTCGCTCACTTCGTACATTTAATGTTGCCAACTTCTCTTGCAGTGATTGTTCAACAGAAGCTTTAATAACATTATTGAGTTCTGCTATTAAAGTCCTTTGCTGAGATTGTAGAGCTTCGTTAATATAGTTAATTGTCTCTACATTTGGACCATTGTCCACGGACTTATTTCCATTGCTGCCTAGAGACATGCAACTACCTAAATATTCTCTATGATTTCGATTCATAGACCTAGTTTGCATACTTCGCTTGGGCGTGGCTCCTCGCCCTTTTCCGAATCGCTGACCTCTCCTGATACCTGTAGTAGTCGAACCATCTTGGCCAGGTAGGGTATTTCGCGATAGAGTTTCGTCTGTTTCAGCATTACCAGCTGAGTGTAACTCCGCTGCCAGTGTATTGTTCATAAATATTAATTGCCCTGGGTTGCAGTCTGCCTCACATACTGGACATTTTGGGGTTGTCTTTAGTGTGTTGCTTATGCAAACGTCGTGAAAACGGTGTTGACAAGGAGTAGTCGCAGATAGCTGTTCTGCTTGCAATTGGTCATGGCAAATGCCACAAAATGGATCTTGCGCGTTAATCGCTGCAACTATGCTCTCTGTGCTTCGTCTCACTGCCATAATGAATGCAAACTATTGCTTGCTTCCAAAGAACAAAAGGAAAAATTAAATAGGACTTATATGATTTAGTCTTGCTTATTTATTCTATCTGTCTTTTTCCCACATGTTATTGCTTACAATCCTTAAGCAAATCTGAGTAGTTGAATTTGTGCTATTTATTTTACTGGAGTCTATTTCTGATTTGGATTTTTACTGCTCATGGACTACTAGACAACATCCGAAATATTTCCAGTTTGT
Source organism: Drosophila littoralis (assembly GCA_018903485.1). Taxonomy (NCBI): domain Eukaryota; kingdom Metazoa; phylum Arthropoda; class Insecta; order Diptera; family Drosophilidae; genus Drosophila; species Drosophila littoralis. Next base: position 1,033,654 of record JAEIGF010000598.1, read on the forward strand.
TGTAATTCCAAATAGTCCTTGAAACAATAAACCCAAATTTTGATTATTATTCCCTCTTTTCCGATCTTACCTGCTAAAAGAACTAGTAATTAATTGTGGTCGACTAATCCAGCAATGACTGAATTACAATCGCATATTCCTACAACTAACTACTGTCTGAACACAACGTATTTTCCCGAGAAAGGGGCCTAACAGGGTAATTCAAAAATAATAGGTAGTAAGTGATATGGTATAACTTCGAGTTTCGATTGGGGATTGTTGTGCACTAGGTGTTAGTCGTGCTTACGCAAAAGGTAAAAGTTTTACGTTCTTGCTAGGGTCCCACGTGTTGGGCGCCATATATGTAATGGTGGCGATTTTCGGGTTCAGTTTTTTTGCCTTTCGTTTGGCCGTCTACCAAAATAAAAAGAACGGCCGTGGCTGTTGCCTAACCGGGTGCATAGGGATTGGAGGTTCGCACTTCTTGCTAATGCTCGGACAATAGCTCGTCGGACTGGTCGGGGTTTTTTCCTTTCCCTTCTGCACTTACCATAAACATATAGTTTAAGTGCGATCAAAAATAAAAAAAAAAAGATTATTGATTTAAGTAAATCTATTAAACAAAAAAAAAAAAAAGAAATCCGGATACTAGTATGGGTACCATTTATGTGTTCCGACCGAACATCCAAATTCAAACTATTCATTTTTTTCGCGTAAGAGAGAGAACTAAGGTGTTGATCGTCTCTCTTTCTCTTTACCCTCCCTACCTTGACAAGCAATAAAAAAAAATGGAATGTGGATGCTTGTCCCTATTTCAGGTTCTTAAACCATCACTATAAATTGCAAGCAGCTAACATGGGTACTTGACAGATAAAAGAAAATTTAAGGAATTAGGATATCATATCAAATAAGCTAATATAATTCATTTATTCACGCATTGTTCATTTTCTTTGGGCATGATGCCAATTAATAGAAAGGTAGGTATAACTCGATTTACAAAATAAAAAAAAATATACAGTTTCCAAACAAAACTTAAATCCAAATTAATATGATGAATGTGCAATAACTAGTTTAAATCCCATAAAGAAATTAAGTGGCGGAAGAAATTCACCAACATTATCTTGAGACTGACGGATAGTAATTAATTTACCGTCTTGCTAAATTAAGCTGCATTTAAAGGTTCATGTGTGTACATAAATACATATATCTATAAGCGTTGTTTTAAACTCTTACTCACGCGATATCCTTCGAAGCAGACGTTGGGCCCAATGTATACGACGATTATGATCGCTGTTGCTAAATATTACAAAAGAAATTTATAAGTATATAAACACATGTAAATGAGCAGCGGTCAAGGTCGGTGGTGTGGGAATTTCCTCTCGCTTTAACTTATGTAGGCATATTCATTGCATATTTTTACAAAAATTAATAATAGAAAAAATTAAAGGAATTAAAAAAAAAAAAAACTAAGGATCTATTAGCCGTACATCTTGGCAACGTTACATAAGTAATAGAATTATATGGCAATGGCTTCTAAGCAAGCGAAAGGGTACACCAATAGTAATACAGACTCAGCTCCTTTGTTACTCTCCGCGGGTTATGCAATATGCTTAGTGCATGCGGCCCCGATGGTGCTGCATAAATAGTAAGCGTTTCATCCGCTGGACGCCGTTTTCCGAGGCTATGCCAGGTGTTGTTCTTCGCAAGACAGCGGCTGATAATTAAAATAGCAACAAAATTGGTCCTACTGGGTTGCTAAGTGCGACACGTGCTCTTGGTGTTGCCCTTGTCTGGTCCGATCTCCCCCCTCTGGTAGCGCCGACTAGTACGTCTAAATATTCCCGCTGCTCTTTGTTAGCAAGCTACTGACGAGTGGAACGGCTCTAGTCAACTGAGCAGGTACGGAAACTGTGGAAGCCTTAATTAGTTCCAAGTCTCAACACTAGCACATATAGATACCTTTTCTTTAGGGTCACCCCGAATCACTCTTAGGTTAGTGGGTCGAGCTGTTATGAAGGTTTTTGGTTTCTATTAGCGTACCAAAAGAACACTTCCAAACTGTACCACAATTGCACTCTTTGTCTTCGACGTCTTTGCAATAAAATTATTTGCAAAGAAAGAAAATGTTATGAACTTAACTCGCCCGCGCATCAAATATAAATGACATGCTGAGCTGTACTTTTAACCTTTACTACTTCCCAAAGACAAAAGAATAAAGAAGCTTTCAAAAGCTCTACATCACGCGATTATATTTTAAAACGGTACTATGGCCTGATCTTATCACCTTTTTTCTCTCTATTCGCCCTATTCGTTTGCGCATGCCCTCAGCTGTGCAATAAACGAAGAATCGGCTTCCAGTGCGGTCGGTAAAGCAGTAACCAAACTAGAGCAGCTGATCAACAAGCAGATTCGCTTAGGGATTGCAAAGCAGCCACTACAACAACAGCTGACAACTGACTGATAGTCGTCGAGAAAGGACGTAGACACAGGCCCCATATGCTTCGATGCTGGCATCACAGAAACCGTGAACTTCTAACTCTGCTGCAGGAATTGGCACGAGACGAAGAAATTTAAGAATCTGCGCCTTCTCAAAACTGCAGCAAAGATCATGCCAAGCTGTTGCAAGTGATGATGGCAGGCTCTCGTCTCAATCAAGCCTTTCCTTCCAGATCTGCTGCAAGAAGATTTTAGCCTTATGAAACCAAGCATACAAGCGAGCAATAGTCAACAGAATTGATCTTTTGGATGGTTGGATCTCTGCCGAAGGGACGAAAAAGAAAACAGCAACTGATCCGACGCTGAGTCCCAAGCGAGTCCAAAAGTTTTGGTGATGTCGCTACCATCATCAAACATTAGAGAAGATTCTCAGTCCTCTTCGGGTATCCCTTCCAGTACAGCAGAATTGTTTGAGCACCACTTTCGCAACTTGCCAAAATTCCAGCCGTCTGATTAAGACGGCTTCTTGAATTGAGTCACCCCCTGGAATGAAGTCATCAACGTAAAAGTCACACCGCAGAATCCGCAATCCAATTGGAAAATTAGTTTCCGTATCCATAGACAGCTGATGCATAGCACGGACAGAGAGAAATGAAGCTGGCTTTGCTCCGTATGTAACTGTTTTCAGCTTAAAAATCTTTACGTCCTGTTCTGGCGAGTCTCGCCACAGAATGCATTGGAGAAAATCGTCCGGTGCTGTAACGCGTACGTAGCGATACATTTTTCCAATATCTCCTGTTAGGGCGACCAGGAAGTTACGAAAGCGAAGAAGGATGTGAAACAACAAGCTTTGAATAACAGGTCCAGCCATCAATAGTTCATTTAATTAATATCCTGACGAGGTAGCCGAGGAGCCGTCGAAAACGACTAGCAATTTTGTCGTTGAACTGTCTTTTTTAAAGACACAGTGATTAGGGAGAAAGTATTGACAAAGTCCTATAGACTCTGGAGCGGCAGGCGACATATGACCAATATCCAAGTATTCCTTTAGAAAGTTTGAATATTGAATCTTCAGGTCAGGACGATTTTGTAGTTTGCGTTCCAGGGTCAGGAATGATAGGCTTGTTGGTATGACGTCCCCAGCCATTCCAAACTTCGCTAGAAGGGTAAACAAACTCAGTATTGGCCGCTGATATGAGTCTTTACGAAATGTTCTTCACACATATTTTCTTCCTTTGAAGTGGTTGGTGTAATTTCCAAGCAGGAATCTATCTCGTGTTGATAGTGAAACTGGGTTGACTATCAGTTATGTTAGGCGCTACCAGAGCTATGAGGCATGTTGAATATTGAGAGACTTGAGACAGTATTGTGATAGTGACCGTATTTCCTTCTGTTTCAAAACGAGAATCTCCTAGACCAGAGACGATGGCTGAGGACTTGTGCTTCTTTAACTGAAGCTTTTGAGCAAGGCACGACGTTATAAGGTGAAGCTGAGAACCGGAATCCAAAAGGGCACGACAAGGTAACAAGGTGCCGGAGCGATTTTTAACAAAGATCATAGCCGTAGCCAATTCGACAACATCACTACTGAAATACTGGGCATCAAGAGAGGTGGAGGTAGATGGCGACGAGTTAGCGAAAGAGGCATGGGCTATCGACGATGAGTCAGCAGGCACAGTCAGCTGACGAGACGGAAAAACAGAATTATTTAGATGCAGCACGGAATAATGTTTCGCCCCGCAGGTCCGACAGCATCCAGAGCTGCATGACCGCAATTGATGGCCTTTCTTTAGACAACTATTGCAAGTCGTTTTGCCTCCCTAAGCCGTAATGCAGGGGTCAAATTTCCAAATCGAGAACAATTATATATCCTATGACCAGGGCTGTCACAAGTAACGCAGCCAGGCGCATCGTGGTTAGTGGCGATAAAAGACGATCTACTTAGGTTAATTGCTCTAGTTTTTCCCACCTGATGGCAGGGGAATCGCTTGCCATAGCAATATTTACGGCTTCCATTGTTCGGCATCTCTGCTTCAGAAACGTAGCCATATGCACCTACGATGGCATTAAGTTGACGAACGTTGAATCCTCTATCCTTTCTTCCCACTTGGCTTGTGATATTGGGTCAAACTTTTGTAACACAATCTGCACAATGATGATTAGCGCGCGTATATGTACGTTGAATCGGTCGGATAACTCCCTCAGCGCCACGGCCAAACCACCTGCCACCCTCTTGAGCCCCAATATCTGAAGTATGTGTGCCTAAAAAACCAAACGTCTATTATTAAATTCTTTCTCCAACAAATTAAGTGCTATGGCATAATTATCGTTTGTTATTTCCAGTGATCGAATCGCGCCCAGCGCTGAATCCTTCAAGCACCGTCGAAGATGCTGCAGCTTTTCGATATCTGCTAGATCAGGATGATTTTATATGTCGGTTGTGAACATAGAATAAAAGTCAGCCCATTCTGTGTAACCACCACTGAACGTAGGTAACTTTGTTGAGGGTAGTGCCGGCGGTGCCTTAGCTCTAACTGTCTGCGCGGGCAGCATAGTTTGGCGAAATGTTGAGCAGGGCAAGATTAAGACACGTTTCTCGATTTCACTCCGAACCGAAGTTTCCATAGAAACTGCTAACTCGTCAAAGTCCTCACGCAATTGGCTACCAATTTCATCAAAGTCGAGATCTTCGAGGCTGGTGTGAGTAATATCAAATGAGGTCTGAAGCCGCTCGATTTGCTTCAGCCTAACACTAAGACCGCATTCATCAATTGCGAGTTAGTTAGAGCATTTCGAAGTGTTTGCAAACTGATATATTAGAATTATTAGAATATTAGAACATTAGAAGCGTTGATAGAAAGCGTGTGCGAAACTAGCGGAGTTACTAACAACGGTGATCGCTAGTACATGCGAACCGTTCAAACTACAATAGCTGTAAGAACTTCGGCGAACGCAAGTGTCAAGCTATGTAACGAAGCAACGGCAATAGCTTGTACATAAGTAACGCACGAATAAGCAATAACATTAAGCGACCGAGAGAGTAGGCAAAGCGATGATGATCGCTTATACATATATATATAAACCGCACAAAACGAAATGTCAGGTGATGATCTTTTAAGATTATTGCTTTAATGTAAAGCAAATAATCTTACAACAACAACAAAAATTACGTCGGGGTCACCAAAATGTTGCGCTATTGAGCTTTTTCAAGAGCTTTCACACATAGAAATAATGAACTTTGTTTTTTTTCTTGTGTTCCGATTTGTTTATATGATTATTATTACTTCACAGAAGCAGGCAGTCCCGAATTGGTCTGTGCTTATAATTTAAGTTTACGAAATTAACAAACAATTATAAGGGCAAGCGCACCCGATTTGGTACGTGCCGATTACAGCGAAGCGACAATTGATTTTTTATGATTTTAAGTAATGCAAGTGGCCGATGTGTACCAAATGCACGAGGCGAACGAACTTAACTAACTCGGCAATAACATGATCGTTACAGCGAAGAGTGCCAGCTTAATGTAATCATAATCTTAATAGCGAAGTTTAAGCAATCGCTTCGCAGATTAAGTGTTTCAAGATAAGATTAAGTTGCTGCTCTTATCAGTTGCGAGGTCGATCCAGCTGTTTTGGCTGTTTTGGCTGCGTAGCCAAACAGATCTTATTCAGAAATTATTTAAATATACATAATAAAGGTTGGATTATATACTGGACAAGAAGTAATATTCTTTGAAATGTAACGTCATAATATATGATGTTGGTGTGCCGTGTGCGTAACCCTTTGAGTTGAATGTCATGGCCTGGGCGCACCCTAACCTCTTTTAATAATAAATATTTTACAAACAATTTTTACCTAGCGAATTCAATGGAGAAGTTAGATCTCTAAATAATCTCGACTGGTTAAGGGTAGCCGAGTTTCATATTATAGCTTTTTATTATATATTGGACCCATTGTCTTGAAAGACATTATAGACTTTTTCATTTGACTTCTTATAAACAACGAGTATTTTGTTATACATAACTCACATGCTTTCCGATTGCTAGATGACTTTGTGCGCCAAGTTATTTCTCTTATATGTTTCCAATGCTTATATTTAATTTGCATTGCCATTGCGGGAAACCACTTTTTTTTCAATATTAATTGTTTTTGTTTGCTTAAGCAATCGAGCACGTAGCGCTTTCCTCATTTAGTGTTGGTAGAAGGGGGCTAAGGGTGCTTCCCTAGCCGGGAACTACCGACTAGAACCTCTTACTTGTTTTTTATTGGAAAATGTATTCTTTTCTTTTTTCTCTTTTTTTTTAAAGAATTGTTTCTTAAAAATTGACAAAGCAAGAACTTCACTTACGTATGCTTCATACTACTTAATTAATTGTTTTTTTAATATTTGAAGACCATGCGGTGGTGGGGTGCTGATCCGGCTGGTGCCTTGTCCGTTGGAGTTAGTCGTTACTGTTGTTGTTTTTTTTTTTTATTATTGATCGCTGTGGTAACCATTTTGCTTTAACTATATGTTACACATAATATTCGAATGAATAAGTTTGTTTCCCTACCTTGGACGCCAACTAGACGAAGCCGGTTGTTAAATATTGTTATTCATTTCAAGATCCGACAGGATTGTCACTTCAGGTCATTGTTATAAATTGATTTTACAATATTCACTTAAATAATTATGAAGCCGTGTAACCGCGACAACGGTATAAGCGGCTGTTCAGCGCGCACATGCAGTAGATCCAATTAGATTCATGCACTGGTCGTTGCCCTATCGTAGTGCAGTTAGAAGTGCAGAGTTTGCATCCTCTGCCGGCAAGTAGACTGGCTGGTGATAACTAATATTCATTTAGTTTTCATTTTATATATTTTTGGGCGTATCTTATATTTGTTCAAATAATCAATTTAATGGTACTGCCGAAATATTGTGTAGTGCGTATATGCCCATATAGAATACCCTGTATTCAAATATAAAGTATGCAGCACTTTGTTGCTACAATAATACAATACAATAACAATAATAACGTAAACCAGCCCAGAGCCAGCTTATGTATTGGCTCGGTCTCAGATTACGCAGCGCGGTTCACTAGCCTCACTAGCTGACCGTTTATGCTTACGCTGCAGATCCCACGCTCCGTCTGAGCGCATTCCGTGAGCAATATATATGCTCACTAATACACGCATATGAGCTACTCACTCTCCCTCTCTTTGTAGCTGTTAACGAATAACAGCATAAGAATATATGTATATCCATAGGCTAAGCTCTCATGGTAAAAACTGAATAAAATTATTATGAACATTCAAGCTAACCAGCACTGACGTGCTTTTACAATTCTTTCAAAATTAAGAAAAGATATTTATATCACATGGCGACCGTGACAGTGGTTTGCCGTTTGTGTCAAAAATAAAATGTGTGTTAAACAAAAAAAAATATATTTAAACAAAAAAGTATATAAAATGCAAGAGCAACAAGTACTTGATGTAAAATTCAATTCGAGGGCAAATTGAAAGCAGTGCAAAAACGCAAAGCAACGCCCACAAAATATTAAAAAAAAAAAAAAAAAAATTTAACAACACAAAAAAAAATTAACAGAGGAGACAAACGTGTAAACCAAAGACAGCCTGTGCGATGACCAGCACCGGCACCGCCTGAGCACATAGGCCCCGGACAGCAGCAGCAGATACCAAAAGTGTGAAAGGCAATCTGCCCTTTGCACCAACGCAGGAAGTAAATGAGCAACGTTGGACTGGAAGAAGCTGCTCCTGTTGAGCAAAGGGATGCACCCAGCCTGCAAGAGGCTTTAGAGGTGTACCCCAACGATGGACCACGCCCACTCACAATAGCTGAGTACCGGGCACGACAACAGAAGAAGGGAAAGAAGAAAACTAAACGAAGCGGAAGAAGGATCAAACTGCTTCAACAGAGAAGACTCCTACAGGATCTCATCAAGACAGCAACAACGACCCAGGAGAAAAAGGAACAATTAAAGAATCTCGAAATCATCGAGAAACAACTTCGCACTGGTGCGAAGCAACGCAATAAGGGCTGCAAAACTGCCAATGCCTAAATTGCCTTTAAATATAAATTCTAGTTCAAGCCGATGCGCGAAAGCGCTATTTGAAAAATACTAAAATCTGTTAGGCTTTTACTAACACATACGGTTGGACTATTAATTGTATAAATAAAAATTGTCAGCCAACCGTATGCCCTAACTAACTCAAATTTTTCCTTTCGTAAATCAGTCTATAATGAATTATGACAGAAACTAAAAAATTAAAATAGATTTATATCACATATTTCCGTTAAAAAAAAAAAAAAAAAAAACTATATATATATATATATATATATGTAATTGTACATAGGTACAAAACACAAAAAAAAAATTATTTAACTTTGAGAATATACAAGAATTTTAAATTGAAAACAAGGAAATTGAGAAGTAATAATTCGTTCATTTGAAAAAAAAAATTTTTGATCAAGAATTAGCATGTTTGAGGACACTATTAACAAAGTATATAACGATTATACTGACTTTCGTATGCGATCCATACAAATTTTGCAAAGGCATAGAGAATTCATATCAGTATACGAGTTCGAATCCGAATATATAGAAACATTCGGCACAGTGACAAGTCCACTCTATTCATGTTCTAAAATAGAGAGCGGAATAATCTTGTCTACACTACCTTACGTCAAAATAAAGACAATTATTGACGAGCATCCGATTCTAGGGCAGACAACAATTGTCTTAGTACGTCTGCATAGGTAGTTTTCAAATCAAAAAAGCAAGAGTATTTATATATATTATGGGAGGAAAACAATCAAAGGCAGCTGATAACACTGCCAATGTAGTTAATGTAGTAGAAGTCGTAGACACCACTCCCCATGTGCAGTTAACAAACATACTGCTAATAATACTCGTTGTAATAGCCTCAGTAAACATACTTCTGAAGATTTATCTTCTTCATAAAAAATCACTGAGGAAGCGTTACATGAGTCGAGCCAACGACTTAGACAAGGTCTAAGCCACTGCTTAAATAAAATATTTAAGTAGCGGAAGTTTACATGGACTGGTCTCAAATAGTAGAAAAGATAAAGCAGCATAGGGAAAATTTCGATAAATCATACAAGTGCCTTAATAAAAGCGCACCAGTTTTAAGACCCACCATAATTAAACATACTGAGATCCTTGTATATGAGTACAATGAAATCAGGAGTCTAGTTACCGAGTGTCAAAATAAACTGACAAGTTTACACAGAGTCCAAACTTCAGACGTTTTACAGCGTCTAAGGGATAATCTGGTAAACTTAAATAAAAAGTATGATCTCCAGCTTTATCTACCATCGGTGTTAAATACACCGGTAACATTTGATAAGTCACTACTGAAAAACGACCAAATAGAAGACACAAAATTAGTAAGCATGGAACAATCAGTTGTAGAATTTATCAAGCTAGCCACATCTCTGATACCAGAGTTTGACGGTAAGCCGGAAAATCTACAAAGTTTTCTAGATTCTTTGAATCTATTAGAAACATTAAAAGGCACACATGAGCCAACAGCCATAAGCCTTATAAAAACTAAGCTAAAAGGCCATGCGAGAAATTTGATAAGTAATGAGCAGACAATTGCTGCAATCATTACGCAACTATCAAATGCAGTAAAAGGAGAATCGGTAGAAGTTGTATCTGCTAAGCTTCTTAATCTGCAACAGAAAAATAAAACGGCTAACCAATACACCCAAGAGGTGGAAAAACTGGCAAAGGCCCTTGAAGGCGCCTATATCAGTGAAGGTCTAAGCCAATCACTAGCAAACAAATACAGCACTACAACAGCTGTAAAAGCTATGACCCAAAATTGTTCAATTGATAAGGTAAAACTTATCATGCAGGCAGGCACATTCATAAATATGAATGATGCCGTTTCCAAATTTGTCAATAGCTGCACGGAGATAACAGGTCAAAGTAACACTGTCCTGTATTATCAACGAGGTGCAAACAACAATAATAGAGGAGGCCGAGGTTATAATCGTGGCAGAAATTACAACCACAACAATAACAACCGAGGCGGTAACAACAACAATAATTACAATAACCGTGGAGGAAGACGAGGCCAAAATAGAGGAAGAGGCCGAGGTAACTCCAACCAAGGTTATAACAGTAACAATGTGAGAATGGCGCAAAATACGCCGGAAAACTCTCAGAACCCTTTAGGAAACAACCAGTAAATGTAAAAGTTCATTCCATCAATTACAGTCTTAATATATTTGTCACTTTTTATAATCATTCAACTGAAAATAAACTCACATTCCTAATAGATACTGGTGCAGATATCTCACTTTTAAAAATAAATTCAGACAATTTTAAAATTCAAGAAGAAAAAATTATAAACATCCAAGGCATAGGCCAAGGTGTAATAAAATCTCAAGGAACGACTTCAATAGAACTTCAATCAAAGAAATATATTATTCCACACGAATTTCATTTAGTAGATTCCGATTTTTCAATACCGTGTGATGGAATAATAGGCATTGATTTTATTAAAAAATTCAATTGTCAATTAGATTTCAAACCAAGTGAAGACTGGTTTATAATTAGACCTCAAAATTTAAATTATCCAATTTATGTTCCGATAACATATAGTGCTGGCAACAATACAGTTCTCTTGCCAGCCAGATCCCAAGTAATTCGAAAAATAGACATTAATACAGTAAATGATTATATATTTGTTCCTAATCAAGAAATACATAATGGAATTTATGTTGCAAATACAATAGCAGCATCCAAACATGTATACATTCGCCTTCTAAACACAACTAATTTCGACCAATTGGTCAGAGTAAACAAAATCCAATATGAAAATTTAACAGATTACGACATTCATAACACTAATCCAGAAAATAGAAGCAAACAAGTTCTTTCGAAATTAAAGAAAAATTTTCCAGAACAATTCAAAAGTCAACTAACAGAATTATGCACCAAGTATAGTGATGTGTTCGGACTGGAAACCGAACCAATAGCGACAAATAATTTTTATAAACAAACATTAAGACTTAAAGATGATGAACCCATTTATATTAAAAACTACAGAAGCCCGCATAGCCACGTTGAAGAAATTCAAAAACAAGTAGGGAAATTAATAAATGACAAAATCGTAGAACCGTCTGTATCCGAGTATAACAGCCCACTCTTGTTAGTTCCGAAAAAATCATTACCAAATTCGGAAGAAAAGAAATGGCGATTAGTAATTGACTATCGCCAAATCAACAAAAAACTACTTTCTGATAAATTCCCGCTCCCCAGAATTGATGATATTCTGGACCAACTGGGCAGAGCTAAATACTTTTCATGCCTTGACTTAATGTCAGGTTTCCACCAAATTGAACTTGAAGAAAATTCAAGAAATATAACATCTTTTCAACGAGCAATGGCTCATATCGCTTCACGCGATTACCATTTGGTCTTAAAATAGCACCAAATTCATTTCAGAGAATGATGACTATAGCATTCTCGGGTTTAGAACCCTCTCAGGCATTCCTTTATATGGATGACTTAATGGTGATAGGATGTTCCGAAAAACACATGATTAAAAACTTAACTGATGTTTTTAATGTATGTAGGAAATATAACCTAAAGTTGCATCCAGAAAAATGTTCATTTTTCATGCATGAAGTGACATTTTTAGGTCATAAATGCACTGACAAAGGAGTATTGCCAGATGACAAGAAATTTGACGTCATCAAAAATTACCCTGTCCCTCATGATGCGGACAGCGCGAGACGATTTGTAGCATTCTGCAATTATTATCGTCGATTTATAAAAAACTTCGCCGATTATTCACGGCACATAACTAGATTATGTAAAAAGAATGTTCCTTTTGAATGGTCAAGTGAATGCCAAAACGCATTCCAATACCTTAAAGAAAAGCTTATGCATCCCACATTATTACAATATCCAGATTTTCGCAAAGAATTTTGCATTATAACAGATGCTAGTAAACAGGCTTGCGGAGCGGTTCTAACTCAGAACCGCGAAGGAATTCAGCTCCCAATAGCTTATGCATCTCGTTCATTTACAAAAGGGGAAAGCAATAAGAGCACAACAGAACAAGAGTTAGCGGCAATTCATTGGGCAATTACCCATTTTAGACCATATATTTATGGCAAACACTTTACTATTAAAACGGATCACAGACCATTGACATATCTTTTTTCTATGACTAATCCCAGTTCGAAATTAACTCGCATGCGGCTAGAGCTTGAAGAATACGACTTCACAGTAGAATACCTAAAGGGGAAAGATAATTTCGTAGCAGACGCACTTTCGCGTATTAATATAAAAGAACTCAAAGATATGCAACATAAAGTCCTGAAAGTCACTACCAGGCACCAAAGTAGACAGCAATCCTGCGCAGGAGATTATAAAGAAATAGAATTGCCTATGCAATCTATAGAAAAAGCTTCAAAGCCCAACGTATATGAAGTCATAAAAAATGACGATGTACGAAAAGTAGTGACCTTGCATGTAAAAAATATGCTATGTTTCTTTAAACATGGGAAGAAAATTACTGCAAGATACGATGTTAGCGATTTATATACTAATGGAATTCTTGACTTAGGTCAGTTCTTCCAAAGGCTTGAAAGGCAAGCCGGTATAAATGAAATCAGCCAACTCAAAGTGGCACCGTGGGAAAATATCTTTGAACAAGTTTCAATTGATAATTTCAAACAAATGGGCAATAAAATATTGAAAACATTAAGAGTAGCGCTACTCAACCCGGTGACCCTAATAAAAGAAGAAAAAGAAAAAGAAGCTATACTGTCTACATTTCATAATGATCCAATACAAGGAGGTCACACAGGCATTACAAAAACCTTGGCCAAGGTCAAAAGACATTATTTTTGGAAGGGTATGACTCGATATATTACTGAGTATATACAAAAATGTCAAAAATGCCAAAAATCAAAAGTGACATCACATACAAAAACTCCTTTAACAATTACAGAAACCCCAATCAATGCTTTTGATAGAGTAATAGTAGACACGATCGGTCCACTACCAAAATCAGAGCAAGGCAACGAATATGCAGTTACACTGATATGTGACTTAACAAAATATCTAGTTGCCATACCTATTCCAAACAAAAGTGCGAAAGTCGTAGCTAAAGCTATATTTGAAGATTTTATTCTGAAATACGGTCCAATGAAGACGTTCATTACGGACATGGGTACAGAATATAAAAATTCAGTTATAGAAGATTTATGTAAGTACCTTGGTATCAAAAACATAACTTCAACAGCACACCACCACCAGACAGTTGGGACAATAGAACGAAGTCATCGAACTTTCAATGAATACATTCGTTCATACATCTCTGCAGACAAATCTGATTGGGATGTCTGGATTCAATATTTTACTTATTGCTTCAACACGACACCATCAGCAACGCATGAGTATTGTCCATACGAACTAGTATTTGGCAGACTACCAAAACAGTTCATAGATTTAAACAAAACTAATTACATAGATCCTATTTATAATTTAGACGACTATTCTAAGGAAATAAAGTTTAGATTAGAAATAGCATACAAAAGAGCTAGAATTATGTTAGAAAAAGCCAAGGCTAATAGGAAATTAGCATATGACGAAAAAATAAAAAATTTTGAATTAAAAGTAGGAGATAAAGTACTTATAAGAAACGAAACAGGGCACAAATTAGACCCAGTATATTTAGGACCATATATAGTAGAGAAAATAGAAGATAAGGACAACATTTTTATTAAAGATAGTAAAGATAAAAAACAAAAAGTTCATAAGAATAGATTAAAAATTTTTAATTCTTAATAATCCAAATTTTCTTTATGAATTCGAATCCCAAAAAAATATATAACGGCCTGATCAACCGAATGAAAAAAAAAAAACTTTTTACAAATAAACAAATTATAAATTTTTATAACTTTAATAATTTTGTATTTTTATATTCCAACATTTTTAAATTTCTTGTCATATTCAAAAAAAAAAAAAAATTTTAATAAAAAAAAAAAAAATAAAAACCTTAATAATTAAGTTCATTTAATAACTACACATTCATAATGTTACGTTATTTCTCTAAAAGGGGAGGTGTAGTGCGTATATGCCCATATAGAATACCCTGTATTCAAATATAAAGTATGCAGCACTTTGTTGCTACAATAATACAATACAATAACAATAATAACGTAAACCAGCCCAGAGCCAGCTTATGTATTGGCTCGGTCTCAGATTACGCAGCGCGGTTCACTAGCCTCACTAGCTGACCGTTTATGCTTACGCTGCAGATCCCACGCTCCGTCTGAGCGCATTCCGTGAGCAATATATATGCTCACTAATACACGCATATGAGCTACTCACTCTCCCTCTCTTTGTAGCTGTTAACGAATAACAGCATAAGAATATATGTATATCCATAGGCTAAGCTCTCATGGTAAAAACTGAATAAAATTATTATGAACATTCAAGCTAACCAGCACTGACGTGCTTTTACAATTCTTTCAAAATTAAGAAAAGATATTTATATCACAATTGAAGCTACGAAAACAAGGTTTGGATCAAATTAATCAGATCTCAAAAATTGATCGTCAAGAAGCAGAATTTATTTTCTTATGGAATAAAATTTTAATTTAATAGGCACGAGTTTGCAGAGGTACACACTAAAGAAAATTGACGGTGCCAATTTCACCAAGCGCTACGTTTGGGGACTTTGAGACATTTCACGAATGTCTAAAAGAAAGAAGACCTTTAATTTGGTCAATAAAAAAAACACCTTTTTCTTAAGGTTATTGGGGGCTTTCGAAATCCAAGCAGCAAATGAAAATTAAAAATCATGAGTACCAGTTACTGTCTAGTATCTGAAGTCGCACTCATTGAAGACGCGCTTTTATCAGTGTACATCCTGCCTGCAATCTCACCATTACTCAATATACGCTGTGTAATTTGCCCTGCTCATTTTGATTTAGATTTCGTGTATTCGTGTTGTAGGGGTCCAAGGTTCAGTCGCTATATCTTTTCATATGTAGGCTTGCACCCGATGTCTCCACGGGTAGGAGTTATCTCTTCGATTTAACTATAAACATTACCCCCAACAGCTATTTTGAGAGGATTCAATCTGGGGTGTTACAATTAGTTATTATTATTAGCTTTAGTTATTAGCGATCGGTTCTTCTTTATTGTCTTCCTGAAAAAACAAGAAAAACCATATATTTACCCGTTCATTAGACATGCTATAAGCTCTTAAAAGCTGTAATATGTTTGGAGTATTAATAGACAAAACACCCGACTGCATAATATTAATAATAATAATAATAGTTAGCAAATTAAATCTAATTTATTTCATAAAATCAGATATAAAAATGCACTGATATTTATGGATATCCCTTTTTATACCCTGAACCCATTGAAATTGGGTAAAAAGGGTGCAAATGTATGTAACAGGCAGAAAGAAGCATCTCCGACCCCATAAAGTATATATATTCTTGATCAGCATCAAAAGCCGAGTCGATCTAACCCTGTCCGTCTGTCTGTCCGTCCGTCCGTCCGTCCGTATGTATGAATGCAAGGATATCTAAACCTATAAGAGCTAGAGACTTGCAATTTTAGCTGTAGGTCCTCCTAGTGCCTACGCAGATCGAGTTTGTTTCCGATAAACGAACACTTACTCCGTTTCCAAGATATCGATAAAAATCGATATCGTCATCCTGTTTTTTTGGGAAATTGGGTAAATAATAAGAGTTAGTGTCACCAAACTTGATATGTTGCTTCTAATTTATTATAAATATATTTTATACCTATCGCCACCTCCCCGCTACCACCACAAAGCTATAAATCAAGTTAATAACCCAACTTGTGTTGCCCATCACACACATTCATGCGCGTCTGCTTCAAATTCTATCAACAGCATTGCAATTGCGATTGTATTGTTTTCTGTGCTGCTATTTAAGATGGTTATTGCGGTCTGTCGCCGGGGAAACTATTTTTTTTTTTTGGCTGGTGTGGCTGTTGAGTAGAGTCGGCAGCAAGTAATGCGGTCAGTTGCGAGTTCGAACCCTGTCAAGGGTACAGTTTTTTTTTTTATTTTTGTTACTACTAAAGCAGATGAGCGCGTGGCGCGAGCTTCATTTGGTGTTGGGATAAGAGGGTTCAGGGTATTCCCCAGTCGGGAGCTCCGACTAGAATCTCTTACTTCTTTTTTGATTTATTTTTTTACATGCTTCCACTTGTCCGTAGCTTCACGTTTCGCTTCCGGGATAAGAGAACTTTCAGCTCATTCTAAAATGTTTGTAGTTGCTTGAGTTGCCAAAGCAGCCGGGCACACAACTAACTGAGGTATTTGCCTGACAACTGCACCAACTGCAGCACTACACCCATTTTGGTCATGCTCCACAATTACTGCGTCCAAAAGTGTGTTCGCCGATTCATTTATTCCCTGAAGGTACAAAAATTTAATACAAAAAAAATATTATTAAAATTTTAAAAATTTTATATTGTGAATTATCATTAAAACATATGATTAGTAGTTTCAAGGTTTAACGTAACAGTGCTACATCATAAAACTCAGAGAAATCTGCTGTTTGATATAAAAACATTCATATAATTTAATAGTTGGGTTTCATTTATTAATTATAATATGTAGGAACATCACAATCAGATACTAAATAAGACTCAATTATTGAACTGAAGCTGTCGTTTATCAAACCTCGACTGCGAGGTTTTCTTAGACATAATTTTTTACTTGATCTTCCTTGTACTGCAAACTAGTTCCCAAATGCAAAGCCCTTTATGCTTAGCATTTATATGACTGTGGGAATAATTGTGGCGGACGTTTATGTCTGGAATGATTGTGTCTTGTGTTTATGTTAAGTACTCATTATGAGTAGTACATACTATGTCACTATATTCATTCGACAAAAAATGTCGAACGTGTTCAATGGGACCTCACCAATCCCATAAACTACATATGTACATATGTATGTATGTATGTGTCTTCTTAAATACCCAGCGGACCAACACGCGAGCCTTGAGCGAGAGTCTCGCAAAATGCTCACAAATGAGCTCGCATGTGAGCAGAAAACGAGTGGGATATATTTTTATCGCAAAACACTCGCACACGAGCGTTGCAGTGAGATCCTTGCGATGAAAATGCGTGCACAGTAGAGAGAATGGTGTGTTGTTTTTGTTTCAAATGTTAATCGTGCTCAGAGAGTGCAACATTGTCATGAGAGCGAGAGAGTAAAAACGACGTGGCATTCGGATGCTGTGTTGTTTTTGTTGTTGTTTCATGCTCAGCCCGTTTTTTGGGGGTTGAAAAATGACTGCTCTCTTTTCTATTGTCCGTCGAAGCGAGCAGACATGTGTTATAAGTGAAGAAAATTGGAATTCTGTAGCGAGGTAAGTAAATAACAAGTGTTTATTATTTTATTAATCCCTTTCAGAATATTATTCAATATTTCAATACGCACAGGAAAGAGTGGCGCGCTTAGGAAAGGTGATGCAAAAAAATGAAAATATAATTTCTTCTTTCATTTATAGTTTGAAATTAAACTATTTTATTTATGTATTAACTTTTTTTATAATTATAAGATTGCCAAGGAAATGCGTTTAAATTTTAAATCAAATAAAATGTTATGAATTTTTTAAATAAAATTTGAATTGAAAATGAATATTAAAAAAAAACAACAACAACAACAATGGGAACGAAATGGGCATGAAACGAGAAAAAAAGTTTCGTAAATCATATTTTATGCGAGTCGTTTGCGATATCTTTTAAGAGACTTTTTTAATATTGCTTACCTACAAAAACGTATCGCAGGAAATATTTTATTAGACTCGTTAGAAATATCAGAAAAGGCTCGCAAAAAATATCACAAAACGCTCGCTAGTCGTATTTCTTGCGACAGTCGTAAATGAAACTTTGACTGCCACAAACTGAACGACATATGATTCATATTGCTATCGTTTCCCGATGCGTTTGCGAGAGTTTTGTCGGGTAAAGTCTCGCATTTGACCAGTTTGCGATATCAATTGCCACAGTTTGGTCCGCTGGGTATGACTGAGTTGATGTAGCCATGCAAAAAAGTTTATCCGATTAATAGCCTCTGTCCAGTGAACACATTTCTTACACATTTCAGAAAATGTCACATTTTTGCAAAAGTGTAAAAAGTCCCATAAGAAAATACATTTTCCAAAAATGTCACATCTTTGAAAAATGTGTAAATTCGCCCCGAACATTTCGTGTTTTTTGCGATGATTAATCGAGATTTTTATTCCCCAGACTATCGGTCAATGATAGCCTTCCATAGGAACGATCAGTGGAAAGCTGAGATTTTGTTTAAAAAAAAATTTTGTATATAACTACTGAGTATTAATTTACAAATACCAATACTTAATGTAATATATTAATAAAAATGGCCTTGTGCGTAATTTAGTCTTCATCACTGGGAAAAAAATCGTTCTGGTTTTCTATCAATTTCCCCCAATTATCTAAACGAATTAATATTAAAAACTGAATCCAGACAGACGGATTGGAATGGTGATCAATAAAATATGGAAAGAAGCTCCTTTATATAACAAAAGATATTATTGATACGGGCTAAATTAAATATAAGGAACGAAATATTTCTCTTTCACTTCATAATTCCTAAGAATAAAGCGACCCGCTGTCATCGACTTAATGTTAAGCACTTTAGTATCTGTAGCAACCAACGCATTTATTCAAATGCTCCATTCCATGGATTTTAACATCTTACTTCAAAATCGATATTAGTCGGTATTTCAGATACAAGGAGATATTTTGAAAAAGAATAAATTCATTGTACGTCTGATGTACGGGATTATATATTTCAAATTTCAAGTCTCTAGATCTGACCGCGCGACATGTCAAAGGAGGCAAAGGGTTGATCACATTCAAGCTAGCGATCCGGAGGGCGCGGAAAATAACGACTCAGCACAAGTGGCGTCGGGCGAGCAAGAGGATGAACATGGCGTAGATTTCGAAAACGAAAGCGCTCATTTTTTAGGGGAAGATTTCTGCTGCCGTTCATACGGCGGAGAATAGCGGGGACAGATATGAGATTCTTAATCGACACAGGTGCGGCCAAAAATTACATCAGGCCGCACAAGCGCCTAAAAGGCGGCATCCCTGTCGAATCCCCTTTTATTGTCCATTCCATTCATGGGTCAAACAACATCGCTGAAAAATGCAAGTTGTCCATATTTGGGTGTGACACGTTTTTTCCTACTTTATTCCTTATTCAAGTTAATGGAATCATAGGACTGGACCTGCTAAAACAGGTGGGTGCATTTTTATTCTTAAAAGAGGGCATTTTAAAATATGATGCAACTTCGGAGGCGTTGCAATGCTACAAATGTACGAAAGTCAATCACACGAAGAACAGAGAAATCGAGGCTGCCACCTGCCTGGTCTACTCAAAGTTATACCCCTCTCCCAGAGGCTTGGAAGATTTTGTCGCCTCAGAGGTCAACGACCTCCTAAAGAACGGCATAATCAGAAAGTCTAAATCTCCGTACAACAATCCGTTGTGGGTGGTAGAACAAAAAGGCACAGATGAATCGGGCAGTAGAAATGAACGTTTAGTGATAGATTTTAGGAAGCTCAACCTCAAAACAATTGCCGACAAATACCCGATGCCAAGCATCACCATGATATTGGCTAATCTGGGTAAGCCCAAATTCTTTACGAGGCTCGACCTGAAATCAGGCTATCACCAGATTACTCTGGCAGAGCAAGATGGTGGAAAAACGGCTTTTTCGATTAACGGTGGCAAGTACGAGTTCTTTCGACTATAGTGCCTAAAGATGGTGCGAAGTCAGATCCAGAAAAGTAAACGCTATCCGGCAATATGCTGAGCCGATTCGGTGTAAGATCTTTTTTGGCTATTACCGCTGCTTTATCAAAGACTTTGCGGCAATAGCAAAACTGACCTCCAAGTACAGAAAGGTACCAGTGCAGTTCAACGAGGCTCAGCGCAATGCTTTCTAGAAACATAGAAACATTTTGGCGTCAAAAGACGTTATACTAATGTACCCGGACTACAAAAAACCGATTGATTTGACTACAGACACCTCAGCCAGTTCTGCCACAGAATGGCCGCCCAATAACGATGATATCAAACAATAGCAAACTACTCTACTAATAAGCGAGAGCTGCTTGCCATCGTCTGGGCATCGGGCAAACTCCGACATTTTCTTTACGGATATAAACATTTTCGGTGACCATCAGCCTCTCACGCTCTCGGTATCCAGAAGCAATCCCAATGGAAAAATAAAGCGCTGGAAAGCGCGCATTGAAGATGAAAATCATGTAGCTGACGCGCCAGAACGTGAACACCCCGCAGGGAGATCGCGATGAGCCAGATTCACAGTGAATTGTCATTGTCTTATATAATCGATTCGACGGAGAAGCCTCTAAACTGCTTCCGGGACCAGATTGTACTAGAGGAGGCACGCTTCCCTCTAAAGAGAAAGTTCATTCGTTTAAGCGAAAATACTCGCCATATAACAAATTTCACCAATAGCGACGCCTTTATTGAAACAATAACGGCCGTCATTAACCCAAACGTGGTTAACGCATTTCACTGTACTCTTCCAGCTTTGGCCAGTTTCCAACACGAATTGGTAAGGACTATCCCGACGTAGCCGACGAGTTCGACGACAGTGATAGAAGAGAAATTGTTTAATAAAACAATAAAAAAAAAGCCAAAGCTCGTCAGTGCAGTTTGATGTTCATATTCAGAATGAATTTATTCAAAATTAAAGTCGTGAGCTTAGCCTATGGATACATATATGTTCTTATGCTGTTATTAGATAACAGATACAAAGAGAGGGAGAGTGAGTAGCTAGCTTATGCCTGTATTAGTGAGCATATGTATATTGCTCATGGAATGCGCTCAGACGGAGCGTGGGATATGCAGCGTAAACATAAACGGTCAGCTAGCGGGGCTAGTGAACCGCGCTGCGTAATATGAGCCAGAGCCAATACGTAAAGTGACTCTGGGTTTATTTAATCTATATTTGTTATATATGAATACTGGGTGTTATTTTAAGGCATATACACACTACAACAGGTAATGTCGGAATACTACACCCAAAAAAAACGGATCTCGGCCAAACGCCAGTCCCTTCACAAACTGGAGAAATGTTACATATCGACATTTTCTATACAGACAAAAGATTGTTCTTGACTTGCGTCGACAAATTCTTATAGTTTGTGGTGGTCCAGCCAATCGCATCTTGAACGATAGAAGACACGCGACCGGCTTTGTTGGTTTAAATGAATATTTTCCCGTTGGCGAAGCAGGTGTATGACGACAATGAGTTCGCATTCAAGTCAGAGACCATTATGTCTCTGCTATTGACTAATTACGGTGTGAGCGTGGTAAATGCGCCTCCCCTTAATAGCACATCTAATGGGCATATAAAACGCTTTCACAGCACCCTGCTGGAAATAGATTTAAAGCTCCAAACGGGTATAATTGACACAGTCGACCATATCCTGCAGGCCACAATCGAGTATAACATCTTAATCTACTCAGCAGTTGAGAAGATGCCTAAGGAAATCTTGCTTAACTCGTCACCGTAAGGTACCCGCCAGGTTTGGGGTAAGATAGAAGAAGCCCAAATTTATTAGAACGCCGGGATTAACCAAAGGCGTCAGAACAGAGTCTTGGTAAAGACAAACCGCAGATAAGGCAACAAGCTATCGAAAAAAAGGTTGAAGCGGACTTGGGGACAACGGTTCTCATTGAGGGAATAGTTGGCCACAAGGACAACCTCCGTTAATGTTTTAAAAAAAGAGAAAACAATTTTCATTACCTTTTTATTACTATTAGTTTCAACATTTAAGGGTTACGTTTATCATTCTTTAAATCACGACCATGACGACGGCACGGGTGACTGACTACACGCGCGCGGACTACATACCTATCACGGACGGGGACATCTTACTATGGGACAGCTTCGGGTACTTAAGTCTCACTACTAACCTCACGGACTACGAGACGATGACTGACGAGAAACTAACGGGATTATTTCCACATTTCCATATGAGGAAATTGCTGGAAGTTGACACTGGACATGTTGTCACTCGTTGCGTGTGCACTCGTTGTGCACCATCGTAAGGTAAGAAGCCTTGACTTCGTGGGAACAGCCCTTAAAACTGTTGCGGTCACCCCGACGCAAACGACTTTAAGAAAGTAGAACAAAAGCTGTCGCATCTGGTCACTGCATTCAATACACAAATTTCAATAAATTCCAAACAATTCCACATATGCTCAAAAATTGGTCATCAAGGAGAAGAAATTATTTTTTTATGTAATAAAATTTCAATTATAAAGGAACTACTTTGTGGAGAGGTATGTTACATCGCTACGTTTGGGGACATTGAGGCCTTTAAAATTTTGGTAAAAAAAAAAACTTAATAAATTCATTGAATTATTCGATTATAAATCTCACATTTTTCATAAGGTCATTGGGGGTTTTCTCGGGTTTCCCAATTCCAAGCAATAAATGTAAATTAAAAATCTGGAGTATCTGTTTCTGTCTAGGGCTGACAGCGCACTGATTGAAGGTTCGCTTTTATCAGTGTACATCCACCCGGCAGGAAGTTCTTTGCCTTTCCTACGAGCACATATTCCTTATCGATTCTTGTCTTCTGTGAAACTGACTATCCTGCAATCTCACCATTATTCAATATACGCTGTGTAATTTACCCTTCTTATTTTGATTTTGATTTCGTGTATTCATGTTGTAGGGGTCCAAGGTTCAGTCACTATATCTTTTCGTATGTATACTTGTACCTGATGTCTCCACGGGTACCTGTGCAAGCAGTGGTTTTCATGCGTGAGCTGACGGAATACTTTATAGATGCAAGGCCGGACTCTAATCAGGAGTTATCTCACCAACTTAACTATAAACATTATCCCCAACAGCCATTTTGAGAGGATTCAATCTGGGGTGTTACAATGATTTAGTTATTAGCGAACGGTTCTTCTTTATTGTCTTCCTGAAAAACCAGAAAAACCAGCTCTTAAAAGCGTGAGATGTTTAGAGTATTAATAGACAAACACCCGACCGCATAATATTAATAATAATAATAATAATAATAATAATAGTCAGCAAATTGATGCCAATTTATTTCATAAAATAAGATATAAAAATGCACTGATATTTATGGATATCCCTTTTTTTTAAATTTATTTTTTTACATGCTTCCACTTGTCCGTAGCTTCACGTTTCGCTTCCGGGACAAGAGAACTTTTAGCTCCTCCTAAAATGTTTGTAGTTGCTTGTGTTGCCAAAACAGCCGGGCACACAACTAACTGAGGTATTTGCCTGACAACTGCACCAACTGCAGCACTACACCCATTTTGGTCATGCTCCACAATTACTGCGTCCAAAAGTGTGTTCGCCGATTCATTTATTCCCTGAAGGTACAAAAATTTAATAAAAAAAAATATTATTAAAATTTTAAAAATTTTATATTGTGAATTATCATTAAAACATATGATTAGTAGTTTCAAGGTTTAACGTAACAGTGCTACATCATAAAACTCAGAGAAATCTGCTGTTTGATATAAAAACATTCATATAATTTAATAGTTGGGTTTCATTTATTAATTATAATATGTAGGAACATCACAATCAGATACTAAATAAGACTCAATTATTGAACTGAAGCTGTCGTTTATCAAACCTCGACTGCGAGGTTTTCTTAGACATAATTTTTTACTTGATCTTCCTTGTACTGCAAACTAGTTCCCAAATGCAAAGCCCTTTATGCTTAGCATTTATATGACTGTGGGAATAATTGTGGCGGACGTTTATGTCTGGAATGATTGTGTCTTGTGTTTATGTTAAGTACTCATTATGAGTAGTACATACTATGTCACTATATTCATTCGACAAAAAATGTCGAACGTGTTCAATGGGACCTCACCAATCCCATAAACTACATATGTACATATGTATGTATGTATGTGTCTTCTTAAATATGACTGAGTTGATGTAGCCATGCAAAAAAGTTTATCCGATTAATAGCCTCTGTCCAGTGAACACATTTCTTACACATTTCAGAAAATGTCACATTTTTGCAAAAGTGTAAAAAGTCCCATAAGAAAATACATTTTCCAAAAATGTCACATCTTTGAAAAATGTGTAAATTCGCCCCGAACATTTCGTGTTTTTTGCGATGATTAATCGAGATTTTTATTCCCCAGACTATCGGTCAATGATAGCCTTCCATAGGAACGATCAGTGGAAAGCTGAGATTTTGTTTAAAAAAAAATTTTGTATATAACTACTGAGTATTAATTTACAAATACCAATACTTAATGTAATATATTACAAAAAATGGCCTTGTGCGTAATTTAGTCTTCATCACTGGGAAAAAAATCGTTCTGGTTTTCTATCAATTTCCCCCAATTATCTAAACGAATTAATATTAAAAACTGAATCCAGACAGACGGATTGGAATGGTGATCAATAAAATATGGAAAGAAGCTACTTTTTATAACAAAAGATATTATTGATACGGGCTAAATTAAATATAAGAACGAAATATTTCTCTTTCACTTCATAATTCCTAAGAATAAAGCGACCCGCTGTCATCGACTTAATGTTAAGCACTTTAGTATCTGTAGCAACCAACGCATTTATTCAAATGCTCCATTCCATAGATTTAAACATCTTACTTCAAAATCGATATTAGTCGGTATTTCAGATACAAGGAGATATTTTGAAAAAGAATAAATTCATTGTACGTCTGATGTACGAGATTATATATTTCAAATTTCAAGTCTCTAGAAATTAGCGGTCCCGCCAGATCTGACCGCGCGACATGTCAAAGGAGGCAAAGGGTTGATCACATTCAAGCTAGCGATCCGGAGGGCGCGGAAAATAACGACTCAGCACAAGTGGCGTCGGGCGAGCAAGAGGATGAACATGGCGTAGATTTCGAAAGCGAAAGCGCTCATTTTTTAGGGGAAGATTTCTGCTGCCGTTCATACGGCGGAGAATAGCGGGGACAGATATGAGATTCTTAATCGACACAGGTGCGGCCAAAAATTACATCAGGCCGCACAAGCGCCTAAAAGGCGGCATCCCTGTCGAATCCCCTTTTATTGTCCATTCCATTCATGGGTCAAACAACATCGCTGAAAAATGCAAGTTGTCCATATTTGGGTGTGACACGTTTTTTTCCTACTTTATTCCTTATTCAAGTTAATGGAATCATAGGACTGGACCTGCTAAAACAGGTGGGTGCATTTTTATTCTTAAAAGAGGACATTTTAAAATATGATGCGACTTCGGAGGCGTTGCAATGCTACAAATGTACGAAAGTCAATCACACGAAGAACAGAGAAATCGAGGCTGCCACCTGCCTGGTCTACTCAAAGTTATACCCCTCTCCCAGAGGCTTGGAAGATTTTGTCGCCTCAGAGGTCAACCACCTCCTAAAGAACGGCATAATCAGAAAGTCTAAATCTCCGTACAACAATCCGTTGTGGGTGGTAGAACAAAAAGGTGGTAGAACGAGGCTCGACCTGAAATCAGGCTATCACCAGATTACTCTGGCAGAGCAAGATGGTGGAAAAACGGCTTTTTCGATTAACGGTGGCAAGTACGAGTTCTTTCGACTATAGTGCCTAAAGATGGTGCGAAGTCAGATCCAGAAAAGTAAACGCTATCCGGCAATATGCTGAGCCGATTCGTTGTAAGATCTTTTTTGGCTATTACCGCTGCTTTATCAAAGACTTTGCGGCAATAGCAAAACTGACCTCCAAGTACAGAAAGGTACCAGTGCAGTTCAACGAGGCTCAGCGCAATGCTTTCTAGAAACATAGAAACATTTTGGCGTCAAAAGACGTTATACTAATGTACCCGGACTACAAAAAACCGATTGATTTGACTACAGACACCTCAGCCAGTTCTGCCACAGAATGGCCGCCCAATAACGATGATATCAAACAATAGCAAACTACTCTACTAATAAGCGAGAGCTGCTTGCCATCGTCTGGGCATCGGGCAAACTCCGACATTTTCTTTACGGATATAAACATTTTCGGTGACCATCAGCCTCTCACGCTCTCGGTATCCAGAAGCAATCCCAATGGAAAAATAAAGCGCTGGAAAGCGCGCATTGACGATGAAAATCATGTAGCTGACGCGCCAGAACGTGAACACCCCGCAGGGAGATCGCGATGAGCCAGATTCACAGTGAATTGTCATTGTCTTATATAATCGATTCGACGGAGAAGCCTCTAAACTGCTTCCGGGACCAGATTGTACTAGAGGAGGCACGCTTCCCTCTAAAGAGAAAGTTCATTCGTTTAAGCGAAAATACTCGCCATATAACAAATTTCACCAATAGCGACGCCTTTATTGAAACAATAACGGCCGTCATTAACCCAAACGTGGTTAACGCATTTCACTGTACTCTTCCAGCTTTGGCCAGTTTCCAACACGAATTGGTAAGGACTATCCCGACGTAGCCGACGAGTTCGACGACAGTGATAGAAGAGAAATTGTTTAATAAAACAATAAAAAAAAAGCCAAAGCTCGTCAGTGCAGTTTGATGTTCATATTCAGAATGAATTTATTCAAAATTAAAGTCGTGAGCTTAGCCTATGGATACATATATGTTCTTATGCTGTTATTAGATAACAGATACAAAGAGAGGGAGAGTGAGTATCTAGCTTATGCCTGTATTAGTGAGCATATGTATATTGCTCATGGAATGCGCTCAGACGGAGCGTGGGATATGCAGCGTAAACATAAACGGAGCTCGCGGGCGGGGCTAGTGACTCTGGGTTTATTTAATCTATATTTGTTATATATGAATACTGGGTGTTATTTTAAGGCATATACACACTACAACAGGTAATGTCGGAATACTACACCCAAAAAAAAACGGATCTCGGCCAAACGCCAGTCCCTTCACAAACTGGAGAAATGTTACATATCGACATTTTCTATACAGACAAAAGATTGTTCTTGACTTGCGTCGACAAATTCTTATAGTTTGTGGTGGTCCAGCCAATCGCATCTTGAACGATAGAAGACACGCGACCGGCTTTGTTGGTTTAAATGAATATTTTCCCGTTGGCGAAGCAGGTGTATGACGACAATGAGTTCGCATTCAAGTCAGAGACCATTATGTCTCTGCTATTGACTAATTACGGTGTGAGCGTGGTAAATGCGCCTCCCCTTAATAGCACATCTAATGGGCATATAAAACGCTTTCACAGCACCCTGCTGGAAATAGATTTAAAGCTCCAAACGGGTATAATTGACACAGTCGACCATATCCTGCAGGCCACAATCGAGTATAACATCTTAATCTACTCAGCAGTTGAGAAGATGCCTAAGGAAATCTTGCTTAACTCGTCACCGTAAGGTACCCGCCAGGTTTGGGGTAAGATAGAAGAGGCCCAAATTTATTAGAACGCCGGGATTAACCAAAGGCGTCAGAACAGAGTCTTGGTAAAGACAAACCGCAGATAAGGCAACAAGCTATCGAAAAAAAGGTTGAAGCGGACTTGGGGACAACGGTTCTCATTGAGGGAATAGTTGGCCACAAGGACAACCTCCGTTAATGTTTTAAAAAAGAGAAAACAATTTTCATTACCTTTTTATTACTATTAGTTTCAACATTTTAGGGTTACGTTTATCATTCTTTAAATCATGACCATGACGACGGCACGGGTGACTGACTACACGCGCGCGGACTACATACCTATCACGGACGGGGACATCTTACTATGGGACAGCTTCGGGTACTTAAGTCTCACTACTAACCTCACGGACTACGAGACGATGACTGACGAGAAACTAACGGGATTATTTCCACATTTCCATATGAGGAAATTGCTGGAAGTTGACACTGGACATGTTGTCACTCGTTGCGTGTGCACTCGTTGTGCACCATCGTAAGGTAAGAAGCCTTGACTTCGTGGGAACAGCCCTTAAAACTGTTGCGGTCACCCCGACGCAAACGACTTTAAGAAAGTAGAACAAAAGCTGTCGCATCTGGTCACTGCATTCAATACACAAATTTCCATAAATTCCAAACAATTCCACATATGCTCAAAAATTGGTCATCAAGGAGAAGAAATTATTTTTTTATGTAATAAAATTTCAATTATAAAGGAACTTTGTGGAGAGGTATGTTACATCGCTACGTTTGGGGACATTGAGGCCTTTAAAATTTTGGTAAAAAAAAAAACTTAATAAATTCATTGAATTATTCGATTATAAATCTCACATTTTTCATAAGGTCATTGGGGGTTTTCTCGGGTTTCCCAATTCCAAGCAATAAATGTAAATTAAAAATCTGGAGTATCTGTTTCTGTCTAGGGCTGACAGCGCACTGATTGAAGGTTCGCTTTTATCAGTGTACATCCACCCGGCAGGAAGTTCTTTGCCTTTCCTACGAGCACATATTCCTTATCGATTCTTGTCTTCTGTGAAACTGACTATCCTGCAATCTCACCATTATTCAATATACGCTGTGTAATTTACCCTTCTTATTTTGATTTTGATTTCGTGTATTCATGTTTTAGGGGTCCAAGGTTCAGTCACTATATCTTTTCGTATGTATACTTGTACCTGATGTCTCCACGGGTACCTGTGCAAGCAGTGGTTTTCATGCGTGAGCTGACGGAATACTTTATAGATGCAAGGCCGGACTCTAATCAGGAGTTATCTCACCAACTTAACTATAAACATTATCCCCAACAGCCATTTTGAGAGGATTCAATCTGGGGTGTTACAATGATTTAGTTATTAGCGAACGGTTCTTCTTTATTGTCTTCCTGAAAAACCCGAAAAACCAGAGTATTAATAGACAAACACCCGACCGCATAATATTAATAATAATAATAATAATAATAATAATAATAGTCAGCAAATTGATGCCAATTTATTTCATAAAATAAGATATAAAAATGCACTGATATTTATGGATATCCCTTTTTTTAAATTTATTTTTTACATGCTTCCACTTGTCCGTAGCTTCACGTTTCGCTTCCGGGACAAGAGAACTTTTAGCTCCTCCTAAAATGTTTGTAGTTGCTTGTGTTGCCAAAACAGCCGGGCACACAACTAACTGAGGTATTTGCCTGACAACTGCACCAACTGCAGCACTACACCCATTTTGGTCATGCTCCACAATTACTGCGTCCAAAAGTGTGTTCGCCGATTCATTTATTCCCTGAAGGTACAAAAATTTAATAAAAAAAAATATTATTAAAATTTTAAAAATTTTATATTGTGAATTATCATTAAAACATTTGATTAGTAGTTTCAAGGTTTAACGTAACAGTGCTACATCATAAAACTCAGAGAAATCTGCTGTTTGATATAAAAACATTCATATAATTTAATAGTTGGGTTTCATTTATTAATTATAATATGTAGGAACATCACAATCAGATACTAAATAAGACTCAATTATTGAACTGAAGCTGTCGTTTATCAAACCTCGACTGCGAGGTTTTCTTAGACATAATTTTTTACTTGATCTTCCTTGTACTGCAAACTAGTTCCCAAATGCAAAGCCCTTTATGCTTAGCATTTATATGACTGTGGGAATAATTGTGGCGGACGTTTATGTCTGGAATGATTGTGTCTTGTGTTTATGTTAAGTACTCATTATGAGTAGTACATACTATGTCACTATATTCATTCGACAAAAAATGTCGAACGTGTTCAATGGGACCTCACCAATCCCATAAACTACATATGTACATATGTATGTATGTATGTGTCTTCTTAAATATGACTGAGTTGATGTAGCCATGCAAAAAAGTTTATCCGATTAATAGCCTCTGTCCAGTGAACACATTTCTTACACATTTCAGAAAATGTCACATTTTTGCAAAAGTGTAAAAAGTCCCATAAGAAAATACATTTTCCAAAAATGTCACATCTTTGAAAAATGTGTAAATTCGCCCCGAACATTTCGTGTTTTTTGCGATGATTAATCGAGATTTTTATTCCCCAGACTATCGGTCAATGATAGCCTTCCATAGGAACGATCAGTGGAAAGCTGAGATTTTGTTTAAAAAAAAATTTTGTATATAACTACTGAGTATTAATTTACAAATACCAATACTTAATGTAATATATTACAAAAAATGGCCTTGTGCGTAATTTAGTCTTCATCACTGGGAAAAAATCGTTCTGGTTTTCTATCAATTTCCCCCAATTATCTAAACGAATTAATATTAAAAACTGAATCCAGACAGACGGATTGGAATGGTGATCAATAAAATATGGAAAGAAGCTACTTTTTATAACAAAAGATATTATTGATACGGGCTAAATTAAATATAAGGAACGAAATATTTCTCTTTCACTTCATAATTCCTAAGAATAAAGCGACCCGCTGTCATCGACTTAATGTTAAGCACTTTAGTATCTGTAGCAACCAACGCATTTATTCAAATGCTCCATTCCATAGATTTAAACATCTTACTTCAAAATCGATATTAGTCGGTATTTCAGATACAAGGAGATATTTTGAAAAAGAATAAATTCATTGTACGTCTGATGTACGAGATTATATATTTCAAATTTCAAGTCTCTAGAAATTAGCGGTCCCGCCAGATCTGACAGCGCGACATGTCAAAGGAGGCAAAGGGTTGATCACATTCAAGCTAGCGATCCGGAGGGCGCGGAAAATAACGACTCAGCACAAGTGGCGTCGGGCGAGCAAGAGGATGAACATGGCGTAGATTTCGAAAACGAAAGAGCTCATTTTTTAGGGGAAGATTTCTGCTGCCGTTCATACGGCGGAGAATAGCGGGGACAGATATGAGATTCTTAATCGACACAGGTGCGGCCAAAAATTAATGTGCGGCCTGATGCACAAGCGCCTAAAAGGCGGCATCCCTGTCGAATCCCCTTTTATTGTCCATTCCATTCATGGGTCAAACAACATCGCTGAAAAATGCAAGTTGTCCATATTTGGGTGTGACACGTTTTTTTCCTACTTTATTCCTTATTCAAGTTAATGGAATCATAGGACTGGACCTGCTAAAACAGGTGGGTGCATTTTTATTCTTAAAAGAGGGCATTTTAAAATATGATGCGACTTCGGAGGCGTTGCAATGCTACAAATGTACGAAAGTCAATCACACGAAGAACAGAGAAATCGAGGCTGCCACCTGCCTGGTCTACTCAAAGTTATACCCCTCTCCCAGAGGCTTGGAAGATTTTGTCGCCTCAGAGGTCAACGACCTCCTAAAGAACGGCATAATCAGAAAGTCTAAATCTCCGTACAACAATCCGTTGTGGGTGGTAGAACAAAAAGGCACAGATGAATCGGGCAGTAGAAATGAACGTTTAGTGATAGATTTTAGGAAGCTCAACCTCAAAACAATTGCCGACAAATACCCGATGCCAAGCATCACCATGATATTGGCTAATCTGGGTAAGCCCAAATTCTTTACGAGGCTCGACCTGAAATCAGGCTATCCCCAGATTACTCTGGCAGAGCAAGATGGTGGAAAAACGGCTTTTTCGATTAACGGTGGCAAGTACGAGTTCTTTCGACTATAGTGCCTAAAGATGGTGCGAAGTCAGATCCAGAAAAGTAAACGCTATCCGGCAATATGCTGAGCCGATTCGTTGTAAGATCTTTTTGGCTATTACCGCTGCTTTATCAAAGACTTTGCGGCAATAGCAAAACTGACCTCCAAGTACAGAAAGGTACCAGTGCAGTTCAACGAGGCTCAGCGCAATGCTTTCTAGAAACATAGAAACATTTTGGCGTCAAAAGACGTTATACTAATGTACCCGGACTACAAAAAACCGATTGATTTGACTACAGACACCTCAGCCAGTTCTGCCACAGAATGGCCGCCCAATAACGATGATATCAAACAATAGCAAACTACTCTACTAATAAGCGAGAGCTGCTTGCCATCGTCTGGGCATCGGGCAAACTCCGACATTTTCTTTACGGATATAAACATTTTCGGTGACCATCAGCCTCTCACGCTCTCGGTATCCAGAAGCAATCCCAATGGAAAAATAAAGCGCTGGAAAGCGCGCATTGAAGATGAAAATCATGTAGCTGACGCGCCAGAACGTGAACACCCCGCAGGGAGATCGCGATGAGCCAGATTCACAGTGAATTGTCATTGTCTTATATAATCGATTCGACGGAGAAGCCTCTAAACTGCTTCCGGGACCAGATTGTACTAGAGGAGGAACGCTTCCCTCTAAAGAGAAAGTTCATTCGTTTAAGCGAAAATACAATAGCGACGCCTTTATTGAAACAATAACGGCCGTCATTAACCCAAACGTGGTTAACGCATTTCACTGTACTCTTCCAGCTTTGGCCAGTTTCCAACACGAATTGGTAAGGACTATCCCGACGTAGCCGACGAGTTCGACGACAGTGATAGAAGAGAAATTGTTTAATAAAACAATAAAAAAAAAGCCAAAGCTCGTCAGTGCAGTTTGATGTTCATATTCAGAATGAATTTATTCAAAATTAAAGTCGTGAGCTTAGCCTATGGATACATATATGTTCTTATGCTGTTATTAGATAACAGATACAAAGAGAGGGAGAGTGAGTAGCTAGCTTATGCCTGTATTAGTGAGCATATGTATATTGCTCATGGAATGCGCTCAGACGGAGCGTGGGATATGCAGCGTAAACATAAACGGTCAGCTAGCGGGGCTAGTGAACCGCGCTGCGTAATATGAGCCAGAGCCAATACGTAAAGTGACTCTGGGTTTATTTAATCTATATTTGTTATATATGAATACTGGGTGTTATTTTAAGGCATATACACACTACAACAGGTAATGTCGGAATACTACACCCAAAAAAACGGATCTCGGCCAAACGCCAGTCCCTTCACAAACTGGAGAAATGTTACATATCGACATTTTCTATACAGACAAAAGATTCTTCTTGACTTGCGTCGACAAATTCTTATAGTTTGTGGTGGTCCAGCCAATCGCATCTTGAACGATAGAAGACACGCGACCGGCTTTGTTGGTTTAAATGAATATTTTCCCGTTGGCGAAGCAGGTGTATAACGACAATGAGTTCGCATTCAAGTCAGAGACCATTATGTCTCTGCTATTGACTAATTACGGTGTGAGCGTGGTAAATGCGCCTCCCCTTAATAGCACATCTAATGGGCATATAAAACGCTTTCACAGCACCCTGCTGGAAATAGATTTAAAGCCCCAAACGGGTATAATTGACACAGTCGACCATATCCTGCAGGCCACAATCGAGTATAACAGCTTAATCTACTCAGCAGTTGAGAAGATGCCTAAGGAAATCTTGCTTAACTCGTCACCGTAAGGTACCCGCCAGGTTTGGGGTAAGATAGAAGAGGCCCAAATTTATTAGAACGCCGGGATTAACCAAAGGCGTCAGAACAGAGTCTTGGTAAAGACAAACCGCAGATAAGGCAACAAGCTATCGAAAAAAAGGTTGAAGCGGACTTGGGGACAACGGTTCTCATTGAGGGAATAGTTGGCCACAAGGACAACCTCCGTTAATGTTTTAAAAAAAGAGAAAACAATTTTCATTACCTTTTTATTACTATTAGTTTCAACATTTTAGGGTTACGTTTATCATTCTTTAAATCATGACCATGACGACGGCACGGGTGACTGACTACACGCGCGCGGACTACATACCTATCACGGACGGGGACATCTTACTATGGGACAGCTTCGGGTACTTAAGTCTCACTACTAACCTCACGGACTACGAGACGATGACTGACGAGAAACTAACGGGATTATTTCCACATTTCCATATGAGGAAATTGCTGGAAGTTGACACTGGACATGTTGTCACTCGTTGCGTGTGCACTCGTTGTGCACCATCGTAAGGTAAGAAGCCTTGACTTCGTGGGAACAGCCCTTAAAACTGTTGCGGTCACCCCGACGCAAACGACTTTAAGAAAGTAGAACAAAAGCTGTCGCATCTGGTCACTGCATTCAATACACAAATTTCCATAAATTCCAAACAATTCCACATATGCTCAAAAATTGGTCATCAAGGAGAAGAAATTATTTTTTTATGTAATAAAATTTCAATTATAAAGGAACTTTGTGGAGAGGTATGTTACATCGCTACGTTTGGGGACATTGAGGCCTTTAAAATTTTGGTAAAAAAAAAAAACTTAATAAATTCATTGAATTATTCGATTATAAATCTCACATTTTTCATAAGGTCATTGGGGGTTTTCTCGGGTTTCCCAATTCCAAGCAATAAATGTAAATTAAAAATCTGGAGTATCTGTTTCTGTCTAGGGCTGACAGCGCACTGATTGAAGGTTCGCTTTTATCAGTGTACATCCACCCGGCAGGAAGTTTTTTGCCTTTCCTACGAGCACATATTCCTTATCGATTCTTGTCTTCTGTGAAACTGACTATCCTGCAATCTCACCATTATTCAATATACGCTGTGTAATTTACCCTTCTTATTTTGATTTTGATTTCGTGTATTCATGTTGTAGAGGTCCAAGGTTCAGTCACTATATCTTTTCGTATGTATACTTGTACCTGATGTCTCCACGGGTACCTGTGCAAGCAGTGGTTTTCATGCGTGAGCTGACGGAATACTTTATAGATGCAAGGCCGGACTCTAATCAGGAGTTATCTCACCAACTTAACTATAAACATTATCCCCAACAGCCATTTTGAGAGGATTCAATCTGGGGTGTTACAATGATTTAGTTATTAGCGAACGGTTCTTCTTTATTGTCTTCCTAAAAACCCGAAAAACCAGCTCTTAAAAGCGTGAGATGTTTAGAGTATTAATAGACAAACACCCGACCGCATAATATTAATAATAATAATAATAATAGTCAGCAAATTGATGCTAATTTATTTCATAAAATAAGATATAAAAATGCACTGATATTTATGGATATCCCTTTTTTTTAAATTTATTTTTTTACATGCTTCCACTTGTCCGTAGCTTCACGTTTCGCTTCCGGGACAAGAGAACTTTTAGCTCCTCCTAAAATGTTTGTAGTTGCTTGTGTTGCCAAAACAGCCGGGCACACAACTAACTGAGGTATTTGCCTGACAACTGCACCAACTGCAGCACTACACCCATTTTGGTCATGCTCCACAATTACTGCGTCCAAAAGTGTGTTCGCCGATTCATTTATTCCCTGAAGGTACAAAAATTTAATAAAAAAAATATTATTAAAATTTTAAAAATTTTATATTGTGAATTATCATTAAAACATATGATTAGTAGTTTCAAGGTTTAACGTAACAGTGCTACATCATAAAACTCAGAGAAATCTGCTGTTTGATATAAAAACATTCATATAATTTAATAGTTGGGTTTCATTTATTAATTATAATATGTAGGAACATCACAATCAGATACTAAATAAGACTCAATTATTGAACTGAAGCTGTCGTTTATCAAACCTCGACTGCGAGGTTTTCTTAGACATAATTTTTTACTTGATCTTCCTTGTACTGCAAACTAGTTCCCAAATGCAAAGCCCTTTATGC
The DNA here is from genome assembly GCA_018903485.1 of Drosophila littoralis. Classification (NCBI taxonomy): domain Eukaryota; kingdom Metazoa; phylum Arthropoda; class Insecta; order Diptera; family Drosophilidae; genus Drosophila; species Drosophila littoralis. The sequence goes on from JAEIGF010000598.1 coordinate 1,069,626, forward strand.
TTAGCATTTATATGACTGTGGGAATAATTGTGGCGGACGTTTATGTCTGGAATGATTGTGTCTTGTGTTTATGTTAAGTACTCATTATGAGTAGTACATACTATGTCACTATATTCATTCGACAAAAAATGTCGAACGTGTTCAATGGGACCTCACCAATCCCATAAACTACATATGTACATATGTATGTATGTATGTGTCTTCTTAAATATGACTGAGTTGATGTAGCCATGCAAAAAAGTTTATCCGATTAATAGCCTTTGTCCAGTGAACACATTTCTTACACATTTCAGAAAATGTCACATTTTTGCAAAAGTGTAAAAAGTCCCATAAGAAAATACATTTTCCAAAAATGTCACATCTTTGAAAAATGTGTAAATTCGCCCCGAACATTTCGTGTTTTTTGCGATGATTAATCGAGATTTTTATTCCCCAGACTATCGGTCAATGATAGCCTTCCATAGGAACGATCAGTGGAAAGCTGAGATTTTGTTTAAAAAAAAATTTTGTATATAACTACTGAGTATTAATTTACAAATACCAATACTTAATGTAATATATTACAAAAAATGGCCTTGTGCGTAATTTAGTCTTCATCACTGGGAAAAAAATCGTTCTGGTTTTCTATCAATTTCCCCCAATTATCTAAACGAATTAATATTAAAAACTGAATCCAGACAGACGGATTGGAATGGTGATCAATAAAATATGGAAAGAAGCTACTTTTTATAACAAAAGATATTATTGATACGGGCTAAATTAAATATAAGGAACGAAATATTTCTCTTTCACTTCATAATTCCTAAGAATAAAGCGACCCGCTGTCATCGACTTAATGTTAAGCACTTTAGTATCTGTAGCAACCAACGCATTTATTCAAATGCTCCATTCCATAGATTTAAACATCTTACTTCAAAATCGATATTAGTCGGTATTTCAGATACAAGGAGATATTTTGAAAAAGAATAAATTCATTGTACGTCTGATGTACGAGATTATATATTTCAAATTTCAAGTCTCTAGAAATTAGCGGTCCCGCCAGATCTGACCGCGCGACATGTCAAAGGAGGCAAAGGGTTGATCACATTCAAGCTAGCGATCCGGAGGGCGCGGAAAATAACGACTCAGCACAAGTGGCGTCGGGCGAGCAAGAGGATGAACATGGCGTAGATTTCGAAAGCGAAAGCGCTCATTTTTTAGGGGAAGATTTCTGCTGCCGTTCATACGGCGGAGAATAGCGGGGACAGATATGAGATTCTTAATCGACACAGGTGCGGCCAAAAATTACATCAGGCCGCACAAGCGCCTAAAAGGCGGCATCCCTGTCGAATCCCCTTTTATTGTCCATTCCATTCATGGGTCAAACAACATCGCTGAAAAATGCAAGTTGTCCATATTTGGGTGTGACACGTTTTTTTCCTACTTTATTCCTTATTCAAGTTAATGGAATCATAGGACTGGACCTGCTAAAACAGGTGGGTGCATTTTTATTCTTAAAAGAGGGCATTTTAAAATATGATGCGACTTCGGAGGCGTTGCAATGCTACAAATGTACGAAAGTTAATCACACGAAGAACAGAGAAATCGAGGCTGCCACCTGCCTGGTCTACTCAAAGTTATACCCCTCTCCCAGAGGCTTGGAAGATTTTGTCGCCTCAGAGGTCAACCACCTCCTAAAGAACGGCATAATCAGAAAGTCTAAATCTCCGTACAACAATCCGTTGTGGGTGGTAGAACAAAAAGGCACAGATGAATCAGGCAGTAGAAATGAACGTTTAGTGATAGATTTTAGGAAGCTCAACCTCAAAACAATTGCCGACAAATACCCGATGCCAAGCATCACCATGATATTGGCTAATCTGGGTAAGCCCAAATTCTTTACGAGGCTCGACCTGAAATCAGGCTATCACCAGATTACTCTGGCAGAGCAAGATGGTGGAAAAACGGCTTTTTCGATTAACGGTGGCAAGTACGAGTTCTTTCGACTATAGTGCCTAAAGATGGTGCGAAGTCAGATCCAGAAAAGTAAACGCTATCCGGCAATATGCTGAGCCGATTCGTTGTAAGATCTTTTTTGGCTATTACCGCTGCTTTATCAAAGACTTTGCGGCAATAGCAAAACTGACCTCCAAGTACAGAAAGGTACCAGTGCAGTTCAACGAGGCTCAGCGCAATGCTTTCTAGAAACATAGAAACATTTTGGCGTCAAAAGACGTTATACTAATGTACCCGGACTACAAAAAACCGATTGATTTGACTACAGACACCTCAGCCAGTTCTGCCACAGAATGGCCGCCCAATAACGATGATATCAAACAATAGCAAACTACTCTACTAATAAGCGAGAGCTGCTTGCCATCGTCTGGGCATCGGGCAAACTCCGACATTTTCTTTACGGGTATAAACATTTTCGGTGACCATCAGCCTCTCACGCTCTCGGTATCCAGAAGCAATCCCAATGGAAAAATAAAGCGCTGGAAAGCGCGCATTGACGATGAAAATCATGTAGCTGACGCGCCAGAACGTGAACACCCCGCAGGGAGATCGCGATGAGCCAGATTCACAGTGAATTGTCATTGTCTTATATAATCGATTCGACGGAGAAGCCTCTAAACTGCTTCCGGGACCAGATTGTACTAGAGGAGGCACGCTTCCCTCTAAAGAGAAAGTTCATTCGTTTAAGCGAAAATACTCGCCATATAACAAATTTCACCAATAGCGACGCCTTTATTGAAACAATAACGGCCGTCATTAACCCAAACGTGGTTAACGCATTTCACTGTACTCTTCCAGCTTTGGCCAGTTTCCAACACGAATTGGTAAGGACTATCCCGACGTAGCCGACGAGTTCGACGACAGTGATAGAAGAGAAATTGTTTAATAAAACAATAAAAAAAAAGCCAAAGCTCGTCAGTGCAGTTTGATGTTCATATTCAGAATGAATTTATTCAAAATTAAAGTCGTGAGCTTAACCTATGGATACATATATGTTCTTATGCTGTTATTAGATAACAGATACAAAGAGAGGGAGAGTGAGTAGCTAGCTTATGCCTGTATTAGTGAGCATATGTATATTGCTCATGGAATGCGCTCAGACGGAGCGTGGGATATGCAGCGTAAACATAAACGGTCAGCTAGCGGGGCTAGTGAACCGCGCTGCGTAATATGAGCCAGAGCCAATACGTAAAGTGACTCTGGGTTTATTTAATCTATATTTGTTATATATGAATACTGGGTGTTATTTTAAGGCATATACACACTACAACAGGTAATGTCGGAATACTACACCCAAAAAAAACGGATCTCGGCCAAACGCCAGTCCCTTCACAAACTGGAGAAATGTTACATATCGACATTTTCTATACAGACAAAAGATTGTTCTTGACTTGCGTCGACAAATTCTTATAGTTTGCGGTGGTCCAGCCAATCGCATCTTGAACGATAGAAGACACGCGACCGGCTTTGTTGGTTTAAATGAATATTTTCCCGTTGGCGAAGCAGGTGTATGACGACAATGAGTTCGCATTCAAGTCAGAGACCATTATGTCTCTGCTATTGACTAATTACGGTGTGAGCGTGGTAAATGCGCCTCCCCTTAATAGCACATCTAATGGGCATATAAAACGCTTTCACAGCACCCTGCTGGAAATAGATTTAAAGCTCCAAACGGGTATAATTGACACAGTCGACCATATCCTGCAGGCCACAATCGAGTATAACATCTTAATCTACTCAGCAGTTGAGAAGATGCCTAAGGAAATCTTGCTTAACTCGTCACCGTAAGGTACCCGCCAGGTTTGGGGTAAGATAGAAGAGGCCCAAATTTATTAGAACGCCGGGATTAACCAAAGGCGTCAGAACAGAGTCTTGGTAAAGACAAACCGCAGATAAGGCAACAAGCTATCGAAAAAAGGTTGAAGCGGACTTGGGGACAACGGTTCTCATTGAGGGAATAGTTGGCCACAAGGACAACCTCCGTTAATGTTTTAAAAAAGAGAAAACAATTTTCATTACCTTTTTATTACTATTAGTTTCAACATTTTAAGGGTTACGTTTATCATTCTTTAAATCATGACCATGACGACGGCACGGGTGACTGACTACACGCGCGCGGACTACATACCTATCACGGACGGGGACATCTTACTATGGGACAGCTTCGGGTACTTAAGTCTCACTACTAACCTCACGGACTACGAGACGATGACTGACGAGAAACTAACGGGATTATTTCCACATTTCCATATGAGGAAATTGCTGGAAGTTGACACTGGACATGTTGTCACTCGTTGCGTGTGCACTCGTTGTGCACCATCGTAAGGTAAGAAGCCTTGACTTCGTGGGAACAGCCCTTAAAACTGTTGCGGTCACCCCGACGCAAACGACTTTAAGAAAGTAGAACAAAAGCTGTCGCATCTGGTCACTGCATTCAATACACAAATTTCCATAAATTCCAAACAATTCCACATATGCTCAAAAATTGGTCATCAAGGAGAAGAAATTATTTTTTTATGTAATAAAATTTCAATTATAAAGGAACTACTTTGTGGAGAGGTATGTTACATCGCTACGTTTGGGGACATTGAGGCCTTTAAAATTTTGGTAAAAAAAAAAACTTAATAAATTCATTGAATTATTCGATTATAAATCTCACATTTTTCATAAGGTCATTGGGGGTTTTCTCGGGTTTCCCAATTCCAAGCAATAAATGTAAATTAAAAATCTGGAGTATCTGTTTCTGTCTAGGGCTGACAGCGCACTGATTGAAGGTTCGCTTTTATCAGTGTACATCCACCCGGCAGGAAGTTCTTTGCCTTTCCTACGAGCACATATTCCTTATCGATTCTTGTCTTCTGTGAAACTGACTATCCTGCAATCTCACCATTATTCAATATACGCTGTGTAATTTACCCTTCTTATTTTGATTTTGATTTCGTGTATTCATGTTGTAGGGGTCCAAGGTTCAGTCACTATATCTTTTCGTATGTATACTTGTACCTGATGTCTCCACGGGTACCTGTGCAAGCAGTGGTTTTCATGCGTGAGCTGACGGAATACTTTATAGATGCAAGGCCGGACTCTAATCAGGAGTTATCTCACCAACTTAACTATAAACATTATCCCCAACAGCCATTTTGAGAGGATTCAATCTGGGGTGTTACAATGATTTAGTTATTAGCGAACGGTTCTTCTTTATTGTCTTCCTGAAAAACCCGAAAAACCAGCTCTTAAAAGCGTGAGATGTTTAGAGTATTTATAGACAAACACCCGACCGCATAATATTAATAATAATAATAATAATAATAATAATAGTCAGCAAATTTATGCTAATTTATTTCATAAAATAAGATATAAAAATGCACTGATATTTATGGATATCCCTTTTTTTTTAATTTATTTTTTTACATGCTTCCACTTGTCCGTAGCTTCACGTTTCGCTTCCGGGACAAGAGAACTTTTAGCTCCTCCTAAAATGTTTGTAGTTGCTTGTGTTGCCAAAACAGCCGGGCACACAACTAACTGAGGTATTTGCCTGACAACTGCACCAACTGCAGCACTACACCCATTTTGGTCATGCTCCACAATTGCTGCGTCCAAAAGTGTGTTCGCCGATTCATTTATTCCCTGAAGGTACAAAAATTTAATAAAAAAAAATATTATTAAAATTTTAAAAATTTTATATTGTGAATTATCATTAAAACATATGATTAGTAGTTTCAAGGTTTAACGTAACAGTGCTACATCATAAAACTCAGAGAAATCTGCTGTTTGATATAAAAACATTCATATAATTTAATAGTTGGGTTTCATTTATTAATTATAATATGTAGGAACATCACAATCAGATACTAAATAAGACTCAATTATTGAACTGAAGCTGTCGTTTATCAAACCTCGACTGCGAGGTTTTCTTAGACATAATTTTTTACTTGATCTTCCTTGTACTGCAAACTAGTTCCCAAATGCAAAGCCCTTTATGCTTAGCATTTATATGACTGTGGGAATAATTGTGGCGGACGTTTATGTCTGGAATGATTGTGTCTTGTGTTTATGTTAAGTACTCATTATGAGTAGTACATACTATGTCACTATATTCATTCGACAAAAAATGTCGAACGTGTTCAATGGGACCTCACCAATCCCATAAACTACATATGTACATATGTATGTATGTATGTGTCTTCTTAAATATGACTGAGTTGATGTAGCCATGCAAAAAAGTTTATCCGATTAATAGCCTCTGTCCAGTGAACACATTTCTTACACATTTCAGAAAATGTCACATTTTTGCAAAAGTGTAAAAAGTCCCATAAGAAAATACATTTTCCAAAAATGTCACATCTTTGAAAAATGTGTAAATTCGCCCCGAACATTTCGTGTTTTTTGCGATGATTAATCGAGATTTTTATTCCCCAGACTATCGGTCAATGATAGCCTTCCATAGGAACGATCAGTGGAAAGCTGAGATTTTGTTTAAAAAAAATTTTGTATATAACTACTGAGTATTAATTTACAAATACCAATACTTAATGTAATATATTACAAAAAATGGCCTTGTGCGTAATTTAGTCTTCATCACTGGGAAAAAAATCGTTCTGGTTTTCTATCAATTTCCCCCAATTATCTAAACGAATTAATATTAAAAACTGAATCCAGACAGACGGATTGGAATGGTGATCAATAAAATATGGAAAGAAGCTACTTTTTATAACAAAAGATATTATTGATACGGGCTAAATTAAATATAAGGAACGAAATATTTCTCTTTCACTTCATAATTCCTAAGAATAAAGCGACCCGCTGTCATCGACTTAATGTTAAGCACTTTAGTATCTGTAGCAACCAACGCATTTATTCAAATGCTCCATTCCATAGATTTAAACATCTTACTTCAAAATCGATATTAGTCGGTATTTCAGATACAAGGAGATATTTTGAAAAAGAATAAATTCATTGTACGTCTGATGTACGAGATTATATATTTCAAATTTCAAGTCTCTAGAAATTAGCGGTCCCGCCAGATCTGACCGCGCGACATGTCAAAGGAGGCAAAGGGTTGATCACATTCAAGCTAGCGATCCGGAGGGCGCGGAAAATAACGACTCAGCACAAGTGGCGTCGGGCGAGCAAGAGGATGAACATGGCGTAGATTTCGAAAGCGAAAGCGCTCATTTTTTAGGGGAAGATTTCTGCTGCCGTTCATACGGCGGAGAATAGCGGGGACAGATATGAGATTCTTAATCGACACAGGTGCTGCCAAAAATTACATCAGGCCGCACAAGCGCCTAAAAGGCGGCATCCCTGTCGAATCCCCTTTTATTGTCCATTCCATTCATGGGTCAAACAACATCGCTGAAAAATGCAAGTTGTCCATATTTGGGTGTGACACGTTTTTTCCTACTTTATTCCTTATTCAAGTTAATGGAATCATAGGACTGGACCTGCTAAAACAGGTGGGTGCATTTTTATTCTTAAAAGAGGGCATTTTAAAATATGATGCGACTTCGGAGGCGTTGCAATGCTACAAATGTACGAAAGTCAATCACACGAAGAACAGAGAAATCGAGGCTGTCACCTGCCTGGTCTACTCAAAGTTATACCCCTCTCCCAGAGGCTTGGAAGATTTTGTCGCCTCAGAGGTCAACCACCTCCTAAAGAACGGCATAATCAGAAAGTCTAAATCTCCGTACAACAATCCGTTGTGGGTGGTAGAACAAAAAGGCACAGATGAATCAGGCAGTAGAAATGAACGTTTAGTGATAGATTTTAGGAAGCTCAACCTCAAAACTATTGCCGACAAATACCCGATGCCAAGCATCACCATGATATTGGCTAATCTGGGTAAGCCCAAATTCTTTACGAGGCTCGACCTGAAATCAGGCTATCACCAGATTACTCTGGCAGAGCAAGATGGTGGAAAAACGGCTTTTTCGATTAACGGTGGCAAGTACGAGTTCTTTCGACTATAGTGCCTAAAGATGGTGCGAAGTCAGATCCAGAAAAGTAAACGCTATCCGGCAATATGCTGAGCCGATTCGGTGTAAGATCTTTTTTGGCTATTACCGCTGCTTTATCAAAGACTTTGCGGCAATAGCAAAACTGACCTCCAAATACAGAAAGGTACCAGTGCAGTTCAACGAGGCTCAGCGCAATGCTTTCTAGAAACATAGAAACATTTTGGCGTCAAAAGACGTTATACTAATGTACCCGGACTACAAAAAACCGATTGATTTGACTACAGACACCTCAGCCAGTTCTGCCACAGAATGGCCGCCCAATAACGATGATATCAAACAATAGCAAACTACTCTACTAATAAGCGAGAGCTGCTTGCCATCGTCTGGGCATCGGGCAAACTCCGACATTTTCTTTACGGATATAAACATTTTCGGTGACCATCAGCCTCTCACGCTCTCGGTATCCAGAAGCAATCCCAATGGAAAAATAAAGCGCTGGAAAGCGCGCATTGAAGATGAAAATCATGTAGCTGACGCGCCAGAACGTGAACACCCCGCAGGGAGATCGCGATGAGCCAGATTCACAGTGAATTGTCATTGTCTTATATAATCGATTCGACGGAGAAGCCTCTAAACTGCTTCCGGGACCAGATTGTACTAGAGGAGGCACGCTTCCCTCTAAAGAGAAAGTTCATTCGTTTAAGCGAAAATACTCGCCATATAACAAATTTCACCAATAGCGACGCCTTTATTGAAACAATAACGGCCGTCATTAACCCAAACGTGGTTAACGCATTTCACTGTACTCTTCCAGCTTTGGCCAGTTTCCAACACGAATTGGTAAGGACTATCCCGACGTAGCCGACGAGTTCGACGACAGTGATAGAAGAGAAATTGTTTAATAAAACAATAAAAAAAAAGCCAAAGCTCGTCAGTGCAGTTTGATGTTCATATTCAGAATGAATTTATTCAAAATTAAAGTCGTGAGCTTAGCCTATGGATACATATATATTCTTATGCTGTTATTAGATAACAGATACAAAGAGAGGGAGAGTGAGTATCTAGCTTATGCCTGTATTAGTGAGCATATGTATATTGCTCATGGAATGCGCTCAGACGGAGCGTGGGATATGCAGCGTAAACATAAACGGAGCTCGCGGGCGGGGCTAGTGACTCTGGGTTTATTTAATCTATATTTGTTATATATGAATACTGGGTGTTATTTTAAGGCATATACACACTACAACAGGTAATGTCGGAATACTACACCCAAAAAAAACGGATCTCGGCCAAACGCCAGTCCCTTCACAAACTGGAGAAATGTTACATATCGACATTTTCTATACAGACAAAAGATTGTTCTTGACTTGCGTCGACAAATTCTTATAGTTTGTGGTGGTCCAGCCAATCGCATCTTGAACGATAGAAGACACGCGACCGGCTTTGTTGGTTTAAATGAATATTTTCCCGTTGGCGAAGCAGGTGTATGACGACAATGAGTTCGCATTCAAGTCAGAGACCATTATGTCTCTGCTATTGACTAATTACGGTGTGAGCGTGGTAAATGCGCCTCCCCTTAATAGCACATCTAATGGGCATATAAAACGCTTTCACAGCACCCTGCTGGAAATAGATTTAAAGCTCCAAACGGGTATAATTGACACAGTCGACCATATCCTGCAGGCCACAATCGAGTATAACATCTTAATCTACTCAGCAGTTGAGAAGATGCCTAAGGAAATCTTGCTTAACTCGTCACCGTAAGGTACCCGCCAGGTTTGGGGTAAGATAGAAGAGGCCCAAATTTATTAGAACGCCGGGATTAACCAAAGGCGTCAGAACAGAGTCTTGGTAAAGACAAACCGCAGTAAGGCAACAAGCTATTGAAAAAAAGGTTGAAGCGGACTTGGGGACAACGGTTCTCATTGAGGGAATAGTTGGCCACAAGGACAACCTCCGTTAATGTTTTAAAAAAAGAGAAAACAATTTTCATTACCTTTTTATTACTATTAGTTTCAACTTTAAGGGTTACGTTTATCATTCTTTAAATCATGACCATGACGACGGCACGGGTGACTGACTACACGCGCGCGGACTACATACCTATCACGGACGGGGACATCTTACTATGGGACAGCTTCGGGTACTTAAGTCTCACTACTAACCTCACGGACTACGAGACGATGACTGACGAGAAACTAACGGGATTATTTCCACATTTCCATATGAGGAAATTGCTGGAAGTTGACACTGGACATGTTGTCACTCGTTGCGTGTGCACTCGTTGTGCACCATCGTAAGGTAAGAAGCCTTGACTTCGTGGGAACAGCCCTTAAAACTGTTGCGGTCACCCCGACGCAAACGACTTTAAGAAAGTAGAACAAAAGCTGTCGCATCTGGTCACTGCATTCAATACACAAATTTCCATAAATTCCAAACAATTCCACATATGCTCAAAAATTGGTCATCAAGGAGAAGAAATTATTTTTTTATGTAATAAAATTTCAATTATAAAGGAACTTTGTGGAGAGGTATGTTACATAGCTACGTTTGGGGACATTGAGGGCGTTAAAATTTTGGTAAAAAAAAAAACTTAATAAATTCATTGAATTATTCGATTATAAATCTCACATTTTTCATAAGTTCATTGGGGGTTTTCTCGGGTTTCCCAATTCCAAGCAATAAATGTAAATTAAAAATCTGGAGTATCTGTTTCTGTCTAGGGCTGACAGCGCACTGATTGAAGGTTCGCTTTTATCAGTGTACATCCACCCGGCAGGAAGTTCTTTGCCTTTCCTACGACCACATATTCCTTATCGATTCTTGTCTTCTGTGAAACTGACTATCCTGCAATCTCACCATTATTCAATATACGCTGTGTAATTTACCCTTCTTATTTTGATTTTGATTTCGTGTATTCATGTTGTAGGGGTCCAAGGTTCAGTCACTATATCTTTTCGTATGTATACTTGTACCTGATGTCTCCACGGGTACCTGTGCAAGCAGTGGTTTTCATGCGTGAGCTGACGGAATACTTTATAGATGCAAGGCCGGACTCTAATCAGGAGTTATCTCACCAACTTAACTATAAACATTATCCCCAACAGCCATTTTGAGAGGATTCAATCTGGGGTGTTACAATGATTTAGTTATTAGCGAACGGTCTTCCTGAAAAACCCGAAAAACCAGCTCTTAAAAGCGTGAGATGTTTAGAGTATTAATAGACAAACACCCGACCGCATAATATTAATAATAATAATAATAATAGTCAGCAAATTGATGCTAATTTATTTCATAAAATAAGATATAAAAATGCACTGATATTTATGGATATCCCTTTTTTTTAAATTTATTTTTTTACATGCTTCCACTTGTCCGTAGCTTCACGTTTCGCTTCCGGGACAAGAGAACTTTTAGCTCCTCCTAAAATGTTTGTAGTTGCTTGTGTTGCCAAAACAGCCGGGCACACAACTAACTGAGGTATTTGCCTGACAACTGCACCAACTGCAGCACTACACCCATTTTGGTCATGCTCCACAATTACTGCGTCCAAAAGTGTGTTCGCCGATTCATTTATTCCCTGAAGGTACAAAAATTTAATAAAAAAAAAATATTATTAAAATTTTAAAAATTTTATATTGTGAATTATCATTAAAACATATGATTAGTAGTTTCAAGGTTTAACGTAACAGTGCTACATCATAAAACTCAGAGAAATCTGCTGTTTGATATAAAAACATTCATATAATTTAATAGTTGGGTTTCATTTATTAATTATAATATGTAGGAACATCACAATCAGATACTAAATAAGACTCAATTATTGAACTGAAGCTGTCGTTTATCAAACCTCGACTGCGAGGTTTTCTTAGACATAATTTTTTACTTGATCTTCCTTGTACTGCAAACTAGTTCCCAAATGCAAAGCCCTTTATGCTTAGCATTTATATGACTGTGGGAATAATTGTGGCGGACGTTTATGTCTGGAATGATTGTGTCTTGTGTTTATGTTAAGTACTCATTATGAGTAGTACATACTATGTCACTATATTCATTCGACAAAAATGTCGAACGTGTTCAATGGGACCTCACCAATCCCATAAACTACATATGTACATATGTATGTATGTATGTGTCTTCTTAAATATGACTGAGTTGATGTAGCCATGCAAAAAAGTTTATCCGATTAATAGCCTCTGTCCAGTGAACACATTTCTTACACATTTCAGAAAATGTCACATTTTTGCAAAAGTGTAAAAAGTCCCATAAGAAAATACATTTTCCAAAAATGTCACATCTTTGAAAAATGTGTAAATTCGCCCCGAACATTTCGTGTTTTTTGCGATGATTAATCGAGATTTTTATTCCCCAGACTATCGGTCAATGATAGCCTTCCATAGGAACGATCAGTGGAAAGCTGAGATTTTGTTTAAAAAAAAATTTTGTATATAACTACTGAGTATTAATTTACAAATACCAATACTTAATGTAATATATTACAAAAAATGGCCTTGTGCGTAATTTAGTCTTCATCACTGGGAAAAAAATCGTTCTGGTTTTCTATCAATTTCCCCCAATTATCTAAACGAATTAATATTAAAAACTGAATCCAGACAGACGGATTGGAATGGTGATCAATAAAATATGGAAAGAAGCTACTTTTTATAACAAAAGATATTATTGATACGGGCTAAATTAAATATAAGGAACGAAATATTTCTCTTTCACTTCATAATTCCTAAGAATAAAGCGACCCGCTGTCATCGACTTAATGTTAAGCACTTTAGTATCTGTAGCAACCAACGCATTTATTCAAATGCTCCATTCCATAGATTTAAACATCTTACTTCAAAATCGATATTAGTCGGTATTTCAGATACAAGGAGATATTTTGAAAAAGAATAAATTCATTGTACGTCTGATGTACGAGATTATATATTTCAAATTTCAAGTCTCTAGAAATTAGCGGTCCCGCCAGATCTGACCGCGCGACATGTCAAAGGAGGCAAAGGGTTGATCACATTCAAGCTAGCGATCCGGAGGGCGCGGAAAATAACGACTCAGCACAAGTGGCGTCGGGCGAGCAAGAGGATGAACATGGCGAAGATTTCGAAAGCGAAAGCGCTCATTTTTTAGGGGAAGATTTCTGCTGCCGTTCATACGGCGGAGAATAGCGGGGACAGATATGAGATTCTTAATCGACACAGGTGCTGCCAAAAATTACATCAGGCCGCACAAGCGCCTAAAAGGCGGCATCCCTGTCGAATCCCCTTTTATTGTCCATTCCATTCATGGGTCAAACAACATCGCTGAAAAATGCAAGTTGTCCATATTTGGGTGTGACACGTTTTTTTCCTACTTTATTCCTTATTCAAGTTAATGGAATCATAGGACTGGACCTGCTAAAACAGGTGGGTGCATTTTTATTCTTAAAAGAGGGCATTTTAAAATATGATGCGACTTCGGAGGCGTTGCAATGCTACAAATGTACGAAAGTCAATCACACGAAGAACAGAGAAATCGAGGCTGTCACCTGCCTGGTCTACTCAAAGTTATACCCCTCTCCCAGAGGCTTGGAAGATTTTGTCGCCTCAGAGGTCAACCACCTCCTAAAGAACGGCATAATCAGAAAGTCTAAATCTCCGTACAACAATCCGTTGTGGGTGGTAGAACAAAAAGGCACAGATGAATCAGGCAGTAGAAATGAACGTTTAGTGATAGATTTTAGGAAGCTCAACCTCAAAACTATTGCCGACAAATACCCGATGCCAAGCATCACCATGATATTGGCTAATCTGGGTAAGCCCAAATTCTTTACGAGGCTCGACCTGAAATCAGGCTATCACCAGATTACTCTGGCAGAGCAAGATGGTGGAAAAACGGCTTTTTCGATTAACGGTGGCAAGTACGAGTTCTTTCGACTATAGTGCCTAAAGATGGTGCGAAGTCAGATCCAGAAAAGTAAACGCTATCCGGCAATATGCTGAGCCGATTCGGTGTAAGATCTTTTTTGGCTATTACCGCTGCTTTATCAAAGACTTTGCGGCAATAGCAAAACTGACCTCCAAATACAGAAAGGTACCAGTGCAGTTCAACGAGGCTCAGCGCAATGCTTTCTAGAAACATAGAAACATTTTGGCGTCAAAAGACGTAATACTAATGTACCCGGACTACAAAAAACCGATTGATTTGACTACAGACACCTCAGCCAGTTCTGCCACAGAATGGCCGCCCAATAACGATGATATCAAACAATAGCAAACTACTCTACTAATAAGCGAGAGCTGCTTGCCATCGTCTGGGCATCGGGCAAACTCCGACATTTTCTTTACGGATATAAACATTTTCGGTGACCATCAGCCTCTCACGCTCTCGGTATCCAGAAGCAATCCCAATGGAAAAATAAAGCGCTGGAAAGCGCGCATTGAAGATGAAAATCATGTAGCTGACGCGCCAGAACGTGAACACCCCGCAGGGAGATCGCGATGAGCCAGATTCACAGTGAATTGTCATTGTCTTATATAATCGATTCGACGGAGAAGCCTCTAAACTGCTTCCGGGACCAGATTGTACTAGAGGAGGCACGCTTCCCTCTAAAGAGAAAGTTCATTCGTTTAAGCGAAAATACTCGCCATATAACAAATTTCACCAATAGCGACGCCTTTATTGAAACAATAACGGCCGTCATTAACCCAAACGTGGTTAACGCATTTCACTGTACTCTTCCAGCTTTGGCCAGTTTCCAACACGAATTGGTAAGGACTATCCCGACGTAGCCGACGAGTTCGACGACAGTGATAGAAGAGAAATTGTTTAATAAAACAATAAAAAAAAAGCCAAAGCTCGTCAGTGCAGTTTGATGTTCATATTCAGAATGAATTTATTCAAAATTAAAGTCGTGAGCTTAGCCTATGGATACATATATGTTCTTATGCTGTTATTAGATAACAGATACAAAGAGAGGGAGAGTGAGTATCTAGCTTATGCCTGTATTAGTGAGCATATGTATATTGCTCATGGAATGCGCTCAGACGGAGCGTGGGATATGCAGCGTAAACATAAACGGAGCTCGCGGGCGGGGCTAGTGACTCTGGGTTTATTTAATCTATATTTGTTATATATGAATACTGGGTGTTATTTTAAGGCATATACACACTACAACAGGTAATGTCGGAATACTACACCCAAAAAAAACGGATCTCGGCCAAACGCCAGTCCCTTCACAAACTGGAGAAATGTTACATATCGACATTTTCTATACAGACAAAAGATTGTTCTTGACTTGCGTCGACAAATTCTTATAGTTTGTGGTGGTCCAGCCAATCGCATCTTGAACGATAGAAGACACGCGACCGGCTTTGTTGGTTTAAATGAATATTTTCCCGTTGGCGAAGCAGGTGTATGACGACAATGAGTTCGCATTCAAGTCAGAGACCATTATGTCTCTGCTATTGACTAATTACGGTGTGAGCGTGGTAAATGCGCCTCCCCTTAATAGCACATCTAATGGGCATATAAAACGCTTTCACAGCACCCTGCTGGAAATAGATTTAAAGCTCCAAACGGGTATAATTGACACAGTCGACCATATCCTGCAGGCCACAATCGAGTATAACATCTTAATCTACTCAGCAGTTGAGAAGATGCCTAAGGAAATCTTGCTTAACTCGTCACCGTAAGGTACCCGCCAGGTTTGGGGTAAGATAGAAGAGGCCCAAATTTATTAGAACGCCGGGATTAACCAAAGGCGTCAGAACAGAGTCTTGGTAAAGACAAACCGCAGTAAGGCAACAAGCTATTGAAAAAAAGGTTGAAGCGGACTTGGGGACAACGGTTCTCATTGAGGGAATAGTTGGCCACAAGGACAACCTCCGTTAATGTTTTAAAAAAGAGAAAACAATTTTCATTACCTTTTTATTACTATTAGTTTCAACTTTAAGGGTTACGTTTATCATTCTTTAAATCATGACCATGACGACGGCACGGGTGACTGACTACACGCGCGCGGACTACATACCTATCACGGACGGGGACATCTTACTATGGGACAGCTTCGGGTACTTAAGTCTCACTACTAACCTCACGGACTACGAGACGATGACTGACGAGAAACTAACGGGATTATTTCCACATTTCCATATGAGGAAATTGCTGGAAGTTGACACTGGACATGTTGTCACTCGTTGCGTGTGCACTCGTTGTGCACCATCGTAAGGTAAGAAGCCTTGACTTCGTGGGAACAGCCCTTAAAACTGTTGCGGTCACCCCGACGCAAACGACTTTAAGAAAGTAGAACAAAAGCTGTCGCATCTGGTCACTGCATTCAATACACAAATTTCCATAAATTCCAAACAATTCCACATATGCTCAAAAATTGGTCATCAAGGAGAAGAAATTTTTTTTTTATGTAATAAAATTTCAATTATAAAGGAACTACTTTGTGGAGAGGTATGTTACATCGCTACGTTTGGGGACATTGAGGCCTTTAAAATTTTGGTAAAAAAAAAACTTAATAAATTCATTGAATTATTCGATTATAAATCTCACATTTTTCATAAGTTCATTGGGGGTTTTCTCGGGTTTCCCAATTCCAAGCAATAAATGTAAATTAAAAATCTGGAGTATCTGTTTCTGTCTAGGGCTGACAGCGCACTGATTGAAGGTTCGCTTTTATCAGTGTACATCCACCCGGCAGGAAGTTCTTTGCCTTTCCTACGACCACATATTCCTTATCGATTCTTGTCTTCTGTGAAACTGACTATCCTGCAATCTCACCATTATTCAATATACGCTGTGTAATTTACCCTTCTTATTTTGATTTTGATTTCGTGTATTCATGTTGTAGGGGTCCAAGGTTCAGTCACTATATCTTTTCGTATGTATACTTGTACCTGATGTCTCCACGGGTACCTGTGCAAGCAGTGGTTTTCATGCGTGAGCTGACGGAATACTTTATAGATGCAAGGCCGGACTCTAATCAGGAGTTATCTCACCAACTTAACTATAAACATTATCCCCAACAGCCATTTTGAGAGGATTCAATCTGGGGTGTTACAATGATTTAGTTATTAGCGAACGGTCTTCCTGAAAAACCCGAAAAACCAGCTCTTAAAAGCGTGAGATGTTTAGAGTATTAATAGACAAACACCCGACCGCATAATATTAATAATAATAATAATAATAATAATAATAGTCAGCAAATTGATGCTAATTTATTTCATAAAATAAGATATAAAAATGCACTGATATTTATGGATATCCCTTTTTTTTTAATTTATTTTTTTATATGCTTCCACTTGTCCGTAGCTTCACGTTTCGCTTCCGGGACAAGAGAACTTTTAGCTCCTCCTAAAATGTTTGTAGTTGCTTGTGTTGCCAAAACAGCCGGGCACACAACTAACTGAGGTATTTGCCTGACAACTGCACCAACTGCAGCACTATACCCTTTTTGGTCATGCTCCACAATTGCTGCGTCCAAAAGTGTGTTCGCCGATTCATTTATTCCCTGAAGGTACAAAAATTTAATAAAAAACATATTATTAAAATTTTAAAAATTTTATATTGTGAATTATCATTAAAACATATGATTAGTAGTTTCAAGGTTTAACGTAACAGTGCTACATCATAAAACTCAGAGAAATCTGCTGTTTGATATAAAAACATTCATATAATTTAATAGTTGGGTTTCATTTATTAATTATAATATGTAGGAACATCACAATCAGATACTAAATAAGACTCAATTATTGAACTGAAGCTGTCGTTTATCAAACCTCGACTGCGAGGTTTTCTTAGACATAATTTTTTACTTGATCTTCCTTGTACTGCAAACTAGTTCCCAAATGCAAAGCCCTTTATGCTTAGCATTTATATGACTGTGGGAATAATTGTGGCGGACGTTTATGTCTGGAATGATTGTGTCTTGTGTTTATGTTAAGTACTCATTATGAGTAGTACATACTATGTCACTATATTCATTCGACAAAAAATGTCGAACGTGTTCAATGGGACCTCACCAATCCCATAAACTTCATATGTACATATGTATGTATGTATGTGTCTTCTTAAATATGACTGAGTTGATGTAGCCATGCAAAAAAGTTTATCCGATTAATAGCCTCTGTCCAGTGAACACATTTCTTACACATTTCAGAAAATGTCACATTTTTGCAAAAGTGTAAAAAGTCCCATAAGAAAATACATTTTCCAAAAATGTCACATCTTTGAAAAATGTGTAAATTCGCCCCGAACATTTCGTGTTTTTTGCGATGATTAATCGAGATTTTTATTCCCCAGACTATCGGTCAATGATAGCCTTCCATAGGAACGATCAGTGGAAAGCTGAGATTTTGTTTAAAAAAAAATTTTGTATATAACTACTGAGTATTAATTTACAAATACCAATACTTAATGTAATATATTACAAAAAATGGCCTTGTGCGTAATTTAGTCTTCATCACTGGGAAAAAAATCGTTCTGCTTTTCTATCAATTTCCCCCAATTATCTAAACGAATTAATATTAAAAACTGAATCCAGACAGACGGATTGGAATGGTGATCAATAAAATATGGAAAGAAGCTACTTTTTATAACAAAAGATATTATTGATACGGGCTAAATTAAATATAAGGAACGAAATATTTCTCTTTCACTTCATAACAACATATGAGAGCTCTCAGTTGAGAGTGATTGACGTGTTTTACTTGTGCTCCAAGATTTTTATATATTTTTTTGCGCTTTAATCCTGCTTTTTATTTCTAAATTTGGCCTTTTTTGTGCTTTATTTAAAAAGCTGTGTAATTGTGCAAAGTGTTATTCTGTTGTCGCAGCGTAAGTCTGTTAATAATTGCATTTATTGAACGCGGCGTCAGTTCTGTATTGTTGTTATTGCCTGTTTTGATTCTTTTGCTTTGGTGCTCCCCTGTGCATACACTTGTTTGTGCGTGTGTTCGCTGCCGCATATTTCTGCTTGTGCATCGCGCTCTCGCAAATTTTTGCTATTGCCTTTCGCTCCAAACAATTTGTTTGTGTACCGTTTTCGTTTTGCTCTGCGCTTTCGCAACTTGCTTATTACAAGAATTATGTCGTGCTGTAAGAAACTTTGCACGTTCAAGCAGGCTGATGATTCTGCACAGCCGCAATTTGTTAATTGTTGGCTGTGTGAGAATATGATGCATGCTAAATGTGCAGGTCTCACTGGGCGTGATTGTGACAAGATCGCTGCAGTTGCCAAGAAGGGCTGCGGTGGCTTGCGTTGGTCGTGCCCAGATTGCATCGACAAGCAAATTGATTTCTCCAGAATGTATAATTCTGTGAGAAATCAATTCTTAAAATTGAATAATGTGGCTAAGCAACTGTCGAGTAAATTTGACTCGAGTTTTGAGTTGCTTGCCAATTATAAATTTGAGTCTCCAACCAATCGCCGGTTGGAGCCTCAACTTTTGCAATTGCCGTCTACGTCTGTTCAGACACCTACGCCTTTCTTGTCCCTTCCTGGCAACATGGATTTATCTCCAATGTTGTCTTTATCGCCTTCCCCAAGCGACTGCCCAATTACCCCCGTTTTATCCCCTATAGTAGTTCCAGCAGAGCCCGTACCTGATACCGTCCCAGTTATCAAAACTGCCTCAGCCCCGTCAGCTCCTGGCCGCAAAGGTAGACCTGCCCGTAATCTTGCCCAGATTGTTAAACACAATCATGGTGCCTCTTTAGCTCCTCCATCTCCTGTACTACCTGCAGCCCCATCAGCACCTACTTTAACGGTTGTTGCCCCTCGTAGGCAAGTTTTTGTGTCTCGACTTTCATCGGACACCACTTCTGAGTCATTGGCAGCCTATATTGCTAGCAAATCTTCTGCTAGCGTGTCAATAACCTAATTTAATTTCTCCACCCCTCGTGAAATATCATCATTCAAAATAAATGTTTCACATGATATGTTCCCAATCATTTGTGATCCCAAATTTTGGCCTCCACACATGATTGTTCACGAGTTCAAGCCAAAAAAGCGTAACCAGCCTGTCCAGTCCCTTCAATACCGGGTACTATTTCTGCCCCAAAAAACTAACTTCATCTTCTGACCAAATCTGTATTCATTATCAGAATGTCAGAGGTCTTATTTCAAAGCTTAAAAATCTTTTCATAGCCAGTACTTCCTTCGACTCGGATATAATCGCATTTTCAGAAACATGGTTAAATTCAACCATATCCGATTTTGAGGTATTTTCGAATAGTTTTATTTTGCATAGAAATGATCGGCCGACTCGAGGTGGTGGGGTGTTAATTGCCGTTAAAGCCACTCTCCAGTCAGAACTTTTCTGTTTTAGTACGCCTACTGACGCTGAAATTATCTCAGTCAAGGTGTCTTTTCCTACACGGAATATCTATATTACATGCTCTTATGTTCCTCCTTCTTCTGATATTCAAGTTTATATGAAACATATTACTTATATTAAAGAAGTTTCTTCACACGTGCGTGATAATAATCTATTTATGGTGTTGGGTGATTTTAATTTGCCGAACATCTCTTGGTCATTATTCACTGCCGAAAATTATCTAGTGCCCTTAGCACAGCATGATTTTATAGACTGCATGCTTGATCTTTCGTTGTTTCAAATCAATTCAATTTCTAATCATTTGAATAGAACACTTGACCTTGTATTTGTTAACAACTACTTTATCTCTAATGTGTCTAGGTACCCTCCTTTATCTCTTCCTGAGGATGTATATCATCCTACTTTAGAGATTACAATGTTCAATTGTAATCGTCTCATTTCGTGCTCATCAGCCAATAAGCCCCGCCTCTGCTTTCGCAAAGGAAATTATTCATTGCTGAATCAGCTTATTTATGCAACCGATTGGTCTTTCTTATATGACTCGGTTGATATGAATACTGCTATTACTTTTTTTATAGCACCCTAAACTCCCTCTTAGATATGAGCATTCCCAAGTCAATTCCTTCGACTACTTCTTCAAAACCACCCTGGTTTACTCCCAGATTGTCACATCTTAAAAACTTAAAATCTAAATGTTTTAAAAAGTTTAAAAAGTCTGGTTCGTGTACAGACTTGGCTAAATATTCCATAGCCAAGTCGAACTTTTTTCTTCTGAATTCTCAATGCTATGAGAATTATCTAACTCGTTGTAAAAGGCAATTTGCCCAAAATCCGAGACAGTTTTACAATTTTGTAAACTTGAAGCGTAAATCTTCAAGTTTGCCAACTTCTTTTCTTTCGGGATGGATAAAGCTAGTAATGACTCTGATTCTGCTAACCTCTTTGCTAATTTTTTCCAATCTACTTACTCCTCAGTCTGTCCTAATAATAATTCTTATCCTTATACTATTTCTTCCTCTAGTTCTATACCTCCTCCTATTATTTCACACTCCTCTCTCCTTTCAGCTATAAACTCTTTAAAATCTTCTTACTCTCCTGGGCCTGACAATATTCCTAGTTGTCTACTCAAGGAGTGTAGTTCTTCCCTTCTTTATCCATTGCAAAAGCTTTTTAATCTATCTCTTGAATCTTCTGTATTTCCATCTCTTTGGAAAGAATCTTATATCATTCCTCTCCACAAGAAAGGTGGAAAGTCTGATATACAAAATTACAGGGGCATTGCAAAACTGTCCGCTATTCCTAAATTATTTGAAAAAATAATCACTTCGAATTTGCAGCATTTCTGCAAATCAGTTGTTTCCCCTGTTCAACATGGATTCGTAAAGAATCGGTCAACTACGACCAATCTGCTTGAATTTACTTCCTTGGTAAATGATGCCTTTCTTTCGAAAATGCAAACTGATGTCATTTATACTGACTTCAGTAAGGCGTTTGACTCTGTGCACCATGACATTTTACTTTTTAAACTTGACCGAATAGGTTTCCCTCCGTCTCTTTTGCTTTGGATAAATTCTTATTTAAAAGATAGGACCCAAAGAGTAATGCTGAGGCAGACTACCTCTAAACAGGTTCACGTTACTTCTGGTGTTCCTCAAGGTAGTCATCTTGGACCTTTACTCTTTACTCTTTTTATAAATGATCTCCCCTCTGTTATATCACATGCCCGTGTACTCATGTATGCGGATGATGTGAAACTTATTCTATCATACACTAATCCCCTACATCATTCTCGTCTACAAGACGATTTGAACGCTATGCAACTTTGGTGTTCGGCCAATCAATTGCATCTGAATTGTTCAAAGTGTATGTTTATGACATTTTATCGTACTACACCTTATATTGTCAGTTATACAATCGACAATACCCCTTTGCAACGTATACTAACAGTTAAGGATCTAGGCGTTCTTTTTGATTCTAAACTCTGTTTCAATCTTCACATAGATACCATCGTTAATGAGGCAAAAGGTGTACTTGGATTCATTAAACGATGGTCTAAAGAGTTTAACGATCCTTTTATAACGAAACTTCTGTACATCTCTCTTGTTCGCCCTATCCTTGAATACTGCTCTTGCATCTGGTCTCCGCAGTATAACAATAGCCAGGATCGTATTGAATCTGTTCAGAAGCAATTTCTGCTTTTTGCCTTACGAGGTTTAAATTGGGACCCTAATCTTCGTTTGCCATCCTACTCCAGCAGGCTGCTTCTTCTTAACCTTCCGTCATTAACCAACCGTAGGACAATTCTTGGTGTTGTCCTTCTACATAAGTTGATTATTGGCGATATAGATTCTCCTTTTCTGCTAGGGCGTCTTCAATTCTCTGTTCCGTCTAGACCAACCAGAAATTACCGCCCCTTATTCCTGTCTACGTGCACAACAGACTACGCTATGCACAATCCTTTTCGCGTGCTATGTAAAAATTATAATAGTTTGCATCACGTTTTCTCTATAGAACTTTCTCTACCCCTAATAAAATCGTTGCTTTCAGGATACCTTCGAAAAGTCACTGACCACTCCCAGCTATGAGCAGGGGCATAGCTTGCCGGACAGGCTGTAAATTTTCCCCCACCGGGTCGGTGGTTTCCCATTACTTTTCTCTCTGTCCTATCTACTTAACACTCTATACATCTAGCTTAAATTTCTTTACTTTATTAACAATCTTCTTACTTTCTTTATTTATTGTATTTTTTTAATTAATATAGCAAACTAAGATTATCTTTAATTTTACTTAAGAACACTTTTTTCCTACTTACTCCCTTCTGCTTAGATGTAGGCTCTAATAGCGTCACTGACAAATTTAGCTGTGAAAAGGCACAGCTGGCCGGACTGGCAACTAAAACACCTCCATCGGTCGGTGATGCTATTTAGTGAACTGTGTTATCTAACTAGGCTTTTAGCATATAATTCCATTATGTATTGTATGTTTAATGAGGAAGACACTCGTTTTGTCAACCATTAATAAATAAATAAATAAATTCCTAAGAATAAAGCGACCCGCTGTCATCGACTTAATGTTAAGCACTTTAGTATCTGTAGCAACCAACGCATTTATTCAAATGCTCCATTCCATAGATTTAAACATCTTACTTCAAAATCGATATTAGTCGGTATTTCAGATACAAGGAGATATTTTGAAAAAGAATAAATTCATTGTACGTCTGATGTACGAGATTATATATTTCAAATTTCAAGTCTCTAGAAATTAGCGGTCCCGCCAGATCTGACCGCGCGACATGTCAAAGGAGGCAAAGGGTTGATCACATTCAAGCTAGCGATCCGGAGGGCGCGGAAAATAACGACTCAGCACAAGTGGCGTCGGGCGAGCAAGAGGATGAACATGGCGTAGATTTCGAAAGCGAAAGCGCTAATTTTTTAGGGGAAGATTTCTGCTGACGTTCATACGGCGGAGAATAGCGGGGACAGATATGAGATTCTTAATCGACACAGGTGCGGCCAAAAATTACATCAGGCCGCACAAGCGCCTAAAAGGCGGCATCCCTGTCGAATCCCCTTTTATTGTCCATTCCATTCATGGGTCAAACAACATCGCTGAAAAATGCAAGTTGTCCATATTTGGGTGTGACACGTTTTTTTCCTACTTTATTCCTTATTCAAGTTAATGGAATCATAGGACTGGACCTGCTAAAACAGGTGGGTGCACTTTTATTCTTAAAAGAGGGCATTTTAAAATATGATGCAACTTCGGAGGCGTTGCAATGCTACAAATGTACGAAAGTCAATCACACGAAGAACAGAGAAATCGAGGCTGCCACCTGCCTGGTCTACTCAAAGTTATACCCCTCTCCCAGAGGCTTGGAAGATTTTGTCGCCTCAGAGGTCAACCACCTCCTAAAGAACGGCATAATCAGAAAGTCTAAATCTCCGTACAACAATCCGTTGTGGGTGGTAGAACAAAAAGGCACAGATGAATCGGGCAGTAGAAATGAACGTTTAGTGATAGATTTTAGGAAGCTCAACCTCAAAACTATTGCCGACAAATACCCGATGCCAAGCATCACCATGATATTGGCTAATCTGGGTAAGCCCAAATTCTTTATGAGGCTCGACCTGAAATCAGGCTATCACCAGATTACTCTGGCAGAGCAAGATGGTGGAAAAACGGCTTTTTCGATTAACGGTGGAAAGTACGAATTCTTTCGACTATAGTGCCTAAAGATAGTGCGAAGTCAGATCCAGAAAAGTAAACGCTATCCGGCAATATGCTGAGCCGATTCGGTGTAAGATCTTTTTTGGCTATTACCGCTGCTTTATCAAAGACTTTGCGGCAATAGCAAAACTGACCTCCAAGTACAGAAAGGTACCAGTGCAGTTCAACGAGGCTCAGCGCAATGCTTTCTAGAAACATAGAAACATTTTGGCGTCAAAAGACGTTATACTAATGTGCCCGGACTACAAAAAACCGATTGATTTGACTACAGACACCTCAGCCAGTTCTGCCACAGAATGGCCGCCCAATAACGATGATATCAAACAATAGCAAACTACTCTACTAATAAGCGAGAGCTGCTTGCCATCGTCTGGGCATCGGGCAAACTCCGACATTTTCTTTACGGATATAAACATTTTCGGTGACCATCAGCCTCTCACGCTCTCGGTATCCAGAAGCAATCCCAATGGAAAAATAAAGCGCTGGAAAGCGCGCATTGAAGATGAAAATCATGTAGCTGACGCGCCAGAACGTGAACACCCCGCAGGGAGATCGCGATGAGCCAGATTCACAGTGAATTGTCATTGTCTTATATAATCGATTCGACGGAGAAGCCTCTAAACTGCTTCCGGGACCAGATTGTACTAGAGGAGGCACGCTTCCCTCTAAAGAGAAAGTTCATTCGTTTAAGCGAAAATACTCGCCATATAACAAATTTCACCAATAGCGACGCCTTTATTGAAACAATAACGGCCGTCATTAACCCAAACGTGGTTAACGCATTTCACTGTACTCTTCCAGCTTTGGCCAGTTTCCAACACGAATTGGTAAGGACTATCCCAACGTAGCCGACGAGTTCGACGACAGTGATAGAAGAGAAATTGTTTAATAAAACAATAAAAAAAAGCCAAAGCTCGTCAGTGCAGTTTGATGTTCATATTCAGAATGAATTTATTCAAAATTAAAGTCGTGAGCTTAGCCTATGGATACATATATGTTCTTATGCTGTTATTATATAACAGATACAAAGAGAGGGAGAGTGAGTAGCTAGCTTATGCCTGTATTAGTGAGCATATGTATATTGCTCATGGAATGCGCTCAGACGGAGCGTGGGATATGCAGCGTAAACATAAACGGTCAGCTAGCGGGGCTAGTGAACCGCGCTGCGTAATATGAGCCAGAGCCAATACGTAAAGTGACTCTGGGTTTATTTAATCTATATTTGTTATATATGAATACTGGGTGTTATTTTAAGGCATATACACACTACAACAGGTAATGTCGGAATACTACACCCAAAAAAACGGATCTCGGCCAAACGCCAGTCCCTTCACAAACTGGAGAAATGTTACATATCGACATTTTCTATACAGACAAAAGATTCTTCTTGACTTGCGTCGACAAATTCTTATAGTTTGTGGTGGTCCAGCCAATCGCATCTTGAACGATAGAAGACACGCGACCGGCTTTGTTGGTTTAAATGAATATTTTCCCGTTGGCGAAGCAGGTGTATAACGACAATGAGTTCGCATTCAAGTCAGAGACCATTATGTCTCTGCTATTGACTAATTACGGTGTGAGCGTGGTAAATGCGCCTCCCCTTAATAGCACCATATCATGTCTCCAGCTATTGTTGTGGCTAGAACCTAAACCTATGATAATATGACCGAGTATGAACAGACAAACCCAGAATAATATAAGATGTAGTGAATTTGGGAAGAAAACTTAGACAAATAATAAGGACAATATCAACTTACAAATGTTCCTTGAATTTTTTGGAATGATCATCTCCTAACTACCACACTGTCAAAGCAAAATGGGTACCAGACAGATTCTTAAAATACTTTTTTTATTTAATCATCCCAAAAGACTATGTAAGGTCGGTCCGACCAGTGGCCACCCAAATGAAAATTTATAAATGCAAGGACCCAATAGATGATGTTCAAGTTGACTTAAGCCAACCAGAAAATGAAATGTAGGGAAAAAATCCGTATCCAATGTCGTCGGCTTTAAAGTAGAATATTCCAAATTGCAGTCATATTGTTTACTTTCAACCATCCGGCTTAACAGACAGCACACACAAAGGCAAGGTGTGTCCATAGGCAAAACGATCAAAAATATTAAATGTTCATGGTATCTGACCTAAAACATGAATATCATGGATAACAATACTTCGATATTAATCGAAAGCAATACAAAATACGTGCAAATAGTTCGACAGTCTAATCACATTGTTTTTGTTTTTTTGTCATTAGCCTCATTCTGTTGTTTTATTTCTAGTTTATATATACATACACTATTTCTAATTGATATTGAATATGTGTCCCTAAGCGTTGCCTACCTACAGGCGACTATGTTGATCGTTATTTTATAATTATGAGTATGTATTAGGGTGGGCTTTATAATGGGCAGCTGCGAACAGATCATTTTAATCGCCTTTTTAGGAGAATTTTAAATTCTTTTATTACGTTTATTAACGATTGCTCGTAATTTGGGTGACCGTCTTATCTACCATTAGTATTTGATATTTATTTTAACATGACCCTTTGTGTGCTAGTCAAAGGCTCAACGATGGACTATTTAATTTCACAACATGAAATAATAGGCATCTTAATGTACAGGCTTGTGCCCTACGCCTAAAAAGTATTCTGGTTCATGTTTTATGGCGTTTAGCGTAACAAGTTTTAAAACTACACGGGATCATAGCCGAAAACACGGGCTCACCCGCTGCTTCCAAGCGACAAAGGTAGTAGGTTAAGTCTGCACCTTATGATAGGCTGTCCTCCCGAAGACTTGCTGCCTCTAAGCTACAGAAGCAGCAACATAAGCTTGTAGTTTTACAAGCAGTAGACGATAGACGACATATTTTGTATTTTAAACCGGTTGAAATATATTAGTGGAACATAACGAACGAGTCGCCATCTCAGCCCCTCTTGTGATGTCACCATGAAAGCCGCAATTAGTTATTCCAGTATAAAATTGCCCAGAAGGTCCTACACAACAATATAGTACGGTGTTGCGAAGTCAGCCAAAAGTGCAGCATCAACATCCTCTCTTAATGCTGATGCTGCACTTTTGGCTGACTTCGCAACACCGTACTATATTGTTGTATATATATATATATATATATATAGTGATATATTTACAACAACAGAATATTGAACCACCGTTATTCATAAGCTGCACTGCATGGTATAACCACTAACCAAATAACATATAGACCGGACAAACCGTACTTTTGAGGGTGACATTCGAAATTTCTGCGGCTGGTCCAAACTCGCCTTCGTTTTTGTTCGGGTTTGAGAGACGCCCGCATGCTCTCAGAGCAAGAGCGTAAAAATACATATGGCCTGTGTCGGGGAACGGCAACGCTGTCTTTT
Source organism: Drosophila littoralis (assembly GCA_018903485.1). NCBI lineage: Eukaryota > Metazoa > Arthropoda > Insecta > Diptera > Drosophilidae > Drosophila > Drosophila littoralis. The sequence goes on from JAEIGF010000598.1 coordinate 1,097,523, forward strand.
TACTCGCTCACTCTTCAAGAAACTGCTGTGGCTTACTCTCATCCATATGATTTGTGCGATAGAACGGCATCGCTGTTTTTTATCTCGCTCCCACTACAGGAAACTGCTTTGGCTTACTCTCAATGCTCTTTCAATTTTTCTATGTACCGTTTAAATGTTTGTGTGTGTATTTGTCCGGTGGCATTTCTTCCCTTTTGAGGGGACGAGTAATATGAAATAATGAAAGGGTTTGCCAAGTCGATGCGAAATTCTTTCTTTTTAGCTCGTTCTTCTTCGAAAGGGTACCTAAGCGTTGGCATGTGTGCATTTAAAAGTTTTTGGACTTGCTATTCACGCATACTTGCGTATTTTGTATATGAATAGAAGCATTTATGCGCTTGTGTGCCTGTTGGTCCCTGCCTTCCTGTCCGATGCACATTTGGCAATATTTTTGGACTTCTGAATTTCGAGCTCTGCGCACACACACAGAGACACAAATGTGTGTGAATGGGCTGATCATGGGCGCAAAATTTAAAAATATCATTATTGGCACGCGTCTGAGCGCGCCCTTCTTTTTATGATTTTGGGTTTGAATTGATGAATGAATGTTGACCCCTTATTACCTGCAGCAGCCCGTTGGGCCGAAAGGGTCAACTTTTGGCAAACACCTGCACCTGCATATGTAGGTCAAGTGACTGATCACTTAAATAATTTTAGGAAATTTGTGTAAAAAATAAACTCTTTAAAATATTCAAATATACCAAATACAAAAAAGGAGCAATTATATATTTATAGTATTAATAATTTTATTGTCTTAAAATATTTAGCTTTTTCATATTTGAATTTGACGATTTACCAACAATATTATCAGTTAACCACTTGCAATTCTTTCTTATTAAAATTAAAACAAACTGATTGAGCATGTTTTTCCTAAAATTATTTAAGTGATCAGTCACTTGACCTACATATGCAGGTGCAGGTGTTTGCCAAAAGTTGACCCTTTCGGCCCAACGGGCTGCTGCAGGTAATAAGGGGTCAACATTCATTCATCAATTCAAACCCAAAATCATAAAAAAAGAAGGGCGCGCGTCAGACGCGTGCCAATAATGATATTTTTAAATTTTGCGCCCATGATCAGCCCATTCACACACATTTGTGTCTCTTGTGTGTGTGCGCAGAGCTCGAAATTCAGAAGTCCAAAAATATTGCCAAATTTGCATCGGACAGGCAGGCAGGGACCACCAGGCACACAAGCGCATAAATGCTTCTATTCATATACAAAATACGCAAGTATGCGTGAATAGCAAGTCCAAAAACTTTTAAATGCACACATGCCAACGCTTAGGTACCCTTTCGAAGAAGAACGAGCTAAAAAAGAAAGAATTTCGCATCGACTTGGCAAACCCTTTCATTATTTCATATTACTCGTCCCCTCAAAAGGGAAGAAATGCCACCGGACAAATACACACACAAACATTTAAACGGTACATAGACAAATTGAAAGAGCATTGAGAGTAAGCCAAAGCAGTTTCCTGTAGTGGGAGCGAGATAAAAAACAGCGATGCCGTTCTATCGCACAAATCATATGGATGAGAGTAAGCCACAGCAGTTTCTTGAAGAGTGAGCGAGTAAAAAGACAGCGTTGCCGTTCCCCGACACAGGCCATATGTATTTTTACGCTCTTGCTCTGAGAGCATGCGGGCATCTCTCAAACCCGAACAAAAACGAAGGCGAGTTTGGACCAGCCGCAGAAATTTCGAATGTCACCCTCAAAAGTACGGTTTGTCCGGTCTATATGTTATTTGGTTAGTGGTATAACCCACTGTATGTTTACAAATTAAATAATCATAAGAATGGCATGCCTTCTGCAGCCGAATTCAAATAATTGTAACATCAGCGAAAATAATAAGAGCAGAATGCCTTCTGCAGCCAAGCTCAAATATTGTCAACAATCATTTATAAACAAAAACTGACCAACAAAAAGACGCTAGCAGAAACAAGCTGCAGCTGCGGTCCCTTTGCAAAAAGTCACGTACTCCAATTATTATTTTTCTTTAAATATAGCGTATGCAACATAATAAACCGATACAGATTCACTCTCGTGAAATACCGTTTTTTTTATTTCCAAGCTTAAAACTATGTTATTGGCGTAGACGGTAGGATAGCGTTACATTTTGTGGAAAGAAATAATTAAAAGTTCGTGAGTGATACGATCAATTAAAGAGCGGCTTATCCATTCAACTAGTGTCTTCTCTGATCAACAAGTGTAACTGTGCACAGTATTACAATTAAATCGAACATATTTCAATTCCGGAATTTGCTATCCGCAAAAGAACTTAACGTGTCTAAACAATTCAAGCAATGTATAAATCTAATTCGGTCGTTGTAGCACAGTGAATTTTGTGACACATAAACTAAACCCTTAAATTTAATCAAAAATGGAGCAACCAGAAGATTCTCATGTACTTCCAGCAATGAATATATTAAACGACCAGAATTTAAACCAATTGCTTCAACAAATACGGAACGTGCCAGCCTTTGAGGGAGATCCTATAACCCTGGGTCCACTCATCAGAAGGATGGATTACCTGCGTCAACTGTACTCTACTCACAATGAACGACAACAATGCATCATATTCGGGGCGATCGAGCTGCAGATATCCGGAGATGCCCAGAAGGTACCCAGAATGCAGCAAATCAACAACTGGCAACAGCTCAGGGAGGCGTTAATCTCCAAATACAAGACGCAAACACCCCTAGAAGAACTACTGCGAAGGTTATATAATACCACTTATCAAGGTAAGTTATGCAAATTTTTCTAGTGAGGTAGAGGCTTACATAATAATTAGAACGGACAAATTAGAATTAGAAGGGAATTTAGATAATTCCAGATTGTATACCAACGCTATGAATAATACTGTAAAAAACTTCATACATAAAAAACTACCAGATAGACTCTTTATGTCACTCGAAAGATACGACATATCCACTATTTCGAAATTAAAACAAGTAGCACAAATAGAGGGATACTATGAAGAAAATAATTATAATAATAATAATAAGAATCAAAATACTAACAATGCTATAAATATTTCAAGAAATAATAAACCTCAATTTTCCCCAAATTACATGACTAACAATAATCAAAGACTTCAGGGCACTAACACCAAGATACAAAAAAAACCATTAACAATTAGGTTACATTAAGATAAAACATTAATTTGAACATTTTACATACATTATTCTATTCGACGAGGAGACTGAGGCTGTTTGGCTGTTTAAGGGATATCTGTACAAGTGAGTGCAATTTTCTGTGTCTGTCTTGTAGTTTAGTCGTTTGTTAGTGGGTGTGTTAATTATGTGTACCATTTCCAATGTGGGTCGTTTGTTGTAGTGTTGTTCTTGTTGTAAGATTGTTGTTTCCTCAAAATTTGGCGTGTGATTGCTTCTCATGCAGTGGGTCATTAAATTAAAGATATTCCAACCCAAGGTATTATTTGGCATAGCCAGTCGCCTTATTGTATTCCCTTATGGATAGTACCAAAAAAGGCAGACGCCTCAGGAAAAGCAAAATTTATATTAGTTGTCGATTACAGAGGATTGAACGACATAACAATTAATGATAAATTTCCCATTCCAAACATGGACGAAATTTTGGGAAATTTAGGGAGATGATTTTACAACAATAAATTTAGCAAAAGGTTTCCATCAAATTGAAATGGATCATAAATCAATTAATAAAACAGCGTTTTCCACCAAATACGGACATTACGAGTATACTCGAATGCCATTTGGACTTAAAAATACACCAGCAACATTTCAAAGGTGCATGAATGCATGTTCTTCGTGGACGACATTATTGTCTTCTCCACATCACAATGATGAATATTTAAATTCAATAAATAAAGTTTTTGAAAAATTACGACAGGCAAATTTGAAACTTCAATTAGATAAGTGCGAATTTCTAAAAAAGAAACAGAGTTTTAGGCCACATTATAAGTCTAGAAGGGATACGGCCAAATAAACTAAAAGTAAAGGCAATACAAGAATTTCTTGTGCCAAGAACATCAAAGGAAATTAAATCATTTTTAGTTTTATGTGTATATTATCGAAAGTTTATTCCAGATTTTGCAAAAATTGCAAATCCCATGACTCTTTACATAAAGAAAGCAGCAAAAATTGATGTTAAAAACAAGTAAGAGGTTCTAGTCGGGAGCTCCCTACTAGGGAATACCCTGAACCCTCTTAGAGGTGGTAGCAGGGAGGCGATAGGTGTAAAATGAAAGATACTTGACATATATATAATATTCTAGAAGCAACATATCATGTTTGGTGACTCTATCTCTTATTATTTACCCAATTTGCTCAAAAAACAGGATGTATATATCGATTTTTAGCGATTGCTTTGAAACGGAGTAAGTTATCGATTGTCGGAAACAAACTCGATCTGCGTAGGAACTAGGAGAACCTACAGCTAAAATTTCAAGTCTCTAGTTCTTATAGGTTCTGACAGACAGACGGACATGGCTAGATCGACTCGGCTATTGATGCTGATCAAGAATATATATACTTTATGGGGTCGGAGATGCTTCCTTCTGCCTGTTACATACATTTACATTCTGCACAAATACAATATACCCTTTTTACCCATTTTTAATGGGTTCAGGGCTTATTGATGAATATAATAGAGCATTTGAAAAATTAAAATTATTAATTATGAACGACCCAATATTAACATGTCCAGATTTTAATAAGAAGTTTCAGGTAACAACCGACGCAAGTAATTTTGCAATAGGTGCTGTGTTGTCAAGCCAATTAGTTTCTCAAGTAGAACGCTAAACGAGCACGAACAATTACAGTACAATACAAAAAAAGAGCTTTTCACAATAGCGTGGGCAGTAAAATATTTTCGCCTATACTTATATGGCAGACCATTTGACATTTTAAGCGATCACAAGGCACTTGTTTATTAAAGAACCCAACATGAAATTACAACGTTGGCGAATCAAACTTGTGAATATAATTTCTCAATCAAATACTTAGAAGGAAAATTAAACCACGTAGCAGATGCCTTATCACGCATCAAAATTAAAGTAAATATGCTAGGCGAACACGATATTAACACACAAGCTACAGAAGATAATAGATAAGCTGAAGAAGATAACGAAATTATAATACATTTAACAGAAAAACCATTGAATTATTTTAGAAGACAAATAGAAATGATTAGAAGTGATACCGAAAAGGTAAATGTTGGACCATATTTTAAAAAATTAAGGATAAAAATCGAATAAAGAGCGAAGATAAAAATCGGTAAAAAGGGCGATTCTAAGACTTTTTTGGTGAAGTTTTAAGTTTATTTTATACGTGCCACGGCAAGGCCAGGCTATACCCGCTCGTTATATATATATATATATATATATATATATAGTGAAATAGTTTATTTGAGTCCAATAAATTCTCGTTTCAGTCTATTTTCTTGGTGTAGCTTCTGTTCTACATTTTTGTTTGCTCTAAACGTGTTTTCCCATTTTCCTTTCTGAATGGTACCCTTTCTGTATCTAATGTCAATGTTGTATTCCTGTCGATTGTTGGTTATTTTTTCTATTTGTATACCCTGAACCCATAAAAAATCTGTAAAAGGGGTACATTGCATTTGTGCAGAATGTAAATGTATGTAACAGGCAGAAGGAAGCATTTCCGACCCCATAAAGTATCAATAGCCGACTCGATCTAGCCATGTCCGTCTGTCTGTCCGTATGTATGATCGCAAGGATAACGGAAACTATAAGAGCTAGAGACTTGAAATTTTATCTGTAGGTCCTCCTAGTGCCTACGCAGAGTTTTTTACCGATATTCGATAACTTACCCAGTTTCCAAGTAATCGATAAAAATCTATATCAGAGCACTAACCATACAATGCATAGATACTCCAAACAGCATTTTAATCGAAGCCGGATTTATCGCAACAAGTGAGCCCCATGGGTGTCTGAGCACATTTTAGTGTGCCCAGATAAAGTAAGACTGCTGAGAGCGGCAGCCGAACGCCGGCCTCGAAAGCCGAACGTTCAGTATGAAGCCGCATCTCGCTCAGCGCACATCGTCGCTGCGGCTGATGTCTTTTCTTAATATATGTATGTATGCCTGTTTTAAATGCTTACAGGCCAAATACATATGTGTATACGCATTTGCCTCGCCCTCACTCATTGCTTTGCTCACTTGTGTGCATCTCTTTCTCCCTGGATATGCACACAAGTAGATCACGGCGTTTGTCACGAGCCAGAGGTTTTTCTTCAATTGTGTGCCCTTTTGTGCCTGTGGTAGCAAAAGGAACACACATTCAAATGCTCTATCAAATATTTCTTCGTCCAGTCAGGTAAAATGAGAAGAATCTGATCTATATTTATTAAATAAACAATTCATTGACCTAAATAAAATAAATATATTTATTTTCTATTTACTGTAGGGACTTAATTTGCTTAAAATAAAATTATATCTAAGTCGTATTTCTGCAAGGGTAATTCATAGTCGGCTTGTCGAAAAATTCTAAGAAAATACGAAAAATTTAACATTTTCAAATTTTGCGATTTGCTACTTGTGCACACTTACACTCTTTCGACGGAGCAGTCGTGTGATATTATAAAAGGGTTTGGCCTGTTTATCTGCAAATTTGCTATTTTCCATGCTTGTTGTAGGGGTAAGGGTACCTGTATCCATAACAAAATGCAAACGAACGACAAGTGCGGCTTACCTATTTTTATTGACCCTTCACACATTTGTGCCTTTTGCGGCCGCAAGCCCACCGCAGGCATGCCAAAAAAACAAAGACCGTGCCCGTGGGTGATTAATGAAAATATCTCGTCGCACGACAAACCCTTGATCGGCTCATTCACACGCATTTGTGAGTGTGTGTAGAGCTCGAAGTTAAGATATGACAAAAACTTCAAATTTTGTGAAATTTGCATCGGGCAGGCAGGCAGGCAACCAACACGCACACAAACGCATAAATGCTTCCATCCATATAGAAAAGTGTTCAAGTATGCGTGCTTGGCAGGCCCATAAAGCTATCATGCACAAATGCCAACGTTCAGGTACCCTTACCCCTACAACAAGCATGGAAAATAGCAAATTTGCAGATAAACAGGCCAAACCCTTTTATAATATCACACGACTGCTCCGTCGAAAGAGTGTAAGTGTGCACAAGTAGCAAATCGCAAAATTTGAAAATGTTAAATTTTTCGTATTTTCTTAGAATTTTTCGACAAGCCGACTATGAATTACCCTTGCAGAAATACGACTTAGATATAATTTTATTTTAAGCAAATTAAGTCCCTACAGTAAATAGAAAATAAATATATTTATTTTATTTAGGTCAATGAATTGTTTATTTAATAAATATAGATCAGATTCTTCTCATTTTACCTGACTGGACGAAGAAATATATGATAGAGCATTTGAATGTGTGTTCCTTTTGCTACCACAGGCACAAAAGGGCACACAATTGAAGAAAAACCTCTGGCTCGCGACAAACGCCGTGATCTACTTGTGTGCATATCCAGGGAGAAAGAGATGCACACAAGTGAGCAAAGCAATGAGTGAGGGCGAGGCAAATGCGTATACACATACATATGTATTTGGGCTGTAAGCATTTAAAACAGACATACATACATATATTAAGAAAAGACATCAGCCGCAGCGACGATGTGAGCTGAGCGAGATGCGGCTTCATACTGAACGTTCGGCTTTCGAGGCCGGCGTTCGGCTGCCGCTCTCAGCAGTCTTACTCTATCTGGGCACACTAAAATGGTCTCAGACACCCATGGGGCTCACTCGTTGCGATAAATCCTGCTTCGATTAAAATGCTGTTTGGAGTATCTATGCATTGTATGGTTAGTGATCAAAGTCTAGTTTGTTGAGCAATTTTGGGTTAATAATAAGAGCTAGAGTCACCAAACTTGACATGTAGCTTCTAGAATAGTATATTTATCTGCATTTGGTGTTGGAAGAAGAGGGTACATGGTATCCCCTAGGCGGGAGCTTCCAAATAGAACCTCTTACTTGTTCTTTCATTATTTGTTTGAGTATCTAGCGTTGAGCAGGTGTTTGTCCAATGGTGTCATGCTTGATTTGTGGTTGAAAATATAAAGCCATTGCTTAAGAGCCAAACTGGAGAATGCGCTACTCTGTCTGTCTTTAAGAGTATGGGTTTACCAAGCTGATTAAAAATACGCATAAGTGCATTTTTACACTTTATCCAGTCCTTTGGTTTTATTTGTTCAAGGGTGGCACATTTTGAATAGATGTCTATGCAACTGACGTAGTGCTCAGATGTCCACCACGAATTTGTCTCGACAGTGTACTCTGTTTTAGCTAGGTTACACACATTGCACTCATTTATTATATTTTGGATTAACAGTTGGCTTTTTGGAAAATAATGATTTTCTTTAAATAATTTAATCATCTTTTGGATGCCAGGGTGTAGAAATTTTTTATGAGATTGGAGTATAATTTCTTTGAATTCGGCATATGAGCTCACGTTTTTTAATAGGATTAGACTACGGGTCACTTTAGTGTAAAAGGTATTAAAAACTAACTTGTGAGCTGTTTGGATAACTTCAAAGTCTGCATCACTCGCGATGTACATGGTGATCTTTTTATGACTGAAAAAATCAAGCAAGAACTGTTTAGCCTTTTCAGAGGTCATTTTATCGTAATGGATTGTAGTTATTGAATTGCCGTCAACAGTCGATTGTTTTATCCTGTTTTAATCTAATTTAATGAGTATTAATTGTTTTTTTTAATACATTTTTTTGGCTTTTCTGTTAATTGACATCATTCAACGACTGTCTTAGTCTGCTCTATGTTGACTTCACCGAAATGATTTTCTTCCAGCTTAATTCTGGACATCGCATTACAATTGAATTTTGTTTGCCTTTAATATATTCAATATCAAAGTTAAAGTATGTAGCCACCTGAGGGGTTGATGGTCACTGGCTATATGAAAATGTCTTCTAAGTAAGTAAACACGGAACGTTTTAGTGGCCCAAACTATGGCGAGTAATTCTTTTTCGATAGCGCTGTAATTTAATTCGTGATCATTTAGTGTTCTGCTAATGAATGATAGAAGATGACCATTTTGAGAAAGGACGGCCACAAAGCCCAAATTACTAGCATCTGTGGTTAATACGAACTTTTTTCCGAAATCAGGGAGTTTTAAAATTGGTTCACTTGGCATTAAAGCTTTAAGCTTCTCGAATGTCTGTACATAATCGTGGTTTTTTGTGTCTAATTTAGCTCCTTTCTTCAAATAACTTGTCATGGGTTTTGCCACATCAGCGTAATTTGGGATGAATTTATGATAGTAAGCTATTAATCAATAAAGGAATGCTCTTATCTATTTTGGTTTTGTTGGAATTGTGTATGAAACTATGGCTTTTAATTTGAGAGGATTTGGTTTAATTCCATCGGGAGACACGATATGACCAAGGACGTTTGGTTCTCTTTTCAAGAACTCGCACTTGTCTAATTGCAATTTTAAATTTGCTTCGGATAATTTTCTTAATTGTAATGAGTTTAAGTGTTCATCAAGAGATGTAGAAAAAATAATGTATATCGTCTAGGTAAACTAGACACTGTTTATTATGCAGTGGTCGAAGCAAAGACAATATAAACACTAAGATGAGTAACGCCCATACATTTGAATGCGACGCAAAATTTCTAGCCTGGCCTTTCATCTGGCCTTTGAGGCTTCGTACGACATGCCAGCCGACTGACTGTTCGTTTTCCAAAGACCAGACAAACGAATGCCGACGTCGCGGCTTGCTGATGCTGACACGAGCAACGAAGTTAGTCGCCAGCCTGCCTTCAGAAAAGCTGGTCGATGGTGCTTTGCGTCGCTTCGTTTTCGAAGTACATTGAGCGAAAAAGTTTAAAACTTACGATCGACGCAAAGTGCTTGTGCTTTATCCATGAAATGCATGCTTTATTTAAATGATATATTACTCTAGATACTAACGATTAATTTTACAGGAAAATTTAAGAATTAAATAACTTTTACACAAGGCGCATCTTGTGCAATAACTACGATAAGAAAATAGCACACATAGATTAATTTCACTTTTGTTTTTGAACAGTGTATGCTCGAGAAAAGTTCTTGTCTCAGCCAATGGCGTGCAAGCACCTTTGGTTGTATGCGTGAATTATGCATGCATAAGAACTTTAAAGTACGTATGTATGTGTTGTGATTCACTGCTCTGGGTTTCTAGCGCTGATCATGCATGACCTACTCCTAATATGTATTCACATATGTATGAATGCATATTGTGAACTGAGGTTGACTCCGTAGAAAATTAATATTTTAAGTCGGTGCAAATATTTTTATAATTTATTTTATTTCTTAATTTATTTTTTATTACTTAAAAATAATAATAATTTAATTAATAATTTAATTTAAAAAAGTAATATAAATATTTGCATCGACTTAAAAATACATTTTCTCTACGGAGCCAACCTTAGTACACAACATGCGTTCATATGTGAATACAAAATTGGGATTCTTCATGATCAGCGCTGGAAAACTAAGAAAATTTATTTCTTTGCCAGCCAGAGACTTTGCTAGGGCAGTGAATAGCAACACATTCAAATATGCTGTTATGTATGTATATTCACACGCATACAAACATAATTGCTTGCACGGCCCTCATAGAGTCGAAGCTGAGATTACATTCTATTTTTAGCCTTTTCGCTCTCTCGGCTGTGAGAGCGCAATGATACACATTTCGCTTGCGTTCTCAATTTTCAAAAAATCAAGCAGCATAGAAACACTTTGTTGCATGGCGTTACTCATCTTAGTGTTTAAATCGTCTTTGGTCGAAGTATGTTGTTCATACAGCTTTAAAATGTAGTGGGTGCGTTTCTGAAACCAAATGGAATGCGAACGTATTTTTATTGACCATTCTTGTTAGAAAATGCAGCTTTTGGTATTTTGGATTCCGGATCCATACCATCTGATTAAAACTTTTCGGCAAATCGATTGTCGTAAAATACGGACATTTTCCTAATTTACCGACTATTTCTTCTATGTTGGGTATGGGATATCTGTCCAATGTGGTTACTTCATGTAGTTTTCTGTAATCAATAACTACTGTGGATTTTACCTGAAGGGTCACGTTTCTTAGGTACAATCACTAACCAAACAGCATATAGATTGGACAACTAGTGTATGTTGCTGGGGCCTGCCGTTCCAAATGCGGCCAAAGTCGCCTTCGTTTTTGTACGGGTTCGAAAGCGGCAGCACGCTCAGACAGAGAGTGTGAGTAAGAAACACATATGACGAGTGATAGAACGACATCGCTGCTCTTTTTTATTCGCTTTATTCGCTTACATTATAGGAAACTGCTTTGGCTTACTCTCAATGCTCTTTCAATTCGTCTATTTAACGTTTGACTGGCTGTGTGTGTATTTGTCCGGTGGCATTTCTTCCCTTTTGAGGGGACGAGTAATATGAAATAATGAAAGGGTTTGTCACGTCGATGCGAAATTATGGCATTTCAGCTCGATATCGTTGGTAAGGGTACCTAAGCGTTGGCATGTGTGCATTTACGATTCTTTGGACCTGCCATATTCACGCATTCTTGCATATTTTTTATATGAATAGAAGCATTTATTTATATTTATGGCTGCTTGCCTGCCTGTTCCCGATGCAAATTTGACAAGATTTTTGGACACTTCTGATTTTCGGCTTCTACACACACCCACACAAATGTGTATGAACGGGCAGATCATGGGCGCAAAAGAAAATTGCATTATTGGCACGCGTCTGACGCGCGCCCTTCTTTTTTATGATTTTGGGTTTGAATTGAACAACTTAAATATAATAAGTGAATAAAATCTTAAATAATATAAATAGATATATAATCGATCAACAGAGGTCCATTCGTTGAATAAAAGCAGCTTCCTTACGAGCGTATCCATATAGAGTATCTTTTACGAAAGGCGTATTTTTATATAAAAGTATTTGATATTTGCAGAAAGATTTACAAATATGTGGCATGTGGAATTACCTCTTTTACGATTGTAATCGCATTCACAACACCTTCACGTAAATCCTGTGGCTGGCCTTGTCGTTTTCTATCTTGCTTCGATTTCCGACATTTGCTTAATGATGGTCCAGCAGACAACATGTCAAATGTAGTTTCTGCCGTAAGCTAGAATATGGTTAGAAAAAAAAGTGGTTAAACAAAAATTTTAGCAATGCTAAATCTTGTTGAACATATTTTACTATTTCAAAAACGGTTGAATAGTTATTTAATGGGATTGGCTTTTCTTGAAAATGGTAACTTCGTCTTCTTTAAAAGAAAAAGAAAAGAGAAGAGACATATTATGCAACGAAATCAAGCACCACAATTTAGCGATGTCCGATGTTACTAATAAGTAAAATAAATAAAAGAAACGCTATTTAAATAAAATTAAATTGAAAGTGATCGCGCAATTATTTCTGGCGCATAAATATTACCATTAATAAACCCGACACTTATGTCTTGAGCGTGTCCACAGCTCCAGCTCGAAATTAAATTCCGTTAAGCAAATTCGTTTTCATTTAAAGAGTTCTTCCTAAATTTTTGGTCATCATTGAGAATCAGCTTTCTCAGCGTTCGGTCGTATTTTTCTAATTCGCTATGCCGTTTCGCATTTGTGTTGAGTGCAATACTGAGGTATCAGCAGCTCAGCTGAGAAACTTTGATGCTATCCAGTGCTCTTCGATTTGTCGCAAAGTTTTCTATATGCGTGCATTGATTGATCAAGCGAGGCCGTTAAGCTTTTAACAAATTTGCCAAATATACTATGGCAGTGTGACTACTCTGTCGTGTCTAATGATTCTCACACGAAAATTGATGATCTTAGTGCTAAAGTGCTAAATCTGGAAAAACTTTATGACGGTCTAAAAGCAACAATAGAGCAGAATTGCATTGCCAAAACTGTTCCTAATCTTGTTCCTAAGCATTAACAGCGCGTCGTTAAAAGCAATCAACAATCTGTTTCGACAGCTGCAGGAGGCACTGACCTCGGTCACTTACCCGTCTACGCAGCCGAAACGCATGCAGAGTTTGAGAGCGAATGTTCTGGAGCAATTCGAAAAAAGCAAAAGAGGAAACGAGCAAACATTAACAACAAACTTGTCGTTGGCGAAGCGCCTAATAGCTCAGAGCTTGAAGTAAAGCATAGCTTAAAATACTTACATGTTGGTCAATTCTCAACCAAAACGCAATCAAAGGGGGTGTTGAGATATGTTGCTAACAATCTTAAAGCTAATATTGATGCGCTTACGTGCTTCAAGGTGGTTAAACAAAATGCGGATTTATCATCAATGCGATTTATCAACTTTAAGATGAGGGTTTCTGAACCGTTCTTTACAGAAGTCTATAACACTCCGTTTTGGCCTTTGTTGGCGCAGATCCGCGCTTTGAATTAAAAATGAAAATAAAACATGAAGTCTAGTGTAAATTAGGTTTAGGGCGGAGCGAACTCGCCTTGCTTCGCCGCCCTAGCGTATCGTAGGCTTAAGTTCAGTTGTCGAATTATATATGCGACACGCACTAAACTGCATGTAAACCTTTTAAAGCCACCACAAATTTTAATTTGTTTAATTATATAAATTAATATAAATTTTCATGGCGCCCCCGGGTGAACTTTTTAAAAGATAATTGTGTGGCTCGCGAGTGAATTGAAATTGAAAATTAAAATAGATTCGCGTCGGCCGGAAATATTAAAATAATAATAAATCTGTCCTGCTGCCAAGAGAGAATGCCAAGAATGCCATAATTATAAAATCGAATTAAGAGTCAAATATGGCTACCAAGGAAAGTTTTGACGATTCAAAAAAGAAACACAATATGTCCGCTAAAAGCATAATGCGTTTAAATGATCAAATAATAAAGGGTAAATTAAACCTAGAGTCTACAGAGAAATATCAGACTCGAGTAGAAACTTTTGACCCAGATGATGAGTATCGTGCCGAGCTCGAAGAACTTTGTATAACGACAAATGCTCGTCTAAGGTCCGTTATCAAGACATTAAGTCCGGCAACATAGGCATGCCCGTTGCGGCTCCACGCACACGTCTTCCGCATCTGGCACTTCCCAAGTTTAGTGGAAAATACTACTAGCCTGTTCGAAACGCTTGCTCATAACAATCATGGCATAGAGAAATTCAATCATCTGATCTCATGTCTCTCAGGTGAAGCTCTAGGCACTGTTAGAACGTTTCAAGTCACCGAGGACAATTATTTAAAAGCATTGGACAGCCTAAAGAGAGTATACTACAATGAAGCATTTAGCCTGCCAAAAATATCGCAGCCTTCTGCGGCATCATTGAGATCAATGATTGACACTGCCTCCGCCATCTATGTTTCGCTCCTGTCAATAGGTGATGACAAAAAGATTTCTAACGCGATTCTCATTCACCTCGTTATGAACACAGTTGACCCAATGACCAGACGAAAATGGGAGGATCAACTCGATTATGCAATCATTCCACTATGGAGTGATTGTGAAACAGCCTTGAATCGTAGATATCAACACTTTTCTGCTGAAGAATCAGCCAAAGCTTCGTCCGATGGCTTAAAGCCAGAGTCAAGGCTGTTTCCAAAATCAATAATCGAGGTTCGTTTTCGTGTTCTGTGGCTAGTGCAAGAAACGATCAAGTCACCCCAAAATGTTTATATTGTGTCGCCTTATCAGTACAACAGCGGTTTGAGTTCGCTAAGGCGGCTCCTTAAGCATCAATTGCCTTAGGAAGGGGCACACTGTTGGCAAATGTAAGTCAAAGAAGTGCAGATTATGCAGTCGTTCTCATAACACACTGTTGCATAGATATAGAATAGATACTCTGCCGTTTCTAACACTCGAGCATTACCACCACCCCTTGACTCCGCACAGGATCAACCATCGACTTCACATGCTATGCATGCGAATGTGTCAGTGTAATCCTAGCTATCGGAGTCGTTAGCGTTAAAACGATAAGTGGCGACTTCGTTTTGGCTAGAGCTTTACTCGATGCTGGATCACAAATTAATTTTGTAACAGACGAGCTAGCACTATGAATGCAGCTGCGTAGAGATGAGCCCAGTATCAGCTTACTTGGGATTGCTCAATGTAATACTCAATTAAGAAAGAAGATTCATACAGTGGTGATGTCGCGAGTCAATTGCAGTGAGTTCTCGTTAGATTTGTGGATTTTGAAGACCATTTCGGGTTACCAGCCTGACCATACGGTCAATGTCAGTGGTTGGAAAATCCCTGAGAACCTGCAATTGCTTGATCCATATTTTCATAAGCCACAGAAGATCGACATTCTCATCGGAGCTGAGACGTTCTTTGAGCTTCTGTCTGTCGGTCAGATTAAACAAGGTCCGAATTGTCCGATTCTGCAAAAGACACTTGTTGGCTGGATGGTATCAGGGCGTTACATGCCGTTAAGTCATGAGAAGACCCATGCTGTCAATCTGAGTTGCCAAGAAGAGTCTTATACCTCGATAGACAAAACATTGCAGAAATTTTGGTCATTGGAAGAGTTGCCTTCAGCCAAAAAGGTCCGATCAGTTGAACAGCAGTTATGTGAGAGCCACGCGTTTTTTTCGGCGCGCCCTGTCGGACATCGTCTCAAATTGCGTTGAATGACCTTCTAATGGTTGGACCGACCATTCAAGAGGAGCTCTACTCGACTCTGCTTCGATTTCGACTCCACAAATATGCGTTTACAGCTGACATCAAAAAGATGTATAGGCAAGTGTATAGGCAGATTTCCAGCTCGTAGAGTGGAGAAAGAACCCATCTGATTTATTGAGGTCCTTCTGGTTAAACACCGTAACTTAAGGCACTGCGCCTGCCCCGTTTTTGGCAATACGGTGTTTAACAAAGCTAAGTGAGATGAGCGAGTCATCACACCCTAAAGCTGCTGACGTTATCAGGCACGACTTTTATGTCGATGATTTACTAACTTGTGCTGCATGCGTAGAGAACCTTTAGACTATTAAGTCTGCAGTGTCGCAAATACTCAAAAGCGCAGGTTTCGAACTAACCAAATGTTTTTCGAAGTCTCCTGAGTTCTCCGCAACAAAGCAGCTAAGACGATAACGATTTCAGAGTCTGACACAACCAAAACACTTTGAGTGTTGTGGTTGCTGAATGAAGATGCCTTTCAATTCAAGATTGACGATTCATTCATGGCCCTTAGAGCGACGAAACGGAACATTCTCTCGGTGACATCGCGGCTATTTGACCCGCTTTGCCTGTTAAGCCCTCTGATAATCAAGGCAAAAATCCTACTCCAAGAGCTCTGGCTTAGAATTTAGACTAGGATGAATCTGTCCCTCAGAGTTCGGATAACTTGTGGCAGCAACTGAAATCAACTCTGATACAGTTGCAACGAAGAAGCTTTATTAGATACCTGCATTTGACGAATTGTCATGCTGGCCCAAGAGCACTCGTGAGTCTTCTTCAAGAGGTCTGTCGTCAGACAGTGAGATCATGTGTCTGTTGCTTCAAATGGAAACCTCGTGTGCTAACACAAATTATGGAAAATTTACCAGCAGATCGACTCCGAGCGCTCCGCCCATTTTCTATCTGTGGCGTCGATTTTTGTAGCCCAATTAGCACGACTTTTCGAATCCGTGGAAAGCCTACGTATAAGTCGTACATAGCACTGTTTGTTTGCTTGGCCTCCAAAGCGGTTCACTTAGAACTAGTGTCTGACTTATCATCTAATACATTTTTAATGGCTTTTCAAAGGTTCGTCGGCCGTCGCGACGAACTTCGTAGGGACAAGTTCCTGGAGTTGCGAGCTCGAATCGAGGAAGACGCGGACACAATTCGCGAATTCGCTTTAAAAAGCGGATGCGAATTTGCGTTCTTACCGCCAAGAGCTCCGCACTTCGGAGGTCTGTGGGAGGCAGGTGTGAAGTCTGCAAAGCAACTACTCCTACGGACGGTAGGCAGCCTGCTGCTAACGGCCGAGGAGCTGCAGACAACCCTTGTCGCAGTGGAAGCCGTCCTCAATTCCAGGCCGCTGGGAGCAATAAGCGAGTACCCAAGCGATGGCGAGGCTCTAACGCCCGGCCACCTACTGGTGGGAGGCCCATTGAGGGCTCTGCCAGCAGAGGGGACCCCGGACCAGAGAGCGCAACTCGAAGATAAGGGCAGCACTCTGACAAAGAGCGTGAGTGAAGAGTAGCTGTAGCACGCAACAGGTTAATCATTCATTCGACGAAGTTATCGAAGAGAGCCGAGTGCAGCAAAATTATACGAAAAAGTTGTTGTAATGACGAAGCAGTGTAAAGCGTGAGTGGTAGACAGGTCTCACGAAAAGCATTAGTTACGCCACTGGCGTCAATCACTGGAAGTTTTTTGTGATCATAATGTTCTGCATGATCATGTCCCACGGAAAAGGCAGGGTTTGCATGGTTTGCCCTGGTACACAAAGGGTCTAAAAACACAGGAAAACCTACGCAACAAATTTCCTAATAAATTCTGTAAATATCGGAGACACTTCGATTGGGAAAGATATTCTCTACATAAGCGAGAGTTTGAGTTTTTAAACAAATTTCTCTAAAACCAATATATACTCAATATTGAGGACTTGCCCAAAAAAGTTCTGGTCGTTTCTCAATTCGAAAAGAACAACCTCATCGATACCGTCAATTATGACACTTGGGACGCTATCAGGTAATTCGGATTCAGGTATGGCAGATCTCTTTGCCAGATTTTTTAGCTCGAACTTTCAACAATGTTATAATTGCGACGAGGGCTCTTCTGTAGTAAGTATATGCATTAAATAACACCCTGTATTTTAATGCAAAGTATGCGACACTTTGTTGGATACAATAACAAACATAAAGCCAAAGCGCAGAGCCGCTTGAGTTTATTGACTCAGGCTCATATTTCTCAGCGCGTACTGCTAGTTCTCTAGCTGGCCGCTTAACTGACGGCGCATATTTTCGTTTTATATATTATACATAAAACGACGAAAGAGCAGCGCCGCCACCGAAGACTGCGCAGCCTTAGGATTAGTAATACTTAATACAAAAATGTAAAATCAGATCAATAAAAATATCCGGAGCGACAAGAACAGTCGCTTCTACCCAAACTTAAAACGTGCGTAATAACTAATCCTAAGGTCAAAATAGATCTGGACTTGAGGCAACAACAACAGGAGCAACGGCAGTAACAACAACAACAACAGCAGCAACGGCAGTAACAACAACAACAACAGCAGCAACGGCAGTAACAACAACAACAGCAGAAACAACAAATTCAAAACAAAAAAAAACACAGTGAGTAGAGTGTGATGTTTGCAAATCGAAGCGGCGTGGTAAAAAGACCCAAGGCCAGAAAGGCAGAATTGTTGAAACTGTTAAACAGTAAAAATGTCATAAGTTGGGACAACTCGGTCATTTATTGTCAACCCGAAAAAGTCAAACACCAGCCGCGCACACATCCACCTACCCTGTTATTCAAAATATTTCAAAGGATAAAGTAATACAATCTCCATTCCAACTTAAGGGAATGCCGAAGCTGAAGAAGACCTGCCCCAATGACTGCGAGGGACCGTTAAACTCACCTCTCTGTGAGTACACCTGTGCCGCCAGCACCGGTGCCCCAACATAGAAGAAGCAGCCTGTGCAGCCAGCACCGGCACAGTCTAGCGCATCGAGCCAGACCACGGATAAGAGAGCCGACAGCGCTTCCAAGAGCGTACAACATAATTTTTTTTTTAATTGCACTGTGATGCATAAATAATATTAACTTAAAAACAAATGTACAATTGACCGACATAAAAGTTGCCCGATTAGAGGTGGCCTGAAAACCATACACAAACATAGGCAGGAAAATATGTAAACCACAAACACAATTTGATTATTCAAACTTTTAAATTTAAAGTCAATTATTCAAATTTTTATACTTCAGGCTTTTAAAACGGAGGTATTATTCACACTCCATAATCATTTCCCTTGGTCCCCATGGAATAAATAGACACAAAGACGGTGGATTCCACCGCCAATGTTATTAATAAAGTTGAGGTGGAAACACCAGACTTAAGAATGATAACAGTTCTCCTTGTAATTATCGTAGTGCAAATGTGCAAAAACCTTTTTTTCAAATTGTACAAGGTGCACAATAGGTGCCTAAAGAAAAAATTTATGAGTCGTGCAAACGACTTAGAAAATATAAAATAACAAGAGGTTCTAGTCGGGAGTTCCCGACTAGGGAATACCCTCTTATTCCAACACCAAACGCAGCTCGTTTGAATTAATAAAGATAAATTAAAAAAAAAAAAAAGTTCTATTGGCAGGGCTCGAACTCTGAACTGACCGCATGTTTACTTTCCTTGGCAGCACTCGAACTCGCGGCAGACCGCACCACTTGCCACTGCCTCTACTCAACAGCCACACTAATAATTGAGTCTTATTGAGAAAAAACCAATTAAAATAGCACAGAAAACTATCGCAATTCTGTTGATATAATTCAAAGTAGACGCGCATGAATGTGTGTGTATACAGAAATTCTTTTAACTGCGTCGCAAGCACGTGCGCAGTCAAAATACCAAAAAACAAAACAAAAGCCGATCTTAATGAAATTTTCTGCAGTATATCTTATTGTACCATAGAATATTTATGTATTTTTAAAAAGTTGCATTTTAATTGTGGCTTAAATTGGTTGGCAATACAAGTTGGGTTATTAACTTGATTTATAGCTCTGTGGTGGTAGCGGGGAGGTGGCGATAGGTCTAAAATGAAATATACTTGACATACATATAATATTCTAGAAGCAACATATCATGTTTGGATGTCTGAGATCCTTGCGTTCATACAAATGGACAGACGGACGGATGGGGTCGGAGAAGCTTCCTTCTGCCTGTTACATACATTTGACTTTTGCACAAATACAATATACCCTTTTTACCCATTTTTAATGGGTTCAGGGTATAAAAAGCGATAATTTCTTTTTACTTATGATCTCTCCTAAATGAACTCAATGGCTACGAACAAATCGATATCTGAAGTTTATTTACGAGACCCTCATTTTAGGGAAAGAGTTCAGCAATTTGAAACTGCAACTCCAATAAGCATATTAGAACTTATGTATCTATATATGGATACTTTCAATCTCAATCACCCACCTCTAATACATTGCTCAAAAACTCAAAAAGGGAATAGTATTAAGTACTATTCCTGGTATACAAGTGAAATAAGTAATTAAAGAACACCCAATATTAGGTAGAACGTTAGATTTTATAGCACTCAAAAAAAAAACACACTCAACAATTAGAACACCCTATTTTAGGACCTAACGACATTATTATGGTGCCTTTGCACAGATAAATTAAAAATCTCTATAAATGGAATGGACGCAAATCGTTACTATTCTTAGGGAACAACGTGAGGAGTTTGATAAATCCTTCAAGTGCCTTAACAAAAGTGCACCGATTACAAACGACACAAAGTTAAAACATGTTAAAATTCTTGTAGATTCCTACAATACCAGCCGTCAACTTATATGTGACAAGGCAACGAAATTAAACGATTTGCATTTAACACAGACAGTTGATCTATTAAGCAGGTTAAGAGAAAACATTAAACGAATTTCGGAAAGGCATAATAGAACAATTTTCCCTCCAAATTCTCTTAACACTTCAGCGTCATTCGACGAGAAACTATTTTCATTGCCAGCTGATACTACAATCAATTGACAACACAATGGCCCAAACAGCTGTAAGTTTTCTCAAACTAGCCTCATCGCTCTTAACAGAATTTGATGGAAAGGCAGAAAACCTACAAAGCTTCAAAGATGCTTTGAGTCTTTTAGACTCACTAAAAGAAGAACATGAAGCAACAGCTGTCAGTCTTATAAAGACAAAACTAAAAGGGCATGCACGTAACTTTATAAGCGATGAAAAAACAATCCCCGAGATAATATCAAAATTATCAAAAACGGTAAAAGGAGAATCAGTTGAAGTACTATCAGCTAAACTCCTAAACCTACAGCAAAAGAGCAAAACTGCCCACACTTATACACAAGGAGTTGAGCAACTGGCAAAAGCTCTAAAAGGTGCTCATATTAATGATGGCTTAAATTCAGATTTAGCCACTAAATATAGCACAGCCCAAGCTGTAAAGGCCATTACCAAGAAACGCGCTATAGATAAGGTAAAACTTATCATGCAGGCAGGCACATTCCATAATAGGAATGATGCCATATCCAAATTGGTCGATAGTTGCACAAAAGCAACCGGACAAACTTATACTGTCCTTTATTACCAAAATTACTCTCCTCGTGGTGGAAACCGCGGCAGAGGTAATTATAGAGGCCGACCATACAACAGAGGCGGCTACAGAAATAACAACAATAATGGTAATAGAAACAATGATAATAGAGGCAATCCTCGAGGCGGCTCATATAGAGGCGGCTCAAACAGTGGACCCAGACAGCAAAACCAGATCCGAGTTACACAAGGCAACTCGGAAAACCAACAAAACACCTTGAGCAACGAATAATAAAAATTTTGCATATAAATCTGAGTCTGAGGATTCTCATCAAAATACACAATGGGAAAAATAATATACCATTAACTCTGCTAGTAGATACAGGAGCAAATGTCTCAATTTTAATTAACAATAAGACAGATTCAAATATAAATCAAGACTAAAAAACAAGTATCACAGGAATCGGACAGGGAACAATAGAGTCAATTGGACACACAATTGGAATCCACAATTGATGTACTTTTTGATTACTTCGTAATCAGTCACAATTTCCAAATAGTTCTTAATGAATTTCCCATACCTTGCGATGGAATTCTTGGACTCGACTTCATCAAAAAATTCAATTGCATAATAGATTACCAACATGATGAATTCATCATGAAACCAGAATCACTTAATTATCAAATACATGTACCTCTATTACATAATGATATTGATAACTCAATATTATTACCAGCTAGATCAGAGGTAATGAGAAAAATTACACTTCTGTCAAATGAAGATACAGTTCTTATACCAAACCAGGAAATACACCCTGGGGTAATAATACCAAACAGTATCGTAACAAGTAATAGCGCTGTAGTCCGTATTTTAAATACAACTAGTAAACACATAAAAATTCAAATTCCAAAAACAAAATTTGAGTCACTACAAGAATATGAAATCAAAATAAACAACATTAATACCAGCAATAGAACAAATGAAGTCATAAATATTTTAAAATTCACTGATCAATTTAAAAACAAAGCTTACTGATTTATGTACCAAATATAGTGATATATGGGGTCTACAAACAAAAGCAATTTCAAGTAATAATTTTTATAAACAAAAATTAAGATTAGCAGACAAAACATCCGTATATATTAAAAACTATAGAAATGCAGAAACAAAAAAGCCACAAATTGACAGACAGGTCGAAAAACTAATAGCAGATGGTATAGTAGAACCATCTATCTCAGAATACAATAACCCACTTCTCTTGGTACCCAAGAAATTTCTCCCAAATTCAAAGGATAAAAAATGGCGTTTAGTAGTTGGTTATCGCCAAATTAACAAAAAACTTTTAGCAGATTAATATCCACTACCATGAATTGAGGAAATACTTGACCAATTAGGACGAGCTAAATATTTTTCATGTCTCGATCTTATTTCAGGTTTTCACCAAATTGAACTAAATGAAAAATCTAGAAATATAACATTATTTTCAACGAGCAAATTCATTTATGCGAATGATGACACTCGCATTTTCAGGCCTAGAGCCATCCCAAGCATTTCTCTATATGGATGACCTAGTAGTTATCGGCTGCTCAGAGCAGCACATGTTCAAGAACTTAACAAGCATATTTAATCTTTGTCGAAAAAATAATTCAAAATTAAACCCAGAGAAATGTGCGTTCTTCATGCACGAGGTAACATTCCTTGGGCATAAGTGCACAGACTATGGCATCCTTCCAGATGACAAAAAGTACGATGTTATAAAAAACTATCCAACCCCCAAAAAATGCGAAGATGCATTTAAATATTTAAAAAAGCCATTAATGAAACCAAAATTATTGTAATACCCTGACTTTGCAAAGAATTTTGCATAACCACAGATGCAAGTAAACATGCATGTAGTACTATACTATCCATGTAGCGAATGCATTATCCCGCATGAACATAGAGACACTAATTGACATGAATAGGAAAATATTAATGGTTCAAACAAGATAAAAAAGAAAAAAAATCATTTCACAATTTTCAGTTAATAATTTGTACTCCAATGAAAAACTCGACTTAGGTCAATTTTTTCAAAGGCTTAATTCAGAAGCCGGAATACATCAAACTGCTAACTTACAGTTGTCACCAAATGAACAAATTTTATTTGAATCTTTTGTACTAAAGTACGGTCCTATGAAGACGTTCATAACGGACATGGGTACTGAATACAAAAATACGCTAATAAATGACCTGTGCAAGTATATGAATATAAGTAATATTCAATCAACAGCACATCATCACCAAACATTAGGAACAGTAGAAAGAAGTCCTCGAACGTTTAACGAATTTATTCGCGACATATGGTTGAATGATTTCACATATTGTTTGAATTTCGACAGTACATGAATACTGTCCATACGAACTTGTTTATGGTAGATTACCAAGACAGTTCATAGAATTTAATAACCAAACTAAAGTTGACCCTATATATAACATAGACGAATACGCAAAAGAATTTAAGTTTAGGTTAGAAATAGCGTATGAAAGAGTAAAAACTCTAGTAGATTTAGAAAAATAAAAACGATAGATAGAACTAGAAATAAGAAATTTAGTTCTGCTAAAGAACGATGCAGCGCATAAGTTAGAAAGTAAATATTTAGGCCCTTACAAAGTTATAAGCAAAGAAGATACAAACAACATAAAAATAGATGTAGGAAAAAAGAAACCCCAAGCAGTAAATAAGAACAGGTTCAAATTATTCAAAACTTAGCTTAACTCGAGCGTAGAACGTAGTACATTTTAGGCCTGATCAGCCACTAAGTAACTAATTACAAAATATATACATGAGAGCAGAAAAAAAGAAAACTATCGTTTCAAAAATTGTATTATATAATACATTCCTTACTCACTCATCATTCACCAAGACCCCATTAAGTTTATCAATACATAACTATATATATAAGTTAATTGAACAACTACATTATATTACGTTATTCTTCTAAAAGGGGAGGTGTAGTGAGTATATGCATTAAATAACACCCTGTATTTAAATACAAAGTATGCGACACTTTGTTGGATACAATAACAAACATAAAGCCAAAGCGCAGAGCCGCTTGAGTTTATTGACTCAGGCTCATATTTCGCAGCGCGGACCGCTAGTTCTCTAGCTGGCCGCTTAACTGACGGCGCATATATTCGTTTTATATGTTATACATAAAACGACTTATATACAAAGAGCAGCGCCGCCACCGAAGACTGCGCAGCCTTAGGTTTAGTAATACTTAATACCAAAATGTAAAAACAGATCAATAAAAATATCCGGAGCGCCAAGAACAGTCGCTCCTACCCAAACTTAAAACGTGCATAATAACTAATCCTACACTAGCCTTAGCTCCATTCCTCATTAAGTTGGTTAAAATCTTATCTGGCTGATCGTTTTTATAACGTACGCATCAATAATACTTTGTCAGCACCTTACGTCGCATCTTCGAGGGTACCTCAGGGGAGTTGACTTCAAGTGCATTTCGTCTCAGCACGATGTACTGGTTTTGCAGAAGGACGTACACAACTTGTCTGAATGGTGTAGACATAACCAGTTTCCACTGAACCTACCTTAATGCTACATTTAGCAAATGTGTTTATGGCATTCTGTCATCTTATTCCATTAATGGGCAAAAGCTTACTTGTAAATCAGAAACTTTGGACTTAGGAGTAATTTTCGACTATTAGTTCTTATTCATACAGCATATAAACTATATTATGCCTAAGGCGTATGCGATGTTTGGATTTGTTAGGCGCATTTCTACCCAGTTTAAGGACCCGTTCACAAGATTATCTTTATATTCTCCTTTGTGTGGTCAATATTAGAGTATGCCTCTTATATCTGGAGCCCATCCGCAATTGTGCACACAAGGATTGAAAGACAAAAAAATTAAAATTTAATCTGCATTGCCTTAACTTTGCTGACCCCTTACCACCACACAGAGCTAGGTGTCGATTGCTACATATGTCATGTCTGGAAGATAGAAGAGTGATATCAGCGTTTCTTTTTCTAAACAATTTAATTGTAGGAATTATTGACGGTCCTTTCCTTCTAGCACGCATTAACTTTAATGTGCCGAGCAGGTCTTTGCGATACCATTTTCCGTTTTCTGTGTGGTCCAGAGACAAAATATGGATGCTCAAAGTCTGCGCTCAATATCAGCGGCAGTGACTTACACTGCGTTTGCCTAACAGAGCATACAGCGCAGACAAGAGTTCTAACAAGAGTCGATATAGGTTAGGGACAATATAGGTCAGTTTTAAGGGAGCAGGCTGATAGAGACATACCTGAAGATGCAATACAACCTGGTGTAGATTGTAACGAGCCTTTCGACATAATAAAGTCCGTGCCCGAATTTTCAGGCAAAGAAGAAGATAACGTGCTTGGAATTTTTTAAACCATACAACGGTCATTAGCGGTAAATATTAAAAAGATGATAACGGGTGTAGCAAAAAAGATTTTAACATCGCATAGCACCGTACATGGTCATAATCGCTAGACTAGACTTCTCTTACGCCGATAAGATGACTATTCTGATCGATACCGGGCGGCTCAGAGCTACATTAAAAAAATGCATTCCTACTCTGTAGTTAGGGATACACGTCAAAAAAATGATAGTACCAAAGCTGCGATGACGTCAATTTTACTCGTGTAATGGTGCTGGATTCTATGAGAGCAGAATTGAAAAAAATGATTTTGATCCGTATAGCATTTTCCAGTTTTAGTTGCAACAATCCTTACCGAGGACAACAGCCCGATATATTCGAAATTGCATTCGCGCCCCATGACTGTATCTGATTTCGTCAATAATGAATGAATGTTATTAGCCAACATAGGGAACACCATAAGCTTCACGAGGCTGTAAGCCTAGCTTAGTGACTTGAGGGTGTCCAAGAAGAAAAATTATTTTTCTTAGGAAACGAACGACCCCGAAATTGTGAAAGGGATCCAAGAGTTTTTGATGCAGTGCTTTCATAAGGTGGCAAGCAAATCTCAAAGATTTCCAAAACGATAAAAGATAACGAAATTCATTATGCCACACATCAAAGAGAGCGGCTAGCTGTAGTGTGAGCATTGGGATAACTTCAACAATACCTACGATACACGATATATTAATATCTTTATCCCCAGACAGAAACCCAAATCCGAAACTTACAACACCTATTAAATAGGTGGAAAGCTTACGTCGATGATGACAATGCAAATATAATTTATAAGCCTGGGCAGGAAAATCATGTGTCAGGAGCGCTGACATGGTTTGAATCGTAGCAAGACGAAGCAGAGTCGGCCGCGGCCACGATTTATAGCGAAATTTCACTTTCGTACACCATAAAAGCCTCAGAAAACCCTGTTAACTGTTTGAGAAACTAGATCATTTTGGAGGAGGCAAGATTTCCGTCAAAACTCATTCATTCTGTTTGGCCAAAAAGGGCGCCACACAATGTTCTTTACTGATAAAGATAAAGCCTTCGAGTCACTAAAGGAGTGTATAGAACCAGATGTCGTTAATGCACAACATTACGATCTTTCGGCGCTATCTGCCATACAGCATGAGGTAGTTAAAGTTTTCCCATTACTATATTCTGGTAGTGCAAGAGCATAGTTTATGACGTTACCGATAATATCGAACAGAGCGATATAGTAGCGACAGAGCACAACCGTGCACACAGAGAGTACACGAAAGCGTCAAACAGATAATGTGCAAACACAACATTTCCCCAAAATGTCTAAGCTGGCCGTTGGAACCATTTGGAAATTTTGTTGTCCGCGTTAAGTTCTCATCATAGAATCGCCAGAGTTTTAGCTTTTTTAGAAGCAGTCTTAAGGGTTTTAGCCAGCACTTCTAACCATGATGATATGGCTCCAGGCTAATAGAAAAGCAGCCCATTGAAGCTAACAATAGACAATCAGATATCAACACCAGAACCACACGATCAGATTAATAAATTGAGAAACCAAGTCAACCAAATCGTGAGTGCCACTAAAAACAAATTTATTGATATCGATCACTCAGTTCTCAGTATCTAGATACAAAAAATTTATATTATCTATCACTTTGGCAAATTTCAATGTAAATAAGCCCACAATTTTAGACACCCAGGAATTTCACAATAACAGGGAGGTTGCAAATGTCAGCATCAGCGACCTCATGTAGTTACTGACGTAAACGTTATATTGGACGGTGATGTTTTTCATTTCCTCATTAAGTACACTGAGGTTAAGCAAGGGCGGTAGACATATGCAGTGCCACAATATCACATTTCTTAGGCAGGCAATCTTCGTTATATTTCGGGGGAATTGCCCCCGCTGGATTCGGCCGGCGAAAACCCGGCTTGGGCGAGAGGTAGTTGTATGGTAACGTTCCGGAAAGAGCCAACTGTAAACGGGACAAGATTTGACAATCGAAACGAACTCTCTAAGCGAGCTCCCTGTGTTGCCACATCACCCGATATAAATCATACAGAACACCGGACAGTTATAGTCTACCCTTCTTGCACCAACTGAGCGAAGCAAATCTTAAGTGCATTAACATGATGGAGTCCGTATCAACTTCTAAGCCTCCGATTATCATGACATGCCTTTCTATCGGATTGACTTTTGTCGCGGCCATACTCTTCTTCAGTGTAGACGCTTCAATAGGTTTTGAACAACCTCTATAAGACCGGTCTTAATTCTTGTGGGACAGCAGTTAACACCGAAAGGCCCAGCAACGATCATGCGAGCGGAGCGTGCGTGATGTCAGCTATTTTGGAGTCAGTCACTGGCTACAGCCAAAATAAGCGGACCAGCCAGCCGAGGCATTGCGACACTTGCGGAAATGCAAAGTCAACATTATGACGGCGTCGCCGCTAAAGTGCAACAGTAGGGTAGGGTCTGAGCTTAGGAATATATTCCCATGCTTTTATAATATATAATACACCAAGGAGGTCTAAAGCCTGTATATAAGGTAGGACCTACAGTATCGTTGTAATTTGTTCACATCGACATCGGACATTGACTACATCGATCGCATATTTATATTAATACATTGATACGAGTCACAACCTAAATACTGAGAGTTTGACACAAAACCTACGCTCTTGTGAAACGAAATATCGGACAGCTATCCACCAAGGAACAGGACATGGGTCTACGAAGCAGAGTGTGTATTGTGCAGGCCCAAACGTTTTAATTAGATATCAAACAAATTGAAAACCAGAATCCTTACAATATTTCTTTCCTTGAATTGCAGGGAATAATCCCGCCAAAACCTCATATTAACATATTTGGTCATCCGAGCGTAAGGGAATTCTTTAATCCAGCCACCAAAGCTGTGTATTGAAGAGCAGTCATATTTAGCGATAACGGCACAAATTTTGTCAGAACAAGCAAGGCCCGTAAAAACTTCGACGCAGCGCACAAGAGACATATCAAAATACAACTCAGTTCAGCAATCCTGGATCATAGATTCAAAAACTTTTGAAATGATCGAAGAAAGGATTAAATACAATCCTTCAGCAGACAGCTAGTATTATTGTCAGGTCCACGAGAGCAAGAAGATTTAAAAAAATGTATATAATTTATGAAAGAAATCTGAATTAATATATAATATATAATAACAACCATAGTACTAGAAGAAGTAATATTATAATTATGACAAGTTATTTGAGAAACAGAGGGAAAAAATATCAACGAGGTTAGCAGCATCAGAGTCATTGCCAGCTTTATCCACTCCGAAGATGGCCGAATATAGCATAATAGAAGGATTACACTTCATGTTTACAAAATTATAAAATTCTCTCGGATTTTGAATAAATTGCTTCTCGTGGCACTAGGAATTCAGAAAATAAAGAAGTTTGACATGGCTATGGATTATGTAGCCAAGCCAACACTCCAACCAGACTTTTTAAAATATTTAGACTAAATATTTTTTAAGTTTGATTGTTTGGGGTAAACCAGGGAAACGCTTTAGAAAACGAAGCGGCTTGTTGGTGATTGGTTAATAAGAACTAAAAGGATTACCATTGAACATTTCAACCTCAAAAGGAGGATGATATGTATCCTCAGGAAACCTTGGGGTAAACCAGGGAAACGCTCCAGAAAACGGAGCGGCTTGTTGGTCATTGGTTAATAAGAACTAAAAGGATTACCATTGAACATTTCAACCTCAAAAGGAGGATGATATGTATCCTCAGGAAATGAAGAACTTGAAGGATGAAAAAACGGGCGCTTATCCACGGAATAACTGGACATGTCTCTGCGTGCCATAGTTCGCATTGGGCAAACCGAAATGTCTCAAGCAGATATTAAAGCAGTTCAGAAACTTCTAGCCCCATGGAGTACAATCTCGAATCTCTCTCCATTCATTATAGACAAGATTTGAGGGATTCATTTCATTTAATTTTACCTTCAATCATGGACATCTAATAATCTTGCCGAATCATTATATTTTTATCAGATCTTGATTTCTAACGCTAACCGAACAGTTATATGCGTCATTCAAAAATGTGTCACTCGTTTTCGTGTTAAAACCTAGGTTAAAAGTCTTTTCATAGGATCTGTCTGTGCACAGGGTCAATCCAGTAAAACGCCTTTTCATTGCAACAAGAGTAGAATACACAAGAGCAATTTCAGAGGCATCTGAGCGGCTAACCAGAAGGAAACTTACGAATCCCTGACAATTGTGCTTACTATTGAAGCGTGCTTAAACTCTCGACTCTTGTTTCCGGTAACCGTTGACAGCGAAGACCTGGACGTACTTACTCCAACTCATTTTCTTATTTTTTATCTGTGATACGCTGCTTTTCGCTCCGCAATGTTGCACACAAAGTACTTTGCTAAGTGAACAATTTGTAAGCCAGTAACTTACGACTCTCAAAGCTTAGGCGCAATGGGACCGGGAATAGCTGGCACATCATTAAACGCACTCAAAAGGTGGCCAGGGAAAGAAGATTTTCCATATCGACGACCTAATTAACGTTAAAAGCGGCAATCTGTGTCGAGGACATGAATCGCTCGTCCAAGTGGTTTTGTTTTTCCTTTCCGTATACTTTTTCTCATACTCGAAAGCCAATAGAATTTGTTGGTGAGATCAGTAACCTTGTCCAGTCCCACATGACCCATTACGCACAATAATTCTTCAAAATCGATAAAGAATCACAAAAATTATTAAGTAAAGAATTTTAATGGCGTTCTGGATGGACTCTCTTAAAGTAAAAACAATAAAAAGTTTAAAGTGGTTAAAGGTGCAGAAGTAAAACCGATCTGAAGATTGGTATCATATATAATATTAAAGCGATTGAAGTTCTTATGAGCGACTGTTTAATAAGTTGGCAATATTAATTGAAATTACAATTTTTCATTGCAACCAGTCGTTGTCCGTTATCTGCAATATGTCCATTAAAAGCATAAAGCGTAAAAATTACGAAATTATTAACCATAAATTAAGTATAGAATCTACAGAGTTAGAAATGCTGGCCTCACACAGTAACAATAGAGTATAAACTATTGACTATTGATTATCGTGGTGAACTAGAAGAACTCTGCATAACGACAAAAGCTCGTTTAAGATCCCTTATCGTTGAGCAACGCTTGCAGGCAAATTTAGTGGAAAATACTTCCAGCTCAAGAATTTTATTAGCCACTTCCAAGCTCCTGCTTATAATGATTATACGATTCCGAGAATAGAGAAATGCAATCATTCTATCTCATGCCTTTTTGGTGAAGCTCTTGATACTCTAAGTACTGTTAAAGCATTTCCAGGCACCGAGGACAATTTTTTGAAAGCATTAGACATCTTAAAGATTATACGACAGTAAGTATCTACTATTCTAATGAGTTCTCAAAGGCAGCTCCTTTTTGCATCAATAACCTTCGGAAGAGACACACTGTTGACTTGGCTACATAATCCATAGCCATGTCAAACTTCTTTATTTTCTGAATTCCTAGTGCTACGAGAAGCAATTTATTCAAAATCCGAGAGAATTTTATAATTTTGTAAACATGAAGTGTAAACCTTCTATTTTGCTATATTCGGCCATCTTCGGAGTGGATAAAGCTGGCAATGACTCTGATGCTGCTAACCTCTTTGATATTTTTTCCCTCTGTTTCTCAAATAACTTGTCATAATTATAATATTACTTCTTCTAGTTCTTTCATAAATCATATACATTTTTTTAAATCTTCTTGCTCTCGTGGACCTGACAATAATACTAGCTGTCTGCTGAAGGAGTGTATTTAATCCTTTCTTCGATCATTTCAAAAGTTTTTGAATCTATGATCCAGTATTGCTGAACTGAGTTGTATTTTGATATGTCTCTTGTGCGCTGCGTCGAAGTTTTTACGGGCCTTGCTTGTTCTGACAAAATTTGTGCCGTTATCGCTAAATATGACTGCTCTTAAATACACAGCTTTGGTGGCTGGGTAACGATGTATCTTTGCAAGGGATTGTGCCGCGTTAAAGAATTCCCTTACGCTCGGATGACCAAATATGTCAATATGAGGTTTAGGCAAGATTATTGCCTGCAATTCAAGGAAAGAAATATTGTAAGGATTCTGGTTTTCAATTTGTTTGATATCTAATTAAAACGTTTGGGCCTGCACAATACACACTCTGCTTCGTAAACCAGTGTCCTGTTCTTTGGTGGATAGCTGTCCGATATTTCGTTTCACAAGAGCGTAGGCATTGTGTCAAAAACTCAGTATTTAGGTTGTGAATCGTATCAATGTATTAATATAAATGCCCGATGTCGAAGTGAGCAAATTAGAACGATACTGTAGGTCCTACCTTATATACAGGCTTTAGACCTCCTTGGTGTATTATATATTATAAATGCATGGGAGTATATTCCTAAGCTCAGACCCTACCCTACTGTTGCACTTTAGC
Source organism: Drosophila littoralis (assembly GCA_018903485.1). Taxonomy (NCBI): domain Eukaryota; kingdom Metazoa; phylum Arthropoda; class Insecta; order Diptera; family Drosophilidae; genus Drosophila; species Drosophila littoralis. The sequence goes on from JAEIGF010000598.1 coordinate 1,129,647, forward strand.
GGCGACGCCGTCATAATGCTGACTTTGCATTTCCGCAAGTGTCGCAATGCCTCGGCTGGCTGGTCCGCTTATTTGCGGCTGTGGCCAGTAACTGACTCCAAAATAGCTGACATCACGCACGCTCCGCTCGCATGATCGTTGCTGGGCCTTTCGGTGTTAACTGCTCTTCCACAAGAATTAAGATCGGATACAAAATATCTGGCTGAAATCGAGATAAGTTTTGATACCAAAGACCGGAAAACCCTCACAGTTTACCTAAAGATCTGTCGATCTGTCAGAGTATCTATCAAACTCTAAAATTCCCCCCGGAATAAGATACTGTTAAGTTTTCTATGTGACCAGATAACAGGAAATCTGAAGCAAATGTTCGACTCCACCAATAAATCGGATTTATGTGTCAACTCTATAGAACCGAACTTGCACTTAAAGGATATGTATTCGACAAGAAACTTAGTTGGAAGCTGAATACTCAAGAATGAAACAAAAATCAACAACTGCTCTTTACAGATAAAAAAGCTAATAGCCTCTGTCCACTGAACACATTTCTTACACATTTTTGAAAATGTCACATTTTTGCAAAATGTGTAAAATGCGGCCTGTACGTTTCCCAATAAGAAAACACATTTCACACATTTTTCAAAAATGTCACATTTTTAAAAAATGTGTAAATTCGTCCCGAACATTTCGTGTTTTTTGCGATGATTAATCGAGATTTCTATCGATGTTGGGGAAAATGTGAAAGTATCATAACCATAAACAACTGATATATCAACGAAGGCAAACGGCAACTTTAAATATGAAATTTAAAATTATAATAACCCCACTAAAGCATGGCGAAATGTCGAATAGAGTCCCTAAAATGGAGCCCTTACTTCAAGAGATCGCATTATTTGAGTTTTGAAAAAAAAACTTTGCGGCGCTTATGTAAATTAAAGCAACTCGTTCTGCTGTTTATTTAAAGAAGCGGTACTTTTCCCACTCACATGATACCGACAACCGGTGGGACACCAATATGTGAAATTTAAAAATGTGACATTTTTTAAGACAGTGGACAGAGGCTATAAGACGCTAAAATGGGTGGGTCTCCGAACATTGTAAATTGGCTCTATAAATATAAAACTTTTCTTAACAGGCAAGAACGGCTATTTTCAGTATGTCGAAGTTTAAATATTTTTCTAGAATTTATTTTGCCCAGACGGATAAGTTTTTGCTATATGTTATGTTATTCATAAGGTACTTAATTATCAACCGATCAATTCTATGGCTACAATGTGATTCGATGTTCATACGATTTTGTATACATCTAAGAAGCATGGTAAAATTGTCAAGTAATAAGTTGGATCGAGATTTCTGGTCAAAAACCTACATGCTCGTATGAAAATAGAAATCCTACATACCCTTACGTCATAATACAATTTGGGTTTTTACGGAAAAATACTTTCCGCATTTAATCTTAAACTAAAAATACTTGAAATTCCTATACTAGATGTAAAATTCTGTGAATCCAACTCCTAAAGCAGAAACGCTATGGTCAAAAAATAGAATTTCGATATCGATATAATGAGATCGACGCTTTTATACATTAAGACAGACTGACATAGCTAGACCGACTGATTCTGGCCATGACTATATATACTTTATGGAGTCGGAGATGTTTCCTTCTGCCTGATGAAAACCGTTATTTCGTTCTTACCAGTATTCAATAAGTATAATCACTAACCATACAATACATAGATACGTCAGATAGCAAATCAATCGAAACACGATAAATTAATGCGAGTAAACTTAATGGATGCTTGCGACCATTTTGTTATGCCCAGAGGAAGAGTAAGACTGCTAAGAATAGCAGCCGAACGCTGGCCTCAAGAGCCGAACGTTCACTATAAAGCCCACAAAACATATGTGTGTATGCATGTGCAGAGTGTGCCTCACTCCCACACATTGTTTTGCGCACTTGTGTGCACTCTCTCTGCATAGCTTTTCAAAAAATATAATAAGATCTACAAACATACATATGTTTGTGTTGGGTCGATGTGCCTACAAGTAGATCCCGGCGTTTATCGCTGGCCAGTGATTTTTTCTTTAATGGGCTGGCGCTGCTTCAGTTTGTCGTTAGTCATTTCTGTGCTTGCGGTAGCAGAAGGAATTTTTATTATGGATTATGTATTTGTTCCTCCAGTCAGGCATTATGTGAGTAATCTGATTTATTTTTATTTAATAAAAACTTAAATGACCTAAATGAACATATTTATATTTTATATAAGGTCCGGACCTCGAGCCAGCCAAACAAATAATTATAAAATGGAAAGGTCGCCAAACCCAACATTATATTTCATATTATTAGTTTTATACCCTGAACCGATTGAAAATGGGTAAGAAGGGTATAATGTACTTGTGTAAATGTATGTAACAGGCAGAAGGAAGCATCTCCGACCACATAAAGTATATATATTCTTGATCAACATCAATAACCGAGTCGATCTAGCCATGTCCGTCCAGCCATATGTGTAAACGCAAGGATATCTGAACCTATAAAAGCTAGAGAAATTTTAGCTGTAGAACCTCCTAGTGCCCGCGATGATCGAGTTTGTTTCCGATATTCAATAACTTGTCGCGTTTCCAAGTAATCGATAAAAATCGATATCGACATCCTGTTTTTTGAGCAAATTGGGTAAAAATTATGAGCTAGAGCCAAACTTGATATGTTGCTTCTAGAATATGATATATAAATCAAGTATCTTTAATTTTATACCTATCGCCACCTCCCCGCTACCACCTCAGAGCTATAAATCAAGTTAATAACCCAACTTGTATTGCCAACCAATTTAAGCCACAATTTAAATGCAATTTACTTTTTGAGAATACACAAATATTCTATGGTACAATAAAATAAATGTTTAGTTGGCTGGCTCGAGGTCCGGGTTTGTTTTAATAAAACAATGAAACAATTTTATTGATTTTTGCTTCCAATATATTTCGGTTGCGAATCGGCAAACCGTCTTCAGGGCACTAACACAAGGTACAAAGAACAATTAACATTAAAATTTATTAAATTAAACAATAAATTGACATATTTAACCTACATTATTTTAAACGTCTGCGCTTTATGACGTGGAGATTTAAACTATGTGTAGCATTTCTAATGTGTGTCGTTTGTTGTAGTGTTGTTCTTGTTGTAAGATTGTTGTTGCATCAAAATTTGGTGTGTGATTGCTTCTCATACAATGGGTCATTAGTGCTGTTTTCTGCATATTATTTTGATGTCTTAATTTGAAGTCTGATTTATGTTGGGTAATCCTTGTTTTAAGTTTTGATTTTGTTGTGCCTATGTACACACTATTGCATTTGTTGTTATTTTCCCCAGCACATGGTATTTGGTAAATTACATTACTTTTATCGGCCATAGGAATTTTTGTTTAATCTTATTTTTTATAACGTGTTCGTAGGTTTGTGTTTTTGGAAAGTCATTTTTCGTTAAGAGTTTTATAATTTCATGTATAGTTTCTTCGTGGTATATTGTGGCCGATATGTTAAGCATTCTTTTTATACAGCTTATTGCTGTATTGATTATCATACTCTTGGGGTGGTTTGAATAGTTGTTTAGGTATACTTGTGTGTTCTTCTAACTTGGTCCATTTTCGTCTTATTGTGCCAAGTGCTAATTCCATTGTTATGCTGGGAAACAAGGATACTACGTCAAAAGATACCAATGTTTCGTCTTTCCTAATGTGGAAATTGTTAACTCCGTCTTTAAAATCTACCGCGTTCTTTATGTTGTATTTTGAGTCCACTGTCAGATTTCTTAATATTTTAATAATATATTTGCACAGCCCGTAAGAAAGGGATCCGATGGAGGAGCATATTGGCCTCAGTGGTGTTCCTTCTTTATGTATCTTCGGCAGTCCATATATCCTCGGAGGTACCGATGTTGTCGTAGTCATCTTATTTCTTTCGTCCTTTGAAATAAGACCCATCTTGAATAATTTAGCCACGATTTTGTTATTCTTTGTCTGTAGTCTTGATGTCGGATCCTGTCTTAGTGTTCTATACGCGCATAAGTCGTCTAAAATATTTGTCATTTTATTTTTGCAATCGTCCACACTCATTGCTACGGTTTTGTTATATTTATCTGATGATAAGATTTTTATATTTTTATGTTCTTTTAAGAATTTACGTGTCTGTTCCACTGTGTCCAATGTTGCTCGATCCCAAGTGTTTTGGTTATTCTTCGTTTTATGCTCTTTAACCAATAGAGAGAATTTGGTGCACGCCGCCTCTTGTGTTTCTTTTTCTTTTATTGTTTGAACTAACTCTTCACCGTCTGCAATGTATTTTAAGAGAGGAAACTCTCTTTTATTGATCGGGAGAGCGAACTTCGGCCCTTTTGCGAGTAATGCTTCTACGTTTGGCGGGAATTCTATTTTTGTTTTGTTTATGAACCACTCTCTTTTATTGTAGTTGTCCGCTAGTGTAAGGTTCCGTGGATCTCGTAGCTTGTCGTGTTTCGTTTCTTGTTTTTTCCTGAGCGTTGTTGTTGTTTTGTTTTCTATGTTTCTCTCATTTTCAAAAAACGTTTTGGCGTAATCTTTGGTAATCAGTTGTTTTATGTTTGTTTTTGCTGATTCCATATGTTTTGTTTGTTTTTGTATTAGGCTGTGTTTGTGTTTTATAAGTAAGTTAAGTATTTTGGTGTGGTAAAAGTGTGTGTGTCTAGTCAATGTTGACTTGACAATGTTACGGGCTGTGCAAATATATTATTAAAATATTAAGAAATCTGACAGTGGACTCAAAATACAACATAAAGAACGCGGTAGATTTTAAAGACGGAGTTAACAATTCCCACATTAGGAAAGACGAAACATTGGTATCTTTTGACGTAGTATCCTTGTTTCCCAGCATACCAATGGAATTAGCACTTGGCACAATAAGACGAAAATGGACCAAGTTAGAAGAACACACAAGTATACCTAAACAACTATTCAAACCACCCCAAGAGTATGATAATCAATACAGCAATAAGCTGTATAAAAAGAATGCTTAACATATCGGCCACAATATACCACGAAGAAACTATACATGAAATTAAAAAACTCTTAACGAAAAATGACTTCCCAAAAAATGTAATTAAAACATTATTAAAAAGACGACATATCGGAACAGAAAAGCCTACAGAACCTAACAAAATATACAAATCCCTAATATATGTCCCACGACTATCAGAACGCCTCACGAACTCGGATTGCTACAACAACCAAGAAATAAAAGTAGCACACAAACCTACGAACACGTTACAAAAATTCTTTAATAAGATTAAACAAAAATTCCTATGGCCGATAAAAGTAATGTAATTTACCAAATACCATGTGCTGGGGAAAATAACAACAAATGTAATAGTGTGTACATAGGCACAACAAAATCAAAACTTAAAAAAAGGATTACCCAACATAAATCAGACTTCAAAGTAAGACATCAAAATAATAGGCAGAAAACAGCACTAATGACCCATTGTATGAGAAGCAACCAAATTTTGATGCAACAACAATCTTACAACAAGAACAACACTACAACAAACGACACACATTAGAAATGCTACACATAATTAACACACCAACGAACAAACGACTGAACTACAAAACGGACACCGGAAACTGCGTTCACTTGTACAGAAACCTATTGAACAGCCAAACAGACTCAATTTAAATCTCCACGTCATAAAGCGCAGACGTGTAAAATAATGTAGGTTAAATATGTCAATTTATTGTTTAACTTAATATATTTTAATGTTAATTGTTCTTTGTACCTTGTGTTAGTGTCCTGAAGACGGTTTGCCGATGCGCAACCGAAATATAATATTGGAAGCAAAAATCAATAAAATTGTTTCATTGTTATATTAAAACAAACCCGGACCTCGAGCCAGCCAACTAAAGCATTTATAAAATGAAAACGTCGCCAAAACCATCATTAAAGTACAATAAAATATATTGTAGAATATTTTATTAAGATCGGTTTTTGTTTTGTTTTTCGGTGTTTTGACTTCGCACGTGTTAGCTGTATACATGTACACACACACATTCATGCGCGTCTGCTTCGAATTCTATCAACAGAATTGCAATTGCGATTGTTTTCTGTGCTGCTATTTTAATTGGTTTTTTCGCAACAAGACTCAATTATTGGTGTGGCTGTTAAACCTTGCCAATGGAACTTTTTTTTAAATTTATCTTTATTACTTCAAACGAGCGCGTAGCGCGTGCTGCATTTGGTGTTGGATAAGGGGGTTCAGGATATTTCTTTGTCGGGAGCTCCCGACTAGAACCTCTTAACAGTTTTGATTGCTGTGAGGACCTATTTTGCATAAAAAAATTTACGTCGTATTTCTGCAAGAGTAATTCATTGGTGGCTTGTCAAAGAATTCTGGAAAAAAAAAAAAATTGAAAGTGTTAAATTTTTGCGCCTTGCTACTTATGCACACGCACACACATACAAATTTAATTTATGTGATATGATATTAAAGAGAGCACTTAGAGCTTGTCTTCCCTTTCGAGTGAGCAGTTGTGTGAAATTATTAACGGGTTTGGCCCGTTCATTGTTCAAAATTGCTATTTTCCATGCTTGTTATTGGTTAGGGTACGTGGGCATGTGAGCACACGTATGCTAGACATTCTAATCGTTAACTGCCTGCCATAAAACCCTTTAATCCAGCATTTTTACAATGTCAATAAATTCATGAAAAGATCACTTGCATTTTTTCTATATCAAAGTGCAAACAAGCGACGAGTGCACATTTGTGCCTTTTGCGGCCGCAAGCTCACTGCAGGCATGCCAAAAAAAAAAACAACGACCGTACCAGTCGCCCAAATTTTCGCTGCTATCGAAGAAAATATATCTGGTTCACGACAAACCCTTGATCTGCTCATTCGCCCACATTTGTGTGTGTGCCAATAATCTTTTTCCAAAAAAGGCAAGACGTAGTCATTGGTCATTGACTGTGTGAATATCGAGCGGCGTGAAGAACCAATCCTCAGTGAACATAACAGTCTTTGACGTGTTCTTTTTACTATTTTTTAATGAAGTAGATTGTATACGACCGGACAAACAGAAAGTCATATGGACGTGGCTACATCGACTAAGCTACCGATACTACAATTATATATACGATATGACTCAAGGGTTTAAGAAACAATTTACACGAGTTATACGTACAATCAGATAAATCATAAAATCAGTGCCGAGAAGCATACAGTTGTTTAATTAACGGAAGTAAAGTTAAAAGTAACGTGCTAATAAACACATTTGTGTACTTGCCACATGCAAAAAAATCGCTTGCTTGATTATTTATAAATGCATGTTTTGTAATAATTTATAAAAATGAAACTAAACCAAACATTTACCTGTAATAACTGAATTATCCTAGAAGTTATCTCAAGTGCTGCGAACGCAGTGCGGGCACTAAAACTTTGTGCACCCATTTGAAAACCACGGATAATTCTTCCATCCTTATTGTATTGTTGCAAGGGAAGTCTAAACAAGTCAAAGAAACCTTGAACTGAAACGTATATTCAAATAAATATATTAATTATAAAAATGTTAGATATTTATAACTTATAAATACCACCAGCAAGAAATAACCCACTTTTTTGGATAAAACATGCATTGTCTGGTATTTTTTTAAAGATTTTTTTCTAAGTTTATCCTGCATTTTTAATCATTACTATTACTATTACTATTAATGTACCTATTATTCATAATTCACAACTGAGAGCCTCTAATTGGGTGCTCCCGACTAGGGGGTATCCTCTTCTTCCAACACCAAATGCTCGTTTGCTTTAGTAGTAATACAAATAATTTAAAAATAAAATTGTCTCCTCGGTAGTGTTTGAACTCGCAACAGACCGCACTTCCTGCCGCCGCCTCTACTCAACAGCCACACCAAGCATTGAAATAAACTAGCAGCACAAAAAACAATACAATCGCTGCGGTGTCTTGCCCAGGGCTCGCCGATGGGAAGTTGTAGTTAATTAGATCTTGTAAATCCACTTTTAACAATTCGATTAAGGTCGAGGTCCTACTTAACTTAGTAGATCCTTGTCCGATATAATTAAAGGTTGGAGAGTTACCGATGAGGCCATTTTAAGAACATCAGCATATCGGGCTTGATCTACTCTGCAAAGCGAGACCCCATAGCGAATTCGATAACGAAAACAATATCTTCTCAGCCCTGCTGCAATACAGCTTCGAGGATATACTCAAACCAATCATTGGTACATTCAGAAACTTTCGTGCTTATGTGCATGTGTCCAACTGCACCCATGGAGAAAATCTTAGTAATGACTCCTCTATTCATCCACATAAAGAAATACTGCTTACGGCTGCTAATAAAAAATCGGGAGGCGGGCGCCAAGATAGTCTTGGAGCCAGGCTAAAGAGCTTCTTTGCCCCTTTCTAAATAAATCACGTTCTTAAACTTTCCAGGCGGGACCTCAGACTACTAATTGCTTATCTGACAGGCCACAATGCAAGGAGGTAACTTCTCCGTATAACTTATTTGTAGGCTTTGTAAGGTGGACGATAAGACTACAAAACAGTATCTGGGTAGTACATTTTTAACACTTGCTCAGATTATAGCAAGAAACCTGCTCACCTTCATGGCAGATTGCTTTGTCTTCATAGGAAGATTTGTAGTTATTCGATTTAGAGTCCCAAACGAGCGTTAAAAATAAATTAACATTAAAACTTAATAACGCTGACATTGGTACTTAATGCTATGTATATACTAACGTGTGGCGCATATAATGATTTAAGACCTTTTTTTAGGGCTGAAGTACCTTATGGTTTGCCAAACTACCTTTTGCTTAGTTATAACAAAATTAATTATAACAAAATTAATTTATTGTTTCCCCTCTCGTGAGCCACACAATCGAGCGTGACACTTGATGATACTACTTTTAACTTTACTTTAAAATTGTCGAACCGTGGTTAGAATTATTAGAAAAATTATGTGAATTCATGATATTTTAATAACGTGTTAAAATCCGTACGAAAATTAGAGCTGACAGCATCATTTATTTATAGCAGCAATACTTATTTTCCATCTTCCAATCTAGATAATATGGCTATAACTTTAAAATCGCAGCTGACTTTCCACCACATTCAAACAGATTTGACATTATTTCATATACATATATGTATATATATATATATACTTCCACTTCAGCTTAGTAGCACGTGAGCGTAAATCTGTAGTCTTCGAGACTTCACTCGAAACTTCAAGACCGAAGTCATTTACAAAACAGACTCACATGAAATCTCATTTTGCAATAAAACAATCTAATCTACAAACCAAAAAGTATTCCAAAAACATCAGTATCAAACAAGAGATATATTCACAATTTTTTTAAATAAAACTGGAAAATTTGTAAAGCTTTACGTTGTTGTTTTGAAAAAAAATCAGCGAGCATGTGAAAAAATATGCAGCCACCATAACAACCCTTATTCATTTTGACGATTTTATAAGAAGCTCTTCATAATTCTATGTATACTATTTAACTTTAACCTTTGTGAACAAATTTTCCGTCGGTCAGTCCAGTACCATTTGACGCATTTGTTTTTATACCCTGAACCCATTAAAAATGGGTAAAAGAGGTAAATTGTATTTGTGCAAATGTATGTAAGAGGCAGCTCCGACCCCATTAAGTGTATATATTCTTAATCAGCATTAATAGCCGAGTCGATCTAGCCATGTCTATCTGTCTGTCTGTCCGTCCGTCCGTCCGTATGTATAATTGTACTTATAAGAGCTAGAGACTTAAAATTTGTAGGTGTAGGTCCTCCTAGTGCCCGCGCAGATCGAGTTTGTTTCCGATATTCGATAACTTGCCGCGCTTTTCAAGTAATCGATAAAACTCGATAGCGAAATCATGTTTTTCTTTTTTTTTTTTTAACAATTTTGCTAAATAATAAGAGCTAGAGTCACCAAACTTGACAAGTAGCTTTTAGAATAGTATATATACATATATCAGTTATCTTTCATTTCATAGCTTTACACTTAAGTGTGTCTGTTACGGGCACGAGTCCTATTGAAGGAAACATTTTTGTTTTTTTTCAATTAGTTTTTATAACTGCTTAAGCAAAAGAGCATATAGCGCGACCTGCATTTGGTGTTGGTATAGAGGACAAGGTATACCCTAGTGTGGAACTCACGACTTGAGCCTCTTACTTGTTTTTCTTTGTGGATTGCATAATCTTGCACTAAACACGCATTTTCTAGCTTCTGGGCAACATTTTAAATAAACGCCGTAGCCGCACATTGCTAAGTATTATACCCTTGCAGAGGGTATTATAATTTTGTATAATTTTGTCTGTCACGCATAATAGGAGAAATCTCCGACCCCATAAAGTATAAATATTCTTGATCAGTATCAACAGCCTAGTCGATATGGACATGTCCGTCTGTCCGTCTGTCTATTTCTACGCGAACTAGTCTCTCAATTTTTAAGCTATATTCATGAAGCTTTGCAGAAGTCATTCTTTCTGTTGCACGCAGCTCATGTCGGAACCAGCTGGATCGGACCACTATATCATATAGTTGCCATAGGAAAGATCGGTCGAAAATTAAGTTGTTACTTAAAAACATTTTTGTTTATCAAGATATCTTGACCAAACTCGGCATTTATTAGTTTTTCTATGCTCCTCACGTATATGCTAAGTCCTATTAAGATCGGACCACTATATCGATCGGTCGAAAACTAAGTTGTTGTATGGAATATTTTTTTGTTTATCAAGATATCTTGGCCAAATTCGGCATTTATGAGTTTTACTATGCTCCTCATATAAATGCAATATCCTTATCAACATCGGACCACTATATCGTATAGCTGCCAAAGGAACGATTGGTCCAAAATTAAGTTGTTGTATAAAAAATATATTTGTTTATCAATTTATCTTGACCAAACTCGGCATTTATTAGTTTTTCTATGCTCCTCATACATACGCAAAATCCTATCGGACCACTATATCATATAGCTGCTATAGGAACTATCGGTCAAAAGCTAGGTTCATGTAAAAAAAACTTTTTTGTTTATCAAGAAATCTTGACCAAACTCGGCATTAGCTATTTTCCCTGTGCTTCTTAGATACGGGTAAAACACTATGAACATTATGAATAATTTTCGTTTTAAATAATTTTCGTTTCAGAGCTTGAAAAAGTAAAAATAAAGTTTCAAAATGATAAAATAATATTTATGATTACATTTCACACGCATTATTACCTTTCACATTTTTTAAATATTTGCAAATTTATAGGAAACGTCAATGCATGGAATTCAAATGATCCGATAATTCGGGTCACCGATTGTTACCATTTTGATTTTTTATGTCAATATATCATAATTCCATTTTAATTTCGGATTGACATAAATAATACTTACACAATTGTATAACAGCATTAGTTGGTCCGATTCCACTTAATATATTTGGCAGTTGGTTTCTCTTTATGTCTTTTAGCCATTCCTTACTTACAAACTCAAATAATTTATTCCAGCCAAGAATCCCTCGTCTGAAAGAAACAGATTAAAAATCCATTTTATTTGCAAAAAGATCAACGAGGCATTATTGGAGTTGCCCGTCTTAACGTGCACCTCCATCACATAAGATAACTACAGTGAAAAGTACAGCTTCCTAGCTCTTACGGTATACACGCTGCGTTGATAACCAATCAGTCAGTCAGTCAGGAGTACTTGAATTCTTGCAAAGGGACAGCAGCTTGTTTATACTTTATGAATTTTGCTGGCATCTTTCCATTGGTCAGTTTTTGTTTATAAATAATTTGTTGACATTATTTCAGCTCGGCTGCAGAAGGCATTCTGCTCTTATGATTTTAGCTGCTGTTACCATTATTTGAATTCGGCTGCAAAATGCATGTTATTGTTATAATTATTGAATTTGTAACATACAGTGGGTTATACCAAAGACAAAATAAAAATTAAGATGAGTAACGCTCATATATTTGAACGCGAAATATAGCCTGGGCTCTCATGTGGCTTAAGCCACTTCATACGACACCCGACTGGCGGTTCGCTCTCCAAAAGCTAGACGAATGAATGTCGAAGTCGCCGCTTGCTGGTGCTGACACGAGCAACGAAGTTAGTCGCCATCTTGCCTTTAGCAAAGCTGGTTGATGGTACTTTGCGTCCCATCGTTTTTGAGCGATCCATTAAATGCATACTTTATTTGAATGAAACATTTCCCTAGATATTAATGATAAATTTTACAGTCAAAAATAACAGTTTAATAATTTTTTCACAAAGCGCACTTTGTGCAATAACTAAGTATGGAAAATAGCGCACATATATTGATTTTACTTTAGTTTTTCGACAGTGTATGCTCGAGAGAAGTTCTTGTCTCTGCCAATGGCCTGCAAGCATCTATGTTTGTATGCGTGAATTATGCATGTATAACTACATTAAAACATGCATATGTGTATGTTTTGTTATTAACTGCTCTGGCTTTTGCAGGTAAAAAAAAATTTGTTTGAAACATTAGCAGATATAGTCAGGATCTACGACAGCTATGACTAGTAGGTGACCGTCGGATTTTTGAGCTCTTAGAAATCTTGCGACATCGGGAGGACCAATTGCCTGCTTCTGCTTTTAATTGGCAACTGGATATATGACAGCCGCTGATATAAGTCTTGTCGGATCCCGCATTTGCAACCAAATGAATGTGAGCGATGATGCCTGTAATAATATTGCTTGTTGCAAGTCACTAGATATATCGAGTAAGCAGTTGGGCGTCAACCATCACCAAGACAAAATGATTTACACAGACAATAAACTACGCAAGATCATTTAACTTAAATAATTAAAGTCTTTTAATTATAATAATTCAATAATTATTACATGATGTCAGAAGCAAAATTTGAAAATACGATAAGGAAAACGAATTGTGATCGGTACCGAACAAAGGAAACATCGGTGACGTCACGTTGTCAAAGAGCATGCAAGATTGCAAATTGTGGTGAAATAGCTAAAAAAAAAAATTAGAAAACCATCGAGCTTTGGGAGCATCATAGTCCGAAAAGTTGATATGACTACCAGGTCATCATCGGGAAAACATTTATCGTAATAATTTTGGAGTATTTTTTTTTTGAAAACAGCCAGTTAATGGAAATTTTATGTCAAACGATCGGTTGCCAAAAGAATTGGATTGCACAAACGTGGCAAAGGAGTGGCGACCATGGAAAACTGCATTTTTGATGTACATACAAGCAACCGACAAAGACGAAGGAACTGAATCGAAAAAATTGCAACGTTTTTGTGGTTAGTTGGCCGACAGGCTCGTGAAATCTACAACACATTGTTTCCGAATAATGGAACAGTTAACGGAATTCTTGGACAGGAAAATGTTGTGGTACCGGCTGGGAATGAAAATGCTGAATCAAATGAAAACGCTGCTATCGCAGTAGCCAATCGAAGAACATTGGATGATGTTTTGATAGCATTCGAGGAATATTGCATGCCGCGAAAGAGTATAACGATGGAATCGTTTAAATTTAACAATATTGTGCAAAAGGAGAAGCAAACGTTTGTTGAATTTGAAACAGAACTACAAAAGCAGATTGAATTCTGTGAATACAACTGTAATGGAGCATAGTATAACGAGCGAATGTTAAAATATCGTATCATCATTGGTGTGTATGACAAAAAATTGCAATTAAAATTGTTGGATGGCAAGGATGAGCCATTGCAAAAGGTTATTGAAATGTGCAAAACATATGAAGCGGCTAAGGAAAATAAGGTGTTGTTGAACACCAATAGTTAACCGAGTGTCAACAGTCCGGCGGATCATCAACTAAGTGATACAATTAATGCAGTAACACGACGTTGTTTCAATTGTGGTAATGATTACTCGGAAAATCATTTAGAAACATGCAAAGCCAAGAATATCAATTGCCGATCATGTGGACGCAAAGGCCATTTCCAGCGGTTTTGCAAATCAAAAGGAAAGCAAACGGACAGCAAGGGAACGAAAACGGAAAGATACGGGGGAAATCGTAAATTGCCAGATAATAACAACAATGGAAGATAAACAACACTCACTCAACTGGGAGGGTTCAGGTAATTCTGTACAAATCGTTGATGGAAGTGTGACTAGGGTTATTAAAGTAGATCGTATTTATAGAATAAATTCAAGCAACGTTGGTAATCATATGAAGCGATGGTACAAGGAATATCAGATAGCGAATCAAGTGGTTAGGTTTAAGCTTGATACTGGATCTGATGTGGACTGCATTCCGGCCAAAATAGTAAAAAATTTGAAAACAAAATTGGAAAACAAAAATAATAATTGTTGATTACCCAACTGACTGGGTCAATAATTTGCAAATAGACGAAAAACCGAACTCAGATGAACTTCGAATTTGTTTAGATCCAAAACCACTCAATGAATGTATTAAACGGGAACATTTTTTGATCCCGACGATTGATGATTTAACATCGGGTCTAGCAAATAAACGTGCATTTTCAGTTCTCGATTGAAAAAGCGGCTATTGGCAAATGGAATTGGACGAACCAAGCTCCGATTTAACAACGTTTATGACTCCATTTAGTAGGTTTAAATTTAATCGCGTGCCGTTTGGACTTAATTTCATACCTGAGTTGTTTCAACGTGAAATGATCATAATTTATTTCGATGATATGGGTATTTGCGCGGAGAACGAAAAAGAACACGATTGTATTATGGATAAAGTAATTGAAAGAGCGCGAAGAAATAATATTAAATTTAATCCGGGTAAAATCCAATATCGTCAGCGCGAGGTTAAATTTATGGGAAATATTTTATCGGAAGGGAAATTAAGGCGCAATTTTAAAAATGAAAAACCTGAAAGTAAAGCGGACGTTTTAAAATTTTTGGGTATTCTAAAATATTTGGCAAAATTTATTCCAAATTTGTCAAAGCAATCGGCAGAATTGCGTAATTTAACTCGAAATGATGTGGAATTTAAATGGACGGGAAATCATGAGATGGAGTTTAAAAACTTGCTTAGTATCGTAACATCTGAACCGGTATTGGCTATTTATGATTCAAAGTTGCCTGTCATTGTGCAAACGGATGCATCAAAGGATGGACTGGGGTGTGTAATTGTTCAAAACACACACCCAGTAGCATATGCGTCTCGAACATTGAGTAAGACTGAACAAAAGTGGGCTCAGATCGAAAAGGAGTTGTTGGCTATTTTTTTCGCATGTCAACAATTTCATTATTTTTTGTATGGACGTGAATTTATCGTAGAAAGTGATCACAAACCGCTGGAAACATTAGTTAGGCGTGATATAGATGTTGTGACAATGCGACTTCAGCGAATGTTTATGTCACTTTTGAGATATCCACAGATGACTGTTGTGTACAAACCGGGAAAAGAAATGCTTGTGGCTGACTGCCTTTCACGGGCCCAATTATCGGAATGTCATGACACTTTTTTTTAAATTTGTCGATATGTAGAGAACGGTTGGCCAAATTATCACCTACTGGACAATCTGAGCCAAGTTTTTCATAGGGTAAAAAATGAACGGCACTTTGAGAATGGCTTACTTTTTCGTGATCATCGACTCGTAATTCCATCAGAATTACAGAAAAAAGTATGTAAGTGGTTACATTCACCACATTTGGGAATTGAAAAATCTCTTGCACGTGCAAGAGTGCTTTATTATTGGCCTAACATGAACGGTCAGATAAAGGAGATCACACGAAACAATCAAAAAGAAAAGCTAAAGAGCCACCTAAATGTCCGTTTCAGATAGTGTCTGACTTGTTTGAATATGCAGGACAGGACTTCTTGTCAGTAATTGATGCAAACTCAAGATTTTTAATTGTGGAACATGTAAACAATAAAACGGCAGGTCATATTATTAACAAGTTGAAGAGTAATTTCAACAAACTGGGATATCCAACTGTAATCAGGGCGGATAATGTGCCATTTAACTCTCGTGAATTTGAAACATTTTCGGGTGATCATAATATTGTCTTGAAATTCTCAAGCCCTCGGTACCCACAAAGCAATGGGTTACCTGAGAAAGGCATTGCGATTGCTAAAAATATTTTGAAACGTTGCGTTGAAGCTAGAGACACAGAAAACTATCACTATAGAATTTTGGAATATAACACAACTCTTGTTGCAAGCATGGGACTGGCACCGGCCCAGTTGTTTTTTGGTCGGCAGGTAAAGACGAGAATGCCGATTTCTGATTCTCTATTGTGTCCTGGTAATGTGAGTGAGGAAACTATCCAAAATTTAAAAAAAAAAAGAAAAGAAAAATATTATTATGACCGGAATGCAAGAGCACTTCCAGTATTAAATTAAGGTGATCTAGTTATCTTTAAGAAAAATGGAAACGAATAGAATTATGGAACCATTGTTGGTAATGTAAATGGTCGATCGTATATAATTAAGGACAATTTCGAAAACTATTTTAGACTCAACCGACGGTTCATTGCCAAGACTAAGAATAATGAAGTGAATGGGGGAGAAGTAATGTTTTAAGAAAATGTCAAATGTAACGTAGCTGGTCCTGATAACTTGAAACCAATTGAAATAGTTCGTCCACTTGGGCGTAACAAACAAGATAACGTCAACAATGGCAGTGAACCAATTATGTGTAATGTGGATGAACCAGGTCTACCAGTGTTGGACGATAGTAATGTATCATCCGATGAATATCTAACTGCTGGTAGTTCAGATTCAGAAGCAGAGTCGGTCAAGGTCTCTCCCTCCGACTATCTAAGAATATATGCCAAAGATGCCGACACTCACAGAGCAATTGTCCGCAAGCTCACTGAGGTGAGAGTGCAATTTACCCACTTCTGCCTAAAGGAAGACAGACCATACCGCATTGTGGTTAAAAATCTGGCCGCTTCTACTCCCACAAGCCAGATCGAAGCTGCCTTCACATCGCACGGCCACACTGTGACGAACTTGTACAACCCGGGCGCCGGACAGCCTACAAATAAAGCCAGTGCAGACTTCACCAACGACTCGCCAAGTCGCAACTTCTGGTTTGTCGATCTCAAGCAGGATATTAACAACAGGGAAGCGCTGCGACTCAACAGGGTTGGCCGTCAACGGGTCACAATCGAGCTCCCTAGAAAGAACAAAAGCATCAGGCAATGTTATCGCTGTTATGAGTTCGACCACACTAAAAACTATTGCCTCAAACAGCCCAAATGCGGTAGGTGCGGCCAGCCCCATTGGACGAACTCGGAGCAGTGCCAGGCCAAAACGGTGGCAGACCTACGATGCTCAAACTGTGAGTGGAACCATGCTGCTTATTATAAAGGATGCAAAGCATACCAGCAGCGCTTGAATGCCAGACAACCGGCCCTCAATGTTGCCCCCCGTCACGACACAACCAACAGCAACCTGCACGGCGCATCAACTCGCAGTTTGTACCCTCCAGAATTGTGCAACAAGGCCTGTCGTATGCTGATGCGTTGCAGCCAGGACGCAAAACTTACCAGCAACCCATGTGCACCAACCAGCCCACCGCTACAACAATGCAGCCACAATACCTACAGCATGGATCTCAGGGGCAAGACACGTCCCTCGGAAGCATCCTCCAAGGACTCCAGCAATCGATCGCAGCACTTAATGCCGCGGTCGCAACTATCCTAGTCAGCATCAAGGAACTGAAGGACGCGCAAGGTCCTCCACAGCTCGGTCTTACCACTCACCGCAAATAATGGCTGCCCAGATGCGCCTCGGATCGTGGAACGCTCGCAGCATCATACAAAATGCAAACGAGCTTAAACTATTTTTGAGAAAACATGAAATAGACATCATGCTCGTCTCAGAAACGCACCTACACGCTGGCCTGTACTTCGCCATGGAGGGATATGCTTGCTACCGTGCGGATCACCCAGCAGGTCGAGCCAGAGGAGGGGCTGCTGTGCTTGTCAAGCAGGACTTGGTGCACTACCAACTACAAAAGATGACCTCCAGCACCACACAGATGGCTGCTATTATGGTGGGGACTCCTTTGGGTGAAATACCCGTAGCTGCAATGTATCTACCACCAAATCTATCCTGGAGCCGAGCTGGATTCGATTTTCTCCTTGATCAGCTTGGTCATAAATTCATCGTTGGAGGCGACTTCAATGCCAAACACAGGCTGTGGGGAAGCTACAGAGCTGACAACAGAGGCATTGCGCTGCATGAAGCGCTCACCAGCTGCTCAGCCCAGGTCTTGGCCACTGGGAGACCTACCCACTTCCCGTACAACAGGCAAAGTACCCCTTCGTGCATTGACTTCTTTATATACAAGTGCATCCCCAACAGCGTAATATCAGTTTGTGAAGAGTATGAGCTGTCATCTGACCATCTACCACTCATTGCAACGGTCTCTACGTCTGTTCAGAGGACCCCAAAAAAGCGAAGGCTTGTCACCCTTCAATCGGACATACAACGATTCAAAACTGAACTGAATGGCATGATAGATCTAAACATGCCGATCTTGACAGCCGAGGATGCCGACGTTGCAGTTCAAACCCTGCTGGATCAAGTACATACTGCGGCTGCCAACGCTGCGCCAGCACAAATGTACTCTACGCCTACAAGCCAATTTACAAGGACGCTTCCCCCCATCGTTGAGGGCCTTCTTTCCCTGAAAAAGCGACTGAGGAGGGAGTACGTCCGTACCCAGGACACCAGAATCGACAGGATTTATCGCCGTATCGCCAACAGGGTCAGGAAGGAGTTAACTTTACTGAGAAGAAAAGCCACAGACACCATGCTAGAGGAAGCAACGGCAGACAAGAGCTCCAAATTCGCGCTGTGGAAACTTACCAGTCGATACAAGCGGCAAGCTGCGCCAAAGTTTCCCATTCGACATCCCGATGGCAACTGGGCCAGATCGCCAATGGACAGAGCCGAAGCCTTCGCCTGCAACCTAGAGGAGCGCTTCAAGCCGTTTGAGACCGCATCGCATGGAAGGATACAGCGAGTCGCGCAAATACTGGAAGCGCCACTTCAAATGTCACTCCCTGTATCACCAATCACCTTGCAAGAAGTGAAGCAGGAGATAAAGAGCTTAAAAAGCAACAAAGCCCCTGGGGAAGATCGGTTGGACAACCAGACAATTAAGCTTCTGCCATACAAGGCGGTACTTTTTCTCGTCGCCATTTTTAATGCAGCTCTTCGGCTAGGTTACTTTCCAGTGGCTTGGAAGAAGGCACATATCATCATGTTGCACAAGAGCGGAAAGCCACCTAATCAACTGGAATCCTATCGCCCCATCAGCCTCCTGCCTGCCTTTGGCAAGATTCTGGAAAGGTGCATTCTAAGAAGGATCCTGGATACCCCGGAAATAAAACGCCTAATCCCGAAGTTCCAGTTTGGGTTTCGACTCAAACACGGTACCCCTGAGCAACTCCATCGGGTCACAAACTTTATTTTGGACGGATTTCACAGGAAAGAGTATGCGGTGGCAGCATACCTCGACATCCAACAAGCCTTCGACCGGGTGTGGCACGCAGGACTCCTCTCCAAGATAAAGGGCAAATTAAATCCGCAGCTCTTTAACATCATTGCAAGCTTCCTGAACGAGAGAACATTTCGAGTGGTACAGGATGGCATAGCCTCTCATACCAAACGCATAAGAGCGGGCGTTCCACAAGGTAGCGTTTTGGGTCCCACACTATACAGCCTCTTCACGCACGATTTGCCCACGGCAAGTGAAATGGCCCTTGTCTGTCGGCAGGATCTCCTGGTGGCTACGTTTGCTGATGACACGGCAATCCTTGCCAAGAATAATTGCGTGTACGAAGCAACGGACTTACTGCAGGAATATCTGAAGCGCTTCGAAAACTGGGCTTGTAGGTGGAATATCTCAGTGAACCCTCAAAAATGTGCCACGATCACTCACACCCTGCACAAGGACTCCAGCCCCGGACTTTTTCTCCATGGCGAGCTCTTAGAGCAGGTGCGTGACCATAAATACCTAGGGATCACACTCGACACCCGACTTACGTTCAAAAAACACGTCACCGAGGTTACCAACAGCTTGAAAAGCAAAATCAGGCGTCTGAGCTGGCTGCTAAACCCAAATAACAAACTCTCGCTCCGAAACAAAGTACTTATCTATAAAGTAATCCTTGCCCCTGCGTGGCGATATGGGCTTCAGGTTTACGGAATTGCCGCGAAGACGCACCTAGACAAACTTCGTATCATCCAGGCTAAGACCTTGCGAACAATCTCTGGAGCCGAATGGTATATTCGCACACGAGACATCGCAAAGGACCTTAAGGTTTCTATGGTAGGAGACGTTATGAACAATCAAGCAACAAGCTACCTATTTAAGCTCCGCAACCACCCTAACGTCCTGGCAAGGAACCTGCTAAGGAGGCGAAGAAGAAGGAGGCTTAAAAAGTCATATCCAATAGACCTGGCCAAACGCCGCCTTTAATGAAGCTAAATAACATGTACATAAACACACACTGTGTAAATATTTAATCTAAGCTATCATAAATCAAAACACACGCTGATAAAAGTTGCTAAACAAGAGTAACAGAAGATTAGCCGTAAATAAAAGAATTTAAAAAACCAAAAAAAAAAAAAGAGACTGTTTGCGCACATCTTACTTTTCACCACATTGATAAAATACTTGGTGCCGTTTAATTTCTATTTCAATTTAAATTGCATGTCCTCTTTTAGCCTTGACTTTTACTGTGGTTTTAGTAAAATGCCAGATTTGTTTAATATTAAGCGAACGCGCCAAAAAAGGGGGGATACAAAAAAAAAAAAAAAAACAGACCGCATGGCTCTAGCAAAACAGGGTAATTTTAGCTATTTATGAAAGAAATAAAGACAAAAACACAGAAAATATTAGATGTGAGCTTACCGATTAATAACTTCACGTAGGCATATTCCAGATCCCTGTAGCTGGGCGAGCCCCATTACTAAGCCAGTTATTGGACCCCGGGATAATTCAACTCTTCGACCATGATAGTCAAAACATATCGGTAATGCAGGACTAAATATAAACTCCTTAAAGTAAATAGGAATAGCTTCATTTTGATAAGAATCTTCAGCATGTTGTGCAGTTTCTAAAGCCATTGTTTCAGTGGAGTCACAGAAATCTTTTCCTTCATTCCATTTGAAATCATGCAAACCAATTGACATTTCATTTATAGTCATCATAGGTAATCGTTCATTTTTTATGAATTCTAGATTATTTTTACTTTCCGTGTCTTCATTCGTCGAGCTCTTAACTAAGGCAGAAAAAAATTCTTCCAAAAACAATAAAGTGTCTTGGTCAATATTTAGTCTGATAGGTAAAATCGAAACTTTTAATGAACATTCCTCTGCTCGGTTTTTTTTTAAATTTGATCGAACGTTTAGTGATTTCACCGTAACCATGTTTAAATCGTTCCTTGGTGGTATGTTGTTTTTATTAGCGTGGTAAAGAAGCTTATTAATATCTGAAGAAAGTAAACGGTCCCGTATCTCTATATCCGATATAACCAATACCTGTCGGGATGAATATATCGAGTGTTTGGCATAAACATCGTAGGAGAAACGTATTTTCGAAAATTGTATTTCTACAAGTACATCTGAATTGCGAGATGTTTTTAATTCATCATTTATTATTTTCATATTTTTTGCTTGGCCTTTGCTAAGTGCTTGCGACACACCGTGCTTATAAGTTTCCGACATTCCAATGCCTGTTGTAAATCTAAAACAAGAAGAGGATAAATTTAATATTTCCATCAACATACATTTACGTACATAAAAAAAAACATGAATATGTTATTTTTAAATAAACAAAAACAGACAACTGCTGATACAAAAAGTGAGCTACTTGAGACATACGTGTTTGTATTTACTAGTAGGACACATTCAATCAGGCTTACTATCTTATGTTCTTATCACGAAGTGGTATTGACACGTCAAACTGCAAAATAATCGAAACAAGAATATTCGATACGAGCACTAACCATACAATCACTAACCAAACAGCATATAGACTGGACATGCCGTAGAGTGGACAAAAAAATATGGAAGACATCTGGTCCAAAATCGCGAGCAAGGGAGTAAGATATACATATGATGTCTTTTTATTCGCTCTTCCATATGATTTGTGCGATTGAACGGCAACGCTGTATATTTTTATCTCGCTCGCACTTACTCTCAGTGTTCTCTCATGTTTGGCGATCGTTTGCATGTGTGTGTCCGACAAGCAAAAATGCGCACAAATTCAATTTTTTCAAATGTCGGAGTCATTTCTACCCT
This sequence comes from Drosophila littoralis, assembly GCA_018903485.1. Classification (NCBI taxonomy): domain Eukaryota; kingdom Metazoa; phylum Arthropoda; class Insecta; order Diptera; family Drosophilidae; genus Drosophila; species Drosophila littoralis. The sequence continues at coordinate 1,151,923 of JAEIGF010000598.1, forward strand.
TTTGAAGGGACGAGTAATATGAAATAATGAAAGGGTTTGCCACGTCGATGCCAAATTCTTGCATTTTAGCTCGTTATCGTTGGTAAGGGTACCTATGCGTTGGCATGCGTGCATTTTCGATTCTTTGGACTTGCTATTCACACACAGACACACACACACACACACACACACACACACACACACACATAAATGTGTATGAATGGGCGCAACAGAAAATTTGATTATTGGCACATGTGTGGATTAAATAAAAGGCTTAATATGATCAGTAAATAACATACATATGGATGGAAGCATTTATGCGTTTGTGTGCCTGTTGGTTGCCTGTCTGCCCGATGCACATTTGACAAGATTTGAAGTTTTTAAGTTTTCAGAATTTCGAGCTCTTCCCACACACACAGAAGTGAAAGTGTGCGGTCGCGTTTTGTTCGTCGCTCCCACTATTACCATCTTGGGCTGCGATGCCTGCAAGAACAACATCGCGTAACTACTGGTGTAAGCAACAACACCAAGGCGTACCTGTCAGGGTGCTCCGTTAAGTGTCCGACGGTCCTCCGGCTCGACCTCCAATCTGGTGTTCTACTCTGAGGGTGTGGATTTAAAGAGGGAGCAAGCACTATTCTTTCTGCCTACTCTCCTACTCACATTACTCCACATAGAGGAAAATGTCGCCACCCACAAAAAATTGCTTTCTCACGACGAGAATGCAAAAACGAAAGGCAGACAAGCAACCAAACAGCTGATGACAGAGCTGCAAGGTTCAAGGCGATCCACGGCGGTAGTGGCGCTGCAGATCATAGACCGTTGTCCCCCCAATAAGCGTTGGTACACACACCACCTGTAAGGCGGGTAAGATTGCATACCCACACGGCGCATCACCAAATATTTACAAATAGGCAAACCAAGGTAGTTTCAGAACATACAGTCACAATTCTCCCAGGGGAAAAGGCACATAAGGTCACGGAACCGACCAATGGCCAACCCCGCCACGAATGTGGTGTACATTAAGAGGGCTCTGGTGACCGATTCGGAGCGGTATAAATCCCAACGGTTAAACGCTGGGGGAAACCCTGACCCACCGCGGGACCTCTGCGGAGTCCTGACTGCACCTCGCACAAAACCACAAATCCACCAAGCGTCTGCTCCACATTGAACGGCTTGGTGGTCTGCGTCTGCACCGAATCGGCCGGCAGTATATCCAAACCAGGCAGCTGGTATAAACTGCAAAAGCCCGGCAGTAGGCATAAAATGCAACTAAGGAAAGGATGGATACTTTAAACAAAACTACGCCAGGTGGCAGTCACAAAAATGAAAATCCACCCGTGGCACAGTCCACGGCCGGGGCACGGATTCTGGAGGCCCCAACAACCATTACTAACCGAACTTCTACGATGGTGGCACACTTTGCTATCGTAGCAGACAAAGCGGCAAGCAACACAACAACGGCAAAAATAGAAGAGGATAAATTTCGCAAAAACGATAAGATGGTGAGAACTCCCCCGCAAACTCCATTGCCGGCATCGCACGCAGTTGGAGGAGCGGCCAGCAGAAGACACACCAGAGACGAAGCGAAGCCGGGATTCACCAAGCCCCCTTAACGCAGCAAGTGACCGCCCAGGAAAAAAATCAAAAAAATCAAAAGGGCACGGCGCGCACACTAGTGTAATAATGCTGGAGCTGGGCGCGATATTGGATAGGCTCCTCGCCACTGTAGGAGGGAAAAAACCAGCAGTGCGGCATATCAACCAAGGAATGAAAGATGATATTGCCCGGATGAAGGTGATACAGATGGCAGCCACTGCTCAACTAACAAGCGAGCAACCATCGCAGCAACCCTGCGAGGATCAGCAGACTGAGCAGCCATACGCTCTGGACAAAGCATCCAGCACTAAAAGTGAGATCGCAGTGCAAACATCCCCTAAACTGGTTAAAGCCCGGAGAAAAAATCCTGCCTGAAAGGTCAACGCGTAGCTCGATTCCAGCTCCTACTAGAAAGTCGACGCCAACAGCTAAGAGCAAACCACACCGGCTAAATGCGGATAGACGCGGGAGCAAAAAGTGGGTCCCAAGAGGGACAAAAAGACCCACCCACTGCAGCCGAGAAGAAGCAGACCAGATGCCATACTGGTCAAATTTAAGAACACGGAGGAATACGCCAACGTGCTCAGAACTGTGCAAAACAATAAAGATCTCCAGCAGTTTCCCTAAGTGTCAGCGGCATCATGCGCACTGCAGCCGGGGAACTTCTTCTAAGAATGGGCAACCCTGAAGACGAGTCCACAACAAAACTACAGAAGGCACTCCAGGAAGCCGTAGGAAAAAGTGGTGCCAAGAAGATGTTTCAAGCGCCTGGACTTTGGGTACACGGCCGCACGATGCCGAAGTAAGCACGACGCGTCGAAACTGTGTTTCAACTGTAGAGAAGCCAATCACGCATCGAAGGATTGCAGATGCAAGCCAAAATGCATAATCTGCACAAGGCACGAGACTACGAACACGGCACATAACACCCTTAGCAGGGCCTTCCCGTGGTTCATCAAGGCGTCTCAAGCAACAGCCAAAAATTAAGTTAATACAAATTAACTTGAACCACTGCAGAGCGGCCCAGGACCTACTCCCCCAAACTACACGGGAAGAGAACGCTGACTTTGCCATTGTCAGTGAGCCATACCAGCCCAATCATGATGGCATCTGGACCCAGAGCAACGGCGGTGGCGCGGCAATTTGGAGCTGCGGAAGCCCGACAGCACAACTTACCGAGAGGAAGGCAGCAACCGGATACACTAGAGCCAAGTGTTGCGGAACATATATATATAGCTGCTATATTGCACCCAGCATAGAAATAAACGAGTTCGGCGACATATTGGACAACATCACGGACGATGCAAGACCCCGTTCACCGGTTATCATAGCGGGCGATTTTAATGCGTGGGCAGTCGAATGGGGAAGTAGCAAAACAAGCCAGCGTGGGCGTCTCCTGCTGGACGCGTTTGCAGCCCACAACGTGTCGCTTCTCAACGTTGGTAATACGCAAACCTATAACAAAGCAGGCAGAGGATCAGTCATCGATTTGAAATTTACTAGCCCATGCCTGGCGAGACGCGCGACCTGGTTGGTGTCAGATGTATACACACACAGCGACCACCATGCGATAATAAGCCACTTCGCCGACCAGCACAAGGACCAATACCACTAGCAGGGCACATGGAGCCAAGACATGCTCAGCCCAGAAGCGTTGTTGCTAATGGTCGAACCACATAGCTAGAACGGTAGAGGAAGCATGCAATGCAGCCATGATTAAAAAGAGAAGGCGTGTAAACGGGCGTAGACCGGTTCACTGGTGGAACCAGGAAAAAGAGACGGCCAGAAGAGAATGCCATATAGCCAGAAGACGCTACCAGCGGGCACACAGGAGAAGCAATTGCCAGGAAATGCAGGAAGCCTACAGAGCGAAGAGGGCAGCACTTAAAAAGGCCATCAATCGCAGCAAGGACGCCGCGTGGAAGAGCTTATGCGCTGATGCCGACGCGCAACCCTTTGGAGCAGCCTACAAATTGGTCATGGGAAGAACGTGCAGAATATCAATGCCCACAAGCGAGGTCCAGCTAAGAGCGATCGTCACCACGCTCTTTTCCTCGCAACCAACGCTGCACATAGCCACCACGTACGCCGTAAATTCGACGGTAAAGTGGACGGAGGCAGAGGAGGTGCTACAGGCCCTGGCCCGGATACAGCAAAACAAAGCCCCAGGACCTGACGGGATTCCAACAAAAGCACTGAAGCTAATAGTGGCAAAGCAACCAGCAGTTTATGCAGCGCTATTCAATAAGTGCATGCAGGATCGCCACTTCCCTACAAGGTGGAAACGCCAGAGACTGGTGTTGCTTCCAAAAGGCGACAAACCAGTCCAAGACTAGCGATAGGGGGTTAAGTCACCTCCGCAACATTATAACTACACGAAGTATCACCGGTGGACCAGGAGCAGACATCGCAGTCGCTACGTGGGACCGCACAACTTCGTAATTAACGCCCAACGTTATAGGATTCACGCCTTTAGACACCAATTTTGTAAACCATGTAAGTTTGTTCAAAACTAACTTTTCAAGTCAATAAAAAGAGTAAAAATATAAAAATAGAATATATATAAAATATATAAATATAAAAGTGTACTTGTGACAATTAAAAACGATAACTCAAATTTAACCACTGCATTCTATCGCTTATTCGAATTGAATTTTATATTTGTATTTCATGCTCAAACAAAAAAATCAAGTTAGTGAATTGAAATAATAAAATAGCAGGCATATGAGCCGCTTTGATAATATATAGCGACATTGGCTGGGAAACAGAAAACAATAGCCAGGTACAGAACCACAGCTTTAGCCAAGTGCAGACTCCTGACGTGTCTCACTTTAGCCAATTACGAAACAACAATCTTAGCCAAGTGCAGACCCCTGACATGTCTCACTTTAACCAGATACGAAACCACAATCTTAGCCAAGTACAGATTCCTGACGCTAGCCCAGCACACAACCAAACGATCATGGACCCAGAACTCACACAAGGTTTAATTGAGAATGCTGTTACCCAAGCTCTTGCTCAGCAAGAACAAAGGTTCCAGTCCCAGCTAGACGCCGTGGCATTAAAAGTAAACAACTTATGCATTGAAACGCCACAAGTGCAAAGTTATCGACGAATTTCTGTCCATCCAGAAATCAAATGCGACATCCCTCTCGACATTATAATGTCTGTCCCCGAGTTTGGTGGCGGCTCTGATGAATACGTAGCATGGAGGCAATCAGCCTGTGATGATTAAGAGCTGTTTAAACCATTTAATGGCAGCTGCGCTCACTATCAAGCCGTCACAATAATTAGGAACAAGATCAGAGGGGCGGCAAGAGCAGTTTTAGTTTCGCACAGTGCTCAACTTTGACGCTATAATAGCCAGGTTAGACTGTTCCTACGCTGACAAGACATCGCTACGATTGTTGAGGCAGGGACTTGAGGTGGTCAGGCAAGGCGATTTAAGCCTTTTGGAATATTATGACCAGGTTGAAAGAAAGTTGACACTTGTCACTAATAAAATTGTCATGACCCATGAGTCCGAGCAAGCCACATTGCTCAATGAGGAAGTTAGGTCGGATGCGCTTCACGCATTTATCTCTTGCATGAAAAAATCGCTTAAAGCGGTAGTTTTCCCGGCACAGCCGAAAGACTTACCATCCGCTTTGGCGCTGGCCAGAGAAGCTGAGGCAAGCATAGAACGAAGCATGTTTTCAGCTACGTATGCCAAGACTATGGCCGAAAGAGAGAACAAGGAAGAACAAGGAATCAAGGAAGAGAACAGGAATAGCCCACAGGGTTCAAGGCAGAGAAAATTCGGAAAACCTGAGCGTGGACAAGAAAGGAATCCACATTATGTAAAAAAACAGCAGACCAATAATGGCCATGGCCCCCAAGAAAAAAAAGAGGATGGAAATCGATTCATCTTCCAAATTCAAGCAACGCCCTTATTTTGGGAAACCCCAAGCAGGAGTTGAACAGGCACAAGTCAAACAGATCTGACCGAGCTACTGGCCAAAGACGTCAGCGCTTGAACAACGTTATTCAGAATACCCAGGAAGAGCAAGAGCCCAATTATACAAACGCTGCAAAAGCCGCCGCAGCTGACATTGAAGATTACAGTGAGGCAGCGACAATGACTCAGTTAATTTTTTAGGGAACGCTTCCGGCTGCCTTTCATCAAGCGGCAGCTGGGTGGGAAAACAATAAAAATCCTGATAGACACAGGGGCGGCAAAAAACTACGTTAAGCCCTTAAAGGAGCTAAAAAACGTAGTTCCTGTCGAAAAACCCTTTACCGTATGCTCGATACAGGGTTCGAGCGAGGTAAAACAAAAACATTTTTGGCCAAGTATCCCCATTTTTTATGCTAGACACTCTCACCTCATTTGATGCCATTATAGGATTCGACTTGCTAACGCGAGCTGGAGTAGCATTAAATTTACAGGAGAGCACGCTTAGTTATAAAGATAAGTCTGAGCAGCTACAATATCACAACTGTGAAAGTGTAAATTTTACACATGTAGACGATATTAAAGTGCCAAACTCTGTTAGCAAAAAGTTCAAGGCTATGATGTTGAAGAGGGCAAGGGCATTTTCGACCTCTAACGAGGCACTTCCTTTCAACACTTCTGTCATTGCCACTATTCGAACCACAGACAACGAGCCGGTGTATTCAAAATTATACCCGCACCCTATGTTTGTATGAGATGTATGAGTTTCAACATAAACTCGTAAACAACGAAATCAAACAATTGCTACAATTGCGGTATAATTAGACCATCCAAATCGCCATACAACAGCCCTCCTTGGGTCGTCGACAAAAAAGGTTTCGACCCCAACGGCAACAAAAACAAACGATTGGTAATCGACTTTAGGAAGCTCAATGAACGAACTATAGCCGATCGATACCCAATGCCGAGTATCCCCATGATTTTAGCAAATCTGGGACAGGCAAAGTTTTTCACGACCCTCGACTTAAAATCGGTTTACCACCAAATTTATTTAGCAGAACATGATCGCGAAAAAACCTCGTTCTCGGTCAATGGAGGAAAATACGAGTTCTGCCGATTGCCTTTCGGACTGAAAAATGCGGGAAGCACTTTTCAAAGGCCATCGATGATGTCCTCAGAGAACACATAGGGATTTTTTTAATTTTTTCCGCGAACGAAGCTGATCATGTCCGGCACATAAACACGGTGTTGGAATGTCTGTGCAATGCTAACACTCGTGTTGCTCAAGAAAATACAAAGTTTTTCAAAGAAAGCGTCGAGTTTCTGGGATTCGTAGTAACAAAAAACGGGGCCAGACCGACCCTGAAAAGGTGAAAGCCATGCAGGAATTCCCTGAGCCAAAAAACTTGTTCAGCCTGCGATAATTTCTTGGTCCAGCCAACTATTATAGAGGCTTTATTGAAGATGTTGCAGCAATAGCTAGGCCACTGACCAACATTCTCAAAGGAGGAAACGGCTCCGTGGATAAACACATATCCAAAAAAGACTCAGGTGTGTTCGAAGAAACTCAACGCAATACTTTCGAAAACTTGAGGAGTATTTTGGCATCAGAAGATGTAATCCTCATGTACCCGGACTTTAAAAAAGCCTTTGATTTGACCACTGACGCTTCTATGGACGGCATCGGTGCCGTTTTGTCTCAAAATGGTAGGCCAATAACTATGATTTCCAGAACACTCAAAGATAGCGAATCTCATTACGCTACAAATGAAAGAGAGTTGCTGGCTATAGAATGGGCTTTAGGGAGGTTACAAACTTATCTATATGGGACAAGGGAAATAAATATATTCACCGACCATCAGCCCCTTACTTTCGCTGTGTCTGACAGAAATACAAATGCAAAAATCAAAAGATGGAAAGCATTCATTGACGAACACAACGCCAAGGTGTTCTAAAAACCGGTTAAGGAAAATTTTGTGGCCGATGCCCTATCCAGACAAAACGTGAACGCAATGCAAGGCGAGCCCTTATCAGACGCTGCAACCATTCACAGTGAGGCCTTGTTAACCTACACGATAGAGGCAACTGACAAGCCATTAAATTGCTTTAAAAACCAAATTGTCTTAGAAAAGGTACGTTTCCCACTACAAAGGAAAATGATAATCTTCGGCAAAAAAATTCGCCACACCATTAGAACATAACCGAGCGCACAGAGCCGCACAGGAAAATGTTAAGCAAGTCCTTCGTGACTACTATTTTCCCAAAATGACTAATTTGGCAAATGAAGTTGTCACAAATTGCAAAATATGCACAAAAACAAAATATGATAGACATCCACAAAAACAAAGACCTGGCAAAATGTTGCATATGGACATTTTTTCTACCGATAAGAAGATTTTCCTTATTTGTGTAGACAAATTTTCTAAATTCGCTGTCGCCCAACCAATCCCATCACGAACAATAATTGACTTAAAAATGCCCATTATTCAGCTGATCAATCTGTTCCCTAAAACGAAAACGATATTCTGCGATAACGAAGCAGGATTCAATTCTGAAACCATAGTGTCACTTCTGAAAAATAACTACAACATAGACATCGTTAACTCGCCACCGTTACATAGCGCTTCCAATGGTCAGGTAGAAAGATTTCATAGCACCTTGACGGACATAGCTCGAAGCCAAAAAATGGATAAGAAAGCCAGCGATACAGTTGAGCTAATTATAAGAACAACAGTGGAGTATAACAGGTCAATCAATTCGGTCACGAACCAAAAACCGCTGGATGACATACATGCCACATCTGTCGAATCTAGACAGAAAATTAAAGAAAAAATCAAAAAAGGCACAGCAAGCTGTACTTGAACGATGTTATGCAGCCAGGCAAAACAGGGTTTTTGAAGTGGGCGAAAAGGTTCTATCGCCCCTCTATATTGAAAAGAAAGTCGTGGCAGATCTGGGGACAACGGTCCTCATTGGGGGAAGAATTGTTCATAAGGACAGCCTCCGTTGACAACGTAGTTTGTTTTCTCTGTTTTTTAACGTGTTCTTTTACAATCAAATTCAATTTTTCATTCTTAGGTCCACATACGTAATCGGTAGTGGAAAAAGCGATTTTCCCCACTTGCTACCTTCTTTTTTAATTGCAAATTCAAACAATATAGCCAACAATATAACAAGCCAATACACTTGCCTCCTTAACCGAAAGGTTTTTATAGCCTCTGGTCTTTACACACTTCACTAGATTCTCATGCACAAATTTTCGCCCTCAATAAAGGGAGGGTGGTCCATAAGACAACCTAAGGTAGCAGGCAGGAAAATCAGTCAGAATAAGAGCTAGCAGCTAAGTTCATATTACTAACCGCACAGACCTTATTTGTCTTTTTACAGGATTCAATCTGAAATCTTGTTAATGCTGGGCTTAGTACAGAGTCGGATCATCGACTATTCGCATTCCAATTATATTTCGATAATAGACGGAAAGGTATTGGTATGGGAACAAAGGGACTACTTGAGGCATTCAAGTAACCTGACGGAATTTAATGCCATAGCAGATGAAACCGAAAAACTAATAGAGCTATTCCCACAATCTCTCATGCGGAAATTATTATATGCAGATATAGATCATATTAAGAGCTTACTGCCCGTTGTTGAAATACACCATAGAATGGCCAGAAGCCTAGATTTCTTAGGCTCAGCGTTAAAGGTCATAGCAGGCACACCATATGCCTCCGACTTCGAAAAGATTAGATGGTCCGAATCCCAATTAATCGATGCAAGCAATAGACAATTGATTATCAACTCAGAGACGCAATGGTAGGTCAACAAACTAACTGACGCAGTAAATGAAATACTAAAAGCAAAAAATAATAATTTAGTGGACACACCGCGTTTGTATGAAACATTATTAGCGAGAAATAGAATATTAAATAATCAAATATCGAATCTAATTCTCACAATTACATTAGCTAAAGCCAACATAATAAAGCCAACTATTTTTGAACATAATGATTCGAAAACTATTTTGAATGAACACCCAGTAGAAGTCCTCATAGTTAGCCTTACAGAAGCGTCTAAAATTAAGGTCCTCCAGTCCGAAAATGTAGTCCACATATTAATAGCCTATCCTAGGGTAAAATTCATTTGCAAGAAGATTACTATCTATTCCGTGTCCCACCAACATGTCGCACTACAAATACAAGACGACACCGTAGCCGATTGCAACGATGACATACTAGCAGTCAACGAGTGCGTGTCAACAACCTACGCCTCTGTTTGTAAGCTCACAGCACACGACTCCGCGCACGAGCATTATACGCTGGCAGCACAGCCTCTTGCCGAGCACAACCGAGCTACCTCGAACCAGTCGCATTAATAGACGATGGTGTCATCATCATCAACGAAAGCACAGCTAAAGTGAGCACTGACGATGGCCCAGAGGCAGAAGCATGCCCCAACTCCACACGATGAATAACCATAATCTACAGGTCATCAACAACTTTAAAAATGAGTTGGCATCCACAGAAACGCATCCAAGCACCTGGCCACAGTCGGCGTCGCTCTCAGCATTACCATCAGCAGCTTCATCATCATCTGGCTAGTTGTAAAAAAATGGCAGACTTCGAGAAAGGTGAAAAGGATCATCAATAGCTATAAGGTGACCGAGGACGGACAGAAACTTGAGGGGGGAGTAGTTAACACATAAGAGTTACACGTAAATACAATACATAAGAATATTCAATCACTTTGTTTATCCATTCGTTCCAAACGCATTCCGCTGACACAGGAGTTCAGCGCCCCGACTGTTTTGTCGGCAGCAGCAACGTGATACTTGACTATGTCGCAAGTGGCTACGTTAGCGCTTATGCTAAGTCGGCTTGCCGACTGCAACTTTGTAGCTTATGGATTTTTGTAGTTCAGTTCTGTGAAACGCGCAAACATATAAGACGCTAATAAACATTGCTCCGGCAATAAAGTCGTAATCATTATCTTTTATTATTATCGCCTAGTCCAAGACTAGCGATAGGGGGTTAAGTCACCTCCGCAACATAATAAGTACAAGAGGTATCCCCGGTGGACCAGGAGCAGACATCGCAGTCGCTACGTGGGACCGCACAACTTCGTAATTTCTATATAGGTTTAAACTCGAGACGGACCCGTTTTACACACACTGTGCGCGGGCCATAGAAGACGCTGAACATGCCTTTTTCGTCTGTCCAAGATTCACTGCTGAATGGGAAGAGCTTAGTCAATTTATTGGGAGACCTTTTACAGTCAATGACTTAATAGATATCCTTCTAAGCTCGCCAAACAATTGGACTGCTATTAGCACCACAGCGGCAGTGATAATCAAATACTTGCGTCGCGCTAAAAGACAGCGCAATCGTCAATCATAGATGAGAATCTAACTGAGGCTTTCATGCCATCTCCCCCTCGTGAAGTGATATCCAGCGGTGGTGCCATGAGAGGGATACGGAGAGTAGGTGGGTTTTTCGTGGGTGCAAGTCCCACACTTTTCGGCTTTTAATGATTTTCCCTCCTATACAAAAACAAACAAAAAAAAGAACGAGAAAGAAGGGCTATCTTCGGCATGCCGAAAATCTAATACCCTTGCAGGCCCAAGGTATATTGATAAACAAAAAATATATTAATCAAAAACCGATGTAAATAAGATTTTGCAAAAATGAAGGGAGCATAGTGAAATCTTTAAATGCCGTGTTTAATCGAAAAATCATGAAAAACAAAAATTCTCCATACTAAATTAATTTTCGACCGATCGTTCCTATGGCAGCTATATGATATAGTGATCCGATCTTAATAGGATTTTGCATATATATGAGGAGCATAGTTAAACTAATAAATGCCGAGTTTGGTCAAGATATCTTGAAAAACAAAATGTTTTTCATACAAGATCCTACTTTTCGACAAATCGTTCCTATGGCAGCTATATGATATAGTGGTCCGATCTTAATAGGATTTTGCATATATATGAGGAGTATAGTAAAACTAATAAATGTCGAGTTTGGTCAAGATATCTTGATAAACAAAAGGTTTTTTCATACAAAAACTTAATTTTCGACCGATCGTTCCTATGGCAGCTATATGATATAGTGGTCCGATCCAGCTGGTTTTGACATATGTGCTGCGTGCAACAGAAATAGGGACTACTGCAAAGTTTCATTAAAATAGCTTTAAAACTGAGGGACTAGTTCGCATAGAAACAGACAGACGGACAGACCGACAGACGGTCAGACGGACAGACGGACAGACGGACAGACGGACATGGCTATATCGACTCGGCTGTTGATGCTGATCAAGAATATATATACTTTATGGGGTCGGAGATGTCTCCTTCTATGCGTTACACATTTCACGACAAAATTATAATACCCTCTGCAAGGGTATAATGAGCTGATCAAGAGTTTGTCGTGAGACAGAGATATTTTCATCAATGGGTGCGTAAATTTGGGCGACGTGCACGGACATGGTTTTTTTTTTGCATGCCTGCGGTGGGCTTGACCCTTCACACCACCAAATGTGTGCAGGGTCTATAAAAAGCCGCACTTGCCGTTCGTTTGCATTTTGTTATGGATGCAGACGCATGCTAGACATTTCGACCGTTATGACCAGCCATAAAACCCTTTAACCAAAATTCTCTACAATATCAATAAATGCATTAACAGATCACTTGCATTCTTGAGTCAGTTTTCCCAGTTATGGACATTTTAGGCGTTAAATGTCATAAAAGAGACTGCCTCTCATAAAACCCTTTAACCAACATTTTTTATATTGTCAATAAATGCACAAACTTGCATTTTTCTGAATTTTTTGGCAGTTGTGGACTTTTTAGGCGTTAAATGTCATAAAAAAGACGTTAGATGGCAGAATTCTAAGAAAATGTTGTGAAATACTGCTGAAAATTGACCTCTGCAAGAGTTGAAAGTACCGGCGCAGCATTAGTTGACAGCAAACCACGTAATCGAGCGGTCTTGTCGAGCGAATTACCCATTTATCTGCGATAAACACTTTGAACAAAATTGTTTAGGCAAAGCGAGATTAAAAAAAAAATGCTGTGCCTACCTTGAGATTGTTTGCCTCTTCATATTTATATATTAACGTAACTAGGGATAGGGACAGTATTGACGTGTTCACATTTTGTGATGAAGACGATAATATAGAAAACTTTTCGGCGTTTAAAGTGGGCAATACCACAGTAGAAACTACAGCAAGCATTGATTGTGAGCAGGTTTTATAAATATCTAATTCAGGTAGTTTAGTAAATAAATCGCAATATAATGACCCAGAAAAGACAAAATGCCATTAAACCAAAAATGTGGATTTTCCCGAATTATATTATAACATTTCATTAGGCTAACTGTTTGAAAAAGGAACAAAATGAACTATATTACCGAAATAAGTACTGGGAATTTCCCAAAAATTAACAAAGGAATGTAAGCAAGTGCAGCTTTATAAGAGAAAGTTACATCGGATGCAAACTTAATTGAGAAGCGAAAGAATGAAGAAAATTAAGTATATTAAAGAAAGCAGGAAGAATATAAATGTATACACAATACTTGATAGAAAACCATTCTTATCCAAGAATTCAAATACAGTATATAAAGTGTTGCTTAAAAATAAGAATTCTTGGGAAGAGGAAGAGAAAGTTATAGCGCAAAGCATACACTTTTATTCTGCAAAAGCATACGATTTTATGCGAAACGATCTGCATCTTAATCTTCCTTCTAAACCGTCCTTGGCTAGGTGGGCCTCGGTAAAATATTTGGTTCCAGGCCTAAATGAGTGTTTATCAAACACATTGATGAAAATTGTTTCAAAAATGGATGAAAAAAGTAAGCAAGCTAGGTTATTATTTGATGAGATATCCAGGTAGAGAGGTCTGTAATAAAATTCATGTCGGGATGAAATTGAAGGATTTACGGACGATGGTGTAGAAAAAGCACCTGCGTTATGCAAGCAAATTTCAGTTTTTATGGTAAGAGGCCTTTATGGCATTGCAAATTTGTTTTAAGGTATTTTGCTACGTCCACAGGACTGTCCGTATTAAAGTTAAAGCAACAGATTGAAAATAACTTAAGAACCGCTCATTCTTAACGCCTTAATATAAGAGCAATTGTATGCGATCAAGGCTCAAATAACCGTGGGGCTTTTACAAAATGTGGTATCAATAAGGAAACGCCTTATTTTACCATAGATGACAAAAAAATGTATGGAATATACGATGCTCCTCATTTGTTTAAGTCTCTTCGTAATATTTTAATGCGAAACTTTATCGAAACTCCCGATGGTACAGTGTCATGGCAAATATTAGTTAAATTATTTCAGATTGACACTGATAAGACTTCAACTCGATTATGTCCAAAGCTTTCTAGGAAACATATATACCCAACTCTTTCGAAAAAGTGAAAGTTAAATAAGCTACTCAGGTTTTTAGCCATACAGTAGCTTCTGCCATCAAAACATTAATTCAAAGTGGCAAATTCGCTGATTGCCAAGATGTTGCACTTTCGACAGCCAACTTTATTGAAAGGGCTAATAAGCTTTTTGATTGCTTAAACAGCAATGTTTTAAAAGATAAAAACCCATTTAAATCAGCTTTACAGAACGATAATGACATAGAAAAATATATTACGGAAATGAAAGACTATTTCATGAAATGTCGTTATCCCAAAACGGTCAACTGCATTGATGGGTTGATTCTCACAATGAATTCAGTTTTAAAGCTTTTTCAAGACATTTGGAGGGAAGACTCCAATGTTTTCTTTCTAATTTTGTGACGGCTTAATCAAGATGCATTGGAAAGCTTTTTTATCTTTTGAATGCTTTTTGAATTCAACTCGATAATTTCAAAAATGTTGTCTATGAAAATCATCACAGCAAAAACTTCATCAGGTAACTGTCAACCAGATGAAGACTATATGCTTGCAAATGTCATAGAGCAGGCCAATGAGGAACTCCAAAGTGTTCGGGTTGAGGACGAAGAACATTTATCCTATAAGGAGCATTTTGCCGAATGTATAAGTAATAGCGATAATATCGATCTCCCGTCGGTTTTTATTAATGCAAGTAGCGAAAATGCATTGCGGTATCTTGCAGGATTTGTTTTACATAAATCACAACAAAAATTTAATTGTGACACCTGCAAGAGCCTTTTAAAAGAAAATATTGCAAATTGTGAAGATTCCGAGTATTTTCTGTGTAATAAAAACTTCAAAAGTATAAACAATCGTTTAAAACTGAAAGCTCCCCAAGACGAATTTTTTAGTCTAATTAAACTCCATTATAGTATTTTCCATACGATATTTCAAAAGAGCCCACATGTTAGACAAATAAGAGAACTAATGATTTATGAATGCATTTCGCGGACCGAGGCCTTTGGGAAATATGCAAACTGGTTTTCCTAATCTCACAGCTGCAGTCACCATAGAAAATATATTTTAAATTACTTCCTGCAGGTCTTGCTCAGAAAGAACAGTATTTGGCTTACAGAGAAACTTATGTGGCTCATCTGAAAATTCGAGCAGTGCACGGAAAGTGAAAATGTTACAATCATAATGTGTCGCAGTAGAGTCACTATTTACCTTTTTCATGGAAATATAAAAAGGGAGGGAATATAAAAAATGTCTATAACTGCCAAAAAGTTCTCAAGAATGCAAGTGATCTGTTTATGCATTTATTGACATTGTAAACAATTTTGGTTAACGGGCTTTCTGGCTGGTCATAACGGTCGAAATGTCTAGCATGCGTCTGCATCCATAACAAAATGCAAACGAACGACAAGTGCGGCTTTTTATTGACCCTTCACACATTTGTGCCTTTTGCGGCCGCAAGCCCACCGCAGGCATGCCAAAAAAAACCAAGACCGTGCCCGTCGCCCAAATTTACGCAGCCATTGATGAAAATATCTCTGTCTCACGACAAACCCTTAATCGGCTCATTCGCACACATTTGTGTGTGTGCGTGTGTGTGTGTGTGTGAAGAGCTCAAAATTCAGAAATCTTAAAAACTTCAAATCTTGTCAAGTGTGCATCGGGCAGACAGGCAACCAACAGGCACACAAACCCATAATTGCTTCCATCCATATATATATATACATATATATAGCCTAAATAGTTTTTATGTAAACATGTCAACGTTCAGGTACCCTTACCCTTACAACAAGCTTGAAAAATAGCAATTTTGCATATGAGCAGGCCACGCCCTCTCATAATTTCATACAACAGCATACTCGAAAGAGTGTGCGTGTGCACAGCCAGCAAGTCGCAAAAATTGAACATTGTCAATTTTTGGTCTTCTCTTAGAATTCTTTGACACGCCGACGATGAATTACCCTTGCAGAAATACGACTTTGATATTGTTTTATTTTAAGCAAAATAGGTCCCCACAGTAAACAAAGATTAAATATAAATATTTAATTTAGGTCAATTAATTGTTTATTGAATAAAAAAAGATAAAATTCTTCTCATGTTGCCTAACTGGACGAAGAAATACATGATAGAGCATTTCAATGTGTGTGCCTTTTGCTACCACAGGCACAAAGCGCACACAATTAAAGAAAAACCGCTGGCTCGCGACATAAGCCCTGATCTACTTGAGGTCAACTAATTTCACAGATTTTCAAAAAACCCCGAGATCTGCAGACATACATATGTTTGTGTTGTGTGGATGTTCGCACAAGTAGATAACAGTGTTTGTCGCGAGCTCGAGATTTTTCCTTCAATAAGCCGGCGCTGCCTTCGGTTTTTATACCCTGAACCCATTAAAAATGGGAAAAAGGGCTATAATGTTTTTGTGCAAAATGTAAATGTATGTAACAGGCAGAAGGAAGCAACTCCGACGCCAAGTATATATATTCTAGATCAGCATCAATAGCCGAGTCGATCTAGCCATGTCCGTCCGTCCGTCTGTATGTATGAACGCAAGGATCTCAGAACCTATAAGAGCTAGAGACTTGAAATGTAAGAGGTACTAGTCGGGAGCTCCCGACTAGGGAATACCCAAAACCCCTTTTTGAGGTGGTATCGAGGAGGTGGCGATAGGTATAAAATGAAAGATACTTGACATAAGCAACATATCATGTTTGGTGATCTTATTATTAACCCAATTTGATCAAAAAACAGGATGTCGATATCGAATTTTATCGATTGCTTGGAAACGGAGTAAGTTATCGATTATCGGAAACAAACTGGAATGTAAAATATTTACTGGGGTGGGGTTTTCCCGGTAATTAACTACAAAAGAACCACAGCGAATCGGTCGATAAGTTCCCTAACATGAAATGCCCCAATTTAGGGTTGGGAGCTGGCCTGTCAAGATTCACACCAAGATAAGTGATACTCTTCTCGTCAGCCACAGCCGGGCAAACGGCAAACTTAACCCAGCACGGGGAATTTCGAAATTGCATGAATTTATCCATTGTTCTGCGGATGCTTAAAATGCTTCCTCATTTTGCACCATGACGACAAGGGCTCGCTTCCATGAAGCAGTAGAGTGGCCAACAGCAAGTTCCGCATTGAAAAGCCAATACAGCGGCTTAGCTAACTTGCCGTCGACATCGTTTTACTCTACTCTGGCACCATCTTCCAAAAACTAGTTCAGACGTGCCCATCGCAGCAGCGTATAGGGGCCCTACGAAGAAGCTGCCGCTTGAGGCGTTGGGTGCACCTCCAAATCCTTCGTTTAAGTCCGCATCAAGAGCACTAAGGATCTCCTTAAAGAATATATGGAGAATTATTAGCTTACTAGATATCGTATGGGCTACTACACAAAAGTAGACTAGCAGTAAGATATGATCCAACGACAAATCTGGGTACTTAATTATGGCGGGGTATCTGCAGAATATTCCCTAGTAAACAATAAAGTAAATTGCCAAGAGCACCGGCTGGCGACACTCGGAAAGTGTGTACGCCCTCCACTGGCCAGGACTGGAAGGGTAGACCCAGATATAATATACATCGTAGAGAGTATAGTAGACAGCAGCAAAGGCGACAATATGAATGTCAGTAATGACGGATACTGCAATTGCCTGTAGATGTGAATCACTCACGGTATCAGGAATGAGGAAAATGGGGATGACCGACCATACGACTGTGCTTCGATTTAGACTTCACAAATATGCGTGGACAGATGAATTCAAAATTATGTGTAGGTGCATGTAGATCGAACTTTCCAGTTCTTAATGTGGAGAAAGAACCCATGTGACTCTTTAAGGTTCTTCAGATTAAACATTGTAACTTACGGCACTAGCCTGCCCCGTATTTAGCAATATGGTGCTTAACGAAACTTAGTGAGATGAGCGAATGATAACATCCTTAAGCTGTTTGTATGTCGATGACTGATTGGTGCTGTAAGCTTCAAAGCGCAGACTTCGAACTTACCAAATATTTTTTCGAATTTTCCTAAGTTCTGCGCATCAAACGCAGCACAATCGAAGCCCTTTGCTATTCATTCATGGGTTTCAGAGCGAAAAAACCCGCCTGATAATCAAGGCAAAAATCCTTCACCGAGAGCTCTGGCTTCACAAGTTAGACTGGGATGAATATACCCCACAGAGTTTGGATAATTCACTTCCTTCTTCTTTGGAAACATTTGTGTCGAATCGAGTGGCGGAAATCCAAGAGTGGACAGAGAACGCTGAATGGCGTCATGGTTTCAACGGGCCTTCAGTTTTGAAGGAACCAAGAGTATCCTGACTGGTTAACCAGCATGTGATGGCAAATGAGATGCGTACCTTAGAAGTACGCAAAACAGCTGTTGGACTAGCAGCTATGGTAGACCGACCAGATATCTTGGAAACCATTGATAGTTTCTCATCACATGCTAGTTTGCTATTGCTTATGTGATCCACTGAAGCTTTCGAGTTAACGAGTTAAATTCAAAGAAGACCTAGAAATGGTTCAAAAGAACACGCGCGTGGGTCATAGCCTGCAGCGTCTCAATATATTGAAACATGAGTATAATGCATCTAACTTCTCATTTTTGTTGTTGCGAGTAAGGGGACGACTTGCTAAAGCTCCTCTTTCGTATGATGCCAAGCTTCCACTTTTCTGAATAAAAGCTCGCAATTCGCTAGAAGCCTTATAACATACCTGCATTTGACGAGTTGTCATGCTGGGCCAAGAACACTCTTGAAACTTTTACGTGTGCCACCACCCCTACTCAGCAGGCAAAACAAAAGTTCATCTTCATTGAGAAAAAAAACGAATTAAAATAGCAGCACATACAAATAGCACAGAATACAATGCAATCGCAACTGCAATGCCGAATTCAAAGAAGACGCGCATGTATGTGTGTGTACATGTATACAATAATTCTTTAAATTTACGCCAGCTGTCTTAAACAAGTGGCCATCCAAAAAACACTTTTTTTCATAACTTTTGTGTTTCTTAACGGAAATTTTCTACAGTACATTTTATTGATGATCTTTTATATCTCAAGTCAATTGTATTAAAATTGTGGTTTAAATTGGTGAGAAATACAAGTTGGTTTATTAAATTGATTTATAGCTTTGTGGTAGTAGCGGGGACGTGGCGATAGCTATAAAATGAAATATACTTAATTTATATATATATAAATTATACTAGAAGCAACATATCGAGTTTGGTGATTCTACCTCTTATTATTTACCCAATTTGCTAAAAAAAAAAAAACACGATTTCAATATCGATATAGGAACCAAACTCGATCTGCGCGGGCACTAGGAGGACCTACATACCAAATATTAAGTCTCTAGCTCTGACAGTTTTTGAAATCGTTGAGTTCATACATACAGACGGACGGACAGACAGACGGACATGGGTGAATCTACTCAGCTGTTGATTCTGATCAAGAATACATATACTTTATGGGGTCAGAGATGCTTCCTTCTGTGTGTTGCATACATTTGCACAATAGCATTATACCCTTTTTACCAATTTTCAATGGGTACAGAATTTAAAATAGTTATCACGGCTCCCAATAAAGCCCATAGGACGGACTCTAGAAAATGTAGATTTCGCAAGATTAATTTTCTGTTTACATTTTGTTATCAAAGTCAAGGGTTTGTTTACGTTTGGCGGGAAGTAGGGTTTGTTTATATTCCGTGTGCAAGTCAAGATTATTTGTTTAGGTATATATGTATATATATATATTCTAGCGGGTATAGCCCGGCGTTGCCCATGGCACGTATAAAACAAATGTTCTCAAAAGCTTTGAAAATGACTGAAACTGATCGGACGGTAAACAAACAACTTGTATACAAACCTTTTCCGTCAGTTTGCCACTGTTGCGGGTGGAATTTACAAAATGGTTGAAACACGTATTCATTAAGTTTTTATGTAGAGCTTTAAAAATAATTTTTAAGCTTATCGGAAAAAAAACAAAAATTCACCAAAAAAATCTTTGAATTTCAGTGTGAAACACCCCTCAAAGGCCGATCGGATGGTAAACAAAAAAGTTTAATACAAACGCTTATCGCGATATTTCCACACATGCGGATTGAATTTCCAAAATCCCCGTTTTAACGTGCACCTTCATCACATAAGTTAACTACAGTTAAAATTTCAGCTGCCAAGCTCCTACGGTATGGGCTGTGTGTTGATCCCCAATCAGCCAGTCAATAAGTCAGTCAGTCAGGCTCCAGAATCGCCCATTTCAATGCCGAATTGCTCATAGAACAGCAAAACCGTTTCTTTCTTGTCAGTCAGGCTCCGAAATTTTAAATGGCCATAACGCTTATGCCAAAGTGCTCCGTCTACACATGCCGCAGCAAAAAAGTTGTTGGTTTTACCTTCGAAAGTGTAAAAATGTCTCACCTCTGTGACCATCAACATGCACTCGCCATTCTGAATAATTTTTGCATGTTTGTTGCTGAAGTGCTCAACATAGCCTGTTGTTACAATTTGATTAACCGACAAAAAAATGCCTTTTAGATCCGGCACATACAGTACATTGTTCACAACAATTGTTTAGCGACCTGTTTGTAACTTGGCCTCGCCTTTTCCCTGCATATAAAAAACCTAACACACTGAATTCCGTTTGTGTTTCTTCTTTGCTCGTGCTATTCTTCTTTTCTTTTTGTGCAATTATGCTTCGACATTCGGCTTTCGCCTCGTGGCCTTTGGCTGTGGCATCGCTTGCCGCAATTCAAGCATACAAAATTTTTTGCATGTGTCTTTTTGTCACTGCTTTTCAAGTTAACTGTATAAGCATGCGTTTCTTCATTTTGTCTCCCAGCATTTGATGGAAGAAATCTTGGTAAATGGTACTCTATACCTTAACCCAAACAGTTATGTGAACAAATACCCTGGCCCAGCGGCGGCAACATTGCTCAATATAACAGGAAACCAAGAAATATGAAGTAAATGATACTATTTCCTTGGTCTGTCTGCCTCTTTCAGATTCAACGAAACATTCTGGCTCTCAGAGAAGGTTTCAAGGGCATCCTCTACTTAAACGAGGGAGGAGTTAACACGATTACCCAACAACAGACCGGGTCACTAGCCAAGCACGCATAACTAGCGTGTTAGAGTTAGTTGAATTTTGGAAAAAAAAACCAGTCGGTACCTACAAGCCCTTAAAATTCGTTATATATATATAAATTAGTGCAATTACAAATGCAGTTTTATATGTTTTGATTATTTGCATTAATAAATGCAATTGAGTTAACTAAGTGCAATGATTTAAGGAGCGGTACGCTGCGCTTTATTCATATCCAAACTTAGACTAATGAAATACAATTTTGGTTATAATAAGCAAAGCTAGCCTACGTCGCCGTCGCTGCCACGGAACAGCCGTCGCTGTCGCAGAGTCGCCGTCGCTGCTCCCAAAAGTGCAGCGTTAGCGCCTCGTGTGTGGTGTCGGATGACCGTCGCGGCCGGCAACATAGTTGCGACATATCCGCCGCGATCATGACTCTGGTCATTGGCTTCCCCAGAACGCTGGGTCAGCAAATACCAATAGTGACTATATATATTCTCACTCACGATTATTAATAATCTGGCTTGAACATCTAACTGTAAAAAAGCACAAGTCCAAAAACAGCCCGTAAGAAGGCTATTGTCGACTGTGCTCGCCTGTACCCCTTAGTCAACATAATATTTTGATATATAGCGCTATAACTTAAATTCTTCAAATCATAAATCAATATGATTTCCAAAAAGTTTTGTCCGAGTCTAAAACTTACTTTCAAAGCGCTCAATGTGAACTTATATACTTTATAACAGTTATTAGAAATATATGTGTTAATTTTTCACTAATTATTCTAATTCTCTAATTATGAAAAAATGATTTAACAGCAAGTAAAGGAGCACGTTTATTTATAGGTCGAGTGTCGCATTAAAGAAGCATAAGCTATAAAAGTACTGCCGACTCAGAATAAGCGATAACGCTGCTCTTCCGACAAATGCAAGGGATCAGGTTTCCGTCGCTGACAGACAAAATTACAACGTGTGAGGGGCACTCTTTAACTTATATACCTAGTGTGGTCGCGGATGCCTCTTGCTGCCTATTACGTACATTTCAACAAAATCATTACCTGTTTGCATATGCTTCAGGGTAAAAAAAATAAATTTGGTTATTCACGGTTGCATTAAGTAGACCTTCTGTGAGTATATTCTATATTAGAGTATATTTCGTATTTTCTCTTTTCTTGTCGTATGTGTGAATTGTAGAAACTAACATAATTAGAATCTTCAACGGTTTTTTTTTACATACACTTGTATTTTTCCCAACAAAATATCTAAAAAATAGTAAAACGACTTAATGTTGGTAATTATAAAAGCAGTTTTTTTCAAATACTAACTTTGTAAGTACAACATTAATGACATATATTTATATGTCCTTATATTTTTTTTAAGCAAAACTGCCTGAGTCTACAATATATAACTTTGTGAGTAGCCAAACTAAAATTATGTTTAAACATATTTTATTAAAGACATTTTACATACCTCGTATTATCGGTAGACTTGTGGCTTATATTAAAATCTGGAAAATCTTTTCCTCCAAACAGATGCCAAGTAAATGTCATTTCACACAATGTATAGCTTTCCTCAGGTATTGGGAAACAGGAATGAGGTCGTAGGAGATCAATTTTTTCACTGGGTAAGCTGAAGTGATTGTCAACTATTTGAAGTGGGCCTTCGGAGACGTATATCTCCTCAATGCCAAAATTATCCTTTAAAAAAAATAAGAAATAAACAAATAATTACACGTCATGGTTTTTATACCCTGGTGGAGGGTATTATAATAAACATTAATTATATATATATTTATTCTAAGTCAGCATCAACAGCCGAGCTAATAGTGCCATGTCCGTCTATTCGTCTGTCTGTTACTAAGCGAACTAGTCTTTCAAGTCTTTCAGTTTTAAAGGTATCGATCCGACCAGATCGGACAACTATGTCATATAGCTGCATGAACGATCTGCTGCACTATATATGCAAAATCTTATCACAACAAAAATTAGTTTAATAAAATAATTTAAAAGAGCTTTGCACATACAAGCTTTACTATTTTAACATATCTGCAAAGCCGTAAAGAAGAGTTCTGCTAGTGTATTAAATCTTTGCCAAGCCTAATATATCCTTAATTACTTGTTTTAAAATAAAAGACCCTTAGGAATGGTAAAAAAAGAAAAAAATTTCAAAAATATCCTGATTGCGAGGTGGAGTGAGCCGAGGGATCGCTTCGTTGTTTCCAATAACCAAGCCAACTGGTATGTATCCTTTTCAAAATATTAATTGAAAAAAATACAAATTAATTTGACAACAAAATAGCTTTCGGAGCAAAATACATCGACTTTTTTACTGAGTTTTTATTAATCTCATTGATATTCTGTAATTTACAATGGCATAAAACCACATTTTATTCAAATGTAAGCCCCTGCTTGCTCGCCATTATTATTTTGACCCACAATTAAAGTAATTACCAATAATATGTTTTATAGTATGTTAGTATGTGTATACAGCAACAGCCGCTAACAAACATTTGCATTTGTCGCAACCGCGCTTGTTTTTTAAAATCAAATCATAGGGAATTATCGTTCATTCCACTCAATCGGAAGCCCATCAAGCATTACTTGAGGTACATAAGCCAGAAAAACTAACAACTCATCCAGAAAAAAGGTATTTTATTGTTTTTTTATTTTATTTCATTTATTAATGGTCGACAAATCGATTATCTTCCCCATTGCTCAATAGATTATACATACATAATGAAAATTGACTGCTAAAAGCCTAATTAGAGAACACAATTTTCTAATAGCATCACCGACCGATGGAGGTGTTTTATTTGCCAGTCCAGGCAGCTGTGCCCCTGTTCACAGCTAATTTTGTCAGTGCCGCTATTAGAGACTACATCTATGAATAAGGGTGTAAGTAGGAAAAAGGTGTTCTTAAGTAAAATTTAAAATAATACTAATTTGCTATAATACAAAAAATGTACAGCCTCTTCGGCAAGCTATGCGCCTGCTCATAGCTGGGAATGGTCAGTGACTTTCCGAAGGTACCCTGAAAGCAACGATTTTATTAGGGGTAGAGAAAGTTTGGTAGAGAAAACCTGATGTAAACTATTAAAATTTTTACATAGCACGCAAAAAGGATGGTGCATAGCGTGGTCTGTTGTGCACGTAGATAGGAATAAGGGGCGATACTTTCTAGTTGGTCTAGCCGGAACAGAGAAGACGCCCTAGCAGAAAAGGAGAATCTATATCGCAAACAATCAATTTATGTAGAAAGACAACACCGAAAATTATCCCAAGGTTGGTTAACGACGGAAGATTAAGAAGAAGAAGCCTACTGGAGTAGGATGTCAACAGAAGATTAGGGTCCCAATTTAAACCCCGTAAGGCAAAAAGCAGAAATTGCTTTGAACAGATTCAATACGATCCTAGCTATTTTTATACTGCGCAGACCAGATGCAAGAGCAATATTCAAGGAAAGGGCGAACGAAAGAGATGTACAGAAGTTTCGTTATAAAAGGATCGTTAAACTCTTTAGACCATCGTTTAATGAATCCAAGTACACCTTTTGCCTCATTAACGAAGGATATATGCAGATTGAAGCTGAGTTTAGAATCAAAAAGAGCGCCTAGATCCTTAACTGTTAGTATACGTTGCAATGGAGTATTGTCAATTGTATAGCTGACAAGATAAGGTGTAGTGCAATCGAAGGTCATAAAAATACACTTGAACAATTCAGAAACAATTGCTTAGCGTTCAAATCGTCTTGTAGACGAGAATGATGTAGGGGATTAGTGTATGATAGAATAAGTTTCCAATGTTCTGTCACGTTTGTGTTTTCCGATAACATAAGATACCGATAAGCAAGTGATCAATACTTGAGATTTGCCGTATGAAGTTATTAGACGACATTAATAAAATATTGTCAGAAAAGTATCAAGAAAAGCTTATTGTGGCATCGTAATAACTTCAGCAGTGGGATAAAAATTCCAACAACGACCAACAGCATTTTTTTTTGTTCTATACGACCGTCCTGAAATTGCAAACGAATAAGAGAAAAGCGGCGCGCACACATACAGACACAAACGCTATTTGCTTGGAAATTGTGTGATGAAATTCACGGCACAAGATGAAAAAAAAAAGACATCGTTGCACTAGTGAATCGCAATCACATTAGTTTTCCTTCTAATGCAACAAAAAGACAATTAACAATCTTTGCTGCGGACAACAACTGTTCGGTCATATACCTCATATATACATTAGTCAGGGTATCAATAGCAATGTCAAAGCAGATTATGTTAAGATTATGCTAATTCTCTTCTATTTGAATGTCATAAGCACTCATACACATGTACGAAGCCTCGCTCTCTTTCGAACTCTGTAATTGCTCGGTCCCTTTAATCTTAATTTATGTTAAGAAATCAGTTCTGTAAGCATCATCATAGAAGTCAGTCGTGTTGCTCATCAATTTGTAAAACCTTTATTAAAACTGCATACCATCCACACACGCCCACTTGAGATAAGATTCTTAAAAGGTCAAAAAAACGCGTTTGATTCAACATTTTGGCGCCCAACATTGGGGCTAGTGTGTGGAAATTTACGGCATATCGTTGCCGCACAACATTTCGTTGGAGAAAGGTTTTATCGAACTCTTCGCAATATACAGCATCGACAGCAACATTTGGCCAGCTCTTCTTTCTTGTTGCCTCGCTAACTTCGCTTCGCTACTGCATTCTTGTAGCCGTTACTTCGCGCTGGATACGCTCTGAGTTGATTACTCATTGCCTTTGCCTCACATCTCCTTTCTCGTTGCCGTTGCTTCGTCGCTGGAAACTCGCTACCTTCGCTTTGCTGCTGCATTCTCGTTACCGTTGCTTCGTCGCTGGAAGCTCGCTGCCTCTGCTTGTTCACTGCATTTTGCTTCATCACTGCAAGCGACCCTCACATCGGTGAGCGCAACATTTATAAGTCTTAGCTGTTCTGTTAACAGTGGGAGCATTTGAACTGTCGCTCGCTCACATCGGTGAGAGTGACATTATCAGGTTAAAGTTAGGCTGTGCAAATTTGGCAGTATCAAAACTGTCGCTCGGTCACATCGGTGATCACAACATTCTCGATACATAATGTCAACTCTTGAAGCAAACTTACGTAAGCGAGCGAACATAAAACGCAATATCGCACACTTAGAGGATGTTGTAAGAGTGTCTACTGAGGTCGATGGCAGTGAAAAAAGATTATCACACGGTGAGCTACAATTACGCTTGGACATGTTGGAGATATACATTAAGGAGGTTTTGGAAGTACAATCTGAAATTGAATTGGAAGATCCTCAGGACAATGGACATGCAGAGGTGGAAGACACATATGTGAGTATCAAATTGTCCATTCAATCCCAACTGGATGATGTACTGCACAGCACCTAATTTTCTAACCCTGCTCCAATTCGCTCTTCGCCGCCATCGAGTCTTCCTCGATTGGCTCCGCCTGTATTTGATGGGAAACGAGCAGAGTTTAAAAACTTCATTACATCATTCAATCAGATTATCGGTCGTGAGTACTCTCTTTCGAACATTGAAAAGTTTAATCATCTGCTGAATTGCTTGAAGGGCCCTGCCCTACAGGCAGTAAAGGCATTCCAAGTGACTCAGGAAAATTACCCCAAGGCTCTTGCTCGTTTAAGTGAACGTTTGACAATCCTACACTTACATTTTTAGACACAATAGAATCACTATTCAATCTACAGCCAGTCGACAAACCGGACGGAAATCAGCTGCGCAGTCTGCTGGACAATGCGTCAGCTCTGTATTCATCATTATCGTCATTGGGTACCGGATCAGATATTGCCCAAGCCATGTTGATATTCATCGTCATCGGAAAATGTGACCAGCAAACTCGTAACAAGTGGAATGAGTCTCTTGACTTACGTACATTGCCAAATTGGGCTCACTGCACAACTATTTTGGAACGTCATTGTCAGTTTCTGCAATCAAGCGGCATTGCATTGTATCGAATGGCTGATTCTTCGAAACAAAAACACGTGTACAATCCTAGCAAGGGATTATCATTTGCTATTACTAATCCAACATGCACTGTTTGTTCCAGCTCCGACCATAAAATTGTACAATGTTCTCAGTTTCAAGACATGAGTTCGAGAGGCGCCTCAGTCAGCATCCTACTGTTCAATCGCAATATGTAACCTTCATGAAAGAATATGAGGATCTTGGCCATATGACTTTAGTGACGAATCCGAGATTAAGTGAGCCACACACTTATATACCTCACCATTGTGTTTTTAAACCCAGCAGAGCGTCAACGAAGTTACGAGTCGTGTTTGACGCCTCGTGCACTTCATCGTCCCAGCATTCATTGAATGATTTGCTTCTCGTTGGCCCAACACTCCAAGAAGATCTGTATATACTTCTCCTTCGTTTTCGATTGGTTCGTTACGTCATCACAGCGGACATTACGAAAATGTATAGACAAGTTTTAGTCAGCCCAGTGGATCGGAAATATCAATATATATTTTGGAGAGCATCCCCTGATGCTGATTTGCAGACCTTTGAGCTAAATACAGTGACGTATGGAACGGCCTCGGCCCCATACTTAGCAGTTCGCAGTTTGCAACATCTGGCAGATCTGCATGTGAACGAGTTTCCCATTGGCGCATCCATTGTAAAATCATCGTTTTATGTTGATGATCTGCTATGCGGAGCAAACGAGCTCATCGAGTTGCAGAACATCAAACAAGAGGTCACCGAGATACTTCGCCGAGGACACTTCCCATTGGTTAAGTGGCACTCCAATCATCCCGCCGTCAGGAACGACGAATCGGTAAAGGATTTAAACTTGGATGAAAACACTGTCACTAGCGCACTTGGCGTAGCTTGGGATCAACGTCGTGATGTGCTACTATTTGAATTTAAACCCAAAAAATTGTATTCAACAGTCACAAAGAGGACTATTCTCTCGACTGCGTCTTCTCTGTTCGATCCATTAGGATTGCTGGCACCAATCATTATCGTCTCGAAAATCATCATACAGGAGCTATGGCTGCTAAAATTCGCCTGGGATGAATCTGTTCCGCAATCACTTCTACAAGCATGGAGAAACTGCGTAACGTCTCTCAAGGAATTGTCGTCGATTTCAGTACCCCGTTTTTGCTTGCAAGCTGAGCTCACAGACGTGCTTACGGCTGTTGCGTATATGTGCGTTCCACGGACTCGTATGGCAATGTCCAGGTTCAGCTCCTGACTGCTAAATCTCGGGTGGCTCCTGTCAAGAAGCTGACGCTTCCTCGATTAGAGTTAAGCGGAGCTCAACTTCTGAGTAAGTTATATACAAGTGTCAAAAACATATTCATCGGCAAGCCGCACAGCGCGCATTTCTGGTCTGATTCGCAGATTGTCTTGAACTGGCTGCAACAACACTCTATCACCTTGTCGACATTTGTTGGAAATAGAGTATCCATTATACAAGATCAAACAGCAGATGGAAAGTGGAGACATGTACCGTCAAAATTGAACCCTGCTGACATCGTGTCACGTGGATGCCCAGCTAATGAGCTCCAGCAATCAATTTGGTTTACAGGACCTGCCTTTCTGCGTGATTCCGAGACTCAATGGCCCTGCCAACAATTCGACAATGATTTGGACATGGACATTATCGATGCTGAAAAACGGAAGTCTACATTTGCTGCAATTATCGAAAGTAATTCTATTCTGGACTGGTTGAACGGAACTAGTTCATTCATTCGGGCGCTTCGAGTTATGGCATATATGTTCCGGTTTTACCATATTGCCAAAAAGGAACACCCTGTCGAAAGTTCGCTGCCATGCCCAGAAGAACTTCGCCACGCGTTGCACTGCATCATCAGGATCATCCAACAGCACTATTTCAAGGAAAATTTGCTAAGGAAACAAAGAGATTTGAAAAGCAATTTGAAATTTCTCAGCCCCTTCATAGATGACTCTTCTGGATACTAGCTCATTAAGGTTGGCGGCAGACTCGAGCATGCTGATATCCCCTCTCGTCAAAGACATCCTTTACTTGTTCCCAAGGAATCGCAATTTGTCCACAATTGTGTTCGGCATCTTCACTTGCGCAATTACCATGCAGGAAAAGGCATTAGTTGGACTGCTGCGGCTTCAATTCTGGGTCATAAACGCAAGAGCTTTAGCACGCAGCATTGTTCGTTCTTGTGTACACTGTGTCAGATATCGTCCAGTTCTACTTCGTCAAGTCATGGGTTCCCTGCCACCTGAGCGCTTATCCACAGACAAGCCATTTCGCCACGTTGGAGTCGACTTCTGCGGTCCAGTGAACACCTATCTTCGAATACGTGGCAAGGGTCCCACAAAATCCTATATCGCCATATATGTCTGCATGGCCGTAAAGGCCGTTCACATTGAAATCGTGTCATATCTTTCAACGAATAAGTTTTTGGAATCGTTGAAACGCATGGTTGCCCGTCGTGGACCAGTATCGCACATCTATTGTGACAACGCCACAAATTTTGTCGGAGCTTCCAACAAGCTACTCGAGTTAAAGAAGTTCATGTTCAACACTAGCATTCAAGATGCTATCCTATCATATTGTTCCTCTGAAGAGATAACCTTTCATTTCATTCCACCTAGGGCTCCACACTTTGGCGGTCT
Source organism: Drosophila littoralis (assembly GCA_018903485.1). NCBI lineage: Eukaryota > Metazoa > Arthropoda > Insecta > Diptera > Drosophilidae > Drosophila > Drosophila littoralis. The sequence goes on from JAEIGF010000598.1 coordinate 1,181,540, forward strand.
TTGGGAGGCCGCTGTCAAGAGCGCAAAGAGTCTGCTGGTGCGTACCCTCGCTAACACCCGGTTCACCTTTGAGGAACTGAACACCGCAGTCGTTGAGATAGCAGCAGTACTCAACTCTCGCCCGCTGTCACCGCTATCATCTGATCCCAACGACTTCAGCGCTCTCACTGCAGGACACTTTCTAAATGGAAATGCACCGCGCGCTTTGCCAGAGCGTGAGATTATCACCAAGAACATCTCCAACTTGGATCGTTACGAGCAGATCACAGCTGTTAAACAGCAATTCTGGCGTCGTTGGTCTGCGGAGTATGTGAACGAGCTTCGAGCCAGGACAAAGTGGACTTCGGCTTCCCCAAATCTCACAGTTGACTCTATGGTCATCATACATGAGGACAACACACCGCCATTACACTGGAAATTAGGGCGTGTTGAGTCTGTTGTGAGTGGCAAAGATGACCGGGTTCGTGTCGCATATATTCGCACTGCCTCTGGACTCTGTTGCCGGCCAGTACATAAGCTGGCTGTTCTACCTGTCTCTTGAAAGATAATTCTTTCAAGGCGGCCGGGATGTTCGGTCATATACCTCATATATACATTAGTCAGGGTATCAATAGCAATGTCAAAGCAGATTATGTTAAGATTATGCTAATTCTCTTCTATTTGAATGTCATAAGCACTCATACACATGTACGAAGCCTCGCTCTCTTTCGAACTCTGTAATTGCTCGGTCCCTTTAATCTTAATTTATGTTAAGAAATCAGTTCTGTAAGCATCATCATAGAAGTCAGTCGTGTTGCTCATCAATTTGTAAAACCTTTATTAAAACTTCATACCATCCACACACGCCCACTTGAGATAAGATTCTTAAAAGGCCAAAAAAACGCTTTTGATCCAACAACAACTTTGGTTTGGATCAATTTAAGCAGCTGTCAGCCGTGGAGGTTCAAGTCAACGTCATTTGTACGCAGACACTAAAAAAATAAGATGAATTGGATGCCGCCGTTTGAGTTGATAAAAAGAAAAAGATGTTGCAGAAATAACAGAAAGCATAAATAATGTTGAAAATTCTAAAAAGGCGTTAGAGATATTCTGTACAGATTGTTCCGTTTGCTAAATCGGAGACGATGCGCATACGTGGGTTCAGGACTTCGAGCATGCATGTAATGCAGTAAACGGTAGTGATGCTCCGTTGTGTACGTTTGCTTATGAAGCCTGATCCAGAAGGAGATTTGTTTATACGCGTTAATCAGTCGGCAACCTATACCGACCTTAAATGCAATTTTCTTAGGACCTTCGGACATCAGCAGTCAGTATTAATGGATTTCAATTTTTAACATTTGGAAAAATTGATCTTTACGTGAAGTTTGATAATAAATAAAATAATGATAATTACTGAACATTTATTTTTTTACGTTGTCCTAGATAACTATTTATCAACAGATGTGCTATTGGGAAGAACTTTTCTGGAAACATTCAATATTAAATTATCTTTTGTACGAACAATTGGAAGAACAATACAAAATGAAGTAAATAAAATTGTATTAACTAATTGTCGTTGTAAATTTTGTAAAGCATTGCTAAGTGTTGTGATTGCATCGAATTAAGTGAAAATAAATTGAATAGTGACACTGATCCTTCCGAAATAGTAAGAATTAGTGAAAACAGATTGAATAGTGACAGTGATCTTTTCGAAATAGTAAGAACAAGTGAAACAGATTGAATAGTGACAGTGGTCCATTCGAAATAGTAAGAATTAGTGAAGACAGATTGAATACCGACAGGGAAATTTTCGTAGTAGTAAGAATAAGTGAAAAGAGATTGAATATTGCCAGCGAGCCTGTAGAATTAGTAAGAGTTGGAGAACACATATTGAATAGTAAATGTGATTCCTCAGAAATAGATAACTTTAGTGAAAGCATTTTTATTTTAGAATTGATAAATACTAATTATTTGGATTTACAAAATATAGCACCTATTAAGCATTAATATGAAATGGTTATTAAACTGCAGTCTGAAGGATCAATTTATTCTACACCAAAAAGACTATCATGCTAAGATAGAAAAGAAGTTGATAACATAGTAGATGACTTATTAACTAAGGGACACATTAGACCGAGTGAATCTATTTATAGAAAAGCAAATGTGCGTAGATTAGCAAATTTAGCAAATCAACTATTACAGATGGATATCCTCTACCGCTTCTTAATGATTGTTTGGAAAAAATGGAAGGCAAACAATATTTTTCACTTTTGGACCTGAAATCTAGATTTCATCAGGCAAAAATGGCTAAAAATTCGATACAGTATACCGCTTTTGTTACTCCAAGTCGCCAGTACGAATATATCAAGATGACATTTGGCCTTCGGAATGCACCAGCAGTACTAAATGTTTATTTTGCTTTACGTGTATTGAATTTTTAGGCTACTCAGTACACAAACATGGAACTAGCCTTAATAATGAAATTATTACCGCAATTAAGCACCTTCCAATTCCGAAAAATTCTATTGAAATGCGGAAATGTTTAGGTTTATTTTCTTATTTAAGACGTTATATTCCTTTGTATTCAAAGATAGTGAAGCCATCAAATGAGTTAGTCAAATTAGATGCCAAATGTGAATCTAATGAAATATCTAGTGCTATTTTTGAATTTTTACGGCAAAGATTAGTTTCTGCACCTTCCCTATACAACATAATTACATTGCGATGCTAAAGGATTTGGAGCAGTTTTATTTCAAAAACAGTCGAAAACAAATTTCATCCAATATCATACTTTTCACAAGCCACAACAGCAGCTGAAAAGAAGTATCATACTAAGTTTTGAACTTGGAACTCTACCTAGTATTTATTTGTTGAACAAGTTTATGATTTATTTAGAAGGAATTCTCATTGACATTGACTTTGAATCGTAAGAGTTTTAATTGCATTGATAAATAGTGTTTATATTTTCGTTCAGCTTCAAATAACTCAAAATAGAGATAGAAAAGAAGGGAAAATAAAAGATAAATTAGAAAATGGTACTATTAAGAACTTCACAATAGAGGATGGCATTGTTTATAGGCGATTAGAAAATAATTTAGAACTATTGTATGTTCCAGAAGAAATGGAAACTAATTTAATTCGAGCAGTACATAAAAACATGTGCCACCTCGGAATAGACAAGTGTGTAAATGAAATTAAGAAACATTATTGGTTCCCAAATATGACTCCCATAGTTGAATCCTTTATACCAAATTGCTGAAAGTGTATTCACTACTCCCTCGCATGCAAATAATAGAACATTGTAAAGTATAAAGCATACATATGGACAGACGGACGGACGGACGGACGGACAGATAGACAGACGGGCATGGCTAGATCGACTCGGCTATTGATGCTGATCAAGAATATATATACTTTATGGGGTTGGAGATGCTTCCTTCTGCCTGTTACATACATTTACATTTTGCACAAAAACATTATACCCCTTTTACCCATTTTTAGTAGTCATCGATGGTTTCGCCAAATTTGTAAAATTATTCTCAGAAAACACTACCAGCACAAGAGAATTTTGCGCATGTTAAGAAAAATATTTTGAAAACTACAGTCGACCCCGCCGAATCATTAGTGATAGAGGATCTTGCTTTACATCTTTGGAGTTTAGTGACTTTTTATTGAAAAAGAAAAAACAGCATATTAGATAGCTACAGCATCGCCCCAAGCGAATGGGCAAGTTGAACGAGTAAACCTTAAAATCCTTGTTAGAAAAAAAACTGAAACATTCTGATTGGTGTAAATTATAAAGCAAAGCTAAATATGCTATAAATAATTCCATTCATTCTGGAACAGGAAATATGGCTTCAGTGTTATTGTTCGGAGTTCAACAGAGAGGCAGTGAAGTAGACACATTGACTGATGTAGATGATGTAGATGAAAACCATATTTAATAAATTCGTAAGACGGCTTCCGATAACACAGAAAATATTTAACGAAAATCATAAAAATCAACTAAAGTTCTCTGCAGGAGATTTTGAGAAACATTGATTACACCATTGGCACAAACAATAAATTTATTGCTAAATAAGTACGAAGGTTCATTTTGTATTAATAAGGTGCTCCCTAATGACCGATACATTTTAAGATATAGAAAATTGTCAAATCACGCAATTACCATATGTAGAAGCATGTCGTCTTAGAATTCTGACTAATATTAAGTGAGCATTAAATGAACGAAATTGAGCTCCGCTCAATGGGCAGCGTGCGTCAATGCAGGAGGCAAAGGGCCGACAAAAGAGTGTGCACAGTAGCTAACAAAGAGCGCTTAAACATTATTTGCTCTTAGGCTGTAATTATGACTGCTGTCTTCTGCTGTTACTGCTCGCAGCCGTCGGTGTTGTCTCTACAGGTTACTTGACCAAACAATAAGTTTAAAAAACTAACATCTCTATATATAAAATTGTTTTTCGTGACTTACTGCTTGATTGGTGATCAACGCACAGCCCAAACCGTAAGAGCTAGGAAGCTTAAATTTTCTCTGCAGTTACATTATATCATAAAGGTGCACATTAAGACGGGGGTTCGGGAAGTTCCACCCGATAATATGGAAAAATCGCGAAACACGTTTGTATGAAACTTTTTTGTTTACCAACCGATCGACCTGAAACTCAATTTCAAGATTCTTTGTTCAAATTCATTTGAGGTGTGTTTCGCATTTTTTGGAAAATCCATCTCTCCTTGGTGGAAATGGGGGTCTAAGATTTGGTGGGTATGTTTCGCCCTCAAATTCATTTCCAAGGATCTAAATAAAAAAAATCATTTGAGACGTGTTTCACATTTTTCGCAAAATCAAAGCATTCTAGGTGAAAGGTACATTTATAAAATTTTTTAGGTGAAGTTTTAATATTTTTCTGATTTGCTGCAAACTTATTTTCAAAGCTCTACATAAGAATTGAATGAATACGTGTTTCAGCGATTTGGGAAATTCCACCCGCAACAGTGGTAAATCGGCGGAAAATAATTATATAAAAGTTGTTTGTTTACCGTCCGATCCGTTTCAAAATCGTTTTTTAAAACTTTTTGAGAACATTTACTTTATACGTGCCACGGGCAAGGCCAGGTTATGCCCGCAATGAAATATATATATATAAATAAGATTTATAATATTGTATTGTTCATTTAATGAACAATAGTCATAGCACAAAGTAAAAAGTGTTTCTTATAATAGACTTCGTTAGTCAACTTCACGCTGCTGCAGACAAAAACCGACTGCTTGAGTACTGACGATTCGTGTTTATCGGTAGCTTATCGAATGATCGGGGTATGTTAATTAACAGGACAGTGTTACTCCTGTCTTTACATATATACATATATATATATTTATATATATATATATATATATATATATTGAAGTATAGTATAGAAGTAATATAAATTTATATTTCATAAACTATGACAAGACGAGGACGATAAAAATTGTCAGAATGGCCGAGCTGTCATGTATGGTAGTATTAGGTATTGTTGCATGTTTTATATTATTTGATTGTAATTGAATTTAATTCATTCATTCAATTAATTCCTTTAATAGTAATTGCTTACGACATTTATTGCTTACGATAGTAGTAGTAGTAGTAGTTACAATGCTCTGTTACGGTTTTATTTTCCGATAATATAAGATACCGATAAGCAAGTATAAAACGACTTCAATAAACAATTGTCAAAAAAATATTACGAAAAGCTTATTATGACATCGTAATAATTCTATTCCACTTCTATTATGTAAATAACTCTAATGGCCCTGCCGCACCGTCACTTATTTAATAAGTCGTTTCCTAATCTCGCGAATACTCCCTAGCGTTCATATTTCTTATTGTGTCTGCTCGCACGTCCGCTACTTACGATTGTCTTTTCCAATCTTACCATTTACGACCCTGTCATGCCCTTTTTGGCGTGTGGTGAGAACTCTTTTCTTCTCCTATTATCACAATAGAAATTGAGAGTGGTTTCGAATCGATCTACTATTTGAATTCAACAAATCCTCTTTCCTTGGGCTTTTTATACCCTGAACCCATTAAAAATGTGTAAAAGGGGTATAATGTTTTTGTGCAAAATGTAAATGTATGTAACAGGCAGAAGGAAGCATCTCCAATCACATAAAGTGCATATATTCTTGATCAGCATCAATAGCCGAATCGATCTAGCTATGTCCGTCTGTCTGTCCGTCCGCCTGTCCGTATGTATGAACGCAAGGATCTCAGAACCTATAAGAGCTAGAGACTTGAAATTTTAGCTGTGGGTCCTCCTTGTGCCTACGCAGATCGAGTTTGTTTCCGATAATCGAAACCTTACTCTGTTCCCAAGCAATCGATAAAAATCGATAGCGACATCCTGTTTTTTGAGCGAAATGGGTAAATATTAAGAGCTAGAGTCACCAAACTTGATATGTTTATTTTAGAATAGTATATACATATATATCAAGTATCTTTCATTTTATACCTATCGCCACCTCCCCGCTACCACCTCAAAGAGGGTTCAGGGTATTCCCTAGTCGGGTGCTCCCGACTAGAACCTCTTACTTGTTCTTCTTAATAATTTGCTTTATTCTAGTTTTATATATTAACTTGTTTGACTTGATGTCTCGTTTCTTACAAAATAATTATTATAAAAAATATATATTAGTTTGTGACTTCATGTTATTCCTTGTTTTTCATTGATTATATCTTTGATCTTATTACTGTTGAGACCCTGCGTCACGATTTGTCTCTGTAAACTGGCTCAGCTAATTGAACCCGCAAACACTATCAAGGGTGTCTCTTATGACAGTGCTTTGAAATCCGGAGTAAAAAAACAAGCTTCACTAAAACCCTACCAACACAGCCTTAACAGAAGCGAATGTAGCCAAAGTTCAGTAGACTGCAAAATACAAGCAGATTGATAAGATGAACCGCAGTTGCCCGATCAAATTTTTCTACGCAAAGTCTGCTAAAGGGATTACCTTCGCCGTTGTCGCCTTCAGTTTGGGCATAATCCTAAACAATGTTTTAACTTTGTCAATTCCAAATGTAAGACCTCTATTTTGTCTTCTTCGGTTAAGTTTGCAGATGAGAGCGCAAATACTGATCAACGCTTTGCCGATCTGTAAGCAAACTTTTTTCAAACTACCTTCTCCTTCTCTAGGTATAATGAAAATAAGCCTAGCTGTCATCAGTTACAGAGGTCAAACTGAATCTTAAATCCTATTATTACGGAAAGTTCGCTTCTCAGCGACCTTAACACAATCAAGCCGGATTACTCACCGGGCCCTAATGGTGTTCCTGCTTTTGTGCTCAGTACAGTACGTACTGTACTGCAATATGTAAAACTGTCCATCTTTTCCAACCATTTGGAAAGAATCATACATTTTCTCTCTCCATAAGAAAGGAAGTACACATTTCTGTAAATGTCACATTTTTGCAAAATGTGTAAAATGCGGCCTGTACTTTTTCTCATAAGAAAACACATTTAATAGCCTCTGTCCACTGAACACATTTCTTACAAATTTCTGTAAATGTCACATTTTTGCAAAATGTGTTAAATACGTTTCCCCATAAGAAAACACATTTCACACATTTTTCAAAAAAGGCACATTTTTGAAAATTTGCTCCGAAAATTTCGTGTTTTTTGTGATGATTAATCGAGATTTTTATCGATATTGTGAAAAATGTGAAAGTATCATAACCATAAACAGCTGATAAATCAACGAAGGCAAGCGGCAACTTTAAATTAGAAATTTAAAATTGTACTAATCCCACAGTTTTTAGCATTTAAACATGGCGAAATGTCGAAAAAATATGTAAAATGGAGCCCCTACTTCGAGATCGCATTATTTGAGTTTTGAAAGAAAAAATATGCGGCGCTCATGTAAATTAAAGCAACTTGATCAGCGGTTTATTTAAAGAAGCGGTACTTTACCCACTTACATGCTACCGTCAACCGGTGGAACACCAATATGTGAAATTTGATGTGACATTTCTTAAGCCAGTGGAGAAACGCTATTAGTCCGATGTCCAAAACTATAGAGGTATTTCCAAATTATTATTATTATACTTAAAGCTTTTAAGAGAATTATGACACAACAAAAAAACATTTGTGTAGTTCTATTATTTCATGATGCAGTACATTGCATCGGGATTTGAGCAAAAAAAGCCATTATGCAAGATTGAATGCGAAATCATCTTGATACAAATGCTTGGTTCGCAACAGTCCAAAAATTCAATGGATTGAAAATGCATACCTCTTAGTCACCGCGAATGGTATAACTGAAACTATTCACTAGCAACAGGTGTACACGTTTAATCCGGTAACTTTATTACCCTAGCCGCAACTCGGTGTGAGCCAGTTTTATAGCTGCAACGGCAAGCACACACCTTGTCACCCCAACAGCGTTTCGAGCACGCTCCAGTCGTAGATCTCAAGACCACTGTATGATGTCAATTTTGCTGCATTTCGTCATAGCAAGGGACCGAGATTAGTTTTAGAATTCAGCTCTAAAGTAGGACCATAGACAATATGAACACTAAGATGAGTAACGCCCATACATTTAAATGCGACGTAAAATTTCTAGCCTGGCTTTGTTGCTGGTTAATGCTGACACGAGCAACGATGTCAGTCGCCAGCCTTCAGCTAAACTGGTCTAAGATGATCTGCGTTTTGTCGGTTTAAAATACATTGAACGAAAACATTTTGTTCTTACGATCGACGCTTAGTACTTATGTTAAATCCATGACATTCATGATGACGTTATTCTGCCAGTTGAATTTGATCCAATAATATTTGAACCTTACGAGACCAATGAAAGTAAATCATCATCAACACAAATTGTAAAAGGTACTGAATCCTATTTTGACGAACATATGCAATGATATTATGATTGATTTGACATCGGGTAAATATATTTCAGTATATATTGCAAAGTGATTGCGATAAGCAAATATTTAAAAGATCCTTTAGAACTTTATATCTGAAAAAATTACTCAAATGACACGGACTTTGGAAAGCTAAAAGCAACATCTGATTTATTTTTTAATGTTAGCCAGATTCACAAAATGGTTTTTGAAAATATTTTTTTTTATTTATTTAACATAATATATACTGTAGCAGAGTTTCTGTATCCTCTTCCGGTATGTTTTTGAGTACAGTTGCGTCGCTAGAACACCATTTTCGCAGCTTTAAGTTGCCCTTGGCGAGTAGTTGAGACGTTTGCTTTAATATCTCAACCACTTCTTGAGCACATCTAGAGATGAGATCATCCACGTAGAAGTCCCATTTAACAATGTCAGTGCCAATAAGGTATGTTTTCTGCTCATCCAATGTCAGTTGGCGCTTAGCTCGCACTGAGAGAAACGATTCTGCTTTTGTGCCGTAGGTGACGGTGTCTAATTTGTAAATCTGTTTTTTCTGATGCTGAGACTCACGCCACAGGATACATTGAAAATATCTGTCTGCGGGTTCGACTTTTGCATGTATCGCCTGTGAGGGCGACTGCAAATGTACGAAACCGCATCAGTATCGAAAACAGTTTCGGTTGGATGGTAGGACCAGCCATCAGTGCATCATTCAGAGGTAGTAGCTGCTGAACCATCAAACACGAACCTTAGCTTTGTTGTAATGCTATCCTCCTTCAGCACGCAGTTATGTGGCATAGTACTTACATTGGCTCAGTGCAGCTAAGCTAACAAGTGGCATATGATCCAAGTCAAGATATTCCTTGATAAATATACTAGGTTTCTAAAATTGGATTTCGGTTTAGTTTATTTTCTAAATTAAGGAATCGACGACGCGCCTGGTGGTAGGAGTCACCCATCTGATCCATGCCTAGTCGGAGCGGTGAACGAACCGCCAGTCGGCAGACGTTTAAAATTGGCCTGAAAGTGTGCCTCGCAGCCGAGCTCCTCCCTGTTTGATAAGGACTCCGGCTCGGTGCAACATTTTAATTCCCAAAAACGACGGATTCCATCGACAATCTGTACATTCGGCTGCCGATGCCAGTCAACCAGCAGGTCTGGATTCACCATTGATCGCCTAGCCACGAATGATAATTTCCTGCATGTAAAGCACTTTCAGTCCCGACCCAACCAAAGCGAGTCTTTTGAAGTATTGGCAGTCCAGCAGCTAGTTCAATCTGGCCGATGGAGAGCAGATCGCAAAACAGACTGGCTACGATCAACATGTCGATTTGCTGCGACGAAAAGAACTCAGAATCAGAAGTTGTATGTTTGACGGAATGTTCCATGATGCAGGGTCAAGAGTGAAGCCAGGAGATGGACGAGATTGGACATTGACGTTTACCAATGCCAGAGACGCCTGCTGTGTATTTGCACTATTGGCTCCGATCATCATGTCGATTTGCTGAGATTTTAAAAATTCTGGATCAGCTAGTTGTCTGTTTGACGGAATGTTCCCTGATGCAGGGTCAAGAGTGAAACCAGCCTGATTATCGGGGATGGATGGTGGAATCAACGCCGGGATGCATGTGGAGTATTCCGACACTCGAGATTGGATATTGATGTTTACCGAAAAACCAACTGACGCAAATGCTGCATCACCAATGCCTGAGACGACTAATGTGGATTTGAATTTACGCAGCTGGAGCTGATGAGCAAGACGAAAGGTGATGATGTGCAATTGCGATGCAGAGTCGAGCAACGCATGGCGGGGCACCAAGGAGCCAGCTCGATTTTTTACTTTGATGACGGCAGTGGCAAGTATGACAACATCGTGCTTGGGATGCTGGTCGATGGGGAGTGGCGAAAATGAAGTTGCCGCCAGGATGTTTTCAGATGAGGAATAAGTTTGGGTATCTTGAGCATTGTGTGAGCTAGAAGCAGCGATGTGACTTTAGGAAAGCCGCTTGGCTTCGTGGAGGCGCAGCAAGGGTAATAATTTTGCGAATTGCAAACATTTATAAATGGAGTGGCCTGCGGCTTCACAAAATACACATGTACTCGTTCCATTCTTAGTCACTACAAAAACTCTTCTACTACTGTTGTTCTGGCCCACCTGGAAGCCAGGCGTGTACATTGCCGTAGTGGGATCCGCATTTTCCAGCCTTTGGCAACGCTTCTCGATGAAGGCTGTAAGCCGCTCGCATGATGGTATGGCGGCGCATCATCATCTCAGCTAGCTTGCGTAGCGCTTTTTAGTTTTTACAGCAGCTTGTGTACTATGATACAACCGGCGATCTGTTCCACACTGCCCATCAATTTTAACGCATGTAGATGAGAGTTGATCTTATCTGAGAATTTGATCAGTTGTGTCGACGCACCCTTACCCACCATTCTAAATCCCAATATTTCAGCGGCGTGTGCCTGAAAAACAAGACGCTTGTTATTAAAACGCTTATCAAGCAGTGACATTTCCAAAGAGCGAATTGTATCCTTGCTGTTCCTTTGAAGCATGAAGTTTTTCAATGTTGGTCAAATACGGATGCTTATCAATTACCGTGGTGAACATATTCAAAAAATCTACCCATTCAGTGAAGCCTCCACTAAACTCCGGCAATTTAAGTTGACGTAATCGAGAGTGGTTTGGAACAAAAAAGGTAGAGCGTGGATCATCGGCTGTGGCTGAATTGAATTCTTAAGCTTTATTTTAAGAACAGCAGCCTGTGTTCCAACCGTCACTTGATTAGTTGATGTCGCCTCACCATTTTCATTTTCACTTGAACCTTCATCAACCACTGTGAATGTAGCTTACCGAACTAAAATACAAATCTGCGCGCACAAGTGTTCATTCGAGCGAGATAGCGTATAGCTGGTTATAGCGCGCAACGCTTAACGGCGATTTTGCTACGGCATTTATGTACAATGACAAACTGTAGGCAGATGCACAAGCATGCGGTTGTGGACTGACTTGTTTAAAATAATACTTTTTATGTTGAGGAGCGCTGCACTTAACGAATAACTGGAGCTTGTAAATGTACGCATCGAAATTATAAAATACAAGTAAATGTGAAAAGAACGAAAGGAAGAATCATTATGAATTAATATAATGTTGCTTGGCAGCCATAGTTGTGCCTCGGTTGCGATCAAACAAAAATCTTATCATATGTAAAGCGAACGAAATTGAGCTCCGCTCAGAACGATGGGCAGCGTGCGTCAATGCAGGAGGCAAAGGGCCGACAAAAGAGAGTGGGCAACAGCTAACAAAGAGCGCTTAAACATTATTTGGTCTTAGGCTGTAATTATGATTGTTGTCTTCTGCTGTTACTGCTTGCAGCCGTCGGTGTTGTCTCTACTGGTTACTTGACCAAATAAGTTTGAATAATAAATAATCTCTATATGAAATTTTCACTGCAGTTACATTATGTGATAAAGGTGCATGTTAAAACGGGGTTTCGCGATAATATGGAAAAATCGCGAAACACGTTTGTATGAAACTTTTATGTTTACCATCCGATCGGTCTTAAACTTATTTTCAAAGAAATTTGTTTAACTTCATTTGAGGGGTGTTTCGCACTTTTTGGAAAATCCATCCCTCCTTGGAGGAAATGGGGGTCTAAGATTTGGTGGGTATGTTTCGCCCTCAAATTCAATTCCAAGGATCTACATGAAAAAATCATATGAGACGAGTTTCACATTTTTCGCAAAATCAAAGTATTCTAGGTGAAAGGTACAATTTAAAAATTTTTGAGGTGAAGTTTTAATATTTTTCTGATTTGCTGCAAACTTATTTTCAAAGCTCTACATAAGAATTGAATGATTAAGAGCGTTACCGGGCGAGACAGTTTCTGCGGAGATGGATGAGGATATGATGAGTAGTAGCGTTGAAACAGACGCAATTGGTACCAGTGAAGGTACAGGTGTTGGCGTTGAAACAGACGCAATTGGTACCAGTGAAGGCACAGGTGTTGGCGTTGAAACAGACGCAAGAGACAGTGCCAGTGAAGGTACTAGCGTTGAAACAGGCGCATAAATGTGTATCGTCATGATCAAAAGGCCTCTTCGAGAAACATAGGTAGACTTGGTGCGCTATCTGGAAATTCATCTGTATGATTTGGCTATCAAATAAGTTGTAAAGATTAATTTAACATTGATTTAAAGAAAGGCGAAAGAACACTTGAGCGGAGCATATTAACATGAATTGCTAAATTTATACACGAGGACGTGTAATTGTCAGAATTGGCCGTGTCGGAGCATTGCTATTGTTATTGTTATTGTTTTTCGAATTTAAGTACAGCAACATGAATATTGTATGAGTCGAAATTAAAAGAAAGAAGAATGGAGAAAACAGAGTAACTGTCATTGTCGACTTGTATTTCTTATACCACTGAGAGTCGGTGAGAGAGAGAGAGCGATTCTTACTCTTCCTCGCTGAGTGTGGCCCGTGCATAGTGTTATTGGTGTGCGTGCAGCTCTTTGGTGGCTGATTCGTGTAAGGACACGAAGAATGCGATGCAAGAAGTAAAAACGGTTATATCTGGAATTCGTTGCGTTGCAAGAACGAAAAGCGGTTATGACTGGCTTTCGCTGCGTTGCAAGAACGAAAAGCGGTTACCGCTGGTTTTCGTGGATATTCGTTGAGATGCGAGGAAAAGAATTTATTTGACAGACAGAAGTAATTGGTCAGAGCGAACGGACGTGGTTGCGCACTGCGAAATTTAGAAAAGAGAAGCAAATACCACCAACAAAGATGCCGGGACTCGCTGCTCAAAGTGTGAAGAATTCTGACCCTACGGCCGCTTCGACATCAGAAGTGGGATTGGATCCTCCTAACTCTCAGTTGTGTCAAATTTTGGAGCAACAAAATAGAAATTTTATTGAGTTGCTGCGAACAGTGCAGGCTAACGCAGCGCCTCGAGAGTCAAAGACGGTGTTTTTACCAAAATACAACCCCGAAGCTACCGGTGCTGATGCATGTGCTTGGAGTATTACGGCTGATATGATTTTTATTGAAAATCCACTTGAGGGTTGTGCGCTCGTGATTGCCCTCAGTAAAGCTTTGGAGGGCAGTGCATCGCAATGGCTTTCACAAATCTGTTTTCCTGGCATGACTTGGGTTGAGTTCAAGCAACTTTTTACGCAAAGATTAGTCGGCGTAGAGACAACCACAGCAACATTTCTTAAGCTGCTAGACGGACGCCCAGGGACTGGAGAGTGCATGTCGTCGTATGCCGACTCGTCACTTCGTTAATGACGAAAATGAAAATATGGAGCTGGAGGAATTGTTGGTGTCAGTTGTGCTTGCGCATACTGCGCAACTGGACAGCAGACTAAAAAAGCTTGTGTGCACCACAAACATCAAATCGCGAAGCGAATTACAGCAACAGTTGCAGGTATATGAAATCGGGCAGCGTCAAGAGACTTCGAAAGCAGAAACTACTGTGGGACCTGAAAGGAAGAAGCAGAAGTTTTCAAACATCGTTTGCCATTATTGTGGAAAGACAGGGCACAAAATCGCAGACTGCCGCCAGAAGAAAAATCGCGAATCACAACCATTGGGAAGCGGGCATGCTGGAGGCATTGGTATGAGGCCAAAAGAGCAAGAATCCAACGTAATATGCTACAAGTGTGGACAGGCTGGACACATTTCTACTGGGTGCCCTTCGACTGGACAAAGCTCTGAAAAGAGAGTGAACATATGTTCGGTAATGGAACCAAAAGGTGTGCTCGTTCATTCTGGTGAGTTCGTTGATTTTTGTTTTGACTCTGGAGCCGAGTGTTCACTCATTAAGGAAAGCGCAGCTGGAAAATTCTCTGGAAAAAGACTTTTTAACGTAGTAATGCTTAAGGGTATTGGAAACGATTCTTGTGTAGTTCCACGCAAATTTTGACCAATGTAACCATTAATGACGTTATTTGGCAGTTTTAACGCAGTTAAATATTATCAACATTATTTAAAAGGTATCAAATTTACAGTATATACGGACTGTAACTCTTTAAAGGCAAGTCAACAAAAGATTGAGTTAGATGACAAGGTATATCGATGGTGGTTGTACTTGCAATCTTTTGAATTCGATATTGTGTACAGAAAGGGAAAACGCATGGCGCATGTAGACTTCTTCTCAAGAAACCCAATAACAAAAAAGCTACAGTTTGCTGTCAAAGCTCCTGAAATGCGCTTAGATTTAACTGAATTAAGTGTCACCTGGCTTATAGCTGAACAACAACGAGATCTCGAAATGACATCTTTAATCTCTAAACTAAAAAACAATGAATAAAACGAGAATGTTGCCATTACGTATGAGTTGAGACAAGGCATGCTGTATCGTAAAATTCAAAGAAATGGTAGAACCCGTTTTTTTACCTGTAGTTCCAAGATCTTATAGATGGGCTGTCATTAACCACATTCATGAGGCTATAATGCACCTTGGTTGGGAAAAGACCCTCGATAAAGTGTACAGTTGTTACTGGTTTGAAGGTATGACGAAATACGTACGAAAGTTTGTTGATAATTGCATCACGTGCAAGCTATCGAAACCGCAATCTGGGAAAATTCAACAAGAGATGCATCTGATTCCTAAAATCGAAATACCCTGGCATACGGTATGTAGACATCACCGGTAAACTAAGTGGCAAGAACGACCAAAAAGAGTATATTATAGTCTTTATAGATGCGTTTACAAAGTACGTTTATTTGCACCATACACTGAAGATAGATGCAGCTAATTGTATAGTATCACTGAAGGTGGTTATTTCCTTGTTTGGTGTACCATCCCGTATCATAGCAGATCAGGGGCGATGCTTTGCAGGATCTGGGTTTAAGGAATTTTGCTCTGCACATAACATCGAGTTGCATTCTATGCAATCTACAAAATCTAAGAGCACAAGCAAAAGAGAATATAGAAAATAATGCCTGTTATGAAAAGAACAGAAGCGATAAAGGCAAAGCAAACGTTGTAAAGCATAAAGCGGGTGATCATGTTCTGCTCAAGTGTGAAGAGAGAAATCAGACCAAACTAGATCCCAAATTTAAAGGCCCATTTGTCATAACAGAAGTACTTGAAGGAGACCGATATTGTTTGAAGTCATTAACAAGCAAGCGAACCTACAAGTATCCTCATGAGTGTTTAAGAGCGTTACCGGGCGAGACAGTTTCTGCGGAGATGGATGAGGATATGATGAGTAGTAGCGTTGAAACAGACGCAATTGGTACCAGTGAAGGTACAGGTGTTGGCGTTGAAACAGACGCAATTGGTACCAGTGAAGGCACAGGTGTTGGCGTTGAAACAGACGCATGAGACAGTGCCAGTGAAGGTACTAGCGTTGAAACAGGCGCATAAATGTGTATCGTCATGATCAAAAGGCCTCTTCGAGAAACATAGGTAGACTTGGTGCGCTATCTGGAAATTCATCTGTATGATTTGGCTATCAAATAAGTTGTAAAGATTATTTTAACATTGATTTAAAGAAAGGCGAAAGAACACTTGAGCGGAGCATATTAACATGAATTGCTAAATTTATACACGAGGACGTGTAATTGTCAGAATTGGCCGTGTCGGAGCATTGCTATTGTTATTGTTATTGTTATTCGAATTTAAGTACAGCAACATGAATATTGTATGAGTCGAAATTAAAAGAAAGAAGAATAGAGAAAACAGAGTAACTGTCATTGTCGACTTGTATTTCTTATACCACTGAGAGTCGGTGAGAGAGAGAGAAAGCGATTCTTACTCTTCCTCGCTGAGTGTGGCCCGTGCATAGTGTTGTTGGTGTGCGTGCAGCTCTTTGGTGGCTGATTCGTGTAAGGACACGAAGAAAGCGATGCAAGAAGTAAAAGCGGTCATATCTGTAATTCGTTGCGTTGCAAGAACAAAAAGCGGTTATGACTGGCTTTCGCTGCGTTGCAAGAACGAAAAGCGGTTACCGCTGGTTTTCGTGGATATTCGTTGAGATGCGAGGAAAAGAATTTATTTGACAGACAGAAGTAAATGGTCAGAGCGAACGGACGTGGTTGCGCACTGCGAAATTTAGAAAAGAGAAGCAAATACCACCAACAAAGATGCCGGGACTCGCTGCTCAAAGTGTGAAGAATTCTGACCCTACGGCCGCTTCGACATCAGAAGTGGGATTGGATCCTCCTAACTCTCAGTTGTGTCAAATTTTGGAGCAACAAATTAGAAATTTTATTGAGTTGCTGCGAACAGTGCAGGCTAACGCAGCGCCTCGAGAGTCAAAGACGGTGTTTTTACCAAAATACAATCCCGAAGCTACCGGTGCTGATGCATGTGCTTGGAGTATTACGGCCGATATGATTTTTATTGAAAATCCACTTGAGGGTTGTGCGCTCGTGATTGCCCTCAGTAAAGCTTTGGAGGGCAGTGCATCGCAATGGCTTTCACAAATCTGTTTTCCTGGCATGACTTGGGTTGAGTTCAAGCAACTTTTTACGCAAAGATTAGTAGGCGTAGAGACAACCACAGCAACATTTCTTAAGCTGCTAGACGGACGCCCAGGGACTGGAGAGTGCATGTCGTCGTATGCCGACTCGTCACTTCGTTAATGACGAAAATGAAAATATGGAGCTGGAGGAATTGTTGGTGTCAGTTGTGCTTGCGCATACTGCGCAACTGGACAGCAGACTAAAAAGCTTGTGTGCACCACAAACATCAAATCGCGAAGCGAATTACAGCAACAGTTGCAGGTATATGAAATCGGGCAGCGTCAAGAGACTTCGAAAGCAGAAACTACTGTGGGACCTGAAAGGAAGAAGCAGAAGTTTTCAAACATCGTTTGCCATTATTGTGGAAAGACAGGGCACAAAATCGCAGACTGCCGCCAGAAGAAAAATCGCGAATCACAACCATTGGGAAGCGGGCATGCTGGAGGCATTGGTATGAGGCCAAAAGAGCAAGAATCCAACGTAATATGCTACAAGTGTGGACAGGCTGGACACATTTCTACTGGGTGCCCTTCGACTGGACAAAGCTCTGAAAAGAGAGTGAACATATGTTCGGTAATGGAACCAAAAGGTGTGCTCGTTCATTCTGGTGAGTTCGTTGATTTTTGTTTTGACTCTGGAGCCGAGTGTTCACTCATTAAGGAAAGCGCAGCTGGAAAATTCTCTGGAAAAAGACTTTTTAACGTAGTAATGCTTAAGGGTATTGGAAACGATTCTTGTGTAGTTCCACGCAAATTTTGACCAATGTAACCATTAATGACGTTATTTGGCAGTTTTAACGCAGTTAAATATTATCAACATTATTTAAAAGGTATCAAATTTACAGTATATACGGACTGTAACTCTTTAAAGGCAAGTCAACAAAAGATTGAGTTAGATGACAAGGTATATCGATGGTGGTTGTACTTGCAATCTTTTGAATTCGATATTGTGTACAGAAAGGGAAAACGCATGGCGCATGTAGACTTCTTCTCAAGAAACCCAATAACAAAAAAGCTACAGTTTGCTGTCAAAGCTCCGGAAATGCGCTTAGATTTAACTGAATTAAGTGTCACCTGGCTTATAGCTGAACAACGAGATCTCGAAATGACATCTTTAATCTCTAAACTAAAAAACAATGAATAAAACGAGAATGTTGCCAGTACGTATGAGTTGAGACAAGGCATGCTGTATCGTAAAATTCAAAGAAATGGTAGAACCCGTTTTTTTACCTGTAGTTCCAAGATCTTATAGATGGGCTGTCATTAACCACATTCATGAGGCTATAATGCACCTTGGTTGGGAAAAGACCCTCGATAAAGTGTACAGTTGTTACTGGTTTGAAGGTATGACGAAATACGTACGAAAGTTTGTTGATAATTGCATCACGTGCAAGCTATCGAAACCGCAATCTGGGAAAATTCAACAAGAGATGCATCTGATTCCTAAAATCGAAATACCCTGGCATACGGTATGTAGACATCACCGGTAAACTAAGTGGCAAGGACGACCAAAAAGAGTATATTATAGTCTTTATAGATGCGTTTACAAAGTACGTTTATTTGCACCATACACTGAAGATAGATGCAGCTAATTGTATAGTATCACTGAAGGTGGTTATTTCCTTGTTTGGTGTACCATCCCGTATCATAGCAGATCAGGGGCGATGCTTTGCAGGATCTGGGTTTAAGGAATTTTGCTCTGCACATAACATCGAGTTGCATTCTATGCAATCT
Source organism: Drosophila littoralis (assembly GCA_018903485.1). Lineage (NCBI taxonomy): Eukaryota > Metazoa > Arthropoda > Insecta > Diptera > Drosophilidae > Drosophila > Drosophila littoralis. Next base: position 1,200,604 of record JAEIGF010000598.1, read on the forward strand.
ACAAAATCTAAGAGCACAAGCAAAAGAGAATATAGAAAATAATGCCTGTTATGAAAAGAACAGAAGCGATAAAGGCAAAGCAAACGTTGTAAAGCATAAAGCGGGTGATCATGTTCTGCTCAAGTGTGAAGAGAGAAATCAGACCAAACTAGATCCCAAATTTAAAGGCCCATTTGTCATAACAGAAGTACTTGAAGGAGACCGATATTGTTTGAAGTCATTAACAAGCAAGCGAACCTACAAGTATCCTCATGAGTGTTTAAGAGCGTTACCGGGCGAGACAGTTTCTGCGGAGATGGATGAGGATATGATGAGTAGTAGCGTTGAAACAGACGCAATTGGTACCAGTGAAGGTACAGGTGTTGGCGTTGAAACAGACGCAATTGGTACCAGTGAAGGCACAGGTGTTGGCGTTGAAACAGACGCAAGAGACAGTGCCAGTGAAGGTAATAAATGTGTATCGTCATGATCAAAAGGCCTCTTCGAGAAACATAGGTAGACTTGGTGCGCTATCTGGAAATTCATCTGTATGATTTGGCTATCAAATAAGTTGTAAAGATTATATTAACATTGATTTAAAGAAAGGCGAAAGAACACTTGAGCGGAGCATATTAACATGAATTGCTAAATTTATACACGAGGACGTGTAATTGTCAGAATTGGCCGTGTCGGAGCATTGCTATTGTTATTGTTATTGTTATTCGAATTTAAGTACAGCAACATGAATATTGTATGAGTCGAAATTAAAAGAAAGAAGAATAGAGAAAACAGAGTAACTGTCATTGTCGACTTGTATTTCTTATACCACTGAGAGTCGGTGAGAGAGAGAGAAAGCGATTCTTACTCTTCCTCGCTGAGTGTGGCCCGTGCATAGTGTTGTTGGTGTGCGTGCAGCTCTTTGGTGGCTGATTCGTGTAAGGACACGAAGAAAGCGATGCAAGAAGTAAAAGCGGTCATATCTGGAATTCGTTGCGTTGCAAGAACGAAAAGCGGTTATGACTGGCTTTCGCTGCGTTGCAAGAACGAAAAGCGGTTACCGCTGGTTTTCGTGGATATTCGTTGAGATGCGAGGAAAAGAATTTATTTGACAGACAGAAGTAAATGGTCAGAGCGAACGGACGTGGTTGCGCACTGCGAAATTTAGAAAAGAGAAGCAAATACCACCAACAAAGATGCCGGGACTCGCTGCTCAAAGTGTGAAGAATTCTGACCCTACGGCCGCTTCGACATCAGAAGTGGGATTGGATCCTCCTAACTCTCAGTTGTGTCAAATTTTGGAGCAACAAAATAGAAATTTTATTGAGTTGCTGTGAACAGTGCAGGCTAACGCAGCGCCTCGAGAGTCAAAGACGGTGTTTTTACCAAAATACAACCCCGAAGCTACCGGTGCTGATGCATGTGCTTGGAGTATTACGGCTGATATGATTTTTATTGAAAATCCACTTGAGGGTTGTGCGCTCGTGATTGCCCTCAGTAAAGCTTTGGAGGGCAGTGCATCGCAATGGCTTTCACAAATCTGTTTTCCTGGCATGACTTGGGTTGAGCTCAAGCAACTTTTTACGCAAAGATTAGTCGGCGTAGAGACAACCACAGCAACATTTCTTAAGCTGCTAGACGGACGCCCAGGGACTGGAGAGTGCATGTCGTCGTATGCCGACTCGTCACTTCGTTAATGACGAAAATGAAAATATGGAGCTGGAGGAATTGTTGGTGTCAGTTGTGCTTGCGCATACTGCGCAACTGGACAGCAGACTAAAAAAGCTTGTGTGCACCACAAACATCAAATCGCGAAGCGAATTACAGCAACAGTTGCAGGTATATGAAATCGGGCAGCGTCAAGAGACTTCGAAAGCAGAAACTACTGTGGGACCTGAAAGGAAGAAGCAGAAGTTTTCAAACATCGTTTGCCATTATTGTGGAAAGACAGGGCACAAAATCGCAGACTGCCGCCAGAAGAAAAATCGCGAATCACAACCATTGGGAAGCGGGCATGCTGGAGGCATTGGTATGAGGCCAAAAGAGCAAGAATCCAACGTAATATGCTACAAGTGTGGACAGGCTGGACACATTTCTACTGGGTGCCCTTCGACTGGACAAAGCTCTGAAAAGAGAGTGAACATATGTTCGGTAATGGAACCAAAAGGTGTGCTCGTTCATTCTGGTGAGTTCGTTGATTTTTGTTTTGACTCTGGAGCCGAGTGTTCACTCATTAAGGAAAGCGCAGCTGGAAAATTCTCTGGAAAAAGACTTTTTAACGTAGTAATGCTTAAGGGTATTGGAAACGATTCTGTGTGTAGTTCCACGCAAATTTTGACCAATGTAACCATTAATGACGTTATTTGGCAGTTTTAACGCAGTAAAATATTATCAACATTATTTAAAAGGTATCAAATTTACAGTATATACTGACTGTAACTCTTTAAAGGCAAGTCAACAAAAGATTGAGTTAGATGACAAGGTATATCGATGGTGGTTGTACTTGCAATCTTTTGAATTCGATATTGTGTACAGAAAGGGAAAACGTATGGCGCATGTAGACTTCTTCTCAAGAAACCCAATAAAAAAAAAGCTACAGTTTGCTGTCAAAGCTCCTGAAATGCGCTTAGATTTAACTGAATTAAGTGTCACCTGGCTTATAGCTGAACAACAACGAGATCTCGAAATGACATCTTTAATCTCTAAACTAAAAAACAATGAATAAAACGAGAATGTTGCCAGTACGTATGAGTTGAGACAAGGCATGCTGTATCGTAAAATTCAAAGAAATGGTAGAACCCGTTTTTTTACCTGTAGTTCCAAGATCTTATAGATGGGCTGTCATTAACCACATTCATGAGGCTATAATGCACCTTGGTTGGGAAAAGACCCTCGATAAAGTGTACAGTTGTTACTGGTTTGAAGGTATGACGAAATACGTACGAAAGTTTGTTGATAATTGCATCACGTGCAAGCTATCGAAACCGCAATCTGGGAAAATTCAACAAGAGATGCATCTGATTCCTAAAATCGAAATACCCTGGCATACGGTATGTAGACATCACCGGTAAACTAAGTGGCAAGAACGACCAAAAAGAGTATATTATAGTCTTTATAGATGCGTTTACAAAGTACGTTTATTTGCACCATACACTGAAGATAGATGCAGCTAATTGTATAGTATCACTGAAGGTGGTTATTTCCTTGTTTGGTGTACCATCCCGTATCATAGCAGATCAGGGGCGATGCTTTGCAGGATCTGGGTTTAAGGAATTTTGCTCTGCACATAACATCGAGTTGCATTCTATGCAATCTACAAAATCTAAGAGCACAAGCAAAAGAGAATATAGAAAATAATGCCTGTTATGAAAAGAACAGAAGCGATAAAGGCAAAGCAAACGTTGTAAAGCATAAAGCGGGTGATCATGTTCTGCTCAAGTGTGAAGAGAGAAATCAGACCAAACTAGATCCCAAATTTAAAGGCCCATTTGTCATAACAGAAGTACTTGAAGGAGACCGATATTGTTTGAAGTCATTAACAAGCAAGCGAACCTACAAGTATCCTCATGAGTGTTTAAGAGCGTTACCGGGCGAGACAGTTTCTGCGGAGATGGATGAGGATATGATGAGTAGTAGCGTTGAAACAGACGCAATTGGTACCAGTGAAGGTACAGGTGTTGGCGTTGAAACAGACGCAATTGGTACCAGTGAAGGCACAGGTGTTGGCGTTGAAACAGACGCAAGAGACAGTGCCAGTGAAGGTACTAGCGTTGAAACAGGCGCATAAATGTGTATCGTCATGATCAAAAGGCCTCTTCGAGAAACATAGGTAGACTTGGTGCGCTATCTGGAAATTCATCTGTATGATTTGGCTATCAAATAAGTTGTAAAGATTATTTTAACATTGATTTAAAGAAAGGCGAAAGAACACTTGAGCGGAGCATATTAACATGAATTGCTAAATTTATACACGAGGACGTGTAATTGTCAGAATTGGCCGTGTCGAAGCATTGCTATTGTTATTGTTATTGTTATTCGAATTTAAGTACAGCAACATGAATATTGTATGAGTCGAAATTAAAAGAAAGAAGAATGGAGAAAACAGAGTAACTGTCATTGTCGACTTGTATTTCTTATACCACTGAGAGTCGGTGAGAGAGAGAGAGAGCGATTCTTACTCTTCCTCGCTGAGTGTGGCCCGTGCATAGTGTTGTTGGTGTGCGTGCAGCTCTTTGGTGGCTGATTCGTGTAAGGACACGAAGAAAGCGTTGCAAGTAGTAAAAGCGGTTATATCTGGAATTCGTTGCGTTGCAAGAACGAAAAGCGGTTATGACTGGCTTTCGCTGCGTTGCAAGAACGAAAAGCGGTTACCGCTGGTTTTCGTGGATATTCGTTGAGGTGCGAGGAAAAGAATTTATTTGACAGACAGAAGTAAATGGTCAGAGCGAACGGACGTGATTGCGCACTGCGAAATTTAGAAAAGAGAAGCAAATGCCACCAACAAAGATGCCGGGACTCGCTGCTCAAAGTGTGAAGAATTCTGACCCTACGGCCGCTTCGACATATATATATAAAAGTATTTTAAATGTATATTTCATAAGACTATCATTTGATAGTAATTGCTTACGATATTTATTGCTTACGATACCTAGTAGTAGTTACAATGCTCTGTTACGGTTTTATTTTCCGATAATATAAGATACCGATAAGCAAGTATAAAACGACTTCAATAAACAATTGTCAAAAAAATATTACGAAAAGCATATTATGACATCGCAAAATTCTATTCCACTTCTATTATGTTAATAACTCTAATGGCCCTGCCGTTACCTAATCTCGCGAATACTCCCTAGCGTTCATATTTCTTATTGTGCACGTCCGCTACTTACGATTGTCTATTCCAATCTTACCATTTTACGATCCTGTCATGCTCTTATTGCCATGTGGTGAGAACTCTTTACTCCTCCTATTATCACAATAGAAATTGAGAGTGGTTTCGAATCGATCTACTATTTGAATTCAACAAATCCTCTTTCCTTGGGCTTTTTATACCCTGAACCCATTAAAAATGTGTAAAAGGGGTATAATGTTTTTGTGCAAAATGTATGTAACAGGCAGAAGGAAGCATCTCCGATCACATAAAGTATATATATTCTTGATCAGCATCAATAGCCGAGTCGATCTAGCTATGTCCGTCTGTCTGTCCGTCCGTCTGTCCGTATGTATGAACGCAAGGATCTCAGAACCTATAAGAGCTAGATACTTGAAATTTTAGCTGTGGGTCCTCCTTGTGCCTACGCAGATCGAGTTTGTTTCCGATAATCGAAACCTTACTCTGTTCCCAAGCAATCGATAAAAATCGATAGCGACATCCTGTTTTTTGAGCGAAATGGGTAAATATTAAGAGCTAGAGTCACCAAACTTGATATGTTTATTCTAGAATAGTATATATATATCAAGTATATTTCATTTTATACCTATCGCCACCTCCCCGCTACCACCTCAAAGAGGGTTCAGGGTATTCCCTAGTCGGGTGCTCCCGACTAGAACCTCTTACTTGTTCTTCTTAATAATTTGCTTTATTCTAGTTTTATATATTAACTTGTTTGACTTGATGTCTCGTTTCTTACAAAATAATTATTATAAAAAATATATATTAGTTTGTGACTTCATGTTATTCCTTGTTTTTCATTGATTATATCTTTGATCTTATTACTGTTGAGACCCTACGTCACGATTTGTCTCTGTAAACTGGCTCAGCTAATTGAACCCGCAAACACTATCAAGGGTGTCTCTTATGACAGTGCTTTGAAATCCGGAGTAAAAAAACAAGCTTCACTAAAACCCTACCAACACAGCCTTAACAGAAGCGAATGTAGCCAAAGTTCAGTAGACTGTAAAATACAAGCAGATTGATAAGATGAACCGCAGTTGCCCGATAAAATTGTTCTACGCAAAGTCTGCTAAAGGGATTACCTTCGCCGTTGTCGCCTTCAGTTTGGGCATAATCCTAAACAATTTTTTAACTTTGTCAATTCCATACTTTTTTCAAACTATCTTCTTCTTCTCTAGGTATAATGAAAATAAGCCTAGCTGTCATCAGTTACAGAGGTCAAACTGAATCTTAAATCCTATTATTACAGTAATTTCGGTTCTCAGCGACTTTAACACAATCAAGCCGGTTTACTCGACGGGCCTTAATGGTGTTCCTGCTTTTTTGCTAAGTACAGTACGTACTATACTGCAGTATGTAAAACTGTCCATCTTTTGCGACCATTTGGAAAGAAGCATTCATTTTCCCTCTCCATAAGAAAGGAAGTACACATTTCTGTAAATGTCACATTTTTGCAAAATGTGTAAAATGCGGCCTGTACGTTTCCCCATAAGAAAACACATTTCACACATTTTTCAAAAAAGGCACATTTTTGGAAATTCGCCCTGAACATTTCGTGTTTTTTGCGATGATTAATCGAGATTTCTATCGATGTTGTGAAAAATGTGAAAGTATCATAACCATAAACAGCTGATATATCAACAAAGGGAAGCGGCAACTTTAAATAAGGAATTTAAAATTATAATAATCGCACAGTTTTTAGAATTTAAAGTTGGCGAAATGTCGAAAAAATATGTAAAATGGAGCCCCTACTTCGAGATCGCATTATTTGAGTTTTGGAAGAAAAAATATGCGGCGCTTATGTTAATTAAAGCAACTCGATCAGCGGTTTATTTAAAGAAGCGGTACTTTACCCACTCACATGCTACCGTCAACCGGTGGAACACCAATATGTGAAATTTGATGTGACATTTCTTAAGCCAGTGGAGAAACGCTATTAATCCGATGTCCAAAACTATAGAGGTATTTCCAAATTATTATTATTATACTTAAAGCTTTTAAGAGAATTATGACACAAAAAAAAACATTTGTGTAGTTCTATTATTTCATGATGCAGTACATTGCATCGGGATTTGCGCAAAAAAAAGCCATTATGGTTGCTTGGTTCGCAACAGTCCAAAAATTCAATGGATTGAAAATGCATACCTCTTAGTCACCGCGAATGGTATAACTGAAACTATTCACTAGCAACAGGTGTAAACGTTTAATCCGGTAACTTTATTACCCTAGCCGCAACTCGGTGGGAGCCTGTTTTATAGCTGCAACGGCAAGCACACACCTTGTCACCCCAACAGCGTTTCGAGCACGCTCCAGTCGTAGATCTCAAGACCACTGTATGATGTCAATTTTGCTGCATTTCGTCATAGCAAGGGACCCAGATTAGTTTTAGAGTTGAGCTCTATAGTAGGACCATAGACAATATAAACACTAAGATGAGTAACGCCCATACATTTAAATGAGACGTAAAATTTCTAGCCTGGATTTGTTGCTGGTTAATGCTGACACGAGCAACGATGTCAGTCGCCAGCCTTCAGCTAAACTGGTCTAAGATGATCTGCGTTATGTCGATTTAAAATACATTGAACGAAAACATTTTGTTATTACGATCGACGCTTTGTACTTATGTTAAATCCATGATATTCATGATGACGTTATTCTACCAGTTGAATTCGATCCAATAATATTTGAACCTTACGAGAAAATAAATCATCATCAACACAAATTGTAAAAGGTACTGAATCCTATTTTGACGAACATATGCAATGATATTATGATTGATTTGACATCGGGTAGATATATTTCAGTATATATTGCAAAGTGATTGCGATAAGCAAATATTTAACAGATCCTTTAGAACTCTATATCTGAAAAAATTACTCAAATGACACGGACTTTGGAAAGCTAAAAGCATCATCTGATTTATTTTTTAATGTTAGCCAGATTCACAAAATGGTTTTTGAAAATATTTTTTTTTATTTATTTAACATAAATTTAGCATAATATATACTGTACTCGCATACCTAGACTGGACTCGAACATACGACACATGAGAACGCTCCTAGCAACAATAAATATGCACCATCGACAGTAGAAAAAACGAACAAAACGATCATGCCCTGCGATAACACCATAGCTGTCACACTGAACAAAAAGTATAGAATGGACGCTCTACGTGTATTTATTTCGGGAACTAAGAAATCGTTCAGCAACGTTCTGTATTCGGCAAGACCAAAAGATCTTCCTTCTGCTTGGGCCTTAGACTAAGGCAACGAAGACCTTCAAATGTACCCTAATGTAGCCACCCAAAAACAAGAACAACCGCAGCCTATGAATGTAGACAATTCGTCACGGCAAGCCAAAAATAGCCAGAAACGAACAGACAAAAGACCAAGCAGTGGCACTGCAAGGCTCACAGGACCGAAACCCCAAAGAATGACTCATCTGACACAGGGCGATACTCCAAATAACGAAAGACACCCTTGATTATGATCAAGCTAATTTTTTAGACACAACTCCCCGCTACCTTTTTGACAAACGCAATGATCAAATATTTTGCAAGCCGGAGAAAGGAAATTACGTCGCTGATGCATTGCCACGAAATAACATTCTCACTTTAGAAGAAGATGCTCAGTTTGACATTGCCACGATACATAGCGAGATATCACTCACATATAACGTCAATCAACAGACAAACCAGTCACCCGCTTTCCAAACCAAATTATAATAGATGAAATTAGAACTGACTCGTCTGACCAAAAGACTCGGCACCTCATTAATTTCTGAGATAAGGAAACGCTAATTTTAAGGGTATGTAACATTGTCGAGCGGGATGTTATAAACGCAATTTCCAATATTAGCATTTGTTCATATCGTTCATCATTTGAATTATATCGGGCGACAATATTCCACCACAAAAAACGCAATGTTACCGCTATTTTAAACAAAAACATACGGAAAGAAATAGTTATCACGGAACCCAATAGAGCCCATTAGGACGCTCAAAAAAATGTAAAAAAGATTCTACAAGATTATTTTTTTCCGATCATGACCCAAAGATGGCAAAGAAGGTTGTCACAAATTGCAAAAGTTGTCAAAGGGCGAAAAATGACCCTCAGAAATAGATATTTGGAGAAACTTTTATACCGTAGGAAACTCTTATACCATGTAGGCGAAATATTACTTATTGACATAATCTCTTCATCTCCCACAGAGCTTGGCGTGGAATAAAGAGATAAAGCCCCTAAAGCACAGAATATCCAATTACAAAGGCTAATTGAACATATATTCTATAGTTAGTGCTGCTACGAAGTGGTCTTGGTGAATGGTACTTTATGTCGTAACCTAAAGAGCTATGTGAACAAATCTTCTGGCCCATCGGCGGCAACATTGCTCAATATAAAAGGCCACCAAGAAATATTTAGTCTACCATACATACAAAGTCTGGGTATAGATAACATTCCTCAATAAAAAGGGCCACTAAGAAATATTTAGTCTTACAAAGACCGAGTATGGAGAACGTGCGGTACATTGGCCAAATCAAGAAGTAATTGAATAATCGGCAATTTACCACAGTTGCAAGTGGAATTTCCAAACGCTGAAAATCGTAATCATTAAAATGTGTTATTCATTAACAGAACGTATTATTCATTAACTCAAGAGTGAAACAAATCGGACAAAACTTAAGACTTTTGAATCAACTTGCAATATCCCTGTTATCGCCTAGAGACTTCAGAGACGAATGTAGGGCCAACATATACCTATAAGGTCTCTAAGACTTGAGGTTAATATTGTCATAAGGCTGTTTATGGAATGATGATAAAATATGTTTGTAATAGCAGTCTATGATTCTAAATACCTTTACCGTTTCCAATGCTTCATCAGACAAACAAGAAATTAAATTGCTGAATTTCTCGACATTTGTCAGTGTCGAATCGTTGTGAACCAGACTTTCAAAAAGGCAAATAAAGCTTTTTAATTCTGCATGCTTCTATGATATATACTGATGTTTGGCAACAGTATTTTATGTAACTGAGAGGTAAGATGTTGAGTAAATGACAGCTATAAATAATTATGACTGGGACCATCCACTCTCCTTATGGCCGAAAATATACACACATCTTCCAACATTCCTCTAGAATCGTAGCTAGTTAACATCATTGACAACTGGTTGAGGCAAAACAGGAAAGCGTTATAATAGCGGATAAGAAATAGCAATGACGTGTACTCCAAAATGCTGTTTAGCAACAGCAGCTGCACAATCAAAAACAATTCTCACAAACGGTGGATACGGCTCAAGCAACAGCCACTGGACAACTCACAAGTACAGTGTTATCTTGCAGTGACGTTCACGGCACCGTTTAACATCAAACCGCTAATTTTGCGCTTAGTTATGCACATACACACATGAACTTCAAACATGATTTAAGCGCGGTTTTCATTGATTTTATATTATTCTCTGAATATGAAACTGTTTGTCCTGACTGGCTGACGCACAGCCCAAACTGTAAGAGCTAGGAAGTTGAAATCACTGTCGTTACCTTATGTTGTGAAGTAGCACTAACCATTGTATGGTTAGTGGAAGTAATCAAATTTTTTAAATCTTGGACGCCGCTTAGATATTTTGCTCTGACTGAATCTGAATCTTTTTTCGGTTCATTAAGTTTTGATTGTCCGAGCTTGATTTCAACTGATCTCAAAGTTTCCATAAGAGATTCTTGATCAGATATTTTGTCATTTCTTAATCTGAGCAAGCGACAAAAGTACTGATCCAAGGGTGTTCTTAGATAAAGAGAAAGGTTTGTTACATTAACGTGTGTGTGTGTTTGTACCACTTGACGTTGCTGAACTTTGCAAGTTAACATGCATATGTGCTTATATACCTAGTACAATTTTAATATTTTCTTATTAATAATTGCGTTGCTGTTAATCGTAAAAATAACATCAAAAGTTGTACATTATTCACTCCACTTGGAAGTGTTCTTTTTTTTTTTTAAAGATAATAATTGAACTCTTTTAAGTTTTATGCCCTGAACTAATTTTACTTTTGTTCAAATGTATGTAACGGAAGGAAGCCCCTTCGACCGCAAAAGTCGATCTAGCCATGTCCGTCTATCCGTATGTATGAACGCAAGGAAAATAACACTTTTGAACGTAGGTCCTCCTAGTGCCCACACAATACGAGTTTGTTCAATCGATATCAAAATCCTGTTTTTGAGCAAATCACTAGGTTTTGCGAGCTAGAGTCACCAAACATGACATGTAGATTTTAAAATCATATGTACATGGTAATAGCTATTTAATTTATTTTTATTACTGCTAAAGCAAACGAGCTCGTATTGCGACCTGAATTTGGTGTTCGTAGAAGAGGGATCTTGGTATCCCCTAGTCGCGAACTCCCCTAGAGCCTCTTACTTGTTTGTATCTTGCTTAGTCGGAAACAGCTACTTTCGTAATTTTTCTGATTGCCCATTTAGAAACACCTTTTTTTAAAAGGAAAAAAAGATGGCTCAACATAACTTTTAATATTACATTTATTTTCATTTAATTTATATTATTTATTGTATAGTTTTATTTTTATACAAAAATTAGCAAATAACATAATGTTTAGAGCTTAATCACCATAACAATTCCTCTGATTGCTTTTCAATTTTAATTTATTATTATTATTGTTTATTCACCACTTAACAGAAATTCTCAGAAAAAAATAAAAAAAAAAGCCTCGTGAAAAACCAATTTGGCTTGAGCACATTGTATATTAGTGAGATACACATTTAAAATAACTGCAGGGGTAAATAAATTGTTATAGACTTAACGTAAACAGCAACGCGGTTCACCAATTTTTAAATTACAGAAGTCGATCTGAAGACACCGCTCCATAATTCCTTGAAGCCCCTACCAAAAATGCCTATAAATTTAAAGAGGATTAAGAATTAGATCCTACAACGCCAACAGCGTAAACTCAAAGCTCCTGAAATAGAGCTAGTCCTCATCCGATCCAGGTAGATGTTAACCTATTGTGAGACACGCTAGAAGCCCTACTTTAGTATTCTGGGATACAATATTTACGCAATAAGCCTAGACCTGCCGTGCTCATTATGTCGTATAAGAAGTATAAATTATAGTGCACGATTTCAACTGTGCAGTGTTCAGCAGTCAGTGTAGCCAGCGATTAAGGTAAATTAGTACAAGCGGCGATCTGCAGTCCCCAAGTTATCGGTGGATGCAGGAAGACTTTCCCAGTCTTTTCCATAAGTTTCATCCGAATTCCTTAGTGCTGACTGCTTGTATGCTCACCATTAACCCAGTGTTGCCAAAAGGTTCACTCAAAAGAGTCTGGTACTACCCGATTATTTAGCCAGCTTAAGATTGGCAGTTTTAGCAATTTCCGTAGACCGTCTTTATATCCCATGGCTATAATTAGGAAAGAGGCATTACAGTACATTTTGGACTACCGTAAAGTAGCCTCGTAGCCTATCAATGAAAACGTAAAGTAAAGCTCATATCATCTCTGGTAATTGATGATTGGTTATAGAGTTGCATCTTTCACAATAAAAATTAAGATCCCGCTTCTCCCTAAGCATGCGAGCATAACCTGATATCTTAATATGAACGATGCAACAGAGCTGTTGGTGTGTATCATTTATGATGATTCATTGAGGAATCTATCACACTTATTTTGAAAGTCCATCCCTCCTTGGTAGAAAAAAGAGTCAACGATTCTGAATACAGTTTCAATTCAATTAATTTTTAAATATCTTTACAGTATTCGCAGATTTCAAGCTCCCGCGCTTCTAAATTACTTCAAAAATCGTTGTGAAAATTAATTTGAATTGTGTGTGCCACACATTTCGCAAAATCTACTCTTCTTCTTAAATAATAATTGCGGGTCAAAAGTTAAATGGGCGAAGTTCTGGGTTTTGTGTGCTTAGCTACTGTGGTAAAGAACTTTGTAAAATTATCTTACCTACGTTGTTGTGTTAATACCTTATCCTTTCCTGCCATATGAAAGGAATAATTTATCATTTCTCTTCATATAAAGAATATTACTCTGATAACGATAACTATTGAAGCCTTTCTAAATTGTCTGCTTTTGGTTGCTTCAAAAGTTATTTATTTTCGTCTTCCAAGTTAATCTTCTTAAGGCGCATTTTAGGCATTCATATTCTAATTGCATTCGGGTTAATTCTGATATCCCCAAGGAAGTAATCTTCGACTGCTACTCTTTAATCATTCTTTTTTTTCCCCGGTATTGTTTTACTCTGACCTAGTTATTGATGTCGATGATAAGTAGTGCCCTGGGTTTGCAATAGGACAATTAATTATAAATTCTTTATGTTGCGTATTGTATTATTTATATTTAAGCTTACCATAAAAAATAGATCTTCGTCATGTATTACGTGATACTCTTTTTCCTCTGTTATCGATGCATTAAGGGATGATGCTGCTCCAAGTTCCGATTGGACTTGTAAAAGAGAATTTTCACTTATGTCGCAATTTAAATTTAATTCAAGAAATTCGTTTGATTCAAAATCTAAAATATTACTGATATCAAAACTTTTTTTCTCTATTTCATTAGCTTTACTTTTGTTGTGCGTGTTGACATCTTTTACTGCGTCGGCCATAAGATTATTAATATGATTCAGTGGTTCGTCATTATTATGGTCAAAATTTCTTACTGGTGTGCTATCACCTTTTTTTAAGTCGTCGAAGTTATTATCTTTTGACTTTAAATCTTTATCGTTAGCAATATAAGCAATTAGTTGTGCTAATGCATTCGCTGAATCAAAACATGTTTTTAAATGCATATCATGAATTGAAGATCTCAGGTCAATCTTTGCGTGTGATTTACTCTTCTCATTAAGATGTATAGAAAAATGAAGTAATCCAACATTCAAAATAGGTACTAAGCCAGTTTCACTATTTTGAGTCAAAGGCTCCTTAACTTTGTTGGCAGTTTTAGCCTATAAAAAACACATAAAGAAAGAAAATTATTAAAGTTGTTTAATGCGCCGAAATGCTAACATTCCGATAATACCATATGTGCAATTTTCTTTTATTATATTTAGTTTTAACTTTGAATAGTACAAGTGACTCACAGCCCAGTATAGTCACACAAAATCACAAGTCTGGAAACTATGTTATATGCAAATGTAGTTTAACAAAGATAAGCAAGAACCTAACGAAACAGAAAGAGAATAATTTATGTTGAGCATGAAGGAGCAGAACAGAAAATTCAATAAGTCTTGAGAAAGAAACTTTATCAATAGCAGCAACTAATAGTGTGCGGTTGCGACGCCTTGATGTCGCTGCAAATTTGTCATTGAAATAGAGAATCATGGTTTCTAAAGAACAAAATCTGTTCATTACATAAAAGCTAAATACTTTATACTTTGTCTGCAATCATTAAAGGATCAAATGTAACTTCTAGCACAATTGTTATGATTGGATAGTGACAGGTATGGGCATACGTTTAGCAAGGTAAAAAAAAAAAACAGCTAAAATATTGCTACATGAGAGAAGTCATCCAATATCAAATAAGGAAGTCAACGTGGGGGCACCTCTGAACACAATGATTTGGTTGTATGTAGCAACAGTAATATTGGTACTGAGACGGAATATGTTTTCACGGGCAAATACTACTAAGAGGCTAATTTCATTTTCCAAACGTACTTTAGAACAGAGCTAATTATGACCACTAACCAAATAGCATATAGACTGGACATCCAATGTAAATTGCTGGGGCCATCGCCGTCCGCTTAAACAAATGAATGTCTGCAGAAAATGCTCCATCGACAGCCTCCAAGTGGACTTCTGCGGTGCCCCTGCATTGCTGAAACTCGTAGCAATTTGGTGTAGGTAAAATTAATAGATACACAAATGTTGCAATTGAAATGCTATAATTTTCGATATCGGATTGGTAGTAACGGCAGGAACTTTTTGCACATGCATTTTTCAACAATTCATTCGGTTGTAGGCCCACTAATTTTATCCGAGGCATGTCGTTTCCGCCATGTTCTCAAGAAGAAAAGGGGAGGATAAATCGGTTAAACGACCGTTAAATCACACAAGCAGTGTTAATTAAATAGTTGTTTACATACTCAAGTCGTTTCTTAAATGCTGCCCGCCTAAACAAAAATTAAAATTTGCAAGTGCAGGCGACATCAGCAAATCAAGTGAAAAGTGGAAACAAGGCTGCTGTTCTTCAAATAAATATAAAGCATTTGTTTGATCGGCTCAATAGATCATCTGCCAAACTGGTTCTCTAAAAACTGCAAAATATCTGACTTGAGTCAAAATAAGACACAACTTTTATATTATAGATGTGAGTCATTAAAGCACTAAAGAAGATCTTCAGCCAAGGTCAACTATTAAACTGCTAGGGGTGTTCCCGGAGTCCGGGCGCGAATGCGGAAATGAGGACAAGATTCAGCGCCCGCATTTTTCAACTTTTAATGCAGCCGCAGTCTACAATAGTTGTTGCAAAACACTTTCGACTGCCTCAACTTTAATTGTAAGAGTTTAATAAAGGCTACTAAAAGTGGTTTGATTTCTCGAGTCATTGACAACCAATATTGAAAAACTCGAGCATTCCCGGTAATGTCTCAAGGAAACTGCAATTGATACAATTCGCTTAATTCAAATGTCAAACGCTAACTATGCTGGTTTAAAAAAGGTGAATGAGGCTGCGACGACACAAATGCGCGAACTTTCTGATAATAGTACATACGTTTGCAAAACGTAATCAGAGCTACGAAAGCTAGTAAGACCGATGATGCACCGTTGGCCGTCATACCACCCTGTAAGCGGTTTACAGCCTTTATCGAGAAGCATTGCCAGAGGCTGAAAAATTTGAATTACGCTACAACAAATCATGCTTCCAGCTCCCAAATGGGACAGAAGAAAATCATTAGAAAATAATTTGTCGTTACTAAGAGTGCATTGAGTGCATGTGTATTTTGTTACGTCGGATGCCATTCTATTTACATATATTCCACTTTAGCCTTCACGATGCTGAGGGGTTCTGTTCCTAATTTGCTTGCCAAAAGGCTATTAGCTCAGAGTCTGCTGGCAAAGGGTATGGTAGCAAGCAGCATTATTTGTTGCATTGTGCAACCCAAGCACTCTAATCGCTGCTATTCGATCACACGATTGTCAAGATTTTTCACTGCCGCCACAGCAAGCTTGTTCATCCCAAAACATCTTGGCGGCAACTTAATCTTCTCCATCTACCTACGCAAAGCATTTATAGCACGATGTTGTCATACTTATCATCGCAGTCAAGAATGTAAAAAAAACCCCATACTGAAGCTGTTTACCATCCGTTTTCGAACATTTGCAGGCGCCCCCACAGACAATGTTTCGTTTCGTACGAGTCGCACCCGCACACAGCCACTTTTAAAGGCGTGAGTCTCAGCATCAGAAGATCAGATTTACTGCTACTGCTGCTGGCGCTGACATAGTTAAAAGAGATTTCTACGTAAATGATCTCATCTTTGGCGGCAGCTCAGCTGCCACTCAAACGGCTCTATAGGGTGACAATCATGTCAGCATAGCTTGCTTTTACGACCCCCATTGGTCATATAATAACAAATTCCACAATTTTTATTCAGAATACTAGGGCTGGGATGAGAGTTTGTCTGTACACTTAGGCATAGCGCGGGTCAACATGTTCACTAATTTTAAGCATACTTAGCAGATCCAAAAATTCACGGATTTTGTGATGCCAGCCTGAGCGCTTATTGAGCATGCGTCTATGCAGTCTCAAGGTGGCTTGGCTACAGAAGCGTACGTTTCTTGTATTTCAAGACACACGCGGCATGAATATCATCATGTACCAAAGCTAGAACTCTGCGGGCCTTCACTATTGGCTGAACTGCTAAGTGAAATATGCCATTCGCCTGTATATTCGTCAGTCGGTACTAATGTTGGTCAGACTCTGCCGTTGTGTTAACTTCGATTTACAATGATGCTTCGAATTTCAATGTCATCCTTGCCAATCGCGTCTTATAATTTCACAAGGAGTTCTGCCCCGTGCGCTCGCTCGGTGTTCTGTGAGCCCGTCGAATCCTTGCCAGAATTTCGGCACAAGGTCTTCCTCGAAACTTTACAGCAAGTTATTCAACTTGCTCTCCAAGCTGCAACGGATTTTCGCTTATATTTACATATTTGTAAACCGAATCCGAGGAGGGCGAACTAGCTTCAGATCACGTGCACCAAGGCACACACTTGTTAGTTCAAATGGCTATTTTGGTGCATATTTGAATACATTTTTTCCGTAACCAGTACATTTTAAATATTGAGAATATTGAGAGCCAGAAGTTGCGGACGTTCATAATTTCCCACAAAATTAAACCTCTTCTATGTCGTTAACTATGGAGCACTGTTTGATTATACTGACCTTGCTTAAGCTGACCTCTTTTTGTTAATTTGTTTGGTCCCTGACATTTCTAATGTAAATAACAATAACCTTAGCCGATGATTTTGACGAGGCCGCCATTACCGTTTAATTCCTTCCTACAGGTGTGTTTTTAAACAAGTCGACATATGATATAGTCACGCCAATTTAAAAATGTAGAGAACATGTGATATTTAAAATTACAGGGGCATTACGAAACTATCTCCAAATTGCTTCAGCGTATAATCGGTAAGCATGTCTCATTCAAATTAGGCCCCTACAGTGTGGTTTCTCGTCAGGCAGGTGTACTGTAACTAATTTAGGGATTTTCTTTACAATTTTTGTATCATTGGTTTCAAGTTTCGTAGTCAGAATGATTGGCTGTGAACTGGTTGTGAACTTTGGCAACTGCAATCGTCTGGGAAGCATATTATGAGTCACGAGGCGCAAGATCAGCTAGTAATAATTATATGTGTCAATTATTTCATTAAGATATGTCGAGCTGACACAGTCGTTGAAAACGAATATGAATAACATTAAATCATCTAACCTGATCGGTGCAGCCAAAACGAGTATAAATTTAGTGATTCGCATGCCAGAAAGAAACTGGGGATAAGTTCTGAGTCACACAGTTGGTGCAGCTAAAACGGATATAAATAAAATAACTTCTCGCCAAGAAGGGATTGGCGATAATTTATACAGTCATATTAAAGAGATTGATTATTAATTTTATCTACTTAGCTTGTTTTTATCGGGTACGCAATAATAATACATTGGCTGTATCACAAGTTTTAGGGTACACAAAGAGAGCTCTCTTGGACCACTTCTATTTATTAATTTCATTGTTGATATAGGTAATACCTTCCGTTCATTCGATTAGATTTTTTGTTGATGACTTTAAAATGCATTCACATTTTTTCACAGTTTGTTGTGATGACATGAATTTTTATGTTATTTGTCGAAAATGAAAACATAACCTGTTACGATTTAATGTAGCTAAATGATATTGTGTTAGCTTTAATAAAAGTAAGTATCTCCTTCTGATGTTCTATTCCAATAATAAACAGAAACCTACACGTAAATATAAAGCTTAAGACCGATTGTTGATTTTATTATATTATGCCTAAGGCTTACGCGATGATAGGGTTTGTAACACGCAACTTTGCACCGTTTTAAGACCCGTACATTAGATATTTTATACACATAGATAGAAGAATCATAGCTGTTCTGTCTTGTTCACCACTTCAATTTTTTGTCAATAGTATAGATATAAAGAGAAAATCTAAGATATATTTTTAAAATAAATTTACTTTATAATTTACTATCCTTAATATTTCATGTTTACAATATAATTAGGTTTATACTACATGATACATTAATTTTTTATAATGTACTTACTGTTTGGCCAATTGACAGAACGCAATCTTCGCTTATCAGTCGTAAAGTACATCCGGTCATAGGATATATAATGTTGCTACTAAATGAACAATACCCAATGTCAAGTAATGCCCGATAGGATAAGTATTTTGGCCTGAAATTTTAAATATAAAGACAAAATATCAGTTATTATATTCTGTATCTAAATGGCAGATAATCTACACAATGAAATGCTACGGATTTGTGTAATGTGATTTAAAAAAAAAAAAATATTTTGATTTTTTTTTTAAAAAAATCGAATTATCGATACATTGTGATCAAGAAAACGATGCACAAGAAAATCTATTGTATGTATTTAATAAATGTGTGTAACAAGCAGAAATTATAATTTATATTATATTATATTAATTAATTTATTTGTATTAATCTTATGGCAAACGAGTAACAAATGCAAGATTTTGGTGTTGATGAAGGTTCAGGGTATCCCTTTGTCGGGCATTCCGGACTAGAGCACTCTGAAGTGTTTGCTTAACAATTTAGCAGAACTTAACTAAACTCGCGTTGAGACGCATTTCTATTTTAAGTTTTGTCCAATTGGCTTCAATCTTATTTCCAAAGCTTTACATAAAAACCTAATGAATCCGTATTCCAGCGATTTTGGAATTTTGGATTTAGGTCCGATCGACTTTAAACCTAATTTCAAAGATCTTTGTGAGAATTAGTGTGATAATTGTTCACAGAGTTAACCACTCTTGAGTAGAAATTGTGGGCCAATGGTTTAATACACGAAAGGTTATTTTTCGTCCTTAAAATTCTTACCTCAAAAAAACAGTTGATTCCAACTTTTTGTTTTTTATTCGATAGACCTTGAACATATTTTTAAATAGACGAGGAGTTGAAGAGAACAGGGGTAGACTTAAATTTCCACGGGTGGAAACTGGGTGAATAACTTATATCTTTAAATTTAAGCACAAAACTTGCCACGCATAAGGCATGAAAATACGCTAGTAGTATATTTAATATTAATGGGGCGCCTAAAAGCATTTTAGGATGATGTTGGACTATTATTAACATAACGCATGCAGATATATATTGTATGTCGTGCTGTAAAAACCTTGCACGTTCAAGAAAGCTGAAGATTCTGCACAGCCGCAATTAGTTGATTGCTGGCTATGTGAGAATATGATACATGCTAAATGTGCAGGTCTCTTATTGCCGAGAAGGGCTGCGACGGCTTGCGCTGGCCTTGCCCAATATGCGCCGACAAGCAAATTGATTTCTCCAGAATGTAAAAATTCTGTGTGAAATCAATTTTTAAAACTCAACAATGTAGGTAAGCTCTCGAATAACATTGACTCAAGTTGCTTAGCAAAAGGAAATTGAATCTCCGCCAATCGCCCGATGGGGTCTAAATTTTTCAATTTGCCCTCTACATCTTTTTAAACACATACGCCACTTTTGTCTGTCCCTAGCAACTTGCATTGCCCCCCAATGCTGTCGTTATCGCCTTCTCCAAGCAATTGTCTGAATATCACGTCTGTAGTATCGCCTGGAGTAATCCCTGAAGACCCTGTACTAGAAACTGGTTCAGCACCTTCCGCTCCTAGCGCGCAATCTATCCCAGATTGCTAAAAGCAATCACGGTGCGTCTTTGGCCAGCTCCTGTTTCATCTTAAGCCCCATCAACTCCTATTTCGACTGTTGTTACCTCTCGTAACCAAGTTTTTGGGTCCCGCCTTTCTTCTTACACTACTTGCTATTCATTGGCTGCTTATATTGCCAGCAAATCTTCTGCTAGCATATCTATATCAAAATTAAATTTCTCCACTCGTCGTGAAACAGTAAGAGACTCTAGTCTGGAGGTCACGACTAGGGGATACCGTGAACGCTCATCTACCAACACCAAATGCAGTTCCCGGTAACGAGCCAACGAGTTTTTTGCTTTATGGCTATGTTGTGTTAGCGGGGAGGTGGCGATAGCCTTGATATATATATACTATTCTAAAAGCTACATGTCAAGTCTGGAGACTCTAGTTCATATAACTTACGAGATTTGCTCAAAAGCAGAATTTCGATATCGATTTGTATCGATAACTTGCAACGGGGAAAGTGATCGACTATCGGATACAAACTCTTACTGCGCGGTCACTAGGAAGTCCTACAGTTAAAATTTCAAGTCTTTAGCTTTTATAGGTTCCTAGATCCTTGCGTTTATACATACGGACGGGCGGACGGACAGACGGACGTACATGGATTGACTCGGCTATTGCCGAGGGTCGGAGATGCTTCCTTCTACCAGTTACATACATTTGCACAAAAACATTGTACTAATTTTACCCATTTTTAATGGTTTCAGGGTATAAAAAGCGAAACCAGCCTTTCCTTGCCACACTTCAGGTCCCTTAAATACAAGGTGCTACTGTTACTGCCACAAAAAACTTACTTCATCTTCCAACCTAGACTCCATTCTTTAATGATAGAGGCCCTATTTAAGCTAAGCTTGAAAATCTTCTTATGGCTAGCACTTCATTCGATTTGGATATAATCGCATTTTTAGAAAAATAGTTAATTTCAACCATATCTGATTGTAAAGTTTTTCGAACAATTTCACTGTGCATAGAAATGATCGGCCTCACCAGTCAGAACTTTCTTGTTTTAATACGTCTACTAATGCTCTTGGTCATTATTCACCGCCAAAAATTATCTTGTTCCCTGTACTTGTACTTATCACATCATGACAATAAATTGCATGGTAGACCTTTCGTGGTTTTAAATCAATTCAACTTCTAATCATAAGAACAGAACACTTGATCTCGTATTTGTCAACGAATACCTTATTTTTGTTCCTAAGGATGCAATGTATAATTGCATAATATAATAATCCTCCCATTTTTTATTTACCAACTACCAACAAGCCCCGTCGTTGCTTTCGCAAAGGAAACTATACTTTGCATAATCAAAATATTCATACAACCGACTGGTCTTTTTATATGAATATTTTTCTGTCTTTTATTTCGACTCTACAGCATTTCTGCAAGTCAGTTTTTCCCCGTTTTCAACATGGATTCGTAAAAAATCGGTCAACTTAACCAACCTGCTTGGATTTACCTCCTTGATAAATGATGCTTTCTTTTCTAGAATGCAAATTTATGGCATTTACACTGAATTTTACCGCTCACGTTCCCCTCCTCTCTCTTTTGCTTTGGATTTCCTCAAATTCAAAGGGACCCAAAGAGTAATGAAGGGGCGAGATGTCTTGAACCAGGTTCACGTCACTTCTGGTGTACCACTAGGTAGTCATCAGCAACCTTAATCTTTACTCTTTTTATAAACAATCTCCCCTCGTTTATATCAAATGCACATGTACTTATGTATGCGGATAATGTGGGACTTATTCTTTCATACATTGATTCCCTACATCACTCCTATCTACAAGATGATTTCAACTTTGGTGTTCGGTCAATTAATTGCATCTAAATTCTTCAAAGGGTATGTTTATTATCTTAAATCGTAATAACTTTATTTTGTCAGTTAAACAAGATAAAAAGACACTTCTTGGTGTTCGAAGTGAACGGACGTACTCGCGGAAAAAATTAAAAATCGAAATTCGAATGCACGCCCAAATGGCAAGTATTGGGATCCAATAACAAACAAAAATAAACAAAAGAATAATGTCAAAAATGAAAACAAAACTACATGCTGACAAAGCAATTTGTTTTAAGTAAGCAAGTCGTCTGCGCTGCCTTGCTGACATGCACCCAGCCAGTGGCAATGCCAATGGAGCCACCACTCCAGGGAGTGCTGAGATCAGAAATGCACCCACAATGAGTAACAAGGGGTCGTCTCGATCTAACGAGGTAGGCCAACTAAATGCTGACGCCGCTACGCCGCAAATCACCCCAATGCTTAACAGCCGCTTAGCAACAGCTGCCAATAAATTCTCCGCGCTGATGTCTGGAAGAAGTACTTCAGTTTCACCTTCCTACGCGTTAAAGGTAACCCCGGCAGCAGTCCACATGCTGGTGCTAGTGTGAATCGAGACCCTGTTGACGCCCTAGTGCATATAATTCATCCGCTGCAACTGCGGCTCGCCTAATTGAATCGCAGGCGTAAAAAAACGAGGCGAAAAAAAAGTCTTAGACAGTAGGTCCCCACCTGCCGCGCGGCGAAAACAGAACAAGACTGACACCAGTCCAGTTCAATTACATGCATCCAATAGATATGCTCTCTTGGCACCACCCGAAAAAGAAGAGAACTTGCCTGTCTCAGCGACTCCTCAGGTTGGCCGTCGCCCATGCCAGTACCAGCTCCTCCGTGCCCGAAGAAAGGGCTAACAACAATGCCCCCACTGGAGGAAAGAAGCAACCAACATCGTCCTAAATGACATCGACGACATCAGCGACGAAGTAGTGGACCTGGATAACCTGACAATCAAATCCATCCTAGGTCGGACTATGCGACTCCTAGCCAATGATGTGCCGACATACAGGGCCATCATAAAGAAACTAGAACTAGAAACTAGAAACTGGAAGAACAAAAAATTCAGTTCTACTAATACCAGCTGCAGGAGGAGAAGCCCTACCGCATAGTCATCAAAGGCCTCCACCACTCCACACTCAACCGAGAGCTCATCGACGACCTGCGGAGCCAGGGCCATACCATGTGCACAATTCGAACAGCAAAGTCACCAAGAAGCCCATGAACACCCACTTTATTAACTTGAAGCTGGCAGCCAACAACAAAGAGGCTCTTACCATCGGTAAGCTGTGCAAGCAGGTGGTTAAGGTGGAGACTGCTCGAAGAAAACAAGGACGTAGTGCAATGCCATAGATGTCAGGAGTACGGGCACACAGCCTCATACTGTAGAAAACAATACAAATGCGTTAAATGAGGGTTCAATAATCGCACTGCCGATTGCACACGGCCCGACTCAGTTCTGGCAACATGCGCCCACTGCGGTGTTAACCTCCCTGCCAGCTATAAAGGCTGCGAGTTGTTCACCGAAATTGAAAAATCCCAACGACTCAAAGCCGCAGCAATAAAGTTCATGGGCCTACACCTGTTGACTTCCCCCGTAAAGCACTGGACAAGTAGAAGGGCTTTCATACGCCGTTGCCATCAGAAAAGGACTAGATGCATTCAGCAAAGAGAACAACGTAACCAGTGGTAGCCAGCGAATACCAGCGCAAGCTAGGCTATATAGATTGCTGAGGGAACAGCAACAGCAGACATCTGCAAATGGGGAAGGGCTTTCCTCTGCTATCGAGAGGATGGCAGAAATGCAACAGCAGGTTTTGGGTATGCAACAGCCAGTCCTTAACCTTTTGACCGCGTTGCTATCGAAGTGAACACACCACTGGATGTAGAGGACGCCCTTGAGCTGCTTAACGAAAAAATGCACGCAGCAGCAGCCGAAGCCAGCCCCCCACCAGTTTCCAGGCGGCTGGATAGTGCTGGCGTATAGAGCCAATCTGCTGAGGATCAAGAGGCGGTGCAGACGCAGGTTCCAGACGACTCAGCATCCGTGGAACAATTCGGAGTGGCGGAGAGCAGAGCGGCAACTCAAGGAGGCCCTTAGCAGACACAAAGACGCATCCTTCTCCAGAAGGTTGGAGAGCATGGACTATACCCATGATACTCGCTCTGGCGAGCAACTAATAACCTGAAGCGCCAATCCTGGAGAACCGTTCCCCTTCTTCGCTGCAATGGAACATACTGCCTTACAGCAAAAGCAAGCCGATACCTTCGCCAGCTACCTGGAGGAACGGTTCACACCTTTCGATTTGGCCTCCCCAGAAGAGCTCGATGAGACTACCCGACCGGATTGGAGACTCCGCTTCAGATACCACCATCTATCGGCCCCATCCGCGCGAAGAAGTTGATCAACGCCGTCAAAGCCCTTCTCAGGGCTAAAGCACCGGGCTATGATGGGATATGCTACACCACTATAACGTTGATCTTCAACGCCATGTTAAGGACGCAACAATTCCCTGCTCAGTGGAAGTTAGCGAGGATCCATATGACTCATATCGGCCGATCAGTCTCCCGTCTTCTTTGTCGAAGGTTTGGGAAAGACTGATTGTCGCCCGACTTGCTAGGCTTATGGATCAAATGGCCATTCTTCCTGATCACCAATTTGGGTTCAGGGGTGGGCATGGCGCTGTTGAACAGGATCACAGAGTTATTAACCATATTCTTAAGGCTTACGACAACAAAGACTATTGCTATGGAGTCTTTGTAGACGTTAAGCCGGCTTTCGAACGAGTCTGGATAGATGGATTGCTCCAAAAAATCAAGATGAGTCTTCCCGCCCCTTCTTTCTTCTTCTGCTCTTTTATCTAATGAAGCGTAAGTTTGAAGTCAAAGTCAGGACAGCTATCACTTCTGTTCGCAATATGAAGGCGAGTGTCTCTCAAGGCAGCGTACTGGGTCCCTTCATTTACAATTTGTACACGGCAGACATCCCTTCTCCGGATGACCTACACGAGTTCGCCACCCCCGGCAAACACTTGATGGCCACATTTGCTGATGACGTGGCATTATTTTCCTCCGCCCACTGTGAGTACGGAGTCACTGACGTGGCCCAGGAATACATCCACTTGCTTGAGAGCTAGGCACGCAGGTGGAACACCAAGCTCAACGCCTCGATTTGCGAGGCGGTCAACTACACACTGAGGCGTGGCAAGGCTCCAGCAGTCTGGATAGATGGCAGCCTCCTTCACCCTGGCATAAGTGCCAAGTATCTCGGAATTGTGCTGGATTAGAGGCTTACTGCTCTGCTGCTTTTAGATGGCCAAGACCAACTGGCTACTAAACCCCAAAAGCCCCTTGCCACTCCGCTGCAAACAGGCAGTTTTCAGCGTCGTGGTGGTGCTAACTTGGGGATACGGTATCCAGGTTTGGGGCATTGCATCTCGTACAAATCTAAGACGGATTCAGATACTCCAAAACTTGGCCTTGCGCCGAATGACCGGTGCTGACAGGTACGTCAGAAATACTACCTTGCAAAGAGATCTTAAAATGGAGACTATAGACAGCCAAATGAGACAGCCAAGTCGAAGCATTCGCCAACCGATACAACGAACGCTTGCAGCGACAATGCAACCGGGTAGCAAGAGACCTCGCTGAGAGCTGTGTAGTCAGGAGGCTCAAGAGAAGATCCTTCAAGGACCTCTTTCAACCACGACACAGGAAACGCCCCGGAGCCCCCCGACTACCTATGTGGCTATGCAGCCTTATTCAAAAAGACGCATTTGACGTTTGTCGACGATAAAGCCTGAGGACCCAACCAAGCTTGCTTAATATCACCTAAGTCAGCTGTATTGCAATAAAAATGTACGCTATTTTTGATTCAATACAATAAACATTTATAAAACAAAAAGAAGCTATACAAGATGATTTGAACGCTATGCAACTTTGGTGTTCGGTCAATCAATTGCATTTAAATTGTTCAAAAGGTAGTTTATTGTAGTGCGTATATTCCCGTACAGAATACCCTGTATTCAAATATAAAGTATGCAGCACTTTGTTGCATACAATAACAATAATAACGTAAACAAGCCCAGAGCCACTTTATGTATTGGCTCGGTCTCATATTACGCAGCGCGGTTCACTAGCCTCACTAGCTGACCGTTTATGCTTACGCTGCAGATCCCACGCTCCGTCTGAGCGCATTCCGTGAGCAATATATATGCTCACTAATACAGGCATATGCGAGCTACTCACTCTCCCTCTCTTTGTAGCTGTTAACGAATAACAGCATAAGTATATATGTATATCCATAGGCTAAGCGCACATTATTAAAACTGAATAAAATCATTATTAATATCCAAGCCAACCAGCACTGACGTGCTACTGCAATCATTTCAAAACTGTTATATATATACTTATATTACATGGCGAACGTGACAATGGTTTGCCGTTTGTGTAAAAAAAAAAAAAATAATAATAATAATAAAGCTAGGCACAACTCTACAATTAAATATAAAAATTACTGTGCTTATGTTGAAAACAGCAACAAAATATAGAAGAAGCAAGCCCCAAGTGCCGCGATGCAACTGCAGCATCTGCCCACAAATGTGGAGCAACATCCGGTAGTTTACTAACAGTAGCCTCTGCTGCCTGGCTACCCGACTACGGCGGCGGGGGCCACAACAGCCACAACACAGTGGTAAAGCACACAAAATCCGGCGGCCAATCGAAGCAACTTAACAGATGACACGAACGTGTAAGCCAAAGACAGCCTGTGCGATGACCAGCACCGGCACCGCCTGAGCCCTTAGGCCCCGGACAGCAGCAGCAGATACCAAAAGTGTGGGAGGCAGTCCGCCTTTTGCACCAACGCGGGAAGTAAATGTTGGACTGGAATAAGCTGCTCCTGTTGAGCAAAGGGATGCACCCAGCCTGCAAGAGGCTTTAGAGGTGTACCCCAACGATGGACCACGCCCACTCACAATAGCTGAGTACAGGTCACGACAACAGAAGAAGGAAAAGAAGAAAACCAAAAGAAGCGGAAGAAGGATTAAACTGCTTCAACAAAGAAGACTCCTACAGGATCTTAACAAGACAACGACAACGCCCCAGAAGAGAAATTAACAAATAAAGAATCTCGAAATCATCGAGAAACAACTTCGTACTGGTGCGAAGCAACGCAATAAGGGATGCAAACCTGCCAATACCTAAATTGCCCTTATATATAAACTCTAATTCAAGCCGATGCGCGAAAGCGCTACTTGAAAAATACTAAAATCTGTTAGGCTTTTTACTAACACATACGGTTGGACTATTAATTGTATAAATAAAAATTGTCAGCCAACCGTATGCCCTAATTAACTCAAATTTTTCCTTTTCCTAAATCAGTTTATAATGAATTTTACAATTATTGAACAGTTTTTAAAGAGAAATTATTAAAAATGACAGAAACTAAAAAAAAAAAAAATTAAAATAGATAAAAAAAAATAAAATTTTTAATACATATATTTGGTATTGTATGGCCACTCCAAGAATAGAAGGTATCTTGATAAACACAAAAAAAGGCTTTTAATCAAAAACCTAGTTTTCGACCGATCGTTCCTATGGCAGATATATGATATAGTAGTCCGATGTAAATAAGATTTTGCAAAAATGAAGGGAGCATAATGTAATCTTTAAATGCCGTGTTTAATCGAAAAATCATGAAAAACAAAAAATGATCCATACAAAAACTTAATTTTCGACCGATCGTTTCTATGGCAGCTATATGATATAGGGGTCCGATCTTAATAGGATTTTGCATATATATGAGGAGCATAGTAAAACTAATATATGCCGAGTTTGGTCAAGATATCTTGAAAAACATTTTGTTTTCATACAAGATCCTACTTTTCGACAGATCGTACCTATGGCAGCTATATGATATAGTGGTCCGATCTTAATAGGATTTTGCATATATATGGGGAGCATAGTAAAACTAATAAATGCCGAGTTTGGTCAAGATATCTTGATAAACAAAATGTTTTTTCATACAAGAATTAAATTTTCGACCGATCGTTCCTATGGCAGCTATATGATATAGTGGTCAGATCTTAATAGGATTTTGCATATATATGAGGAGCATAGTAAAACTAATAAATGCCGAGTTTGGTCAAGATATCTTGAAAACAAAATGATATTTCATACAAAAACTTAATTTTCGACCGATCGTTCATATGGCAGCTATATGATATAGTGGTCCGATCCAGCTGGTTTTGACATATGTGCTGCGTGCAACAGAAATAGGGACTTCTGCAAAGTTTCATTAAGATAGCTTTAAAACTGAGGGACTAGTTCGCATAGAAACAGACAGACGGACAGACGGACAGACGGTAGGGATGAGCGATATTTACTCAACCTGTTACAAGTAACAAGTATTTAAAAGTAACTAGTTACTGCTGTTACACCTTTCAAAAGTAACAGCGACAAAAATCATCCTATGACATGCACGGATAGTAAAGCAAGGGTCTATTTTTGGTCGTTGTTTACTCAAAAGATTGACACCGAAAATTTCACTAAGAGATTATTACGACGATATAACAAATCAATGTTGATGGCGAAATTTGTATTCACTTTACACGAAGATATACTGTTCAATACATACCAAAAACATGCACAGTTTCTAAATTTTTATGGTTGCTGTCTTACCAAAATCTGGCACAGTTTTTATTTTGATGGTTGCTGTCTTGTCAGATTTGTACTCAGGTTGTTCCTGTCGTACTCTTCGAGAAGCTGAGTACTGTGTCACAGGCCTGTACTCAGGCTGTTCCTTTCGTAATCTTCGAGAAGCTGAGTACTGTGTCACAGGCCCGTACTCAGGTTGTTACTTTCGTACTCTTCGAGAAGCTGAGTACTGTGTCACAGGCCCGTACTCAGGTTGTTACTTTCGTACTCTTCGAGAAACTGAGTACTGTGTCACAGGTCCGTACTCAGGTTGTTCCTTTCGTACTCTTCGAGAAGCTGAGTACTGTGTCACAGGCCTGTACTCAGGCTGTTACTTTCGTACTCTTCGAGAAGCTGAGTACTGTGTCACAGGCCTGTACTCAGGCTATTACTTTCGTACTCTTCGAGAAGCTGAGTGCTGTGTCACAGGCCTGTGGTTGTTCATTTCGTACTCGACGAAGAGCTGAGTACTGCATAACAGATCTGTACTCAGGCTGTTCTTTTCGTTCTGGATGCCAAGCTAAGATCTGTGTAACTGGCATGTAATTGGCTGTTATTTTGAACTTGCAACTACAGTATAATTTGCTTAGCTGCCTCGAGTACTTTGCACGGACATTAGAGGCAGCTATCCTAAAAAGACAGTTAACTTAATTTTTTTTTCATGAATCGATTTCATAGAAACCTCTATTTTTATTAAGTTGCACTGAATTCCTTTAAAATAAATAAGTTAAATAAATAAATTTGATAGTTTTTATGAACTATATGTTTTTAAATTACGTTTAATTCTATTTCAATACAGTTTATTGTATGCATAAGAAAAACAAATCAAAAATCGAATCATCTGATCAAAGATGGCGCAGTTAACTTACATGATATTCATAGAAAATAGCAAAAAATTACTGCCCATATAAGGCGCATAAGTGCAAGAGGCTGTTAAGTTAGATGCACTTAACTTTATTATTTTCATACAAAATTGGCTCTTATTGCAGCGAAAAGAAAATTTCAGGCAGCTATCTTACCGATGCATCTAAATACCGAGGCAGCTAAGCAAATTATACTGTATAACTAACTAACTAAACTAAAAATAACATATACAAATAATAAAATATAATAAAAATAACATATGTATTATACATTTTATTTGGTTTACTTATATAATTTTTTTTATAAAAACTGCGCGCCCAAAATTCATGTAACAATCGCTGTTATTTGTCACTGATATTTTTTTGTAACTGTCACAGTTGTCGCTGTGACACAGAAATAACACCATCAATCATCCCTAACAGACGGACATGGCTATATCGACTCGGCTGTTGATGCTGATCAAGAATATATATACTTTATGGGGTCGGAGATGTCTCCTTCTATGCGTTACACATTTCACGGCAAAATTATAATACCCTCTGCAAGGGTATAACAATTCTTGTGAATGTTTCAAAACAATATATATATATAAATTAACAAAGAAATAGAAATTTTCGATAATGGACACAAGAGAAGCAATAAGACAGGCCCATGTTAAAGATCCCTGTTTTAACGAAAGAATTCTACAATTGGTCTCAACGACCCCAGTACGCATATATGAATTAGAAACTTTATATATGGAAACATTTCACTTAGATTTCTCACCGTTAATACATTGCACAAAAACACAAAAAGGCATAGTATTGACAACTCTTCCGGGTATACAAGTCAGGTCAATCATTAAAGAGCACCCAATATTAGGCAGAACTTTAGATTTTGTAGTATTCAAAAAAGAAACACCCTATAATTATAACACTCCATTTTAGGACCTACCGACATTATTATTGTGCGTCAGCACATAAAAATTAAAAATGTCTATAAATGGAATGGACACAAATCGTTACTATTCTTAGGGAACAACGTGAGGAGTTTGATAAATCCTTCAAGTGCCTTAACAAAAGTGCACCGATTACAAACGACACAAAGTTAAAAGATGTTAAAATTCTTGTAGATTCCTACAATACCAGCCGTCAACTTATATGTGACAATGCAACGAAATTAAACGATTTTCATTTAACACAGACAGTTGATCTATTAAGCAGGCTAAGAGAAAACATTAAACGAATTTCGGAAAGGCATAATAGAACAATATTCCTTCCAAATTCTCTAAGCACTTCAGCGTCATTCGACGAGAAACTGTTTTCACTACCAGCTGATACTAAACCATCAGATTCTAAAGTAAATAAACAACCAATTTACAGCACAATGGCCCAAACAGCCATAAGTTTTCTCAAACTAGCCTCATCGCTCTTACCAGAGGTTGATGGAAAGGCAGAAAACTTACAAAGCTTCAAAGATGCTTTGAGTCTTATAGACTCACTAAAAGAAGATCATGAGGCAACAGCTGTCAGTCTTATTAAGACAAAACTAAAAGGCCATGCAAGAAACTTGATAAGCAATGAGCAAACTATCGCTCAAATCATTGCAAAATTATCAAGCACGGTAAAAGGCGAATCAGTCGAAGTATTGTCAGCCAAACTACTCAACTTGCAACAAAAGAACAAAACTGCCAACCAGTACACCCAAGAGGTTGAGCAGTTAACAAAAGCTTTAGAAGGAGCTTTTATAAAAGATGGTTTAACACCAGAATTGGCTAATAAATATAGCACAATCCAAGCGGTAAAGGCAATGATCAAGAACTGCTCTATGGATAAGGTAAAACTTATCATGCAGGCAGGCACATTCAGTAACATGAATGATGCTATCTCAAAATTTGTAAATAGTTGCACAGAAGCAACTGGGCAGTCTAACATTATCTTATTCTGCCAGAATTACTCTCAGCGCGGCGGAAACCGCGGTCGAGGTAACTACAGAGGAAGGGCAACCGGCTCATATGGTAACAACTCATACGGCCGTGGTTACTACCGCGGTGGTAATAAAAATAATAATAATAATAATCATAACAGAGGCCGTGGAGGATCTAGAGGTTAAAATCATAACAACAATAACAATAGAAACAATGTTAGGGTAGCCCAAAATACTTCGGGAAACTCGCAGACACCTCCAGATACTCAGGGTTAAACAGTAAAATATATACTGTTAACTTAAGTCTCAACAATTTCGTATCACTCAAAAATGTTGCAACAAATAAAAAGATAACATTTTATATTGATACAGGTGCAGATATTTCAATTATAAAAGATAATTCTGATGTCTTTCATGACATCCAAATCAATAGAATTATAGACATTAGAGGCATAGGAGAAGGAGTAATAAACTCCAAAGGACTAGTCTCAATCGAACACATTTCATCTTCTTCATTCAAATTTCGCAATCCCTTGCGATGGAATAATAGGATTAGATTTCATAAAAACATTTAATTGCCAATTAGATTACAATAGTTCAGAGGATTGGTTTATAATTAGACCACAAAACCTAACGTATCCTATCTATGTTCCAATAACATTTAGTTCTGGTACTAATTCCACACTTCTACCAGCAAGATCACAAGTGATACGCAAAATAGAGCTGTCTTCAGCAGAAGAAAACATTTTAATTCCAAATCAGGAAATTAAACCGGGTGTTTTTTGTCCGATTTTTAAATACCACAGATAAATGCCAAATAGTAGGCATTAATAACATAAAATTTGAATCACTTTCGAACTACGATGTAGTTCAAAATCTAAAAGACAATAGAACAGAGTCTGTAATTAACAAATTAAAGAAAAATTTTCCAACCTTGTTTAAGAAACAACTTGAAGAAATATGCACCCAGTAAAGTGATGTGTTCGGACTTGAATCCGAAACAATTATAACAAACAATTTCTATAAGCAAAGATTGAGACTTAAGGATGATGAACCAGTATATGTAAAAAATTATCGATGTCCGCATAGCCAGATAGAAGAAATCCAGCATCAAGTTGGAAAGTTAATTGAACAAAATATTGTTGAACCGTCTGTTTCACCTTATAATAGCCCACTCTTATTAGTCCCAAAGAAATCTCTTCCGGGCTCTAAAGAGAAAAAATGGCGATTAGTATTTGACTATCGCCAAATAAATAAAAAATTGCTGTCAGATAAATTTCCACTCCCCAGAATTGACGATATTCTTGATCAATTGGGTAGAGCTAAATATTTTTCATGCCTTGACTTAATGTCAGGTTTCCACCAAATTGAGCTTGAGGAAAGTTCAAGAAATATAACGTCTTTTTCAACAAGCAATGGTTCATATCGCTTCACGCGATTACCATTTGGTTTAAAAATAGCGCCTAATTCATTTCAGAGAATGATGACAATAGCATTCTCAGGCCTAGAGCCTTCTCAAGCTTTCCTTTACATGGATGATTTAATCGTTATTGGTTGTTCTGAACGACATATGATTAAAAACTTAACAGATGTTTTCAAACTTTGTAGAAAACACAATCTGAAATTACATCCAGAAAAATGTTCATTTTTCATGCACGAGGTGACGTTTTTAGGTCACAGATGCACAGATAAAGGAATCTTACCAGACGATAAAAAATTTGATGTTATCAATAACTATCCAGTCCCTACGGACGCAGACAGCGCTAGAAGATTCGTTGCATTTTGCAATTATTATAGACGATTTATAAAAAACTTTGCCGAATATTCACGGCACATAACAAGATTATGTAAAAAGAATGTCCCATTTGAATGGACAACAGAATGTGAAAAGGCATTCCAGTACCTAAAAAATCAACTAGTTCAACCAAATTTATTACAGTACCCAGATTTTAGCAAAGAATTTGCATAATCACAGATGCAAGCAAGCAAGCATGTGGAGCAGTTTTAACTCAAAACTATAATGGACTCCAACTCCCAGTTGCATATGCATCAAGAGCATTCACTAAAGGTGAAAACAATAAGAGTACTACAGAACAAGAACTAGCAGCAATACATTGGGCAATAACACATTTTCGACCATATATATGGCAAACATTTTACAGTAAGAACTGATCACAGACCTTTAACATATTTATTTTCTATGATAAACCCAAGTTCAAAATTAACACGCATGCAACTCGAATTAGAAGAATATGATTTAACTGTAGAGTATCTGAGAGGGAAAGATAATTTCGTGGCAGACGCCCTGTAACAATATCCGACTTAATCGACATGAATAGAAAAGTCCTGAAAGTTACTACCGGGCACCAAAGTAGACAAAACAATTTCTGCGCAGAAAATAAACAAGACCTATTGCCAAAGCAAAGTCTTTAAAAAGCTTCCAAGCCCAACGTATACGAAGTCATCACAAATGACGAGGTACGAAAAGTAGAGACCTTGCGAATGACAGATTCGACATGTTTATTGAAACATGGAAAAACAGTTATAGCAAGAATTAATGTTAGCGATTTGTACTCCAATGGAATTCTCGACATAGGTCAGTTTTTCCAAAGGCTTGAATGGCAAGCCGGTGTGGCTTGAATGGCAAGCCGGTGTATCTAAATTCAGCCAACTAAAAGTGGCACCGAGCGAAAAGATCTTTGAATCAATTTCAACAGATACTTTCAAACACATGGGCAATAAACATTTAAAATCATTAAGAGTAGCGTTACTCAAGCCGGTGACCCAAATAAATAATGAACAAGAAAAAGAAGCTATATTGTCTACATTCCATGACGATCCAATTCAAGGAGGTCATACAGGCATAAATAAAACGATATCAAAAACGAGGAAGAAGGGCTATCTTCGGCATGTCGAAGATCTAATACCCTTGCAGACCCAACCTTTTGATGCCGAGAAAATGGTTAAGGCCGAGTTTGGTCAAGGTATCTTGATAAACACAAAAAAAGGCTTTTAATCAAAAACCTAGTTTTCGACCGATCGTTCCTATGGCAGATATATGATATAGTAGTCCGATGTAAATAAGATTTTGCAAAAATGAAGGGAGCATAGTGTAATCTTTAAATGCCGTGTTTAATCGAAAAATCATGAAAAACAAAAAATGATCCATACAAAAACTTAATTTTCGACCGATCGTTCCTATGGCAGCTATATGATATAGGGGTCCGATCTTAATAGGATTTTGCATATATATGAGGAGCATAGTAAAACTAATATATGCCGAGTTTGGTCAAGATATCTTGAAAAACATTTTGTTTTTCATACAAGATCCTACTTTTCGACAGATCGTACCTATGGCAGCTATATGATATAGTGGTCCGATCTTAATAGGATTTTGCATATATATGGGGAGCATAGTAAAACTAATAAATGCCGAGTTTGGTCAAGATATCTTGATAAACAAAATGTTTTTTCATACAAGAATTAAATTTTCGACCGATCGTTCCTATGGCAGCTATATGATATAGTGGTCAGATCTTAATAGGATTTTGCATATATATGAGGAGCATAGTAAAACTAATAAATGCCGAGTTTGGTCAAGATATCTTGAAAACAAAATGATTTTTCATACAAAAACTTAATTTTCGACCGATCGTTCCTATGGCAGCTATATGATATAGTGGTCCGATCCAGCTGGTTTTGACATATGTGCTGCGTGCAACAGAAATAGGGACTTCTGCAAAGTTTCATTTAGATAGCTTTAAAACTGAGGGACTAGTTCGCATAGAAACAGACAGACGGACAGACTGACATGGCTATATCGACTCGGCTGTTGATGCTGATCAAGAATATATATACTTTATGCGTTACACATTTCACGACAAAATTATAATACCCTCTGCAAGTGTATAATAAAGAGACAGTATAATTGGAAAAACATAACTAAACATGTAAAAGAGTACATAAATAAATGTCCAAAATGCCTGACGTCGAAAAAGACGAAACATACAAGATCACCTATGATAATAACCGAAACTCCACAATATGCTTTTGACAGAGTGATAGTAGACACAATTGGTCCACTACCACGTTCGGAAAAGGGGAGTGAATACGCAATCACTTTAATATGTGATTTGACAAAGTATTTAGTAGCAATTCCTGTTGCAAACAAAAGTGCAACAACTGTCGCAAAAGCCATATTCGAATCTTTTATTCTGAAGTATGGTCCAATGAAGACGTTCATTACGGACATGGGAACAGAATACAAAAATTCCATTATAACTGACTTGTGCAAATATTTAAAAATAGACAACATAACGTCTACAGCACACCACCACCAGACATTAGGTACCGTTGAAAGAAGTCATAGGACATTCAATGAGTACGTTCGTTCATATATATCAGTAGATAAAACTGACTGGGACGTATGGTTACAGTATTTCGTGTATTGTTTTAACACAACACCATCAGTAACTCATAATTATTGTCCATATGAACTATTATTTGGTAGACAAAATAACTTACCAATACAATTTAATAGCGTAAATACCATAGAACCTATATATAATATAGAAGATTATTCTAAAGAAGTTAAGTTTAGACTAGAAAACGCGTATAAGAGAGCTCGAATACTTTTAGAAAAAAATAAAATTAAGCAAAAAGAAATAAATGTTAAGAAAGTATTAGATTTTAAAATAGAAATAGGAGACCAAGTTTACTTAAAAAACGAAACAGGTCATAAATTAGAATCTTCTTATATAGGACCATTTGAGGTCATTAGTATAGAAAACAATAATAATATAATTATAAAGAATAAGAAAAATAGGGAACAAAAAGTACATAAGGATAGGTTAAAAATTTTTTAATACATAATCATTTTAATAGTATGGCCATACAACCACAAAAAAAAAAAAAATAATAAAAGAAAAATTTATATACACAAAAACATTATATATATATAACCATATAAATAAAACATTCATTAATTTCAAAAAATGTTCCTTTATTCAAATATCAAAAAAAAAAAACAAAAAAAAAAAAAAACGTCAATAATTAAGTTCATTTAATAACTACACATTCATAATGTTACGTTATTTCTCTAAAAGGGGAGGTGTAATGCGAATATGCCCGTACAGAATACCCTGTATTCAAATATAAAGTATGCACCACTTTGTTGCATACAATAACAATAATAACGTAAACAAGCCCAGAGCCACTTTATGTATTGGCTCGGTCTCATATTACGCAGCGCGGTTCACTAGCCTCACTAGCTGACCGTTTATGCTTACGCTGCAGATCCCACGCTCCGTCTGAGCGCATTCCGTGAGCAATATATATGCTCACTAATACAGGCATATGCGAGCAACTCACTCTCCCTCTCTTTGTAGCTGTTAACGAATAACAGCATAAGTATATATGTATATCCATAGGCTAAGCGCACATTATTAAAACTGAATAAAATCATTATTAATATCCAAGCCAACCAGCACTGACGTGCTACTGCAATCATTTCAAAACTGTTATAAATATACTTATATTACATTATTACCTTAAATGGTAATCCACCTTATCTTGTCAGTTATACATCGACAATACTCCTTTGCAACGTACACCAACAGTTTAGGACCCGGGTGTTCTTTTTAATTCTAAACTCTGCTTCAATCTTCATATAGCTTTCATTGTTAATGAGACCGAAGGTGTACTTGAATTCTATAAACGATGGTCTAAGGAAATGAATGATCTTTTTTTAACCAAAGTTCTATACATTTCTCTTGTACGCCCTATCCTTGATAAGTGCACTTGCGTCTCCGCAGTATATTAATTGGATCGTATTGAGGCAGTTCAGAAGCAATTTGTGCTTTTTGCCTTACGAGGTTTAAATTGGGACTCCAATCTTCATTTGCCATCATACTCTAGCAAGTTTTTTTTTCTTGATCTTTCGTCGTAAACCAACAAAAGCTGATTGTTGGCGACATACATTCTAATTCTATGTTAGGGCGTCTTCAATACTCTGATCTGCCCAGACCTACCACAAATTACCGCCCCTTATTCCTAACTACGTGCACAACAGATTACGCTATGCACAATTGTTTTCGTGTGCTATCCTCCACCGAACTTTCTCTTCCCCTTATAAAATTGTTGCTTTCAGGATACTTTCAGGAATTCACTGACCGTTCTCAGCTCAGAGTAGGGGCAAAACTTTATATTTAATTGTACACATGCGTTATGCATCCTAAATGACAAACTTAAAGACCGACCTAAATAGAGCGACAACTGAAAGGAAGACAAGAAAGGCCAAATTGAAGAAGGTGCAATAAAAAACCGAGCATTACATTTTATTAAAAAGTACAACAAAAAAATATAACTGTACATAATCCACCCAATCTTAACTTAAATCCTGTTGACGAAAACAAAATGATTTGTATGGAGGTCTTACAGAAAAGAGATTCATTATTTTAATGTGTAATAGCGTTACATCCGTATTTATTATAGTTTCATTACATACATTATGACATATCCTTCAATATATTAATTATCTATTTTCATGAACCTGGATACTAGCAATAAGGACGATTACTCGAGAGACGGCTGGTAAAGATTCACTATAAGTAAGCCAAAATGTTCACTCCGAAAATAAAACAATCATTGAACTAACATCCCACAATAAAAAATGCTGCGTCATAGTATAGAGGAAATATGTTTGAAAATATATAATTAAATTATTTCTGACTATATTAATGGTAAATTAATAAGTAAACTGTGTTCAAGAGAGCAAGCAAAACA
The DNA here is from genome assembly GCA_018903485.1 of Drosophila littoralis. NCBI lineage: Eukaryota > Metazoa > Arthropoda > Insecta > Diptera > Drosophilidae > Drosophila > Drosophila littoralis. Next base: position 1,238,970 of record JAEIGF010000598.1, read on the forward strand.
TGTACAATTCGAAGATAATATGTAGTAAGCTACTTATTTCCAACAGAAAACACTTACAGTGAAAAGTAGCCAAAGTGACTATATTCGTTGTAGAAATAATCCCGAATATTAGTACTGATGTAAGGTACCAGCACTTCTGTTAAATTTGCATTCTCTGAAATCAACGCGTTCATAAGTATGATTGTCTGTATGACAGATAGCTTTCTTTCTTTTGACTGAAAATCGAATTACAGGAGCGAACACAAGCCAAGGCTATATGATAAAATTATCTACTTGCTAAGTAGTTTAGAATTGATAAATAATAAGAGATCGGGAAGGATGTTCTACAATGCTTGTTATAATCATCACAGAGAACCTCGAATGGTTCATGCAAGGCATAATTAAACAAAATTGAAGAGATAACGCTGTATAACTAAGTATGTGTTAGTCTAGTAGGGACAAAAAAGTTAAATAGGCTAGTCAACCAAGTAGAGTCGATTTCAGCCGTAATTAAGTTATACAAAAATACTACACCAAGCGTAGATCTACAATTTATTAAAGAAAAAAGAGTGAGACATTATCGGCGGGAGATCATTGATGAAACGAGAAAAGAGTAGCGGGCTAAAGTGACGTCCTTGGGGAGCACTAGAAGTCACCTAAATATGCAAATATTCTGAGATCCAGTTTAGAAGACTGACTTGGAAGTCGAGAAGGCATAATTTCTAAAGCAGTAAGGAGTGATTAACGGAGTCAAAAAACTTACTGAAATCAGTTTAAATGACGTTAGTCTCCATTCTCTACTAGCTCAGTATGTGCCGCATTGTCAGTGCAGCAGCAGAAGTGGTGATTTCGTTCTGGCATTCGTTCTTTGTAACAAACGAGCTAGCATAACGATTGCAGAAGCGTTGAGAAAAGGCTAGTATCAGCTTACTTAGCAATGCTCAATGCAATATTCAAGGAAAAAAGAAGATCCATAATGTGTTGAAGTCGCGAATCAATTGCATAGAGTGCTCGTTAGATCTATAGATCTTGAAGACAATTCTGGTGTACCAACCTGACCTGAGAGCCTGCAATTGGCAGATCCACATTTCCATAAGCCACAGAAGATTGACATCCTTATCGGACCTAAGACATTCTTAAAATTTCTTTCTGCTAGACAGATTAATGTTCCGAATTGTCCGATTCTCAAAAAGACTCTTGTTAGATAGATTGTCTCATGGCGTTAGAAGCCGACAAATCGTAGGAAGACCCATGTTGTCATACATCGATATATAAAACTTCGCTGAAATTTTTGTCGTTGGAAGTGTTGCCTGCTTCCAAAATTATCCGAACTGTCGAACAGCAGCTATGTAAAGGCCGCTTTATGGATAATTTAGAAATATTATCGCAAGGCCGCTTTAAAGTAAGACTGTAATTTAAATCTGGTCTCAATCAGCTTGGTAAGTCTTTCGAGGTTGGTACACGGTGAGTATTGTCTCAGAGCCCGATCTTAGGCGTACTAATTGGAATTCATAGAAGAATATTTAACCTTAGGACACATGTATGAAAAAGATATTCAGATTCCAAGTACTCCTCATTTTTTGATTCTGCATCAGTGTGTCTTAAGACAAAAGCCATCGACGAGGCTAAGCCTTATTTTCGACGCGTCCTGTCGGACTTCGTTGCTAGTTGATTGACCGACCATTCAAGAGGAGTTATTTTTGACTCTGATTCGATTTTGACTGCCCAAATGCGCATTGACAGCTGACATCAGGTCATGGTGCACTAAGCAGATCAGGATTTCCAGCTCGTTGTGAGGAGAAAAAACCCTTCCGAATCTCTGAGGTCATTATGAAGTGTCGCAATTACTTTTAAGCGCAGGTTTCAAACTAAGTGAGGTTTCAAACTAAGTGGTTTGAAATTCTCTTCGCAACTAACATAAGGTTGGGGTTATTAAATTAAACTTCCTTTATACAAATTTTGTATTTAACATAAAGTGGGGTTATTACATTAAACTTCCTTTAAAAAATTTTTTTATTTGTACAAACATGTATGCCAACGTTTTGCATGAGAACAAAGTTTCCTTCTGAAAAATCTGTTTTATATAACAATAATACAAATTTGTATTTTTTTATACCCTGAACCCATTAAAAATGGGTAAAATATTTTTGTGCAAAATGCAATTGTTTGTAACAGGCAGAAGGAAGCATCTCCGAAATTGTATGTATTCTTGATCAGCATCAATAGCCGAGTCAATCTAGCCATGTCCTTCTGTCTGTCCGTCCGTCCGTCTGTCCGTATGTATGAACGCAAGGATCTTAGAACCTATAAGAGCTAGAGAAATTTTAGCTGTAGGTCCTCCTAGTGCCTACGCAGATCGAGTTTGTTTCCGATATTCGATAACTTGCCCCGTTTCCAAGTAATCGATAAAAGTAGATATCGAAATCCTGTTTTTTGAGCAATTTTGGCAAATAATAAGAGCTAGACTTGACATGTCGCTTCTAGAATAGTATATATATTTGCATTTGGTGTTGGTAGAAGAGGGTTCAGGCTATCCCCCAGTCGGGAGCTCTCGACTAGAACCATTTACTTGTTTTTCTGTTGCAATACATAATAGTTATTTTTTGCATGTCAATACTACTATTAGCACATCATCCTTGATTAGTTTGTAAAAAATAAATAGGTATTTATTTTCCCTTACTACTTATTCAAAAACAGCTAGATTAATTTTTTTCATCTACCAGTGGCAGCATCAAGTAGAAAATATACTTCGTCTGTGACACAGCGAGGTTAATTGTTTCTTAGCGCGCCGTTTGGTTTTTAAACTCAAAAAGTAGAAGAAATATAATATATGTATACATATATCTATTTATAAAACTGTTTGTCCTGACTGACTGACTGATTGATGATCAACGTACAGCCCAAACCGTAAGAGCTAGGAAGCTGAAATTTTCGCTATATTAATCTTATGTGATGAAGGTGCACGTTAAGACGGGGTTTCGGGAAATTCCACCCGCAAGTTCGGAAAAATCACGAAAAAATTTGTATGAAACTTTTTTGTGTACCATCCGATCGGCCTCAAACTCATTTTCAAAGGCCTTTGTTCACATTCAATTGGGGGGTTGTTTCACACTTTTCGAAAAATCCATTCCTCCTTGGTGGAAATGGGAGTCAAAGATTTGGTTGTTTCGCCCTCAAATTCATTTTCATGGATCTACACAAAAAATCATTTGAGACGTGTTTTACAGTTTTAGAACCTAAACTCCTTCGGTGGAAGTGCATTTTAAAGATTTTTTTGGTGAATTTTAAGTGGGCCCGATTTGCATCGAAGCTTATTTTCAAAGCTCTACATAAGAATATAATGAATACGCGTTTCAGCGATTTGGGAAATTCCACTCGCATAAAGGGTAAAGTGGCGGAAAACGTTTGTAAGCCAGTAGTTTGTTTAACGTCCGCTCAGTTTCAAAATCATTTTTAAAGCTTTTTGAGAGCACTGATTTTATAACATACGTGCCACGGGCAAGGCCGGACTATACCCGCTAGTATATATAATATATAATAAGTATATAAGATCCACAAGAAGTTAGATAGATTATTGGTATTGAGAGGCGATTTCAGATATTTTAAACCAAATTGTGGTACAATAGTTAGCTTTTCTTAAAAAAAAACTATATAGTAAACTATATATATACTCTTCAATTGTCATTTTCAAGTCACTCATCAATTTGCTCGTTAGCGATACGCATTTCCGTAAACGCCAATCTGCGGGGTTGCGAAAAAAATTGGAGCCTCATTTTTAACTACAATGCCCATCTCTACAGTTGTTGTATTTGCCTTTTTTGGTTCACAGTTGGAAAAAAGTTCTTGCACAAATTCGCAATATATTTTTCGCTTCACTATTTGACATTTTGCATACTTGTAAGCCATTACGACTAAACACAATCTCAGCATGAAAACAAAGTTTTTTGCCAAAAATAAGTTTGATATCAAAACATTTTCTTGGAACCATCTAAAATCTAGAACGAACTCTTCATTGTCAAACAGAATTGGATGTTTGAAATGTCTAGTTGCCGATTGGCTTGCCAATGCATTTTTTATTTGAGAAAAAAACTTATTTACTGGTTAAATCAGAACACATGTGTTTTTGAAATTGTAGGAACTTGACACTTCAAGCTTTTTTTTTATAGCACTAACTATTGTTTTAACCGATTTTAGTTTTTCCCGCCATTTATTATTGTTTCGTTTTCAACTCTTTCGTCTATTCCGTCAATTGAATACCGTATAAAAACGTAATCTGCAATTTGACCTTGAGAAGACTTTCATTCATTAAAATAACTCATATACAAACTTGGTGTTGTTGAGATTAGTTTGCGTAAGATGATCGTGAATTACTTTTCTGCTTAAACTTAAACTGAATGCTGTCAACAATGCTTTAATGCAATAAGTGAATCCCCACAAATTATTCCTCATCAAATTACAAAAAATATACAATTGAATGTCTGCGTAAACATTTTCATTTCATATGCATAATACGTATTCCTTCTTTGCATTGTCTGTCCGTATGTATGAACGCAAGGATCTTAGAACCTAAAAGAGCTAGAGAAATTTTAGCTGTAGGTCCTCCTAGTGCCTACGCAGATCGAGTTTGTTTCCGATATTCGATAACTTGCCCCGTTTCCAAGTAATCGATAAAAGTAGATATCGAAATCCTGTTTTTTGAGCAATTTTGGCAAATAATAAGAGCTAGACTTGACATGTCGCTTCTAGAATAGTATATATATTTGCATTTGGTGTTGGTAGAAGAGGGTTCAGGCTATCCCCCAGTCGGGAGCTCTCGACTAGAACCATTTACTTGTTTTTCTGTTGCAATACATAATAGTTATTTTTTGCATGTCAATACTACTATTAGCACATCATCCTTGATTAGTTTGTAAAAAATAAATAGGTATTTATTTTCCCTTACTACTTATTCAAAAACAGCTAGATTAATTTTTTTCATTTACCAGTGGCAGCATCAAGTAGAAAATATACTTCGTCTGTGACACAGCGAGGTTAATTGTTTCTTAGCGCGCCGTTTGGTTTTTAAACTCAAAAAGTAGAAGAAATATAATATATGTATACATATATCTATTTATAAAACTGTTTGTCCTGACTGACTGACTGATTGATGATCAACGTACAGCCCAAACCGTAAGAGCTAGGAAGCTGAAATTTTCGCTATATTAATCTTATGTGATGAAGGTGCACGTTAAGACGGGGTTTCGGAAAATTCCACCCGCAAGTTCGGAAAAATCACGAAAAAATTTGTATGAAACTTTTTTGTGTACCATCCGATCGGCCTCAAACTCATTTTCAAAGGCCTTTGTTCACATTCAATTGGGGGGTGTTTCACACTTTTCGAAAAATCCATTCCTCCTTGGTGGAAATGGGAGTCAAAGATTTGGTTGTTTCGCCCTCAAATTCATTTTCATGGATCTACACAAAAAATCATTTGAGACGCGTTTTACAGTTTTAGCAAAACCTAAACTCCTTCGGTGGAAGTGCATTTTAAAGATTTTTTTGGTGAATTTTAAGTGGGGCCCGATTTGCATCGAAGCTTATTTTCAAAGCTCTACATAAGAATATAATGAATACGTGTTTCAGCGATTTGGGAAATTCCACTCGCATAAAGGGTAAAGTGGCGGAAAACGTTTGTAAGCCAGTAGTTTGTTCAACGTCCGCTCAGTTTCAAAATCATTTTTAAAGCTTTTTGAGAGCACTGATTTTATAACATACGTGCCACGGGCAAGGCCGGGCTATACCCGCTAGTATATATAATATATAATAAGTATATAAGATCCACAAGAAGTTAGATAGATTATTGGTATTGAGAGGCTATTTCAGATATTTTATACCAAATTGTGGTACAATAGTTAGCTTTTCTTAAAAAAAAACTATATAGTAAACTATGTAGACTCTTCAATTGTCATTTTCAAGTCACTCATCAATTTGCTCGTTAGCGATACGCATTTCCGTAAACGCCAATCTGCGGGGTTGCGAAAAAAATTGGAGCCTCATTTTTAACTACAATGCCCATCTCTACAGTTGTTGTATTTGCCTTTTTTGGTTCACAGTTGGAAAAAAGTTCTTGCACAAATTCGCAATATATTTTTTGCTTCACTATTTGACATTTTGCGTACTTGTAAGCCATTACGACTAAACACAATCTCAGCATGAAAACAAAGTTTTTTGCCAAAAATAAGTTTAATATCAATACATTTTCTTGGAACCATCTAAAATCTAGAACGAACTCTTCATTGTCAAACAGAATTGGATGTTTGAAATGTCTAGTTGCCGATTGGCTTGCCAATGCATTTTTTATTTGAGAAACAAACTTATTTACTGGTTAAATCAGAACACATGTGTTTTTGAAATTGTAGGAACTTGACACTTCAAGCTTTTTTTTTATAGCACTAACTATTGTTTTAACCGATTTTAGTTTTTCCCGCCATTTATTATTGTTTCGTTTTCAACTCTTTCGTCTATTCCGTCAATTGAATACCGTATAAAAACGTAATCTGCAATTTGACCTTGAGAAGACTTTCATTCATTAAAATAACTCATATACAAACTTGGTGTTGTTGAGATTAGTTTGCGTAAGATGATCGTGAATTACTTTTCTGCTTAAACTTAAACTGAATGCTGTCAACAATGCTTTAATGCAATAAGTGAATCCCCACAAATTATTCCTCATCAAATTACAAAAAATATACAATTGAATGTCTGCGTAAACATTTTCATTTCATATGCATAATACGTATTCCTTCTTTGCATTGTCTGTCCGTATGTATGAACGCAAGGATCTTAGAACCTAAGAGAGCTAGAGAAATTTTAGCTGTAGGTCCTCCTAGTGCCTACGCAGATCGAGTTTGTTTCCGATATTCGATAACTTGCCCCGTTTCCAAGTAATCGATAAAAGTAGATATCGAAATCCTGTTTTTTGAGCAATTTTGGCAAATAATAAGAGCTAGACTTGACATGTCGCTTCTAGAATAGTATATATATTTGCATTTGGTGTTGGTAGAAGAGGGTTCAGTTTGCATGTCAATACTACTATTAGCACATCATCCTTGATTAGTTTGTAAAAAATAAATAGGTATTTATTTTCCCTTACCACTTATTCAAAAACAGCTAGATTAATTTTTTTCATCTACCAGTGGCAGCATCAAGTAGAAAATATACTTCTTTGCATTGCGATTATCTCACGACTAATTTCCCTCTTTTTCATTAATGAATTTATAAAACTAAGTTATGCTCCCTTTCTTGCTTGAGCGTCAGCTATTCCATATCAAATGATATGTATAAAATATTATATACTTTTCCACTTTGATTGAAATGTTTTTTTCAGCATCATTTTATTTTAGCAAATGTCACTTTCTCACCTTTGCTCAGGCGGCTCGGGCGCCCAAAAAAGGTGGGGGTTTTTTGAGATAAAGCTATAAAAATATTAATTGTTATGTTTAAAGTAATATAACATCGGTCAAATTGAAAGTCTGCATTTCGTCGTTTTCGGAACGCTGATCTTTGCATCGGACACGTTTTCGTCTACTGCTTTAGTGGGTTCTTTTTTATATGTTGTATATTGCTGGATCTCTTAATGTTGTCTACGGATCTCGTTGGTTGGGATTACGTCGGTAATGGGCAATGGTATATCTCGAGAAACACCAACCCACATTAAAATTGACTAGAGCCCCCACGATTCAGGAGAATTTCATATTCTTCTTTATTTTAATCATTAACCATTAACCAACCATGGGGCAATCCCCAGTGTTTTTCGTTCTTCTTCGCATGCTGACGGGGACTGTTTCTAATGAATGTGACTATTTGATATCCACTACTGAGTTAGGATATTACATGTTTCTTTATTAGTATGGGGTATCTAATAATAATATATCGGCTCGTGTATTGATTAGTAATGTAACATTTTTATTTTAATCTGTATTTAATAAACTATTTGCTGATATTAAGTTTTTATTACTAAACTCAAGAGTAATTTTGATTTTAGTGGTTGAGGGCTATTTTGGTGTTCAAAGTTTTCTGAATGTTCCGTAGTCCAGTCACTACTATTGGTTACTGACGATTTGTGATTTTTTTGACCATTGATTTTATGATTCTGTCTATAACGACCTATGGTAAATAGTCTATTGTTATTGTCATTTCTTGGTCCCGTCTATGAGTTTCCTCTATATTGTTCTTTACGTTAATGTAATACATTTGACGAATTTTGATTAAAGCTGGATTTTCTGCATTTCCACTATTGTTCATCAAATTGTTTATTTACTATATATATTCGTGACCGTTGTCGCTGCGAATACATACAAGTTTCTCTCCTGTTTGGCGGCAAACCAAATTTTTTAATTCGACAAATTGTTGTCTTTGCCTTTCAATAAAAATACAAAAAACCTCCATGACTTTCTTTCTAAATGATAGTATACATCTGTGTGAACTAGTTCCAAACTCTGTCCCACCATCAGTTCGACGGCTGAGCTAGCTAGCATCCATTGCATTCAGTAAGCTAAAATGTTTTTGCTCCTATCGACGCATTCAGAACAGACAACGTACATGTATTATTGTGTATTGATTTTGTCTCTTGTTGATAATGTATATGTAAGTATCACAGTAAAACTAATAAATGCCAGGTTTGGTTAAGCTATCCTTGTATTTCCGAATTTCATTTCTATTTCAATTATGTATAATAGAGTGGTTCGAACCGCTAGTTCGGATATGCAACGCCAGCAAAGAAAAAAGGACCTATACAAAGTTTTATGACAATAGCTTTAAAGCTGAGAGACTGGTTTGCATAGAAATAGTCATACGGACAGACAGACAAAGAACCATCATTCCTAAAAGTAACCATTAAATTTGGTATTCCGCTTTATTTAAACGGCATATATAGTTAAGTCTTCATGTCAAATCATTATCACTAAAGATTTCTTGTGGGCTGCACTGCAGAACAGATGCTAGTTGCCAGAAACCACACATCGATAGTCTTTATTTTAAATGTGATTACCATAGTTCATTATTTTTCGATAATATAGATTTTCACGATCTGAAGCGGCAAACTTCCTAGTTTGAATTTTCAGGGAGATCATCAAATGCAAAATTTGGTGTATAGAATATCCGAATGGCCACCCCAGCAGCAGACATTTTCATTAAATATTCACAAGCGGGTATACACGACTATATGACCAGAAAATAATTGCGATTCTACATTAAGCTGTATAGATTTTCACACTTTATCTGACATGGATAAACACAAAACCAATACACTTACGTATATTCCATAGCCAAATTCCATACATGGCCCTGGATTTCCGACACAAGCGCGTATGGCTCATATGCTTCAATTGGATAGTCCTGCAAATATTAAATACTTTATTGGTATTTTATTGTCATATTCTTATGTACTTTAGCTCTAAATTTGAGAAAGATATGTATTTTTCGAACCTCTCAAAAAGTAAGAATAATATTCTTGTCTTTATCTTTGGAGTTCAACAGAAGTTTCACAACTTGGGACATTATCAGCGAGCTTAGGCACAGAAACTGAACACTTTATCTGACGCCCGTCTCTAATATTAATTGCGCTGCATTCATGCAGACAGGCGGACGGGCAGCAAGACTAATATATTCGTCTACGTTTTTAATTCATATATTTGTTATTTGCAATATTACTTTATGCATTCGTGTTATTGTTTGCAAATTCATTTAAATGTTCTATAACTGGCTGGCAACAGCGAGCGATGTTGTTTTTGTTCAGATGTATGTAACAGGCAGACTTAATAAAGTATATGTATATATTCATGAGGAGCATCAACAGTAGAGCCGATCTAACCAAGTTTATTTTCAATCGGTGTGTGGGTAATTCTGTTTTTAAGTCAAAGCTATGTTCCAGAGCTATTCTTAACACCACAGGTAGATAGCGGTTAGATAAGAAATTTAGCTGTAACTGACAACCTTCAGTATCGGATCATAAGAACGAACTTTTCCCCTCGTATATCTTAACATGTACGTAATGTATGTATACCTAGTGCGAATATACTCTCTACGTGAGAGCCCTTGCAAGGTCGTTGCCAGCTTGAGCCAATGTCCTGAGAAACCCAAGCCCCAGTTGTTGAAGAGAATCCAGCACAAGCTCCCAGAGAACTGGCCAACGGGATGCAGGAGTTTAGCCAAAGAGATTAAATATTGAGTGTAAAAAAAGCCTTTGCAAATAAATCGTAATGCGAAAAGAGGCTTTTGAAATCTTCAACACAACAGCGCCTCTCACCAATGCCAAGGCAAAGAGGGTCCATTCGGCGAAAAATGTTATGGGTCCGGTTCTATATTAGACAATAGTTCGTAGCTAAAAGGAAGCGACTGAAGAATCGTGCCCTCTCTCAGCTGAGCATACCGTTAAGCTGAAAACAGCGATCTTTTAAACATTTAAAACTCCAGACGTGTGGCCTCCGAGTATTTTTATTGCTACGCAGAAAGGGATTGGGCCAATTGGGTCTGGTCTCAGGAGAACTCGGAACTCATAAGCAGTACAGTGCCGGTAAGCCAGCAACGCAACAGCCGCCCAAGGCAGCCACTGGTATAGCTTCAGCATGCAGTGCGAGGGTTTCAACCCGATTGGCCATTTGTAACAACTTACAATAACTTAACTATCAACTTAATCCACGCACTTAGCGTGGTACAGGTTCGTCTGTAGTACCCTAATGGTTCGTATCCTTGGCCGATTATTGGACGACCCTGACCATGCTTTCCGTGATAGTATTCAGCGTATCAACTAATGCTCAAATCAATTTGCACCAGATCTGAATCTCGGGCCATCCATCAGCGTAGCTGCAGTGCAAGCCAGCGGATTACCCGGACTCAGGACCCTAGCGGAAGTAAGTAGATGGCGAGCCAGCAGCTGGCAGATTATCGACGACAACACGCTGTAGACGAGCATATCAGATTTTTTAGTATCCCATAAGCATCTACCAATCTATGGTAAAATACTCTTTCGAGCCATATTACAAAAAACTGAGAGTCGCTAGTAAGAGACTGGGACAAGATGAATTAGGACTTCTAGTCTCCTGGGGCTTAGTCTACTCAGTCGAATATCACCTCCACTGTTTGCGTCACTCAGTGAAGTCTCTGTGAAGTTCGGGGCATTACTTGGGATAGGAGAAAGCATTTAGGCTAATAGTTTGTCTTCCCAGCTCAAATCAGGGTCACAGCAAGCGTAAGACTCACTTATTGACCCAATGCACGAATTTAAATTTTAGCAAATATTACCGATGGATCACCGACTACTGAGCAATTCCCGTACAAGTAGTGCATAGAACATAAAACAATTTGTATGCGGTTGCTTTGCAGAACACGTGTTTTTCTTTAAGGTGTGCTTGAGAAAAATTCGCTTACGCCGTATTAAAATTTTCTTGCACTTATAAATCCTCTACTGCCTTGTCCACTAACACTCAGCCAATCTTTTTCATCACAGACATTGTCAGTGCTATTAACTTGGACACTTGATCAACAGCTCTATATATAAAACTGTTTATCCTAACTTACTTACTGACTGATTTGTGATCAACGCACAGTCCACACCGTAAGAGCCACGAAACTGCAATTTTTACTGTACTACCTTATATGATGAAGGTGCACGCTTTTGGGATATTCCACCCTCAAGTGTGTTCAAATTCATTTTAGGGGTCTTTTACGCTTTTGGGAAAATCTTTTCCTCCTCTGTATAAATAGTCAAATATTCGGTGTGTAGTTTCGCGCTCTAATTCACTTACACAGATCTTAACAGAAATCATTTGAGCTTCATACTTTTTGCAGGATACTGTAGTGCGTATATGCCCTTACAGAATACCCTGTACTTAAATATAAAGTATGCAGCACTTTGTTGCATACAATAACAATAATATAGTAAACGAGCCCAGAGCCACATTATGTATTGGCTCGGTCTCATATTACGCAGCGCGGTTCACTAGCCTCACTAGCTGACCGTTTATGCTTATGCTGCATATCCCACGCTCCGTCTGAGCGCATTCCGTGAGCAATATATATGCTCACTAATACAGGCATATGCGAGCTACTCACTCTCCCTCTCTTTGTAGCTGTTAACGAATAACAGCATAAGTATATATGTATATCCATAGGCTAAGCGAACATTATAAAAACTGAATAAATTCATTCTGAACCAATATACTAAACAGCACTGACGTGCTGGCTTTTTCATTTAAAGAGTGCTCTTTTTACATGGCGACCGTGACAAGTGTCACGAACATGTTAAAAAGTAATAGTGCAAATAAATATAAAATATAAAATTGGAAACCGGAGGTGCAGCAGCGACAGCAGCAACAGCCTAATTCTTCACACAGACCAAGACCGTTACCCAGCTCTGGCGTGAAACCGATGTCACCCACACTCAGGCGGCCGTGGGCATGCCCACAATAAAGTAGACACACACACACCCAGCAAATAATAACTACAACCTGCTTGGAGGTGGACTGGAGCTGGACAAAAAAAAAAACAAAAATATACTGAGTGAGTACAGGGCATGAGCTCTAAGGCAAAAAATACGCCAAGGCGCAGTGGCATTAAGGAGCGAATCAGACGAAGAAAGTCTGAAATCGTAAGACTCCTTTATAAATGCAAAAATCCCCTCCCATGGGACACTGCAGTGAAACTAAATGACGAACTCGAACCGACGACAATTGAGTCGACCGGCAAGACGTTTGGCCCGCACAGCCATTCGAAACAATAGGTAGGAAAAATACAGATTGTAAAAAAAAAAAAATTTAAGATGCGTTTTAAGCAGAAAACAAACAAGCAAAACAAAACCCGACTTGTAAACAATAAAAGCATCAAATTCAATAATTATATGTAATAAAACCTCAAAATGAACGATACAAACAACAACTTGTCTTGTAAAAGTAAACGAAAATAAATTTAGCATTACGCATTTGTAAATTTTGTATAATTCCTTTTTAATTTTATGTATGATCCCATATTATATATGAATATTAATATTAAAAGAAAAAAAAAGAAAGGCTTAACAAAAAAAAAATGGTCTTCTGCCTAAATTAAACCGAAAAAAAACAAATATATATATCTAATTGTACATAAGTACAAAAACATTACTAAACTTTGAGAATATACAAGAATTTTAAATTGAAAAGAGGAAATTAAAAAGTAATAATTCGTTCAGTTGGAATATAAAGAAATAAGTGCTCCGTTTGTCTCATTAGGTAATTCAAAATTATGATCAAGAATTAGCATGATCGAGGACACGATTAACAAAGTATATAACGACTATACAGACTTTCGTATGCGAGCCATACAAATTTTGCAAAGGCATAGAGAATTCATATCAGTATATGAGTTCGCATCCGAATATATAGAAACATTCGGCACAGTGACAAGTCCACTCTATTCATGTTCTAAAATAGAGAGCGGAATAATCTTGTCTACACTACCCTACGTCAAAATAAAAACAATTATTGACGAGCATCCGATACTAGGGCAGACAACAATTGTCTTAGTACGTCTGCATAGGTAGTAGTCAAATCAAAAAGCAAGAGTATTTATATAGGAATATGGGGGGAAAACAATCAAAGGCAGATGATAACACTGCCAATGTAGTTAACGTAGTAGAAGTCGTAGACACCACTCCCCATGTGCAGTTAACAAACATACTGTTAACAATACTCATTGTAATAGCCTCAGTAAACATCCTTCTGAAGATTTATCTTCTTCATAAAAAATCACTGAGGAAGCGTTACATGAGTCGAGCCAACGACTTAGACAAGGTCTAAGCCACTGCTTAAATAAAATATTTAAGTAGCGGAAGTTTACATGGACTGGTCTCAAATAGTAGAAAAGATAAAGCACCATAGGGAAAATTTCGATAAATCATACAAGTGCCTTAATAAAAGCGCACCAGTTTTAAGACCCACCATAATTAAACATACTGAGATCCTTGTATATGAGTACAATGAAATCAGGAGTCTAGTTACCGAGTGTCAAAATACACTGACAAGTTTACACAGAGTCCAAACTTCAGACGTTTTACAGCGTCTAAGGGATAATCTGGTAAACTTAAATAAAAAGTATGATCTCCAGCTTTATCTACCATCGGTGTTAAATACACCGGTAACATTTGATAAGTCACTACTGACAAACGACCAAATAGAAGATACAAAATTAGTAAACATGGCACAAACAGTTGTAGAATTTATCAAGCTAGCCACATCTCTGATACCAGAGTTTGACGGTAAGCCGGAAAATCTACAAAGTTTTCTAGATTCTTTGAATCTATTAGAAACCTTAAAAGCACACATGAGCTAACGGCCATAAGCCTTATAAAAACAAAGCTAAAAGGCCATGCGAGAAATTTAATAAGTAATGAGCAGACAATTGCTGCAATCATTACGCAACTATTAAATGCAGTAAAAGGAGAATCGGTAGAAGTTGTATCTGCTAAGCTTCTTAATTTGCAACAGAAAAATAAAACGGCTAACCAATACACCCAAGAGGTGGAAAAACTGGCAAAGGCCCTTGAAGGCGCCTATATCAGTGAAGGTCTAAGCCAATCACTAGCAAACAAATACAGCACTACAACAGCTGTAAAAGCTATGACCCAAAATTGTTCAATTGATAAGGTAAAACTTATCATGCAGGCAGGCACATTCATTAATATGAATGATGCAGTCTCCAAATTTGTTAATAGCTGCACGGAGATAACAGGTCAAAGTAACACTGTCCTGTATTATCGACGAGGTGCAAACAACAATAATAGAGGAGGCCGAGGTTATAATCGTGGCAGAAATTACAACCACAACAATTATAACCGAGGCGGTAACAACAATAACAATAATTACAATAACCGTGGAGGAAGACGAGGCCAAAATAGAGGAAGAGGCCGAGGTAACTCCAACCAAGGTTATAATAGTAACAATGTGAGAATGGCGCAAAATACGCCGAAAAACTCTCAGAACCCTTTAGGAAACAACCAGTAAATGTAAAGGTTCATTCCATCAATTACAGTCTTAATATATTTGTCACTTTTTATAATCATTCAACTGAAAATAAACTCACATTCCTAATAGATACTGGTGCAGATATCTCACTTTTAAAAATAAATTCAGACAATTTCAAAATTCAAGAAGAAAAAATTATAAACATCCAAGGCATAGGCCAAGGTGTAATAAAATCTCAAGGAACAACTTCAATAGAACTTCAATCAACAAAATATATTATTCCACACGAATTTCATTTAGTAGATTCAGATTTTTCAATACCGTGTGATGGAATAATAGGCATTGATTTAATAAAAAATTCAATTGTCAATTAGATTTCAAACCAAGTGAAGACTGGTTTATAATTAGACCTCAAAATTTAAATTATCCAATTTATGTTCCGATAGCATATAGTGTTGGCAACAATACAGTTCTCTTGCCAGCCAGATCCCAAGTAATTCGAAAAATAGACATTAATACAGTAAATGATTATATATTTGTTCCTAATCAAGAAATACATAATGGAATTTATGTTGCAAATACAATAGCAGCATCCAAACATGTATACATTCGCCTTCTAAACACAACTAATTTCGACCAATTGGTCAAAGTAAACAAAATCCAATATGAAAATTTAACAGATTACGACATTCATAGCACTAATCCAGAAAATAGAAGCGAACAAGTACTTTCAAAATTAAAGAAAAATTTTCCAGAACAATTCAAAAGTCAACTAACAGAATTATGCACCAAGTATAGTGATGTGTTCGGACTGGAAACCGAACCAATAGCGACAAATAATTTCTATAAACAAACATTAAGACTTAAAGATGATGAACCCATTTATATTAAAAACTACAGAAGCCCGCATAGCCACGTTAAAGAAATTCAAAAACAAGTAGGGAAATTTAATAAACGACAAAATCGTAGAATCGTCTGTATCCAAGTATAACAGCCCACTCTTGTTAGTTCCGAAAAAATCATTACCAAATTCGGAAGAGAAGAAATGGCGATTAGTAATTGACTATCGCCAAATCAACAAAAAACTACTTTCTGATAAATTCCCGCTCCCTAGAATTGATGATATTCTAGACCAACTGGGCAGAGCTAAATACTTTTCATGCCTTGACTTAATGTCAGGTTTCCACCAAATTGAACTTGAAGAAAATTCAAGAAATATAACATCTTTTTCAACGAGCAATGGCTCATATCGCTTCACGCGATTACCATTTAGTCTTAAAATAGCACCAAATTCATTTCAGAGAATGATGACTATAGCATTCTCGGGTTTAGAACCCTCTCAGGCATTCCTTTATATGGATGACTTAATGGTAATAGGATGTTCCGAAAAACACATGATTAAAAACTTAACTGATGTTTTTAATGTATGTAGGAAATATAACCTAAAGTTGCATCCAGAAAAATGTTCATTTTTCATGCATGAAGTGACATTTTTAGGTCACAAATGCACTGACAAAGGAGTATTGCCAGATGACAAGAAATTTGACGTCATCAAAAATTATCCTGTCCCTCATGAATGTTCATTTTTCATGCATGAAGTGACATTTTTAGGTCACAAATGCACTGACAAAGGAGTATTGCCAGATGACAAGAAATTTTACGTCATCAAAAATTATCCTGTCCCTCATGATGCGGACAGCGCGAGACGATTTGTAGCATTCTGCAATTATTATCGTCGATTTATAAAAAACTTCGCCGATTATTCACGGCACATAACTAGATTATGTAAAAAGAATGTTCCTTTTTAATGGTCAAGTGAATGCCAAAACGCATTCCAATACCTTAAAGAAAAGCTTATGCACCCCACATTATTACAATATCCTGATTTTCGCAAAGAATTTTGCATTATAACAGATGCCAGTAAACAAGCTTGCGGAGCAGTTCTAACTCAGAACCGTGACTGAATTCAGCTCCCAATAGCTTATGCATCTCGTTCATTTACAAAAGGGGAAAGCAATAAGAGCACAACAGAACAAGAGTTAGCGGCAATTCATTGGGCAATTACACATTTTAGACCATATATTTATGGTAAACACTTTACTATTAAAACGGATCACAGACCATTGACATATCTTTTTTCTATGACTAATCCCAGTTCTAAATTAACTCGCATGCGGCTAGAGCTTGAAGAATACGACTTCACAGTAGAATACCTAAAGGGGAAAGATAATTTCGTAGCAGACGCACTTTCGTGTATTAATATAAAAGAACTCAAAGATATGCAACATAAAGTCTTGAAAGTCACTACCAGGCGACAAAGTAGACAAAATAAAAACTGTACAGTAGAAAATTATGAACTTCTGCCAAGGCAAAGTCAAAAAAATGTATCTAAGCCCAACGTACATGAAGTCATTACATATGATGAAGTACGAATAGTAGTGACCTTGCGCATCACAGCATCTAAATGTTTATTTAAACATGGAAATAAAAATATCGCAAGAATTGAAGTTAGCGATTTATATACTAATGGAGTTCTCGACCTAGGTCAGTTCTTCCAAAGAGTCGAAAAAGAGGCCGGTATATTAAAAATCAGCCAACTCAAGGTGGCACCGAGCGAAAAGATCTTTGAATCAGTTTCAATAGATTCTTTTAAAAATATGGGCAATAAAATATTAAAATCTTTAAGAGTAGCGCTACTCCAGCCGGTGACCCGAATAAAAGATGAAAAAGAGATACAACAAATATTGTCTACATACCATGACGACCCAATTCAAGGAGGTCATAGCGGCATAACAAGAACGTTAGCGAAAATAAAAAGACACTACTACTGGAATAATATGACACGTCATATAAAAGAGTACGTACGTAGATGTCAAAAATGCCAAATGTCTAAAACAAAGACGCACACAAAAACTCCTCTGACTCTCACAGAAACACCTGTGAATGCTTTCGATATAGTGATAGTGGATACAGTTGGTCCGCTACCCAAATCGGAAAATGGTAATGAATACATAGTCACATTAATATGTGACCTTACAAAATATTTAGTAGCCATTCCAGTAAAAAGTAAAAGCGCAAATAATGTCGCAAAAGCTATATTCGAAAATTTCATACTCAAGTTTGGTCCAATGAAGACGTTCATCTCGGACATGGGAACAGAGTATAAAAACCAGATTTTAACTGATTTATGCAAGTATTTGAAGATCAAGAATCTCACCTCTACTGCATATCATCATCAAACATAAGGGACAATAGAACGAAGTCATCGAACTTTTAATGAATACATTCGTTCATACATCTCTGCAGACAAATCTGATTGGAATGTCTGGATTCAATATTTCACTTATTGCTTCAACACGACACTAGTATTTGGCAGACTACCGAAACAGTTCATAGATTTAAACAAAACTAATTACATAGATCCTATTTATAATTTAGATGACTATTCTAAGGAAATAAAGTTTAGATTAGAAATAGCATACAAAAGAGCTAGAATTATGTTAGAAAAAGCCAAGGCTTATAGGAAATTAGCATATGACGAAAAAACAAAAAACTTTGAATTAAAAGTAGGAGATAAAGTACTTATAAGAAACGAAACAGGGCTCAAATTAGACCCAGTATATTTAGGACCATATATAGTAGAGAAAATAGAAGATAATGACAACATTCTTATTAAAGATAGTAAAGACAAAAATCAAAAAGTTCATAAATTTTTAATTCTTAATAATCCAAAATTCTCTTTATGAATTCGAACTCAAAAAAAAAAATAAAATAAAAATAAATTACGGCCTGATCAACCGAATGAAAAAAAAAAAAATTTTTTACAAATAAACGAATTATAAATACCCTGTACTTAAATATAAAGTATGCAGCACTTTGTTGCATACAATAACAATAATATAGTAAACGAGCGCAGAGCCACATATGCTGCATATCCCACGCTCCGTCTGAGCGCATTCCGTGAGCAATATATATGCTCACTAATACAGGCATATGCGAGCTACTCACTCTCCCTCTCTTTGTAGCTGTTAACGAATAACAGCATAAGTATATATGTATATCCATAGGCTAAGCGAACATTATAAAAACTGAATAAATTCATTCTGAACCAATATACTAAACAGCACTGACGTGCTGGCTTTTTCATTTAAAGAGTGCTCTTTTTACAATACAATCATCCTCGGTGAAAAGTGCGATTCGCAGATTTTGTGGCGAAGTTTTAAGTTTTGTCAAATTTGATTTCAACTCATTTTCAAAGCCCTACATAGGAACTTAATGAACACTTGTTTGTGTGATTTTAGAAATTCCATCCGCAACACTGTGGTAAATTACCAAAAAAGTTTTTTATTTTCCACCCGATTGGCTTTAAAATCATTTTCATTAATGTTTGTTTCTACAAACCCGGACCTCGAGCCAGTTAACAAATATTTTCAGAGATCTTTAAGAAAATGAATTAAAGACGTGTTTTACACTTTTCGCAAATTACGCCCTTCTTGGATGTTCCCCGCAACTGTGAAAATTTTGCGGCAAATTTGCAGCTTTTTTTTATTTGTTATCGGCATTAAGCACAGTTTTAAAAATATTTGTGAGCATGATCCATTTTCGCAAAGTTCACCGCTCTTGGATGGAAAATAAAGTTCAAAGGCTAATTATAAAAAGTTTATTCTTCGAGTCAAACATTTGGTTCTATATTCGATGCATATTTTTAACTGTAATTGGAGGTCAATATGGAACGCGTAGATTTCAATCTTCCACGGACGTGTATTTAATATCTAAAATTTGTAGCAGAAAACGTTCTACGGGCAAGGCCGGGCAATACCCACTTGTATAAAATCAAGGTGACTTGTGACCGACTCTCGGACTATCGGGACCCCTACTACTACTATTGACTCCTTTGCAAATTTTGCTCGCTCTCAAGTGATGGCAGAGAACATTATTGTGCATCAGCTGCCTTTATCTTACAACGCTGGAGAGCCTTCCCTGCAAGCAGACCCTACTTTAGATGCAGCTGTTTCTGCTGCAGCCCGCAACGTTAAAAGCCAGCAGTCGGTCAGGATCCAACGATCCCAAATGGAGAACAAGTAAGATGCTCTATTCGGTAGTTCCCGAATTTTTCATGAAAAAAACGTATTAATATATCATCGCAATACTGCAGCATAAACATTTTTATAGAATTTTTGTATAGAAATTTATGCAATTTGCGCTAGCTGCCTCAAACACGTGTTTGCATTTGCAGCATAATCATGTTTATAGAATTCTTGTATAGAAATTCATGCAATTTGCTCTAGCTGCCGCAAACACGTGGGCAGCCAAAACAAATTTTCTTAAATAACTTTGTTTCTTAACCGATCTTGATGCAATTTTCAACAGTAGATCCAATTATGCTATAGAAGATTCGTATACTTTCAAAAACACAATTGCATTAGAATTGTGACTTGAATTGGTGGGTAACTTAAATTAGTTTATTTATTTGATTTGTAGCTACGGTATGTAGGCGGGGCAATAGCTGTAAAATTAAAGATATTTTCAACTCACTTTATATACCACTTGGGAATTCCATAAACATATAAGAAGCATTAACATGTTAAACCCCATTTAATAATTCTGGCAATTCAAACATAAACACCCGCCAGATATATTTTTACAGTTAGAAAGTAGCGGAAGAGAAGCTATGGTTTATCTCTGTGATCCTAAAACTAAAAACCTAAGATATATGAAAAATACACGGATTACAACTGTTGTGTATTCATACATACATATAATACATAATTCAACTTGTAACACTTTGTTGCAAGTATGATCAAATATAAAAGACTCAAGAGCATAGCATAAATATAATCGTATATATGTATGTACATGCACATGCACATACATACATACAGAGCTGCGCACATACATAAGTAATATGATGCCGCTTTGGCATGCCAAGACAACGTGAGACCGTTGACCACGGATAACAGCTGATCTTGCATTTTAGCCGCTCCGAGAGTGAGCGCCCATATGTATGAGTACACTCTCTCTCTCTTTTTGTAGCTGTTAACCAATAACAGCAAAAGTACATATATGTATCCATAGGCTAAGCATATGCAGTTAATTTTGAATAAAATCATTCTCATGAAATCAATTAACCAGCACAGGCGTGCTTAAATGAACTTTTATAATATCGTAATAATGATAACATTACATGGGCGACCGTGACAAGTGTCACACAACGAGGGAACCAAATAATTAAAAGAACAACAACAACGAGACGACCAGCAGTAACAAGCTACAACCGCATGGAAATATAAAATTACAACAAAATACGTCGAGGGAAATTAACCTGTCGGTGGAAAACAAAGTATACTGAGTGAGTAAGGTGTTTTTAAAAAAACTTTCGCAAATGCCTATACGCACCATATTAGATGAGTATAGGGCAAGAGGATTAACATCCAGTGCCCCGGCCGTCAATCAAGAAAGCGTTGAAATTAAAAAAACAAGAAATCGAGGCGGCATACGGCTGCGTATTAAACGAGAAAGAAAGGCTATCTTCGGCACGCCGAAGATCTAATACCCTTGCAGACCCAACCTTTTCATAATGCTCATAGTGCTTTGCCCGTATCTAAGAAGCACAGGGAAAATAGTTAATGCCGAGTTTGGTCAAGATATCTTGATAAACAAAAAGGTTTTTAATCAAAAACCTAGTTTTCGACCGATCGTTCCTCTGGCAGCTATATGACATTGTGGTCCGATCTTAATAGGATTTTGCATATATATGAGGAGCACAGTAAAACTAATAAATGCCGAGTTTGGTCAAGATATCTTGATAAACAACATTTTTTTCACACAAGAACTAAATTTTCGGCCGATCGTTCCTATGGCAGCTATATGACATTGTGGTCCGATCTTAATAGGATTTTGCATATATATGAGGAGCACAGTAAAACTAATAAATGCCGAGTTTGGTCAAGATATCTTGATAAACAACATTTTTTTCATACAAAAACTTAATTTTCGACCGGTCGTTCCTATGGCAGCTATATGATATAGTGGTCCGATCTTAATACGATTTTGCATATATATGAGGAGCAAAGTAAACCTAATAAATGCCGAGTTTGGTCAAGATATCTTGATAAACAACATTTTTTTCATGCAAGAACTAAATTTTCGACCGATCGTTCCTATGGCAGCTATATGATATAGTGGTCCGATCTTAATACGATTTTGCATATATATGAGGAGCATAGTAAAACTAATAAATGCCGAGTTTGGTCAAGATATCTTGATAAACAACATTTTTTTCATACAAGAACTAAATTTTCGACCGATCGTTCCTATGGCAGCTATATGATACAGTGGTCCGATCTTAATACGATTTTGCATATATATGAGGAGCAAAGTAAAACTAATAAATGCCGAGTTTGGTCAAGATATCTTGATAAACAAAAAGGTTTTTAATCAAAAACCTAGTTTTCGACCGATCGTTCCTCTGGCAGCTATATGACATTGTGGTCCGATCTTAATAGGATTTTGCATATATATGAGGAGCACAGTAAAACTAATAAATGCCGAGTTTGGTCAAGATATCTTGATAAACAAAATGTTTTTTCATACAAGAACTAAATTTTCGGCCGATCGTTCCTATGGCAGCTATATGATATAGTGGTCCGATCCAGCTGGTTTTGACATATATGCTGCGTGCAACAGAAAAAGGGACTTCTGCAAAGTTTCATTAAGATAGCTTTAAAACTGAGAGACTAGTTCGCATAGAAACAGACAGACGGACAGACGGACGGACAGACAGACAGCCGGACATGGCTAGATCGACTCGGCTATTGATGCTGATCAAGAATATGTATACTTTATGTGGTCGGAGATGCTTCCTTCTGCCTGGGTATAATAGGAATCACAAAAATTTCAATAAAATAAGATAATACATCCAACATTGACAAAATTGAAGAAAATGTATGAAAGTAATCTAAAACAAGTAAGAGGTTCTAGTCGGGAGCTCCCGACTTGGGAATACCCTGAACCCTCTTTGAGGTGGTAGCGGGGAGGTGGCGATAGGTATAAAATGAAAGATACTTGGCATATATATAATATTCTAGAAGCAACATATCATGTTTGGTGAGGGTAGCTCTTATTATTTACCCAATTTGATAAAAAAACAGGATGTCGATATCGAAAAAATTTTTAAATACAAATAAAGTTTATAACTATGACTGAAATAAATGCTCCGTTAGCTTCATTAGGTGTTTGAACCATTATATACAGACAACATTTCACTTCGCATGTAAATTAGTCATGATTGAAGACAAGATCGATCAAATATACACAGTCGTTCCAAACTTTCGTATGCGAGCCATACAAATTTTGCAGAGGCATAGGGAATTCATACCAGTATATGAATTCGAAGATGATTAAGAAGAAACATACGGCACACCAACAAGCCCACAGTTTTCATGCTCTAAAATAGAGAAGTCTTGTCAACTCTACCATACGTAATCATATCAAGAAAGAACGGCTATCTTCGGCATGCCGAAGATCTAATACCCTTGCAGACCCAACCTTTTAATGCCGAGAAAATGGTTAAGGCCGAGTTTGGTCAAGGTATATTGATAAACAAAAAAAAAGGCTTTTAATCAAAAACCGATGTAAATAAGATTTTGCAAAAATGAAGTGAGCATAGTGAAATCTTTAAATGCCGTGTTTAATCGCAAAATCATGAAAAACAAAAAATGCTCCATACTAAACTTAATAATATGATATAGTGGTCCGATCTTAATAGGATTTTGCATATATATGAGGAGCATAGTAAAACTAATAAATGCCGAGTTTGGTCAAAATATCTTGAAAAACAAAATGTTTTTTCATATAAGAACTAAATTTTCGACCGATCGTTCCTATGGCAGCTATATGATATAATGGTATGATCTTAATAGGATTTTGCATATATATGGGGAGCATAGTAAAACTAATAAATGCCGAGTTTGGTCAAGATATCTTGAAAAACAAAATGTTTTTTCATACAAAAACTTAATTTTCGACTGATCGTTCCTATGGCAGCTATATGATATAGTGGTCTGATCTTAATAGGATTTTGGATATGTATGAGGAGCTTAGTAAAACTAATAAATGCCGAGTTTGGTCAAGATATCTTGATAAACAACATTTTTTTCACACAAGAACTAAATTTTCGACCGCTCGTTCCTATGGCAGCTATATGATATAGTGGTCTGATCTTAATAGGATTTTGCATATATATGGGGAGCATAGTAAAACTAATAAATGCCGAGTTTGGTCAAGATATCTTGAAAAACAAAATGTTTTTTCATACAAAAACTTAATTTTCGACCGATCGTTCCTATGGCAGCTATATGATATAGTGGTCCGATCTTAATAGGATTTTGCATATATATGAGGAGCATAGTAAAACTAATAAATGCCGAGTTTGGTCAAGATATCTTGATAAACAAAATTTTTTTCATACAAGAACTAAATTTTCGACCGATCGTTCCTATGGCAGCTATATGATATAGTGGTCCGATCTTAACAGGATTTTGAATATATATGAGGAGCTTAGTAAAACTAATAAATGCCGAGTTTGGTCAAGATATCTTGATAAACAAAATTTGTTTCATACAAAAACTTAATTTTCGACCGGTCGTTCCTATGGCAGCTATATGCTATAGTTGTCCGATCCAGCTGGTTTTGACATATGTGCTGCGTGCAACAGAAAAAGGGACTTCAGTTTCATTAAGATAGCTTTAAAACTGAGAGACTAGTTCATAGAAACAGACAGACGGACATGGCTATATCGACTCGGCTGTTGATGCTGATCAAGAATATATATACTTTATGGGGTCGCAGATGTCTCCTTCTATGCGTTACACATTTCACGACAAAATTATAATACCCTCTGCAAGGGTATAAAAACCATTGTTGATCCCATTCTATGGCCAACATCTATTCTTTTAATACGTCTGCACAAGTAGAAAAATAGAGAGAGGCTTATATATATATATTTAAACAAAAAAATCAAAAAGATGGGTGGAAAACAATCAAAGGCGGATGATAACACTGCCAATGTAGTAAACGTAGTAGAAGTGGTAGACACCACACCTCATTTGCAGTTAACAAACATACTGTAAACTATACTCATTGTAATAGCCTCAGTGTGAAGATATATCTTTTCCATAAAAAATCACTGAGAAAGCGTTACATGAGTCGGGCCAACGAGTTAGACAAGGCCTAAGCCGCTGCTTAAATATAAATATTTAAGTAGGGGAAGTTCCACATTGACTACCCCCAAATAGTGGAAAAAATAAAGCAGCATAGGAAAAATTTTGAAAAATCAGAAAAGTGCCTTAATAATAGCGCACCAGTTTTGAGACCCACCATAATTAAACTCACTAAGACCCGAGTGGCAAAATAAACTGACAAGTTTACACACAGTCCAAACTTCAGACGTTTTACAGCGTCTAAGGGATAATCTGGTAAACCTAAATAAAAAGTATGACCTCAAGTCTTATCTACCATCGGTCAACAACAAACGAAAAACTACAAGAGATAAACAAAGTAAACATGGCTCAAATAGTAGATGAATTTTTAAAATTAGCCTCATCACTCATATCTGAGTTCGATGGAAAGGCAGAGAATTTAAAAAGTTTCAGAGACGCTTTGAATCTACTTGATTCCCTAAAATGCGCGCATGAAACAACAGCTGCGAGTCTAATCAAGACAAAACTAAAAGGCCATGCACGAAACTTAATAAGCTATGAAAAAACAATCGCCGAAATAATATCAAAATTATCAAGAACGGTAAAAGGAGAATCAGTGGAAGTACTATCAGCTAAACTCCTAAACCTACAGCAAAAGAGCAAAACTGTCAGCACTTATACACAAGAATTTGAGCAACTGTCAAAAGCTCTAGCACGTGCTTATATTAATGATGGCTTAAATTCAGAATTAGGCACCAATAATAGCACAGCCCAAGCTGTAAAGTAACCTGGAAAACCAGGATGCACCCTTAGGATAAAGAAATTAAAAGGAACCAAAATTCATACTCTCAATCTCAGCAAAAGTATATTTATAGCCGTTTAAAACGAAAATACAGACAGTAAGCTCACTCTTTTAATCGATGCAGGCGCAGATATTTCCATTTTAAAATCAAGTTCAGATACTTATAACAACAAAGACCAATACTGCAGTACTCAAATAACAGGAATTGGCGAAGGTACTATGAATTCTATTGGACTTGCCTATTTCGATATTAGGTCAGACAACTGCATTATACCTCATAATTTTCATATCGTGCACAATAAATGTCCAATACCATGTGATGGGATTATCGGCATGGATATCCTCTCGAAATACAAATGTCTGTTAGATTTACAAGCACCATAAAATTGGTTAAAAGTCAGACCCACTAATATTAAAACGCACATCCATATACCAAACACGCATACATGCGGAACAAATTCCACTCTACTACCAGCCCGATCCGAAGTAGTTAAACATATTAAACTAAAATCAATTGATCAACAAGAAAGAAAGGCTATCTTCGGCACGCCGAAGATCTAATACCCTTGCAGACCCAACCTTTTCATAATGCTCATAGTGCTTTGCCCGTATCTAAGAAGCACAGGGAAAATAGTTAATGCCGAGTTTGGTCAAGATATCTTGATAAACAAAAATTATTTTAATCAAAAACCTAGTTTTCGACCGATCGTTCCTCTGGCAGCTATATGATATAGTGGTCCGATCTTAATAGGATTTTGAATATATATGAGGAGCACAGTAAAACTAATAAATGCCGAGTTGGGTCAAGATATCTTGAAAAACAAAATGTTTTTTCATACAACTTAATTTTCGACCGATCGTTCCTATGGCAGCTATATGATATAGTGGTCCGATCTTAATAGGATTTTGCATATATATGAGGAGCTTAGTAAAACTAATAAATGCCGAGTTTGGTCAAGATATCTTGATAAACAAAATGTTTTTTCATACAAAAACTTAATTTTCGACCGATCGTTCCTATGGCAGCTATATGATATAGTGGTCCGATCCAGCTGGTTTTGACATATGTGCTGCGTGCAACAGAAATAGGGACTTCTGCAAAGTTTCATTAAGATAGCTTTAAAACTGAGAGACTAGTTCGCATAGAAACAGACAGACGGACAGACGGACATGGCTATATCGACTCGGCTGTTGATGCTGATCAAGAATATATATACTTTATGGGGTCGGAGATGTCTCCTTCTATGCGTTACACATTTCACGACAAAATTATAATACCCTCTCCGAGGGTATAAAAAACATACACGGAGGTCATACTAGCATTTCAAGAACACTAGCTAAAATAAAAAGACACTATGACTGGAAAAATATGACACGTCATATAACCAAGTATATACGTAGATGTCCTAAATGCCAAAAGTCAAAAACAATCCACACAAAAACACCTCTGACCATTACAGAAACGCCGATAAATGCGTTCGACAGAGTGATAGTGGATACTATAGGACCACTACCAAAATCTGAAAATGGTAACGAATATGCAACTATATTGATATGCGATTTAACAAAATATTTTATAGATATTCCAGTAGCAACTAAATCCGCTAATATTTGAATCTTTTATACTCAAGTTCGGTCCGATGAAGACGTTCATTTCGAACATGAGAACTGAATAAAAAAATTCTATTATTAATGACCTGTGCAAATACTTAAAGATAGACAATTTAACGTCTATAACACACCCCCACCAGACAGTTGGAACAGTAGAAAGAAGTCATAGAACTTTTAACGACTACATACGTTCTTGTATATCAGTTGATAAACTGATTGGGATGTATGGCTCCAATATTTTGTTTACTGTTTCAACACGACCCCCTCTATGGCACATAACTACTGTCCATATGAGTTAGTTTTCGGCAAACAAAGTAATTTTCCAACGTATTTTAATTCAGTAAGTAATATAAGACCATTATACAATAAAGAAGACTATGCTAAAGAAAGTAAATATAGATTAGAAGTAGCATATAAACAAGCAAGAGTAATGCTCGAAGGAAATAAAAGGAAGAATAAACAGTTATACGATTTAAAAGTAAATGAAATAGGAATATCAATAGGAGAAGAGGTCTTAATAAAAAATTAAAAAAGTCATAAGATAGATTTTAATTATATTGGATCATATAAGGTCACTGGTATAGAAAATAGAGATAATATAGTAATATCAGATACTAAAAAAAAAAACAAAAAGTACATAAGGATAGGTTGAACATTTTTAAACAAAATCATTTTTGTAGTATGGTCATACAAAACAAACAAAAAAAAATAAACAAAACAAACAAAAATTATATTCTATACATATTTATATATATAAATATAACATTTTTAGATAAAACATTTATTATTTTCAAAAACAAACAAAATAAAAGGGAAAAACCTTTTAAATATTATTACATATAAATATATATTCACAAAAAAAAAAAAAACTTTTTAATACTAAATAAATGCAAATTTAATTCTATAATATATAAAATTACTTCATAATATTAAGTTATTTTTCAAAAGGAGGGAGATGTGATATGCGCACATTAAGAGTACGTACACTGTACTCAATATATAGCAAACTGTCACACTGTCACATTTTGTTTCAGTGTTTACATATGCACATTTCAAGTGCATACATATGTAATATGACCACACATACATATGTGTGTGTAGGCAACAACGCTGCGTCAGCGTTTCCCACGCAAGCCGGCTGCGCACTACGATACATAAGTGCACATAACATACTCTCTCTCAGCGCGGCTTTCAATGCTGCATACATATAAGTATATAATATAACCGCTCCGCTGCTGGCGTCGCTGGCAGCGCAGATCGCGCGGTCTTAGCTAAGTAGTACCTAAGTAAAGATTATAATTATTAATAAACAAGGAACAAACTAATAAAGTTCGCATTTGGGCAGAAGCTCCAATGAATAAAAATAATTAACTTCTAAATCAATTTTACACTGGGAATTGGCTGCAAGGTGGAACCGGAAACGGGTACCGACTCTTCAGAATAAAGTCCTCTTATTTTAAGAGCTAGAGCGAATAAACTACTACTACTGATAAGCTCATGTAAAGATCAATTCAAAAGTATTTTGTATACGTCCTTATTTGGGGACTGAAAAATCGAAAAGGTCGATTATTATTAATAAATTTGCCGGTAAGCATGTTTTAGGTTCGTATTAGCCTGCGAATTGTGATCCAAATATTAAAATCCAAAATTTTCCGCTAAGTAAGGTTTAAATCAAAACCTATGTTTCGACAGAAAACAAGCGTGGTGAAAAATGTACTTACAAGGAAACTATCGTCAAAAGGTTAAATTTTGTATGCAAAACTACTGGAGAAGTTGACCATTTCCAAAGTAATCAACGGTTCGCCAGAAAGAGCTCGACTGTTTATTGAGGTAGACAAGCTAATTATCAATAATCCTGAACCTTCCTTTTTCATAACCATAAGCAGCTCGGTGCACAAGCTTTAGCCCACCGGCTGCAATCGAAATTGGAGACGATTTCAAACAAATTACCGCCTAAAACATTATCTGTTTATACTGCTCTAGAAGCAACATGTCACATTTAATGACGTTAGATCTTAAAACCTACAAAACTTTCGTGCAAAAAACACGATTTAAGTATCGATTTTTATCGATTGCATAAAAACCGGTGGATGTTATCGATAATTTTAAATAGAATCGACTTTACATGCATTGGGAGGTGGTTAGTTTCATAAAGAATGTGTCCAGTTGTGAGGCGGCCACTAGGGTAGCCACCCCACAGTTCATAATTGTATATCATAACCCATAAGCATTGTATAGTATATAAGCATTGTATTAGTAATAAGTTAAGGGCAAGGAGCCCAGTTTGAATTTAACCGCCGGCCGTCGCAGCATCCGTGCGTTACTGATCAGTTGCTCAACACCGCCTTCGAAAGCCCAACTTCAACTCGGCGGTGAAGAGCGAAAGCTCCGAGGCGAAGTTGCGAAAGCTCGCGGCGAAGTTGAGCGGCCAAGGCAACGCACGGCTAGCTAGCGAGCGAGCCGGCACTTTTTGGAGAACTACCAGGGTGAGTAGACGTGCCGAGTAAAGGGGTGCGAGCGCTAACAGCGAAGTGTACAGCGGAGCGCTAGGGCTCCAAGACAGTGCGGCAGGGCCCTAGTTTTAGGAAACTCAGTAGGGTAGAAATTAATAAAACTAGTGAATAAAGTGAATGTAGTCAAAACAATGAAGTGAAATGCTAATCTTTGTATTCTCGGGCGGTCATACTTGTGCTGAACATCGGAAATAACCGATGTTAACCATATCCTAGGGGAATAGTGTAGTTGGTGCGTGGCCAATGCCCGATAATGTAGTTGGTGCGTGGCCAAGGCCCGATAGTGCAGGTGGTGCGTGGCCAAGGCCCGATAGTGTAGTTGGTGCGTGGCCAAGGCCCGATAGTGTAGATGGTGCGAGGCCAAGGCCCGGTAGTGCAGATGGTGCGAGGCCAAGGCCCGATAGTGTAGATGGTGCGAGGCTACGGCCTGCTAGTGTAGTTGGTGCGAGGCCAGGGCCCGATAGCGTAGGCATACCTTAGGATGTATGTATCCCAGCAGAGAGCAAGAGAGAAAGAAGACACAGTATATGGGTAAACTGCGAGTCTAGGGTATAAGGTAGTCGAGTATACCCTGACAAGTGCATTTCATACCCTATGGTAAGCAAAAACATGAACACCTGCAAGATTTAGGCAACCAAAAATGTGCACAGAAGTCGAGCTCATAAAGCAACAAGAAAAAAAAAGGAGAGATAACGGTCGGTCGAAAAGTACAGCGCGCGCGCGCCAGACGGGCGAAGTCGAGACCATGCATCGAAGAGCCGTTAAGGCGTTGCGGTTGTACAGTGGGACGAATTCAGTTCACGCGCGGTGAAAACTGAATTCGTCAGTACAGTCGGCGAAGGCGATGACGACGGGTGTGCTTAATAAAAGGGAATGAACAATAAAAAAACAAAAAAAAAAAATGAACAAAGACTAAAAATTAAAAAGAACATCAAGTGGGCTAATTTTTTTTTGGTTTTTGCGAAGTGAACAAAAGAAAATATATATAGCAAAGGAAAGAAATATATATATATATGTCGAATGGTCCGGTGAATTCATGGGTTTTTCACTTCGAGCAGCGAGTCCCGGCGTCCTTGTTGGTGGCATTATAACTTTTTTACTATTTTCGGGGTGAGCAATCACGTCTGTTCGCTCCGACCATTTACTTTCGTCTGTGAAAATAAATTCTTTTCCTCGCATCTCAACGAATATCAAAGAAAACCAGCGTTAACCGCATTTCGTTCTTGCAACGCAGCGAAAGCCAGTGATAACCGCTTTTCGTTCTTGCAACGCAACGAATTCCAGATATAACCGCTTTTACTTCATGCAACGCTTTCTTCGTGTCCTTACACGAATCAGCCACCAAAGAACTGCACGCACACCAACAACACTATGCACGGGCCACACTCAGCGAGGAAGAGTAAGAATCGCTCTCTCTCTCTCTCTCACCGACTCTGAGTGATTCGAATTCACCACACAAGACTAGGATAACTTTTGTTCTTCTCTTCTTTATTCTTTTGCGTACATATTCACCACTTACAATATTTTGGGGTGCCTTATTACAATTACTAATTGATTCTCTCTTTGGTACATACATTCTTCGACACGGCCAATCCTGACACTTACACGACCTAGTGTATGAATTCAGCAATTTGCGTTGACATGCACTGCTCAAGTTTCTATAAATACTAACACTAAAAATGGATGAATATTTTGAAACGCACCAAGTCTACCTATGTTTCTCAGAATGGCTTCGATAGTACAAGCTTATTTGTCTGTTTCAACGACACAATCTTCGTTAGCACCCTCACTGGTACTACCATTTGCGTCTGTTTCAACGCCACAATCTTCATTAGCATCCTCACCTTAAAAGTCCGTTTACTGTTTAATGACTCCAAACCATATCGATCTCCATCCAATAGTTCCGTTATTACAAACGGTCTTTTAAATTTAGGATTTAATTTGGTTTGATTCCTCCCTCCACACTTGAGCAGAACATAATCACCCACTTTATGCTTTACAATTTTCGCTTTGTCTTTATCGCTTCTTTTTTTTGTCATAGTGCGCATTCTTTATCATGTTATTTTTAGCTTGTGCCCTTAGATCTAATAGATTTGCATCTTTTTCATTGACAATATTTGACAACATCCCTAACGGTCTTACATCTTTTCCAATTAGAAGTTGTAGTGGACTTGATTTGGTATCACGATTGGATGTGCAATTTATTGCCAGTTGAACCTCTTTTAATGCCTCTTGCCATTAACGTTGACCTGTCCACAGCTGTTAGCAAACTTTTTAGTGTACTCATCATACGCTCAACCTGCCGATTCGCGCGACTAGCTCCTGTGGCGATCAAATGCAATTTAATATTATGTGCACAACAAAATTCTTTAAGCCCAGACCCCACAAAACATCGGCCCTGATCAGCTATAATACGGCTTGGCACACCGAACAAAGATATAACTGCTTTAACTGACTGTATACAACTTTCGGTATCTATTTTCAGTGTATGATGCAAATACACGTACTTTGTGAACGCATCTATACGAACAATGACATATTCCTTTTGGTCGTTTTTGCCACTTGATTTTCCAGTGATGTCTACATGAATTGTGTGACATGGTATTTCAACTTTGGGTATCGGATGCATTTCTTGTTGAATTTTCCCGGAAGGTGGTTTCGATAGTTTACACGTTATGCAATTGTTAACGAATTTTCGGACATAGTTTGACTTACCGTCAAACCAATAGAAAATATATACCCTTTCGAGGGTCTTTTCCCAACCAAGGTGCATTATAGACTCGTGAATATGATTAATAACGGCCCATCTATATGCCCTCGGAACTACTGGTAACCATCGGGTTCTAAAATTTCGTTGAATTTTACGATAAAGCAAGCCTAATCTCAATTCATATGTATTTCCAATATTTTCGTTAACTTGATTGTTTTGTAATTTAAATATTAAAGCTGATATTTCGGGGTCTCGTTGCTGTTCAGCTATAAGCCAGGTGTCCCCAAGTTCAGTTAAGTTTGCTCGTTTTTCAGTGGTTTTATTTACGAGCTGGGGCTTCTCTGAAATTGGGTTTCGATAAAAGAAATCTACGTGCGCCATGCAGATTCCCTTCCTATAAACAATATCAAACTCAAAAGATTGCAAATACAACCACCATCGATATACCTTTTCATTCAACTCGATCTTTTGTTGACTTACCTTTAAGGAGTTACAGTCTGTGAACACTGTAAATTTAATACCCTTTAAATAATGTTGAAAAAATTTTACTGCGTTGACAACTGCCAAAGTTTCCAAAAGATATGAATTATACCTCGACTCAGCTGGAGTTGTGCATTTGCTGTAATACTCAATTACATGGTTTCTATCTTTTATTTTATGCAAGAGTATCGCACCATAACCGACTGAGCTGGCATCTGTGTGTAGATCTACTGGATATTGTGGATCAAAAATTGTTAATACCGGACTATGGGTCAGCACAAAAATTATCTTCTGTCGCACCACTTCATGTCTTTCTTTTCAATCAAAGCTATTATTATCTTTGGACGTAAGGCAGTACAGAGGCCTTAACGTTTCAGAAAACTTCGCCCGACTCTACTTCGTACCCCAAATATTCTATTATTGACTTTAGAAATGTACATTTCTCGAAATTAAATGAAAATCCCGATCGGTTCCATTTTTTTTTCTGACCAACAAATCGGACTTGCAAATGGTGAGCAGCTAGGTTGAATAACGTTTGCCGCCAACAATGCATTTATCTTACAACGAACAGTTTCATTTTCATCTATGCTAAGCCTGTATTGGCGTCTTTGTACTGTTTTGTTTGGATCAATTAGACGAATTTCCAACTGGCCAGTATTAACGCGACTTTTTGGTATCCCATGGATGAAATGCTCCATGTATGGTTTCAAAACATTTATTAAACAGATCCTGTCAGTTCTATATAATTCATAATTTTCGTTAACACAATCTTCAAAAGTTTTTGATTCTGTTACAACATTAATCAGTTTCACTTTATAAATGCTAAACTTTTGTGGCTCAATGTTCACTCCATAACCTTGACTTAAAATTTCTCTACCTATCATTACATCATATTTCAAACATTTGTCCATAACTATATGAAATAGTATTTCCAAAACGAAATCATAAATAATAATTTAGTCAAAATTTGCGATGAGCTACATAATCGCTTCCAATTCCCTTAAGCAGTACAACATTATGCAATCGTTTTCCAGACAATTTTCCAGCTACAGCTTCTTTTATGAGTGAACACTCGGCTCCAGAGTCAAAACAAAAATCAACAGACTCACCAGCATGGATAAGTGTACCTTTTTGTTCCATTACCTAGCACATTTCCACATGCTTCACTGTGCTCTGAGCAGTCGAAGGGCACACAGTGGAAATATGTCCGACCTTTCCACATTTATAACAAGTTACATTCGACTTTTACTCTTTTGGTCGCATCCAAGAGCCTCCAGATTGTCCACCGCTTGATGATTTGAATTCACGATCTTTCTTCAAACGGCAGTCAGCAATTTTATGCCCTTCCCTTCCGCAATAGTGGCAAGTGATGTGTGAGAACTTCTGCATCTTTTTTTCGGGACCCATAGTGTACCCTGCATTCATTGTCTCTTGGCGCTGCCCTATTTCATACACTTGCAATTGTCGCTGCAACTCGCATCTTCACTTAATATTTGTTGTACACACTAACTGCTTCAGCCTGTTATCTATATGTGCAGCATGCGCGAGATCAACCGATACCGCTATTTTCTCCAGATCCATATTTTTCATCTTAGTCATTAACGAAGTGACGAGTCTGCTACCATACGCTGACATGCATTCTCCATTCCTTGGCCGCCCGCTTAGCAGTTTCATGAGAGTAGCCGTAGTCATTTCTAAGCCCACGAATCTTTGGGCAAATAACTCCTTAAATTGAGTCCAGCTTATTCCGGGAAAACATATCTGAGAAAGCCATGGCGACGCACTGCCTTCCAAAAATTTGCTGAGAGCCATAAGTGCGTTACCCTCGAGCGGGTCTCAGTAAGAATCATGTCTACAGTCAAACTCCAAGCACTTGCGTCAGCGCCCGCAGCGTCGGGATTGTATTTTGGCAAGAACACCGTTTTTGATTCACGAGGCGCTCGGCCTGACTGCACTGCCCGCAACAACTCCATGAAAATCCTATTTTGTTGCTCAAACATTTCACGCCACTGAGGGTCAGGGGGACCCGATCCCACTTCTGATATCGGATGGTCCGGTGAATTCATGGGTTTTTACTTCGAGCAGCGAGTCCCGGCGTCCTTGTTGGTGCCATTGTAACTTTTTTTATTTTTTTTGGGGTGAGCAATCACGTCTGTTCGCTCCGACCATTTACTTACGTCTATGCAAATAAATTCTTTTCCTCGCATCTCAACGAATATCCACGAAAACCAGCGTTAACCGCATTTCGTTCTTGCAACGCAGCGAAAGCCAGTGATAACCGCTTTTCGTTCTTGCAAGGCAGCGAATTACAGATATGACCGCTTTTACTTCTGGCAACGCTTTCTGCGTGTCCTTACACGAATCAGCCACCAAAGAGCTGCACGCACACCAACAACACTATGCACGGGCCACACTCAGCGAGGAAGAGTAAGAATCGCTCTCTCTCTCTCTCACCGACTCTGAGTGATTCGAATTCACCACACAAGACTAGGATAACTTTTGTTCTTCTCTTCTTTATTCTATTGCGTACATATTCACCACTTACAATATTATGGTGCTGTCTTATTACAATTACTAATTGATTCTCTCTTTGGTAAATACATTCTTCGACATATATAATAGATAATAATAATATACAAGTAAAATATCTAAGTGAAAAAAGAGATAATAATGAACAAAGGCAAAAACAGAGACAAACAAGGACCAAAGTGAGGAATGATCAAAATTTAAACGAACATTAAGTGCAGTTTTTTTTATTATTTTTTGTTCAAATCGGTAAAATAAACGGAAAAATACAAAAAAAAAAAAAAAAAAAATTATATATGAAATGAAAATAAACCTGCAGAAAAGACACGAACAAAAGTGAGTTACATAAATCAACGGAACGAGAATTGCCCCGACACCAAACACGAAAATCGAACGAGAGTCTACAAGAGGGGGTAGTCGAGCCTGAGTGAGTAATAAAAACTCAGAACGGAGACAGGTGAGTGTCAAAATCCGGGTGTAGGCGTGCGCTGGATCCACCAGCGACGCAAAGAAGAACCATGAGTTCGATCTGGAAAAGGAGGGGCGCGTGGAGGAGCTGCGTAAGCGGCTATCCACATTCGTGCAGGATGGCGGCCATACATCTGAAATTTGGGCTCGGCTTACCGAGCTAGAATCTCAGACTGCCAAAACATTGGAGCCGTCTCCCTGGGGCACCCTACCCGACGTTGGCGGACGGCCGCGTCAAAAATCGGAACCAGACCTGAGGAGCTCGCAACTGTACGAGCATCTGCAGATTCCGATACCTAGCTTAGCCGTCACGGATGTAGGGGAAGCTCATGAGGTTTGAAGCAGCGGAGCTCGCTGGACGACAGCGGTCGACGTGGAGATAGGGCGAACCCCTTACGAAACGAATAGTGGCCCTTATATTCCCCGGTCATATTCTCAATCGGAGGCCAAGCCTCTCGCAAACGTTCCGGAACAAGTCCGAAAGTGGGGCATGAGGTACGATGGTCGCTCCGACCCCCTTGGGTTTCTGGAGGACCTAGAGGAGCGCGCCATTACGTTCGGTATTGTCCTCGATCGATTGCCTCGGGCCATGAGCGAGGTATTCTGCGACCGGGCTGCTCGTTGGTTCCTGAGTAATGGACTGAGGGATGTGCCATGGTCGGTATTTAGGAGGGGTTTCTTAGAGTTCTTTCTACCACCACGCTACTTCGAGAGGCTGGAGGACGAAATCCGATCCCGCCGGCAGCGTGTGGGGGAAGAGTTTGAAGAATACCTGATAGAGTTGAAGGCTTTGATGCATCATGCCAGATATGAGCCGGCGCAGGAGTTGCACCGTATATATGAGAATGCCGCCCCCGAATAAAGGCTTTACGTACGACGGCAAGATTTTTCCACCTTGTCCCAGCTGACTCAACTCGCTGTGGAGTACGAAACGGTGATGAGACAGCGAGCGGAATACTCCGGAAGCAGGGCAGGGAGTCGAGTGGTGACGAGCTCAAGTAGCGCGGAGTGCGTAAGGACGGTACAGCCCCCGGGGGGACACCTTAACCTATTCCGGTCTACTCCCATCGAATCCGAAGCGATCGTTGTGGATAGACAAGTCTCCGCCCCGCTGGCAACGGCCCCTGCGGAAGTGGCCCACCAAATGATGAACCAAGAGGCCGGAACCAGGTATGATCCACGGCGAACCATGTCGCAGGTGCGCACAGGAGGGGCACTTTGCCAGGGAATGTCCCGTTTTGTTTTGCCAGGGAATGTCCCGTTTTGTTTTGTTGGGTATTTGGGCACCGGGGCAGAAGTAGCCAGGATTGTTGTAGCCGCACGGAGGCGGGAAACGGGCAACGGCGGGCCAGGTCAGGGTCGGGTCGACGCCGACACACACGGGACTCGGCAGTAGTACACCCGCTTAAGGTGGAGGGTGGCCGGATCGCCGGCCCTTTAGAGATTGGCGGGCGGACGATGCCTGCTACTATCGATACAGGGGCCACTCGCAGCTTCATGAGTGAAGACTGCGTACGCAAGTGGGCGATTCGGGGAAGAGTGGAGAACGTACAGGCGCGCATTCGTCTGGCAGATGGGTCCACGCTCGAAGTAGAGAAGGCATTAAGGATAGACGTCGGCCTAGCGGGGAAGGTGGCCAGCATGTTAATGCTTATCATGCCCGCAATGCTGGACCACGTCATCCTGGGAATGGACATCTTTGGCGCAATGGGCACTACGATACGCTGCGGCAAGGCGGAGCTGGTCCTAGAGGCCGTGACGTCTCCGGCCCTGGGGCCTGGAAGCAGGGAAGAGCCGAAAGAAGGCCTCACGCGTCAAGGAGCGGGACTGCCTGCCCGGCAACCAATGGCAGAAGAGACAAAGAAGGAACCGATGGAAGGCCTCCCTGGTCATTAAAAGGGAGCCCCTGCTCGGCAACAGAGTAGAGAGAAGTCGAAAGAAGGCCTCACGTGTCAGGGAACGGGAGTGCCTGCTCGGCAACCGATGGAAGAAGAGACGAAGAAGGAACCGAAGGAAGGCCTCCCAGGTCATAAAAAGGGAACACCTGCTCGGCAACAGAGTAGAGAGGAGTCGAAAGAAGGCCTCACGCGTCAGGGAACGGGAGTGTTTGCTCGACAGCTGCCGGAAAAGGACAAGGAGAAGGAAGCGAAAGATGGGTCTCACTCGGGAGTGGACCGAGAGCTTGAGGAGCCCAAAAGGCGGCGCGACCTGCAAAGGCAGATCTACGCTGGTCATGCAGGCGGCACGGCGGAACTGTGCCAGAGAACGGAGGGATTAGGAGCTCGAATCCACACGGGCACAGTGAATCAGGAGCGGCTGCCAGAGTCGAGCGATCGAGGAGCCCTATTTGGAGTCGGAGTGGTGCCTGGAGGAGGCGAAACGCAGGGCGAGCCCAGCGTCGAAGAGGCAGAGTGCCCAGCGGATTTGGATCCGGAACTTGGGGAGTTCCTGGACTCGGAACTGACATTCTTCAAGGGGCTGCAGGGAGTCTCGCACATCGCGGAGCACAGGATCAGGCTTAAGGTTGATAAACCATTAAAGCAGAGATATTATCCGAAGCATCCGGCCATGCAAAGGGTGATTGATGAACAGGTGGACGAGCTGATCCAGGCAGGTGCCATCGAGCCGTCGCGTCGTTCACACAGCGTCCCAATCGTCTTTGTCAAGAAGAAGACTGGCGAGTGGCGCATGTGTATCGACTACCGATTATTATTGTGGGGAAGGTGGAGGCGATACGTAACCTGAGGGCCCGGACAATTTGTAAGGAGTTGCGGCAGTGTCTCGGGATGGCGCCATGGTACAGGCACTTCGTTCCCAACTTCGCGACTCAGGTACAGCTGCTAAAAGCTAAAGAAGGGTAAACAAGGGGCGGAAATGTGCATGGGATCAAGAACAGGAGGAGGCATTGCGTCAATTGAAGGAAAGCTTGACGACTGCCCCTGTGTTGGCTTGTCCAGACTTTTCCGCCAGATTCGTCCTACAGACTGACGCGAGCGAGTACGGCCTCGGCGCAGTGCTGACGCAGACGATAGTAGGGCAGGAGCGGGTTATAGCGTACGCGAGCAGAAAGTTGCTGAAGGTCGAAATGAACTATTCTGCCACTGAGAAAGAGTGCCTGGCAATCGTTTGGTCGATACCGAAGCTGCGTTGCTACCTAGACGACGTGATAACGGACCATCTGGCACTCAAGTGGCTTAATTCGATCGAGAGCCCGTCAGGAAGGATCGCGCGATGGGCATTGGAACTGCAACAATTCCAATTTGACGTTCACTACCGACGAGGGAAGCTCAACGTCGTGGCCGACGCACTATCAAGACATCCTCTAGAGACCTGTCAGCAAGCAGTGGTGGTCGAGCCATCCTGCAAATGGGTCGCGAGTATGCGTGCCA
The DNA here is from genome assembly GCA_018903485.1 of Drosophila littoralis. Lineage (NCBI taxonomy): Eukaryota > Metazoa > Arthropoda > Insecta > Diptera > Drosophilidae > Drosophila > Drosophila littoralis. The sequence continues at coordinate 1,278,619 of JAEIGF010000598.1, forward strand.
GGATCGCCGAAGAGCCAGCCAAGTTCCCGGACTACACAGAAGAAACTGGGCAGCTATATAGGCATTTGGGCTACCGGACGGACGACGAAGACTACATTCCCTGGAAGCTATGTGTGGCCAGTGGTCAACGGCAGAGGGTATTGCCGTAATGCCATGATGCTCCAGCGGCCGGGCATCAAGGCGTGAGGAAAACAGTGTCGAGGTTAGCCCAAAGGTACTACTGGCCGGGTATGTCCCGTGACGCCGCCAAGTACGTGAAGCGTTGCGAAACCTGCCAAAAGTTCAAGAGCGAGCAACTCAAACCGGCTGGACGCATGCTGACGAAGCAGGTGGCAGAGCCGATGGCAATACTTTGCGCGGATTTCGTCGGGCCCCTCCACGGTCGAAACATGGCAACACCATGTTACTGGTGTTCCATGATGCTTTCTCGAAATGGGTGGAGCTGGTCCCTCTCAGGAGAGCCACGGTGGCACACCTACAAACGGCGTTCCGGGAGAGGATTTTGAGCCGGTTCGGGGTGCCCAAAAAGTTCGTGTGTGACAACGGAGTACAATTCACAAGACGGAGCTTCAAGGCTTTCCTGGAATCCCTGGGTGTAGAGGTCCAATATACCGCCCCGTACTGTCCGCAACAGAATCCTACCGGGAGGACAAACCGGACTGTGAAAACCATGATAGCGCAGTTTATCGAAGGCTATCAGAGTTCGTGGGACGAGCTCTTGCCGGAGATATCGCTAGCGGTCAACACAAGCGTGGAGGACTCGACAGGATTCAGTCCCGCTTTCCTGATGCAGGGAAGGGAGCCGCGGTTGCCGGCTGTTTATATGATCAGGTGACTCCGGGGTCAGCAACTATTGCGTTCGACCCTAGGAAGAAGGCAGATAGGCTAAAAGAAATATTTTATATCGTCCACAGCAACCTCCAGCGCGCATCAAAGGACCAGAAAGTCTACATTTGTGTGTACTCCATGGGGGTTTACTACCACGGTATTCGAAAATACCGCTCTAGGACCCTGTCCCTGCTTGAACAGTGTCCCTTCGGTACCAATTGAATGAATGCCGGGCGGAGGCAATACATTCCCTTTTGGTGGGAGGTGAGGCCGAACTAAAACCTCAAAAAAGCAATGTTTTGGTTGAAACGCAACTCCACGTCGAGCAAAGTTCTACCCGCGATTTGGGTATAAACCACATCCACCACGATACTCCCCGAAGGGTCGCAACCAAAAAGTCAGGACGGAACAAGTTCCGCGGGCTCCTGACTACCCGTGGTACCAAATTTACTTACAGTTTTGGAAGACTGCCGTAGATGTATGCTACCCAGTTAAGTCTTCCGACAGACAAAGAATGGGTCATCTTATTTCGCCGCTCGGGGTGAGACGGCCACTAGGGTAGCCTTTTGGAGAACTACCAGGGTGAGTAGACGTGCCGAGAAAAGGGGCACGAGCGCTAACAGCGAAGTGTACAGCGGAGCGCTAGGGCTCCAAGACAGTGCGGCAGGGCCCTAGTTTTAGGAAACTCAGTAGGGTAGAAATTAATAAAACTAGTGAATAAAGTGAATGTGGTCAAAACAATGAAGTGAAATGCTAATCTTTGTATTCTCATGCGGTCATACTTGTGCTAAATATCGGAAATAACCGATGTTCACCATAATCTAGGGGAATAGTGTAGTTGGTGCGTGGCCAAGGCCCGATAGTGTAGATGGTGCGAGGCTACGGCCCGCTTGTGTATTTGGTGCAAGGCCTGGGCCCGATAGCGTAGGTGGTGCGAGGCCACGGACTTATAAATGTCTTGTAATTCGCTGGACCTGGTAAGACTGAGACTCGTACCCCGGCCAGTAGCTCCTTTACAAAGAAAGGAAAAGACAGAAAGAAGATAAAGTCTGTCTGTGTTCTACTCATATAAATGATTGACTTTTGTCATTAGTTTTTATAAAATTATTGTATCTGGGTATCCCTAAGCTAAAATTTGAATAACTCCTGTTGATTTCGGTAATTAACAATTCTGTAAGAGGTGAAATTTTGTCCCCTCAAGTCGAGTCTCCGCCTAATAGAGGGTGAATCAGTATGCAGGTCAATAGTTAGAGAGAAAATGTGCACCCAAGAAGGGTAGTCGCCTAATGGGACATTCTTTAGTATATAAGGAAATTTAAAGTTAAGGTATTAAAAGCAAGTATTCCTTTCCTTTAGCCCAGGGCCGAGCTTGAATTATAAGCATTGTAGATTCTTTCTATACATACATACAAAAAATACTAATACTGCTTGGTGGAGATGCTTCTTGTAGACCGCGTGTAGCAATGTTTACGGTGCGGCTTTAGTTCTTCTCTTTACCCCACAATTTTAGCAATCAAATTTTTGGGTATTTTCTTTCCGATCTTTTTTAAACTTCGAGACAAAAAACTGGCATCCAAATGAGCGTAAATACCAAGTACCTTCAAAAATTTCTGTTTTACAATTTTGTGTGCCAGCAAAAAAATAAAATACGTTCCCATCAATTGAGAAGCTACATAGAAAATATTGGATTTTCTAGCTCTAATAAGCTCCGTGATAAGCTAAAAACATTGAGATATAAACACCGGAAAAGTTCTTGATAATTTGAAACAAACTGGATCCGCACCGTCAATAGGAGATCTTCATTCAAGATTTCACATCTTTAACTTTTATTGTCTCTGCGGATAGATGGACTGCCGGACAGCCAGATAGACGGATGGGGTTGAGTCGACTAGAATATTGATGCTGAACAAGAATATTAAATAATACCTTTTACCTTTTACTTACATATATTTGCACAAAATCAATGCACCCTTTCTTACTAATATGCTTGGGAATAATAAAATTCCAGGTGAAACTTTTCCACTCAAAATTCAAGATGTTATAAAGATTACCCTCGCCGTTGACTTCATCAAGACAAATTGAAGAAGAAGACAAGATTCAACATTTAAACCAAGTTTTACCCTTGGGCGTACTTACTGTTATATTTAGGAAATCCAGTAGTTGATAAATCCAGTTATGTATTGAGAGTACAGGTTTATGCAATACATGGACTCCGTTTATTCCAAACGCAAGCTTTATTCTCTATAAAAAAAAAACGTTTATTACTTTTTTTCAAAATTTTTTATTTTTCCCTTTCATTATAAATAGATTTATGATTAAAAAAAAAAAAAAAACGAAACAAAACGAAATTTGATACAATGTCCATGCATCCAATACACTACATATCATTGTTACATTAATATATAAGAACAAATGAATATATGTATATAGATGGATAAGGCAACAAATATCAATACGTAACAATTGGGTTCGTTCAATTAAAACAGGAATTTCGGCCTAATAAGCTATTAGATTCGTCGGCCGTTTACACAGCCAATCTTCAGCACGGCGGGAAGAAGGACCAGGAGAAGCGCACCTACGAGCAGTGTATAAATCGGGTGAGTCTCTCCGAGGAAGTAACAGGAACTAATTTTTCTGTCTCAGTATACATATATTTGAAAAATTGAAAAGAAATAAGCATAAGAATAATTTACTCGTTTACTTGAATGGAAAGTGAACACACCAAATGTTATTGAGTTTGGTAAGACGCTTAACAAAAGAAACGAGAAATATTGGCTATCTTCGGCACTCCAAAGATTTAATGCCTTTGCAGACCAAACATTTTCATAATGCTTTGCCCGTATCTAAGAAGCACAGAGAAAATATTTAATTACGAATATGGTTAAGATATCTTGAAAAACAAAAAGTTTTTCATACAAGAACCTCATTTTCGACCAATCGTCCCTATGACAGCTGTTAGTAATCCGATGTAAACAAGATTTTGCAAACTGTAGAGAATGTTATAAATGCCGAGCTTGCTCTTGGTATCTCGAAAAAAAAAAAACGTTTTTCATACATCAACTTAATTAACGACAGATCGTTCCAATGGCAGCTATATTATATAGTGGAACATATTGGACATATAGGGAACATATTGAAACCTATAAATGCCGAGTTTGCTCAAGATACCTTGAAAAACAAAAAAGATTTCCATACAACAACTTAATTTTCGACCTGTCGTTTCTATGGCAGCTTTATGATATAGGGGTCTGATAAAAATTAAATATTGCATAAATGTAGGGAGCATAGTGAAAATAATAAATACCGAGTTTGCTCAAGATATCTATCAACACATCAACTTAATTTTCGGCCGATCGTTCCTGGCAGCTATGTGATATAGTGTTCCGATGTTAATAGAATTTTGCATATATGTGGGGAGCATAGTTAAAAAAATAAGTTTGGAATTTGGTCAAGATATCTTGATTAACAAAAAAGTTTTTCATAAAATAAACTACTTTTCGGCCTATGACAGCTATATGATATAGGGGTCCGATGCAAATAAGATTTTGCATTACTGTAGGGAGCATAGTGAAAATTATAAAGACATCTTGAAAAACAAAAAGTTTTCCATACAACAACTTAATTTTCGGCCGATCGTTCCTATGGCAGCTATATCATATAAAGGTCCGATGTTTATAGGATTTTTCATAAGGAGCATTGTAAAACAAAAAGAGTCGAGTATGGTCAAGATATCTTGATTAACAAAAATGTTTTTCATAAAATAACCTACTTTTCGGCCGATCGTGCCTATGGTTGCTATATGGTATAGTATGTGAGGCGGCTATTATGATCAGCCCCCCACAGTTTTGAACTCACGGCAAGGAGCCGTCGTCCGCATCGCCAAGGTAATGGAAAGGAGCTATTGGCCGTATTGGATAATATCGTATAATTTTTATAGTTTATAAGCATTAAATGTAGTAGTGTAAGATAGTAGGATTGTAAGAGGCAAGAAGCCGCCGATAGTATAATCAAGTAAAAAGGCAAGGAGCCGTTAACCGCATAGTCTGCGTATTATTAGGATAAGTGCGTAGTTATGGGCAAGTAGCCAGTCATTCATTTGAATTTAACCGCCAGCCGCCGCTGCAACCGTGCGCTGCTGATCGGCTGCTCAACACTGCCTTCGAGAGCGCAGCTTCAATTCGGCGGCGAAGAGCGAAAGCTCCGAGGCGAAGTTGCGAATGCTCGCGGCGAAGTCGAGCAACCGAGGCAAGCGCATGGCTCGCTAGCGAGCGAGCCGGCACTTGGAAAATACCGATCGTGGTGAGTAGACGTGCTAGAAGGAGTGCAAGCTGAGAGAAAAAAAACGTGACGTGCATAGCGGAGCGCTAGGGCTCCAATGCAGTGCGGCAGGGCCTTAGACGGGTTAGGATAGTCTTTAATGGAGAAAACCGTGAATAAAGTGAACGAGTAACTGATCTGCTTTAACTTTCGTAATCTCGGGCAATTGTATCTGTGCTAAACATCGGCGATGGCCGATGTTCACCCTAACCTCGGGGGACAGCGTGGTTGGTGCGGGACCAAGACCCAGTAGTGCAATTGGAACGTGGCGGAGGCCCGGTAGCGTGGTTGGCGCGGGGCCAAGATTCAGTGGAGCAGTTGGAACGCGGCTGAGGCCCGATAGAGTAGTTGACGCGAGGTCGAGGCTCATTAGTGTAGTTTGAACGTGGCTGAGGCCCGATAGTGTAGTTGGTGCGTGGCCAAAGCCCGATAGCGGGGTGGTACGGGGCTCCGGCCCGCTAGAAGAGGTAGCACGAGGCTGCGGCCTGGTATGGTAGGTAGTACAGTGGTAGGGCGAGGTATATTTGTGTCGAAACCCTCACCCCCCCCTTTAGCCCTCCGTCTCAGCGAATTTATAAATGTCTTGTGAATCGCTGGACCTGGTAAGACTGAGATATGTACCCCGGCCAGTAGCTTCTTTACAAGTGGCGCCCGAGCAGGGACATAGAGGCGTTTAGGGGCGTGGCATAGTTGCGGATTAAAGCCCCGCAAGTATGCCCAAATAGGTGTTTCAAAAAAAAAAAAAAAAAAATAATTTTTGCGTACAGGGTATTTTGAGTCGAGCATACCTTGAAGTGTATATACTCCGGTAGTGAGCAAGGGAAAAGAAGACATAGTAGGCGGGTAAAATGAGAGTCTAGGGTATAAAGTAGTCGTGTATACCCCGACAAGTGCATTTCATACCCTATGTTAGGCGACGAGATGAACACCTGCAAAATTTAGGCAACCAGAAATGTGCACAGAAGTGAAGCTCAGCAACAAAAAAAAAAAAAAAAAAGGAGAGATAACGGCCGGCCGAAAAGTACAGCGCGCGCGCGCCAGACGGGCGGCATCGAGACCATGCTTGCACACGTGTGCACAAACGCGCGCCGCAGTCGACGTCGGCGTCGAAGGGCCGTTAAGGCGTCGCGGCTGTACAGTGGGACGAATTCAGTTCACGCGCGGTGAAAACTGAATTCGTCAGTACAGTCGGCAAAGGCGATGACGACGGGTGTGCTGTGAAAGTAATAAATAACAATAATAAAATAATATGAAACCAGGAAAAAATATTTAAAACAAAAAAAAATAAATAAATAAAAATATAATAATGAAAACAAATAAATTAAATAAAAATAAAAGAATAATGAACAAAGACTAAGCAACAAGAAAAAAAAATTTATAAGAACATCAAGTGAATTAATTTTTTTTATATTTTTTTTTGTTTTGCGAGTGTATAAGAGAAATAATAAGGACAGATACTTGAGAAAAGTAAAATAATAAGAAGCAAAGGCAAAAACGGACAAAAACTAAAGTGAACGAAATAAACCTACGGAACGAGAGTTGCCCAGACACCAAACCCAAAACTCGAGCGAGGGTCTACAAGAGTTGTAGTTGAGCCCAGAGTGAGTAGCAAAAACTCAGGATGGAGACAGGTGAGTGCCAAAATCCGGGTGTAGGCGTGCGCTGGATCCACCAGCGCCGCAAAGAAGAACTGGCGGCGATCGCCCATCAGTTCATGGAAAAGGAGGGGCGCGTGGAAGAGCTGCGTAAGCGGCTATCCACTTTTGTGCAGGGAGGCGGCCATACACCCGAGATTTGGGCTTTGCTTGCCGAGTTAGAGTCTCAGACCGCCAAAACATTGGAGCCGTCTCCCTGGGGCACTCTACCCGACGTTGGCGGACGGCCGCGCCAAAAATCGGAACCAGACCTAAGGAGTTCGCAGCTGTACGAGCGGCTGCAGGTTCCGATCCCTAGTTTAGCCGTCTCGGGTGCGGGGGAAAGTCGCGAGATTTGGAGCAGCGGAGCTCGCCGGACGACGGCGGTCGACGTGGAGCTAGGGCGAATCCCTTACGACTCGAATAGTGGCCCTTACATTCCCCGGGCATATTCTCAGTCGGAGGCCAGGCCTCTCGCAAACGTTCCGGAACAAGTCCGAAAGTGGGGCATGAGGTACGATGGTCGCTCCGACCCCCTTGGGTTTCTGGAGGACCTAGAGGAGCGCGCCATTACGTACGGAATTGTCCTCGATCGACTACCTCGGGCCATGAGCGAGATATTCTGTGACCGTGCTGCTCGTTGGTTTCTGAGCAGCGGACTAAGGGATGTGCCGTGGGCCGTATTTAGGAGGGGTTTCCTGGAGTTTTTCTTACCCCCTCGTTACTTCGAGAGACTTGAGGACGAGATCCGATCCCGGAGGCAGCGCGTAGGCGAAGAGTTTAAGGAATATTTGATAGAACTGAGGGCTCTTATGTATCACGCTAGATACGAGCCGGCACAAGAGCTGCACCGAATCTACGAGAACGCCGCTCCGGAATACAGGCTTTATGTGCGACGTCAAGACTTCTCTACCCTGTCACAGCTAACTCAACTAGCCGTAGAATACGAGACCGTCGTGAGGCAGAGAGCGGAGTTCTCAGGCAGCCAACCCGTAGCCCCGGGAGTCTCGAGTTCACGTAGCGTGGAGTGGGGAAGGACGGTACAGCCCCCGGGGGGACACCTTAACCCATTCCGGTCTACTCCTACTGGAGCCGGAGCAAGCGTTGTGGATAGACGAGTCTCCGTCCCGCCGGCCACGGCCCCTGCGAAAGTGGCCCACCAGATGATGAGCCAAGAGGCCGGGAACGGATATGATCCGCGACGCGCGTGTCGTAGGTGCGCACAGGAAGGGCACTTCGCCAGGGAATGTCCCAACGCCTCCGTCTTATTTTGTTGGATATGTGGAAGCCGAGGCCGAAGTAGTCAGGCGTGTTGCCGCCGCGCGGAGGCGGGAAACGGGCAACGGCGTCGCCCGAACCAGGATCGGGGCGGCGCCGATACACACGGAAGGCAGTAGTAGGACACCCGTTGAGGGTAGACGGTGGCCGGATCGTCGCTACGGTAGAGATTGGCGAACGAACGATGCCTGCCACGATCGATACTGGAGCCACTCGTAGCTTCATGAGTGAAGACTGCGTACGCAAGTGGACGATTCGGGGAAGAGCGGAGGAAATACAGGCACGCATCCGCCTGGCGGATGGGTCCACCCTAGAGGTGGAGAAGGCCTTGAGAGTAGATGTTAGTTTAGGGGAAAAAACGATCAGCATGACGATGCTCGTCATGCCCTCAATGTTGGACCACGTAATCCTGGGTATGGATTTCTTGGGTGCAATGGGCACTACAATACGCTGCGGCGAGGCAGAACTGGTCCTAGAAGCAGTGACGATACCGGGCGCGGGTTCAGGAACGAGCGAGGAGTCGGAGAAAGGCCTCCCAGGTCCTGAAAGGGGAGCACCTGCTCGGCTACAGAGAGAGTCGGAGAAAGGCCTCCCGAGTCATGAAAGGGGAGCACCTGCTCGGCTACAGAGAGAGTCGGAGAAAGGCCTCCCGAGTCATGAAAGGGGAGCACCTGCTCGGCTACAGAGAGAGTCGGAGAAAGGCCTCCCGAGTCATGAAAGGGGAGCACCTGCTCGGCCACAGAAGGAGCCGGAGGAAGGCCTCCCGAGTCATGAAAGAGGAGCACCTGCTCGGCTACAGAGGGAGCCGGAGGAAGGCCTCCCAGGTCATGAAAAGGGAGCACCTGCTCGGCAGCAGAGGAGAGAGAAGTCGGCAGGAGGCCTCGCGCGTCAGCAAACGGGAGTGCCGGCTCGGCAACTGTCGGAAAAGGAAAAGAAGAAGGAAGTAAAAGATGAGTCTCATTCGGGGTTGGGCCGAGAGCTTGAGGAGCCCAAAAGGCGGCGCGTAGACCTGCAAAGGCAGATCTACGCTGGTCATGCAGGCGACACGGTGGAAGCGTGCCAAAGAACGGAGGGATTAGGAGCAATGGCTCAAATCCGCACGGGCACAGGGAATCAGGAGCGGCAGCCAGAGTCGAGCGATCAGGGAGCTCTCTTTGGAGTCGGAGTGGTACCTGGAGGAGGCGAGCCGCAGGGCAAGCCCAGCGTAGAAGAGGCAGCGTGGCCAGCGGACTTGGATCCGGAGCTTAAGGAGTTCCTGGAGTCGGAACTGACACTCTTCGAGGGGCTGCAGGGAGTCTCGCACATCGCGGAGCACAGGATCAGGCTTAAGGATGATAAGCCATTAAAACAGAGATATTATCCGAAGCATCCGGCCATGCAAAGGGTGATTGATGAACAGGTGGACGAGCTGATCCAGGCAGGTGCCATCGAGCCGTCGCGTCGTTCACACAGCGCCCCAATCGTCCTAGTCAAGAAGAAGACTGGCGAGTGGCGCATGTGTATCGACTATCGACAACTCAACGCGCATTCCATCCCAGATGCTTATCCTGTTCCCAGGATCAATCACATCCTTGAGCGGTTGCGTCACGCCCGGTTCATCTCCACTCTGGATTTGAAGCACGGGCACTGGCAGATACCGATGGCAGCCGATAGTCGGGAATGTACGGCGTTCACGGTCCCCGGGAGAGGTCTTTTCCAGTGGCGGGTGATGCCGTTTGGTTTACACTCGGCGTGTGCGACCTTCCAGCGAGCTTTAGACACGGTCATAGGGCCGGAAATGGAGCCTCATGCGTTCGCCTACCTAGACGACATCGTGGTAATAAGAGCAACGAAGGAGCAACATGTAGAGAACTTGAGAGAGGTGTTCCGCCGGTTAAGGGCGGCTAATCTCAGGCTGAATAGGAAGAAGTGCAGTTTCTTCCGGGAGAGGTTGGTCTACCTAGGACACGTAATTTGTGGGGAAGGAATACGTACCGATCCAGAGAAGGTGGAGGCGATACGTAACCTGAGGGCCCCGACAAATTGCAAGGAGTTGCGGCAACGTCTCGGGATGGCGTCATGGTACAGGCGCTTCGTTCCCAACTTCGCGACTCAGGTACAGCCACTCACAGCGCTCTTAAGGAAGGGACGGAAATGGGCATGGGAGCAAGAACAGGAGGAGGCATTGCGTCAATTGAAGGACAGCTTGACGACTGCCCCTGTGTTGGCTTGTCCAGACTTTTCCGCCAGATTCGTCCTACAGACTGACGCGAGCGAGTACGGCCTCGGCGCAGTGCTGACGCAGACGATAGAAGGGCAGGAGCGGGTCATAGCGTACGCGAGCAGAAAATTGCTGAAGGCCGAAGTGAACTACTCCGCCACCGAGAAAGAGTGCCTGGCAATCGTTTGGTCGATACGGAAGCTGCGTTGCTACCTAGAAGGGTACCGGACCGACGTGATAACGGACCATTTGGCCCTAAAGTGGCTTAATTCTATCGAGAGCCCGAGAGCGTTGGAACTGCAACAATTCCAATTCGACGTTCACTACCGACGAGGGAAGCTCAACGTCGTGGCTGACGCACTATCAAGACATCCTCTAGAGACCTGTCAGCAAGCAGTGGTGGCCGAGTCGCCCTGCAAATGGGTCGCGAGTATGCGTGCTAGAATCGCCGAAGAGCCAGCCAAGTTCCCGGATTACATCGAGGAAAACGGACAGCTATATAGGCATTTGGGCCACCGCGCGGACGACTAAGATTAGATCCCTTGGAAGCTATGTGTGGCCAGTGGTCAACGGCAGAGGGTATTGGCGGAATGCCATGATGCCCCCACGGCCGGACATCAAGGCGTGAGGAAAACAGTGTCGAGGCTAGCCCAAAGGTACTACTGGCCGGGTATGTTCCGAGACGCCGCCAAGTACGCGAAGTGTTGCGAAACCTGCCAAAAGTTCAAGAGTGTGCAACTCAAACCGGCTGGACGCATGCTGACGAGGCAGGTGGCAGAGCCGATGGCAATACTTTGTGCGGATTTCGTCGGGCCCCTCCCACGATCGAAACATGGCAACACCATGTTACTGGTGTTCCATGATGCTTTCTCGAAATGGGTGGAGCTGGTCCCTCTCAGGAGAGCCACGGTGGCACACCTACAAACGGCGTTCCGGGAGAGGATTTTGAGCCGATTCGGGGTGCCCAAAAAGTTCGTGTGTGACAACGGGGTACAGTTCACAAGCCGGAGTTTCAAGGCTTTTCTGGAGTCCTTGGATGTAGAGATCCAGTACACCGCCCCGTACTGTCCGCAAGAAAATCCTACCGAGAGGACCAACAGGACCGTGAAGACCATGATAGCGCAATTTATCGAGGGCCACCAGAGTTCGTGGGACGAACTCTTGCCCGAGATATCGCTGGCGGTCAATACAAGCGTGTCGGATTCGACCGGATTCAGTCCCGCTTTCCTGATGCAGGGAAGGGAGCCGCGGTTGCCGGCTGCTTTATATGATCAGGTGACTCCGGGGTCCGCAACTAGTGCGTTCGACCCTAGGACAAAGGCGGATAGGTTAAAAGAAATCTTTTATGTCGTTCACAGCAATCTCCAGCGTGCATCAAAGGACCAGGGCAGACACTATAACTTGAGGAGACGAGAGTGGCGGCCTTCGTTGGACTCGATGGTCCTGTTAAGACAGCACCAGCTATCCAACGCCGCCGACGGTTTCGCAGCGAAATTGGCACCCAAGTTCGATGGCCCCTATCGGGTCATCAAGTTCGTGTCACCTAACATAGTGCGCCTAATGAGGCCAGGTGAACGGAAAAGGAGGGTGGCCAATATCTCGCAGCTGAAGCCGTTTTACCGAGAGACGACGGAGGACGAAGGGGAAGACCCCGGGAACATGGGTGCCCACGAGCAGGCGGAGAGTGCGAGCGACACCCGTCGCCCAGCTTAGCCATTGTACTAAATTTAGTTTATAAGTCACAAGTGAATAGCGTAATCAGAATAGTCTTAGTATAATGTGAGCTGCACTGTTAAGGCAGGGAATAACATAAACAACGAATAAGTAATAAGCTAGTCGAGGAAGTCGTCACCATGAATACCGCCGGGGAAGCGACGGTATCGTCGTCGAAGTAAGGGGGGGTGTGAGGCGGCTATTATGATCAGCCCCCCACAGTTTTGAACTCACGGCAAGGAGCCGTCGTCCGCATCGCCAAGGTAATGGAAAGGAGCTATTGGCCGTATTGGATAATATCGTATAATTTTTATAGTTTATAAGCATTAAATGTAGTAGTGTAAGATAGTAGGATTGTAAGAGGCAAGAAGCCGCCGATAGTATAATCAAGTAAAAAGGCAAGGAGCCGTTAACCGCATAGTCTGCGTATTATTAGGATAAGTGCGTAGTTATGGGCAAGTAGCCAGTCATTCATTTGAATTTAACCGCCGGCCGCCGCTGCAACCGTGCGCTGCTGATCGGCTGCTCAACACTGCCTTCGAGAGCGCAGCTTCAATTCGGCGGCGAAGAGCGAAAGCTCCGAGGCGAAGTTGCGAAAGCTCGCGGCGAAGTCGAGCAACCGAGGCAAGCGCATGGCTCGCTAGCGAGCGAGCCGGCACTTGGAAAATACCGATCGTGGTGAGTAGACGTGCTAGAAGGAGTGCAAGCTGAGAGAAAAAAAACGTGACTTGCATAGCGGAGCGCTAGGGCTCCAAGGCAGTACGGCAGGGCCTTAGACAGGTTAGGATAGTCTTTAATGGAGAAAACCGTGAATAAAGTGAACGAGTAACTGATCTGCTTTAACTTTCGTAATCTCGGGCAATTGTATCTGTGCTAAACATCGGCGATGGCCGATGTTCACCCTAACCTCGGGGGCCAGCGTGGTTGGTGCGGGACCAAGATCCAGTAGTGCAATTGGAACGTGGCGGAGGCCCGGTAGCGTGGTTGGCGCGGGGCCAAGATTCAGTGGAGCAGTTGGAACGCGGCTGAGGCCCGATAGAGTAGTTGACGCGAGGTCGAGGCTCATTAGTGTAGTTTGAACGTGGCTGAGGCCCGATAGTGTAGTTGGTGCGTGGCCAAAGCCCGATAGCGGGGTGGTACGGGGCTCCGGCCCGCTAGAAGAGGTAGCACGAGGCTGCGGCCTGGTATGGTAGGTAGTACAGTGGTAGGGCGAGGTATATTTGTGTCGAAACCCTCACCCCCCATTTAGCCCTCCGTCCCAGCGAATTTATAAATGTCTTGTGAATCGCTGGACCTGGTAAGACTGAGATATGTACCCCGGCCAGTAGCTTCTTTACAAGTAGTCCGATGCAAAAAAGAGTTTGTTAAATGTATCTTGATAAGCAAAAATTTTTTCATACAATAATCTAATTGTCGACCGATTGTTCCAATGGCAACTATATGATATAGGGATCCGAAGCAAATAAGATTTTGCATAAATGTAGGGAGCATAGTAAAACTTATAAATGTCGAGTTTGCTTAAGTTTTTTATGCATCAACTTTAGTAGCGACCGATAGTTCCTATGGCAGCTATATGATATACCGCTCCGATGTAAATAAGATTTTGCATAAATTTAGGGAACATACTGAAACTTATAAAGACTGAAAGGTGTGCAAACTTTTCCTAAAATCATTAATTGCCAGTGAAGTAAACTCAAAAAGCTTAGTGGTTGTAGATCTACGCTTTACGAACCAATGCTGGGAAGGTAAAATAATAGAGCTACATAAATGTTGCAGTTGAGATGTAATAATTTTCTCAAAAGGCTTAGGAATAGGAAAAAACCTCTTAAGTTCTCGACATCGGATTTACTCCTTTTCCTATGGAGAGGAACAACAATGCATTTTTTCCAAATGTTCGGGAAAGATGTAATTTTAACAGACAATATCTAAGGTTTTAAGATAGGTTCACATAGTACTGCAGCACAGTACCTGAGCACACACGGGTAAACAGCATCAGTGTGTTAAGGCCGCTGAGAAGTAAAGTTTCAGTAATAAAAGGATTTAAGATGCAGTTTGACCTCTGTAACTGAGGACGTCAAGGGTAATTTTTATTAAATATAATATAATACTTATAATACTTTAAACAAGTAAGAGGTTCTAGTCGGGAGCTCCCGATTGTTGTTGTCGCTCTGTAGGAACTTCTACGAAAACAGATAACTCGGATAAAACAATTGTTTTTTCGTACCAGTGTCAAATATTGCGAAATTGAACTTATGTCACAGCAGACCTCTCACCTATCAGAGTTACAAAAGAGATGAGCTGCTGCGTGATCGGTAGGCCGCTGAATGGCAGTCGGAGGACAAAGGGTATTCGGCAACGAAAAGTCACGAAGAGTGGAGTTTTGAGACTGCAGACTGGTTGTTGAATTAAATATCCAGGGTTGTGAGCTGATCATACAGTTTATGATAACCAGCAATCAGACCCTTAAATCCAGCATTTCCCCATCAATCTGACTACACGAGAGGCAACTATCGCAATAGCATCACCCACTTTCGAATGCACGACATAATCATTTAGCCAACAGGTAATTTGGCAAGCTTTTTTGAAGCAGTCAATTTTATGATTTATTATTATGAGTTTTTACTGTAACAACGCAACCAAATGTAAAATAAGTAAGAAACAATTAAGAGCGTACATAACACATACAAGTGGCGGAATAATGAAATTTATTACAGCACAAGTTAAAAAGAAACACGCAAGAGGTTCTAGTCGGGAACTCCCGACTAGGGAATACCCTGAACCCTCTTATTCCTACACCAAATGCACCCCGTTTGAATTAATAAAGATAAATTAAAAAAAAAAAGTTCCATTGGCAGTTCCGACTCTGCTCAGCAGCCACACCAGCCCAAAAAAAAATACTTTCCTAGGTAGGTCTCGAAATCGCGACAGACCGCACCACTTGCCACTGCCTCCACTCAACAGCCACACTAATAATTGAGCCTTATTGAGAACAAAACGAGAAAGAAGGGCTATCTTCGGCATGCACAAGATCTAATACCCTTGCAGACCCAACCTTTTAATGCCGAGAAAATGGTTAAGGCCGAGTTTGGTCAAGGTATATTGATAAACAAAAAAAAAGGCTTTTAATCAAAAACCGATGTAAATAAGATTTAGCAAAAATGAAGGAAGCATAGTGAAATCTTTAAATGCCGTGTTTAATCGCAAAATCATGAAAAACAAAAAATTCTCCATACAAAAACTTAATAATATGATATAGTCTTCCGATCTTAATAGGAGCTTAGTAAAACTAATAAATGCCGAGTTTGGTCAAGATATCTTGACAAACAAAATGTTTTTTCATACAAAAACTTAATTTTCGACCGATCGTTCCTATGGCGGCTATATGATATAGTGGTCCGATCTTAATAGAATTTTGCATATATGTGAGGAGCATAGTAAAACTAATAAATGTCGAGTTTGGTCAAGATATCTTGAAAAACAAAAGGTTTTTTCATACAAAAACTTAATTTTCGACCGATCGTTCCTATGGCAGCTATATGATATAGTGGTCCGATCTTAATAGGATTTTGCATATATATGGGGAGCTTAGTAAAACTAATAAATGCCGAGTTTGGTCAAGATATCTTGACAAACAAAATGTTTTTTCATACAAAAACCTAATTTTCGACCGAACGTTCCTATGGCGGCTATATGATATAGTGGTCCGATCTTAATAGGATTTTGCATATATATGAGGAGCATATTAAAACTAATAAATGTCGAGTTTGGTCAAGATATCTTGATAAACAAAAGGTTTTTTCATACAAAAACTTAATTTTCGACCGATCGTTCCTATGGCAGCTATATGATATAGTGGTCCGATCCAGCTGGTTTTGATATATGTGCTGCGTGCAACAGAAATAGGGACTTCTGCAAAGTTTCATTAAGATAGCTTTAAAACTGAGGGACTAGTTCGCATAGAAACAGACAGACGGACAGACGGACAGACGGACATGGCTATATCGACTCGGCTGTTGATGCTGATCAAGAATATATATACTTTATGGGGTCGGAGATGTCTCCTTCTATGCGTTACACATTTCACGAAAAAATTATAATACCCTCTGCAAGGGTATAAAAACCAATTAAAATAGCAGCACAGAAAACAATCGCAACGACGACAGAATTCAAAGCAGACGCGTGTGTGTACATGTACATACAGAAATTCTTGTAATTTGCGTCGCAAACCCGTGCGCAGTCAAAATACCGAAAAACAAAACAAAAACCGATCTTGATGAAATTTTCTAGAGTATATCTTATTGTACTATAGAATATTTTTGTATTCTCAAAAGTTCATTGCATTTAAATTGTGGCTTAAATTGTTTGACAATACAAGTTGGGTTATTAGCTTGCGGGGAGGTGGCGATAGGTATAAAATGAAAGATACTTGATATATATATATAATATTCTAGAAGCGACACATCAAGTTTGGTTCTGACTCTGGCTCTTATTATGTACCCAATTTGCTCAAAAACAGGATGTCGATTTCAATTTTTATCGATTGCTTGGAAACGGAGTAAGTTATCGATTATTGGAAACAAACCCGATCTGCACTGGTACTAGCTCCTTTAGGTTCTGATATCCCTGCGTTCATACATACGGACAGACGGACGGACGGACGGACGGACAGACAGACGGACATGGGTAGATCGACTCGGCTATTGATGCTGATCAAGAATATATTTACTTTATGGGGTCGGAGATGCTTCTTTCTGCCTGTTACATACATTTACATTTCCACAAAAACATTATACCCCTTTTACCCATTTTTAATGGACTCAGGGTATAAAAAGGAACGAGAGCGCGAGAGAGTGTTCTAAGTATTTATAGATTATCTTGCCCACGAGATCTTGCAAGAGAGGCGATGTGCATGTGTAAACAAAAATCAAGTTTAGAAAATGACAATATTAATATGCTTAAATTCACAGGCCACAAGCATGCACTCGCGATAAAACAAGAGTAAACCAAGAAGGCAAAGATTTAATTAAATTTTGTTAAATATATGTTAAAACGTCGATGTTTTCTTAAAATCAAAATCAAAACGTACAACAAGCGGATGATTCACGTGGTCTTTTTTTTTAATTTAACTAATACAATTAGGTTACAATCCAATTCTTGTTGTTGATCTGAGGTATGAGGGCATGTTAATTAGATCGGTCGGTTAAGGGTAGTTCCGAGCTGGACTTTAAGAAATTTTCCAAATCAGATTAGTCCAAATAATTCAAATATATAACGTTGGCTATGTGGCAACGTTGTGCATTTAAAATGCACGGGTTACACAGGAATAATAAGTGATGCTGTCGGACTACGTTCATTCAGCAGACTTACATATGAATACTTAGTTCAGTAGACTACAACTTTTACATGAGTCTCTACTGCCTGTAACTTGCCGTTCCAAATGGCAGCCTTCCGACTGCAAATTAGCAGCCTAAAACTCAGATACATGTTTCTAGCGCAGTTCAAACAGAGTCAGACTGTGGAGTAATATATAAACACTTGCTGGTATCGGCCTTGCCCGTGGTACGTATGTCATAAAATCAATGTTCTCAAAAAGCTTTGAAAATGATTTTGAAACTGAGCAGACGGTGAACAAACTACTTTCATATAAAAGTTTTCCGCCCTTTTACCACTGTTGCAAGTGGAATTTCCCAAATCGCTGAAACACGTATTCATCATATTATTATAAAGAGCTTTGAAAATAAGTTTTATACAAATCGGACAAAACTTAAAATTCACAAAATAAATCTTTGAAATGCACTTTCCACCGAAGGAGTTTAGATTTCAGAAATATGTGAAACACGTCTCAAATGATTTCTTATGTAGGTCCTTGGAAATGAATTTGAGGGCGATACGTCAGCCACAAAATCTTTGACCCCCATTTCCACCAAGGACGAATAAATTTTTAGAAAAGTGTGAAACACCTCTCAAATTAATTTGAGCAAGGATCTTTGAAATTGAGTTTGAGGCCGATGGGATGGTAAACAAACAACTCTCATACAAACATTTTTCGCTAATTACACACTGTTGTGGGTGGAATTTCCAAAATCGCTGAAACATGTACTTATTATGTTCTTATGTATAGCTCTGAAAAAAAGTTTTGAAGCAAATCGGACTAAACTTTAAGCTGCACTAAAAAAATCTTAAAATCGCACATTTCTCCAAGGATGCATTGATTCTGCGAAAAATGTGAAACACGTCTCAAATGATTTTTCATATAGAACCTTGGAAATAAATTTGAGGGCGAAACGTCATCCACCAAATCTTTGACCCCGAGGAATGGATTTTCCAGAAAGTGTTAGACACCCCTCAAATGAATTTGAACAAGAAACTTTTAAATTGAGTTTGAAGCCGATCGGATGGTAAACAAAAAAGTTTCATACAAACATTGTTCACGATTTTTCCATACTTGCGGGTGGAATTTCCCGAAACCCCGCCGTAACGTGCACCTTCATCTCATAAGATAACTATAGTGAAAATTTCAGCTTCCTATCTCTTACGGTTTGGGCTGTGCGTTGATTACCAAGCAGTCAGTCAGTCAGGACAAACAGTTTTATATATAGAGATGAAATAAAAAGGAAAAACTACCAAATGGCAAAAACTCTCTCTTCGGATACTCATTGACATCTGATGAAAGAGCACACTCAACAGTTCTCTTTCCCGATACGGAAAGCTCGCTAACATGTATTTGGATAGAATGTCTGAACAATCTTAGATGTTTGGTTTTAACTGGGTTCCCGTAATAGTTCGACAGTTTAGATTTAAGACCTCTTACATTTTCATAGGTAGAGTAAAATAGATTTATTTAGCATTTTAACGCTGTATCTAAAGTTAAGACGTTAATAGTAGAAGTTTGTTATAAAATCGGTATCTTTTATTATAAAGTGCTCCAGCCAAAACTCTTTACAAATCATATTCTCAATGACAGTCATTTCGACCCGCTAATCTTTACTCTGACCTTCCCTCAATGTTCCCTCACTGTCGACTCATGTATGCTGATGTAGTAAAGTACTGCCGGACTTCTGAAATCTATTACAAGCAAACAGTGAATCAGTGAGTTAAGTTAACGTATTAACTATAAACTGTACTAAAAGCAAGGGTTTTTGCCACATTTGGTACTTTCACTCGTGTAAACAGTACTGAGAAAAAAGTTAATGATATAGGTCTCATTCTTGATCATAATTGTTTCGACTGTCATGCCACGATCGTGATCGAAAAGGTAACGACAGCTTTGGGTTCCATCAAGCGATGGTCCAAGAAATTTTTTAAGCATTGGTGTGAGTTTTATGTACATCAGCCCAACATGAACGCAAAAAAATTGTCAATTGTGCTTTTACATTACATGAAGAGTACCTCGATAAGGCACGGAACGCTATAAGCAACGATTCAAAGTGCCTAATCGCCTAGTCGCCTAATCTATAGTTTTGGCAATTTGATTTAGCGGTAAGACAACCCAAATTAATATCTCCAGACTTGTTTTTGTGGACTTATTTAAAGTCAAAGGTTTATGTCAACTAGTCTCAGCATCTTGAAACACACAAAGAGAATATCTACTAAGAATGCAAAACTTACTACCACAAATTTTTGCAAGAGTAACGCAAATTAAATGAGCCGGAATGCTCATCAATTCTTTCGAAAATTGTTTTTCAATAAGTCACCGCCATCCATAGTATCAACAAAAATCGATTTAAAAATAATGTCATGCCAACAATTAGGTACTCTTACCAACAATAACGAGCTAAAATGCAAGAATTTCGCATCGCCGTGGCAAACCCTTTCATGATTTCATATTACTTGTCCCTTCAAGTGCCTCCGACGTTTGAGAAAAAAACAAGTCATACGGAATAGAGTAAGCCAAAGCAGTTTCCTGTACACACAAATCATAAGTACTTCTTACTCTCTTGCTGTCTAAGCATGCGGAACCCGAACAAAAACGAAGGCGACTTTGGACCTGCCGATGAGAAATCGCGTGGCCCCTTTATTTTACTCTGGTTGTCCAGTCTACATGTTGTTGGTTGGTGGTGCAAGTTAACACAATCACCCACAAACAAAGAAGTTGCAAAACCGATCATACATAGCTGGCACGGAAATAAGGCAAAATCAACAATGGCTACGGATAGTGCATAACATCCCAAGAAGTTAAATTATCGACAATTATTATGGGCAACGTTCCGCTGTCGATATGGGTTACCGTGAACAAGGCGCGGGGTCAGCTCTTTTAGGGTATAGGGCTAGCTTTGGTTATAAGAAATTACGTCCTTAGAGTTTAGTGGATTTTTGGAAATAAATCGTGTCTGTGTTCGCCACGACATACTTACACAAGGACTTTTCACTATGCGCGCATTTTAAATATTTATCTACTTACGAACTGCTTAATTATTTTAATAACAATAGTTAAGAATTTTTTCCCATATTTACTGATATATTATCTGGGATTTCTCTTGCTACCACATATCGTTTAATTTTAAAATTGATTTAGTGGCCAACTAGACAGAAAACCGATTGCATTTCAAGGGTTAATGCTCTTATTGTCTCTGACCTTTTCTCTGGACTCTTCTCTTATTTAATAGTCGGTTTACATTTTTAGTAAACGTGTTTTAAAAATGTTGTTCTTTGGTGCCATGTTTAACTACCTGTAAGTTCTGAAGAAATATTGCGATTGTATATAACTGATTCTATTACTTACAAACGTTTTAACTATCTAAACTTGAATTAATTCAATAACAAGTATTGCTCTTATCTTCTTAAGGTAACGATTTTTGTTGGCGCACTTTGTGACTTTGTTGTGGGTATTGACACACATAACTGCTCCATAAGTTTTCATAGATGCATCGTAAAAACCATGAATTTCAATTTATTTTGTAATATTTGCAAATATTTGTCTTGGTATTTGAATTTAACTAAGGAAGGGCAAATCAAATTAAATTTATCCTCAATTTATTTTTCCACAAGTCTTTCATTAATATAGAAAAAAACTCGTGAGTTTCTGGCATTCAGGAGACCCCTAACGCTTTGATTGATTTTCTCTGGTTTTTTTTGGAATCTAGATTTTTGATAGAATCTTTTAATAAAATCCGTTTGGTTGTTGCAAACTTTCTGAAACTTGGTCATGAATTTGTTTAATTTCATCTAAACATTTTCCTATTTGTCATATGTACATATGCATACAATACATCTGAAGTATCGATATCGTCCCCGAATTTTGGGTATGCCGAAATAACATTGATAGTTAGTAAGAAAGATAAATTAAAAATCTACTCAACAGCTACACAAGCCAAAAAAAAACAAGTAAGAGGTTGAAGTCGGGAGCTCCCGACTAGGGAATACCCTGAACCCTCCCATTCCAACACCAAATGCAGTTCGCGCATCGCGCTCGTTTGAAGTAATAAAGATAAATTAAAAAAAAAAATGATCGCTTGGCAGGATTCGACCTCGCAACTGACCTTATTACTTGCTGACGACTCTACTCAACAGACAAACCAGCAAAAAAAAAAAAAACAGAAAAAAATTGTTTCCCAGGTAGGACTCGAACTCGCGACAGACCGCAACACTTGCTATGCCTCTACTCAACAGCCACACCAATAATTAAGTATCATTGAGAAAAAAACGAACTTAAATAGCATTACAGAAAAAAGTCGCAATTACAATGCTGTTAGAATGCGATAGAATGCGAAGCAGACGCGCATGAATGTGTGTGTGTACACAAATTCTTGATGTTTTCGCTAGCTGTGCCATCCAATTGCGCAGTTACATATAACTTTGGTTTTCTCTTAACCGAGCTTAATGAAATTTTCTACAGTATATATTATTGTTCCATAGAATATTTGTGTATTCTCAAAAAGTCAATTGCATTAAATATAGATTGGTTGGCAATATAAGTTGGGTTATTAACTTGATTTATAGCTGTTCAGTGTCAGAGTAAAATGAAAGATACTTGATATATATATAATATTCTAGAAGCAACATATCATGTGTGGTGACTCTAGCTCTTATTATTTACCCAATTTGCTCAAAAAACAGGATGTCGATATCGATTTTTATCGATTGCTTGGAAACGGAGTAAGTTATCGATTATCGGAAACAAACTCGATCTGCGCAGACACTAGGAGCACCTACATCTAAATTCTTAATTTTAGCTCTCTAGCTCTTATAGGTTCTGAGATCCTTGCGTTCATACATACGGACAGACGGACAGACGGACGGGCGGACAGACGGACAGACAGACGGACATGGCTAGACCGACTCGGCTATTGATGCTGATCGAGAATATATATACTTTATGGGGTCGGAGATGCTTCCCTCTGGCACATATACAATATACCCTTTTTACCCATTTTCAATGTGTTCAGGGTATAAAAATAGTTTCCTCGGTAGGGTTCGAACTTGCAACAGACTGCACTACTTGCCGCCGCCTCTACCCAACATCTGCACCAACTATTGAGTCTAAATGAAAAAAAAACACATTTCAAAATAGCAGCACAGAAAACAATACAATCGGAATCGCAATGGTGTTGATAGAATTCAAAGAAGACGCGCATGAACGTGTGTGTGTACATATATACAGAAATTCTTTCAATTTGCGCTAGCTGCCGCAAACACGTGGGCAGAAAAAACACATTTTCTTTTGTGTTTCTTAACCGATTTTGATGAGAGCTGCATTAAAATTGCACCTTAAATTGATGGGCAATACAAGCTGTGTTATTAACTTGATTTTTAGCTTTTCGGTGGTATCGGGGAGGTGGCGATAGGTATAAAATGAAAGATACTTTATATATATTGTATATACTATTCTAGAAGCATCTTACCAAGTTTGGTGACTCTAGCTCTTAATATTTACCTAGTTTGCTCAAAAAACGGGATTTCGATACCAGTTTTTATCGATTGATGGAAACGAAGTAAGTTATTGATTATCCGAAACAAATTCGTACTGCGCGTGGAGTAGAAGGACCCACAGTAAAAATTTCAACTCTTAAGCTCTTATAGGTTCTGAGGTCCTTGCGTTCATACATACGGACGGACGGACGGACGTACAGATAGACAGGCGGACAGACAGCCGAACATGGCTAGGTTGACTCGAGTGTTGATGCTGACCAAGAATATACATACTTTTTGGGGTTGTAGATGCTTCCTTCTGCCTGTTACATAAATTTGCACAAATACATTATACCCTTTTTATCCACTTTCAATGGGTTCAGGGTATAAAAGTCAGGTTGAGCGCTCTAGTGTCGATGATTTTGGATTAAATGCGCTCAGCCCTAAAAGCAATTATGGAGATCTTTCTGTCGGAGGAAATAAAACGTTAGTTGGCGACGATGCAAAAGACGCTCAAATTTTGGAAAACATGGCGCCAAAGGTAGTCGAGGCAAGCGCACGTAGGAAAGAGAGAGTCAACTATAGTGACACCGTTTCGAATAACGCACGCACAATCTTGACGGTTGAAAGTATTTCTCCACATAGCGCCCTGCAAATATCAGAAGTCACGAAATGCAGCAATTGCAAGAGATGGCAGTACTATGTAGCAATGTGCAGCATAGCAGCGCAGGCAGACATGATCCATGTCATTATCAAATTCATTGTGGAAGGCCTGCCGTCTTACGGCATAAGCGCTGACCATGCTACCCACGGGCGGATGCCCGTGCTATGTACAAGAATTATATAGCTTCACGCGCACTAATATTTTAATGCAACTATATATGCATGAGTACGCTCTCCCTCTCAGACTATGTTAGTTTCAACATAATTATGCTTAGTTGAATTTGTAAGTTACGATAAACTCATTTGAATTCAATAAAGAACATTCAGAAAACTATTACCAACGACTTAAGTTCTAACTAACTAATGAGCTGTCACTGGCGACACATGTGGATGTGGATAACAATAGCACAATCAAAAAGCCCCCGGAAGGATACCCTACTGTACTAAATTACAGCCATCTAGCATTAAGATATGGGTTCAGTGTGTATCCGACACTATAGATGTATGTGGTAAATAGGTTTTGCATATGCATAAGCTAAGATCATATAAATTAGTGAAATGATCGTGGATCAGGTTAGCCGAATGTATGATTATAACCAATCGAATTTGAATTTGACTGTAATAAATGTAACCACATCTTTTATTGGAAGCGAACTTGTACTGCACCAGTACTCGTAGACCAGTAAAACACGAAGATTGCATGACGGAGGCGAACATACACTGATGTGTCGCTATGTGTATGGAGCGCGTGGCCGCTAAGAACACGGCCCGCTGTAGCGAACAATGACAAACAGGTTTCTACGCTAGGGTGTGTGCATAATGTGTGCCGATGGAACACGCCGACGGCGATTTACTATAGCGGGGGTCATAAAGGCAGTTCTCGAGCCGGAAGGTGGCCGCCTGGCAATAGATGTTTGAAGGGACCATGGAAGCCAGCATACTAGTCGGGTGAGGCGTATGCCTGTAAATCACGTTCGAACGATGCCAAAGGAAGCGTACCTTAACATCGTCAATGGGTGCATTTACGGTGGCTGCTTAGTCTGGCTCTTATGGTCTACGACTATATCACTCTTTCTCTATATATTAACATTTAACATATTTCTACATTTTTGCAAACTTTTTGTGGAACCGCACCAAAACTCAATAAACCTGAAAATGGCCACGCGCAAGTGTGTATTCGATATCGGGTTTAATCAATTACTTGGAAATGAGGCAAGTTAGCTCTTATAGGTTCTGAGATCCTTGCGTCCATACAAACGGACAGACGGACGGATAGACAGACGGACATAGCTAGATCGACTCGGCTATTGATGTTGATCAAGCATATATGTATATAATTTATGTGGTCGGAGATACTTAACATAAAACGATCTTATAAGTCTCCCAGCCATTATGTAGTTCCTTTGATATTGGCAACCAATATTTAATCTCTGCTTAGCAAGTGTTAGGTGGAATCAAAGTGGCGAAAATATTGCGACATTTAAAGCTCACAGTGGTTGGCAAATTTATATTTTGACGAACACTTTTTTTGACTAACAGCTTAGTGAATCTGCATAGGATAAAGGTAAATTTATTTTGCTTGAAACAACGTGAATAACAACAAACTATCTAGAAATGTAAAACAAAATCTATACAAAATAGAAAAAAACAACATTATGTAATTGGGGGTTTACCCGATACGGTTTAATCCAAAAATTATAATTTGTTTTGAATTATTCTACTTATTAACAAGTAAGAGGTTCTACCCGGGAGCTCCCGACTAGAGAATACCCTGAACCCTCTACTTCTAACACCAAATGCAGATATATATACTATTCTAGAAGCGACATGTCAACTTTGGTGACTCTAGCTCTTATTATTTGCCAAAATTGCTAAAAAATAAACAGGATTTCGATATAGATTTTTATCGATTACCTGGAAACGGGATAAGTAATCGAATATCGGAAATAAACTCGATCTGCGTAGGCACTAGGAGGACCTACAGCTAAAATTTCTCTAGCTCTGATAGGTTCTGATATCCTTGCCTTCATACATACGGATAGACAGACGGACGGACAGACGGACAGACAGACAGACAGACAGACAGACAGACAGACAGACAGACAGACAGACAGACAGACAGACAGACAGACAGACAGACAGACAGACAGACAGACAGACAGACAGACAGACAGACAGACGGACAGGGCTAGATCGACTCGGCTATTGATGCTGATCAAGAATATATATACTTTATGTGGTCGGAGATGCTTCCTTCAGCCTATTACATACATTTACATTTTGCACAAATACAATATACCCTTTTTACCCATTTTTTGGGTTCAGGGTATAAAAATACACCCAACCTAAGAAAGAAGCGAGCTACGTACAAAATTATGTTTTGTTAGGAAATTTTTGTATAATTTTTTTCTGCTTTTTATTAAGGGCTAAAATGGCATCTCGGACCCGTTTTTATATTCTTTTTAGTATGTCAGCATTAATAGCCAAATCAATATAAACATGTCCGTCTGTCTATTTATAAGTCCGTATGTACAAACGCGTCGATCTTGGAACCTATAAGAGCTAGAGTCTTGAATACATACCAAAGCCCATACAAACGGACAAAAGGACGGACAGACAGACGGACATAGCTAGATCGACTCGGCTATTGATGCTGATCAAGAATATATGTATATACTCTATGTGGTCGCAGATGCTTCCCTCTGCATGTTACATACATTTTCACAAAAACAATATACCGTTCTAACCCATTTTTAATGGGTTTAGGGCGTACAAATTGAAGATACTTCATATATATATGTATATTCTATTCAAAAAGCCATATGTCAAAATTGGTGACTCTTAAAGCTTTTAAAGCCTAATGAATTTGCCCAAAAAACAGAATTTCGATAACGATTTTTTTCGATTGTTTCGGAGCGGTCAAAGTTAGTGTGTAGGCGGCAAGAATATAATAATGTTCAGATCAAATTAGCTCTTATAACTTACGGGATTTGCTTAAAATGCAGATTTTTAATATCGATTTATATCGATTGTTTGGAAACGGGGCAAGTTATCAATTATCAATTATCGGACACGAATCCGTACTGCGCGGGCACTAGGATGACTACGTTCAATTTCAAGTCTGATATCCTTGCGTTCATACATACGGACGGATGAACAGACTGACGGACATGGGTAGATCGACTCGGCTATTGATGCTGATTAGGAATATATATATATATTATGGGGTCAGAGATGCTTCTTTCTGCCTGCTACATACATTTGTACAAATGCATTATACCCTTTTTACCCATTTTCAATTGGTTCAGGGAATCAAAACAAATCAAAGTACTCCGGGGGAGTGTCCGATACGCTGTACTCTGAACCTACGCCAAGTAGCAAGCATTCCAGCTTCCTTCTATACGTACGTACATCAAATCAAACATACACACAGATCCACGCAGCATATTGGGAAAAATATATACTTCATGTGGTCGGCAATTTCAATGTTTGCATGTAAAATGTTGTGCAAATCAAAGCCAAACCCGTTTTTGAAGATTTTAAGGTATAATTATTGATAGAGTTTTCGATGTTTCATTGATAAATACTTATTTTTTAACAGTTAATGTAGGTATAGTATACATCCAAGAATAAATGCTGCATGAAATTTGTAAAATTACCTTTAAACGTTTATCCGGCTGCTTTTTCAATTCAGCGACAACCGATATAATTTCATCGCGATTATTTGTCACCCTTTTTTCCTTGGGAATATAGCAAATTATCCGTATTAAATTTGTATCGACAACATCACTCCACGCAATTGCTAAATCTTCAACGGTTTGTCCTACAATATAGATAGTAATAATACAAAAAAGAAATAATTAAATCCTTTACATAAGTAATTTGTAAATAATGGTAGTACGATAATCAAAGATTTTGACAAAATTTCCATGCAAGCTGAACAAAAAACATAACGCTAGCAAAAGATTTACCGCACTTTCTGCAGTGGTTGATTATTGGATTTTAAGTGGCGCGGATGCTACAGAATCAAAAAGAAAAATTTTCGAACAAGCATGCTTTCTTAAAATTGGAAGAAAATGTTTCTGTTTTATCGAATATGTACTTGATTTAAGCGGAGGGAGAAGCACGTGATATTTTCAGGAGCGGATACGTAGGATGCATTCTGAATTGTCATTCTACTTTTTTCCCCCTATAGTCTTTATTCTAAACTGACGCGGTTACACTTGTACATTCACAATTTCATTGCTCTAACTCTAATAAAACTAACGTTAGTATGGACATCCGCCAGGACAGATAACAAGACGGATATTACAAAAAGCCAATTTTAGCTTTGTGAGCAAAAATAAATTAAAACGGCCAATGACTAGGCGCCAACCTCTTTTATGAAAAGCCATCTTAAATATGTATTGATGTTAATGTTACTATAAATTAACATAAAACGACCTTATAAGTCTCCCAGTCATTATGTAGTTCCTTTGATATTGGCAACCAATATTTAATCTCTGCTTAGCAAGTGTTAGGTGGAATCAAAGAGGCGAAAATATTGCGACATTTAAGGCTCACAGTAGTTGGCAAATTTTAGTTTGACGAACACTTTTTTTTACTAACAGCTTAGTGAATCTGCATAGGATAAAGGTAAATTTATTTTGCTTGAAACAACGTGAATAACAACAAACTATCTAGAAATGTAAAACAAAATCTATACAAAATAGAAAAAAACAACATTATGTAGTTGGGAGTTTACTCGATACGGTTTAATCCAAAAATTATAATTTGTTTTGAATTAATCTACTTATTCCAGCCGGGAGCTCCCGCCTAGGGAATACCCTGAACCCTCTACTTCTAACACCAAATGCAGATATATATACTATTCTAGATGCGACATGTCAACTTTGGTGACTCTAGCTCTTATTATTTGCCAAAATTGCTAGAAAATAAACAGGATTTCGATATAGATTTTTATCGATTACCTGGAAACGGGATAAGTAATCGAATATCGGAAATAAACTCGATCTGCGTAGGCACTAGGAGGACCTACAGCTAAAATTTCAAGTCTCTAGCTCTTATAGTTTCCGTTATCCTTGCGATCATACATACGGACAGACGGACGGACGGACAGGCGGACATGGCTAGATCGACTTGGCTATTGATACTGATCAAGAATATACATACTTTATGGGGTCAGAGATCTTTCCTTCTGCCTGTTATATACATTTGCTCAACATATCTTGATAAACAACATTTGTTTTCATACAACAAATTAATTTTCGACCGATCGTTCCTATGGCAGCTATATGATATAGTGGTCCGATCTTAATAGGATTTTGCATATATATGAGGAGCTTAGTAAAACTAATAAATGTCGAGTTTGGTCAAGATATCTTGACAAACAAAATGTTTTTTCATACAAAAACCTAATTTTCGACCGAACGTTCCTATGGCGGCTATATGATATAGTGGTCCGATCTTAATAGAATTTTGCATATATATGAGGAGCATAGTAAAACTAATAAATGTCGAGTTTGGTCAAGATATCTTGATAAACAAAAGGTTTTTTCATACAAAAACTTAATTTTCGACCGATCGTTCCTATGGCAGCTATATGATATAGTGGTCCGATCCAGCTGGTTTTGACATATGTGCTGCGTGCAACAGAAAATGGGGCTTCTGCAAAGTTTCGTTATGATAGCTTTAAAACTGAGAGACTAGTTCGCATAGAAACAGACAGACAGACAAACGGACATGTCTAGATCGACTTGGCTATTGATGCCGATCAAGAATATATATACTTTATGGGGTCGGAAATGATTTCTTCTGCTTGTGGCATACATTTGCACAAATACATTATACCCCTTTTACTCATTTTTAATCGGTTCAGGGTATAAAAACAAAATTGTAAATGATTAAAGCATTACGAGAGAAAACTACTCAGAAACGTTAACTCAAAATCAGGTGGGCTTCATTACCACCTGATTTACTTACTAAATAAAATAATCAACCAAATATTTCCGAATTTGATTAAAATATTATTTTTATACTTTTGGGCGCCAAAAGCAAAATGGATTATTATAAATTTGTTAGACAAATTTTTAAAGTTGATGTTTCACTATTTTAGTGGTAGCCATAGCTTTACCACACGGGTTTTAGATCTAAAGAAATAAAAATACTTTGGTGCAGATGTCATTTATCTCTTGCTTTATACTAACAATATTGGCTGTGATAGAAACAAATTTTACGATACAATTATTATTTTGCACATAAAACATTAATGAAATCATAGCCAATAAAATGAAAAATATAAATATTACACATTACATTACCATAAGATAAAAAAGAACAAAAAAAAAAATGAATTATTGATCATTTGCAATTACAAATAATTGAGTAAAAAGAACGCTCCTAAATTCGGAAGACACAGTTATAAAAGGCTTCTCGGAGCTATGGACGAGGAGGACGCAGGGAGTAGGGTGCAGGGTTTCTTCAATTAGGGCACTGCAGACTAGAACACTTTTTATTATTGTTTATGATATGGTTATTCTATCAAGTATCAATTAAAAAGGATTAAAAAAGTGTTTTTGTTAATTTGTCAATAACAACAAACGGAGAAAATTGCGGTTCCGTGAAGTGTATATATTCTTGGCAGCTTAATTTTCACATAGTTGACAAATATAATGTACTCTCAGCTTCGGCTCTGTGAGGGCCAATCAAGTAATTACGTACGTATGTGTTGTTGTATACTGATTTTGCTGACATAGAAACTAATTTTTTTAGTGTTCTTGCGTTGGCCATGGTCAAACCCAAATTTGTAAATAGATAATCAGTATTTTTAAGTCGATAATGTGTATGTAATTTCCTTAAATTATTTTCTGACTATGTTTTGCTCTGATTATAATTAATTATATTTATAAGTAAACTTACCACAGTGATATACATCAATATCTTTTATTTGAACACAAAAATATCCAAAGTTCTTGTCGTTATTTAGTGCAGTCACCGTAAATGCTCGGAAGTCTTTTAAATTCCATTGCAATTTTCCACGTGGACATAGTTCATCTGTCTTTTCTTCATCTTGAACATTTGTATAGATTATGCATATTCCTTCCTTAACACATAATTCAAAGGAGCACACGTTGTTATCATCATTTATTGTAGCAGATTGTGGTTCCCACATAAAAAGGTCACCATTTAGACGGTTATAAATGATTTCATAAAGTTTTTTAGATCTAAAAAAGTTTAATAATTAAATGACGTATTTAAGTAACAGAAAAAATTTGGTAATAATGAACACTTAACAATTAGTTATATATAATTATTAATTATCTGAATTTTTCGATATTTTCAGTTTATAAATTTGGCACCCAAATGTGTTTAAAATTTAAAAGTCTATGATTCTAAGATTCACTTTTTAGAATTTTTTGATAATGGGAGAAGGATCCAAAAAGTGAACATTCCTGGAACTATATCCTGCATTTAAAATTTCGTTTATTTGGCTTTTATCATCTGCGCTATATACTTTAAAACAATATGAAGTCGATATCAATTTAATGAAAACGGGGCGAGTAATCAATGATTTCAAGCAAACCCCACCTTCAAGTGCACTAGGATGGACAATAAATGTAAAATTTAGAATGTCCCTAGCTCTTAATGTTTTAAGAGACAGACGGACAAACAGACATGGCTCGATTGCCTCAGCTGGTGATTCTTATAAAAAAAATATACATACATATATACTTATGGCGCCAAAAATGCCTCCTTCTGCCTCTTACATACATTTGATCAAATGTATTATATCCTTTTTACCTATTCTCAGTGCGTTCAGGGATTAAAAAGAAAACAAATATATATATCACAGTTTTTCATGACTGACCCAGCCTTTAGAGGAAGCTGATATTTATATTGTCGTGAGATCTGTCAAATTTAATTATCCTATTAATTTTTATAACCACAATTCATGACCTGATAAGAGGAGGGGTCGGGTATTCAATAGTTGATCCTTACTCAGAAGGGCTGTGCGGGATCAAATGTACCTTAGCTCAGGTGAGCGTAGCAAAGACCCAACAAGTGATAGTGCAGGTGCAGGCTGACCTTTCTAGAAAAATGGGATATGGTGGTGTGTGAGCTTCTCAACTTATGTTTTTTCTTATGTCACCACTATGATATAGTATAGACGACACCCTTAAACTGGGAAACTAGTTCGTATATAAACAGACAGACTGACATGGCTACATTTAATCGGCTATTCTTGCAGAAGCGTTAAATATTCTTCACGCCAACCTGCCCAAAATAATTGTTGGAGATATGTAACGCGTTGAAAATAGTTGAGCTGCTTTAGAGAGCGAACAGGGATGAAAGGCCATTCAATTGAGTCGGATAGGAAAAATTCGTGAACAGCCGTTACACGCGCGTTACTCAGGAACAGTCGCCCCAGATCTGCCAGCTCATTCTTGGTCCCTACGAAGTTTGTCGCATTGTCAGTCCAGATTCTTGAAGGTCGAGAGCGAGTCAGGATGTACCGTTATAGGGAGGCAAGTACTTCACAAGCTCTAAGTGCACCGCCTTTGTAACGAAGCATATGAACAAACTGATATGCATATGCATTAGGCATCAACACTGGAGACTGTTTTGCGACCGCCAATGGGCGAGTACTCGAGCAGAATCAAATACAATAAAATGCGTGGTCCAGCATATAAGTTCCGTTTCCGTGAAAGTAAACTATGATTGCTGGCGTCACAGGATGCTGTCGGCGCCCTATAATCGAATGCCGCGCTGAGAAGTCCAACGACGAGTTTTTCAGTCGCCCACTTATGCGAAGAAGGCCGAACTCGTCAATGAATGGAATGAACTAGACAATTTGACATGCCTTGCTTCCTTTAGTGCCTAGTAGTCATATCCAACTGACCACAGCACCAAATGTGTTCCATTATACACGTGATCTACAGTTGGTTCTGTTCCTCGTATTCGATTTACAAATTTGAAAATATAAGCAAAGACCCATTGCAGCTTGAACTTGCAGCCAATCGAAAATCAAGTTGCGCTGCAGTTCCGAGTAATACCTTGTGTCGAAGTTCTGGCAAGAATTCGATGGGTACACAGGAGGCAAGCCACACTTCCTTTCCATTGCTGAGAACACCTGGGTCATTGGCCCATGACGGGGATACTAGAACTGCTGAGGAGTATGCTCAAAACTTGAGTTCATTTGCACACATTTGTGTGTGTGTGTGTGTGTGTGTGTGTGTGTGTGTGTGTGTGTGTGTGTGTGTGTGTGTGTGTGTGTGTGTGTGTGTGTGTGTGTGTGTGTGTGTGTGTGTGTGTGTGTGTGTGTGTGTCCCCATCTGGTCCTGGAGCCTTTTTGTCGTCTAGCTTCTTGCTTGCCACTACCATTTCGTCTGTCGACACCTGCTGCACAAGTTCCGTGCTGCGTGAGCGGCTGACGACCTCCAATCTTGGGTGATGGGGGAACAGTGCCTCAACTATAGTGGCGAGTGCGGTAGGACAGGTCACACGGGTTGTTCGCTGGCTGCGAATCTTCTTCGTGACAACCTTATAAGCCGTGCCCCACGGGTTTACATCGGCCTCGTCGCATATTTGCTGGAAGCAGCTGGATTTGCTTTGTTTGATGCTTCTTTTGAGGTCTCGCTTGGCTGCCCGCAGGTCATCCAGCCTAGATGCAAAGTCTGGGCGGCCTCGGGCTCGTTGGGAGCGTCTTCTAGCGCGTAGGCAGGCCTTCCTTAGGTTGCTGATTTCCTCGTTCCACCAGTAGCAAGGTGCTCCTCTTCTGTTTGGTTTCCTCCTGGGCATGGATAAGTCGCACGCGTCCGAGATGTTTTCCATAAGCTGCCGTGCCATGTCTTCTGCTGTGGCCCCAGTCCATCGAGCATGGCGTAGGGAATCCGTGTATGTTTCCTTGTCTAGGCAGTTGTCCTTCCATTTGGGTCCTGTTGTTTTGGGCTGCTGTTTTCTCCGTCCTCTCCCGTGGATCTCGAGATGTACTGCTTGGTGGTCGCTGAATGTGAATTCATTGCTGACTTTCCATGTGGTTAGCCTATAGAGTGAGCTGCTGAGCAGGGTGAGGTCTATAATAGAGCCTCTACCGGCCTTGCAGTACGTGAGCTCCTGCCCGTCGTTTGCAAGGCCCAAGTCGATCGCCGCGAACTCTTCTAGCAGGGTGGTCCCTCTCGCGTTGGTTTCCTTGCTTCCCCATTCAATGGCCCAGGCGTTAAAGTCTCCTGCTATGACGAGGGGAGCTCTGTTGCGAGCGTCTTCTGATATTTCCTCCAGCATGTTTTGGAACCGCCGCAGTTCCCAGCTTGGGGGTGCGTAGCAACTGTAAACGGTGATTCCATTAATTTTCGCTCTGACGAATCCTTCGTGTGATGCTTTGACTTCCTGGAGCGGTGAGTT